>JASDDO010000019.1:628669882-630077299 GCA_030015575.1 Agapanthus africanus
ACTTATAGTTACGAGACTTGAGCGGTGGGTTACATGATCGCTTGGTAGGTTTGATGTCTTTCTTTACTTTATCTTTTTGTTGTTGATCTTCGCCGTTGGGCGTCGTATACTTATTTTATGACTTGCGTGGTTGTGAATCCACCGTTTGGCGAAAAGCTAGCTCCCGCTTGGGGATGCCTTTATTATCATTATGTATTTGTGGTTTTGGATCAAAATATACAAAGGAGGTGCTGCCCAAATTTTTAAAAGACGAAACATATTTTCCAACTAATAAAATCCACTTGCATTTTTCATGTTCTATTATCCATGCATTTAATAAAAAAATTGTTTTCATTATACCTTATTTCAAAACTTCAACTCTTCTATTTTCTTTAAAAAGGTTTAGATTTCTGGGTTTCGGCTTACTTGAATTACGTTACGCCGTTCGACGTTGCGTGATTTAAGTGCCGATCACGAGCTAAATTTTGGGTCATGACAAAGTTGGTACTAGAGCGCTAGGTTTAACCTTGGTTCGAGTTTAGGTTTGACTATGTGGAGCCTAGGGCGTAATTTAATTCGGAACCTAGGCTTGACCTTATGGAACTTAGACTTGAACAGTGGGGTATTAGACCCGAACTTTCATTACATAGGTTGACCCTGATTTATGGAGTAGGTAGCTTGAGTAGAGTGACGTACCGTACGTATGTTCCGCGGCACATTTACGATACGATAATCCACTTAAGAAACCTTAGGATATACATATATTGAGATATATGATTCTCTTCGTTCTCTTGATCATACATCCATTTGAGATCCTTGAGTCTATTTGTTTTCATAATCATACTCTCATTGATTCTGTTCCTCCTTATGATCATGTATCCATTCTGGATCTGTTGATTCCCTTCATTCCTTTGGTCTACCTTTACCGGTACATGCTTGAGGTTCTTGTCACTATGGTTTGAGCGCAGATTGAACTGCTGCTAGTGATACGGTCAGGGCGAGCTCGTCATGGGCGAGGACTGACCATCATGTTTTCTGGTGACAAGGGAACGTCTCGATTTTGTATTGGTGTTGTTACCTTTTGTTGAGGCGAGAGTTCGGTTTTGCACCTGATGATCGGGCCATTGTTAGAGGCTGCCAGATTGAGAGGATTGTTGGTGTACCGCCTACCTCAGAGATTGTGATATTGTCTACCGTGCAGACAGATGACCCAGCTGTTGCTGAGATTGATGTGATGTCACTTCCGGAGCTTACAAGCGGAGATCGCTGGAGCTTTCAGGCAGAGATGTGATCGTAGAAAGCTAGTCTATCTTGAGTTGAGTCGAGTGACTGAAATGATTCGTCTGATTTGATCCGCCGACGCAGGCCCAGTGGAGTTAAAGATTTCCAATGCGGAGAGTCTTATTCAGATCTAAAGTAGATCGATCCAGAGATGACGTTGTTCGTTGGATGATCCGATAGGAGATCAGTAAGTGGACCAGCTTCAAATAGAGGACATCACCCAGATGCGTTGTGAGTTGATCGAGAACGGATGAATAAGGTATATTCCTCCGATGATATGGACGAGTTCCCGAGGACGTATTCGGCTAGATATCTTCTACAGAGTGATGAAGATACCGAGTTCGTGATTTCGAGTCTGTTTGAGAGATTCCGGATTGACTGTAGCCGAGAACATTTGCAGTACGCTGATAGCATGACGTGACGTCGAAGCGGACGATAATAAAGATGAGTGGAGCAAGAGGTTCGTGCAAGATATTAACGAGCTGTGTTACTCCCTGTCGAGATTAGAGATCTGATATGTATACAGAGGCGTAAGATACGACCAGTTCCCTTCTGTGCTGAGAACGAAGATGTCTAAAAAGAGAAAATATTATGTAAGAGTACCAGCCTCCGTATAGTTCGGCATAGGCGAGATTGGAAGAGACCCTGAGTGGGTTCCTTCCAAGACACTGCTGCAATAAGATTTGCACCGAGGATCAGATGTGTGACGTGTATTCAGAGGACCAGAGGCCGACGCCAGTGACGTGATGCTTTATGGGTGATCATACTAATTGGCCGAGAGTTGACCAGAGAAGTGGCAAAGCGAAATCGTTCCCATTAGTACACCGGACCGGACCGACAAGACGACGGATTGCGAGATTGGTAATCCACAGAGAAGATGAGGACCCAGAGACAGAGGACGCCAGACCGTGAGCAGGAGGTAAGCGGATGTTCTTGCTCCGCCAGTTTGGGAGCACCGACACATTTTTTGACATTGTAGGAGGTGTACCTCAATGTCATTTATTGCGATTTGCGTTTGTGATCCGAGTATCACGCTTATATCGCTTGGATTTGAGTTTTGATGATTGAGTTTCATGATATTTTTTTCGTGCACCTTGGCTGCACCTACTGGGTATTTATATTTTTGTGCATACCTACTGCACTTGATGTCGATTTTGTGCCTTGGTAGCACGTATTTATGATTTCGTGGATTTCATACTGATGATTTGATTTTTGTGCATGTGGTACGCACTCGATTTGATTTTTGCACTCGATTTGATTTTTGCACTCGGTATAGCTCACATGTGATTGCAGTGCATTGATACGGATTTTGTGCACATGGTTGCACACGTTTTTGATTTATACACCTTGGTACACTCGGTGTTGTTTTTATACGCATTTGAGTTATTGATGAGTTTTCGTGCACTCGTTGCACCCGATTTGTATTTTGTGCAATTGTTGCACTAGGTTTTTACGCCATGCATTTGTCGCATTGTATTTGCATTTCATGCACTGGATGCACTGTATTTGTATTTCGTGCACTGGATGTACCAGATTTGTATTTCGTGCACTTGTTGCACTAGATTTTCATTTCGTGCATTTGTCGCACCAGATTTATATTTCGTGCATTTGTTGCACTGGATTTATATTTTGTGCATTGGTTGCACCAGATTGGTATTTCGTGCATTGACTGCACTAGATTTATACTCCGTACCTTGGTTGCACCTGATTTATGTCTTTGAGCATTTGTCCTACCAGATTTGTGTTTTGATGCGCGTTTTCACTTGACGGTCGTTTTCGTGCATGCTACTGCACTAGATGCTTTTTACGGACCTGACGCGTTTGATTTGGATTTTTGCCCATATTAGGCGCTTGGTATTGGGTTTTATGCGCATCGGATACACTTGAGTTAGATTTTATTCGTGCATGTTGGATGCACTTGATTTAGATTTCATTCGTGCATGATGGATGCACTTGATTTGGATTTCCATGCATGTTGGGCGCATGATATGAGATATGATTTTGTGCACACCGGATGCACTCGATTGGGATTTTATTCATGCATGTTAGTTGCACTGGGTTGAGATTTTCGTGCACAATAGATGCACCAGATGTTGTTGTCGTGCACACCCGTTGCACTGGACAGATGCTTTCGTGCATACCCGTTGCACTTAGTTTTGCTTTGTGCATATTGTGGAACCTACGTTTGGATTTGATTTCCATGCGAACTAGACACACGTGATTATTGGATACGCCTTTTGAGGCTGATTTTGCCCTTGAGCACTTTGTTTTCATGATGAGCACTATATTATGTACTAGCCGAACAGGACTGACCTAAGGGCGGTACCTGAGCACTTTGCATGCATAAAAGTTTACCAAGCGGTTTTCAAAAAGAAGTTATAGTCTCGCTATTTCATACGTGTCCGCGAGCGACACGAATGTTTACAAAGGAAAACCTTTTGGGATATTTCAAAAAGGCAGAACATATACTTGAGCAAAACATATATGAACGTATATTTATTACTTTACAAAGAGCGTCCGTCACTGTGCCGTGAGTTGCGCATCACACGGCGATTCAGAAAAGATTTTTCATGTATTTCATTCAGTTTTTGGAGATTTTTCAAGGATGCGTACTATATACATATTATAGTATTTGACTAGTGTATATTGGATTTCAGTAGTGGATTTCGAAATCAGTGTCTCATTGTAACTATGATGATATGCGTGCAGATTCAATGGTTTGCTTGACGCTTAACGGAGTTCGATTTTGAGTTTTATACTCGTTTTCATGTGCACTTGATGCGCTGTGGTATTTTTATAGCTTCAGTGATTTCAGAGCCCCGTTGATTGAGTTGAATTTTGAAATGCTTTAGTATTTAGGGGTTTAAATTTAAATTCGGTGACCGAATTTATTTAAGGGGGGAAGATTGTAACATTTCAGAAAATATAAAATATTATTTTTGGAATTTAATATTAAAATAATAAATTTCGCGAAAACTACCCGATTGGCGAAATTGGGGTTTTCGTAAAAAGGTATAAATATATATCAATAATTGTGAATTAAAGGGAGATTAAAATGATTTATTCATTTAAACATATATTTATCGGATTTTGCATTTTTATAATTAATTTTATGCAGCTTAAATAAAAACTCGATTAGTGCACTGCTAATCGCGATTAGGCCAAATCCGTGTTTCTATATTTTTCCATGGTTAGTGCACCATGACATGTTTCATTTGGTTACATGTTTTCCCTTGTGTTGTTTCGGTGTTATTATGTGAATTAGTTTTGAGAAAGAAATGAATTATTGAGGAGAGAGAGGGGGGACCACATCATGACTTGGAGCATGCCATGCGAGAGAAAGAAAGTGAGAATAAGTGAGAGAGGGAGGGGGCTGCCTCATTCATTCCCCCCCATCATTTTCCTTCTCCTTCTTCATCTTCAAGCGCCTTTATTCTACCCTCATAACCCATCTCAAAATCATCATCAAAATCCTATACCCCCTTCACAAAAGTTGATCCCCACCTCACCCTCAACACAATGGGCCAATCAAAGTTCGATTTTAGAGACTTTGGACTTCTAGGGTTTTTCTTGAGTTGCCCAAGTGAGGTATATCTTCTCCCATTTAGTTTAATTTGAGTTTTCTTGTATTATAGTTTAGTTTAGAATGTGATTTGGTTAGGGTATGAGATGTTTAGAAATTTCAAGAGAAAGGGTTGGGTGATGGTGTGGATTTGGTGATGTTTAGGGGCTGCTGCAAGACTTGAGTGGTATTTTTACTGGCCTAGAATAGAGAATACGAACTTAGGAATCATCCCATGTTGGTTTTGTGAAGTTTGGTGTGCCTACAAGGAATCTGGAGCAACCTGGGGTAATTCTGAGAAAAACAAACAATACCAGAAACCTGACCAATAGGAAGCCACCCTGCAAGTACGAACCCATTCCAAGAATTCCAGGCTGAGCTGGCCGGATTTTTGATGAATGTGGCCTGCCTCTTGGTGGTGTTTAGTGCTGGAATTGGTCCAGTAGCTCACACACTCCATATACTACTCCATAGTCCTGTTTGTTTATCCCCATTTTTTTCCTGAGAGAGATTCTGGGAGCTATTGTGAGTGGTTTTGGTTATGTTTGTCGTATTTTGGAATGCTTGGTTTTGGTATTTGGTGTTGTATTTGGTTGTTGAGCGTTTGTACGTCAACAACAAGGGTTGTTTGATTGTTTTGCATGCGTAGGCTATAAGTTCTAACCTATGAGCGCACCGTGTGCCGTATTGGTTTTCCGAACTCGATGTTAATAGCGATTGCGATTGTGTATTTATTGTAGGTACCTTCGCATGGTTTCCGAGTCGACGGATCATGGCGTCATCGACTTCGGCAAGCACGGATCAAGGTGAGTAGATTTATATCTACGGGGGGAAGTCAGGTGGATGGCGTATAGCACCCCCGCAAATTACAAATGGAAACCGATCTATAGGATGCAGTCGTAGAAACCTAGATTAGGAACTAGGGTTATGGTTAAAAAGATAATTAGATATAATATGAGTGATTGAATATATATATTGAGATATGAGATGAAAGCTTAGGGATATGAAAAGTGAATGTGAATCACGACTTATAGATATGTAGTTGCATTAGAATAGTTATGAGTTTTAGAGTAGCATGACATTTGATGTAAAAGGTAGAATGCATATATAAATTGACTTGATGTAAGATGACTTAATGTGATGAAAAGAATATACGATTTGATATGATGACTTCATTGATATGTCGGTATACGGATGCGAGTCGATAAGAGAGGATTGATATCTTTGCCGGTCCCCTGATATGAGATTGTTATGGATGTGACGTGGGATATGGCATATAGAGATATAAAATGTTGTGAATCACGAGCGATAAGCCGTACGAGACGTTAGGTCCGTACCCTTATTGTCATATAGGTTGATAGGATCCCCAATTGTTAATGCCGTCGTACGATGATTTACCGTACGTAATGAGTTTTATGATGATTGATCCGTACCCTTGACTAGAGAATGTCGTACGATGGATTATACCGTACGTGATGTTGTGAGGCTGGATGTCGATTGTTAGATTCACTGACTCGGTCATGTTAGATACGTATACCTTATAGCATTTAGCTGACGATTTACTTATGCTAGGTTCACAGCATTCTCATTGCATTACATATACCTGTGCTAGTACACTTACACCATTATCGATGATGCGTATGTTACACTTACACAGATTGTCCGGCTCACACACTTCATCATCGATAATTGCTATGTCTCTACACAGTAGAATTGTTGCATCATGATATGACTCCTTGCATGATTATTTGCTATGTTCACATCATTACGATATGTCACATGATATACTGATATTATCACATCATTGTTCCATGTTGCATGATATACATATATGCTTACATTTCTGTCATATGTCACATACATCATGCTTTATGATTATACGCATCGAGATATGCTGTTTTCATGAGATTTCTGGATTTGAGAACCATGATTATTTCAAAAGAAAGTATGTATTGTTTTAAAAACCCGGTTTCTCTTGATATGATATTTTAGTGCGTCCACCATGCGTTTTCTCGGTTCTGAGACGTGTGATATGTGAAACCCGATTCGAGGAATTGGATGATCCATTTGCGGGTTCATGGTGGACCCGGTATGGTACCCCGGGGAGAGAATGAATGGTTGTGCAGTAGACGATGAGCCATGCAGAGGGACTACTACCTACCGGTGATAGTATTTGAGCTCGGTGGTTATTCGGAGGATACCGATCGAAGTTATGAGATGGATATGGGACGACCCGTTTTGCCGCAGGCCGATCCCGCAGACCGAGTCGAGATATAAGGATTTACGTGTCGATGTTAGACACGGGTTTTATGATGTTTCGAGTGTCGATATTGGACACTTAGGTTCCATGATTTTGTTGTGTCATTGATAGACACACATTGATTTATATCCTCATATTTACGTGCATATGCTTTCATGATATTACATGCATGATGTTGTTGTGTCACTGATGGGCACGTAGATGTTATCCACATGCTTATAGGCATTGATTACCTTGTTTGCACATATGCAGATACGATCACCATAAATATCATAGTATTACCTTTATGATATAGTTGACCTAGGAATCGTTGTTGATTCAATTTCTACATGTTGATGTTTTCTACTCACGAATTGGAAACTCACCCTCGTTGTGTCATAGTTCCTACAGGTTGACCGCATGGATCAGTAGCGGCATCGCTGGCACATAACTGCATTCGGGTGTTTTGCTTTGGTAGGTGGTCATGTTGGATCGTATCCCTCTTGTATTTATTATTCCTGTTGTATCTAGTTAACTCCATCATATCAGAAACTAGTAATTGTATATGTAGTGAGACTTAGAAAGACTTGTAGTTACGAGACTTGAGCGATGGGTTACATGTTCGCTTGGTGGGTTTGATGTCTTGCTTTGCTTTATCTTTTTGGTGTTGATCTTCACCATTGAGCGTCGTATACTTATTTTATGACTTGCGTGGTTGTTAATCCACCATTTGGCGAAGAGCTAGCTCCCGCTTGGGGATGCTTTTATTATCATTATGTATTTGTGGTTTTGGATCAAAATATACAAAGGAGGTGCTGCCCAAATTTTTAAAAGACGAAACATGTTTTCCAACTAATAAAATCCCCTTGCATTTTTCATGTTCTATTATCCATGCATTTAATAAAACATTTGTTTTCCTTATACCTTATTTCAAAACTTCACCTCTTCTATTTTCTTTAAAAAGGTTTAGATTTCTGGTTTCGGCTTACTTGAATTACGTTACGCGGTTAGACGTTGCGTGATTTAAGTGCCGGTCACGAGTTAAATTTCGGGTCGTGACATATACCCAACGTCCAAAAATTCTCTCGAATAGCATCTGGGGGAGGGCCTCGGTGAGTGGATCCTTTGTGTCAACTCTCCTAACCTCGATCTCCCGGAGATCAATCATCTCCCTGATTGATCTATGTTTTAGAGTTGTGTTTGTAGAATAACCGCAATCAATAACGGTGTCGCGTGTAGCTAGAATAAGATGAGTACGGGTCGTCCTTTGGGAAACGTGGAATCTTTTAATCTTACTTTAGACGTGTTGATTAGGAAAGGAGGAAGAATAAAGAATAGTGAAGAATGGTTGTAGGTTCTAGATCTACGTCAAACACGGATGCAGGATATAGATCTAGATTAACTACGGATGTAGGTTTTATATTAGAAGGGGGCTTATAGGGTTCGTTGAGATTTAGTAGTCATGGATGATTAATTAAAGATTACTCTTTTTATCCTTTAATAGATTTAAAACTAGATCGACGGTGATGCATATAGATTAGGGTTTTTGGAGGGAAAAAGGGTTCTCACTCTTAACCCCTATCTTGACATGGATCTTCGTTCATGTCTAGCCTTTACCAAAACAATTGTTAATCTAATCTCTAATCGTGGTCGTGAATATCAATGAATTGATAGCGCACCCGATTAGGATGTTAACTATTATTTTAATAAAGTTTATAAACTTTATAGTAAGTAAAAAGAGTTTAAGGATCTTTATTATCCATTAATCTACCCTAATCCTACGAACCCTAACAAGCGGAGAATTACTCGCGCATATTGGGAAAAGAAAAGATAGAAAGGGAAATCATATTGAAAACTACAGAAAATAAAATGATATAAGAAAACAACTACCTTTATTAATCAACACGATCAAGTACACTTTGTTCCTTTAGAAAATGATTACAAAACCTTAGATTGCTTCTCGATCTCTTCTATGTTAGGTTTACCTAGCACCTCATGAAGGGTTTGGAAGCATCACATGTGTCAAAATTAAATTTTTAAGGTGCTAAGTGAACATACAAAGAATCATCACTAGAAATTTAAGGTTTCATAACATTGACATCATCACAAGTAGTAAAAGCTAGGGTTTTGAGAGTACAATCTTTGTAGCTCCATACGCTAGACTCCTTGGCTACTTGAGGGTTGGAAAAAAGTCCACTTGAGATCCTCTAGGTGTTGGAGATAGTGCCCTCAGAGTCAATTATTGGATCACAGGCACATGATTGCAATGATTGAGAGAGGACCTATACCGGTAGGACAGTCATACTCAAGATGATAGTATGCTATCTGGTTTATCTTTATCATCATGTACTGTTTTAGGTGACCTTACAGGTCGCTATTACACGTTGATAGATCCCCTAGGATTCTTGCTTGACTGCCAGCAGTATGAGGGCGATCATATACGTGGGAGCTGGGGTCTATAAGCACATCCTTAAAAGGTCCCTAGTCGTGGGAGTTTCGAGACAGGGCATCGATACTCCAGAGTAGACTAGTGTATACAGTCGAGACCCTGACGAGGGGCGGTGGCCGGTCTCAAAAGCCATTGGTGTCAGTTGGTTCACCTAAGATGTATACAGGTGCTCATTGGGTTATGAGTACACCGGACAGGACTCGCCGGGAACATGCTAGTTGGTCTTATACCTGACGTCAGATAGCAGTTCCCTGGTGACATGTGTACAGGTTAGTTCATCGACCTGAGATCGTCATTTGTCTCGTGTGAGTTCCCACTGTACTTTGATTACTACCCTACCATGCTCAAAGGAGTTGTGCAAACTGGTTTTAGTTGGGTACAATCCTGAGCCATATGGAGGCAGTGAGCGGATCTGCAGGGGTTCGTCTCTCCCGGTATTGGGGGTGAGGTCGCGCTGTGTCTAGGAGAGCCATTACACGAAGTCCTTGGCCAAGGCAGACGATTTACTGGTAGGTATTCCAGTAGTATATCAGGGTGTTCTGGGCTACACTCCGACACGACTTGTACCGCTTTTGGGGGTCTGACTTTTACCAACCCCCTAGGCCCGCCATGCGATGCTCATAGACGAACGGACCGGACTGTACGGATATTGTCACTGACAGGCTCAGTAGGGTGTCAGGATGAGTTCGCTCATCGACGTCCTTTTTGGTCAATACCTGGTAGTCCATCACGTATGGCTAATACCTCTGACGTGCTAGTGGTTAAATCCACAGCCAAAGTATTGACGAGTGTTTAGAGTCCCTCACAGACTGTTTTCTCAAGTTTCGGGCGAAACGCTGTAGAGGCCGTATGGAGATATGGCAGGGTTTGATCAGATACATGCGGTATTGCACGAATCATGATCGGACGGATAATACTAGCGGGCTCTGGTTTAAGCCGGATCCTAGTATTGTACAGTGTAGATTTTGTCTCATTGCATTTTTATTCGGTCGGAATACAAATGCGGGTATGTATATACAGTCGCGGGGTTTTCCTGTAATTTATTACGGGATCAGTTTTCTGAAGTTGCCAGTTTGTATTCCGTTTCAGCTTGTTTTTCTTTCTTCCATTCTTTGGCTGAATTTCCGATGGAGGTTTTTTTTGCAAGTTTGCAAATTTGTTATTGTGGAGGGGTTTCTTGTAAATGAGGGCTTTATGATAGTTCTTTCATCATGAGATTCTTTTTGAGTCTCTTCCTTTGCATTAATGTTGATGGGGTTTGATTAGGGTTTGATAAGTTCTTGATGTGAGATAATTTGATAATTATCTTCACATATTGGTATATGCTTTTTCTCTCTCTCCTCATTCTATCATCATAGGAGGCCGGCCACTTTTGAGAGAGAGAGGGAGTTGATTCATTTGGTGGTGGGAAAAAGATTATTCATTCTCATTTTGCTTATACAAAATCCCAAAGCTTCATTTCAAAGTTCAACCCCCTTCTCCATCAAAGGCAACTTCACCCCATTGAGACAATGGTTTCTACACTTCATCTACAGCACCCTTGGGCACGTCGACTCGCCAGCTTCATGCCCGAGTTGCTTCGGTCTAGAGGTGAGAGCCTGTAAAAGAACCCGACGATGTGGTGCCCGTTCCGACGAGGAGATGAAGACCGGAGATTCCGCGAGGAGATCGGAGTGGTGGCCGAAGACCGAAGGACACGAATCGCTCGGTATAGCTCTCTACCCTATTCTCGTATTTGCTAGCGTTAGGTTAATGGCCCGATCCGGGATTTTAGTGCGCGGTGGTGTCGGTTTTTAGTTTTTAGAAAAGTTTCGTTTCCGCATTCCGGCGTCGGATTGACGGCCGGGGCGCTGCCGTGCACTTACATTGGTATCAGAGCCACGCCATTAACCTAGTCTAGCTTGCTCTAACGTGTTTACAAGTTCGATCGATCGGATTTTCCAAAAACCACATTTCTATGTCGCACTTTCTGTCGAATTTGTCCTTGCTCTAAAAATTATTTGGTATATTGGAAAATTACGTGAAGGGTTTTTTATGCATTCTGTGAAAATTTGGTCGGCTGATATTACTGTAGCGCGGCGGTTCAGCGGCCAAAACCACATTTTGGCCGCGGAACCGCCGCCGTTTTGTGGCCAAACCGCACCACATTTCTACAGTGGTTTACTGACATGGAAATAGGGTTTCTGGTATATTCTTTTTGGGCCCCGATGTTTTTGAGTGCTACAGTTGTGCTTGGGGCCCACTTCGGTAAATTCAGTCGATCGAAATTTTAATCATGTTAGTTCACAGTATTTATATTATATCTGCAACCGTGAATGTCACTCGATAGGTAAATACTGTCTAACTGCTATAGCCCTTTTAGACGGATTTGCGAACGTGACATTCACGTTGATGTTCTGTGTTGTGCTGTGAGGTTGCGGATTTGTCATGGTGGATAGCCTGGATGCAATGGTAGTACAGTTTGGTCATTATCTACATTTGATATTGCGGGCCGAGCATCCGACATGTGGACTGCCGTCACTGCCTGTTTGTATATTATTCTTTTGGGGGCACGACCGGGCTGAGGTCGATGCACCCGTTGTATGTATATTTTTCTTTCTGTACTAGGATTACCCCACGGAGGGGTGCACGGATAGCCGGGTTCTAGAGGGCAACGAGCCCGCATCTCATGGCATTGAGACGGAGGGGGCTTCACTCTAGAATTGGCGGGCTATTCGCCGCACTCGTAGGGGGTACAGGTTGACCCAAGGAGGGGTGCCCAAGTTACCGGATTCTATGAAGTGCTGGGTGGTCCATTCACGTTGCTGAAGGGGGCTGCCTCGCTTCAGGTTTTGACGGGTAACTTGCCGCGCCCGTAGGGGTCTAGGATTTCATTGCACAGGCTATCCGCACGACCAGGGGAACGTCGGGTTTCAGTAGCGGCTCTATGAAACCCGGGGATCCCAGATATCTGTATTGTTCTGTGATGCTTATTACATTTCTGTAATGTTGCATTTTATCATGCCTTGAGCGAATATTATATATTGATATATATACTAGTAGATGTTGTATATGTTTTGCATCCGCACTAGTCCAGTCCCCGCTCTGTCGTTAGTTAAGTAACCTAACGGGTGATGACGGGACCCAGTGGCGAATGCGGATGGCATATACGTACATCATTATTTTCGTTCTTTATTGGCGTGATCAATTGATGGGACTGCGTTGATTCGGATCAATGCAAGCTAAACAAACCTGTTTGATGTTGTTGGAATATTTTTCAAAAAAAAAAAGCTGTTATTGCAAGGACGTTCTCTTTTGTTTTGCACAGTGGTATTCGGTTATGAATATCCAGCTCCTCAGTCGACGAGGCAAGGGCCGAGATCCCTTCACCGGGAGTGACCCCTTAGACAGAAGTTTGCGTCAGGGCAATAACTTCACTATAGTCGTTTACTTTTGCTTTGCATCGTGGTATTCAGTTGGAATATCCTGCACCTCATTCTACGGGGAAAGAGCCGAGATCCCTTCACCGGGAGTGACCTCTTTAGCAAAGGTTTTCGCCACTATATTTTTATAAAAGCTATCCAGTTCCTTCAACGATATCAAGTTCATTACATTAAAGGTTTTTCGCCAAAAACCATTCGTAGCCCTCCGTCATTTCAGACGGGTAGCACGTAGTATTCATGCTATGTTTGTTGGCCTTAGTCAAGGTATAGTGTATGGTAGCTGCTTGTTACCTTTCTGCTGTATAGATAGATGCGTTGGTTTGGGACAGTCGTATAACCTTGTTGGCCCTAGTCAAGGGCTTGTACGGGTGGGTTCAAATTAACCTGGACAATGACGGGTAGAACTTGACATGTGACTTATGATTTGTTGGCCTTAGTCAAGGTCATAAGAGCATGGGGCAAAAATTACATCGGGAGTTTCTAAAGAAACTGAAACTTGCCAGATATGCGCATTCCTTCTGGAGTGTGATAACGTGAGCGGATTCCATCACGTTATCATGCGATGATAGTTGGATCCCGATTCCCACTGATGAGTTGGTTTACTCCTCGGGTGATCCCGACTAATTCTTCTTTCAGGTTTGGAGGAGAATTTGAGGTTACAGTGGGAGGTTTCCTGATTAGATAAATTGATAACCATTCTGATCTAGGTTAGAGTGCACGCTGAGTGTTTCTTTTCTCTCTCTCTTTGGCAGCGACCATGACCCGACCCTAGACTATGACTCAGTGACCAAGTTGACCGAACCTTCTTAAACACTGGCTTTTGGATTATCAGAGTTGCAAACCTCATTGCCACTCCTACTTTTACCCTTTTCTCCAGGACACCCCGTGTTACTACGAACGTCCACTTCCATTGGACAAAACCATCGTATGGTTATATACGAACTCGAAGGAATTTATTCGAGGATGGTTTCCGGTTCTGGAGAAAACGAATAGGACTATTCAATTGTCTTTTCCTTTTACCTTCTTTCAGGTTGCGAGTACTCCTTGGTTTAGGAGATAGTACACCTATTACGCAAATTAAATAGTCTTATTCCAAACCATAGGCAGGTGCCGACCGGTAGGGAATGAAGAAAACCAATTAGCCTAACGATGGTGTACAGAAGGTATTATGTAAAGAAAAATAAAGGGATTAGTAAGAGGGCAACGTAAACTGCGACTGCTATTCACGACCAAACCAAGTATTTCATTACCACTCCCACTTTACCTTTGTATTTCTCCAGGACACTCCGTATCACTACGAAGATCCACAGTTATTTGGATACTCCATCGTATGGTTATATACGAACTCGAAAGGAACTTGTTCCAGTTCGGGGATGGATTCTGGTTCGGGAGAAATAGGAATAAGGTTTATTCGGTTGTCTTTTATCTTCACCTTCTCTCAGGTTGCGAGTGCTCCTAGGATTAAGACAGTACACCCATTATTCTTATTGGATAGTCTTCTTCCCAACCATAGGCTGGTGCCGAACGGTAGGGAAGGAAGAAAACCATTTCGCCTAAGAGGGTGTACAGAAGGTAATGACTAAAGACATATAAAGGGATTTGGAGAAATGGAAAAGAATTATACGGTTACAGTTGTGAATCTGGAAAATGGAAGAGGCATTACTAGGAATACCGGGATACCCCATCGAAACATTTCAATGTTTCAGTCTCACTGTGCACTGTTAAAAGAAAACTGATTTCCCAATTAGACACTTGCTCCTGGGTATGTATTTACCAGGTTTGATTCTCACATCTGTATTGTTTTACAGATGATGAGTGGGAGTAAGTTATTGGGAATTAGGTGATCATCCTTATTATATCGGGATTTGTTGTAATTGGTGATATTTGAGGAAATCACCTGGGTTGTTTGCCGGACGGCAAATATTTGGTTTTGAATATCCGTTATAATGCACCAACTTCAAATTGATATATCTGTACGTCTATTTTTATAGAGTGAGATATACCTTTTTGAAATTATGTCTATGACATTTACCTATATCAGTGGATGGTTAGGTAAGGAGCATTAAACAGCGGTATAATTCTTCCTAACCATAAGTACAGTTTTCAACCTACGACGCACAGGGAATGCGTTATTAGACTCAGAGGACTTATACACAGTATTGTATGTTGTCCAGTGTCCATGAGGACAAAGGGGTTGGTACTCGTACTATATTCTGTTTACTTGTGAATTTTCTAGTTCTTAGACATGTGTTTCGTAGAAATGCAAGGTCTAAGTTTGAGAAGTTATAGGTATGTAAATAAAGTAGAGAACCAGGTATTGCAAGTATCGGGATTCTTCAAGCTGATCGAAGATGGAGATACTTGTGAATGGTATTCATTTGATAGTAATGATTAAGAGAACTCGCTTCTCTTTCAGGTTACTCAAAATTGGAAGCATTCCTAAGTTGAGTAACGCTGATCGGCCTCCTTCCATTTAGTTGACATGCACTAGAGACAGTTGTATGATTTGAATCTGGTTCCAATTAAATTAGTGTCTCTGTTTCTATATTGGATATAGAATAGTTCATATCTTAACATTGTTAAGGTATGGGGAGTTGTCCGGCTTATGCTTAAAACCAGACTCTGGACAACTCAAGGCACGTTTCTGTAATGGCTGTTTGTGGGTTGACCCAGGTTATGATAAGGGTTGACTTTCTACCATTTGGAAGATCAATAGTGATATTATTCTTGACTAGCCACAGTTTTAATAAAAAATGGATTTTTTCAGAAAACAGTAGTGGGAGTATGGTAAAACTGGAAGTGATTCCAGAACCGCAAACGATTACTGAAAATTTGATAAGAACTTATAGATTCAATCTGGTTTGACATTCCATTAGACACTCTGCAGATATGGTGGGTAACCTCAGGAACTCGAGGGGTACTTCGGTATGCTCAAGGACGGTGACAGGGAGGTTCTTGTTTACCCAGACTTGCCATTGCTATTGTTCTAGACTGTGAGACCCGACAGGAGGATGAGTATAGCGTCGTTCTAAACTAGCTTTGGAAGTGCACGTGTATATGACTCTGCCAGAGGGTTGTCGTAGTCAGTGGGAGCAGTGGAAGCATTGGTGGACAAGAGGTTTATGTCTATTTATAGACTAAAGAGGAAATAGCGGAGATAGATCATCTGTTTCTGATGTGACAGTCATAGGTTTGACTTCATCAGAATAGGGGATGGATCTGTTAAGAAGGTAGTAGGGTGTGATGTCCTGGTATTTGATGACATACACAGAGTAGGAAGTGAAATTACTATACTACGATCGATTATACATTGGTTATCACACAGTGGTTTCTCCACATAGGATATAGATATAATATCAGACATTCTGGTTACTAGATCTATGGTTTTAGATCTAGATTTGGGTAGTTTCTCAATCTGGGTACTTAGACAGCATTCTAAAGGTGTTTTAGAATAGACGACTCCTGGAACGGTAGTGTTCCTGCAGGTGATGGAGTCACCCTCTCCAAAGGTGTCTTACAGACTAAAGAGGAGAGGGATGTGCATGATTGGCAGATCACTAGCTCAGGCAATTGAGTCAATCATGAGATGTCAAGTGCCACACCAGATGTTGTTTTTGCAGTAAGTGCAATAAGTTGATATTGATCCAATCCTGGAGAAACATTTGGAAGCAGTTTTAGAACATAAGTGGATGTTCTAGGGATATGATAACGACAACCTCTTTTAGGAGACAGTTATCATTCCAGGCTTCTAAGGTGACCTGGATGACAGAGTGGCTATCAGAGTTATAGTTTTCCCCTCTGACGAGGGGCAGTATTTTGGACAGGTGGTCCAGGCGGATACTGAGGGAGGCATGGCGCAGGACACTGATTAAGTTCAGTCGACGATACAGTCTAAGAAGTTTGGATTTGGAGTTCACTTATGAACTAGGTACCATCAGACATCCAGACATATTCTAAGACAGGTATTGCTCATTTCGGGAGATGGTTTTCTCCGCGAACTTGAGATAAAGAGAGACATAGAAAGAAACATCTGAGCGGATCCACTCACTGAGGCTATTCCTCAAACGCAATAGTTTCGCAAACGAGTTTAGTGAGACCGATTAGTAGAGGAGTTGGGTGTTCGGTATCACACGGGATGTGAGTATGCCACATCGTAATAATTAGCCTTGAGTGCTAGTGGGAGATTGTTGGAGACAGTGTCCTCAGAGTCAATTATTGGATCACAGGCACGTGGTTGCAATGATTGAAGGAGGACCTATACCGGTAGGACAGTCTTACTCAAGATGATAGTATGCTATCTGGTTTATATTTATCATCGTGTACTGTTTTAGGTGACCTTACAGGTCGCTATTACACGTTGATAGAGCCCCTAGGATTCTTGCTTGACTGCCAGCAGTATGAGGGCGATCATATACGTGGGAGTTGGGGTCTATAAGCACATCCTTAAAAGGTCCCTAGTCGTGGGAGTTTCGAGACAGGGCATCGATACTCCAGAGTAGACTAGTGTATACAGTCGGGACCCCGACGAGGGGCGGTGGCCGTTCTCACAAGCCACTGGTGTTAGTTGGTTCACCTAAGATGTATACAGATGCTCATTGGGTTATGAGTACACCGGACAGGACTCGCCGGGAACATGCTAGTTGGTCTTATACCTGACGTCAGATAGCAGTTCCCTGGTGACATGTGTACAGGTTAGTTCATCGACCTGAGATCGTCATTTGTCTCATGTGAGTTCCCACTGTACTTTGATTACTACCCTACCACGCTCAAAGGAGTTGTGCAAACAGGTTTTAGTTGGGTACAGTCCCGAGCCATATGGAGGCAGTGAGCGGATCTGCAGGGGTTCGTCTCTCTCGGTATTGGGGGTGAGGTCGCGTTGTGTCTAAGAGAGCCATTACACGAAGTCCTTGGCCAAGGCAGGAGATTTACTAGTAGGGATTCCAGTAGTATCTCAGGGTGTTCTGGGCTACACTCCGACACGACTTGTACCGCTTTTGGGGGTCTGACTTTTACCAACCCCTTAGGCCCGCCATGTGATGCTCATAGACGAACGGACCGGACTGTACGGATATTGTCACTGACAGGAACAGTAGGGTGTCAGGATGAGTTCGCTCATCGACGTCCTTTTTGGTCAATACCTGGTAGTCCGTCACTTATGGCTAATACCTCTGACGTGCTAGTGGTTAAATCCACAGCCAAAGTATTGACGGGTCTTTAGAATCCCCCACAGACCGTTTTCTCAAGTTTCGGGCGAAACGCTGTAGAGGCCGTATGGAGATATGGCAGGGTTCGATCAGATACGTGCGGTATTGGACGAATCATGATCGGACGGTTAATACTAGCGGGCTTTGGTTTAAGCTGGATCCTAGTATCGTACAGTGTATATTTTGTCTCATTGCATTTGTATTCGATCGGAATACAAATGCGGGTATGTATATACAGTCGTGGGGTTTTCCTGTAATTTATTACGGGATCAGTTTTCTGATGTTGCCAGTTTGTATTCCGTTTCAGCCAGTTTTTCTTTCTTCCATTCTTTGGCTGAATTTCCGATGGAGGTTTTTTTTGCAAGTTTGCAAATTTGTTATTATAGAGGGGTTTCTTGTAAATGAGGGCTTCATGATAGTTCTTTCATCATGATATTCTTTTTGAGTCTCTTCCTTTGCATTAATGTTGATGGGGTTTGATTAGGGTTTGATAAGTTCTTGATGTGAGATAATTTGATAATTATCTTCACATATTGGTATATGCTTTTTCTCTCTCTCTCCTCATTCTATCATCATAGGAGGCCGGCCACTTTTGAGAGAGAGAGGGAGTTGATTCATTTGGCGGTGGGAAAAAGATTATTCATTCTCATTTTGCTTATACAAAATCCCAAAGCTTCATTTCAAAGTTCAACCCCCTTCTCCATCAAAGGCAACTTCACCCCATTGAGACAATGGTTTCTACACTTCATCTACAACACCCTTGGGCACGTCGACTCGCCGGCTTCGTGCCTGAGTTGCTTCGGTCCAGAAGTGGGAGCCCGTAAAAGAACCCGGCGATGTGGTGCCCGTTCCGACGAGGAGATGAAGACCGGAGATTCCGCGAGGAGATCGGAGTGGAGGACGAAGACCGAAGGACACGAATCGCTCGGTATAGCTCTCTACCCTATTCTCGTATTTGCTGCCGTTAGGTTAATGGCCCGATCCGGGATTTTAGTGCGCGGTGGTGCCGGTTTCTAGTTTTTAGAAAAGTTTCGTTTCCGCATTTCGGCGTCGGATTGATGGCCAGGGCGCTGCCGTGCACTTACACTAGGTCCACGATGATCCTCCCGGAGTCCTCTTTGTCTAAGCTTGAAACTTCACAAGATCAAGAGAAGAAATGGAAGCTAACACTCTTGACTAATGGGCAAGACTAGTGTAGAATGGTGTTGTGGTTGGTTTTCTCACTTCAAAATCCTATCTTGGTAACTCTTTTGCTCACTTAAGAGAACTAGAGAGCAAGAGAGAAAGGAGGAAGAAGATGATGGCTTTTTAAACTCAAGATAATGATAAGCTTGTAAAGAAAATGAGAAAATGAAAGTATATATATTTTCACTCTCTCATTCTAAACCATGGTTGTAAAATATCTTAGATATTTTAGTTTGGAACAAGAATGACCATAGAAAATGAATCATGGTTAATACAAGGGGTTAGTGCAAGAATAAAAGATTAAACCATGAAACAATTTCCATTTTCATTTTCCTTTTTCCAAATAAATAATATCTGTATATTTTACATATGGTGTGAGTCTTATATTGCAACCATCTACTATATCAACAACCATGATAACCATTATGTATGCATGTATGTGTGCATGAATGAGAATGAATGCATACATGCATGCATACAACATAAAGTCAAGAAAGGATTTCAAGTGAGAAACTAATTGTTAATGATAAATCAACACTTGATTTAGCAACCCGGCCGTATCACATACCACCCGACCAAAAGCAAGCCGCCCGATTAATATACGGTATCTCATACACGCATTTTAACCGGGTCCACGCGCATATCGCATATGCGCACCACATCGTTTCGCCTGGACTAGGTAACTCCATTGTGGGACTATAAGACTCGTCAATACGCCGGCAGTGGGTGATGATCATATCAAGCACCCCCAAGACGCAAGCGGTCAGCTAAATGTAACGGCCACCCGAGTATTGAGCGATCAGAAGAAAACAAGCGAACCTGTTACAACTCCCGTCGAGCCAACCGGCAACACTACCGTACAGTACGGTCTCTTCGTCAGATATGCTGCATATCGAGTCTAGGGATGGTAACGTCGACCCCGATAACTCAATAAGTCGTGCCGATGAATGGTCTATAACAGATCGAGAAACTACTGATAACACTTACCAGTAAATCTCAACAGCCCTGGCCAAGGACTTACTGATATAGCCAATCGAGCACAGCACAGCATCAAGTCCCAATACCGGGAGAGACGAAACCCCTCCTATCGCTCATCGCCTTCGTGTGTCTCGGGACTGTACCCAATGACCACCTGTTTGCACGACTCAGTAGAGCCATGGTAGGGTGGTAATCAAAGTACAGTGGGAGAACACACAAGACTCTATGACGATCTCGGGTCTACAGACTAACCTGCACCAGTGTCAACTGAGAACTGCTATCCGACGATAGATATAATTCCATATAGGAGTTCTCGGTGAGTCCGTCTAGTGTATCCAGTCATCACTGAGCACTCGTATACGATCTCGATGTCAAACATCGATGAATGTGGGAACATCCATCGCCCATCATATGGGTCAAGTATCATATACGCTAGTCTACTCTAGTATATCGATGCCCCGTCTCGATACACCTACGACTTGGGACATTCCAGGATATGCTTATAAACTACAGATGTCCCACTAGTATGATCTCCATCATAATTACAGTAGTCAAGCCTATATCCTTAGGGCTTTATCAACATGTGTGAATGAATAAAAGCATGATAAAATCAACATGTCAGATAAAGAAGAACCAGATAGCATGCTATTGTTAGTTATATGTATGCCCTAGAGGCCATTACTGTACATAGGATGTATATTGTAGTGGATGCTGGGACGTATATAGGGAGGACTTTCTTGCTCGACATGATAGTATGCTATCTGGTTGAACTTTACCTTAACGTGTATACTGATTGTCTCTCTGTTACATGTTGGTAAAGCCCTTAGGATCTGTACTTGACTACCTGGACTATGATGCGGATCATACTAGTGGGGACATGGTAGTCCATAAGTACATCCTTCAAAGTCCCTAGTCGTGGGTGTATCGAGACGGGGCATCGATATACCAGAGTAGACTAGCGTATACCTTCTCGACCCATACAGATGGGCGATGGATGATCCCATATCCATTGGTGTTTGACATCAGAGATGATATACGGGTGCTCAGTAGAGACTGGGTACACTGGACGGACTCGCCGAGAACTCCCAGATGGTATTATACCTCACGTCAGATGGCAGTTCTCTGGTGACACTGGTACAGAGTAGTCTGTTGACCCGAGATCGTCATAGAGTCTTGTGTGGTTCCCACTGTGCTTTGATTTCCATCTTACCACGTCCAAGAGGGCGTGCAAAACGGTGGTTTTTGGGTACAGTCCCGAGTCACATGGAGGCAATGAGCGATAGGAGGGGATTCGTCTCTCCCGGTATAGGGAGTTGATGTTGCGCTGTGTTCGATTGGCTATAACAGGAAATCCCTGGCCAGGGTTGCTGAGATTTACTTGTAAGTGTTACCAGTAGTTTCTTGAACAGTTATAGACCTCATATCGACACGACTTATCGAGCTATTGAGGTCTGACGTTTACCACCCCTAGGCGAGATATGCGACATATCAGACGATCAGACCGGACTGTACGGTAGTGTTACTGGTTGGATTCACTGGAGTGCGAGCGGGCTTGCTCGTCGATCTTCAGATCGCTCAATACCCGGGTGGCCGTTACGTTTAGCAGACCGCTTGCGGCTTGTGGATGTTTGATATGATCATCATCCGCTGCCGGCGTATTGACGAGTCTTTAGAGTCCTACACAGAGGTTTCCTGGCTCAAGCGAAACGAAATAGGAGCGCATATGAGATATGTGCGGGACCGAGAATAATGCGTGTATGTGATACCGTATTCCATTCTCGCGATGAATGTGTCGAATGGTTGTATGTGATATAACCTAGTTATCGAATCAAGGATTGATTCGATAAGCCGATACATTGTATACTAGTCGGTTGTGTGCGACATGACCGGATCATTGAATCAAGTGTTGATTTAATGATTTAATGCATAATTATATATTTGATATATTACTTTTCATTAACTAGTATCGGTTCACTTTAAATGGATTTTCTCACTCGGGTGTGCACATTTCATATGCGATATGATTTGTGCACTTGCTTGTATCATGTTTGATGGTGCATGCCCTTTTTGTTAAGTGTATAGAATTAAACCTTGGTTAATGGAATGGTTAGGGTTTACTATTTGATTATTCATTTTATTCAATTGTTTATTCTTTTTGGAAAAGAAAATGAGCATGAGAAAATGGTGGCTTTCTTTAAATGCTTCATGAAGCTTCATGAAGTCTTTGACTTTGCAACCATTTTTTGTCTCATGCTTAACCTAACCATTCCACTAAACCATGATTGATTCTCTACACCTAACTATGGTTTCATTATGATAAGAATGAATTTCTTTTCTCATATTTATTATTCTTATCATAATAACATTCTTCATCTTCTTCATTTTTCAAGTGAAGAAAACCTAAGTCCATCAATGGTGATTGATGATTAAGAGTGAGAAATCCAAAACTAAAGTCTACCCACTTCCTATTTCTTCATCCTCTACCTCTTGCCAAGTAGTAGAGTGTGTTTTCTTCACAAGTTTCATGACTTGGTGAAGTGAGAGCTTGATCTTGCGATGCTTCGACGTAGATCATCTTCGGCATGGACATCGACGACCTAGCTTGCCCATTCTCCGATGAAGCCGACGCTAGAGCCCGGATTTGATTTGGACAGCGGAGACGACCTCATCTCAGAGCCGTGGAGGTGGAGAACCGGATCTACAAAGGTTGTATTTCCGATTCTTATAGTTAAGTGTTAACTAGTTAGCTTTTTCGCCTAAACTTCTAGCCAACGGTCCGTAGTCGGGTTTCTCGGCACCGTTAAAATTTTAATTTGGCATGATCGATGCCTTGTGAGACCTCACTTGTGTACCTAGGAACCCTACAGTGGTATCAGAGCCTAGTTAGAGCCTTAGGCGAAGTCCAGACGCAATTTGAAGTCCGATCGAACCGAAATTGGGAACCCAAAATAGCTCTCTGTCCTTTTTCGAAAAACGTGGATTTTTCCATATTAAAAATTTCCAAAAAATTCAGCAGGGAATTACATGAGAAACTGTGAAGCACGTGATGGTAATTCGACAACAGAGGCGCGGAACCGCGGCCCCCACCATGGGATGCGCGGCGGTTCCGCGGCCACTGTATTGAATTACAGCACGTGTCTTCCACAGTAACTCATGTCTTGTAGTGCTGAGTCTTCTGGGAATTTTTAATATTTTTTCAAGAGTTGAATTTTCAGGGTTGTTTTGGGGACTTAGTATATTCGATCGGATTATCAAATTTTGTCTGTGTGGCTTTCCGGATAATTTTTAGAATATGTTAAAAAGTTCGATCGGATATAAATACCCAATTTTTCCCCTGTCGGGAAATTTCCAAGTGTTGGATTTTTCCGTAGTTTAACGACGTTCTAAGTAGTGCAAGTAACGCGATGGTCCCTCTAGAAGACAACAAACCTTAACTCGATTATGTGACCGTCTTGAACTGCCCTTTGAACCTTCGGGTTTGGGGCAGTACGGCGTGCCACATGTGAGGCGTTGGCTTGACCCTTCTACGGCTGGACCGTCGGTACTGAGGCACGAACTGAATGTTGTTAGACTTATTTTATGTGTTGATCTGTATCGGGAAAACTTGGGTGTTCGAATGTTCAATCGGAAAGTTTAACATTTTCTAATTTTCTGGAATGTGATACAATAATTGGAATTCACAAGTAGTTATGAGATAACTGAATGAATGTTATAAACATAGCAGTTTAGTCTCACTTGATCGGTTGCCACGGAATTTTGATGTGATCAAAAGTCCGTCGCAATCACGTAGCGTACGCGGATACTCGCCGGGTAAACTTAATAGACAGCCTCACTCCATAGCCCCGACCAAGTGACTGTAGGAGAACCCCGTCGCCGAAAGCATCCGTTTGGGTGCTCGCGGCAGCGGTGTTCCGCCTTGGTGCACTTCGTCGACGGTATCGGGGGTGCGGCCGTCTACTGAAGTTTGCGACGAGTATTCGATCAGGATGTCGGGAATCTTGTTGAATTGCCCGACTTGATATTGAAAAGAGTTTTCGATTTTGAGACTAAAATGCGGGGTTTTTGATTGTTAGGCATGCGATGTCTAAGTAATTCATTTGGTCAGGCATGCGATGTCTGAGGTGGTTGCGGATTCCAACTGTTGTAGTTTTACACTTTCTTTTCTGTGACCGTAAGTGTAATATGTGATATCGCCGGTTTCGTTGCTATATGTCAACGACAATTGGGATGCGCATATTTACTTACGTTGATGACATGTGATGTTATGTGTTGCTGGATATGTTATATTGGATCGTCGTGTTTGAATAGCCGAGGGTTTTTATGTGAGATGAGTGTTTTTCATTTTCATTCATGTAAAAACTTGTATGTAATATTCTTTTATTGGGGCACTTCCAGGTTGCGGAAGTTGTCACCGTTTGTATATTATTTACTTTTCCGCACTAGGATAGACCCAAGGAGGGGAGCATAAGTAACCGGGTTATGGAGTCCAGTGGGAGACCAACTCGAGGAGTCGAGTCCGAGTCTCCTAACTCTAGAATTGGTAGGGCTGCTTGCCGCTCTCGTAGGGGTCTAGGGGTGTGGGTTTGGCTATTCATCACGACCGTGGAATCCGTGTTTTATACTGGCTCGTATTGAAAACACGGACGTCCTAGTATATCCAATATTTCATATGATTTTTCTGCTGCGATATCTATGATGTGATCATGTGATGTTCTTTGATAGATACAGTATATAGTATATATGATATATTATATAGACGTTACTTATGTTTTACACCCACGCTAGCCCTGCCCCGCTCTGCCGTTAGTTACCTAACCTAACGGTGCACGAGGGGACATCGAGGCGAATGCGGATGGCATAAGTGTACGTCGTATTTATCTGTGATGTTTAGGTATTTAAATGATGGGACTTCATTAATGTGATTAATGAAATAAAAGAAACCTAAGATGTTGTAGAATCGAATTTCAAAATAAAACAGGTAGCTACAGTTTTTGCTTTGCACAGCGGTATATGAGATATATCCTGCACCTTATTCGATAAGGAAAGGACCGAGATCCCTTCACCGGGAGTGACTCCTTTAGCAATAACTGGCAGATGCTACACACTCGGTTTGTCTTTTGATTGCTTTTAAGAGTTTTTGCTTTGCACAGAGATATATATGATATATCCCGCACCTCATTCGACGAGGAAAGGACCGACGATCCCTTCACCGGGAGTGACTCCTTTAGCAAAACTAGAAAAGCCTCAAAAACACTCCATTTTAAAATCATTCGATCCTACAACGATATCAAGTTCATTACGCAATAGGTTTTCAGAAAAACCTGTCGTAGCCCTCCGTCATTTCAGATAAGTACTAGTTAGTATTCGTGCTACGTTTGTTGACCTCTGTCAAGGCGTAGTGTGCGGTAGCTGATTAGTGCTTATCTGCATAAGCATATGATGTGATTGATTTAGGGTAGTCGTGCGACCTTGTTGACCTCTGTCAAGGGTCGTGCGGGTGGGTTTACTTCAATCAGGAAATGACAGGTTGAACTTGACTAGCAGCCTATGGTTTGTTGACCTCTGTCAAGGTCATAGGACGCTAGGGGCAAAATATTATCGGGAATTTCAAGTGTTGAGATTTGCAATGAGATTGCATACCTTCTATGAGATAGTTGGATCCCGATACCCGCTGCGAGTAAGAGTTACTCCTGGGAGAGTTTTATATATTACAATTAGCCGATCAAGTAGGTGTCTAGAAAGGTGTCAACGGGGTTACGCCTCTGGGAAAACGAGGTTTACATTAATTAGGTTCATGCGAAAGCACGGGGGACCTCCCTCAAAGTACCGACACTGGCCTGGCTGAAAGATTGGCGAACTTGTAGTGTGTAATTAATCCCGGCTAGTCTTTCCTTTTAGGGTTTGAAGGAAGATTTGATAAAAAGCAGTGGGAGCCATCCTGATTAGATAAAATAATAACCAATCTATTCTTGCAAGAGCGCACGCTGAGTGTTTTCTTCTCTCTCTCTCCTGGTAACGACCATATCACACCTTAATCAAGATAATAATACGGAATATTGACCGAACCCGCTTGTTATACTGAGCTGGAGAACGTTGGTCCCGCTCCACCTTATAATTGTTATAAGACAGAGCAGGAAATTGGGGATTACCAGAATTCCCGTGCCGCCCAAATGAAGAGAGTGCATGCTGATGCATCATCTTCGGGTGTGTTCATTACAGAGAACTGTTTCTCAGTATCCTTTACGTCCTGGGTATGTGATACCATATCAGGATCCCAGATATGTAATCTGTTACATAGGGCTACAGAAAGGTAGAGAACTGAGAACGGGTGATAAGTTTCATGAGGCAGAAAACGGGGCAAGTGTTGCAGCCAAGTCTGTTGGTCACTGTCACCCTGTATTACCAATACATTGATTCTGAACGAATGTTGTTAGATACCGAACCTGATATACAAAATCATATCTATCTCTTTATTAGTAAAGAAATGATAAAATTTTGTATTGTTGGATAATGTTTTGAACATTTCCTATATCAAAAGTTGATCGGTTCAGGCACGTTATCTAAAAGCATTGATGTTCTAAATCAAACTACAGTTCTTTGTATACGGAACACACACAAGAGGAAGAGTTCAGAAATGAACGAATTCTTGTTGAGGCATTGTAGACTAGGTCAGATCAATGTGACCCGACTAGCTAGAGTTACATATAGATGCATATTTAAATCAGTTTGAATTTACATCTTGTGAAACTCGCCAGTCATGTCACAAAGATAAGATGACCATAGCTCCGTTTACTGGAAACAGAGAAAGAGTTAGTAAACTCTTGGGACTGATACATGATGATGTATGTAAGGTCTCCTGTCTACACATGCCAGGACTGGTTCTTTATACTTCATTACGTTCTCTGATGATCTCTCAAGATTCAGACATATGTTCCTGTTGAAACACAAGTCCGAACCTTTTGAGATATTCACAGAATATAAGTTAGAAGTAGAGAACCAGAATACGGGTAAAAGTATTATTTCCTTTGATGAGATCAAGGAGGAGAATACTTGAGCACGAAAATCCAGGACTATTCTAAAGGAGAATGAGATTCTCTCTCAGCATTACTCCTCCGTATACACCATAGCACGATGGTATATCGGGGCGGAGCAGATACACCCTATTTGATATGGTGTGCTCTATGATGAGTAATACCGAGTTACCTTTTTCCTTTTGGGAGTTATGCACTTACGAAGTTGCATACCTATTGAATAGGGTTCCAATCAAATCAGTTGCCTACCACTTCATATGTGATATGGAAAAGGAAGAGCCCATTTCTTAAGATAGTTAAGATTTGGGGTTGTCCGGCCTATGTCTAAAAGCAAAATCTGGACAAGCTCGAGGCAAAGTTTGTTATGTAGAACTGGAAAGGTTCCAGCTATACAAAATACAGCAGATGATTTGGTACAACCAAAGGATTCAGTAGATACCAACGAACCTCAGCCTCTCCGCCGATCTAGTAGGGTTTCTCACCCACCTGAGAGATACTTCGGTTTCTCTATGACAGTGGGAGCGAGGAATGCATCATGTGATGATGACCCAACTAGTTTCGAGCTGGCCATCAGGAGTAAGACTCTGTAAGAATGGCTGGATGCTTAGCGATCTGAGATGGAATCCATGTACACCAACAAAGTATGGACTTTGGTTGCAATATCTGAAGGGTTAAATCCCCATCAGGAGCAAGTATATCTTGAGAAGATTACTTGGTGTAGATGGAAAAGTTGAGACTTTCAAAGCTAGACTTGTTAAAGCTTTTCGTCATCGACCAGGCGTGGATCATGATCAAACCTTTTCAAGTGACTATGCTTAAGTCCATCCAGATCCTACTTGCCACGGATACATACCATGACTGCGATATCTGGTGGTTGGGTGTCTTGACTGCTTTTCTAAATGATGATTTAGAAGAGAGCGTCTATAAGTACACAGCCAGAGGGCTTCGTAGACAGTGGGAGCAGCGGAAACGTGTGCAAGATGCTTTATAGGATAAAGCAGGCATCGCGGAGTTGGAACATCTGTTTTGATGGATTAGTCAAAGAGTTTGACATCATCAAAATGGTAGATGAACCTTGTATAAACAAAAAGGTAGTAGGGAGCATGGTGGTGATCCTCGTAGAGTACGTGGATGACATACTCTTGATAAGAAAGGAGTTTCTTATGCTACGCTCGATCAATCTCCGCTTATCACTATGATTCTCCACATAGGATCAAAATGATACCTCCTAAATCCTGAGTTTTGGATCTATGAGATAGATCTAACTGGATGTTAGGAATCTCACTAGTTGTAGTGAGACGGTATCATCCGATCCTGGGGAGAATCACTGGAAGGGTTCCAGGGTGATAAAGACGACTGAATGTCAGTCGCAGGCATTGTCTTTACCCTCAGTAAAGGGACGGTATGTTGGAAGAGTTCCAAGCTAGATACCGTGACATACTAGATGATAAAGGAAGAATACATCGCTACTTAAGATGCTACCAAAGTCGCTGTCTGGGTGTATATTGGTTCATAAGATGAACTATGTTCCTCCCATTGTGTAACAATGGAGTTGTGGCTTATGCCAAGGAACGCCCGTCCCATCAGTGATCCAGACATATTCTAAGGCAGTATCACTTGATCATGGAGATGGTTGATCTCCAGGGTGATCGAGGTTTGGAAAGTAGACTCAGAGGACAACACAGCGGATCCACTCACAAAGGCCTGTTCCCAGAGAGAGACTTTTATGGGATGGTTGAGTATGAGATACTACAACCACTGCTATCAGATGGCCCTAGTGCAAGTGGGAGATTGTTAGTTATATGTATGCCCTAGAGGCCATTACTGTACATAGGATGTATATTGTAGTGGATGCTGGGACGTATATAGGGAGGACTTTCTTGCTCGACATGATAGTATGCTATCTGGTTGAACTTTACCTTAACGTGTATACTGATTGTCTCTCTGTTACATGTTGGTAAAGCCCTTAGGATCTGTACTTGACTACCTGGACTATGATGCGGATCATACTAGTGGGGACATGGTAGTCCATAAGTACATCCTTCAAAGTCCCTAGTCGTGGGTGTATCGAGACGGGGCATCGATATACCAGAGTAGACTAGCGTATACCTTCTCGACACATACAGATGGGCGATGGATGATCCCATATCCATTGGTGTTTGACATCAGAGATAATATACGGGTGCTCAGTAGAGACTGGGTACACTGGACGGACTCGCCGAGAACTCCCAGATGGTATTATACCTCACGTCAGATGGCAGTTCTCTGGTGACACTGGTACAGAGTAGTCTGTTGACCCGAGATCGTCATAGAGTCTTGTGTGGTTCCCACTGTGCTTTGATTTCCATCTTACCACGTCCAAGAGGGCGTGCAAAACGGTGGTTTTTGGGTACAGTCCCGAGTCACATGGAGGCAATGAGCGATAGGAGGGGATTCGTCTCTCCCGGTATAGGGAGTTGATGTTGCGCTGTGTTCGATTGGCTATAACAGGAAATCCCTGGCCAGGGTTGCTGAGATTTACTGGTAAGTGTTACCAGTAGTTTCTCGAACAGTTATAGACCTCATATCGACACGACTTATCGAGCTATTGGGGTCTGACGTTTACCACCCCTAGGCGAGATATGCGACATATCAGACGATCAGACCGGACTGTACGGTAGTATTACTGGTTGGATTCACTGGAGTGTGAGCGGGCTTGCTCGTCGATCTTCAGATCGCTCAATACCCGGGTGGCCGTTACGTTTAGCGGACCGCTTGCGGCTTGTGGATGTTTGATATGATCATCATCCGCTGCCGGCGTATTGACGAGTCTTTAGAGTCCTACACAGAGGTTTCCTGGCTCAAGCGAAACGAAATAGGAGCGCATATGAGATATGTGCGGGACCGAGAATAATGCGTGTATGTGATACCGTATTCCATTCTCGCGATGAATGTGTCGAATGGTTGTATGTGATATAACCTAGTTATCGAATCAAGGATTGATTCGATAAGCCGATACATTGTATACTAGTCGGTTGTGTGCGACATGACCGGATCATTGAATCAAGTGTTGATTTAATGATTTAATGCATAATTATATATTTGATATATTACTTTGCATTAACTAGTATCGGTTTACTTTAAATGGATTTTCTCACTCGGGTGTGCACATTTCATATGCGATATGATTTGTGCACTTGCTTGTATCATGTTTGATGGAGCATGCCCTTTTTGTTAAGTGTATAGAATTAAACCTTGGTTAATGGAATGGTTAGGGTTTACTATTTGATTATTCATTTTATTCATTTGTTTATTCTTTTTGGAAAAGAAAATGAGCATGAGAAAATGGTGGCTTTCTTTAAATGCTTCATGAAGCTTCATGAAGTCTTTGACTTTGCAACCATTTTTTGTCTCATGCTTAACCTAACCATTCCAGTAAACCATGATTGATTCTCTACACCTAACTATGGTTTCATTATGATAAGAATGAATTTCTTTTCTCATATTTATTATTCTTATCATAATAACATTCTTCATCTTCTTCATTTTTCAAGTGAAGAAAACCTAAGTCCATCAATGGTGATTGATGATTAAGAGTGAGAAATCCAAAACTAAAGTCTACCCACTTCCTATTTCTTCATCCTCTACCTCTTGCCAAGTAGTAGAGTGTGTTTTCTTCACAAGTTTCATGACTTGGTGAAGTGAGAGCTTGATCTTGCGATGCTTCGACGTAGATCATCTTCGGCATGGACATCGACGACCTAGCTTGCCCATTCTCCGATGAAGCCGACGCTAGAGCCCGGATTTGATTTGGACAGCGGAGACGGCCTCATCTCGGAGCCGTGGAGGTGGAGAACCGGATCTACAAAGGTTGTATTTCCGATTCTTATAGTTAAGTGTTAACTAGTTAGCTTTTTCGCCTAAACTTCTAGCCAACGGTCCGTAGTCGGGTTTCTCGGCACCGTTAAAATTTTAATTTGGCATGATCGATGCCTTGTGAGACCTCACTTGTGTGCCTAGGAACCCTACAGCTATCATGTCGAGCAAGAATGTACACTGAATATGTATATATATATATACATATATGAATACATCCACTATCATATAATGGTCTCTAGGGCATACATATATCCAACATTCTAAGGAAGTAGATGAACTGTCGATGATCAACCAGGATTCTTGAGTCGTCGTGGACTTCGTGATCGTATCGGTTTGATGATTTTACCAAGAGACTCTCGGTCCTTATTTATAGTCACAGAGCCAAAACCCTAGTTTCCTAATATGGTAACTAGTTGTTAGGATCCCAACCAGAAAATCCAGAGCCCTAACTCCTTAATATTGCGGTGGAACCACGGCCATTTGGTGGATTTGGCCGCGGATCCGCGGTGGGTTAGGGGGTTCGTTGCTTCAAAAATCTTGTGGCCTCTTCTGGTGACACATGTAGACTATTTTGATATCTGGAATCTGAAAATTTTCTGTAAGTCTCTGCCAGAATTGATTTCTTCGATTTACTTTAAGATTTCGGCAGATTTGATCTTGATAACTCGGATTTCCTTGATTCCTGTCCTGATATAATTTCTGCACAATTATCTCAATAAATAATGTTAGTAGAATTTATTTCTATTGATATATTATCTTAACCATTTGACATGATATTATAGTTTTAAGAGAATTGGTAAAAGTATTTAATAAGGTAAGCATATTTAAATGGACCAAATATTACATATATATTATATGCTTACATTTTCATTCATAATGTTAATTATAATATATAAACACATGAAAATAGTATTTTTACAGATAAACCCTCATATGTTTCATATTTATAATAAACACCTTTTATTATATAGAAATAGTAAGGAAAATGTCATATCAAATACGCAATATTTTCAACTGAACAAATACCCCCAAACTTAACTTTGATCATCCCGAGCAAACTAGTTATTCAAGAGAAAAGAAAAAGAAAAAGACCTAGTAGCACACTTTCGTAGGCAACACGATTGCACTGAGCACGTATAACAAGCCGTTAAACCTCTTGGTGTCCTTAGTAGGAGGAGTATTGTCTCCTGAGGATTTTTAGCGGATTACACCCACAAAATCCTATAATAAAAAAAAGATAGTGAAAGTTACATACAAAGATAAGAATTATGAAATAAAGAACTTGAAAATAAAAGTTTTCAACTACACCAGTTTTTCAGTTGCTATGAGCCCTATCTTAATGATCATGAAAAAATGTTAGAAATCACATCATCCATCAATAAAACATAGCCTTTAGTCTTCCTCCCTATCTTTCTTCCAAACATTGATCATAAACCCCTACGTGTGTGTAAAAAACATCCCTACACTTAGAGAATTCAATTCAAGCTATCATACTCTTGTCCATCTTACAAATTACTTTTTAGTCGGTGAATTTGTTTTTATGAAATTGCTCGCACATCTTTCATGCGACCGTTAATACTTCTTGAGGTACTAACCGACCGATTACAAAACGTGCTTATGTATTAAGGTGTAAATTCTCGTCTTGCAACACCTAAGGCTTAGCAGTGGCTCCCAAACCAGTTGGTCTAAGGCACTAGGTGATAAAGCACCCTCGCTATGTTTTTTTATGCTGCCTTGGTAATTACAAAACCAGTGTTCATTTTTTTTCTTCACTACTTATACTTTTTTTCCCTTCATACTAAGGTTTTTAGACAAGAGCATTTCAAGGTATCCTCTACTATTCTAAGTTTCAAGATGTGTATAAGTGTGTATAGTAGGGTATCAACGTTCAAATGTTTGGCCTCGGGAATAGGGACTATTTTTCAGACTTATTTTTATCCTCAGATTAGTAATTTCCTTCATCTTGCAAACCCTTGGGACAACAGCTCATAACAACTTATTACTAGTTTCATTTAAGAATACATATAACTTTCTTGTTTTTCATAAACTTTTCCTATATTTTATATGTAATTTTTCACTTTCTACTCTTTAAAAAAAATTGTATGGTGCCAAGTGCCAAAAGTTAATTTAGTGAATACAAACCTCCCCCTAAACCTGTTTTCAGCAGTGTCCTCACTGATGTCATCTTTGAATGCATAGACCGGTAGACTTGGGGAGATAAATTAAGAGGGGTAAAATAATAGTTAAATGAAAACTACCCCCAAACTTGAAATTTAGCACGCACAGATATTCAGTTAAGTCCTTTTTCACTCACCTCCATACTAAAAATGAAACAATGTTACAGAGACATGAAGGTGAGGCGAAGGAGTTTTAGTTATGATAAAGCGGCTCCTGTAAAAATAGGAGCTCCTCCGCGGGGTCAGCGGAAAAATACGGTTTTAATCTTTGCCCATTTATTTTAAAAATTGAACCGTTTTTAATATTTTCCACTTCTACTGTCCCGTGCGGGTGTACATACAGCACCACAAAAGGTCCTTTCCAACGAGATTTAAGCTTACCCGGATGAAGATGGAGACGGGAATCGTAAAGAAGGACTTGTTTTCCCAGTGTGAAAGTTTTTCTAAAAAGGTTTTTATCGTGGAACACTTTAGTCCGGTTCTTTGCTATCACCGCATTATCGTAAGCTTCATCGCGGAGTTCGCTTAGCGCATTCAATTGCAGCTTCCGATAGCTGCTAGCTTGATCAAAATCGAAGTTTAGCTCTTTGAAACCCCCCATTGCTTTATGTTCAATCTTAACAGGAAGGTGGCATGCCTTCCCAAACACAAGGCGGTATGGAGACATACCAAGATCGGTCTTATAAGCGGTGCGAAATGCCCAAAGAGCATCCGTCAATTTGGTCGACCAATCATTATGGTTTTTAGAAACCGTCTTCTCCAAAATTTGTTTGATTTTCCTATTCGAGATCTCAGCTTGCCCGGTTGTTTAGAGATGATAGGGCGTAGAAAATTTGTGTTAGATTGCATATTCCCGCATCAAAGCCTTAAAAGACCGATTGCAGAAATGCGTCCCGTTGTCGCTAATTATAGCACGAGGATGTCCGAATCGCGAAAAGATATTTTCTTTAAGGAACTTAATAACAACTTTGTTGTCATTAGTGCGACATGGTATTGCTTCCACCCATTTTGAGACGTAATCAACCACTAACAAGATATATAAATTCCCAAAAGAGTTGGGAAAAGATCCCATAAAATCAATACCCAAAACATCGAATATTTCCAAAACCAAGATAGGTTGGAGCGGCATCTCATTTCTTCGTGAAATCCGACCCAAGTGTTGACACCGCGGACAAGTTTTGCAATGATCATATGCATCTTTTGTTGCGCCACGGCAGCGCCCCGGCCGTCTATCCGAGGCCAAATTGCGGAATCAAAATTTTCTTATCTTTTAAACTGGCGCTACCGCGGACAATATACCCGGATCGTAACCATTAACCTAATGCTAGCTAACAAGAGATGGGAAGAGAAGTATACCGAGTGATCCGAGTCCTCCGGTCTTCTCGTCATCGTCCCGATCTCCCGCGGAAAGTCTTGTCTCCACATCGTCACCTCCTCGCCGGAAGGGCACCACATCGCCTGCGTCTTTTACGGGCTTCCGCCTCGATACCGAGGCAACTCGGGCATGAAGCCGGCAACTCGACATGCTCAAGATTTGCTGTAGAATGTGTTGTAGATCATGCTAGTCTCATTTGGGGTTTGTAGTTGCCTTGATGGAGGAATGGGGTTAGGAAAAATGGTGCTTTCATTTTTCCAAAACAAGAAGAAGAAGGAGATGAAGAATTCCTCACATAACCAAGATGAACTCTCTCATTCTTTTCTTTCTCTCAAGTGAGTTCTACCATGTTCAAATGAGAATGGTGGAGGAGGGAATACAAAACCACAACCTTAGAAGGAAGGTAATGGTAGTAAAAGCAAGTGGTGACCATAGCCAAAAACATCATGATAACAATCTCACATCAACTTTCATCTCATTTCTAATCTTCATAAAGCAAGAAATGATGAAGGAAAAGAATGGTATCAAAAGATGCTATCATAATAAATACATTTGCAAGAAAACCCTCCACAATGTGTTATTCGCAAACTTGCAAATAACACCCTCCATTGGAAAAGTCCGGCCGGGAAAGAACAAAGGAAAACCGGCCGGAACGGAATGCAAACTGGCAACTCCAGAAAACTGGTCCCGTAATAAATTACAGGAAAACCTCGATACTGTGCATACACACCCGCATCTGTATTCCGTCCGGATACAAATGCAATCAGACAAAATCTACATTGTACTATACTAGGACCGGCTTAAACCAAAGCCGGCTAGTAATATCCGTTCGATCCTGATCCGTGCAATACCGCACGTATCTGATCGAACCCTGCCATATATCCATACGGCTACAAGTACAAACCGTCCGATCCTGATCCGTGCAATACCGCACGTAATTGATCGGACCCTGCCATATCTCCATACGGCCTCTACAGCGTTTCGCCCGAAAGCTGAGTAACTGAAAGTGTGGTGGACTCTAAAGACTCGTCAATACTATGGCTGTGGATTTAACCACTAGCACGTCAGAGGTATTAGCCAATACGTGACGGGCCACCAGCTATTGACCAAAAGGGACGTCGATGAGCGAACTCATCCTGACACCCTACTGAGCCTGTCAGTGACAATATCCGTACAGTCCGGTCCGTTCGTCTATGAGGATCGCATGTCGGGCCTAGGGGGTTGGTAAAAGTCAGACCCCCAAAGGCGGTACAAGTCGTGTCGGAGTGTAGCCCAGAACGCCCTGAGATACTACTGGAATACCTACCAGTAAATCTCCTGCCTCGGCCGAGGGCTTTGCATAATGGCTCTCCTAGACACAGCGCGACCTCACCCCCAATACCGGGAGAGACGAACCCCTGCAGATCCGCTCACTGCCTCCATGTGGCTCGGGACTGTACCCAACTAAAACCTGTTTGCACGACTCCTTTGAGCCGTGGTAGGGTAGTAATCAAAGCACAGTGGGAACTCACACGAGACAAATGATGATCTCAGGTCGATGAACTAACCTGTACACATGTCACCAGGGAACTGCTATCTGACATCTGGTATAAGACCAACTAGCAGGTTCCCGGCGAGTCCTGTCCGGTGTACTCATAACCCAATGAGCACCTGTATACATCTTAGGTGAACCAACTGACACCAGTGGCTTGTGAGACCGGCCACCGCCCCTCGTCGGGGTCTCGACTGTATACACTAGTCTACTAATGGAGTATCGATGCCCTGTCTCGAAACTCTTACGACTAGGGACCTTTTAAGGATGTGCTTATAGACTACCAGCTCCCACGTATATGATCGCCATCATACTGCTGGTAGTCAAGCAAGAATCCTAGGGGCTCTATCAATGTGTAATAGCGACATGTCAGGTCACCTAAAGCAGTACACGATGATAAAGATAAACCAGATAGCATACTATCATCTCGAGTAAGACTGTCCTACCGGGATAGGTCCTCCCTCAATCATTGCAATCACGTGCCTGTGATCCAATAATTGACTCTGAGGGCACTATCTGCAACAATCTCCCACTTGCACTCAAGGCTAATTATTGCGATGTCGCATACTCACAGCCCGTGTGATACCGAACACCCAACTCCTCTACTAGTCAGTCGCACAAAGCCTGTTTGCGAAACTATTGCGTTCGAGGAAAAGCCTTAGTGAGTGGATCCGCCTAGATGTTTCTTTCTATGTCTCTCTATATCTCAAGTTCGCGGAGAAAGCCATCTCCCGAAATGAGCAATACCTGTCTTGGAATGTCTGGATGTCTGATGGGACCTAGTTCATAAATGAACTCCAAATCCAAACTTCTTAGACTGTATCGTCAACTGAACTTAATCAGTATCCTGCGCCATGCCTCCCTCAGTATCTGCCTGGATCACCTGTCCAGAATACTGTCCCTCGTCAGAGGGAGAACTATAACTCTGACAACCTCTTTGTCGTCCATGTCACCTTGGAAGCCTGGAGTGATAACCGTCTCCTATAGGAGGCAGCCTTTATCATATCCCTAGAACATTCACTTATGTTCTAAAACTGCTTCCGACTGTTCCTCCAGGATTGGATCAATATCTACTTATTGCATCTAGTGCAAGAACAACATCTGGTGTGGTGCTTGACATCTCATGATTGACTCAATTGCCTAAGCAAGTGATCTGCCAATCATGCACATCCCTCTCTACTTTAGTCTATAAGACACCTTTAGAGAGGGTGACTCCATTACCTGCAGGTACACTACCATGCTAGGAGTCGTCCATTCTAAATACTCTTAGAATGCTGTCAAAGTACCCTGATTGGGAAACCACCCAAATCTAGATCTAAAACCATAGATCTAGTAACCAGTATGTCTGATATAATGTCCAAGTCCCTTGTGGAGAAACCACTGTGTGACAACAAAAGTATAACCGACCGTAGTATAGGAATATCACTTCCTACTCTGTGTATGTCATCCAAATACCAGGACATCACACCCTACTACCTTCTTAACAGATCCATCCCCTATTCTGATGAAGTCAAACCTATGACTTCACATCAGAAATAGATGATCTATCTCCGCTATATCTGCTTTAGTCTATAAATAGATATAAGCCAACTGTCCACCAATGCTTCCGCTGCTCCCACTGACTACGACAACCCTCTGGCAGAGTCATATAGACGTACACTTCTAAAGCTAGTTTAGAACGACGCTATACTCATCCTCCTGCCGGGTCTCACAGTCTGGAACAACAGCAATGGTAAGTCTGGGTAAACAAGAACCTCCCTGCCACCGTCCTTGAGCATACCGAAGTACCTCTCGAGTGCCTGAGTTTACCCACCATATCTGTGGAGTGGCCAATGGAATGTCAAACCAGATTGAATCTTTAGGTTCCTGTGAAATCTTCAGTAATCGTTTGTGGTTCTGGAATCACTTCCAGTTCTACCATACTCCCACTACTGTTTTCTGAAAAAATCCATTTTTATTTAAAACTGTGGCGAGTCAAGAACAATATCTCTATTGATCTTCCAGATGGTAGAAAATCAACCCTCGTCATAGCCTGGGTCAACCCACAAACAGCCATTACAGAAACGTGCCTTGAGTTATCCGGAGTCTGGTTTTAAGCATAAGCCGGACAACTCCCCATACCTTAACATCGTTAAGATATGAACTGTTCTATATCCAATATAGAACCAGAGGCACTGATTTAATTGAACCAGATTCAAATCATGCAGCTATCTCCAGTGCATGTAAACTAAATGGAGACAGGCCGATCAGCGTTACTCAACTTAGGAATGCTTCCAATTATGAGTAACCTGAAAGAGAAGCAATTTCTCTTTATCATTACTATCAACTGAATACCATACACAAGTATCTACATCTTCAGTCACTTTGAAGAATCCCGATACTTGCTATACCTGGTTCTCTACTCTATTCAAATACCTATAACTCCTCAAAACTCAGACCCTGTGTTTCCACGAAACACATGTCTAAGAACTAGAGAAGTTAAAAGTAAACAGAATATAGTATGAGGACCAACCCCTCTGTCCTAATGGACACTGGACAACATACAATACTCTGTATAAGTCCGCTGAGTCTAACAACTCTTTCACTGTGTGTCGTAGGTTGAAAACTGTACTTATGGTTAAGAAGAATTACACCGCTGTTTAATGCTCCTTACCTAACCATCCACTGATATAGGTAAATGTCATCGACATAATATCAAAAGGTATATCTCACTCTATGAAAATAGACGTACAGATATATCAATTTGAAATTGGTGCACAACAGCGGATATTCAAAACCAAATATTTGCCGACCGGCAAACAGCCCAGATGATCTCCTCAAATATCCCTGATTACAACGAATCCCGATACAATGAGGATGATTACCTTATTCCCAATAACTTACTCCCACTCATCATCTGTAAAACCATACAGATGTGAGAATCAAACCTGGTAAATACATACCCTGGAGCAAGTGTCCAATCGGGAAATCAGTTTTCTTTTAACAGTACACAGCTGAACTGAAACATTGAAATGTTTTGATGGGGTATCCTGGTATTCCTAGTAATGCCTCTACCATTATCCAAATTCACAACTATAACCGTATAACTCTTTGCCACCTCTCCAAATCCCTTTATATGTCTTTAGTCATTACCTTCTGCACACCCCTCAGGCCCAACATGAGTGTCAAGCACTCTTCCAGATCTCAACGTGATTGCATCCACATGATGTGAATAGCCAGAATTAGGTAATGATGAGCTGGAAGTTTCCCTTTCTCTCTTGCACGCATTTCGGCTTTTAGTTGTGCAATTTGTTCTTCCATCGATTTGATGTTCTCATTTTGAGAGATAATGATCTTCATCACATTCTCGACGGAAGATTGCAAACTTGCCGTCCCTTGGATGGATTGTTTCATGAAAGTATCCAAGGTTTGTGCTAGTGCAGAGGTATTATCTGTACCGGTCAATTGCAAAGGACTAGATGGTGCAAAAGTGTTGGCCGGATTTTGGAAGTTTTGTGATTGAAAGGGGTGCTGACTCAATTGAAGTGGTAGCTGCTGTTGTGGTGGAGGGACCCTTTGGAAATTGTGTTGGGTTAGAACCGTGTTTTGAGATTGAGATTGGTTCCAAGCAAAGTTAGGGTGGTTCCTCCAACCCTGATCATATGTGGAGGAAGATGGATCGTTTCTAGGTCTTTGAAATGCGGCATTGGTATGCTCATGACCTTGAAACGGACATTCTTCCGTCAAGTGAGACGGATCAGAACAACAGCCACATACAGTTTTGGAGAGTGATATTTGACTTAGGGCGGCTAAAAATTTGTTTTCCATAGTCTCGAGTTTCTTTTGTATAGCCGAAATGTCAGCTCTAACTCCTATGGAAATATCATTGCCTTCCCTAGACGATTGACTCACACCCTCCCACTGTAAAGATTTTTCAGCGAAATCTTCTAGAAAATTCCAGGCTTCCCCATCATCTTTAGTCATGAAGTTGCCTTGACACATGGATTCAAGGGTCTGTCTTGTGTAAGGAGTAATGCCCTCATAAATGATTCGGCACAGTTCCCATCTCGGGATGCCGTGATGTGGACATTGGACTAACAGATCCTTGAAACGTTCAAGACATTTTGAAAATGTTTCATTTGGAAGCTGGGTGAATTGATAGATTTCGCTACGGACCCGAGCTGTCTTTTGATGTGGGTAAAATTTCTTCAGGAATGCTTTGACGAATTCATCCCAATTTGAAATGGAATGTGCGGTAGTGTTATATAGCCACTTCTCGGCTAAATCGCACAAGGTAAATGGGAGAAGACGAAGACGCAAAGCATCCACAGACAACTGTGAGGTACCCATCATTGCGCATACATTTTCAAATTTCGTGATAAACACGTATGCGTCTTCAGACTCGAGACCGTGAAATTTTGGTAGAAGGTTGATGTATTGGGGTTTAATCTGAAAATTTTCCCCGTTGGCTGGTGGTATGGAAAGACAGGTGGAAAGTGGGCCTCGTGTATGATAGCACCTTTCCTGGAGAGAGATGCGAGGTGGATTCTGCGCACCAACGGACGGCGGCAGGGTAGTGGTAAAGAAGTTCGATGGAGATGGATCCATCGAAGTGGGTGTTGTGGTGGGTAAAAGAAAGGTAAGTGTAGAAATACCGACTTTTGGGTCGATGAGGGAAACGTGGACTAACAGGCACTAGAATCCTGTTGTCCAGCCTATCTTGTACTAAAAAGGGTTAGTACAAGTGGCAGCGTGAATTTATAATTAGGGGAAATGATGAATGCAGGTGTTTGTTTTGAAAAGTGGACAGATTTTTGAAAATATGATGCTACACAACAAATGCAACAGACAAAAACCCTAGAATCTAGTGGTCACCTAGGTCCGGCTCTAGACCGCTCCTAACTGCCAAAAGACAAGTCGCAGGATCAATCCTCCACTGCCTCTTTATCCCCCTGTGGCCGGATAAGTGCCAGGTAAGTGGGAAGGTACTCCACTACGTAAGTAGTGGGCCTGATTAAAAACCACTAGCCTTAGACACACTCGCCTTAGACACCACAAGAAAACGCGGATAAGCAATGAATTATCCATGGCCTTTTCTTGTCCTAATTGAGCGCGACGGTCCTTAGAGTCATCTCTAGATTTCTTTTAATTAATGAGGGTAAATGCGGATGCAAGTTTGTGATTTTTGGGGCTTAGGAAGGGTAATGAACTCCCCACCTAATCTGGATTTGGTCGTGCCCTTTAATTTTCCGTATTAATTATGCAAACAACCAAGAATCAAAACACGCACAAATTTTATTTTGCTTTTTGCGCGCTGCGATTATTTGCAAAGAAACCTGCAAGAAATTGTTAGTTGGAGCTAAAAAGAGGAGAGAGAAGAAGGTCAGAAAGCACCTGAAAGAAATTTTTTACAGAGAACCCTCAACAAGGCCGCAGTTCCGCCGCGTATGGTAGGTGTTTGCCGCGGAATCGCGCTTGGGTTGTGAGATCACTGCACAAGATTTTTACAGAGAGCTTCTGTTCAGCTCCTGAGTCCTCTGGAATTTTCAGAAAAATTTCATCCAAGCTCCAATGATTCCATAATTCCTCGCAATCAAATCACAACACACGTATTAGAGTTTGTGCGAGTTTAGATCACAAAATTTAGATGGAATAAAATTTTCAACTCAAATTTCAAAATACGAACAATTAGCGCACTATCCCCGGCAACGGCGCCATTTTGATTGTTATAAATTCTTGTTTGTGTAATTGGGAAATTGTAAAGAAATCACAACCAAAAATTATTTGACCGCAATCAACTACGGTGTCGGATGTAGATTGTAAGTGAGTGCGGATCATCCACAGGGACAGTGTAATAGTTCGTCTTTCGAATTAGATGAATTGAAACTTTAAAGAAAAGAAAAGAAAACAATTCATGATTTATAGTTGAAGTTCAAGAATTAGAAAATCTAGATCTAATAACAAGAAAAGATAGAATCAAGAATTGATAGTTTGATGATTTTTCCAAACCAAATATCAAGAATCGAAATGAGGCTCGTAGGAATCGATCGGATCTATAGATGTGATGTAATCTTACAATTACGTACTCTTATCCTTCGATGAATTGATACTAGATCGATGATGATCGACAAGAATTAGGGATTTCTTATGAAACTAGGGTTTCATCTTATCCCTTGTTCTTTTATCGATATCATTCATATTCTAGCCTCTAGTAATTTCAAGAAGCGATCGTAGATCCCTAATTTCGAGCGATAACAATCAAGAAAGTATCGTGACGAAACTAGGTCATCGATTCTTGAACTTGCTAGGGTTTACAAGATTCGTAGGACTTAAGAATCGTATTAAGATTTGTTACATCATCATTCTATTGATCGTCTCGACTCCTTTACGAGCGGAGTTTTACTCAAACATCACAACAAGAACCACAATCACAAATTGAGATCTAATCATGATGCAAGAATTAAAAGAAAGCAAGATTAAAGAATTTCACATTTTATTTATATCAACAATTTCATTACATTCGCTCAAGAACTACAAGAGGAAGAACTCGATCGTCGATTTGGCATCGCTCGTCTCCGTGGGTCGCGGATCGGCTTGGATCACTTGTCCGATTCAAGATCGGCTCGGCTCCTAAAAGGTTGAAGGCTTCTTGCTTGATTGGTACTCAAGATCTTGAATTTGGAGTAGAATTGGGGTTAGGGTTTCGCACAAGCCTTGTCAATAGACTTGTGGAAGAAGATGGAGAATGGGGTAAAGATTAAGGAACTAATGAAGAACTAATGAACTCCCCAACCCTTAGATCTAGGTTCCTATTTATAGCCATCAAAATCCTAGATCTAGGATTTGAATTTTAAGTTTCCCTCCAAAAGTTTGTTGGATGAAATTTGAATTTCCCTCCAAAAGTTTGTTAGAGGAGAAGCTTCTAGATGTGATTAGTTAGGAGGGAGCTTCTAGAAGAGGTTAGTTAGGAGCTTAATTAGGATTAGCTTTGCTTAATGATCTTTGCTGATCTGGCAGTAGCTTCGTGAGAATTCTGGAATTTGACATATCTTTCTGAGCTGTAAGCCTTGAGATATGAATTTTGCACTAAAAATAATTTGCTGATCTGACAAAACCGCCGCGGAACCGCGGCGCAAGCCGGCTCCCGCCGCGGTTCCGCGGCGCTTTTGAAGAGTTGGGGCTCGGGCTCTCTGGTGCTTGTTGGGCTTGAGTTGTGGGCCTTTCTTTGATATGTTGAATTGTATTTCTCCCTTTGTATTGCTACCAGATCTCAAAACTTGGAGTTGGTGTAATGTTTGATCAGCAAAATGACAATTTTAGCTTTTCTTCCGGATTTTCCTGCACAATTTCTCAAGACAAGTGTTGCGCAATATAAAGATGATGCGATGCCATGGAATGCAGTCAATTTCCCTTAAAGTGCCGGTTTAAAAGTCTAACACATGCAATCTGATATTTTACGACTGATTTGCTAATATTTGAAATATGAATGCCGAACACTTCTAAATGAGTGCAAATGATAGGGAAATTGCCGGTTAAAAGATGCAATATTTTCGACTGTTCACATCCCATCACATGATATCCGAATGATGTCGAAACATTCGATCGACTCGTCAGAACCTTATAATCCCCCAAGAGATCAACATCTTGAGTATATTTTAATAGTATCGAGTACATGCCACAGCGTCGGTGGTCCAGCCGTAGAAGGGCAAATCCAAGCCTCACTAATGGCGCCGCGGAACTGCCGCAAACCCTAAGGTTCAAAGGCTTTCACACGGTCATTAAGTCGAGTTAGGGTTTCATTCTTCTAGAGGGTCCATAGAATCACCTGCATGTCTTTCCGTATACTTTAAACTTGGAAAATGGGCTTCTGACATTCAATCGTCTCTATCGACTCTCAACGAACCCGCGTGAAGTCGTCTCTAGCTGGAAACAATCTATTTAATGACCTCGCATCGGTAAACGAACGAACCACATGTCCTAGTCATTCATCCTCAGGTGACTAGCGACCGTCCATCATATCTCTAAGTATATGCTCATGCTGCAGTAGCTCCAACCATCTAGGCGATATCTCGTCATTTGCAGCAACAACTGGCTCATTCGCCTGTACGCCGAACAACGCCTCAATCCTCCAGGAAAGGCGATACTTTAGCGGTCATCTCTGAATCGGTCTACTCTAGATCTGAGTAAGACTCTCCACACTGGAAATCTTCAACTCAACTGGGCCCGCTGCGGCGCATAAATCGGACGAATCACCTTCGACTCTAAAATCGGGTAGACTAGCTATCATCTGTCTCATATCTGCCTGGAAGCTCCGGCAACCTCAGCTCGTAAGCTTCGGAAGCGACATCCTGTCAATCTCAGCAACAGCTGGTCCATCTGTCTGTGTTAGTTATATGTATGCCCTAGAGGCCATTACTGTACATAGGATGTATATTGTAGTGGATGCTGGGACATATATAGGGAGGACTTTCTTGCTCGACATGATAGTATGCTATCTGGTTGCTCTTTACCTTAACGTGTATACTGATTGTCTCTCTGTTACATGTTGGTAAAGCACTTAGGATCTGTACTTGACTACCTGGACTATGATGCGGATCATACTAGTGGGGACATGGTAGTCTATAAGTACATCCTTCAAAGTCCCTAGACGAGGGTGTATCGAGATGGGGCATCGATATACCAGAGTAGACTAGCGTATACCTTCTCGACCCATACAGATGGGCGATGGATGATCCCATATCCATTGGTGTTTGACATCAGAGATGATATACGGGTGCTCAGTAGAGACTGAGTACACTGGACGGACTCGCCGAGAACTCCCAGATGGTATTATACCTCACGTCAGATGGCAGTTCTCTGGTGACACTGGTACAAGGTAGTCTGTTGACCCGAGATCGTCATAGAGTCTTGTGTGGTTCCCACTGTGCTTTGATTTCCATCTTACCACATCCAAGAGGGCGTGCAAAACGGTGGTTTTTGGGTACAGTCCCGAGTCACATGGAGGCAATGAGCGATAGGAGGGGATTCGTCTCTCCCGGTATAGGGGGTTGATGTTGTGCTGTGTTCGATTGGCTATAACAGGAAATCCCTGGCCAGGGTTGCTGAGATTTACTGGTAAGTGTTACCTGTAGTTTCTCGAATAGTTATAGGCCTCATATCGACACGACTTATCGAGCTATTGGGGTCTGACGTTTACCACCCCTAGGCGAGATATGCGACAGATCAGACGATCAGACCGGACTGTACGGTAGTGTTACTGGTTGGATTCACTGGAGTGTGAGCGGGCTTGCTCGTCGATCTTCAGATCGCTCAATACCCGGGTGGCCGTTACGTTTAGCAGACCGCTTGCGGCTTGTGGGTGTTTGATATGATCATCACCTGCTGCCGGCGTATTGACGAGTCTTTAGAGTCCTACACAGAGGTTTCCTGGCTCAAGCAAAATGAAATAGGAGCGCATATGAGATATGTGCGGGACCGAGAATAATATGAGTATGTGATACTGTATTCGATTCTCGCGATGTGACATTGATCGGTTATATGTGATATAGCCGGGTTATCGGATCAAGTGTTGATTCGATAAGTTGTTACTAATGATACTAGCCGGTTATATGCGATATGACCGGATCGTTAAATCAAGTGTTGATTTAATGATTTAATGTATAATTATATATTTGATATATTACTTTGCATTAACTAGTATCGATTCACTTTATAATGGATTTTCTCACTCGGATGTGCGCATTACATATGCGATATGATTTTGTGCACTAGATTGTATCATGCTTGATGATACATGCATTTTGGTTAAATGTAAAGAATTAAACCATGTTTTAAGTGGATAATTAGGGTTTTGATTTCATTATTCATTTATTAATCTTTTTCTTTTTGGAAAAAGGAAAAAGGAAATGAGAAAATGGTTGCTATTTTGTTTGTATTCTTTGAAGCTTCATGAACTTTGACCATAGCAACCATTTTGCCTTCTTATACAAACCCTAACCATTCATCTAACTTGAGTTAACTCTCTACAATTAACCATGGTCTTGTTATGATAAGGTTTGATTATTCATTACATTTTTAATTAACTTATCATAACTATTATCTTCTTCTTCCTCATTTTTTTCTTCAAGTGAAGAAAGCAAGGTCATCAATGGTGATTGATGATAAAGAGTGAGAAATCCAATTCTAAAGTCTACCCACTTCCTATTTCTTCATCCTCTACCTCTTGCCAAGTAGTAGAGTGTGTTTCCTTCACAAGTTTTTAGGGCTTGGTGAAGGTGGAGCTTGATTTAGCGATGCCTCGACGTAGATCATCTTCGGCATGGACATCGACGACCTAGCTCGCTTTTTCTCCGACGAAGCCGACTCTAGAGCCCGGATTCCTTTTGGGCAGCGGAGACGACTTCGTTCCGGAGCTATGGAGGTGGAGCACCGGATCTACAAAGGTTGTATTTCCGATATCCCATTAGTTAAGTTGTTAACTAGATTGTTTTTCGCCTAGATTTCTAGCCAACGGTCCGTATTAGGGTTTCTCGGCACCTAGATTTTTTGAAATTGGCATTTTGATGCCTTGTGAGACCTCTTGAGAGTGCCTAGGAACCCTACAGTGGTATCAGAGCCTAACTAGAGCCTTAGGCGAAGTCCCGACGGAGTTAGAAGTCCGATCGACCCAAAACCCCGACTTGAAAAATGCTCTCTGGACAATTCTGTAAATTGTGGATTTGTTGGAATTAAAAATATGCAGAGAAATGTGCAGGAAATTCTAAGAAAAACTGGAGAAAACGACAACCTAATTCAACAGTACGGCCGCGGAACCGCGGCGTTGACCCCCCTTTTGCGGCGGTTCCGCGGCCGTCTGTGATGATCAGGATGTGTGTTTTCTTCAGTTGTTTCTGTTGGTGTTTCTTGTGTGTTCTGGATGTTTTTAATATTTATTCCAGAGTTGTATTTTCTGGGTTGTATTGGGGACTCGGTGTATTCGATCGGACTGTCTAATTTTTGTCGGTGTGGATTTCCGGATAAATTTTAGAATATGTTAAAAAGTTCGACCGGATATAAATACCCAATTTTTCCCCTGTCGGGAAATTTCCAAGTGTTGGATTTTTCCGTGGTTTAAAGACGTTCTAAGTAGTGCAAGTAACGCGATGGACCCTCTAGAAGACAAAAAACCTTAACTCGATTATGAGACCGTCTTGAACTGCCCTTTGAACCTTTGGGTTTGGGGCAGTACGGCGTGCCACATGTGAGGCGTTGGCTTGACCCTTCTATGGCTGGACCGTTGCTACTGAGGCACGAACTGAATGTTGTTAGACTTGTTACATGTGTTGATCTGTATCGGGAAAACTTGGGTGTTTGACTGTTCGATCGAAAAGTTTAACATTTTCTATTTATCTGGAATGGGATACAATAATTGGAATTCACAAAGAGTTATGAGATAACTGAATGAATGTTATAAATCTAGCAATTTAGTCTCACTTGATCGGTTGCCACGGAATTTTGATGTGATCAAAAGTCCGTCGCAATCACGTAGCGTACGCGGATACTCGCCGGGTAAACTTAATAGACAGCCTCACTCCATAGCCCCGACCAAGTGACTGTAGGAGAACCCCGTCGCCGAAAGCATCCGTTCGGGTGCTCGCGGTAGCGGTGTTCCGCCTTGGTGCACTTCGTCGACGGTATCGGGGGTGAAGCCGCCTACTAAAGTTTGCGACGAGCATTCGATCAGGATGTCGGGAATCTTGTTGAATTGCCCGACTTAATATTGAAAAGTGTTTTCAATGATGAGACTAAAATGCGGGGTTTATAATTGTTAGGCATGCGATGTCTAAGAAATTCATTTGGTCAGGCATGCGATGTCTGAGGTGGTTGCGGATTCCAACTGTTGTAGTTTTACACTTTCTTTTCTGTGACCGTAAGTGTAATATGTGATATCGCCGGTTTCGTTGCTATATGTCAACGACAATTGGGATGTGCATATTTCATTACGTTGATGACATGTGATGTTATGTGTTGCTGGATATGTTGTATTGGATCGTCGTGTTTGAATAGCCGGGGTTTTTTTTTGTGAGATGAGTGTTTTTCATTTTCATTCATGTAAAAACTTGTATGTAATATTCTTTTATTGGGGCACTTCCAGGTAGAGGAAGTAGTCACCGTTTGTATATTATTTACTTTTCCGCACTAGGATAGACCCAAGGAGGAGGGCACAAGTAACCGGGTTCTGGAGTCCAGTGGGAGACCAACTCGAGGAGTCGAGTCCGGGTCTCCTAACTCCAGAATTGGTAGGGTTTCTTGCCGCTCTCATAGGGGTCTAGGGGTGTGGGTTTGGCTATTCATCGCGACCTTGGAATCCGTGTTTTATACTGGCTCGTATTAAAAACACGGACGTCCTAGTATATCCAATATTTCATATGTTTCTTCTGCTGCGATATCTGTGATGTGATCATGTGATGTTCTGTGATAGATACAGTATATAGTATATATGATATATTATATAGACGTTACTTATGTTTCACACCCGCGCTAGCCCTGCCCCGCTCTGTCGTTAGTTACCTAACCTAACGGTGCACGAGGGGACATCGAGACGAATGCGGATGGCATAAGTGTACGTCGTATTTATCTGTGATGTTTAGGTATTTAAATGATGGGACTTCATTAATGAGATTAATGAAATAAAAGAAACCTAAGATATTGTAGAATCGAATTTCAAAATAAAACAGGTAGCTACAGTTCTTTCTTTGCATAGCGGTATATGTGATATATCCTGCACCTTATTCGATGAGGAAAGGACCGAGATCCCTTCACCGGGAGTGACTCCTTTAGCAATAACTGGCAGATGCTACGCACTCAGTTTGTCTTTTGATAGCTTTTAAGTGTTTTTGCTTTGCACAGCGATATATATGATATATCCCGCACCTCATTCGACGAGGAAAGGACCGACGATCCCTTCACCGGGAGTGACTCCTTTAGCAAAACTAGAAAAGCCTCAAAAACACTCCATTTTAAAATTCATTTGATTCTACAACGATATCAAGTTCATTACGCAATAGGTTTTCAGAAAAACCTGTCGTAGCCCTCCGTCATTTCAGATATGTACTGGTTAGTATTCGTGCTGCGTTTGTTGACCTCTGTCAAGGCGTAGTGTGCGGTAGCTGATTAGTGCTTATCTGCATAAGCATATGATGTGATTGATTTAGGGTAGTCGTGCGACCTTGTTGACCTCTGTCAAGGGTCGTGCGGGTGGGTTTACTTCAATCAGGAAATGACAGGTTGAACTTGACTAGCAGCCTATGGTTTGTTGACCTCTGTCAAGGTCATAGGACGCTAGGGGCAAAATATTATCGGGAATTTCAAGTGTTGAAATTTGCAATGAGATTGCATACCATCTATGAGATAGTTGGATCCTGATACCCGCTGCGAGTAAGAGTTACTCCTGGGAGAGTTTTATACATTACAATTAGCCGATCAAGTAGGTGTCTAGAAAGGTGTTAACGAGGTTACGCCTCTGGGAAAACGAGGTTAACATTAATTAGGTTCGTGCGAAAGCACGGGGGACCTCCCTCAAAGTACCGACACTGGCCTGACTGAAAGATTGGCGAACTTGTAGTGTGTAATTAATCCCGGCTAGTCTTTCCTTTTAGGGTTTGAAGGAAGATTTGATAAAAAGCAGTGGGAGCCATCCTGATTAGATAAAATAAAAACCAATCTATTCTTGCAAGAGCGCACGCTGAGTGTTTTCTTCTCTCTCTCTCCAGGTAGCGACCATATCACGCCTTAATCAAGATAATAAAACGGATTATTGACCGAACCCGCTTGTTATACTGAGCTGGGGAACGTTGGTCCCGCTCCAACTTATAATTTTTATAAGACAGAGCAGGAAATAGGGGATTACCAGAATTCCCGTGCCGCCCAAACGAAGAGAGTGCATGCTGATGCATCATCTTCGGGTGTGTTCATTACAGAGAACTGTTTCTCAGTATCCTTTACGTCCTGAGTATGTGATACCAGATCAGGATCCCAGATATGTAATCTGTACATAGGGCTGCAGAAAGGTAGAGAACTGAGAACGGGTGATAAGTTTCATGAGGCAGAAAACGGGGCAAGAGTTGCAGCCAAGTCTGTTGGTCACTGTCACCCTGTATTACCAATACATTGATTCTGAACGAATGTTATTAGATACCGAACCTGATATACAAAATCATATCAGTCTCTTTATTAGTAAAGAAATGATAAAATTCTGCATTGTTGGATAATGTTTTGAACATTTCCTATATCAAAAGTTGATCGGATCAGGCACGTTATCTAAAAGCGTTGATGTTCTAAATCAAACTACAGTTCTTTAGTATACGGAACACACACAAGAGGAAGAGTTCAGAACTGAACGAATCCTTCTTGAGGTTTGTAGACTAGGTCATATCAATGCGACCCGACTAGCTGAAGTTACATGTAGATGCATATTTAAATCAGTTTGAATCTACATCTTGTGAAACTCGCCAGTCATGTCACAAAGATAAGATGACCATAGCTCCGTTTACTGGAAACAGAGAAAGAGTTAGTGAACTCTTGGGATGATACATGTTGATGTATGTAGGTCCCCTGTCTACACATGCCAGGACTGATTCTTTATACTTCATTACATTCTCTGATAATCTCTCAAGATTCAGATATATGTTCCTGTTGAAACACAAGTCAGAACCTTTTGAGATATTCACAGAATATAAGTTAGAAGTAGAGAACCAATACGGGTATAAGTATTATGTCCTTTGATGAGATCAAGGAGGAGAATACTTGAGCACGAAATTCCTGGACTATTCTAAAGGAGAATGGGATTCTCTCTCAGCATTACTCCTCCGTATACACCATAGCACGATGGTATATCGGGGCGGAGAAATAACACCCTATATGATAAGGTGTGCTCTATGATGAGTACTACTGAGTTACCTATTTCCTTTTGGGAGTTATGCACTTGAGAAGCTGCATACCTATTGAATAGGGTTCCAATCAAATCAGTTGCCTACCGCTTCATATGTGATATGGAAAGGGAAGAGCCCATATCTTAAGTTGGTTAAGATTTGGGGTTGTCTGGCCTATGTCTAAAAGCAAAATCCGGACAAGCTCGAGGCAAGGTCTGTTATGTAGAACTGGAAAAGTTCCAGCTATACGAACTACAGCAGATGATTTGATAGAACCAAGGGATTCAGTAGATACCAACGAACCTCAGCCTCTCCGCCGATCTAGTAGGGTTCCTCACCCACCTGAGAGATACTTCGGTTTCTCTATGACAGTGGGAGCGAGGATTGCATCATGAGATGATGACCCAACTAGTTTCGAGCAGGCCATCGAGAGTAAGACTCTATAAGAATGGCTGGATGCTTAGTGATCTGAGATGGAATCCTTATACACCAACAAAGTTTGGACTTTGGTTGCTATATCTGAAGGGTTAAATCCCCATCAGGAGCAAGTAAATCTTGAGAAGATTACTTGGTGTACATGGAAAAGTTGAGACTTTCAAAGCTAGACATGTTAAAGGTTTTCATCATCGACCAGGCGTGGATAATGATGAATCCTTTTTCAGTGGCTATGCTTAAGTCCATCTAAATCCTACTTGCCACGGCTACATACCATGACTATGATATCTGGCGGTTGGGTGTCATGACTGCTTTTCTAAATTATGTTTTAGAAGAGTGTGTCTATAAGTACACAGCCAGAGGGCCTCGTAGACAGTGGGAGCAGCGGAAACGTGTGCAAGATGCTTTATAGGATAAAGCAGGCATCGCGGAGTTGGAACATCTGTTTTGATAGATTAGTCAAAGAGTTTGACATCATCAAAATGGTAGATGAACCTTGTATATACAAAAAGGTAGTAGGGAGTATGGTGCTGATCCTCGTAGAGTACGTGGATGACATACTCTTGATAAGAAAGGAGTTTCCTATGCTACGCTCGGCCAATCTCCGTTTATCACAATGATTCTCTATAGGATCAAAGTGATACCTCCTAAATCCTGATTTTGGATCTATGAGATAGATCTAATTGGATGTTGGGATTCTCACTAGTTGTAGTGAGATAGTATCAATTGATCCTGGGGGGAATCACTGGAAGTGTTCCAGGGTGATAATGACGACTGAATGTCAGTCGCAGGCATTGTCTTTACCCTCAGTAAAGGGACGGTATGTTGGAAGAATTCCAAGCTAGATACCGTGACATACTAGACGATGAAGGCAGGATACATCGCTACTTAAGATGCTACCAAAGAGGAAGTCTGGGTGTATAAAAGTTCATAAGATGAACCATGTTCCTCCCATTGTATGACAATGGAGTTGTGGCTTGTGCCAAGGAACGCCCGTCCCATCAGTGATCCAGACATATTCTAAGGCAGTATCACCTGATCATGGAGATGGTTGATCTCCAAGGGATCGAGGTTAGGAGAGTAGACTCAGAGGACGAACACAGCGGATCCACTCACGAAAGGCCTTTTCCCAGAGAGAGACTTTTATGGGATGGTTGAGTATGAGATACTGCAACTACTGCTACAGATGGCCCTAGTGCAAGTGGGAGATTGTTAGTTATATGTATGCCCTAGAGGCCATTACTGTACATAGGATGTATATTGTAGTGGATGCTGGGACATATATAGGGAGGACTTTCTTGCTCGACATGATAGTATGCTATCTGGTTGGTCTTTACCTTAACGTGTATACTGATTGTCTCTCTGTTACATATTGGTAAAGCCCTTAGGATCTGTACTTGACTACCTGGACTATGATGCGGATCATACTAGTGGGGACATGGTAGTCCATAAGTACATCCTTCAAAGTCCCTAGTCGAGGGTGTATCGAGACGGGGCATCGATATACCAGAGTAGACTAGCGTATACCTTCTCGACCCATACAGATGGGCGATGGATGATCCCATATCCATTGGTGTTTGACATCAGAGATGATATACGGGTGCTCAGTAGAGACTGAGTACACTGGACGGACTCGCCGAGAACTCCCAGATGGTATTATACCTCACGTCAGATGGCAGTTCTCTGGTGACACTGGTACAGAGTAGTCTGTTGACCCGAGATCGTCGTAGAGTCTTGTGTGGTTCCCACTGTGCTTTGATTTCCATCTTACCACGTCCAAGAGGGCGTGCAAAACGGTGGTTTTTGGGTACAGTCCCGAGTCACATGGAGGCAATGAGCGATAGGAGGGGATTCGTCTCTCCCGGTATAGGGGGTTGATGTTGTGCTGTGTTCGATTGGCTATAACAGGAAATCCCTGGCCAGGGTTGCTGAGATTTACTGGTAAGTGTTACCTGTAGTTTCTCGAATAGTTATAGACCTCATATCGATATGACTTATCGAGCTATTGGGGTCTGACGTTTACCACCCCTAGGCGAGATATGCGACAGATCAGACGATCAGACCGGACTGTACGGTAGTGTTACTGGTTGGATTCACTGGAGTGTAAGCGGGCTTGCTCGTCGATCTTCAGATCGCTCAATACCCGGGTGGCCGTTACGTTTAGCTGACCGCTTGCGGCTTGTGGGTGTTTGATATGATCATCACCTGCTGCCGGCGTATTGACGAGTCTTTAGAGTCCTACACAGAGGTTTCCTGGCTCAAGCAAAACGAAATAGGAGCGCATATGAGATATGTGCGGGGCCGAGAATAATACGAGTATGTGATACTGTATTCGATTCTCGCGATGTGACATTGATCGGTTATATGTGATATAGCCGGGTTATCGGATCAAGTGTTGATTCGATAAGTTGTTACTAATGATACTAGCCGGTTATATGCGATATGACCGGATCGTTAAATCAAGTGTTGATTTAATGATTTAATGTATAATTATATATTTGATATATTACTTTGCATTAACTAGTATCGGTTCACTTTATAATGGATTTTCTCACTCGGATGTGCGCATTACATATGCGATATGTTTTTGTGCACTAGATTGTATCATGTTTGATGATACATGCATTTTGGTTAAATGTAAAGAATTAAACCATGTTTTAAGTGGATAATTAGGGTTTTGATTTCCTTATTCATTTATTAATCTTTTTCTTTTTGGAAAAAGGAAAAAGGAAATGAGAAAATGGTTGCTATTTTGTTTGTATTCTTTGAAGCTTCATGAACTTTGACCATAGTAACCATTTTGCCTTCTTATACAAACCCTAACCATTCATCTAACTTGAGTTAACTCTCTACAATTAACCATGGTCTTGTTATGATAAGGTTTGATTATTCATTTCATTTTTAATTAACTTATCATAACTATTATCTTCTTCTTCCTCATTTTTTTCTTCAAGTGAAGAAAGCAAGGTCATCAATGGTGATTGATGATAAAGAGTGAAAAATCCAATTCTAAAGTCTACCCACTTCCTATTTCTTCATCCTCTACCTCTTGCCAAGTAGTAGAGTGTGTTTCCTTCACAAGTTTTTAGGGCTTGGTGAAGGTGGAGCTTGATTTAGCGATGCCTCGACGTAGATCATCTTCGGCATGGACATCGACGACCTTGCTCGCTTTTTCTCCGACGAAGCCGACTCTACAGCCCGGATTCCTTTTGGACAGCGGAGACGACTTCGTTGCGGAGCTATGGAGGTGGAGCACCGGATCTACAATGGTTGTATTTCCGATATCCCATTAGTTAAGTTGTTAACTAGATTGTTTTTCGCCTAGATTTCTAGCCAACGGTCCGTATTAGGGTTTCTCGGCACCTAGATTTTTTGAAATTGGCATTTTGATGCCTTGTGAGACCTCTTGAGAGTGCCTAGGAACCCTACTGTCTGCACGGTAGGCGACATCATAATCTCTGAGGTATGATGTATATCAACAGTCCTCTCTCAACAGGCAGCTCTAACAATGGCCCGATCATCCGGTGCAAGACCAAGCACTCGCCTCCATTAGAGGTCACAGTCACCAATACTAACTCGAGACGTTCCCATGTTACCAGAAAACACAATGGTCGGCCCTCGTACCAGACGAGCTCACACTGACCATAACCCTAGCAGCAGCCTAAACTGCGCTCAACATGGCGACAGGAACCTCAATCGAGTATCGAAGAGAGCAGATCAATGTCAAGAAAGAGAACAACAGATCCAGAGTGGATACATGATCATAAGAAGGAACGGCATCAATAAAGGTATGATCATGAAACTAATAGAATCGGGGATCTCAAATGAATGTATAATCATGGATATGAAGAGGATCATTGATCTCGAAAATATGTACATCCTAAGGTTCCATAAGCAGAGTGGCGTGTCGTAAGTATGCCGCGGAACATACCCACGGTACGTCATTCTACTTTAGTCACCGATTCCATCAACCAAGGGTCATCCTACACGACAAAAGTTCGGGTCTAATACTCCCTCGACTAAGTCTAAGTTCCGTAAGGTCAAGCCTAAGTTCCGTATATATATAGACGCCCTAGGCTCCACATAGTCAAACTTAGACTCGAACCAAGGTCAACCTAGCGCTCTGATACCAACTTTGTCACGACCCGAAAGAGCACGTGACTGGCCCTTGAACCATATGAAGTCTATAGGACTCCATCTGATCCAAGTAAGCCAAAAGCCCAGAAATCTAAAACCATTTTAAGGATAAATAAACAACAAGCAATATACTATACAACGCCGAATGGCGAGGATCAAAATTCAAAGAAACCCAGATAAGCATGAAAACTGTAACACTATTAAGCGCGACTCTATGGTCGAAATAATACATCACTAGTGTCTGAGTCTGAAAGAATATACAAGTTTTGGTTGATGGAATTTCTAGATACAATGAATAATACATGTACAACGGCGGTTCTGATACAAAGAACCCACCTACAAAGCAAATCACCCGCAAAAGAAAGCAGTGTGCCAGAAGTGCCGCTATGGAACCTGTACGGCAAGCCCTGTAAGAACTGTGACACAATAGGGGTGAGTTGCCAACTCGTGAATAGAAAATATCTACAAGCAGAAATCGAATGCAAGACATAATCCTAAGTCAATACAATCAGTATATAATATAACCCTCAAGAGTAAGTCTGAAGCATGAAAATGTGGCAGTGTAACATCTAATCATGTAGGTAGTGCCAAGTACACGTGCCAGTGCCTCAGATAATAACATGTCATAAATGTAAGGTATGTCTGCATGAAGTAAACATGATGAAGTATCAAATGGATATCAATACACATATATTAGCGTCCCATTCCACTAATATTGGTGTAAGGGTATATATAACCGCGCCCTCGTACCCTGTTATATATACAATTGAAGTATGATCAATGTAGTCAATGTCTGTATGTAATCAATGTCTGTATAAACGTGAAACCCGTCCACCCGTCACCCAATGACAATAAACGTGGAAACCGTCCACCCGTCACCCAGTGACAATAAACGTGGAACCCGTCCACCCGTCACCCACTGACAATAAGCATCATGCATGCAAATATGAGGATATAATCAAAATCATGGAAATCGTCATGAAACCCGTGCCTAGCATCGACACGTAAATCCTCATCTATCGGGCTCCGTCAGTCCGGATCATCCCACGGGCTACGTCTGCGGAATCGGCCTTCGGCCCCGGCAGTACGCCCATATCCATCTATCGACTCTGGTCAGTATCCTCTGGATAACCGCCAGGTCCAACCAATCACCGGTAGATAGTAGTCCCTCTGCTAGGCTCACCGTCTACTACACAGTGAAACCGTTCTCGCCCCGGGGTACCATACCGGGTCCACCATGTACCCGCAATCGGCCTCATCCGCCTCTTTTAATCGGGTTTCACATGTCGCTCTCAGCACCGAGAAAACACATGGTGGACGCACTGAAATATCATATCAAGGGTAACCGGGTTTTTAAAACAATTATATATTCTCTTTTGAAATACCCACGGTTCCCAAATCCAGAAATATCATGGAAACAACATATCTCAATGCGTATAATCAAAACATGATGTATGCGACATGTAAAGAAAGGTAAGCATATCAGAAGTCATGCAACATGGAATAATAATGTGCACATGTCGAGGGAAACCGCTCTTTTAAAACGAATCAGTTTTGAAGAATATCTTGCGGTTCCCAAATCCCAAATCAAGTCAGAATCATCTATGTTTGTGTACAGGTATAAGTGTACATTATGCCATGCAAGAATCATTTCATGAATGCAACAGTACTACAGTGTAGTGGCATGGTAATTATCGATGATGAAGTGTGAGAGCCGGCAAATAGTGTACATGGAACATACGCATCATCGATAATAGTGCTGGTGTCCTAACAGCATGATAATAATATAGCAATAAACATATGCAAGCAATGCGAATAGCATGAATATGCGGAAATCAAATAATCAACACCACAGTGAAGAATCTAATATGCAAACTACAGATCTAAGTATCAAGTCAATCGGGAGAGGTATGGAAACCACCTAAATCTGAGTCGATATATATATAGATATAATAGTCGGTGATCCCGCCTCAATAATATCGCGTACGATACAATATATCGTAAGACATCCTCGAGTCATGAGTGCGGATCTATCATCAATATAGGCTCGTACGGTAAATCGTCGTACGACATCCCAGTAGCTGGGTACGGGTCAATATCGCATTCCTTTCATCAGATATCAGGTATCATTATCATCATAACACATAATCTGGGGTACTAATCTAAGTCTAGTACAAATCGATACCATTTATAAAGTATGAATGCGGGAGTAAACACATATCCAAAGCCCGCAAGAATCACATGTTGTATCCCAAATACGAATCATATCAAATCACCGATCTCACGGCACAATGCCCAAACCAACGACTCATCTCCAATGTCATCCATTATCATCATCAACACAGTGTAAATAAAAGGAATATGCAAGGGTGTGCGGGTAGGTGTAAATCTATTCTAGGGTTCGCGACTATGAACTACATTAGTCACTTCTAACCCTACACTATCCATAATACACCTAACTATCATATTTATAATATAACGACTACGGACTGCGGGGGTGCTATACACCATCCACCCGACTTCCCCCTGTAGATATAATCTACTCACCTTGCGTCTTTATCTGTGGACGTCGCCACGCGCTTGCTTGTTGTCCCGAAGTCTTCATGGGGTACCTACACATCAAAGTATCGTATATGCGTATTAAAACCAAATCAAAGCTAACACGGCACACGAAACCCAAAACGATACGATAAGGGGTCTATAGGTTAGAACCTATGGGCACGCCTTCAAAACCATCAACAAATCCTCGACATCGTCGTATAAACGCCAAATAGTCGAGGTAAAACACGGATACACAATTCCAGAATTAGAAATACGGAATACGGAAACACGAATCCAGAACAGCAACTAAGGAAATAGGCTTTAGATTTCACCCTAGGTCAAATTAGACAAATCTATATATACCAGGGGTCTAAAATATACATGTAGGAGTTACAGAACAAACACGAGACAAAACGGTGGGACCCAGGCCGCAAATTGCGGCCAAACAGATTAAATCTGCGGCCTGGAAAAGGAAGTGGGGGCTAGGGCTTTGTGTGGTAGTTCTAGGGTACCTGCACATGTCACTGTCGAATCAATATAATTTTCATGTGTCTCGGGTGAAAGCAGATTCAAAGTAACCATCACAGATTTCATAAATTCTCCGATATCGTATCCATAAATCCGTATTCTGGTTTCAACTCTCAGGTTGGGGTCTCAATTCATGCACTAGGGTGTTGGCGTAGCCTCTACTGAGCTCAATTTCACATTACAACTCATAATTTCCTCAAACCCTAACTAGGTTTTCCTTAACTCCACAAAATCAACAATATCGGTTCTAAACAAAACATGGGGTATCAGTAATGCATAAACCAAGCTAATGATCCAGAAAATACCTCATTTGGAAACTCAAGAATTTTCTTAAGTTGCCCCTAGTGGCCAAAATCCTTGCTTCCTTGGTTCAATGTGTAGATCTTGAGCTTGTGCACACTTTTAATGAAATAAGAGTGGGGTTTTGAAGTTGTTTTAGAGGTGATTTGAGGAGTTGAAGAGGGGAGGGAGGTGAGGAGCAGGAGCAGCAGCAGTAACAAGAGGGAGAGGGAAAAAAATGAGTGAAGTTTGAAGAGGAAATGGCTAAGTCTTAGTCAAAGAAGCCCATACCTCTCTCTCTCACCAACTACTAAATTCTTTAATATAAACCCCTTTTCCATTTCTTTTCTTTTCTCTAAATTCCTTCTCACTCAAATAGTAAACCCAAATGAGAAACCATGGTAGAAAATGCACAAGTGTAAGATGAATGATATGTGCATGTTTTGCACAAATTGCTAAAAAAAACCGATTAGCGATTATTAATCGTGATTAGCACTAATTTAGCATATAACTAATCAATTAAACTTAGAAATTGTATAATTCTCTAATTTACCCTATTTTAGAATTTTCCATAATTTTCCAAAAATTTTCCCCATTTATTTGTATTTAATTATACCGAATTATTTAAATATTCAATAAAATAATATTAAATTATAAATTTCCCAAAAAATAATATTTTTATTATTTCGAAATGTTACAATCTACCCCCCTTAAGTAAATTCGGTCCCCGAATTTAAATTTAAACCCTCAATACTAAAACATTTCAGCAAAATCCATTTTGTCGGGGCTCCGACAACATCAATATATAGCGAATATCATCAAAGTGTACTGCTCTACTAAAAATCAATCCACAAATATGCATATACGTCGGAAATCAAAATCCATGTATGTGTCATACAGGTGAACAAAACAACAACTAGGTGCAACTGGTGTGCACGAAACATCTGTCATAAGCAACGTGTGTGCCTGACACTAAAATCGGGCGCATTTGACATGCATGAAGAATTTCGATTTAGTGCATCTGGCGTGCACCAAAATCGTATATCAAAACCAAATCATAAGTACCGTCGTCGGTAGTTCTTCCTTTAAGGTCGAGAAGGAGTCGGTGCATCCAATGCTAGCAGCGCAAGATATCTACTTGCCTCTTGCTCACGGTCTGGCGTCCTCTAACTCTGGGTCCTTATCTTCTCTGCGGATTACCTATCTCGCAGTCAATCAGCTCATCGGCCCTGTCAGGTGTGCTAACGGGGACGATTCCGTTCTGGCACTTCTCTGGTAATCTCTCGGTCAATCCTCACGACCACTCGTAAAGCAGCATGTCACCGGCGTCGGCCTCTGGCTCTCTGAATGCACATCACACATCTGATCCTGGGTGCAAACATCATTGCAGCAATGTCCTGGAAGGAATCCTGCTCAAGGTCTCTTCCGATCATGTCTATGCCGAACTGTACGAAGGCTGGCTCTCTTGCATAATCTCTTCTCACTCGATGGACATATGTGTCCTCAGCACAACATTTTCTCGGAAATTGGCCGCATCCCAACGCCTCTGTAAGCATATCAGGTCTCTAATCTCGACGGGAAGTAATGACAGCTCGTCAGCATCTCGCATGAACCTCTGGTTCCACTTGTCTCTATCGTCGTCCACTATGACGTCACGCCATGCTATCTACGCACTGCACTGTTCTCGGCCACGGTCAATCTGAAGTCTCTCGCACGGACTCGAAAGCGCGTACTCTTTAGCTTCATCATTCTATAGAAGGTTTCTGGCCGAACAGGTCCGCGGGAACGCGTCCCAACCATCGGAGGAATACTCAATACTTGTCCGTCCTTGATCAATTCGCAACGTATCTGGGTAAGGTCCTTTATCCGAACCTGGTCAACTACCTTGTCGACGATGCCGAACTCTGGCCTGCTAGGTGTGCGCAATATGACCACTCCTGGGTCTAGGTCTTCTCGTATCGTATTCCAGAAAGGTCTTGTCGAGGTTTCTCTCTCAAATCTCATTCCTGCCGAATTGCCCAGAAGTCATCATCCATTGCTGAAGCTAATTCTTATTCCGGAACGGCTGCGTACTTATCGCGGCTCTTTCTGGAAGATATATCCATATACAACGCCTCTGGGTGCGTATCACATCTCTGATGTCAGCGGAGTGGGACGTCATCTCGTCGAAATCTCTTGCGAACTCTTTTCTTCACTCTGCTTCAAAGTCGACTGATTCGGACTTGTCTCATCGTGGCTGCATGGACTGCTCCAATGGCTATACTCGTATCTGGAGTCTCCCAAGCAAAGCATCCCATCACATGATATCCGAATGATGTCGAAACATTCGATCGACTCATCAGAACCTTATAATCCCCCAAGAGATCAACATCTTGAGTACATTTTAATAGTATCGAGTACATGCCACAGCGTCGGTGGTCCAGCCGTAGAAGGGCAAATCCAAGCCTCACTAATGGCGCCGCGGAACTGCCGCAAACCCTAAGGTTCAAAGGCTTTCACACGATCATTAAGTCGAGTTAGGGTTTCGTTCTTCTAGAGGGTCCATAAAATCACCGGCATGTCTTTCCGTATACTTTAAACTTGGAAAATGGGCTTCTGACATTCGATCGTCTCTATCGACTCTCAACGAACCTGCGTGAAGTCGTCTCTAGCTGGAAATAATCTATCTGATGACCTCGCATCGGTAAACGAACGAACCACATGTCTTAGTCATTCATCCTCAGGTGACTAGCGACCGTCCATCATATCTCTAAGTATATGCTCATGCTGCAGTAGCTCCAACCATCTGGGCGATATCTCGTCATTTGCAGCAACAACTGGCTCATTCGCCTGTACGCCGAACAGCGCCTCAATCCTCCGGGAAAGTCGATACATTGGCGGTCATCTCTGAATCGGTCTACTCTAGATCTGAGTAAGACTCTCCATACTGGAAATCTTCAACTCAACTGGGCCCGCTCCGACGCATAAATCGGACGAATCACCTTCATCTCTCAAATCGGGTAGACTAGCTATCATCTGTCTCATATCTGCCTGGAAGCTCCGGCAACCTCAGCTCGTAAGCTCCGGAAGCGACATCCTGTCAATCTCAGCAACAGCTGGTCCATCTGTCTGCACGGTAGGCGACATCATAATCTCTGAGGTATGCTGTACATCAACAGTCCTCTCTCAACTGGCAGCTCTAACAATGGCCCGATCATCCGGTGCAAGACCAAGCACTCGCCTCCACTAGAGGTCACAGTCACCAATACTAACTCGAGACGTTCCCATGTTACCAGAAAACAAAATGGTCGGCCCTCGTACCAGGCGAGCTCGCACTGACCGTAACCCCAGCAGCAGCATAAACTGCGCTCAACATGGCGACAGGAACCTCAATCGAGTATCGAAGAGAGTAGATCAATGTCAAGAAAGATAACAACAGATCCAGAGTGGATACAAGATCATAAGAAGGAACAGCATCAATAAAGGTATGATCATGAAACTAATAGAATCGGGGATCTCAAATGAATGTATAATCATGGATATGAAGAGGATCATTGATCTCGAAAATTTGTACATCCTAAGGTTCCATAAGCGGAGTGGCGTGTCGTAAGTATGCCGCGGAACATACCCACGGTACGTCACTCTACTTTAGTCACCTATTCCAACAACCAAGGATCATCCTACGCGACAAAAGTTCGGGTCTAATACCCCATCGACTAAGTCTAAGTTCCGTAAGGTCAAGCCTAAGTTCCGTATATATATAGACGCCCTAGGCTCCACATAGTCAAACTTAGACTTGAACCAAGGTCAACCTAGCGCTCTGATACCAATTTTGTCACGACCCGAAAGAGCACGTGACTGGCCCTTGAACCATATGAAGTCTATAGGACTCCATCTGATCCAAGTAAGCCAAAAGCCCAGAAATCTAAAACCATTTTAAGGATAAATAAACAACAAGCAATATACTATACAACGCCGAATGGCGAGGATCAAAATTCAAAGAAACCCAGATAAGCATGAAAACTGTAACACTACTAAGCGCGACTCTAAGGTCGAAATAATACATCACTAGTGTCTGAGTCTGAAACAATATACAAGTTTTGGTTGATGGAATTTCTAGATACAATGAATAATACATGTACAACGGCGGTTCTGATACAAAGAACCCACCTACCAAGCAAATCACCCGCAAAAGAAAGCAGTGTGCCAGAAGTGCCGCTATGGAACCTGTACGGCAAGCCCTGCAAGAACTGTGGCACAACGGGGGCGAGTTGCCAACTCGTGAATAGAAAATATCTACAAACAGAAATCGAATGCAAGACATAATCCTAAGTCAATACAATCAGTATATAATATAACCCTCAAGAGTAAGTCTGAAGTATGAAAATGTGGCAGTGTAACATCGAATCATGTAGGTAGTGCCAAGTACACGTGCCAGTGCCTCAGATAATAACATGTCATAAATGTAAGGTATGTCTGCATGAAGTAAACATGATGAAGTATCAAATGGATATCAATACACATATATTAGCGTCCCATTCCACTAATATTGGTGTTAGGGTATATATAACAGCGCCATCGTACCCTGTTATATATACAATTGAAGTATGATCAATGTAGTCAAGGTCTCTATGTAATCAATGTCTGTATAAACGTGAAACCCGTCCACCCGTCACCCAATGACAATAAACGTGGAAACCGTCCACTCGTCACCCAATGACAATAAACATGGAACCCGTCCACCCGTCACGCACTGACAATAAGCATCATGCATGCAAATATGGGGATTTAATCAAAATCATGGAAATCGTCATGAAACCCGTGCCTAGCATCGACACGTAAATCCTCATCTATCAGGCTCCGTCAGTCCGGATCATCCCACGGGCTACGTTTGCGGAATCGGCCCTCGGCCCCGGCAGTACGCCCATATCCATCTATCGACTCTGGTCAGTATCCTCTGGATAACCGCCAGGTCCAACCAATCACCGGTAGATAGTAGTCCCTCTGCTAGGCTCACCGTCTACTACACAGTGAAACCATTCTCGCCCCGGAGTACCATACCGGGTCCACCATGTATCCGCAATCGGCCTCATCCACCATGTACCCGCAATCGGCCTCATCCGCCGCCTCCTCGAATCGGGTTTCACATGTCGCTCTGAGCACTGAGAAAACACATGGTGGACGCACTGAAATATCATATCAAGGGTAACCGGGTTTTTAAAACAATTATATATTCTCTTTTGAAATACCCACGGTTCCCAAATCCAGAAATATCATGGAAACAACATATCTCAATGCGTATAATCAAAACATGATGTATGCGACATGTAAAGAAAGGTAAGCATATCAGAAGTCATGCAATATGGAATAATACTGTGCACATGTCGAGGGAAACCGCTCTTTTAAAACGAATCATTTTTGAAGAATATCTTGCGGTTCCCAAATCCCTAATAAAGTCAGAATCATCTATGTTTGTGTACAGGTATAAGTGTACAATATGCCATGCAAGAATCATATCATGAATGCAACAGTACTACAGTGTAGTGGCATGGCAATTATCGATGATGAAGTGTGTGAGCCGGCAAATAGTGTACGTGGAACATACGCATCATCGATAATGGTGCTGGTGTCCTAACAGCATGATAATAATATAGCAATAAACATATGCAAGTAATGCGAATAGCATGAATATGCGGAAATCAAATAATCAACAGCACAGTGAAGAATCTACTATGCAAACTACAGATCTAAGTATCAAGTCAATCGGGAGAGGTATGGAAACCACCTAAATCTGAGTCGATATATATATAGATATAATAGTCGATGATCCCGCCTCAATAATATCGCGTACGATACAATATATCGTAAGACATCCTCGAGTCATGAGTGCGGATCTATCATCAATATAGGCTCGTACGGTAAATCGTCGTACGGCATCCCAATAGCTGGGTACGGGTCAATATCGCATTCCTTTCATCAAATATCAGGTATCATTCTCATCATAACACATAATCTGGTGTACTGATCTAAGTCTAGTACAAATCGATACCATTTATAAAGTATGAATGCGGGAGTAAACACACATCCAAAGCCCGCAAGAATCACATGTTGTATCCCAAATACGAATCATATCAAATCACCGATCTCACGGCACAATGCCCAAACCAACGACTCATCTCCAATGTCATCCATTATCATCATCAACACAGTGTAAATAAAAGGAATATGCAAGGGTGTGCGGGTAGGTGTAAATCTATTCTAGGGTTCGCGACTATGAACTACACTAGTCACTTCTAACCCTACACTATCCATAATACACCTAACTATCATATATATAATATAACGACTACGGACTGCGGGGGTGCTATACGCCATCCACCCGACTTCCCCCTGTAGATATAATCTACTCACCTTGCGTCTTTATCTATGGACATCGCCACGCGCTTGCTTGTCGTCCCGAAGTCTTCATGGGGTACCTGCACATCAAAGTATCGTATTTGCGTATTAAAACCAAATCAAAGCTAACACGGCACACGAAACCCAAAACGATATGATAAGGGGCCTATAGGTTAGAACCTATGGGCACGCCTTCAAAACCATCAACAAATCCTCGACATCGTCGTATAAACGCCAAATAGTCGAGGTAAAACACGGATACACAATTCCAGAATTAGAAATACGGAATACGGAAACACGAATCCAAAACAGCAACTAAGGAAATAGGCTCCAGATTTCAACCTAGGTCAAATTAGACAAATCTATATATACCAGGGGTCTAAAATATACATGTAGGAGTTACAGAACAAACACGAGACAAAACGGTGGGATCCAGGCCGCAAATTGCGGCCAAACAGATTAAATCTGTGACCTGGAAAAGGAAGTGGGGGCTAGGGCTTTGTGTGGTAGTTCTAGGGTACCTCCATATGTCACTGTCGAATCAATATAATTTTTATGTGTCTCGGGTGAAAGCAGATTCAAAGTAACCATCACAGATTTCACAAATTCTCCGATATCGTATCCATAAATCCATATTCTGGTTTCAACTCTCAGGTTGGGGTCTCAATTCATGCACTAGGGTGTTGATGTAGCCTCTACTGAGCTCAATTTCACATTACAACTCATAATTTCCTCAAACCCTAACTAGGTTTTTCCTTAACTCCACAAAATCAACAATATCGGTTCTAAACTAAACATGGGGTATCAGTAATGCATAAACCAAGCTAATGATCCAGAAAATACCTCATTTGGCAACTCAAGAATTTTCTTAAGTTGCCCCTAGTGGCCAAAATCCTTGCTTCCTTGGTTCAATGTGTAGATCTTGAGCTTGTGCAAACTTTTAATGAAATAAGAGTGGGGTTTTGAAGTTGTTTTAGAGGTGATTTGAGGAGTTGAAGAGGGGAGGGAGGTGAGGAGCAGGAGCAGCAGCAGTAACAAGAGGGAGAAGGAAAAAAATGAGTGAAGGTTGAAGAGGAAATGGCGAAGTCTTAGTCAAAGAAGCCCATACCTCTCTCTTTCACCAACTACTAAATTCTTTAATATAAACCCCTTTTCCATTTCTTTTCTTTTCTCTAAATTCCTTCTCACTCAAATAGTAAACCCAAATGAGAAACCATGATAGAAAATGCACAAGTGTAAGATGAATGATATGTGCAAGTTTTGCACAAATTGCTAAAAAAACCGATTAGCGATTGTTAATCGCGATTAGCACTAATTTAGCATATAACTAATCAATTAAACTTAGAAATGGCATAATTCTCTAATTTACCCTATTTTAGAATTTTCCATAATTTTCCAAAATTTCCCCCCATTTATTTGTATTTAATTATACCGAATTATTAAAATATTCAATAAAATAATATTAAATTATAAATTTCCCAAAAAATAATATTTTTATTATTTCGAAATGTTACATCATCGGAATGATGCTCCGATCCCAGGAATCATGCTCCGCTCATCGGAATGATGCTCCGATCCTTAGAATCATGCTCCGCTCATCGGAATGATGCTCCGATCCCGGAATGATGCTCCGCTTCGGAATGATGCTCCGATCCCCTGGAATCATGCTCCGCTCATTGGAATGATGCTTCGATCCCTGGAAGCATGCTCCGCTCATCGCAATGATGCTTCGATCCCTGGAATCATGCTCCGCTCATCGGAATGATGCTCTGATCCCTGGAATCATGCTCCGCTCATCGGAATGATGCTCCGATCCCTAGAATCATGCCTCTACTCTTCGGAATTCTGCTCCGACGCTTCGGAATGATGCTCCGACCTTGGAATGATTCTCCGCAAAATGGAATAATTCTCCAATCCCCGGGAATCATTCTCCCCGAGGGATACTCCGACCCTGGAATTATGCTCCGCAAATCGGAATGATGCTCCGATCCCCGGGAATCATGCTCCCCGGGATGATGCTCCGCCCCTGGAATGATGTTCCAGCTCAAAGTCCAACTTCAAGATCCATCAATTTCGTGCACACAACACAAGCATGCGGTGTGCATTCATTGATGGGGGGCACTTTGTTGGGTCAAAATTTTCACCCCGATTGACCAAGTCAAAGTCAAGGTCAACCCCTGTTGGATATATGTATGCCCTAGAGGCCATTATGAGATAGTGTATGTACTGATATGTAAATATAAATATTCAGAGGACAGTCTTGCTCGACATGATAGTATGCTATCTGGTTTTACTTTATCATATGTTCACTTGATCATGTTTATATTCATTTAGTGCATGTTGATAAAGCCCTAAGGATATTAGCTTGACTACTGGGATTATGATGCGGATCATACTAGTAGGACATCTGTAGTTTATAAGCATATCCTTGAAATGTTCCTAGTCGTAGGTATATCGAGATAGGGCATCGATATTCCAGTTTAGACTAGCGTATACCATTCTTGTTCCATATGATGGGCGATGGATGATCCCATATCCGTCTTGTGTGTTGACCGGGTACACTGAACGGACTCACCGAGAACTCCTATATGGTATTATATCATACGTCGGATAGCCGTTCTCAGGTGACACTGGTACAGGTTAGTCTGTAGACCCGAGATCGTCATAGAGTCTTGTGTGTCCTCCCACTGTACTTTGATCTCCACCCTACAGCGGCTCTACCGAGTCGTACAAATAGGTGGATTTTGTGTATAGTCTCGAGGCATATGGAGGCAGTGAGCGATAGGAGGGGTTTCGTCTCTCCCGGTATTGGGGGTTGATGCTGTGCTGTGCACGATTGGCTATAACGGGAAGTCCCTGGCCAGGGCTGCTGAGATATTACTGATAAGTGTTATCAGTAAGTATCTCGATCTGTTATAGACCATATATCAGCACGACTTATTGAGTTATTGGGGTCGACGATTCCATCCCTAGTCTCGATATGCTGCATATCTGATGAAGAGACCGGACTGTACGATAAGTGTTGCCGGATGGATTGACAGGAGTTTTGACAGGTTCGCTTGTTCTTATTCTGATCACTCAATACCCGGGTGGCCGTTACGTTTAGCTGACCGCTTGCGGCTTGTGGGTAATTGATATGATCATCACCTACTGCTGGAGTATTGACGAGTCTTAGAGTCCCACATAGAAGTTTCTCGGCTCAGGCGAAACGAAGTGGTGCACATATGAGATATGTGCGGAGGCTCGATTAAATACGAGTATGTGATACTGTATTTTAATCGGGCATATGATATTAGTCGGGTCATATAAGATATGACCGATTTATTAAATCAAGTGTTGATTTAATATTGACTTTTATATTATTTATTATTTATTTAAATCCTTTTCGTCTTATGGATACATGCATGTATATGTACATGATGATGTGCATACACACATAGATACATGAAATGTATCATGGTTGATGATACAAAGAGGATGGCAATATAAGAATCATATTGTAGATAAATACATATATGGATATTTTCATTAAAGTTAAAGGTAAAACAAAAGGATTAATGAGTCATTCCTTCTACACATTTCTACACATTTCCATGGTTGAATTTAACTCAACCATGGTTCTTTTTCCTTTTGCCTTTAACCCTAAATAAAAATATCTAGATATGATTTAACTATGGTTATGGTTATGATAAGATATATCTCTCTCATATTTTCTTTTTCATTCTTATTATTATTCACTCCAAAAGAAAAAGAAAGAGTTATCTTCTTCCTCCTCACTCTAGGTCTCTTTTAATTGTTAAAATAGAGTTAGATAAACAAAAGAAAAGGTATTAAATAAGAATAGCAACCACTTCATCATCCTACACAACCTTTGCTATCTTGTGTAGGGTGTTGTGCTTCAAGATTTTCAAAGATCGAAGGAAGCAACAAGCTTAGGGCAAAGAGCTTCGGGTGGATCGTCGTGGACGAGGAGTTGATCAAGCGAACCCTTCCAAAACAAAGGAGTCCTCCAAAGAGGTCTACAAAGGTTGTAGTCTCATCACTTAGTATAAATTATGTTTTAAAATATGATACTATTAATAGTTAGTTCATAAATTCTAGTTCGATTCATAGTATAGTTTACTTAGCACCTCATAATTTTATTGTTATGGCATGTGTGATGCTTCAAAACCCTAATAGAGGTGTTAAGGAAACCCGACAGCGGTATCAGAGCCAGGCTAGAGCTTTGTAGTAACCTAGACGACGTCGAAAACATCGAACGGAAGAAAAACGACACCCGGGGGGTGCTCTCTGGAAATTTTTTAAGAACCTGGAATTTTTCAAATTAAAAATATGTAAAAAATTAAGCTGGGAGATATATGGGCCCACCAGAAATACGCTGCCTTAAATCGACCGTACGACCGCGAAACCGCGGCCAGAGTGGCCTTGTTGCGGCGGTTCCGCAGCGCCGTAGGTGATTCCTGGGCCGTAGTTTCTTGTGCTGGCCCGTATATGTTTGCTTATGTTTCTGGTATTTTTTAAAACTGCTCAAGTGTTGAGCTTTCTAAGCACTCTGTGGTTGATTAATCCTTCGATCGGATATTTTAACTGCGCCTAGTTTAATAGTATGCGATACAATAATTGGAATCTACAAATTTGTTTATTGCGTGTAAATCTAGCAGTTCGGTCTCGGGAGAAACAGAAATCTTGTTGAATTATCCGGTTTGTTTTGAAAAAGTGTTTTCTTGAATGAGACCCAAATGCGAGCTTTACATTATTTAGGCTTGAAATCTTGTATATGTGATATTCCGGGTTTGTGTTGTCTAAAGGCAGTTAAGATTCCAATTGTTGTATTTTTTTCATTTTATTTCTCTATGACCGTAAGTGTAGTATGTAGTTGTATTGCCGGTTTTCGTTGCTATACATCAACGACGATCGTTGTATGCATACTTACTTACGTTGATGATATTTAATATTATGTGTCGATGAGATTTGATGTGCAGGATTGTCGCAATGAATAGCCGAGGGTTTTATGTGAGATGAGAGTTTTCTTTTCATTCATGTAAAATTAAATTGTATGTAATATTCTTTTATTTGGGGCACTTCCGGGTTGAGGTTGTTGTCACCAGTGTTGTATATTATTTACTTTTCCGCATTATGATAGACCCAAGGAGGAGGGAACAAGTGACCGGGTTCTAGGGTTCAGTGGGAGGCCATCTCGAGGAGTCGAGACCGGGTTTCCTAAACTCCAGAATTGGTAGGGTCACTTACCGCTCTCGTAGGGGTCTAGGCGTGTGGGCTTGGCTATTCATCGCGACCGTGGAATCCGTATTTTTATTGCTGGCTAAATACAAAATACGGACCTCTTAGATATCCATATATGTGCTTTTGCTGCTGTTATTATCTGATGTGATCATTTAATATATATCTGAGACAAATGCAATATTATATATATATATATGATATATATTAGACGTTACTTATGTTTTGCACCCGCACTAGCCCCGTCCCGGTATGTCGTTAATTAAGTAACATAACGGTGCATATCAGGACACCGTGACGAATGCGAGTCGCATAAGTGTACGTTATATTTTCGTTTCTTTCTGTAATGGCTTAGGATTTAAATGATGGAACTACATTAATAAGATTAATGTAAAAGATAAATGAACCTAAAAAGATGTTGTGGAATCAGATTTTAAACATGCTCGGCCTTTTATGAAAAAGCAAGTTTCAAAATGCGGAGCTTAAGCCACTCCTTTTAAACCCATTAGATTCTACAACGATATCAAGTTCAAAGCGTCAAAAGTTTTCTTAAAAACTATCCGCAACCCTCCTTCATTTTAGGAAGTAGTGTACTTAGTATTCGTGCTGCGTATTTTGACTTTAGTTAAGGCGCAGTGTACGGTAGCGGAGTGATGTTTTCCTACACTGCATATGATGCAGATTAGTTAGGATATTCATATGATTATGTTGACTTTAGTTAAGGGTCATATGGGTGGGTCTAGTTAATCACGAAATGACGGGAAGAACTTGACTAGTACTTATGATATGTTGACTTTAGTTAAAGTCATGAGTACTAGGGGTAAAAATAATATCGGGAATTTCAAAAGTTGAAAATTACAATGAGATTGTATACCTTCTATATGATAGTAGGATCCCGATCCCACTGTGAGCAAATGTTGCTCCCGGGAGAATTTTGCACTTTACAATTAGCTGACTCGGTAGGTGTCTAGAAAGGTGCCAAACGGGGCTACGCCTCTGGGAAGACGAGGTTTACTTTAATTAGGTCCGTGCGAAAGCACGGGGAACCTCCCTCAAGTACCGGCACTGGCCTGGCTGAGAGGTTAGCGAAGTTGTAGAATGTAATTAATCCCGGCTAGTTTTCTTTTTAAAGGTTTCAAAGAAAATTTGATAAAAACAGTGGGAGACATCGGTTAGACAAGATAATAACCAATCTGATCTTTGCAAGAGCTTTCGCTAAGTGTATTCTTTTCTCTCTCTTAATGGCAGATACCCATGACAGGACTTAAGCTTTTATTACATAAAAACAAGTTGAATGGGACCAACTATAAAGACTGGCTGAGGAATTTAAACATAGCCTTGACTTATGATAAAGTATCATATGTCCTTAAAGCTCCAGCCTTGCCCCCTAGGTCCTAAATCTTCAGTTGCGGAAAGGGAAATCCGTAAGACATGGGACGCTGACTGTGCCACGGCAAAATGCCTCGCGCTTGCATCGATGGATAACACACATCAGAAGCAGCACGAGAATATGGACGTAAAAGCCATATTCCTCCATACAAAAGAGTTGTATGGAGAGCAATCTCGCGTATTACGATACGAAGCGTCTAAGAAACTGTTTTAGATGCGCATGACCGCTGGCACAGCAGTAGGTGACCATGTTATGAAAATGATAGCTCTCATAGAAGAGCTTGAGGACCTTAGGTGGACAATGGACAATGAACAGTATACAGATATTATTCTGCAGTCTCTCCCCTCCACCTTTGCTCAGTTCATCGTTAACTTCAACATGCACAACATGGAGAAGGAACTGCCTGAACTCCTTAATATATTAAAGAGTGCAGAGAGCACACTGAAGACAGTGAAGACTCCCGTTATGAGTGTTGTGCAATCCTCCTCCTCTTACCCGAAGGCTAAGGCCAAGGGAAAGATGAAGAAGAAACGCACCAAACCTAAGGGTGGAGTCAAAAAGGTGAAGGGAAAAGGCAAGTCCAAGGTTGGGGAATCAAGTAAAGGTGAATGTTTCCACTGCAAGAAGACGGGACACAGGAAGAGGAACTGTATTGAGTACCTAGCACTCAAGAAGAAGCATGGTGATGCTTCAGCTTCAGGTGTGTTCGTAATTGAAAAATGTTTTTCTATTATCTCTGCTTTCTGGGTATTGGATACTGGTTCGGGTTCTCATTTTTGCAATTCTGTGCAGGCGTTGAGAAATAGCAGAGTTATGAAGACAGGTGATCATACTCTCCAAGTTGGAAATGGTTCCAATATAAATGCAGTTTCAGTAGGAGAGTATCACCTAGGTTTGCCTTCGGGTTGTATATTGGTTTTGAACCCGTATTATTTTGTACCAAGTATGCTTTGTAATATTATATCTGTTTCCTTGTTAGACAATGAAGGGTATCATTTTGCTGTGCAACACAATGTTATGAACATTTGACTTAATCAAGAGTTGATTGGTTGTGGTACATTAAATAACGGGATATACGTTCTTAATCAACACATAGTTTTCAACGTACAACACAAAAATAAAAGAAAATTTTCAGATATAAATGAAGCTTTTCTTTGGCATTGTAGACTTGGTCATATTAATGAAACAAGACTAAACAAGCTTCATAAAGATGGATATTTAAATTCATTGGAGTATAAATCTTATGCAACTTGCCAGTCTTGTATCAAAGGTAAAATGACCAAAACCCCGTTTACAGGACACGGAGAAAGAGCTACTGAGCTCCTAGGCCTCATACATAGTGATGTATGCGGACCAATGTCTACACATGCAAGAGGCGGTTTTTCTTACTTCATAACTTTTACTGATGATTTCTCAAGATTTGGTCATGTGTATTTAATAAAGCATAAGTCTGAAGCTTTCGAGAAATTCAAGGAGTATAAACATGAAGTAGAAAACCAAACAGGAAAGAGTATCAAGATACTTCGATCAGAACAAGGTGGAGAGTACTTAAGTACTGAGTTCTTAGACTTCCTAAAAGAGAATGAGATTCTCTCTTAGCTCACTCCACCTTACACACCACAGCACAACGGTGTGTCAGAACGAAGGAACCGTACCCTATTGGATATGGTACGATCTATGATGAGTGATTCTGAGTTACCTCTCTCGTTTTGGGGGCATGCATTGGAAACATCAGCTTTTCTGTTAAACAAAGTTCCAACCAAGACCATGTCTACCACTCCATATGAGATATGGCATGGGAAGAAACCATCTCTTAAAAGAGTTAAGAATTGGGGTTGTCCGGCTTTTGTTAAAAAGCAGAATCCAGACAAACTCGAGACACGATCAATCAAATTTATATTTGTAGGATATCCTAAACATTCGTTTGGGTATCTTTTCTACCACAAGGAGGAACAAAAAGTGTTTGTTTCTCAGTATGCCACCTTTCTAGAAGATGAGATTTTTTCAAATAATACAAATGGCAATGTGGTAGATCTAGAAGAGGTTCTAGAGACACAAGTTACAAATGATGACTTAGCTGAACCTGAAGTTATAACAGAATCTAATGAACCTCAGCCACTCCGTAGATCTGGTAGGACTTCTCTCCCACCGGAGAGATACTACGGTTTTCTCATTGATGGTGATAGAGAAGATTGCATCATGGATGATGATGATCCTGCCAGTTTTCATCAGGCTATCACGAGTGGTGACTCTGTGAAATGGCTGGATGCCATGAGATCCGAAATGGAGTCCATGTACACCAACAAAGTATGGACTTTGGAAGATGTACCCTCCGGGATAAAACCTGTGGGTTGCAAATGGATCTTTAAAAGAAAGATCGGTGTAGATGGACAGGTAGAGACCTATAAGGCAAGGTTGGTAGCGAAAGGTTTTCGTCAAAGACCAGGTTTGGACTATGACGAGACATTCTCTCTGGTAGCCATGCTTAAATCCATTCGGATCCAACTTGCTATTGCTGCTCACTATGACTATGAAATCTGGCAGATGGACGTTAAAACTGCATTCCTAAATTGTGATTTAAATGAATGCGTTTATATGGATCAGCCAGAAGGCTTCATTGACAGTGGGAGCCGCGGTAAAGCATGTAAGTTGCTTAAATCCATTTATGGATTAAAGCAGGCATCACGGAGTTGGAACATCTGTTTTGATGATATTATCAAAGAGTTTGATTTCATCAAAAATCCAGATGAACCTTGTGTTTATAAGAAGACTGTAGGGAGAAATGTCGCATTCCTCGTATTGTACGTGGATGACATACTTCTGATAGGAAATGACATTCCTATGCTACAGTCGGTCAAATCATTCTTATCACAAAGGTTCTCTATGAAGGACCTAGGTGATGCCACATACATATTGGGTATACGGATCTATAGGGATAGATCCAAACGGTTATTGGGATTGTCCCAAACCAAATACATTAACACCATCCTAAAGAGGTTTAGTATGGAAGACTCCAAGCGGGGTGCCTTACCCGCTTGCCACGGAGTCACTCTCTCAAAGGACGATTGCCCAAAGTCTGATATAGAGAGAGCTCGCATAAGCATTATCCCCTATGCTTCGGCAATAGGATCGATAATGTATGCGATGTTACGTACACGCCCTGATATTGCTTATGCACTTAGTATAGTAAGCAGGTATCAGTCAAACCCAGGGGAGAATCACTGGATTGCTGTGAAGAACATTCTTAAGTACTTGCGAAGGACTAAAGAATTGTTCTTGGTGTATGGTAACGGAGATCTCCAAATGGAGGCCTTTACCGATTCGAGCTTCCAGAGTGACAAGGATGATAGCAAGTCTATCTCAGGGTTTGCATTTATCCTCAATGGAGGGACGGTGAGTTGGAAGAGTTCCAAACAGGATACCGTTGCAGACTCAACGATGGAAGCTGAATATATTGCTGCAAATGATGCTGCCAAAGAAGCCGTCTGGATGAGGAAATTCATCGCGGAGCTAGAAGTAGTTCCAACCATTATTGATCCAATACCTTTGTATTGTGACAATAATGGGGCTATGGCGTTGGCCAAAGAGCCCAGGTACCATCAGAAGTCCAGACACATCCTGAGGCGATATCATGTGATCCGGAAGATAGTTGATTGCCTCGAGATCGAGATTAAGAGAGTAGACACAAAGAACAACGCTGCGGAACCATTCACCAAGGCCCTCCCTTAGCCGCAACATGAGCGACTTTTTGAGATGTTGGGTATGAGATATGCCAATAACTGGCCTCAGAGCAAGTGGGAGATTGTTGGATATATGTATGCCCTAGAGGCCATTATGAGATAGTGTATGTACTGATATGTAAATATATATATTCAGAGGACAGTCTTGCTTGACATGATAGTATGCTATTTGGTTTTACTTTATCATATGTTCACTTGATCATGTTTATATTCATTTAGTGCATGTTGATAAAGCCCTAAGGATATTGGCTTGACTACTGGGATTATGATGCGGATCATACTAGTGGGACATCTGTAGTTTATGAGCATATCCTTGAAATATTCCTAGTCGTAGGTATATCGAGATAGGGCATCGATATTCCAGTTTAGACTAGCGTATACCATTCTTGTTCCATATGATGGGCGATGGATGATCCCATTTCCGTCTGGTGTGTTGACAGCGAAGATAGTATACAGGTGCTCAGTGAGACTGGGTACACAGAATGGACTCACCGAGAACTCCTATATGGTATTATATCATACGTCGGATAGCAGTTCTCAGGTGACACTGGTACAAGTTAGTCTGTAGACCCGAGATCGTCATAGAGTCTTGTGTGTCCTCCCACTGTACTTTGATCTCCACCCTACTGCGGCTCCACTGAGTCGTACAAACAGATGGATTTTGGGTATAGTCTCGAGGCATATGGAGGCAGTGAGCGATAGGAGGGGTTTCGTCTCTCCCGGTATTGGGGGTTAATGCTGTGCTGTGCACGATTGGCTATAACGGGAAGTCCCTGGCCAGGGCTGCTGAGATATTACTGATAAGTGTTATCAGTAAGTTTCTCGATCTGTTATAGACCATATATCGGCACGACTTATTGAGTTATTGGGGTCGACGATTCCATCCCTAGACTCGATATGCAACATATCTGACGAAGAGATCGGACTGTACGGTAAGTGTTGCCGGATAGATTGACAGGAGTTTTGACAGGTTCGCTTGTTCTAATTCTGATCGCTCAATACCCGGGTGGCCATTACGATTAGCTGACCGCTTGCGGCTTGTGGGTGTTTGATATGATCATCACCTAATTCTGGAGTATTGACAAGTCTTAGAGTCCCACATAGAAGTTTCTCGGCTCAGGCGAAACGATGTGGTGCATATATGAGATATGTGCGGAGGCTCGATTAAATACGAGTATATGATACTGTATTTTAATCGGGCATATGATATTAGTCGGGTCATATAAGATATGACCGATTTATTAAATCAAGTGTTGATTTAATATTGACTTTTATATTATTTATTATTTATTTAAATCCTTTTCTTCTTATGGATACATGCATGTATATGTACATGATGATGTGCATACACACATACATACATGAAATGTATCATGGTTGATGATACAAAGAGGATGGCAATATAAGAATCATATTGTAGATAAATACATATATGGATATTTTCATTAAAGTTAAAGGTAAAAGAAAAAGATTAATGAGTCATTCCTTCTACACATTTCTACACATTTCCATGGTTGAATTTAACTCAACCATGGTTCTTTTTCCTTTTGCCTTTAACCCTAAATAAAAATATCTAGATATGATTTAAATATGGTTATGGTTATGATAAGATATATCTCTCCCTCATTTTCTTTTTCATTCTTATTATTATTCACTCCAAAAGAAAAAGAAAGAGCCATCTTCTTCCTCCTCACTCTAGCTCTCTTTTAATTGTTAAAATAGAGTTAGATAAACAAAAGAAAAGGTATTAAATAAGAATAGCAACCACTTCATCATCCTACACAACCTTTGCTATCTTGTGTAGGGTGTTGTGCTTCAAGATTTTCAAAGATCGAAGGAAGCAACAAGCTTAGGGCAAAGAGCTTCGGATGGATCGTCGTGGACGAGGAGTTGATCAAGCGAACACTTCCAAAACAAAGGAGTCTTCCAAAGAGGTCTACAAAGGTTGTAGTCTCATCACTTAGTATAAATTAAGTTTTAAAATATGATACTATTAATAGTTACTTCATAAATTCTAGTTCGATTCATAGTATAGTTTACTTAGCACCGCATAATTTTATTGTTATGGCATGTGTGATGCTTCAAAACCCTAATAGAGGTGTTAAGGAAACCCAACAACCCCAAGCCAGGTGGGCCCAAACCTAGGTCCAGCGGGCCCATGCCCGAGTCGAGCCCGCGGCCAGCCTACCCATGCCAACATAGAAATCATGTAATAAATAATTTTGATGTAATTTTTTTATAAATGTATGGGCATAAAGCCAAATTTTTGTAAAGCTCATGACTTATGTGCAAAAAGAAATGGCACATGAGCCATGCGATGGGCAAAATGCCATTTTGTAAAGCCCAAGGGGCTATATGTAAATATGGAAGCCTATATAAGGCAACATGATGATGAATAAAGCATACACTTTTCATTCTCTAAAAACCCTAGGGTTTGTGCCTCTTTCCCTTTCTAAAGGTTCCAAACCTTCTTCTTTCTTATGAATTAAATCAAGAGTTTTAATCTTCCTTTTCCAAAACTAAATAGTTTTCACTACAAAACCCACAAAGGGGAACTTGGATCTGTCATTAGATCGTAAAAAGAAGAGATTTTTAAAATCTCACATCTCTTGATCTTCAAGATCCGGCCAAACGATAGGAAGAAGAAGGAGTCCCATCTCCAGAAACCCCACTTTGGGGAAAAACTAGGGCTCAAGGGGAGAAACCCCTTCATCAGCTTCAACACATCCTTGGAGTTTAACTCCTCATATATATATATATATATATAGACACACAAAAAAAAATAATAAGTGCTCCTTTCTGGGAGTACAACTCCCATTGCAGGACCAAGTCCCTTTTTGTGCCCGAGCGCCCACGTGCTGACACGTGGAGCGCTAGCGCTTTTGCGCTTTGGGCGCTGGCGCCCAAAGCGCAAGCGCCCGAGAGCCCATGTCCTGACACGTGGGACGCTAGCGCTCAAAGCACTAGCATTCTTACGCTCAGAGTGCTAGCGCCCGAGCGCCCACGTGCTGACATGTGGAGCGCTAGCGTTCTTGCGCTCAGAGCGCTAGCGCCCGAGCGTCCATGTGCTGACACATGGAGCGCTAGCGCTCAAAGCTCTAGCGCTATTGTGCCTAGAGCGCTAGCACCCGAGCGCCCACGTGCTGACACGTGGTGCGCTAGCGCCCAAAGGGCTAGCACCCAAAGCGCTGGCACTTTTTGTTAGTTATATGTATGCCCTAGAGGCCATTACTGTACATTGGATGTATATTGTAGTGGAGGCTGGGACATATATAGGGAGGACTTTCTTGCTCGACATGATACTATGCTATCTGGTTACTCTTTACCTTAACGTGTACACTGATAGTCTCTCTGTTACATGTTGGTAAAGCCCTTACGATGTGTACTTGACTACCTAGACTATGATGCGGATCATACTAGTGGGGACATGGTAGTCCATAAGTGCATCCTTCAAAGTCCCTAGTCGTGGGTATATCGAGACGGGGCATCGACATACCAGAGTAGACTAGTGTATACCTTCTCGACCCATATAGATGGGCGATGGATGATCCCATATCCATTGGTGTTTAACATCAGAGATGATATACGGGTGCTCAGTGGAGACTGGGTACACTGGACGGACTCGCCGAGAACTCCCAGATGGTATTATACCTTACGTCAGATAGTAGTTCTCTGGTGACACTGGTACAGAGTAGTCTGTTGACCCGAGATCGTCATAGAGTCTTGTGTGGTTCCCACTGTGCTTTGATTTCCATCTTACCACGTCCAAGAGGGCATGCGAAACGGTGGTTTTTGGGTACAGTCCCGAATCACATGGAGGCAATGAGCGATAGGAGGGGATTCGTCTCTCCTGGTATAGGGAGTTGATGTTGCGCTGTGTTCGATTGGCTATAACCGGAAATCCCTGGCCAGGGTTGCTGAGATTTACTGGTAAGTGTTACCAGTAGTTTCTCGAAATGTTATAGACCTCATATCGACACGACTTATCAAGCTATTGGGGTCTGACGTTTACCACCCCTAGGCGAGATATGCGACATATCAGACGATCAGACCGGACTGTACGGTAAGTGTTACTGGTTGGATTCACTGGAGTGTGAGCGGGCTTGCTCGTCAATCTTCTGATCGCTCAATACCCGGGTGGCCGTTACGTTTAGCAGACCGCTTGCGGTTTGTGGGTGCTTGATATGATCATCACCTGCTGCCGGCGTATTGACGAGTCTTTAGAGTCCTACACAGAGGTTTCCTGGCTCAAGCGAAACGAAATAGGAGCGCATATGAGATATGTACGGGACCGAGAATGATACCAGTACGTGATACTGTATTCGATTCTCGCGATATGTAACATTGATCGGTTATATGCGTTATAGCCGGGTTATCGGATCAAGTGTTGATTCGATAAGTTGTTACTATTGATATTAGTCGGTTATATGCGATATGACCGGGTCGTTAAATCAAGTGTTGATTTAATGATTTAAAGTATAATTATATATATTTGATATATTACTTTGCATTAACTAGTATCGGTTCACTTTAAATGGATATTCTCACTCGGATGTGCACATTGTATATGTGATATACTTTTGTGAACTTGATTGTATCATGTTTGATGATACATGTTTGCTTTGGTTAAGTGTAAAGAATTAAACCTTGGTTAAGTATATGGTTAGGTTTTTATTTATTTATCCATTCATTTATCTATTTATTTTGGATTAATAAAGAGAGAAGAAAACAAAATGGTTGCTTTGATTCATGAAGTTTCTTGAAGCTTCATGCAACTTTGACCATTTTGTCTTCATCTCCTTAACCTAACCATTCACTAACCCTAATCTATTCTCTACACCTAACTATGGTTGGAATTATGATAAGGATTCATTTTTCTTTTCAATTCTAATGAACTTATCATAATATTTCTATCTTCTTCTTCTTCTTCTTCAAGAAGAAAACATAGACTTCATCAATGGTGATTGATGAAAAAGAGTGAGAAATCCAATTCTAAAGTCTACCCACTTCCTATTTCTTCATCCTCTACCTCTTGCCAAGTAGTAGAGTGTGTTTCCTTCACAAGTTTTCATGGCTTGGTGAAGGTGGAGCTTGATCTAGTGATGCCTCGACGTAGATCATCTTCGGCATCGTCGTCGATGACCTAGCCCGCTTTTTCTCTGATGAAGCCGATGCCAAAGTCATGGTTCGATTTGGACAGTGAGGATACTTCATTGAGGAGCTATGGAGGTGGAGAAACGGATCTACAAAGGTTGTATTTCCGTTCTTTTAGTTTAGTTGTAAACTAGTTTCTTTTGTCGCCTAAACTTCTAGCCAACGATCCGTATTAGGGTTTCTCGGCACCGTATTTTTTAAAAATTGGCATGGTTGATACCTTGTGAGACCACTTGAGAGTGCCTAGGAACCCTACAGTGGTATCAGAGCCTAGCTAGAGCCTTAGGCGAAGCGTAGACGAAGTTTGAAACCCGAACGAACCGAAACCCTAACACAAAATGTGCTCTCTGGACTTTTTCTAAAAACTGGGTTTTTTCCAGATTAAAAATGCTTAAAAAATTCAGCAGGGAAATCTAAGAATCTCGATGCAAAATTTTACTCATGAACAGTCCAAACTGCGGCGGAACCGCGGCAGAAGCCTAGCTTCTGCGGCGCTTCCGCGGCCAATTGATGACGTTAGCTTCCCGTTTTTGCACAGTAATTCATGTTTTCTGGTGCTGGATTTTCTGGGAATTTTTAATATTTATTCAAGAGTTGAATATTCTGAGTTGTTTTGGGGATTCGTTTATTCGATCGGATTATCGGACTTTGTCTATATGTTTTCCGGGTAAATTTTAGAATATGTTAAAAAGTTCGACCGGATATAAATACCCAATTTTTCCCCTGTCGGGAAATTTCCATGTGTTGGATTTTTCCGAGGTTTAAAGACGTTCTAAGTAGTGCAAGTAACGCGATGGTCCCTCTAGAAGACAACAAACCTTAACTCGATTATGTGACCGTCTTGAACTGCCCTTTGAACCTTCGGGTTTGGGGCAGTACGGCGTGCCACATGTGAGGCGTTGGCTTGACCCTTCTATGGCTGGACCGTTGGTACTGAGGCATGAACTGAATGTTTTTAAAACTTATTTCAAGTGTTGATCTGTTTCGGGAAAACTTGGGTGTTCGATTGTTCGATCGGAAAGTTTAACATTTTCTATTTATCCGGAATGGGATATAATAATTGGAATTCACAAGAAGTTATGAGATAACTGTATGAATGTTATAAACATAGCACTTTAGTCTCACTTGATCGGTTGCCACGGAATTTTGATGTGATCAAAAGTCCGTCGCAATCACGTAGCGTACGCGGATACTCGCCGGGTAAACTTAATAGACAGCCTCGCTCCATAGCCCCGACCAAGTGACTGTAGGAGAACCCCGTCGCCGAAAGCATCCGTTCGGGTGCTCGCGGCAGCGGTGTTCCGCCTTGGTGCACTTCATCGACGGTATCAGGGGTGCATCCGTCTACTGAAGTTTGCGACGAGCATTCGATCAGCATGTCAGGAATCTTGTTGAATTGCCCGACTTGATATTGAAAAGTGTTTTCGATTTTGAGACTAAAATGCGGGGTTTATAATTGTTAGGCATGCGATGTCTAAGGAATTTATTTGATTAGGCATGCGATGTCTATGCAGGTTGCGGATTCCAACTGTTGTAGTTTTATACTTTCTTTTCTGTGACCGTAAGTGTAATATGTGATATCGCCGGTTTCGTTGCTATATGTCAACGACAATTGGGATGGACATATTTACTTACGTTGATGACATGTGATGTTATGTGTTGCTGGATATGTTATATTGGATCGTCGTATTTGAATAGCCGGGGGTTTTTATGTGAGATGAGTGTTTTTCATTTTCATTCATGTAAAAACTTGTATGTAATATTCTTTTATTTGGGGCACTTCCAGGTTGCGGAAGTTGTCACCCTTTGTATATTATTTACTTTTCCGCACTAGGATAGACCCAAGGAGGGGAGCACAAGTAACCGGGTTCTGGGGTCCAGTGGGAGACCAACTCGAGGAGTCGAGTCCGGGTCTCCTAACTCCAGAATTGGTAGGGTTGCTTGCCGCTCTCGTAGGGGTCTAGGGGTGTGGGTTTGGCTATTCATCGCGACCGTGGAATCCGTGTTTTATACTGGCTCGTATTCAAAACACGGACGTCCTAGTATATCCAATATTTCATATGTTTCTTCTGCTGCGATATCTGTGATGTGATCATGTGATGTTCTGTGATAGATACAGTATATAGTATATATGATATATTATATAGGCGTTACTTATGTTTTACACCCGCGCTAGCCCTGCCCCGCTCTGCCGTTAGTTACCTAACCTAACGGTGCACGAGGGGACATCGAGGCGAATGCGGATGGCATAAGTGTACGTCGTATTTATCTGTGATGTTTAGGTAATTTAAATGATGGGACTTCATTAATGAGATTAATGAAATAAAAGAAACCTAATGATGTTGTTGTTGCGCCACGGCAGCGCCCCGGCCGTCTATCCGAGGCCAAAATGCGGAATCAAAAATTTTCCTTGCTTGGAAACTGGCGCTACCGCGGACAATAAAACCCGGATCGTTAACCATTAACCTATACTAGCAAACAAGAGATGGGAAGAGAAGTATGCCGAATGATCCGAGTCCTCCGGTCTTCTCCTCGCCGTCCCGATCTCCTGCGGAAAGTCTTGTCTCCATATCGTCGCCTCCTCGCCGGAAGGGCACCACATCGCCTGCGTCTTTTACGGGCTCCCGCCTCAATACCGAGGCAACTCGGGCATGAAGCCGGCAACTCGACATGCCCAAGATTTGCTGTAGAAAGTGTAGTGTAGAGCTTATGTCTCATTTGGGGTTTGTTGCCTTTGAAGATGATGGAGGAATCAAGATAAGAAAAATGGTGCTTGCATTTTTCTAGCATGAAAAGAGATCAAAGACTACACTCTCAAAAATGAAGCTCTCTTCTTCTTCTTTCTCAAATGTCTACAACCATATTGTTATATGAGAATGGTGGAGGAAAGAATCCAAAAACCACAACCTTAGAAGGAAGGTAATGGTAGTAAAAGCAAGTGGTGACCATAGCCAAAAACATCATGATAACCAAATCAAATCAACTCCAAATCACTTCTAATCAACAAAAAGCAAGTGATGAGAATGGTATCAAAAGATGCTTTCATAATAAATATATTTGCAAGAAAAACCTCCACAATGTGTTATTTGCAAACTTGCAAATAACACCCTCCATCGGAAAAGTCCGGCCGGGAAAGAACAAAGGAAAACCGGCCGGAACGGAATGCAAACTGGCAACTCCAGAAAACTGGTCCCGTAATAAATTACAGGAAAACCCCGATACTGTGCATACACACCCGCATCTGTATTCCTACCGGATACAAATGCAATGAGACAAAATCTACACTGTACTAAACTAGGATCCGGCTTAAACCAAAGCCGGCTAGTAATATCCGTCCGATCCTGATCCGTGCAATACCGCACGTATCTGATCGAACCCTGCCATATATCCATACGGCCACTAGTACAAACCGTCCGATCCTGATCCGTGCAATACCGCACGTATCTGATCGGACCCAGCCATATCTCCATACGGCCTCTACAGCGTTTCGCCCGAAAGCTGAGTAACTGAAAGTGTGGTGGACTCTAAAGACTCGTCAATACTATGGCTGTGGATTTAACCACTAGCACGTCAGAGGTATTAGCCAATACGTGACGTGCCACCAGCTATTGACCAAAAGGGACGTCGATGAGCGAACTCATCCTGACACCCTACTGAGCCTGTCAGTGACAATATCCGTACAGTCCGGTCCGTTCGTCTATGAGTATCGCATGGCGGGCCTAAGGGGTTGGTAAAAGTCAGACCCCCAAAAGCGGTACAAGTCGTGTCGGAGTGTAGCCCAGAACGCCCTAAGATACTACTGGAATACCTACCAGTAAATCTCCTGCCTCGGCCGAGGGCTTTGCGTAATGGCTCTCCTAGACACAGCGCGACCTCACCCCCAATACCGGGAGAGACGAACCCCTGCAGATCCGCTCACTGCCTCCATGTGGCTCGGGACTGTACCCAACTAAAACCTGTTTACACGACTCCTTTGAGCCGTGGTAGGGTAGTAATCAAAGCACAGTGGGAACTCACACGAGACAAATGACGATCTTAGGTCGATGAACTAACCTGTACACATGTCACCTGGGAACTGCTATCTGACGTCTGGTATAATCCCAACTAGCAGGTTCCCGGCGAGTCCTGTCCGGTGTACTCATAACCCAATGAGCACCTGTATACATCTTAGGTGAACCAACTGACACCAGTGGCTTGTGAGACCGGCCACCGCCCCTCGTCGGGGTCTCGACTGTATACACTAGTCTACTAATGGAGTATCGATGCCCAGTCTCGAAACTCCCACGACTAGGGACCATTTAAGGATGTGCTTATAGACCCCAGCTCCCACGTATATGATCGCCATCATACTGCTGGTCGTCAAGCAAGAATCCTAGGGGCTCTATCAACGTGTAATAGCGACCTGTAAGGTCACCTGAAACAGTACACGATGATAAAGGTAAACCAGATAGCATACTATCATCTCGAGTAAGACTGTCCTACCGGGATAGGTCCTCCCTCAATCATTGCAATCACGTGCCTGTGATCCAATAATTGACTCTGAGGGCACTATCTCCAACAATCTCCCACTTGCACTCAAGGATAATTATTGCGATGTCGCATACTCACAGCCCGTGTGATACCGAACACCCAACTCCTCTACTTGTTAGTCGCACAAAGCCTGTTTGCGAAACTATTGCGTTCGAGGAAAAAGCCTCAGTGAGTGGATCCGCTGTGATGTTTCTTTCTATGTCTCTCTATATCTCAAGTTCGCGGAGAAAACCATCTCCCGAAAAGAGCAATACCTGTCTTGGAATGTCTGGATGTCTGATGGGACCTAGTTCATAAATGAACTCCAAATCCAAACTTCTTAGACTGTACCGTTAACTGAAATTAATCAGTACCCAGCGCCATGCCTCCCTCAGTATTGCCTTGGACCACCTGTCCAAAATACTGCCCCTCGTCAGAGGGAGAACTATAACTCTGACAACCTCCTTGTCGTCCATGTCACCTTGGAAGCCTGGAGTGATAACCGTCTCCTAAAGGAGGCAGCCGTTATCATATCCCTAGAACATTCACTTATGTTCTAAAACTGCTTCCGACTGTTCCTCCAGGATTGGATCAATATCTACTTATTGCATCTACTGCAAGAACAACATCTGGTGTGGTACTTGACATCTCATGATTGACTCAATTACCTAAGCAAGTGATCTGTCAATCATGCGTATCCCTCTCCCCTTTAGTCTATAAGACACCTTTAGAGAGGGTGACTCCATTACCTGCAGGTACACTACCATACCAGGAGTCGTCCATTCTAAATACTCTTAGAATGCTGTCAAAGTACCCTGATTGGGAAACCACCCAAATCTAGATCTAAAACCATAGATCTAGTAACCAGAATGTCTGATATAATGTCCACGTCCCTAGTGGAGAAACCACTGTGTGACGACCAAAATATAACCGATCGTAGTATAGGAATATCACTTCCTACTCTGTGTATGTCATCCAAATACCAGGACATTACACCCTACTACCTTCTTGACAGATCCATCCCCTATTCTGATGAAGTCAAACCTATGACTTCACATCAGAAATAGATGATCTATCTCCGCTATATCTGCTTTAGTCTATAAATAGACATAAGCCACCTGTCCACCAATGCTTCCGCTGCTCCCACTGACTACGACAACCCTCTGGCAGAGTCATATAGACGTACACTTCTAAAGCTAGTTTAGAACGACGCTATACTCATCCTCCTGCCGGGTCTCACAGTCTGGAACAACAGCAATGGTAAGTCTGGGTAAACAAGAACCTCCCTGCCACCGTCCTTGAGCATACCGAAGTACCTCTCGAGTGCCTGAGGTTACCCACCTTATCTGCGGAGTGGCCAATGGAATGTCAAATCAGATTGAATCTTTAGGTTCCTTATCAAATCTTCAATAATCGTTTACGGTTCTGGAATCACTTCCAGTTCTACCATACTCCCACTGCTGTTTTTGAAAAAATCCATTTTTAATAAAACTGTGGCGAGTCTAGAACAATATTTCTATTGATCTGCCAGATGGTAGAAAGTCAACCCTCGTCATAGCCTGGGTCAACCCACAAACAGCCATTACAGAAACGCGCCTTGAGTTGTCCAGTGTCTGGTTTTAATCATAAGCCGGAAAACTCCCCGTACCATAACATCGTTAAGATACGAACTGTTCTATACCCAATATAGAACCAGAGGCACTGATTTAATTGAACCAGATTCAAATCATGCAGCTGTCTCCAGTGCATGTCAACTAAATGGAAGAGAGGCCGATCAGCGTTACTCAACTTAGGAATGCTTCCAATTATGAGTAACCTGAAAGAGAAGCAATTTCTCTTTATCATTACTATCAACTGAATACCATACACAAGTATCTACATCTTCGATCACCTTGAAGAATCCCGATACTTGCTACACCTGGTTCTCTACTCTATTCAAATACCTATAACTCCTTAAAACTTAGACCCTGTGTTTCCACGAAACAGCTGTCTAAAATCTAGAGAAGTCATAAGTAAACCGAATATAGTACTGTTGCGCCACGGGAGCGCCCCGGCCGTCTTACTCGAGGCCAAATTGCGGAATCAAAATTTTTCCTTACTCGGAAACCGGCGCTACCGCGGACAAAGAAAAACCCGGATCGTTTACCATTAACCTAACTAGCAAACAAGAGATGGGAAAAGAAGTATACCAAGAGATCCGAGTCCTCCGGTCTTCTCATCATCGCCCCGATCTCCCGCGGAAAGTGTAGTCTCCATATCGTCGCCTCCTCGCCGGAAAGGGCACCACATCGCCTTCGTCTTTTACGGGCTCCCGCCTCAATACCGAGGCAACTCGAGCATGAAGCCGGCAACTCGACATGCCCAAGAAGTGCTGTAGAATATAGTGTAGATGATGCTAGTCTCATTTGGGGTTTGTAGTTGCCATGATGAAGGATTGGGGTTAAGAAAAATGGTGCTTTCATTTTTCTAAAACAAGAAGAAGAAGGAGATGAAGAATTCCTCACATAATCAAGATGAACTCTCTCATTCTTTTTCTTTCTCTCTTTCTTTTTCTTCTTCTTCTTTTCTAAATGAGAAACTTATCATCAAGTGAGAATGAGAATGGTGGAGGAATGATAATATGATAGCAAGAGGGAGGTGAGTGTAGGAGCAAGAGAGGGGTGACCACATCCAAGGTCAACAAAACATCAACCATGCTTAAAACACTATGCCACCATAACCTTTCACTTCACTTTAAAAAACCAAGTCAATGGATGAAAGAAATGATATCTATCATAATCAAACTTTTACAAGAAACCCCCCCACAAAGTGTAATTTGCAAAACTGCAAATTACCCCCTCCATCGGAAAAGTCCGGCCGGGAAAGAACAAAGGAAAACCGGCCGGAACGGAATGCAAACTGGCAACTCCAGAAAACTGGTCCTGTAATAAATTACAGGAAAACCCCGACACTGTGCATACACACCTGCATCTGTATTCCGACCGGATACAAATGCAATGAGACAAAATCTACACTGTACTAAACTAGGACCGGCTTAAGCCAAAGCCGGCTAGTAAAATCCGTTCGATCCTGATCCGTGCAATACCGCACGTATCTGATCGAACCCTGCCATATATCCATACGGCCACTAGTACAAAGCTGTCCGTTCCTGATCCGTGCAATACCGCACGTATCTGATCGGACCATGCCATATCTCCATACGGTCTCTACAGCGTTTCGCCCGAAAGCTGAGTAACTGAAAGTGTGGTGGACTCTAAAGACTCGTCAATACTATGGCTGTGGATTTAACCACTGGCACGTCAGAGGTATAAGCCAATACGTGACGGGCCACCAGCTATTGACCAAAAGGGACGTCGATGAGGAAGCTCACCCCGACACCCAACTGAGCCTGTCAGTGACAATATCCGTACAGTCCGGTCCGTTCGTCTATGAGTATCGCATGGCGGGCCTAGGGGGTTGGTAAAAGTCAGACCCCCAAAAGCGGTACAAGTCGTGTCGGAGCGTAGCCCAGAACGCCCTGAGATACTACTGGAATACCTACCAGTAAATCTCCTGCCTCGGCCGAGGGCTTTGCGTAATGGCTCTCCTAGACACAGCGCGACCTCACCCCCAATACCGGGAGAGACGAACCCCTGCAGATCCGCTCACTGCCTCCATGTGGCTCGGGACTGTACCCAACTAAAACCTGTTTGCACGACTCCTTTGAGCCGTGGTAGGGTAGTAATCAAAGCACAGTGGGAACTCACACGAGACAAATGACGATCTCAGGTCGATGAACTAACCTGTACACATGTCACCTGGGAACTGCTATCTGACGTCTGGTATAAGACCAACTAGCAGGTTCCCGGCGAGTCCTGTCCGGTGTACTCATAACCCAATGAGCACCTGTATACATCTTAGGTGAACCAACTGACACCAGTGGCTTGTGAGACCGGCCACCGCCCCTCGTCGGGGTCTCGACTGTATACACTAGTCTACTAATGGAGTATCGATGCCCTGTCTCGAAACTCCTACGACTAGGGACCTTTTAAGGATGTGCTTATAGACTACCAGCTCCCACGTATATGATCGCCATCATATTGCTGGCCGTCAAGCGAGAATCCTATGGGCTCTATCAACGTGTAATAGCGACATGTCAGGTCACCTAAAGCAGTACACGATGATAAAGATAAACCAGATAGCATACTATCATCTCGAGTAAGACTGTCCTACCGGGATAGGTCCTCCCTCAATCATTGCAATCACGTGCCTGTGATCCAATAATTGACTCTGAGGGCACTAACTCCAACAATCTCCCACTTGCACTCAAGGCTAATTATTGCGATGTCGCATACTCACAGCCCGTGTGATACCGAACACCCAACTCCTCTACTAGTCAGTCTCACAAAACCCGTTTGTGAAACTATTGCGTTCGAGGAATAGCCTCAGTGAGTGGATCCGCTATGATGTTTCTTTCTATGTCTCTCTATATCTCAAGTTCGCGGAGAAAACCATCTCCCGAAATGAGTAATACCTGTCTTGGAATGTCTGGATGTCTGATGGGACCTAGTTCATAAATGAACTCCAAATCCAAACTTCTTAGACTGTATCGTTAACTGAACTTAATCAGTATCCTGCGCCATGCCTCCCTCAGTATTGCCTTGGACCACCTGTCCAAAATACTGCCCCTCGTCAGAGGGAGAACTATAACTCTGACAACCTCCTTGTCGTCCATGTCACCTTGGAAGCCTGGAGTGATAACCGTCTCCTAAAGGAGACAGCCGTTATCATATCCCTAGAACATTCACTTATGTTCTAAAACTGCTTCCCACTGTTCCTCCAGGATTGGATCAATATCAACTTATTGCACCTACTGCAAGAACAACATCTGGTGTGGTACTTGACATCTCATGATTGACTCAATTGCTTAAGCAAGTGATCTGTCAATCATGCGTATCCCTCTCCCCTTTAGTCCGTAAGACACCTTTAGAGAGGGTGACTCCATTACCTGCAGGTACACTACCATGCCAGGAGTCGTCCATTCTAAATACTCATAGAATGCTGTCAAGGTACCCTGATTGGGAAACCACCCAAATCTAGATCTAAAACCATAGATCTAGTAACCAGTATGTCTGATATAATGTCCAAGTCCCATGTGGAGAAAACACTGTGTGACGACCAAAGTATAACCGATCGTAGTATAGGAATATCATTTCCTACTACCTTCTCAACAGATCCATCCCCTATTCTGATGACGTCAAACCTATGACTGTCACATCAGAAATAGATGATCTATCTCCGCTACATTTGCTTTAGTCTATAAATAGACATAAGCCTGATGTCCACCAATGCTTCCGCTGCTCCCACTGACTACGACAACCCTCTGGCAGAGTCATATAGACGTGTACTTCTAAAGCTAGTTTAGAACGACGCTATACTCATCCTCCTGCCGGGTCTCGCAGCCTGGAACAACAACAATGGCAAGTGTGGGTAAACAAGAACTTCCCTGTCACCGTCATTGAGGCTACCGGAGTACCTCTCGGGTGCCTGAAGTTACCCACCTTATATGCGGAGTGGCCAATGGAATGTCAAATCAGATTGAATCTTTAGGTTTCTTATCAAATCTTCAGTAATCGTTTGTGGTTCTGGAATCATTTCCAGTTCTACCATACTCCCACTACTTTTCTGAAAAAATCCATTTTTAATAAAAACTGTGGCGAGTCTAGAACAATATTGCTATTGTTCGTCCAGATGGTAGAAAGTCAACCCTAGTCATCGCCTGGGTCAACCCACAAACAGCCATTACAGAAACGTGCCTTGAGTTGTCCAGTGTCTGGTTTTAATCATAAGCTGGACAACTCCCCGTACCTTAACATCGTTAAGATATGAACTGTTCTATATCCAATATAGAACCAGAGGCACTGATTCAATTGAACCAGATTCAAATCATGCAACTATCTCCAGTGCATGTCAACTAAATGGAAGGAGGTCGATCAGCGTTACTCAACTTAGGAATGCTTCCAATTATGAGTAACCTGAAAGAGAAGCAATCTGTCTTCATCATTACTATCAACTGAATATCATACACAAGTATCTACATCATCAATCTCTTTGAAGAATCCCGATACTTGCTACACCTGGTACTCTACTCTATTCAAATACCTATAACTCCTCAAAACTTAGACCCTGTGTTTCCACGAAACAGCTGTCTAAAATCTAGAGAAGTCATAAGTAAACCGAATATAGTACGAGGACCAACCCCTCTGTCCTGATGGACACTGGACAACATACAATACTCTGTATAAGTCCGCTGAGTCTAAAAACTCTTTCACTGTGTGTCGTAGGTTGAAAACTGTACTTGTGGTTAAGAAGAATTACACCGCTGTTTAATGCTCCTTACCTAACCATCCACTGATATAGGTAAATGTCATAGACATAATTTCAGAAAGGTATATCTCACTCTATGAAAATAGACGTACAGATATATCAATTTGAAATTGGTGCATAACTGCGGATATTCAAAACCAAATATTTGCCGACCGGCAAACAGCCCAGGTGATTTCCTCAAATATCACCGATTACAACGAATCCCGATATAATGAGGATGATCACCCAATTCCCAATAACCTACTCCCACTCATCATCTGTAAAACCATACAGATGTGAGAATCATACCTGGTAAATACATACCCTGGAGTAAGTATCTAATCGGGAAATCAGTTTTCTTTTAACAGTACACAGTGAAACTGAAACATTGAAATGTTTCGGTGGGGTATCCCGGTATTCTTAGTAATGCCTCTTCCATTATCCAAATTCACAACTATAACCGTATAATTCTTTGCCACCTCTCCAAATCCCTTCATATGTCTTTAGTCTTTACCTTCTGCACACCCCTTTAGGCCAAATGGTTTTCTTCCTTCCCTACCGTTCGGCACCAGCCTATGGTTTGGAAGAAGACTATCCAATAAGCATAAAGGGTGTACTGTCCTAATCCTAGGAGCACTCGCAACGCGAGAGAAGGTGAAGATAAAAGACACCTGAATGTACTTTATTCCTATTTCTCCTGGACCAGAATCCATCCCCGAACTGGAACAAGTTCCATTCGAGTTCGTATATAACCATACGATGGAGTATCCAAATAAACTGTGGATCTTCGTAGTGATACGGAGTGTCCTGGAGAAATACAAAGGTGATGTGGGAGTGGTAACGAAATATTTGGTTTGGTCGTGAATATCTGTTGCAATTTACTTTGCCCTCTTACTAATCCCTTGCTTTGTCTAAACTTAATACCTTCTGCACACCATCGTTATGCTAATTGGTTTTCTTCATTCCCTACCGGTCGGCACCAGCCTAAGGTTTGGAAGAAGACAATCCAATTTGCGTAATAGGTGTACTACCCCTAAACCAAGGAGTACTCGTAACCTGAGAGAGGGTAAAAGGAAAAGACAACTGAATAATCCGATCCGTTTTCTCCAGAACCAGAAACTATCCTCGAATTCCTTCGAGTTCGTATCTAACCATACGATGGTTTTGTCCAATGGAAGTGGACGTTCGTAGTAATACGGGGTGTCCTGGAGAAAAGGGTAAAAGTAGGAGTGGCAATGAGGTCTGCAACTCTGACAATCCAAAAGCCAGTGTTAAGAAGGTTCGGTCAACTTGGTCACTGAGTCATAGTCCAGGGTCGGGTCAATGGTCGCTGCCAAAGAGAGAGAGAAAAGAAACACTCAGCGTGCACTCTAACCTAGATCAGAATGGTTACCAATTTATCTAATCTGGAAACCTCCCACTGTATCTCAAATTCTCCTCCAAACCTAAAAGAAGAATTAGTCGGGATCACCCGAGGAGTAAACCAACTCATCAGTGGGAATCGGGATCCAACTATCATCGCATGATAACTTGACGGAATCCACTCAAGTCACCACACTCCAGAAGGTATGCGCATGCTTGGCAAGTTTCAGTTCTTTTGAAACTCCCGATATGATTTTTACCCCTAGGACCCAAGTGACCTTGACGAATAATCAACAAATCAAAAGGTCCTAGTCAAGTTCAACCCGTCATTATCTTGATTGCGTTAAACCCACCCGCACGACCCTTGACGAATAATCAACAAAGTCGCACGACTGTCCTAACCAATCCACATATCCATGCGACAGAAAGCATTACAGAGCTACCGCACACTACGCCTCGGCGAATAGCAACGACAAACGTAGCGCGAATACTAAGCAATACTAATCCGAAATGACGGAGGGCTACGAATGGTTTCTGGCGAAAACCTTTAACGTAATGAACTTGATATCGTTGAAGGAACTGGATAACTTTTATAAAAATATAGTGACGAAAACCTTTACTAAAGAGGTCACTCCCGGTGAAGGGATCTCGGCTCTTTCCCCGTAGAATGAGGTGCAGGATATTCCAACTGAATACCACGATGCAAAGCAAAAGTAATCGGCTATAGTGAAGTTAATGCCCTGACGCGAACTTCTGTCCAAGGGGTCACTCCCGGTGAAGGGATCTCGGCCCTTGCCTCGTCGACTGAGGAGCAGGATATTCCAAATGAATACCACGATGCAAAACAAAAGTGAACGTCCTTGCAATAACAGCTTTTTGAAAAATGTTCCAACAACATCAGAATTAGGTTTGTTTATCTTGCATTGATCCGAATCAATACAGTCCCATCAATTGATCACACCAAAAAGAACGAAAATATACTGACGTACGTATATGCCATCCGCATTCGCCACTGGGTCCCGTCATCACCCGTTAGGTTAGCTAACTAACGGCAGAGCGGGGACTGGACTAGCGCGGATGTAAAACATATACAACATCTACTAATATATATACCAATATATAGTATTTCGCTCAAGGCGTGAATAAAATGCAACATCACAGAAATGTACAGCATCACAGAACAATACAGATATCTGGAAGCCCCGGGTTTCACAGAGCCACTGCTGAAACCCGACGTTCCCCTGGTCGTGTGGATAGCCTGTGCAATGAAATCCTAGACCCCTACGGGCGCGGCAAGTCACCCGCCAAAACCTGAAGCGAGGCAGCCCCCTTCAGTACCGTGAATGGACCACCCAGCACTTCACGGAATCCGGTAACTTGGGCACCCCTCCTGGGTCAACCTGTACCCCCTACGAGTGCGGTGAATAGCCCGCCAATCCTGGACTGAAGCCCCCTCCGTCTCAATGCCCTGAGATGCGGGCCCGTTGCCCTCCAGAACCCGGCTATCCGTGCACCCCACCGCGGGGTAACCCTAGTACAGAAAGTAAAATATACATACACCGGGTACATCGACCGCAACCAGGTCGTGCCCCAAAAGAATAATACAAACAGGCAGTGACGGCAGTCCACATGTCGGACGCTCGCCCCGCAATATCAAATGTACATAATACACCAAAACTGTACTAGCATTGCATCCAGGCTATCCCCCACGACCGATCCGCAACAACACAGCATAAACATAGAACATCAACGTGAAAGTCACGTTCGCAAATCCGTCTAACCGGGCTATAGCAGTCAGACCGGATTTACCGATCGAGTGACATTCACGGTCGCAGATATAATGTAAATACTGTGAAATAATGTGTTTAAAATATCCGATCGATCAAATAATTAACAAGCGGGCCCCAAAAGAAAACTGTAGCACTCACAGAAATAACTGGCCCAATTTTAATATCCCAAAAGCCCTATTTTCAGCCCATAAGACAACTGAAGAAAAATGACCAAGTGGGCCCACCATAGTGCGGCGGAAGCGCGGCAGAAAGGGGGGTATTGCCGCGCTTCCGCGCTCCAAGTAAGGGTTCACTTTGTCGTTTTTTTCCAGAGTTCTTAGAACACCCTGCACATCTTTCTGAGACCACCTGAAAAATTTTTAGACACCAAAAAATTTCAACAGAAACTGATGTGAACTAAAATACGGTTTTTGAGATTTTGGTCGATCGGATAAGTAAAACGCATTAGAACAAGCTAGATCAGGTTAATGGCGTGGCTCTGATACCATGTTGCGCCACGGGAGCGCCCCGGCCGTCTTACTCGAGGCCAAATTGCGGAATCAAAATTTTTCCTTACTCGGAAACCGGCGCTACCGCGGACAAAGAAAAACCCGGATCGTTTACCATTAACCTAACTAGCAAACAAGAGATGGGAAAAGAAGTATACCAAGAGATCCGAGTCCTCCGGTCTTCTCATCATCGCCCCGATCTCCCGCGGAAAGTGTAGTCTCCATATCGTCGCCTCCTCGCCGGAAAGGGCACCACATCGCCTTCGTCTTTTACGGGCTCCCGCCTCAATACCGAGGCAACTCGAGCATGAAGCCGGCAACTCGACATGCCCAAGAAGTGCTGTAGAATATAGTGTAGATGATGCTAGTCTCATTTGGGGTTTGTAGTTGCCATGATGAAGGATTGGGGTTAAGAAAAATGGTGCTTTCATTTTTCTAAAACAAGAAGAAGAAGGAGATGAAGAATTCCTCACATAATCAAGATGAACTCTCTCATTCTTTTTCTTTCTCTCTTTCTTTTTCTTCTTCTTCTTTTCTAAATGAGAAACTTATCATCAAGTGAGAATGAGAATGGTGGAGGAATGATAATATGATAGCAAGAGGGAGGTGAGTGTAGGAGCAAGAGAGGGGTGACCACATCCAAGGTCAACAAAACATCAACCATGCTTAAAACACTATGCCACCATAACCTTTCACTTCACTTTAAAAAACCAAGTCAATGGATGAAAGAAATGATATCTATCATAATCAAACTTTTACAAGAAACCCCCCCACAAAGTGTAATTTGCAAAACTGCAAATTACCCCCTCCATCGGAAAAGTCCGGCCGGGAAAGAACAAAGGAAAACCGGCCGGAACGGAATGCAAACTGGCAACTCCAGAAAACTGGTCCTGTAATAAATTACAGGAAAACCCCGACACTGTGCATACACACCTGCATCTGTATTCCGACCGGATACAAATGCAATGAGACAAAATCTACACTGTACTAAACTAGGACCGGCTTAAGCCAAAGCCGGCTAGTAAAATCCGTTCGATCCTGATCCGTGCAATACCGCACGTATCTGATCGAACCCTGCCATATAACTATACGGCCACTAGTACAAAGCTGTCCGTTCCTGATCCGTGCAATACCGCACGTATCTGATCGGACCATGCCATATCTCCATACGGTCTCTACAGCGTTTCGCCCGAAAGCTGAGTAACTGAAAGTGTGGTGGACTCTAAAGACTCGTCAATACTATGGCTGTGGATTTAACCACTGGCACGTCAGAGGTATAAGCCAATACGTGACGGGCCACCAGCTATTGACCAAAAGGGACGTCGATGAGGAAGCTCACCCCGACACCCAACTGAGCCTGTCAGTGACAATATCCGTACAGTCCGGTCCGTTCGTCTATGAGTATCGCATGGCGGGCCTAGGGGGTTGGTAAAAGTCAGACCCCCAAAAGCGGTACAAGTCGTGTCGGAGCGTAGCCCAGAACGCCCTGAGATACTACTGGAATACCTACCAGTAAATCTCCTGCCTCGGCCGAGGGCTTTGCGTAATGGCTCTCCTAGACACAGCGCGACCTCACCCCCAATACCGGGAGAGACGAACCCCTGCAGATCCGCTCACTGCCTCCATGTGGCTCGGGACTGTACCCAACTAAAACCTGTTTGCACGACTCCTTTGAGCCGTGGTAGGGTAGTAATCAAAGCACAGTGGGAACTCACACGAGACAAATGACGATCTCAGGTCGATGAACTAACCTGTACACATGTCACCTGGGAACTGCTATCTGACGTCTGGTATAAGACCAACTAGCAGGTTCCCGGCGAGTCCTGTCCGGTGTACTCATAACCCAATGAGCACCTGTATACATCTTAGGTGAACCAACTGACACCAGTGGCTTGTGAGACCGGCCACCGCCCCTCGTCGGGGTCTCGACTGTATACACTAGTCTACTAATGGAGTATCGATGCCCTGTCTCGAAACTCCTACGACTAGGGACCTTTTAAGGATGTGCTTATAGACTACCAGCTCCCACGTATATGATCGCCATCATATTGCTGGCCGTCAAGCGAGAATCCTATGGGCTCTATCAACGTGTAATAGCGACATGTCAGGTCACCTAAAGCAGTACACGATGATAAAGATAAACCAGATAGCATACTATCATCTCGAGTAAGACTGTCCTACCGGGATAGGTCCTCCCTCAATCATTGCAATCACGTGCCTGTGATCCAATAATTGACTCTGAGGGCACTAACTCCAACAAGTACGAGGACCAACCCCTCTGTCCTGATGGACGCTGGACAATATACAATACTCTGTATAAGTCCGCTGAGTCTAACAACTCTTTCACTGTGCGTCGTAGGTTGAAAACTGTACTTATGGTTAAGAAGAATTACACCGCTGTTTGATGCTCCTTACCTAACCATCCACTGATATAGGTAAATGTCATAGACATAATTTCAAAAGGTATATCTCACTCTATAAAAATAGACGTACAGATATATCAATTTGAAATTGGTGCATAACAACGGATATTCAAAACCAAATATTTGCCGACCGGCAAACAGCCCAGATGATCTCCTCAAATATCACCGATTACAACGAATCCCGATATAATGAGGATGATCACCCTATTCCCAATAACTTACTCCCACTCATCATCTGTAAAACCATACAGATGTGAGAATCAAACCTGGTAAATACATACCCTGGAACAAGTGTCTAATCAGGAAATCAGTTTTCTTTTAACAGTACACAGTTGAACTGAAACATTGAAATGTTTCGATGGGGTATCCTGGTATTCCTAGTAATGCCTCTACCATTATCCAGATTCACAACTATAACCGTATAATTCTTTGCCATCTCTCCAAATCCCTTTATATGTCTTTAGTCATTACCTTCTGCACACCCCTTAGGCCAAATGGTTTTCTTCCTTCCCTACCATTCGGCACCAGCCTATGGTTTGGAAGAAGACTATCCAATATGCATAATGGGTGTACTGTCCTAGTCCTACGAGCACTCGCAATGCGAGAGAAGGTGAAGATAAAAGGCAACCGAATAAACCTTATTCCTATTTCTCCTGGACCAGAATCCATCCCCAAACTGGAACAAGTTCCTTTCGAGTTCGTATATAACCATACGATGGAGTATCCAACAAACTGTGGATCTTCGTAGTGATACGGAGTGTCCTGGAGAAATACAAAGGTGATTTAGGATTGGCGAAGAAATACTCGGTTTGGTCGTGAATGGCAGTCGCAATTTACTTTGCCCTCTTACTAATCCCTTTCTTTGTCTTAACTTAATACCTTCTGTACACCGTTTAGGCTAACTGGTTTTCTTCATCCCCTACCGGTCGGCACCAGCCTATGGTTTGGAAGAAGACTATCCAATTTGCGTAATAGGTGTACTATCTCCTAAACCAAGGAGTACTCACAATGAGAGAAGGTGAAAAGAAAAGACAACTGAATAATCCTATTCGTTTTCTCCAGAACCAGAAACCATCCTCGAAGTCCTTCGAGTTCGTATATAACCATACGATAGTTTTGTCCAATGGAAGTGGACGTTCGTAGTAATACGGGGTGTCCTGGAGAAAAGGGTAAAAGTAGGAGTGGCAATGAGGTTTGCAACTCTGACAATCCAAAAGCCTGTGTTAAGAAGGTTCGGTCAACTTGGTCGCTGCCAAAGAGAGAGAGAAAAGAAACACTCAGCGTGCACTCTAACCTAGATCAGAATGGTTATCACTTTGTCTAATCTGGAAACCTCCCACTGTAACATCAAATTCTCCTCCAAACCTGAAAGAAGAATTAGTCGGGATCACCCGAGGAGTAAACCAACTCATCAGTGGGAATCGGGATCCAACTATCATCGCATGATAACTTGACGGAATCCACTCAAGTCACCACACTCTAGAAGGTATGCGCATGCCTGGCAAGTTTCAGTTCTTTTGAAACTCCCGATGTGATTTTTACCCCAAGTGGTTTATGACCTTGACTAGGTCAACAAACCATAAACCGCCAGTCAAGTTCAACCCGTCATTATTCTGGATTGCATTAAACCCACCCGTACGTGCCCTTGACTAGGTCAACAAGGCCGCATGACTATCTTAACCAATCCCATTTATGCAACAAACAAGTACCACTTAGCTACCGAACACTACGTCTTGACTAGGTCAACAAACGCAGCACGAATACCAAATAATACCTGTAGGAAATGACGGAGGGCTACGGCTGGTTTTTGGCGAAAAACCTTTAACGTAATGAACTTGATATCGTTGAAGGAACTGCATAGTTTTTATAAAAATATAGTGACGAAAGCCTTTGCTAAAGAGGTCACTCCTGGTGAAGGGATCTCGGCTCTTTCCCCGTAGAATGAGGTGCAGGATATTCCAACTGAATACCACGATGCAAAGCAAAAGTAATCGGCTATAGTGAAGTTAATGCCCTGACGCAAACTTCTGTCCAAGGGGTCACTCCCGGTGAAGGGATCTCGGCCCTTGCCTCGTCGACTGAGGAGCAGGATATTCCAAATGAATACCACGATGCAAAACAAAAGTGAACGTCCTTGCAATAACAGCTTTTTGAAAAGTGTTCCAACAACATCAGAATAGGTTTGTTTAACTTGCATTGATCCGAATCAACGCAGTCCCATCAATTGATCACACCACAAAGAACGAAAATATACTGACGTACGTATATGCCATCCGCATTCGCCACTGGGTCCCGTCATCACCCGTTAGGTTAGCTAACTAACGGCAGAGCGGGGACTGGACTAGCGCGGATGTAAAACATATACAACATCTACTAATATATATACCAATATATTATATTTCGCTCAAGGCGTGAATAAAATGCAACATCGCAGAAATGTACAGCATCACAGAACAATACAGATATCTGGAAGCCCCGGGTTTCACAGAGCCGCTGCTGAAACCCGACGTTCCCCTGGTCGTGTGGATAGCCTGTGCAATGAAAACCTAGACCCCTACGGGCGCGGCAAGTCACCCGCCAAAACCTGAAGCGAGGAAGCCTCCTTCAGCACCGTGAATGGACCACCCAGCACTTCACGGAATCCGGTAACTTGGGCACCCCTCCTGGGTCAACCTGTACCCCCTACGAGTGCGGTGAATAGCCTGCCAATCCTAGAGTGAAGCCCCCTCCGTCTCAATGCTATGAGATGCGGGCCCGTTGCCCCCTAGAACCCGGCTATCCGTGCACTCCTCCGCGGGGTAATCCTAGTACAGAAAGTAAAATATACATACAACGGGTACATCGACCGCAACCAGGTCGTGCCCCAAAAGAATAATACAATCAGGCAGTGACGGCAGTCCACATGTCGGACGCTCGCCCCGCAATATCAAATGTACATAATACAACCACAACAGTACTAGCATTGCATCCAGGCTATCCCCTACGACCGATCCGCAACAACACAACATAAACATAGAACATCAACGTGAAAGTCACGTTCGCAAATCCGTCTAACCGGGCTATAGCAGTTAGACAGGATTTACCGATCAAGTGACATTCACGGTCGCAGATATAATGTAAATACTGTGAAATAATGTGTTTAAAATATCCAATCGATCAAAAATTAACAAGTGGGCCCCCAAGTAATACTGTAGCACTCACAGAAATTCTGGGCCCAATTTTAATATTCCAAAACCCCCATTTTTAGCCCACAAGCCCACTGCAAAAAAATGATGACATGATCCCTCATTCATGCGGCGGATCCGTGGCCTCAAGAGTGGTAATGGCCGCGCTTCCGCGGTCATACGGAGGGATCATGTTGTCGAATTTTCCCAGTGTTCTTAGAATTTCCAGTACATTAGTTTTTTACAACCTGAAAAATTTTTCGAGCAAGAAAAAAATCAACAGAAAACTGATGTACACAAAACGCGGTTTTTGGAATTTTGGTCGATCGGATAAGTAAAACGCATTAGAACAAGCTAGACAAGGTTAATGGCGTGGCTCTGATACCATGTTGCGCCACGGAAGCGCCCCGGCCGTCTATCCGAGGCCAAAATGCGGAATCAAAAATTTTCCTTGCTTGGAAACTGGCGCTACCGCGGACAATAAAACCCGGATCGTTAACCATTAAGCTATACTAGCAAACAAGAGATGGGAAGAGAAGTATACCGAATGATCCGAGTCCTCCGGTCTTCTCCTCGCCGTCCCGATCTCCTGCGGAAAGTCTTGTCTCCATATCGTCGCCTCCTCGCCGGAAGGGCACCACATCGCCTGCGTCTTTTACGGGCTCCCGCCTCAATACCGAGGCAACTCGGGCATGAAGCCGGCAACTCGACATGCCCAAGATTTGCTGTAGAAAGTGTAGTGTAGAGCTTATGTCTCATTTGGGGTTTGTTGCCTTTGAAGATGATGGAGGAATCAAGATAAGAAAAATGGTGCTTGCATTTTTCTAGCATGAAAAGAGATCAAAGACTACACTCTCAAAAATGAAGCTCTCTTCTTCTTCTTTCTCAAATGTCTACAACCATATTGTTATATGAGAATGGTGGAGGAAAGAATCCAAAAACCACAACCTTAGAAGGAAGGTAATGGTAGTAAAAGCAAGTGGTGACCATAGCCAAAAACATCATGATAACCAAATCAAATCAACTCCAAATCACTTCTAATCAACAAAAAGCAAGTGATGAGAATGGTATCAAAAGATGCTTTCATAATAAATATATTTGCAAGAAAAACCTCCACAATGTGTTATTTGCAAACTTGCAAATAACACCCTCCATCGGAAAAGTCCGGCCGGGAAAGAACAAAGGAAAACCGGCCGGAACGGAATGCAAACTGGCAACTCCAGAAAACTGGTCCCGTAATAAATTACAGGAAAACCCCGATACTGTGCATACACACCCGCATCTGTATTCCTACCGGATACAAATGCAATGAGACAAAATCTACACTGTACTAAACTAGGATCCGGCTTAAACCAAAGACGGCTAGTAATATCCGTCCGATCCTGATCCGTGCAATACCGCACGTATCTGATCGAACCCTGCCATATATCCATACGGCCACTAGTACAAACCGTCCGATCCTGATCGGTGCAATACCGCACGTATCTGATCGGACCCTGCCATATCTCCATACGGCCTCTACAGCGTTTCGCCCGAAAGTTGAGTAACTGAAAGTGTGGTGGACTCTAAAGACTCTTCAATACTATGGCTGTGGATTTAACCACTAGCACGTCAGAGGTATTAGCCAATACGTGACGGGCCACCAGCTATTGACCAAAAGGGACGTCGATGAGCGAACTCATCCTGACACCCTACTGAGCCTGTCAGTGACAATATCCGTACAGTCCGGTCCGTTCGTCTATGAGTATCGCATGGCGGGCCTAAGGGGTTGGTAAAAGTCAGACCCCCAAAAGCGGTACAAGTCGTGTCGGAGTGTAGCCCAGAACGCCCTGAGATACTACTGGAATACCTACCAGTAAATCTCCTGCCTCGGCCGAGGGCTTTGCGTAATGGCTCTCCTAGACACAGCGCGACCTCACCCCCAATACCGGGAGAGACGAACCCCTGCAGATCCGCTCACTGCCTCCATGTGGCTCGGGACTGTACCCAACTAAAACCTGTTTGCACGACTCCTTTGAGCCGTGGTAAGGTAGTAATCAAAGCACAGTGGGAACTCACACGAGACAAATGACGATCTCAGGTCGATGAACTAACCCGTACACATGTCACCTGGGAACTGCTATCTGACGTCTGGTATAATCCCAACTAGCAGGTTCCCGGCGAGTCCTGTCCGGTGTACTCATAACCCAATGAGCACCTGTATACATCTTAGGTGAACCAACTGACACCAGTGGCTTGTGAGACCGGCCACCGCCCCTCGTCGGGGTCTCGACTGTATACACTAGTCTACTGATGGAGTATCGATGTCCAGTCTCGAAACTCCCACGACTAGGGACCATTTAAGGATGTGCTTATAGACCCCAGCTCCCATGTATATGATCGCCATCATACTGCTGGTCGTCAAGCAAGAATCCTAGGGGCTCTATCAACGTGTAATAGCGACCTGTAAGGTCACCTGAAACAGTACACGATGATAAAGGTAAACCAGATAGCATACTATCATCTCGAGTAAGACTGTCCTACCGGGATAGGTCCTCCCTCAATCATTGCAATCACGTGCCTGTGATCCAATAATTGACTCTGAGGGCACTATCTCCAACAGTTGTAGAATCAAATTTCAAAATAAAAAGGATAGCTACAGTTCTTGCTTTGCACAGAGGTATATGTGATATATCCTGCACCTTATTCGATGAGGAAAGGACCGAGATCCCTTCACCGGGAGTGACTCCTTTAGCAATAACTGGAAGATGCTACACACTCGGTTTGTCTTTTGATTGCTTTTAAGAGTTTTTGCTTTGCACAGTGATATATATGATATATCCCGCACCTCATTCGACGAGGAAAGGACCGACAATCCCTTCACAGGGAGTGACTCCTTTAGCAAAACTAGAAATGCCTCAAAAGCACTCCATTTTAAAATCATTTGATTCTACAACGATATCAAGTTCATTACGCAATAGGTTTTCAGAAAAACCTGTCGTAGCCCTCCGTCATTTCAGATAAATCCTGTTTAGTATTCGTGCTGCGTTTGTTGACCTTGTCAAGGCGCAGTGTGCGGTAGCTAACCAGTATTTATCTGCTTATGCATATGATGCAGATTGGGTTAGGGTAGTCGTGCGGCCTTGTTGACCTTCTCAAGGGTCGTGCGGGTGGGTTTGATTCAATCAAGAAATGACGGGTTGAACTTGACTTGCGGTATATGGTTTATTGACCTTGTCAAGGTCATAGATCGTTCGGGGCAAAATATTATCGGGAATTTCAAGTGTTGAAATTTGCAATGAGATTGCATACCTTCTATGAGATAGTTGGATCCCGATACCCACTGCGAGTAAGAGTTACTCCTGAGAGTGTTTTACACATTACAATTAGCCGATCAAGTAGGTGTCTAGAAAGGTGTCAACGAGGTTACGCCTCTGGGAAAACGAGGTTTACATTAATTAGGTCCGTGCGAAAGCACGGGGAACCTCCCTCAAAATACCGACACTGGCCAGGCTGAAAGATTGGCGAACTTGTAGTGTGTAATTAATCCCGGCTAGTCTTTCCTTTTAGGGTTTGAAGGAAGATTTGATGAAAAGCAGTGGGAGCCATCCTGATTAGATAAAATAATAACCAATCTATTCTTGCAAGAGCGCACGCTGAGTGTTTTCTTCTCTCTCTCTCTCCAGGTAGCGACCATATCACGCCTTAATCAAGATAATAATACGGATTATTGACCGAACCCGCTTGTTATACTGAGCTGGGGAACGTTGGTCCCGCTCCAACTTATAATTGTTATAAGAAAGAGCAGGAAATTGGGGAATACCAGATTTCCCGTGCCGCCCAAACGAAGAGAGTGCATGCTGATGCATCATCTTCGGGTGTGTTCATTACAAAGAACTGTTTCTCAGTATCCTCTGCGTCCTGGGTATTTGATACCAAATCAGGATCCCAGATATGTAATCTGTTACATAGGGCTACAGAAAGGTAGAGAACTGAGAACGGGTGATAAGTTTCATGAGGCAGAAAACGGGGCAAGAGTTGCAGCCAAGTCTGTTGGTCACTGTCACCCTGTATTACCAATACATTGATTCTGAACAAATGTTATTAGATACCGAACCTGATATACAAAATCATATTAGTCTCTTTATGTAACGTTTTAAAAATAATTAAATAAATAATTAAATGAATAAAATTGTTTAAGTGAATTTTATGATTTTCGGTAAAGTAAAATGTATTTTTCGAAAAACTAAACCGTGATTGTTTTTCATTATAATTTCAAAAATACCTATTTTAATTATGTAATTACTAGTAAATAGTGTTTATTTAGCCACTTATAAATTTTTAGTTCAATTAAATATTTTTCCTAAATTAATTATTTTAAATATTAACATAAGCTTTATTTTTACACTAAATTAGTGTAAATTACAAATTTAAATGGTTTTAATTTGTAAAAATGAACCATGGCATGTTAGAAATTAGTGTGTATCATGCAAAATTTATTTGCAAATTTTTCCTATTTTCTAGAGCTTTCTTGAGTTGCTATAGTAAACAAATAAATAAATAATTAAATAAACCATGAAAAGACCTTTAAGTGATATTTCTCCTCTTGAAACTTCTACACTTTTCCTTAATCATTTCTTTCTCTCCCTCACTCCCTCAAGGCCGGCCACAACCCCCCATGGCTGCCCCCCCATTTCCCACCTCATTTTTGCACAAAAATCCATCAAAATCCATCAAAAATTCAACAAAAAAATACACAAAATCCGAATCTCTTCATACCCTTTATTCTCTACCTTTTTTTATATGGATTTTGGAGTGGGAAAGCATGTATTTTGGAGGCTCATTTCTTGTTTGGACTTCACATTTTGGAGGTATAATTTTCTTTCTTTTGATTTATTGTTATTAGATGATCATTTAAGCTTAATTAGATTTAATGAATTAATTCTATGTTTTTTTTAAAAAATGCAAGTTAGGGTTGTAAATTCAAGTTAGGGTTTTTAATAATTAATTGGGGTTATAATAGTTAGTTTAACACTTTTAGAATTGGAAAATATTGCATGGTTGTTAAATTGTAAAATTTTCATTTAAAATTGTTTAAATAAGGAAATTTGCCAACTAGATTTTTCTAAAATGTGTTTGTGGGTAATATAAAATTCCAATTTAAGTTGCTATCATTAGATGGTAGTTTTAATGAGAATATTAGCACATTAATTGAATGAAAAACTTAGTTTGATCACTAGATTACTTTGATAATTGGAAAAATAGTAATAAAATGCTATTATTTTGTAAACTAGATTTTAGGAATTCCTAAATAAATGTGATTAAAAATATAATTTATGGTTTCATTGAATCATTATCATTATGAATTGTGGTTTAATACATTAATTCATGCAAATCATGTTTTGTGGTGGAATTGTGGTGCTTTGCTTGAAAAATGTTGAAAATTGTTAAATGTTGCAAACTAGAAATTTCAAATTAATATAAATTTGTGTAATAAAAATATAGTAACGGTTTGTATAGTCTAGTTATGCTATATAATGAGTTTTATAACTATTGGTTTCATTTAAATGTCAAGTTTTGATGAAAAACGGTAAATTGGCAATTTCGGGTTTTACGAAATTGGACGGTTTGATGGATTTTAGGGTTTCGATGGATTTAATCGTGTTTTATGGTATAAGTAATGTGTTTTAAAACTACAAGTTGTTTGATGATGTTATTTCGATCCATCGGACTTTGTACGCCGATATCGAGCGATATTTGGTTCTTTTGCGTGGACGGGACATAGGTTTTAACCTATGCTTGTTCTTTGTATCGTTTGACTTTCGTATGTGATTCAGTTTACGATACTATTTATATGTTTGCGTTTAGGTACCCTTCAAGTGGACTGCGGGCGATGAAGAGGAGGATGGCGACACCGTCATCGGCAGACATGGACCAGGTGAGTAGATGCATATCTACGGGGGGAAGTCGGGTGGATGGCGTTTAGCACCCCCGCAACGTAAAATAGGAATAGTACTTATTGACATTAGAAAACCCGATGTGACCCTAGATTCTTACTGAGCAGGACCCTAGTAATGACCCTAGGCGGGACTAGACTGAATTAGGAAAACCATACCTGAGGATGAATACTTTGGGAAAGGTTCGTAGGTTTCTGATAGAAACACACACGCACACACTAAAACTTGACATGGCGTATACGTATATGTGTGTATATATATAAAACTAGGTATAGGTGTATATATATACACCACACGTATATGGAATTCATTGATGTGATATGATATCCGAGGTACGATGAAACAGTATAACTGGGCTTGATGCCGTGATTCTTGACTATACAGTCGTAATAAAGTGTTAGCGGATCATTTGAGAATGAGATAATGAACATGAATATATAAATTATAAAGAGTGGTGGTGATATTGATGTACATGGGACGCTAGAATAGTACCCGGACTGTAACTTGTGACTGATCACGATATGATATATGTATAACTTGATTACGACATTATATTGGTGTGACCTGATGCCGATATCATATAAGTATGGCCTAGTCACAATATGATACATATGACATGATATTTCTGAGGATAAACTAATGATGCTTATCATGATGGCAATGATATATGATTGATGTATGCGATCACAGTTTAACACCTTGATCATGAGATGTGCGGATGATGACATTATACGAATGAGGAGACACCTAGGAGATACTTGACCGTACCCCGATATTGGGATGCCGTACGATGGATTTTACCGTACGAGGCTTAGATTTGATGATTGATCCGCACTCTTGATTCGAGGAAGCCGTAATACGTACGTGACGCTATTGAGGCAGAATCGCCGACTATTAGAGATATTGATTTAGACCTTAGGTAGACTCTAGTTTCTTACTGACTAGTCTATTAGGTTTAGTTCCTTAGGATGTTAGATGGACACTGGTTTAGGTTCGACTCACATAGTGGTAGTTGTACTCGTATCCCGCAGAGGAGTGGATAATGCACACTTGTATTTACATTCATATTGTAATCATCATGGTGCATGCTCTTACATATGTTGCAATAATCAGTACAAACCATACCTGTTAGGACACCAGCACCATTACCGATGATGCGCATATTCCACGCACACTTATTTGTCGGCTCACACACATCATCATCGGTAATTGCAATGTCACGTACACTTTAGATCATATTATCTTTTATTGATTGAATCAGTTAACAACTAAACCGATATAATATTGTGATCACTCTCTGATGTTAGTATAAGACATGATATTTATTACTTAGACATTCATGCATTCATATTTTCATGTTATCGCACAGTAGTATGGGCATATGCCGACACTTATCATATACTTACTCATGATTTTGAGATTTGGATTTCTATGAGATTTCTGGATTTTTGGGGTAAACCGCAAAAATATATAAAACTTCTCTCTCTCTCCTCTTCTCTTTTTAAAATAAGATGCGGTTTTCTCGTGATGTATGTGTCGTCCACCATGAGATTTCATGTTTTCTATTGGATTTCGAGACCTGATTCGAGGAGTGGATGAACCATCTCGGGTACATGGTGGGCCCGGTATGGTACCCCGGGGCAAGAAGATCGAGTTGTAGACGATGAGCCTGGCAGGGGAAGGCTACCTACCGGTGATGTCTGGCACGGCGGATATCCGGAGGATACCGACCGTTGTCGTGACATTTGATGATATGGGCCGATCCGGACTGACGGAGCCCGAGATATTGAGACTTGAGATTACATGTGTTGTGTCGATGTTTGACACGGATTTCCATGGATTTCATTATTGAGATTTCAGATTCTTATACACATTCTACTATGATAACAGCTAAAGATTTCTTACACATATATATCTGGATTTCAGGATTTGTACTTTACATTCATGGTGCATGCATTTCATTCATATGACATAGTATTATATGAGGTACTGACACGACATGGAGTAGTTGCACTTACACGTAGTATTACCCTGCTATTACTAGATGTTTGGGATATAGTAGTGTATTATTATGACCTAGGATAGCGTCGTGCATTCGATTTCTTTTCGTAGATGTCTTCTACTCACGAGTTGGCAACTCACCCCCGTTGTGCCAAATTCTTTACAGGTTCGATGTACAGGTTTCCGTGGCAGCTTGTTGGCACATCTTTTCTTCAGGGTGATTTGCACGGTAGGTTGGTTCACTTGTATCCGAACCACCATTGTACTTTTATTCATTCATTTGTATCTAGTAAGCTCCATCAACCATATTTGTATTACTTGATAAGTTTATTGGACCAGTCTTTTATTTCGACCTTAGAGTCGCGCATGTATTATTCTGATCTGGTGGTTTTGTTTTCTTTTGAGTTTTGAGCCTCGCCCTTTGGCGTTGTATATTATTGTGCTTGTTGTGGTTGTTTCCGCCTGTTGGCGTTGATGCTAGCACCCGTTTGGGGATGCTTTTTATTGTTTATTTATATTATACTTGTTGTACCCGTCTGGGGGCCAGTTTTTACAGAGGAGACTCTGCCGAAATTTTTGGGAAAAATTGCTGATATTTTTAAACATGTTTTTCTTCATGTTCTTTTACTTCTTCTTCTTTTATGGTTTAGATTTCTGGGCTTCGTCTTACTTAGGTTACGTTGCGCCTCTAGACGCTTCGTAATCTAAGTGCCGGTCACATTCCGTACTTTCGGGTCGTGACAAAGTTGGTATCAGAGCGCTAGGTTTAACCTTGTATAAGTCTAGGTGACCCTTGGTTGATGGAGTAGGCAAGTTAGGTGGAGTAACGTACCGTGGGTATGGTCCGCGGCATACTTACGATACACTACTCTGCTTAAGGAGCCCTAGGATTTACATTGTTTGCACCGTATTCCATTCGTTCTTTTGATCTATCTTCGTCAATGTCGGATGGTGGTTTCTGTTACCACGGGGCGCACTGGCAGAGGGAGCTGCGGCTCGAATGCGATAACCATTAGAGTATTGGTTATTCTTGAGGATTGAAGAATTGCTTAGCGTGCGGACGAAGGGTATTCACATGCCGTCCGGATGAAGTTAAAGGGTTCGAACGATTATCAGAAAACCATTTTCCTAAGTTTAAGGTATTCGGAAGAACATGCAGGTATTTCGATGGACCCTCTAGAAGAATGAAACCCTAACTCGACATAATGACCACGAGAACGCCCTTGAACCTTAGGGTTTACGGCAGTTCCGCGGTGCCATTAGTGAGGCTTGGGTTTGCCCTTCTACAGCTGGATCATCGATGCTGGGGTATGTACCGGATATTTTTAAACTGTACTTGAGTGTTGAGCTCTCGGGGAATTATGGGATTTTAATGGATCGATCGAAAAGTTTAATATAGTCCGGATATCAGGTGAAGGGATCGACTACGTGGGAGACTGTAGACATGAGTATTGCCGTTGGTAGCGCAGTCAGCACACCTATGAAAGAACGAGTTCGAAGCAGTCGACATCAGAGGAAAGAGGCGCACATTGACGATAGTGTTTACGATTGTGATTTAGTGATTCGAATTTCCTATTTTCGTTGATTGGATTTTTGTATTTTGAGGACTTTGTTCTACGATTGGTATTTCCTGTGTGTACCTTCATTCTATCTGTGTTTCATATATCAGTTGTATTGATGTGGTTTAGTACGCACCCAGTACACTTGATTTGGTTTTATATATTTTGTGATTTTGATTTGATTTCGTGCATATGGGTTACACATGATTTTGATATATGCTTCGACCTAGTTTTTATCCATTTTCGTACTGTGATTCGAGTCTGATATTCGATGTATGTTTTCATGCTCCATGTGCACCTGATTAGGATTCTTGCGCATACTTGGCGCACTTTATGCGATTTTGTGCACACCAGATGCACTAAATCGGGGTTTTGTGCAGATTAGATGCACCTGATTTTGAGTCGTGCACGCCCGTTGCACTTAACAGATGTTTTTGGTGCACACCTGTTGCACTTAGTTTTGTTTTGTGGGTATTCATGGTTTCTGCATTTGGTTTCGATTTCAGTGCGCACCGGACGCACATGACATTTTATTGATGTGATTGGGATTGATTTTAATTTGAACAGTATGTTTTCATAATCATTATTATTTGATTTAGTAACCAGGCGGGACGTGTATGTTAAATAAAAGATATATATATAGTTATTTTTTTAAAAATTTAAACGTCCGCTACTTATGCCGTGACACGTGCATTGCACGGCGATTTTCAAGAGGGGTATTTGTATGCTTCTTTATTATGATGATTCGGCGATTTTACTAGGATGCGAACTATATATAAGTTATAGATTGATGTATATTATGATGGTTTTCACATTGAGTTATGATATTTTATTATCGCCATAACTCCGATGATTGCGTCATGCTTGACGGAGTTGATTTTGTTATGTATTGATGATTTCGGAGCCCCGACGATTTGAGTGTTTTGCTAAATATTTTAGTATTTGCAGGGGGAGTTTTAATTTAAATTCGGGGACCGAATTTCTTAAAGGGGGGAAGATTGTAACGTTTTAAAAATAATTAAATAAATAATTAAATGAATAAAATTGTTTAAGTGAATTTTATGATTTTCGGTAAAGTAAAATGTATTTTTCGAAAAACTAAACCGTGATTGTTTTTCATTATAATTTCAAAAATACCTATATTAATTATGTAATTACTAGTAAATAGTGTTTATTTAGCCACTTATAAAATTTTAGTTCAATTAAATATTTTTTCTAAATTAATTATTTTAAATATTAACATAAGCTTTATTTTTACACTAAATTAGTGTAAATTACAAATTTAAATGGTTTTAATTTGTAAAAATGAACCATGGCATGTTAGAAATTAGTGTGTATCATGCAAAATTTATTTGCAAATTTTTCCTATTTTCTAGAGCTTTCTTGAGTTGCTATAGTAAACAAATAAATAAATAATTAAATAAACCATGAAAAGACCTTTAAGTGATATTTCTCCTCTTGAAACTTCTACAATTTTCCTTAATCATTTCTTTCTCTCCCTCACTCACTCAAGGCCGGCCACAACCCCCCATGGCTGCCCCCCCATTTCCCACCTCATTTTTGCACAAAAATCCATCAAAATACATCAAAAATTCAACAAAAAATACACAAAATCCTAATCTCTTCATACCCTTTATTCTCTACCTTTTTTTATATGGATTTTAGAGTGGGAAAGCATGTATTTTAGAGGCTCATTTCTTGTTTGGACTTCACATTTTGGAGGTATAATTTTCTTTCTTTTGATTTATTGTTATTAGATGATCATTTAAGCTTAATTAGATTTAATGAATTAATTCTATGTTTTTTAAAAAAAATGCAAGTTAGGGTTGTAAATTCAAGTTAGGGTTTTTAATAATTAATTGGGGTTATAATAGTTAGTTTAACACTTTTAGAATTGGAAAATATTGTATGGTTGTTAAATTGTAAAATTTTCATTTAAAATTGTTTAAATAAGGAAATTAGCCAACTAGATTTTTCTAAAATGTGTTTGTGGGTAATATAAAATTCCAATTTAAGTTGCTATAATTAGATGGTAGTTTTAATGAGAATATTAGCATATTAATTGAATGAAAAACTTAGTTTGATCACTAGATTACTTTGATAATTGGAAAAATAGTAATAAAATGCTATTATTTTGTAAAGTAGATTTTAGGAATTTCTAAATAAATGTGATTAAAAATATAATTTATGGTTTCATTGAATCATTATCATTATGAATTGTGGTTTAATACATTAATTCATGCAAATCATGTTTTGTGGTGGAATTGTGGTGCTTTGCTTGAAAAATATTGAAAATTGTTAAATGTTGCAAACTAGAAATTTCAAATTAATATAAATTTGTGTAATAAAAATATAGTAACGGTTTGTATAGTCTAGTTATGCAATATAATGAGTTTTATAACTATTGGTTTCATTTAAATGTCAAGTTTTGATGAAAAACGGTAAATTGGCAATTTCGGGTTTTACGAAATTGGACGGTTTGATGGATTTTAGGGTTTCGATAGATTTAATCGTGTTTTATGGTATAAGTAATGTGTTTTAAAACTAAAAGTTGTTTGATGATTTTAGTTCGATCCATCGGACTTTGTACGCCGATATCGAGCGATATTTGGTTCTTTTGCGTGGACGGGACATAGGTTTTAACCTATGCTTGTTCTTTGTATCGTTTGACTTTCGTATGTGATTCAGTTTACTATACTATTTATATGTTTGCTTTTAGGTACCCTTCAAGTGGACTGCGGGCGATGAAGAGGAGGATGGCGACACCGTCGTCGGCAGACATGGACCAGGTGAGTAGATGCATATCTACGGGGGGAAGTCGGGTGGATGGCGTTTAGCACCCCCGCAACGTAGAATAGGAATAGTACTTATTGACATTAGGAAACCCGATGTGACCCTAGATTCTTACTGAGCAGGACCCTAGTAATGACCCTAGGCGGGACTAGACTGAATTAGGAAAACCATACCTGAGGATGAATACTTTGGGAAAGGTTCGTAGGTTTCTGATAGAAACACACACGCACACACTAAAACTTGACATGGCGTATACGTATATGTGTGTATATATATAAAACTAGGTATAGGTGTATATATATACACCACACGCATATGGAATTCATTGATGTGATATGATATCCGAGGTACGATGAAACAGTATAACTGGGCTTGATGCCGTGATTCTTGACTATACAGTCGTAATAAAGTGTTAGCGGATCATTAGAGAATGAGATAATGAACATGAATATATAAATTATAAAGAGTGATGGTGATATTGATGTACATGGGACGCGAGAATAGTACCCGGACTGTAACTTGTGACTGATCACGATATGATATATGTATAACTTGATTACGACATTATATTGGTGTGGCCTGATGCCGATATCATATAAGTATGGCCTAGTCACAATATGATACATATGACATGATATTTCTGAGGATAAACTAATGATGCTTATCATGATGGAAATGATATATGATTGATGTATGCGATCACAGTTTAACACCTTGATCATGAGATGTGCGGATGATGACATTATACGAATGAGGAGACACCTAGGAGATACTTGACCGTACCCCGATATTGGGATGCCGTACGATGGATTTTACCGTACGAGGCTTAGATTTGATGATTGATCCGCACTCTTGATTCGAGGAAGCCGTACTACGTACGTGACGCTATTGAGGCAGGATCGCCGACTATTAGAGATATTGATTTAGACCTTAGGTAGACTCTAGTTTCTTACTGACTAGTCTATTAGGTTTAGTTCCTTAGGATGTTAGATGGACACTGGTTTAGATTCGACTCACATAGTGGTAGTTGTACTCGTATCCCGCAGAGGAGTGGATAATGCACACCTGTATTTACATTCATACTGTAATCATCATGGTGCATGCTCTTACATATGTTGCAATAATCAGTACAAACCATACCTGTTAGGACACCAGCACCATTACCGATGATGCGCATATTCCACGCACACTTATTTGCCGGCTCACACACATCATCATCGGTAATTGCTATGTCACGTACACTTTAGATCATATTATCTTTTATTGATTGAATCAGTTAACAACTAAACCGATATAATATTGTGATCACTCTCTGATGTTAGTATAAGACATGATATTTATTACTTAGACATTCATGCATTCATATTTTCATGTTATCGCACAGTAGTATGGGCATATGCCGACACTTATCATATACTTACTCATGATTTTGAGATTTGAATTTCTATGAGATTTCTGGATTTTTGGAGAAAACCGCAAAAATATATAAAACTTCTCTCTCTCTCCTCTTCTCTTTTTAAAATAAGATGCGGTTTTCTCGTGATGTATGTGTCGTCCACCATGAGATTTCATGTTTTCTATTGGATTTCGAGACCCGATTCGAGGAGTGGATGAACCGTCTCGGGTACATGGTGGGCCCGGTATGGTACCCCGGGGCAAGAAGATCGAGTTGTAGACGATGAGCCTGGCAGGGGAAGGCTACCTATCGGTGATGTCTGGCGCGGCGAATATCCGGAGGATACCGACCGTTGTCGTGAGATTTGATGATATGGGCCGATCCGGACTGATGGAGCCCGAGATATTGAGACTTGAGATTACATGTGTTGTGTCGATGTTTGACACGGATTTCCATGGATTTCATTATTGAGATTTCAGATTCTTATACACATTCTACTATGATAACAGCTAAAGATTTCTTACACATATATATCTGGATTTCCGGATTTGTACTTTACATTCATGGTGCATGCATTTCATTCATATGATATAGTATTATATGAGGTACTGACACGACACGGAGTAGTTGCACTTACACGTAGTGTTACCCTGCTATTACTAGATGTTTGGGATATAGTAGTGTATTATTATGACCTAGGATAGCGTCGTGCATTCGATTTCTTTTCATAGATGTCTTCTACTCACGAGTTGGCAACTCACCCCCGTTGTGCCAAATTCTTTACAGGTTCGATGTACAGGTTTCCGTGGCAGCTTGTTGGCACATCTTTTCTTCAGGGTGATTTGCATGGTAGGTTGGTTCACTTGTATCCGAACCACCATTGTACTTTTATTCATTCATTTGTATCTAGTAAGCTCCATCAACCATATTTGTATTACTTGATAAGTTTATAGGACCAGTCTTTTATTTCGACCTTAGAGTCGCGCATGTATTATTCTGATCTGGTGGTTTTGTTTTCTTTTGAGTTTTGAGCCTCGCCCTTTGGCGTTGTATATTATTGTGCTTGTTGTGGTTGTTTTCGCCTGTTGGCGTTGATGCTAGCACCCGTTTGGGGATGCTTTTTATTGTTTATTTATATTATACTTGTTGTACCCGTCTGGGGGCCAGTTTTTACAGAGGAGACTCTGCCGAAATTTTTGGGAAAAATTGCTGATATTTTTAAACTTGTTTTTCTTCATGCTCTTTTACTTCTTCTTCTTCTTTTATGGTTTAGATTTCTGGGCTTCGGCTTACTTAGGTTACGTTGCGCCTCTAGACGCTTCGTAATCTAAGTGCCGGTCACGTTCCGTACTTTCGGGTCGTGACACTTTATTAGTAATGAAATGATAAAATTTTGTATTGTTGGATAATGTTTTGAACATTTCCTATATCAAAAGTTGATCGGTTCAGGAACGTTATCTAAAAGTATTGATGTTCTAAATCAAACTACAGTTCTTTAGTATACAGAACACACACAAGAGGAAGAGTTCAGAAATGAACGAATCCTTCTTGAGGCATTGTAGACTAGGTCATATCAATGTGACCCGACTAGCTGAAGTTACATGTAGATGCATATTTAAATCAGTTTGAATCTACATCTTGTGAAACTTGCCAGTCATGTCACAAAGATATAATGACACCAGCTCTGTTTATTGGAAGCAGAGAAAGAGTTAAGTAAACTCTTGGGATGATACATGTTGATGTATGTAGGTCCCCTGTCTACACATGCCAAGACCGGTTCTTTGTACTTTATTAAATTCTCTGATGATCTCTTCTGATTCAGACATATGTTCCTGTTGAAACACAAGTCCGAACCTTTTGAGATATTCACAGAATATAAGTTAGAAGTAGAGAACCAATAACAGGTATAAGTATTATGTCCTTTGATGAGATCGAGGAGGAGAATACTTGAGCACGGAAATCCTGGATTATTCTAAAGGAGAATGAGATTCTCTCTCAGCATTACTCCTCCATATACACCATAGCACGATGGTATATCGGGGCGGAGCAATAGCACCCTATGTGATATGGTGTGCTCTATGATGAGTACTACTGAGTTACCTTTTTCCTTTTGGGAGTTATGCACTTGAGAAGATGCATACCTATTGAATTAGGTTCGAATCAAATCAATGCCTACCACTTCATATGTGATATGGAAAGGGAAGAGCCCATATCTTAAGTTGGTTAAGATTTGGGGTTGTCTGGCCTATGTCTAAAAGCAAAATCCGGACAAGCTCGAGGCAAGGTCTGTTATGTAGAACTAGAAAGGTTCCAGCTATGCAAACTGCAGCTGATGATTTGAAAGAACCAAAGGATTCAGTAGATTCCAACGAACCTCAGCCTCTCCGCCGATCTAGTAGGGTTCCTCACCCACCTGAGAGATATTTCGGTTTCTCTATGACAGTGGGAGCGAGGATTGCATCATGAGATGATGACCCAACTAGTTTCGAGCTGGCCATCAGGAGTAAGACTCTGTAAGAATGGCTGGATGCTTAGTGATCTGAGATGGAATCCTTATACACCAACAAAGTATGGACTTTGGTTGCTATATCTGAAGGGTTAAATCCCCATCAGGAGCAAGTATATCTTGAGAAGATTACTTGGTGTAGATGGAAAAGTTGAGACTTTCAAAGCTAGACTTGTTAAAGGTTTTCGTCATTGACCAGGCGTGGATAATGATGGAACCTTTTTCCAGTATCTATGCTTAAGTCCATCCAGATTCTACTTGCCACGGCTACATACCATGCTTACGATATCTGGTGGTTGGGTGTCATGACAGCTTTTCTAAATGATGTTTTAGAAGAGGGAGTCTATAAGTACACAGCCAGAGGGCCTCGTAGACAGTGGGAGCAGCGGAAACGTGTGCAAGATGTTTTATAGGATAAAGCAGGCATCGCGGAGTTGGAACATCTGTTTTGATGTGGTAGTCAAAGAGTTTGACATCATCAAAATGGTAGTTGAACCTTGTATAAACAAAAAGGTAGTAGGGAGTATGGTGACAATCCTCGTAGAGTACGTGGATGACATACTCTTGATAGGGAAGGAGTTTCCTATGCTACGCTCGGTCGATCTCCGCATATCACATAGATTCTCCATATAGGATCAAAATGATACCTTCTAAATCCTGGGTTTTGGATCTATGAGATAGATCTAATTGGATGTTAGGATTCTCACTAGTTGTAGTGAGATGGTATCAGTTGATCCTGGGGAGAATTACTGGAAGTGTTCCAGAGTGATAAGAACGACTGAATGTCAGTCACAGGCATTGTCTTTACACTCAGTAAAGGGACGGTATGTTGGAAGAGTTCCAAACTAGATACCGTGACATACTAGACGATAAAGGCTGGATACATCGCTACTTAAGATGCTACCAAAGAGGCTGTTTGGGTGTATATTGGTTCATGAGATGAACTACGTTCCAACCATTGTGAGACGATGGAGTTGTGGCTTATGCCAAGGAACGCCGGTCCCATCAGTGATCCAGACATATTCTAAGGCAGTATCACCTGATCAAGGAGATAGTTGATCTCCAAGGGATCAAGGTTAGGAGAGTAGACTAAGAGGACAACACAGCGGATCCACTCACAAGGGCATGTTCCCAGAGAGAGATTTTTATGGGATGGTTGAGTATGAGATACTACAACGACTGCTATCAGATGGCCCTAGTGCAAGTGGGAGATTGTTAGTTATATCTATGCCCTAGAGGCCATTACTGTACATTGGATGTATATTGTAGTGGATGCTGGGACATATATAGGGAGGACTTTCTTGCTCGACATGATAGTATGCTATCTGGTTACTCTTTACCTTAACGTGTATACTGATAGTCTCTCTGTTACATGTTGGTAAAGCCCTTAGGATGTGTACTTGACTACCTAGACTATGATGCGGATCATACTAGTGGGGACATGGTAGTCCATAAGTGCATCCTTCAAAGTCCCTAGTCGTGGGTATATCGAGACGGGGCATCGACATACCAGAGTAGACTAGCGTATACCTTCTCGACCCATATAGATGGGAGATGGATGATCCCATATCCATTGGTGTTTGACATCAGAGATGATATACGGGTGCTCAGTGGAGGCTGAGTACACTGGACGGACTCGCCGAGAACTCCCAGATGGTATTATACCTTACGTTAGATGACAGTTCTCTGGTGACACTGGTACAGAGTAGTCTGTTGACCCGAGATCGTCATAGAGTCTTGTGTGGTTCCCACTGTGCTTTGATTTCCATCTTACCACGTCCAAGAGGGCGTGCAAAATGGTGGTTTTTGGGTACAGTCCCGAATCACATGGAGGCAATGAGCGATAGGAGGGGATTTATCTCTCCCGGTATAGGGAGTTGATGTTGCGCTGTGTTCGATTGGCTATAACCGGAAATCCCTGGCCAGGGTTGCTGAGATTTACTGGTAAGTGTTACCAGTAGTTTCTCGAAATGTTATAGACCTCATATCGACACGACTTATCAAGCTATTGGGGTCTGACGTTTACCACCCCTAGGCGAGATATGCGACATATCAGACGATCAGACCGGACTGTACGGTAAGTGTTACTGGTTGGATTCACTGGAGTGTGAGCGGGCTTGCTCGTCGATCTTCGGATCGCTCAATACCCGGGTGGCCGTTACGTTTAGCAGACCGCTTGCGGCTTGTGGGTGCTTGATATGATCATCACCTGCTGCCGGCGTATTGACGAGTCTTTAGAGTCCTACACAGAGGTTTCCTGGCTCATGCGAAACGAAATAGGAGCGCATATGAGATATGTGCGGGACCGAGAATGATACCAGTACGTGATACTGTATTCGATTCTCGCGATATGTAACATTGATCGGTTATATGCGTTATAGCCGGGTTATCGGATCAAGTGTTGATTCGATAAGTTGTTACTATTGATATTAGTCGGTTATATGCGATATGACCGGGTCGTTAAATCAAGTGTTGACTTAATGATTTAATGTATAATTATATATATTTGATATATTACTTTGCATTAACTAGTATCGGTTCACTTTAAATGGATATTCTCACTCGGATGTGCACATTGTATATGTGATATACTTTTGTGCACTTGATTGTATCATGTTTGATGATACATGTTTGCTTTGGTTAAGTGTAAAGAATTAAACCTTGGTTAAGTATATGGTTAGGTTTTTATTTATTTATCCATTCATTTATCTATTTATTTTGGATTAATAAAGAGAGAAGAAAACAAAATGGTTGCTTTGATTCATGAAGTTTCTTGAAGCTTCATGCAACTTTGACCATTTTGTCTTCATCTCCTTAACCTAACCATTCACTAACCCTAATCTATTCTCTACACCTAACTATGGTTGGAATTATGATAAGGATTCATTTTTCTTTTCAATTCTAATGAACTTATCATAATATTTCTATCTTCTTCTTCTTCTTCTTCAAGAAGAAAACATAGACTTCATCAATGGTGATTGATGAAAAAGAGTGAGAAATCCTATTCTAAAGTCTACCCACTTCCTATTTCTTCATCCTCTACCTCTTGCCAAGTAGTAGAGTGTGTTTCCTTCACAAGTTTTCATGGCTTGGTGAAGGTGGAGCTTGATCTAGTGATGCCTCGACGTAGATCATCTTCGGCATCGTCGTCGATGACCTAGCCTGCTTTTTCTCCGATGAAGCCGATGCCAAAGTCATGGTTCGATTTGGACAGCGAGGATACTTCATTCCGGAGCTATGGAGGTGGAGAAATGGATCTACAAAGGTTGTATTTCCGTTCTTTTAGTTTAGTTGTAAACTAGTTTCTTTTGTCGCCTAAACTTCTAGCCAACGATCCGTATTAGGGTTTTCCGGCACCGTATTTTTTAAAAATTGGCATGGTTGATGCTTTGTGAGACCTCTTGAGAGTACCTAGGAACCCTACACTTTTCCCCACGCATCCTTTGGATGCCATTTCCCTTTATTTTTTTTATATATGTGTATACACACACACACACATACATACACATACTCTACGACACTGTCCTTCCCAAAAACTCTGCGTGGCTCCCGATATATCCAAGGCCCGCCGATATATCCAAAACCCTTTCAAAACACGACACTGCACATTGAGTTCGCATGACCAGTTTAACCCGTCAATCGGAGTTTCCCTCGCTCCAAATGCGAGGGGTAATTAACGGCAGCTTAGTCCGCAGCTGGCTGAGATTCGGATCCCTACAATCAATAAACCCTGGCCTACCCTAGGCAGGGGGAATCTGTAATGCGCCTGACAAGCGCGCGCGTATTCCCATCTCAATGGGGTGACGTAAAACACCCTACACACCTATTACGAATTATTGGATGATCTTCTTTCAAACCTTAGGCTGGTGCCGAAAGGTAGGGAAGGACGAAAACCAATTAGCCTAAATGTAGTGTACAAAAGGTAATAAGTAAAAACATATAAAGGGATTGGAGTGTGGGCAAGGAAATTTACGGTTACTGTCATGAATCTGGATAATGGAAGAGGCATTATTAGGAATACCCGTCTACCCCTTCGAAACATTTTCATGTTTCAGTTTGACTGTGCAATGTTAATTGAAAACTGTTTCCCAATTGGATTGTGACCCCAGTGTATGTATTTACCAGATTTGATTCTCACATCTTTATGGGTTACAGATGCTGAGTAGGAGTAAGATATTGGGAATTAAGTGATTATATCCTCAATATATCGGAATTCTTTGTAATTGGTGATATTTGAAAAAATCACCTAGGTTTTGCCAAACGACAAATATTTGGTTTTGAATATTTGTTGTTATACACCAATTTCAAACCGATATATCTATATGTTTATTTTATAAAGTGAGATATAAATTTTTGAAATTATGTCTACGACATTTACCTATATCAGCAGGTGATTAGATAAGGTGCATTCAATAACGGTGTAATTCTTCTTAACCATAGTACAGTTTTCAACCTATGACGCACAGGGTTGGAGTTATTAAACTCAGTGGACTTATACAGAGTATTGTATGTTGTCTGGTGTCCGTTAGGACAAAAGAGGTTGGTACTCGTACTATATTTTGTTTACTCATGACTTCTCTAGTTTTAAACAAGTATTTTGTTGAAATACGGGGTCCAAATTTGGAGAAGTTATAGGTATAAGAATAAAGTAAAGAACCATTTATTGCAAGTATCAGGATACTTCAAGGCGATCGAAGATGTAGATACTCGTGCTAGGTATTCCGCAGTAAGTAATAGTTTCGAGAACTTGCTTCTCTTTCAGGTTACTCATACGTAGGTGCATTCCTTGATGAGTAATGTTGTTTGGCCTTCTTCCATTCAGTTGATAAGCACTGGAAACAGCTGCATGTATTTTGAATGTGGTTCAAATTAATGTAGTGCATTTGTTTCTATATGTATATATAATGGATTCATATCTTAACGATGTTAAGGTATATGGAGTTGTCCGGCTGATGCTTAAAACCAGAATCTGGACAAACTCAATGCACGTTTCAGTAATAGCAGTTTGTGGGTTATCCTGGGCTTTGACGAGGCTTAACATTCTACCATCTGGAAAATCAATAGTTATATTGTTCTTGACACGCTACCAATTTTTGTAAAAATAGATTCTTTTTAGAAAACATTAGTGGGAGTATAGTAGAACTGGAAGTTATTCCAAAACCACAAACGATTACTGAAAATTTAGTAGAATCTAAAGATTCAATTGGATTGGACATTCCATTAGCCACTCCGCAGATTTTGGTGGGTAACCTCAGGAACCCGAGAGGTACTTCGGTCTCCTTAAAGACGGTGACAAGGAGGTTTTTGATGACCCAAACTTGCCACTACTAATGTTCTAGACTATGAGATCTAGCAGGAGGATGAGTATAATATCATTCTAAATTAACTTTTGAAGTGCACGTGTATATGACTTTGCCAGAGGGTTGTTGTAGTCAGTGGGAGCAGCGGAAGTGTAGTGGGCAAGTAGCTTATGTCTATTTATAGACTAAATCAGATATAGCGGAGATAGATCGTCTATTTTTGATGTGACAGTCATAGAGTTTGACTTCATCAGAATAACAGATGGATCTGGTAAGAAGGTAGTAGGGAGTGATGTCCTGGTATTTGGATGACATGCACTTAATAGGAAGAGATCTTCATGTACTATGATCAGTTATACAGTGGTTGTCATAAGGTTGTTTCTCCACATATGATATTGATAAAATACCAGGGTTTCTGGTCACTAGATCTAGATTTGGGAAGTGTCCCAATTTAGGTACTTGACACTATTCTAAAGTGTTTTAGAATGGACGACTCCTGGCGTGCTGGTATACCCACAGGTGATGGAGTCACCCTCTCTAAAGAGATGTCTTTCAGACTGATGAGGAGAGGGATCTGCATGATTAGCATATTTTTTTCTTAGGCAATTGAGTTAATCATGAAATATCAAGTACCACACCAGATATTGCTTTTGCACTGGCTGCAATAAGCATATATATTAATCCTATCCTGGAGAAAAGGTGAGGAAGCAGTTATGAACATAAGTGGATGTTCTTGGTATATGGTAACGGCAGCCTCATTCAGGAGGCGGTTATCATTTTAGGCTTCCATGGTGACCTGGATGACAGAGTGACTGTCAGAGTTATAGTTTTCCCTCTTTTGATAAGCAGTATGTTGGACAGGTGGTCCAAGCGGATACTGAGGAAGGCATGGCGCAGGATACCGATTAAATTCAGTAGATGATACAGTCTAAGAAGTTTGTTGGATTTGGAGTTTATTTGTGAACTGGGGCCCATCAGATATCCAGACAAATTCTAAGACAGGTATTGCTCATTTCGGGAGATAGTCTTTCTCCGCGAAGTTGAGATATAGAGAGATAAAAATAGAAACACTAGAGCGGATCCACTCACTGAGGCTATTTCTCGAACGCAATAGTTTTGCAAACGGGATTTGCGAGACTGATTAGTAGAGAAGTTGGGTGTTCGGTATCACACGGGCTGTGAGTATGCGACACCGCAATAATTAGCCTTAAGTTCAACTGGGAGAATGTTGGCTATATTGCCCTCAAGTCAATTATTGAATCACAGGCACGCGATTGTGATGATTGAGGGAGGACCTATACCGGTAGAACAGTCTTACTCGAGATGATAGTATACTATCTGGTTTGTCTTTATCATCATGTACAGTATTAGGTGGCATTACAGATCACTATTACATGTTGATAGAACTTATATGATTCTTTCTTGACTACCAGCATTATGATGGCTATCATATACGTGGGAGCTGGGTGGCCTATAAGCACATCCTTAAATGTCCCTAGTCGTGGGAGTATCGAGACTGGGGATCGATGCTCCGGAGTATACTAGTGTATACTTATCGAGACCCCGACGAGGGGCGGTGGCCGGTCTCACAAGCCATTGGTTTCAGTTAGTCACTTAAGATAGTATACAGATGCTCATTAGGTTATGAGTGTTGGGTTACCTACAACGGCAGAAAGGTTTCGGGAGGCATCATCTATGCCAAGTTTAAATTTTTCCCATTTTAGATAACCCTAACCACGAATCTTAAGCTAAAGAATCAAACTAAACAACATATTAACATATATCACATACACATCAATGTATCATCAAGTGAGAAAAATAATCATTTAAGTGAGCTTATATTAGTTAATGTAATGTAATATATCACATATATAATTATACATTAAATTATTAAATCAACACTTGATTTAATAATCCGGCTATGTTACAAATAACCGACTAATATAATATGTATCAATTTATCGAATCAACACTTGATCCGATGACCTGGCTATATCACATATACCCGGCCGATATCACACATAGCGAGAATAGAATACGGTATCACATATCGTATTAATCTAAGACCCGCAAATATCACATATGTGCTCCTACTCCGTTTCTCCTGAGCCAGGAAACCTCTGTGTAGGACTGTTAGTTATGTATATACCCTAAAGACCATTATTGTACTTATGATGTATATTGTAGTGGATGCTTGAATATATATAACTAACAATGAGTACACTGGACAGACTCGCTGGGAACCTGCTAGATGGTATTATACCTATTGTCAGATAGCAGTTCTCAGGTGACATGAGTACAGGTTGGTCTGTCGACCTGAGATCGTGATTTGTCTCGTGTGAGTTCCCACTGTGCTTTGATTACTACCCTACCACGGCTCAAAGGAGTCATGAAAACAGGTTTTAGTTGGGTACAGTCCCAATCCACACGGAGGCAGTGAGCGGATCGTCGAGGATTCGTCTCTCTCAGTATTGGGGGTTGATGTCGCGTTGTGCATGGGTAGCCATCACCAGAAATCCTTGGCTAAGGTAGTCGAGAATTACTAATCTATGATCAGTAGTTTCTCAGGTGGTGATGGGTTTCATACCAACACGCAATGTCGCGTTATTAGGGGTCTGACTTTATCCACCCCCTAGTCTCGATATGTGATACTCTTAGATGAACAGACCGGACTGTATGGAGATTGTCACAGACAGGCTCAGTAAGGGTACAAATGAGTTTGCTCGTCGGCCCTCCTTTCTCTCAATACCTAGGTGGCCGTTACGTACAACTAGTGCCGCTTACGTGCTTGTGGTTAAACCCACTACCAGCATATTGACGAGTCTTTAAAGTCCCACACAGAGGGTTTTCATGGTTCAGGCGATATGGTGTAGATGACGTATGTTGGTGCATACAGGTGTCCGATTAAATATGTGTACAGGCTACACATACTCTAATCGGACGGTTGATAATACTAGTGGCTTAGGGTTAAGCCGGATTATTAAATCAGGTTATGATTTAATAATTTATATATATTTTTTATTATATGTATTCTAATATTATTGTTCACTATTCATTTTCTCTCTTGGCCATTCATATTTTTGTACGAATACGCATATATGTATTTCGATACGTATACCAGGTTGTATTCCGTATTTATACGGAATAGCTTCTAGAAGTTGGACACCTCATTTAGATGATTTTCCTTTTAGAAAATCATTTGTTTTTCTAAATGAGGCGGAGGGTGAGTTAGCATGAGCATGGTAAGGCATGTAGAGAGGTATGGCTATGATTTTTTTATTGTAAAATGAGGAGATATTTTTCCATGGTTGAAATTATTGTAGACATTCATTCTTCTTGCTAGCTTATTGATTCACACTCTCACTCTTAGAGACTGAGCCATTTCCTTAGATGCTCATGCCACTATTTTCCTCACCTCCTCCTTATTCTTCTTGAGTTGCACATTTGAGCATTTAGCATGAGAGAAAAATATAGTGAGACATTCCAACACCTCCACTCTCTATTGCTAGCAATCTTGGAGCATCGGTTACCTTGCTTGGCGAGGCTGGAGCCTGCGTCATTTCCCTCGGGTGGATCATCATCGATGGAGGAAGACCGGCAACCAAATTCGATCCGCCACCCCTAGGACAAAATGATGGTGGTAAAAGACCTAAGGACTTGGTTCATTCGGTATAACAATTCTAACCTTGTAGTTTAGCACTCTCTAGTTAGTTTGTATGGTTTATGGTTTCGATCTTAGGGCGGGTTTTGTTTGCGCCAAAATTTTTGAATGCTAGTTTTTGTTTCGCATCGGCCATGGTAGATGGCCAGGGCGCCGGCAAAACCTATCATACACAACGTACCAAACCCAAGAAACTCTTAATTTAGGAAAATGTCCATAACATTTTCCTCCAATACAAAATTATATCATTCTTTAGCTAATAAAGAGATTGATATAAAATTGCATATCAGGTTCGGTATGTAATGACAGTTGTTCAGAATCATTGTATTACCACTTGGTAATACAAGGTGATATTCGCCAATCGCTTTGGCAGCAACAGTTTCTCCATTCCCTACTCTTACAGTCATATCACCCATTCTCAGTTCTCTACTTCTTCTTAACCCATGTAACATATTACATAAATAGGATCCTGATCCGGTATCTAATACCCAAGACGTAGAGCATACTGAGAAACCGTTCTCGGTTACGAACACACCCGAAAAAGATGCATCATCATGCTCATTCTTCGTTCGGGTCGCATGGGAATCCGGGTATTCCCTATTTCCTGCTAAGGCTTATAACAGTTATAAGGTAGAGCAGAACCAACGTTTTCTAGCTCAGTATAACAAGAGGGTTCGGTCAATACATCAATATTATTATCCTGATTAAGGCATGTCTTGGTCGCTACCTCGAGAAAGAGAGAGAGAAGAAAATACTTTAGCGTATGCTCTTGTAAGATTAGATTGGTTATTATTTGATCTAATCAGGATAGCTCCCACTGTTTTTATCAAATCTTCCTTCAAACCCTAACAGGTAACACTAGCCGGGATTAATTACACCCTACAAGTTCGCCAATCGTTCGGCCAGGAAGGTATTGGTACTCCGAGAGAGTCTCCCCATTATTTCGCATGGAATTAATTAAATAACCTAGTTTCCGCAGGGGCATAACCCCGTTAACACTTTTCTTAGACATCTCCCGGATTAGCTAATTGTAAAATGCTAAACTCTCCCAGGAGTAACTTTTACTCGCAATGGGTATCTGGATCCAACTATCTCATAGAAGGTATGCAATCTCATTGCAAATTTCAACACTTGAAATTCCCAATATCCGTTTTTCCCCTAGCGTCCTATGACCTTGACAAAGGCCAACAAACTATAGGTCGCTAGTCAAGTTCAACCCGTTCATTTCCTGATTGAATTAAACCCACTCGTATGACCGTTGACGGAGGCCGACGGAGTCGTACGACTACCCTAATCCAATCGCATCATATGGTTGCAGATAAGCACTAATTAGCTACCGTACACTACGCCTTGATGGAGGCCAACAGAAATAGCACGAATACTAAATAGTCCTTATCTGAAATGACGGATGGCTACGATAGGTTTTTAAAAAAACTTTTAGCATAATGAACTTGATATCGTCGTAGAATCGAGTGCTTTGAAAAAGGAGTGGTTTAAGCTCCGCTTTTTTATAAAATCGAATAGTTTTCAAAACAAATAGAATGGGTTGTAGCATTTGCTAGCTTTTTCTAAAAAGGTCATTTCCGGTGAAGGGATCTCGGCTCTTTCCTCATCGAATGAGGTGTTGGATATTCTTAAAGAATACCGCTATGCAAAGCAAGAACTAGAGCTACCTTTTGAAAATTTGATTCTACAACATTTTTAGGTTTCATTCTTTTTCATTAATCTCATTAATGAAGTCCCATTATTTATGTTTCCTAAACATCACAGATAAAGCAACGAAAATACAACGTATGCTTATGCCATCCGTATTCGCCACGGGGCACCGTCATTCACCGTTAGGTTACTTAACTACCAACAGAGCGGGGGCTGGACCAACATGGGTGTAAAACATAACCAACGTTTATTATATATCATATATATAATATAAAGCATTCGTCTCACGCGGTTATATGATCTCATCACAGAACATTGCAGCAGAAGTCATCACATGAAATATAGGATACACTAGGAGGTCCGTGTTTTAAATTCAGCCAGTAATGAAAAACACGGATTCCACGGTCGTGATGAATAGCAAAACCCACATCCCTAGACCCATACAAGAGCAGTAAGCAACCTGCCAATTCTAGAGTTAGTAGACCCGGTCTCGACTCCTCGAGATGGCCTCCCACTGGACTCTAGAACCCGGTTACTTGTGCTCCCCGCCTTGGGTCTATCTTAATGCGGAAAAGTAAATAATATACATCAATGGTGACATCATCCTCAACCCGAAAGTGTCCAAAAAAAATAATATTACATACGATTTTTACATGAATGAAAATAGAAAAACTCTCATCTCACACCAAAAAAACCCAGCTATTCAATCACGACGATCCAATAAAACATATCACAGCAACACATAACATCACATGTCATCAACGTAAGTAAATATGTGTATCCCAATTATCTTTGATGTGTAGCTACGAAACCGGAGATACACAACATATTACACTTACAGTCGCATAAAAAAATGAAAAACTACAATAATTAGAATCCGCGAACACCTTAGACATCATAAACCCGAAATATCTCATACTTCGAATTTCATGCCTAACACGCTAAACCTTGCACTTTAGTTTCAAATTGAAAACACTTTTCAATAACTTAGTCGGGTAATTCAACAAGATTCCCGACTATTTGATCGAATGTCGGGAACTTTAGTAGATTGCCGCACCCCTGATGCCGTCAACGAAGTGCACTTTTCAATATGAGATATTCCGGGTTTATGATGTCTAAGGATATAAGGATTCTAATTATTATAGTTTTTCATTTTCTTTTTTGCCACCGTGAGTGTAATTTGCGGGGTATCCCGATCTCATTGCTATATGTCAACGAATTTCGGGATACGCATATTTACTTACGTTGATGACATGAGATGTTATGTGTTGCTGGTGTTATGTTTATTGGATCGCCTTGAATGAATAGCCGGGGGGTTTTATTTGAGATCAGAGTTTTTATTTTCATTCATGTAAAATCTGTATGTAATATTGTTTTATTGGGGCACTTCCGGGTTGAGGATGATGTCACCATTGATGTATATTATTTACTTTTCCGTATTAGGATAGACCCAAGGAGGGGAGCACAAGTAGTCGGGTTCTAGAGTCTAGTGGGAGACCATCTCAAAGAGTTGAAACTGGGTCTTCTAACTCCAGAATTGGTAGGGTTACTTGCCGCTCTCGTATGGGTCTACGGATGTGGGTTTGGCTGTTCATCACGACCGTAGAATCCTTGTTTTACATTACTGGCTAAATTTAAAACACGAGCATCCTAGTATATCCAATATTTCATATGTTGCTTCTGCTGCTTGGTTCTGTGATGTGATCATATAACTGCGTGAGACGAATGTTATATTATATATATGATATATAATAAATGTTGCTTATGTTTTGCACCCGCGCTAGTCCATCCCTTGCTCTGCCATTACTTAAGTAACCTAACGGTGCATGACAGGCCCAGTGGCGAATGCGGATGGCATAAGCCTACGTTCTATTTTCGTTTCATTTTTCTGTGATGTTTATGAAACATTAAATGATGGGACTTCATCAATGAGATTAATGAAAAGATAAGAAAGGTAAAGATATTGTAGAATCAAAAAAATTCAAAAAGGTAGCTGTAGTTCTTGCTTTGCATAGTGGTATTCATGAATATCCTGCATCCCATTCGACGAGGAAAGAGCCAAGATCCCTTCACCGGGAGTGACCTCTTTAGCAAAACTAGCAAATGCTACAACCCACTTGGTTTATCATCATAGATTCTGTAGTTCATGCTTTGCATAATGGTATTCTTGAATATCCAGCACCCCATTCGATAAGGAAAGAGCCAAGATCGCTTCACCGGGAGTGACCTCTTTAGAAAAAGCGAGTAAAACCTATACGGTTTATTTTTGAAAACTACTCGATTTTAAAAGCGGAGCTTAAACCACTTGTTTTCAAAATCACTAGATTCTACAACGATATCAAGTTTAAAGGTTTTCTTCAAAACCAGCCGTAGCCCTCCGTCATTTCAGATAAGTGCCATTTAGTATTCGTGCTACGTTTGTTGACTATGTTAAGACGTAGTGTGCGGTTGCTAATTAGTGCTTATCTGTAACCATATGATGCGATTGGATTATGGTAGTCGTACAGCTTTGTTGACTATGTTAAGGGTTGTACGGGTGGGTTTAATCCAATCAAGAAATGACGGGTTGAACTTGACTAGCGCTTATGATTTGTTAACCTTGTTATGGTCATAAGTGGCTAGGGGTAAAAACAATTATCGGGAATTTCAAGTGTTGAAATTTGCAATGGGATTGCATATCTTCTATATGATAGTTGGATCCGGATACCCACTGCGAGTAAGAGTTACTCCTGGAAGATTTTTGCACTTTATAATTAGCTAATCCAGTAGGTGTCTAGAAAGGTGTCAACGGAGTTATGCCTCTAAGAAAATGAGGTTTATTTTAATTAGGTCCTTGCGAAAGTATGGGGAGCCTCCCTCGGAGTACCGACACTTGCCTGGATGACCGGTTAGCGAACTTCTAGAATGTAATTAATCCCGGCTAATATTACCTTTTATGGTTTGAAGTAAGATTTGATAAAAACATTGGGAGCCATCCTAATTAGATTAGATAATAACCAATCTAATCTTGCAAAAGAGCGCACGCTAATTGTTAGTTATATGTATGCCCTAGAGGCCATTACTGTACATTGGATGTATATTGTAGTGGATGCTGGGACATATATAGGTAGGAATTTCTTGCTCGACATGATAGTATGCTATCTGGTTGCTCTTTATCTTAACATGTATACTTTCTGTCTCTCTGTTACATGTTGATAAAGCCCTTAGGATGTGTACTCGACTTCCAGGACTATGATGCAGATCATACTAGTGAGGCCTGGATAGTCCATGAGTACATCCTTCAATGTTCCTAGTCGTGGGAATATCGAGACGGGGCATCGATATTCCAGAGTAGACTAGCGTATATCTTCTCGACCTATGTGATGGACGATGGATGATCCCATATCCATTGGTGTTTGACATCAGAGATGGTATGCGGGTGCTCAGTGGAGACTGGGTACACTGAACGGACTCGCCGAGAACTCCCAGATGGTATTATATCTCACGTCAGATGGCAGTTCTCTGGTGACACTGGTACAGCTTAGTTTGTTGACCCGAGATCGTCATAGAGTCTTGTGTGTCTCCCACCGTGCTTTGATTTCCACCCTACCACGGCTCTACTGAGTCGTGCAAACAGGTTGTTTTTGGGTACAGTCCCGATTCACATGGAGGCAATGAGCGATACGGGGGGATTCGTCTCTCCCGGTATTGGGGGTTGATGTTGCGCTATGCACGACAGGCCATAACAGGAAATCCCTGGCCAGGGTTGCAGTGATATACTGGTAAGAGTTATCAGTAGTTTCACGATAGTTATGGACCTCACGTCGGCATGACTTATCGAGCTATTGGGGTCTGACGTTTATCACCCCTAGGCGAGATATGCGACATATCAGACGAACAGACCGGACTGTACGGTAAGTGTTACTGGTTGGATTCACATGAGTGTGAGCGGGCTTGCTCGTCGATCTTCTGATTGCTCAATACCCGGGTGGCCGTTACGTTTAGCAGACCGCTTGCGGCTTGTGGGTGCTTGATATGATCATCATCTGCTGCCGGCATATTGACGAGTCTTTAGAGTCCTACACAGAGGTTTCCTGGCTCAAGCGAAACGAAATAGGAGCGCATATGAGATATGTGCGGGACCGAGAATAATGCGCGTATGTGATACCGTATTCTATTCTCACGATGGATGTATCGAATGGTTATTTGCGATATAACCTAGTTATCGAATCAAGGATTGATTCGATAATTCGATACATTGGATACTAGTCAGTTATATGCGACATGACCGGATCATTGAACCAAGTGTTGATTTAATGATTTAATGTATAATTATATATTTGATATATTACTTTGCATTAACTAGTATTGGTTCACTTTAAATGGATTTTCTCACTTGAAATGCACATTGTATATGTGATATATTTTTGTGCACAAGATTGTATCATGTTTGATAATACATGAATGTTTGGGTGTATGTTTAGTTTAAACCATGGTTATGTTAATGGTTAGGGTTTTGATTTACTTATCCATTCATTTATTTATTTATTCATTTTTTGAAAGATAAAGAGAAATGGTGGCTTGATTTGTTTTCTAGTTGAAGCTTCATGAAGCTTTGAATAAGTCCACCATTTTTGTTTCATGCTTAAACCTAACCATTCAACCTAACCCTAGTTTATTCTCTACACCTAACTATGGTTGGAAATATGATAAGTATCAATTTATTTTTCTATTTTGAATATACTTATCATATTCCTTCTTCTTCTTCTTCTTCAACAAAGAAGAAAGCTTGCATCCATTAATGGCAACATGAGAAAAAGAGTGAGAAATCCAACTCTAAAGTGAACCCACTTCCTATTTCTTCATTCTCTACCACTTGCCAAGTAGTATAGGGTGTTTTCTTCACAAGTTTCATGACTTGGTGAACTTGGAGCTTGATCTTTAGTTGCCTCGACGTAGATCATCTTCGGCATTGAAGTCGGCGACCTAGCCCGATCTTTTCTCCGATGAAACCACCGTAAGAGTCTTGGATTCCGATGGGTACAGCGGAGAGACGTCAACACAGAGCCATGGAGGTGGAGGAACGGATCTACAAAGGTTGTATGTTCGTTCACTCTTAGTTAAAGCCGTTAACTTGCTTGCATCGCCTCATTATCTAGTTAACGATCCGTATTAGGGTTTGTAGGCACATGAAAAATTTGAATTGGGCATGTTTGATCTGTTGTGAGACTTCATTAGTGTGCCAAGGAACCCTACAGTGGTATCAGAGCCTAGCTAAAGCCTTAGGCGATGGGTAGACGGAGTTAGAAGTCCGATCGAACCGAAACCCTAATTCAAATTTGCTCTCTGTGCATTTTTCGAAAACCAGGTTTTTTCCAGATTAAAAATTCTTAAAAAATTCAGCAGGAAGACCTAAGAATTATGGTGCAAAACGAGCTCATGAATCATCTATACCGCCGCGGAACAGCGGCAGAAGCATGTCTTCTGCGGCGGTTCCGCGGCCGTATGGTCACATTGCCCAATAATTTTTGCACAGTAATTCCTATATTTTGGTTCTGGATTTTATGGGATTTTTTAAATATCACTCAAGTGTTGAGTTTTCTGGGTTGTATTGGGAGTTCGTAAATTCGATCGGATTATCAAACTTTGTCTATGTGTTTTTCCGGGTAATTTTAGAATATGTTAAAAAGTTCGACCAGATATAAATACCCACTTTTTCCCCTACCGGGAAATTTCCAATTGTTGGATTTTTCCATAGTTTAATGGCGTTCCAAGTAGTGCAAGTAACGCGATGGTCCCTCTAGAAGACAACAAACCTTAACTCGATTATGTGACCATCTTGAACTGCCCTTTGAACCTTAGGGTTTGGTGCAATACGGCGTGCCACATGTGAGGCGTTGGCTTGACCCTTCTACGGCTGGACCGTTGGTACTGAGGCATGAACTGAATGTTTTTAAACTTATATAATGTGTTGAGCTGTATCGGGAAAACTTGGGTGTTCGATTGTTTGATCGGAAAGTTAAACATTTTCTATTTATCCGGAATGTGATACAATTTTGGAATCCACAAGTAGTTATGAGATAACTGAATGAATGTTATAAACATAGCGGTTTAGTCTCACTTGATCGGTTGCCACGGAATTTTGATGTGATCAAAAGTCCGTCGCAATCACGTAGCGTACGTGGATACTCGCCGGGTAAACTTAATAGACAGCCTCACCCCATAGCCCCGACCAAGTGACTGTAGGAGAACCCCGTCGCCGAAAGCATCCGTTCGGGTGCTCGCGGAAGCGATGTTCCGCCTTAGTGCACTTCGTCGTCGGCGTCGGGGGTGCGGCCGCCTGCTAAAGTTTGCGACGAGCATTCGATCAAAATGTCGGGAATCTTGTTGAATTGCCCGACTTGATATTGAAGAGTTTTTGTAGCGTCTTGAAAAGTCGTTTTGGTGTTTTCCTGAAATTCGGTGAAAATTCGGTATTTTTCCGAAAACCGTCTTTCTCGTTATTTTGCAGTTAGGGCTAATTATACTTAAAATGGATAGGTAATTGCTTGTTTTTAGTAGCTAATGAGTTAATTATGAAATTCTGGTCGTTTAAAAATTTTCCCTAATTTTTTAATTTTTTTTAATATTATTTTAAGCCGGTAAGAAAATACATTAAATTAGCGATAAATACAAATTTTTCCGGGCTAATTTTAATCTCTAAAATTATGATAATTATAATCTAGTGATAACATAAATTTTTAGTAATTTATTTTGATTTTTAACAAATTTTTATGTTATGAAACGAATTTATTGAATTTTGAGCTAAAACTTGCAATTTTTGAGTTGTAGGGGGCCTTTTTGCATAAAATTTCTTTTGTAAAACCCCTCTCTCTTTTCCCTCAGCCCTTGGACAGCCCAACCTTGACCATGTCCAGAAATTTCTGGCCTCTTATGTTGGTTTCTTTCTTGTGTGAAAATGGGATTGTTTATGGATTTATTTTAATTAAAATGAATAAGGTATGGTGCATTTGACTTGGAGACTTGACCCTTGACTTTCCCCACTTGCCCACACCCTCCCCCTCACCTCAATACTGGCCGAAACCTGCACACCCTCTTCTTCCTCTCTTTTCTTTTCATTTTCCTTCAATTTCTTCAAGAAAACACATCAAAATCCACACTTTATTCAAAAATCCAAACAAAATCCTTATGCTATCATTATCCTTAGCCATTCTTGCTTGGATCTTGGTGTTTGAGGCCATCATTTGGAGCAAAATCCATTCTTTCTAGATCTCAAGTGAGGTATAATTCTCATCAAAGTTACTTTCTTTTGTTGCTAAATTCCTTTAAATGCATGGTTTAGTGTTAAAAGTTAAATAATTTCTAATCTAGTTTAAAAAAAAGAGTAGTTTGTTTAACTAGGGTTTTGAAGCCATGTTAGTTAATTAGCTTGTCTTTTAGTTAATCTAGTTGATAATTAACTAATCTATATGATCACCTTGTTTATGTAGTTTTCAATTATGCTAATTTAGTTAAATTTAGAAGTGTGAAATTGTTGTTTTAGGATTTTCAAGAGAAGGTTTATGTATGGAAAATAGTATTTGAAGCTTGATAAATGAGTTGATTAGGGTTTAGAAAACATTATTTAGTTGTTTAGACCTAAATTGTTATCTAGTATTTTGCTAACCTAATCTAAGAAATTAATTTTCTTATGTGGGCTTTTGTTGTGTTAAATTAAGTTTTCAAGTGTGGAAATTGATTGGATTTTGCTAGGTTATAAATTCAAGAATTGGTGGTTATGGAAAATAGGATTGGAATCATTGCTATTGTGTTGTAATTAGTGTTCGTAGATTGCTTGTAGTGTGCTTGGGTAATTATGCTTTATTGTAGTCGTTTTGTCGCAAATCGGCGATTTTTGCACCGATTTTGGAATGCAAATGCTTACTAGTTTTGTATAAAAATTATGTGATGAATTATTTTTGATATCTTGATGATTGTAATGGCTTGTCCTACGACTTTTAGGATGCGTGAGTGCGGATTTTTGGGTAGTCGGGTTTTAGTTTTGCCGGGCGACCAAATCGGCGTTTTTTGGCAGTTTTTGCGATTTTCGCGTGTGTTCTGCGCACTTTGTGCACGTTGTACCTAGCTAGCGAACTTTAGTAGTTTCGTTGGGGTTTTGCGTCGTTCTTGATATGTAACCTTATATTTGGTATTGATGTAAATTCCAGGTTCGGTCGCGGAGACGTCAGACGCGGCGCGAAAGGGAAAGGCGGTGATTGGATACAGCTAGCCAGGGATCCCGGTGAGTAGATGTAACATCTACGGGGGACTATCGTTGGATGGCGCAAGCCGCCCGATAGTTTTAGTAACTTACAAATCCTTAGTAATGTTAGTAATTAGGGGTGAAATACTTAACTGACTATTTGCTGCATCCATGCATTATATTGACATACCTATACGAAACCATTTCATAGGACACCTGCACCATTACCAGGGTTTTTATATGCAGCACGAGCACTATTCATGTTTACACACACACCCTGGTAATTGCCATGCCACCACACTAGATAACTTTTAAAAATGAAACCGTAGTATTGCTATTCATGTGCATGTACTTCATCATATTAATTGTTCATGCTTAATACATTAATCACACATCGCAACTTGATTATTGATATCATACGCATTCATTATCATTGATATATGCACTTATGAGGATTTCTTGAGATTTTATGATATTGCTGGATTTCAGGGGAAAGCCGCAAAATTTCTAAACTTATTATATTTTTTAAAATATGTAAATTGCGGTTTTCTAGTGATGTAAGTGTCGTCCACCATGAGTTTGCTGTGGATTTGGAAATCCGTGTCGAGGAGTGGAGGAACCGGCACGGGTACATGGTGGGCCCGGTAAGGTACCCCGGGGCAAGAGGAATGTGGTGATGACGTTGAGCCTGGCAGGGGACGGATTACCTACCGGTGACTGTTTGGGACGGCGGATATCCAGAGGATACCGACCGTGGCCGCTAGATGATGAGATATTGATATTTGAGATGGGTCAGCCGGACGGCTGAGGCTAGAGATACATTTATGAGATTTGAGACAGCTTTTGGGTGTCGTTGCTGGACACCGATGTTCGTCGATTCATTGACATTATGCTGGCATTCTAAAAGAGTTTCAAAAACAAAAAGAGATAAAATATTTCTTATATATACCTATTGAGACCTCAGATATTCATGTTGCATACATATTAGTACACTGATGTTATATACACACCTGCTAGTGCATCCAGTCATACCTGTATTATAGATGCTAGGATGCTTGTGTGCATGCATACGATAGTCTTTGTAGATGTTATTTATTACTCACGAGTTGGCAACTCAACCCCGTTGTGCCACAGTCTTTTGCAGGTCCGCTCCGTCAGTTCAGTAGCGGCGGGCGCACTTGTTCTTTTGCCTCTTTTGCTTGAGCTCGAGATTTGCTCATAGGTGGGTTATGTTATCATTTTTGTACCACCTTGTATATTCTTTGTATCTAGTGTACTCCATCTACTGTTTCTACCAGATTATTGTATATTGACCTAGAGATGAGACTGTGAGGTTTGTGGATTTTATGCTGTATTTTGGGGTCGAGCTCACTTGAGCCGACATGCTACTTTTTTCATGCTTCCTTATGATTATTACGCTTGTTGTCATTTATATTGCGTGGGATTTGTGACCGCCTTATGGCGAAGAGCTAGCTCCCGCTTGGGGATGCCTTTTTGTTGGTTTTACATATATTCTTGTTGTACCCATTTTTGGGGGCCAGTATTTACAAAGGAGACTCTGCCGAAATTTTCGGAAAAATTAGTATTGTTTTTAAAAGGGGTTTTATATGACTTATTTGATAAACTTGCTTTCAAATGTTTGGGTTTTCTTCACTCTTTTGCTTAATTGGTTTTGTTCTCTGGGCTTTTGGCTTACTTATTTTACGGACGCCTTTAGACGTTTCGTAAACTTAAGTGCCAGTCACGTTCCGTACCCTGCGGGTCGTGACAAAGTTGGTATCAGAGCGATAGGTTTTACCTTTGTGAGTGTAGGATGACCCTTGGTAGATGGAGTAAGTGACTTAAGCAGGGTAACGTAGCGTGCGTATGTCCGCGGCATACTTACGATACGGTACTCCGCCTAAGTGACTTTAGGATATACTTGCTTGAAAAATTCCTTCTTCAATTCCGTGTATCCTATAATCCTATTGCACTGTCCTTACTATCCGTTTTCCTGTAACAGCCACTATGCCGCCGAAGGCTACGAGGGCACAGAGGGCTGCCGCCAGAGACGAGATTCGAGCTGGCTCGTCCGAGACTAGGATTGAGCAGGGTGGTATGCCTACGCTGCAGGGACAGACCGATCCACCTTCCCCAGGCCGTATGGATAGGCTCGAGACCGGTATGGAGGAGTTGCGACAGATGATAGGAGGCATGCAGGAGCTACGTCAGATGGTAGGATCCCTAGTTGCAGCCAGTCGTACACCGAGGCCGGATGACGTACCTACTACATCACAAACGACCATGATACCTGCTCCTACTACTACCACCGTAGCCATTCCGGTTTCACTACAGGATTTCATGAGGCTGAGACCTCCAGTATTCACCGGCACCGAGGCAGCGGAGGACCCACAGACGTTCCTTGACAGTTTAGCCAGGATCTGCCGTTCGCTGATATGTTCGGATGATCGATGGGTAGAGCTTGCGAGTTTCCGACTAGAGGGTCTCGCGCAGACATGGTGGGAGTCAGTCTTGAGAGGTCGAGCTGCAGATCTACCGCCTATGACTTGGGTCGAGTTTACAGCGGTCTTTCTAGCCCGTTTCCTTCCAGAGAGCGTTCGTGACGCCAGAGCTCGCAGCTTCGAGGCCTTAGTCAAGACACCTGGGATGACGGTGTCTGAGTATGACATCCAGTTTACACAGTTATCCCGATATGCTCAGTATTTGGTGGATACCGAGGAGAAGATGGTGAAGAGGTTCGTACAGGGACTTGATGCCCAGCTATATCTTGCCATTGGCGCCCAGCACTACGACACTTATTCAGCTGCTATGGATACGGCATTGCGGATAGAGGCACGCATATCACGGACTTCGGCCGTTTCTGGGCCGAAGAGGATTCGCACCGATGTACCGTCTCAGAGGCAGCGCGCCAGATTCTTTCCGAGAGATAGGCCTGGCAGAGGATTTGGGCGGGGACAGTTATATGGTTCTTATCCCCAGGGGCAGCAGCCGTTGCCAGGATGTTTTGGGTGCGGGAGTCTGCACCATCTTGTCAGAGACTGTCCGGTGAGACGACAGGGAGCAGCGACAGTTCCGCATGTGACCCTATCACCATCACCACCCCCTCCTCAGAGAGCCCTACTTCCTACCCCAGGCGATGCTCCACGCCAGTTAGGTGCACCGAGAGGCTGTGGACGCGGCGGTCCTGTTCAGAGAGGACGAGGAGGCAGAGGCCGAGGTCGAGGTCAGCCCGCTATCGGTGGAGGACAGGCCCGAGTTTTTGCTTTGACACCGCAGGATGCGCAGGCATCCAATGCCGTTGTGACAGGTACCTTGCCAGTTTGTTCTTTCGACGCATGGGTATTATTCGACCCAGGTTCCACACATTCGTACGTATCTACACACTTTGCACCGATGTTGGGCCGTGAGTCGTCGTCGTTAGATCAGCCGCTTGTTGTTGTTACTCCGGTAGGCGAGTCGTTTGTCGCTCGGTTTGTATTTCGTTTGTGTTCCGTTCGTATCTGGGAGAGGGATTCATCGGTTGATTTGATACTCCTCGATATGTTGGACTTTGATGTGCTTCTGGGCATGGATTGGCTAGCCACTTGTTATGCTTCGGTGGACTGCCGTGAGAAGGCAGTCAGATTTAGCTTTCCGGGAGAGCCAGTCCTTGTTATTCGGGGAGACCGCAGTGTCACCCTTCCCAGCTTAATTTCGTCTCTTCGCGCTGGTCAGCTCTTGCGGAAGGGATATCAAGGATTCTTAGCGTTTATTTGTGATACTCGAGCTGCAGAGGTTCCGTTGGACCGGGTCCCGGTAGTTTGTGAGTTCCCTGATGTTTTCCCTGATGAGCTACCTGGGCTACCGCCTGAGCGCGATGTTGAGTTCTGCATTGATTTGATTCCCGGTTCGGGGCCTATTTCTATACCGCCTTATCGGATGGCCCCGGCAGAGCTTCGAGAGCTGAAGGATCAGTTGCAGGATTTGTTAGATAAGGGGCTCATTCGACCTAGTGTTTCTCCGTGGGGTGCTCCGGTCCTGTTTGTCAAGAAGAAGGATGGAAGTTTGCGCTTATGTATCGACTACCGCCAGCTGAACAAAGTTACCGTTCGGAACAGATATCCGTTGCTGCGCATTGATGATTTGTTCGACCAGCTTCAGGGTGCGGGGTATTTTTCGAGGATCGACTTGCGATCAGGATACCATCAGCTGCGAGTTCGACAGGAGGATATACCGAGGACATCTTTCCGCACGCGCTACGGCCACTGCGAGTTTTTGGTGATGTCGTTCGGACTCACCAACGCCCCAGCAGCATTTATGGATTTGATGAACCGTACATTCAGGCCATATCTTGACCTGTTCATCATCGTGTTTATCGACGATATCTTGGTGTACTCCCGGAGCAGAGAGGAGCACGAGCAGCACTTGCGGATTACGTTACAGACTCTGAGGGAGCACCAGCTGTTCGCGAAATTCTCCAAGTGTGCATTCTGGCTGGACTGCGTCGGATTCTTGGGTCACGTGGTTACGAGAAACGGCATTTGTGTGGACCCGAAGAAGATTGAGGCTGTTCAGCAGTGGCCCCGACCTACATCGGTTACTGAGATCCATAGTTTTCTAGGCTTGGCGGGAAACTACAGGCGTTTTGTTCAGGACTTCTCCCGTATAGCTGCACCGTTGACCGGTTTGACCCGGAAGAGAGTTCCTTTCGTTTGGACAGAAGAGTGCGAGCGCAGTTTTCAGCAGCTACGGACTTGTTTGACTACGGCGCCGGTATTATCTTTACCTTCGGGATCAGGCGGATTTGTTGTCTACTGTGATGCTTCGCGAGTGGGATTAGGATGCGTTTTGATGCAGCAGGGCCGGGTGATCGCTTATGCTTCTCGGCAGTTGAAGAAGCATGAACAGAACTACCCCACTCATGATTTGGAGATGGCTGCAGTGATCTTTGCACTGAAGATTTGGCGACATTACCTTTACGGCGAGTCGTGTCAGATATTCACCGATCACAAGAGCTTAAAGTACATATTTCAGCAGCGAGACCTGAACCTCAGACAGCGTCGTTGGATGGAGTTGGTGAAAGACTACGACTGCGAGATCTTATATCACCCCGGCAAGGCAAATGTGGTGGCAGATGCGTTGAGTAGGAGGCCCGAGGGTAGTCTATCCTTTTTGCGCGCAGTGCAGAGGCAGTCGTCAGCAGATTGGCAGACGTTACGCGACAGCCGAGTTGAGTTCGAGTTCACTCAGACAGGGGGACAGCTCGCGCATGTTCGTGCACGCCCACAGTTGCTTGACCGTATATATGAGGCACAGCGCAGTGACGACCGTTGCTCAGAGATCATGGCACAGATGGGACAGGGCAGATTTTCCGAGTTCGTGATTGACGATCAGGGGATTTTACGATATGGATCTAGACTGTGCGTACCAGATGCTGATGGATTGCGGCGCGACATTCTTGAGGAGGCACACCGATCAGTGTATAGTGTCCACCCAGGTTCCACCAAGATGTACCATGATATGAGAGAGACCTACTGGTGGGACGGGATGAAGAGGGACATTGCGGAGTTCGTTTCGAGATGCCTGACTTGTCAGCAAGTCAAGGCCGAGCACCAGAGGCCCGCAGGAGAGCTACAGCCGTTACCCATTCCAGAGTGGAAATGGGAGCAGATTTCGATGGATTTCGTTGTGGGTCTACCCAGGACCAGTCGAGGGTACGACTCCATCTGGGTGATCGTGGATAGATTGACGAAAGCGGCTCACTTCCTTCCAGTGAAGACGACTTTCAGCTTCGCTCAGTATGCTCAGCTCTATATTGACGAGATCGTGCGACTACATGGCGTACCGACTTGTATCGTGTCAGATCGAGGCACTCAGTTCACCAGCCGACTTTGGCAGAGACTTCAGGAGGCTTTGGGCACTCGTTTGAGCTTCAGCACAGCGTTTCATCTGCAGACAGACGGACAGTCAGAGCGAACCATTCAGACTCTCGAGGACATGCACAGAGCGTGCGTTTTAGACTTTGGTGGTAGCTGGGATCGTCATTTACCTCTAGTGGAGTTCTCCTACAACAACAGCTTCCAGGATACTATTCAGATGACACCTATCGAGGCATTGTATGGGAGGAGATGCAGATCGCCCGTTTGTTGGACAGAGCTCAGCGAGAGCAGCATTTTGGGGCCGCAGCTTGTTAAGGAGACGACATCGAAGATCCAGCTGATCCGAGACCGGATGAGAGCGGCTCAGAGCAGGCAGAAATCCTATGCTGACAGGCGCCGTCACAGATTAGAGTTCGCAGTTGGCGACCATGTTTTTCTGAGGGTCTCTCCGATGAAGGGCGTGATACGTTTTGGGCGAAAGGGGAAGCTTAGCCCTAGATTCGTAGGTCCCTTCGAGATCCTCGAGCGTGTTGGCGCTGTTGCTTATCGTTTGGCTCTTCCTCCCAGCTTTCCCAATGTTCACCCCGTCTTCCATGTTTCGATGCTCCGCAAGTACCTTCACGACCCTTCGCATGCGATTCAGCACCCGACAGTCCATCTAGAGCGCGACCTTTCTTTTGCAGAGCAGCCGGTGGCCATCCTGGATCGGCAGGTGAAGAAGTTGAGGTCGAAGATTATACCAACCGTCAAGGTCCTTTGGCGTAGCCCGAGCAGCGAGGAGGTTACCTGGGAGACCGAGGGCGAGATGAGGAAGAAATATCCCCATCTCTTTGAAGGTACGCGTAGTTATATTTTTAAATTCGGGGACCGAATTTCTTTTAGGGGGGAAGATTGTAGCGTCTTGAAAAGTCGTTTTGGTGTTTTCCTGAAATTCGGTGAAAATTCGGTATTTTTCCGAAAACTGTCTTTCTCGTTATTTTGCAGTTAGGGCTAATTATACTTAAAATGGATAGGTAATTGCTTATTTTTAGTAGCTAATGAGTTAATTATGAAATTCTGGTCGTTTAAAAATTTTCCCTAATTTTTCAATTTTTTTTTAATATTATTTTAAGCCGGTAAGAAAATACATTAAATTAGCGATAAATACAAATTTTTCCGGGCTAATTTTAATCTCTAAAATTATGATAATTATAATCTAGTGATAACATAAATTTTTAGTAATTTATTTTGATTTTTAACAAATTTTTATGTTATGAAACGAATTTATTGAATTTTGAGCTAAAACTTGCAATTTTTGAGTTGTAGGGGGCCTTTTTGCATAAAATTTCTTTTGTAAAACCCCTCTCCCTTTTCCCTCAGCCCTTGTACAGCCCAACCCTGACCAAGTCCAGAAATTTCTGGCCTCTTATGTTGGTTTCTTTCTTGTGTGAAAATGGGATTGTTTATGGATTTATTTTAATTAAAATGAATAAGGTATGGTGCATTTGACTTGGAGACTTGACCCTTGACTTTCCCCACTTGCCCACACCCTCCCCCTCACCTCAATACTGGCCGAAACCTGCACACCCTCTTCTTCCTCTCTTTTCTTTTCATTTTCCTTCAATTTCTTCAAGAAAACACATCAAAATCCACACTTTATTCAAAAATCCAAACAAAATCCTTATGCTATCATTATCCTTAGCCATCTTGCTTGGATCTTGGTGTTTGAGGCCATCATTTGGAGCAAAATCCATTCTTTCTAGATCTCAAGTGAGGTATAATTCTCATCAAAGTTACTTTCTTTTGTTGCTAAATTCCATTAAATGCATGGTTTAGTGTTAAAAGTTAAATAATTTCTAATCTAGTTTAAAAAAAAGAGTAGTTTGTTTAACTAGGGTTTTGAAGCCATGTTAGTTAATTAGCTTGTCTTTTAGTTAATCTAGTTGATAATTAACTAATCTATATGATCACCTTGTTTATGTAGTTTTCAATTATGCTAATTTAGTTAAATTTAGAAGTGTGAAATTGTTGTTTTAGGATTTTCAAGAGAAGGTTTATGTATGGAAAATAGTATTTGAAGCTTGATAAATGAGTTGATTAGGGTTTAGAAAACATTATTTAGTTGTTTGGACCTAAATTGTTATCTAGTATTTTTCTAACCTAATCTAAGAAATTAATTTTCTTATGTGGGCTTTTGTTGTGTTAAATTAAGTTTTCAAGTGTGGAAATTGATTGGATTTTGCTAGGTTATAAATTCAAGAATTGGTGGTTATGGAAAATAGGATTGGAATCATTGCTATTGTGTTGTAATTAGTGTTTGTAGATTGCTTGTAGTGTGCTTGGGTAATTATGCTTTATTGTAGTCGTTTTGTCGCAAATCGGCGATTTTTGCACCGATTTTGGAATGCAAATGCTTACTAGTTTTGTATAAAAATTATGTGATGAATTATTTTTGATATCTTGATGATTGTAATGGCTTGTCCTACGACTTTTAGGATGCGTCAGTGCGGATTTTTCGGTAGTCGGGTTTTAGTTTTGCCGGGCGACCAAATCGGCGTTTTTTGGCAGTTTTTGCGATTTTCGCGTGTGTTCCGCGCACTTTGTGCACGTTGTACCTAGCTAGCGAACTTTAGTAGTTTCGTTAGGGTTTTGTGTCGTTCTTGATATGTAACCTTATATTTGGTATTGATGTAAATTCCAGGTTCGGTCGCGGAGACGTCAGACGCGGCGCGAAAGGGAAAGGCGGTGATTGGACACAGCTAGCCAGGGATCCCGGTGAGTAGATGTAACATCTACGGAGGACTATCGTTGGATGGCGCAAGCCGCCCGATAGTTTTAGTAACTTACAAATCCTTAGTAATGTTAGTAATTAGGGGTGAAATACTTAACTGACTATTTGCTGCATCCATGCATTATATTGACATACCTATACGAAACCATTTCATAGGACACCTGCACCATTACCAGGGTTTTTATATGCAGCACGAGCACTATTCATGTTTACACACACACCCTGGTAATTGCCATGCCACCACACTAGATAACTTTTAAAAATGAAACCGTAGTATTGCTATTCATATGCATGTACTTCATCATATTAATTGTTCATGCTTAATACATTAATCACACATCGCAACTTGATTATTGATATCGTACGCATTCATTATCATTGATATATGCACTTATGAGGATTTCTTGAGATTTTATGATATTGCTGGATTTCGGGGGAAAGCCGCAAAATTTCTAAACTTATTATATTTTTTAAAATATGTAAATTGCGGTTTTCTAGTGATGTAAGTGTCGTCCACCATGAGTTTGCTGTGGATTTGGAAATCCGTGTCGAGGAGTGGAGGAACCGGCACGGGTACATAGTGGGCCCGGTAAGGTACCCCGGGGCAAGAGGAATGTGGTGATGACGTTGAGCCTGGCAGGGGACGGATTACCTACCGGTGACTGTTTGGGACGGCGGATATCCAGAGGATACCGACCGTGGCCGCTAGATGATGAGATATTGATATTTGAGATGGGTCAGCCGGACGGCTGAGGCCAGAGATACATTTATAAGATTTGAGACAGCTTTTGGGTGTCGTTGCTGGACACCGATGTTCGTCGATTCATTGACATTATGCTGGCATTCTAAAAGAGTTTCAAAAACAAAAAGAGATAAAATATTTCTTATGTATACCTATTGAGACCTCAGATATTCATGTTGCATACATATTAGTACGCTGATGTTATATACACACCTGCTAGTGCATCCAGTCATACCTGTATTATAGATGCTAGGATGCTTGTGTGCATGCATACGATAGCCTTTGTAGATGTTATTTATTACTCACGAGTTGGCAACTCACCCCCGTTGTGCCACAGTCTTTTGCAGGTCCGCTCCGTCAGTTCAGTAGCGGCGGGCGCACTTGTTCTTTTGCCTCTTTTGCTTGAGCTCGAGATTTGCTCATAGGTGGGTTATGTTATCATTTTTGTACCACCTTGTATATTCTTTGTATCTAGTGTACTCCATCTACTGTTTCTACCAGATTATTGTATATTGACCTAGAGATGAGACTGTGAGGTTTGTGGATTTTATGCTGTATTTTGGGGTCGAGCTCACTTGAGCCGACATGCTACTTTTTTCATGCTTCCTTATGATTATTACGCTTGTTGTCATTTATATTGCGTGGGATTTGTGACCGCCTTATGGTGAAGAGCTAGCTCCCGCTTGGGGATGCCTTTTTGTTGGTTTTACATATATTCTTGTTGTACCCATTTTTGGGGGCCAGTATTTACAAAGGAGACTCTGCCGAAATTTTCGGAAAAATTAGTATTGTTTTTAAAAGGGGTTTTATATGACTTATTTGATAAACTTGCTTTCAAATGTTTGGGTTTTCTTCACTCTTTTGCTTAATTGGTTTTGTTCTCTGGGCTTTTGGCTTACTTATTTTACGGACGCCTTTAGAAGTTTCGTAAACTTAAGTGCCAGTCACGTTCCGTACCCTGCGGGTCGTGACAGTTTTCGATAATGAGACTAAAATGCGGGGTTTATAATTGTTAAGCATGTAATGTCTAAGTATTTCATTTGATTAGGCATGCGATGTCTAAAGAGGATGCGGATTCCAACTGTTGTAGTTTTACACTTTCTTTTCTGTGACCGTAAGTGTAATATGTGATATCGCCGGTTTCGTTGCTATATGTCAACGACAATTGGGATGCGCATATTTACTTACGTTGATGACATGTGATGTTATGTGTTGCTGGATATGTTATATTGGATCGTCGTGTTTGAATAGCCGGGGGTTTTTATGTGAGATGAGTGTTTTTTCATTTTCATTCATGTAAAAACTTGTATGTAATATTCTTTTATTGGGGCACTCCCAGGTTGCGGATATGTCACCATTTGTATATTATTTACTTTTCCGCATTAGGATAGACCCAAGGAGGGGAGCACAAGTAACCGGGTTCTAGGGTCCAATGGGAGACCATCTCGAGGAGTCGAGTCCGGGTCTCCTAACCCTAGAATTGGTAGGGTTGCTTGCCGCTCTCGTAGGGGTCTAGGGATGTGGGATTGGCTATTCATCACGACCGTGGAATCCGTGTTTTATACTGGCTCGTATTGAAAACACGGACGTCCTAGTATATCCAATATTTCATATGATATTTTCTGCTGCGTTATCTGTGATGTGATCATGTGATTTGTTCAGATAGATATATTATATAGTATATATGATATATTATATAGACGTTGCTTATGTTTTACACCCGCGCTAGCCCTGCCTCGCTCTGGCGTTAGTTACCTAACCTAACGGTGCAGACGGGACATCGAAACGAATGCGGATGGCATAAGCGTACGTTATATTTATCTGTGATGTTTAGGTGGACTTAATTGATGGGATATTCATTAATGAGATTAATGAAAGAAAATAAACCTAATTGATGTTGTGGAATCGAATTTTAAAAATAAAACAGGTAGCTACAGTTCTTGCTTTGCATCGCGGTGTTCATTGTAGAACATCCTGCACCTTATTCGATGAGCAAAGGACCGAGATCCCTTCACCGGGAGTGACTCCTTTAGCAATAACTGGCAGATGCTACACACTCGGTTTGTCTTTTGATTGCTTATATAGTTTCTGCTTTGCACAGTGATATATATGATATATGCTGCACCTCAATCGACGAGGAAAGGGCCGACGATCCCTTCACCGGGAGTGACCCCTTTAGCAAAACTAGAAAAGCCTAAAAAACATTCCATTTAAAAACCATTTGATTCCGCAACGAGATCAAGTTCAAAGCGTTAAAGGTTTTCACAAAAAACATTCGCAACCCTCCGTCATTTTAGGAAGTAGAGTACTTAGTATTCGTGCTACGTTTGTCAACCATAGCCGAGGCGTAGTGTGCGGTAGCTAAGTGATGTCTTCCTATACAGCATATAATGCGATTAGTTAGGACAGTCATGTGGCTTTGTTGACCTTTGCCAAGGGTCATGTGGGTGGGTCTAATTAATCACGAAATGATGGGTAGAACTTGACTAGTACCTATGATTTGTTGACCTTAGTCAAGGTCATAGGTGCTAGGGGTAAAAACCATTATCGGGAGTTTCAAGTGTTGAAATTTGCAATGAGATTGCATACCTTCTGTATGATAGTTGGATCCCGATACCCACTGCGAGTAATTGTTACTCCTGGGAGAGTTTTGCACTTTGCAATTAGCCGATCAAGTAGGTATCTAGAAAGGTGTCAACGGGTTTACGCCTCAGGAAAAACGAGGTTTACTGTAATTAGGTCCGTGCGAAAGCACGGGGAACCTCCCTCAATGTACCGACACTGGCCTGGCTGAAAGATTGGCGAACTTGTAGAGTGTAATTAATCCCGGCTAGTCTTTCCTTTTAAGGTTTGAAGGAAGATTTGATAAAATCAGTGGGGAGCCATCCTGATTAAATAAAATAAATAACCTATCTAATCTTGCAAGAGTGCACGCAGAGTGTTTTCTTCTCTCTCTCTCTCCAGGTAACGACCATATCACGCCTTAATCAAGATAATAATATGGATGTATTGACCGAACCCGCTTGTTATACTGAGCTGGGGAACGTTGGTCCCGCTCCAACTTATAATTGTTATAAGACAGAGCAGGAAATAGGGAAATACCAGAATTCCCATGCCGCCCAAACGAAGAAAATGCATGAGATGCATCTCCTTCGGGTGTGTTCATTACAAATAACTGTTTCTCAGTATCCTCTGCTTCCTGGGTATTTGATACTGGATCAGGATCCCAGATATGTAATCTGTTACATAGGGCTACAAAAGGGTAGAAAACTGAGAACGGGTGATAAGTTTCATGAGACAGAAAACGGGGCAAGTGTTGCAGCCAAGTCTGTTGGTCACTGTCGCCCTGTATTACCAATACATTGATTCTGAACAAATGCTATTAGATACCGAACCTGATATACAAAATCATATCAATCTCTTTATTAGTAAAGAAATGATAAAATTTTGTATTGATGGATAATGTTTTGAACATTTTCTATATCAAAAGTTGATCGGTTCAGGCACGTTATCTAAAAGCATTGACGTTCTAAATCAAACTACAGTTCCTAGTATACAGAACACACACAAGAGGAAGAGTTCAGAAATGAACGAATCCTTCTTGAGGTATTGTAGACTAGGTCATATCAATGCGACCCGACTGGCTGAAGTTACTTTTTAGATGCATATTTAAATCAGTTTGAATTTACATCTTATGAAACTTGCCAGTCATGTCACAAAGATTAGATGACCATAGATCTGCTTATTGGAAACAGAGAAAGAGTTAATGAACTCTTGGGACTGATACATGATAATGTATGTAAGGTCTCCTGTCTACAAATGCCAGGACTGGTTCTTTATACTTCATTACGTTCTCTGATAATCTCTCAAGATTCAGACATATGTTTCTGTTGAAACACAAGTCCGAACCTTTTGAGATATTCACAGAATATAAGATAGAAGTAGGGAACCAATATGGGTATAAGTATTATGTCCTATGATAAGATCATGGAGGAGAATACTTGTGCATGGAATTCTTGGATATTCTAAAAGAAAATGAGATTCTCTCTCAGTATTACTCCTCTGAATGCACCACAGCACAACGGTGTATCGGGGTGGAGCAATCGCACCATATTGGATATAGTGTGCTCTATGATGAGTACTACTGAGTTATCTATTTCCTTTTGGGGTTGTGCACTTGAGAAGCTGCATACCTATTGAATTAGGTTCGAATCAAATCAGTGCCTACCACTCCATATGAGATATGGTATGGGAAAAGCCTATCTCTTAAGTAAGTTAAGATTTGGGATTGTCCGGCCTATGTCAAAACCAAAATCCGGACAAGATCGAGGCAAGGTCAGTTCTGTAGAACTGGAAAGGTTCCAGCTATACAAAACTGCAGCTAATGATTTGACAGAACCAAAGGATTCAATAGTTCCCGACGAACCTCAGCCTCTCCGCCGATCTGGTAGGGTTTCTCATCCGCCTGAGAGATACTTCGGTTTCTCGATGACAGTGGGAGCGAGGAATGCATCATGAGATGATGACCCAACTAGTTTCGAGCAGGCCATCGAGAGTAGGGACTCTGTAAGAATGGCTGGATGCTTAGTGATCTTAGATGGAATCCATGTACACCAACAAAGTATGGACTTTGGTTCCTATATCTGAAGGGTTAAATCCCCATCAGGAGCAAGTATATCTTGAGAAGATTACTTAGTGTAGATGGAAAAGTTGAGACTTTCAAAGCTAGACTTGTTGAAGGTTTTCGTCATCAACCAGGCGTGGATAATGATGAAACCTTTTTCCAGTGGCTATGCTTATGTCCATCCAGATCCTACTTACCATGGCTACATTCCATGACTGCGATATCTGGTGGTTGGGTGCCATGACTGCTTTTCTAAAATTATGATTTAGAAGAGAACGTCTATAAGAATACAGCCAGAGAGCTTCGTAAACAGTGGGAGCAGCGGAAACGTGTGCAAGTTGCTTTACATGATAAAGCAGGCATCGCGGAGTTGGAACGTCTGTTTTGATGTGGTAGTCGAAGTGTTTGACTTCATCAAAATGGTAGATGAACCTTGTATGTACAAAAAGGTAGTAGAGAGTAAGGTGGTCATCCTTGTATTGTACGTGGACAACATACTCTTGATAGGAAAGGAGTTTCCTATGCTACGATCGGTCGATCTCCTCTTATCACATAGATTCTCCATATAGGATCAAAATGATACCTCCTAAATCCTTGGTTTTGGATCTATGAGATAGATCTAAATAGATGTTAGGATTCTTACTAGTTATAGTGAGATGGTATCAGTTGATCCTGGAGAGAATCACTGGAAGGGTTCCAGGGTGATAAAGACGACTTAATGTCAGTCACAGGCATTGTCTTTACCCTCAGTGAAGGGACGGTATATTGGAAGAGTTCCAAGCTAGATACCGTGGCAAACTAGACGATAAAGGCTGGTAACATCGCTATTAAAGATACTACCAAAGAGGAAGTTTGGGTGTATATTGATTCATAAGATGAACTAGGTTCCTGCCATTGTACGACAATGGAAGTGTGGCTTTGGCCTTGGTGTTGCGCCACGGCAGCGCCCCGGTCTCTTACTCGAGGCCAAAATGCGGAATCAAAAATTTTCCTTACTCGGAAACCGGCGCTACCGCGGACAAAGAAAACCCGGATCGTTAACCATTAACCTACGCTAGCTAACAAGAGATGGGAAAAGAAGTATACCACGAGATCCGAGTCCTCCGGTCTTCTCATCATCGCCCCGATCTCCCGCGGAAAGTGTAGTCTCCAAATCGTCGCCTCCTCGCCGGAAAGGGCACCACATCGCCTTCGTCTTTTACGGGCTCCCGCCTCAATACCGAGGCAACTCGGGCATGAAGCCGGCAACTCGACATGCCCAAGATTTGCTGTAGAATGTCTAGTGTAGAATACGCTTTGTCTCAATGGGGTTTTTGTTGCCATGATGGAGGAATCAAGGTGATATGAACTCGGGGATTTTTGAGGCAATGAAAAATGATATGAAACAATAATTTTTCACACCCTCACCAAAAATGAAATGATCCATCATTCATCAAAATGTGGCCGGCCTATCTCTTATGGAAATGGTGAAGGGAAAATCTAATACAAGGGAGGTGATGGTAGGAACAAAGAAAAGGTGACCACATCCAAGGTCAACAAAACATCAACCATACTCACATCCAATCAAAACCATACCCTTTCAATTCACAAATAAATGAAAGCATGGAGGAAAGAAAAGATTCTTATCATAATCAATACATTTACAAGAAACCCCCCCACAAAGTGTAATTTGCAAAACTGCAAATTACCCCCTCCATCAGAAAAGTCCTGCCGGGAAAGAACAAAGGAAAACCGGCCGGAACGGAATGCAAACTGGCAACTCCAGAAAACTGGTCCCGTAATAAATTACAGGAAAACCCCGACACTGTGTATACACACCTGCATCTGTATTCCGACCGGATACAAATGCAAGGAGACAAAATCTACACTGTACTAGACTGGGACCGGCTTAAGCCAAAGCCGGCTAGTAAAATCCGTTCGATCCTGATCCGTGCAATACCGCACGTATCTGATCGAACCCTGCCATATACCTATACGGCTACTAGTACAAACCGTCCGATCCTGATCCGTGCAATACCGTACGTATCTGATCGGACCCTGCCATATCTCCATACGGCCTCTACAGCGTTTCGCCCGAAAGCTGAGTAACTGAAAGTGTGGTGGACTCTAAAGACTCGTCAATACTATGGCTGTGGATTTAACCACTGGCACGTCAGAGGTATAAGCCAATACGTGACGGGCCACCAGCTATTGACCAAAAGGGACGTCGATGAGGAAGCTCACCCCGACACCCTACTGAGCCTGTCAGTGACAATATCCGTACAGTCCGGTCCGTTCGTCTATGAGTATCGCATGGCGGGCCTAGGGGGTTGGTAAAAGTCAGACCCCCAAAAGCGGTACAAGTCGTGTCGGAGCGTAGCCCAGAACGCCCTGAGATACTACTGGAATACCTACCAGTAAATCTCCTGCCTCGGCCGAGGGCTTTGCGTAATGGCTCTCCTAGACACAGCGCGACCTCACCCCCAATACCGGGAGAGACGAACCCCTGCAGATCCGCTCACTGCCTCCATGTGGCTCGGGACTGTACCCAACTAAAACCTGTTTGCACGACTCCTTTGAGCCGTGGTAGGGTAGTAATCAAAGTACAGTGGGAACTCACACGAGACAAATGACGATCTCAGGTCGATGAACTAACCTGTACACATGTCACCTGGGAATTGCTATCTGACGTCTGGTATAATCCCAACTAGCAGGTTCCCGGCGAGTCCTGTCCGGTGTACTCATAACCCAATGAGCACCTGTATACATCTTAGGTGAACCAACTGACACCAGTGGCTTGTGAGACCGGCCACCGCCCCTCGTCGGGGTCTCGACTGTATACACTAGTCTACTAATGGAGTATCGATGCCCAGTCTCGAAACTCCCACGACTAGGGACCTTTTAAGGATGTGCTTATAGACCCCAGCTCCCACGTATATGATCGCCATCATACTGCTGGTCGTCAAGCAAGAATCCTAGGGGCTCTATCAACGTGTAATAGCGACGTGTCAGGTCACCTAAAGCAGTACACGATGATAAAGATAAACCAGATAGCATACTATCATCTCGAGTAAGACTGTCCTACCGGGATAGGTCCTCCCTCAATCATTGCAATCACGTGCCTGTGATCCAATAATTGACTCTGAGGGCACTATCTCCAACAATCTCCCACTTGCACTCAAGGCTAATTATTGCGATGTCGCATACTCACAGCCCGTGTGATACCGAACACCCAACTCCTCTACTAGTCAGTCTCACAAAACTCGTTTGTGAAACTATTGCGTTCGAGGAATAGCCTCAGTGAGTGGATCCGCTGTGATGTTTCTTTCTATGTCTCTCTATATCTCAAGTTCGCGGAGAAAGCCATCTCCCGAAATGAGCAATACCTGTCTTGGAATGTCTGGATGTCTGATGGGACCTAGTTCATAAATGAACTCCAAATCCAAACTTCTTAGACTGTATCGCCAACTGAACTTAATCAGTATCCTGCGCCATGCCTCCCTCAGTATTGCCCTGGACCACCTGTCCAAAATACTGCCCCTTGTCAGAGGGAGAACTATAACTCTGACAACCTCCTTGTCATCCATGTCACCTTGGAAGCCTGGAGTGATAACCGTCTCCTAAAGGAGACAGCTGTTATCATATCCCTAGAACATTCACTTATGTTCTAAAAACTGCTTCCGACTGCTTTTCCAGGATTGGATTAATATCAACTTATTGCACTTACTGCAAGAACAACATCTGGTGTGGTACTTGACATCTCATGATTGACTCAATTGCCTAAGCAAGTGATCTGTCAATCATGCGTATCCCTCTCCCCTTTAGTCTATAAGATACCTTTAGAGAGGGTGACTCCATTACCTGCAGGTACACTACCATGCCAGGAGTCGTCCATTCTAAATACTCTTAGAATGCTGTCAAAGTACCCTGATTGGGAAACCACCCAAATCTAGATCTAAAACCATAGATCTAGTAACCAATATGTCTGATATAATGTTCAAGTCCTATGTGGAGAAAACACTGTGTGACGACCAAAGTATAACCGATCGTAGTATAGGAATATCACTTCCTACTACCTTCTCAACAGATCCATCCCCTATTCTGATGACGTCAAACCCATGACTGTCACATCAGAAACAGATGATCTAACTCCGCTATATCTGCTCTAGTCTATAAATAGACATAAGCATGAAGTCCACCAATGCTTCCGCTGCTCCCACTGACTACGACAACCCTCTGCCAGAGTCATATAGACGTGCACTTCTAAAGCTAGTTTAGAACGACGCTATACTCATCCTCCTGCCGGGTCTCGCAGCCTGGAACAACAACAATGGCAAGTGTGGGTAAACAAGAACTTCCCTGTCACCGTCATTGAGGCTACCGGAGTACCTCTCGGGTGCCTGAAGTTACCCACCTTATCTGCGGAGTGGCCAATGGAATGTCAAATCAGATTGAATCTTTAGGTTCCTTATCAAATCTTCAGTAATCGTTTGTGGTTCTGGAATCACTTCCAGTTCTACCATACTCCCACTACTTTTTCTGAAAAAAAATCCATTTTTAATAAAACTGTGGCGAGTCTAGAACAATATTTCTATTGATCTGCCAGATGGTAGAAAGTCAACCCTCGTCATAGCCTGGGTCAACCCACAAACAGCCATTACAGAAACGTGCCTTGAGTTATCCGGAGTCTGGTTTTAAGCATAAGCCGGACAACTCCCCGTACCTTAACATCGTTAAGATATGAACTGTTCTATATCCAATATAGAACCAGAGGCACTGATTTAATTGAACCAGATTCAAATCATGCAGCTGTTTCCAGTGCATGTCAACTAAATGGAAGGAGGCCGATCAGCGTTACTCAACTTAGGAATGCTTCCAATTATGAGTAACCTGAAAGAGAAGCAAGTTCTCATTACTATCAACTGAATACCATACACAAGTATCTACATCTTCGATCTCTTTGAAGAATCCCGATACTTGCTACAGCTGGTTCTCTACTGTATTCAAATACCTATAACTCCTCAAAACTTAGACCCTGTGTTTCCACGAAACAGCTGTCTAAAATCGAGAGAAGTCATAAGTAAACCGAATATAGTACGAGGACCAACCCCTCTGTCCTGATGGACACTGGACAACATACAATACTCTGTATAAGTCCGCTGACTCTAACAACTCTTTCACTGTGTGTCGTAGGTTGAAAACTGTACTTATGGTTAAGAAGAATTACACCGCTGTTTAATGCTCCTTACCTAACCATCCACTGATATAGGTAAATGTCATCGACATAATATCAAAAGGTATATCTCACTCTATGAAAATAGACGTACAGATATATCAATTTGAAATTGGTGCACAACAGCGGATATTCATAACCAAATATTTGCCGACCGGCAAACAACCCAGGTGACTTCCTCAAATATCACCGATTACAACGAATCCCGATATAATAAGGATGATCACCCAATTCCCAATAACTTACTCCCACCCGTCATCTGTAAAACCATACAGATGTGAGAATCATACCTGGCAAATACATACCCTGGAGTAAGTGTCTAATCGGGAAATCAGTTTTCCATTAACAGTATACAGTGAAACTGAAACATTGAAATGTTTCGTTGGGGTATCGTGGTATTCCTAGTAATGCCTCTTCCATTATCCAGATTCACAACTATAACCGTATAATTCTTTGCCACCTGTCCAAATCCCTTTATATGTCTTTAGTCATTACCTTCTGTACACCCCTTTAAGCCAAATGGTTTTCTTCCTTCCCTACCGTTCGGCACCAGCCTATGGTTTGGAAGAAGACTATCCAAAAAGCATAAAGGGTGTACTGTCCTAATCCTAGGAGCACTCGCAACGCGAGAGAAGGTGAAGATAAAAGACACCTGAATGTACTTTATTCCTATTTCTCCTGAACCAGAATCCATCCCCGAACTGGAACAAGTTCCTTTCGAGTTCGTATATAACCATACGATGGAGTATCCAATAAACTGTGGATCTTCGTAGTGATACGGAGTGTCCTGGAGAAATACAAAGGTGATTTAGGATTGGCGAAGAAATACTTGGTTTGGTCGTGAATATCAGTCGCAATTTACTTTGCCCTCTTACTAATCCCTTGCTTTGTCTGAACTTAATACCTTCTGTACACCGTTTTAGGCTAACTGGTTTTCTTCATTCCCTACCGGTCGGCACCAGCCTAAGGTTTGGAAGAAGACTATCCAATTTGCGTAATAGGTGTACTATCTCCTAAACCAAGGAGTACTCGCAATGAGAGAAGGTGAAAAGAAAAGACAACTGAATAATCCTATTCGTTTTCTCCAGAACCAGAAACCATCCTCGAAGTCCTTCGAGTTCGTATCTAACCATACGATGGTTTTGTCCAATGGAAGTGGACGTTCGCAGTAATACGGGGTGTCCTGGAGAAAAGGGTAAAAGTAGGAGTGGCAATGAGGTCTGCAACTCTGACAATCCAAAAGCCTGTGTTAAGAAGGTTCGGTCAACTTGGTCACTGAGTCATAGTCTTAGGGTCGGGTCAATAGTCGCTGCCAGAGAGAGAGAGAAAAGAAACACTCAGCGTGCACTCTAACCTAGATCAGAATGGTTATCACTTTATCTAATCTGGAAACCTCCCACTGTACCTCAAATTCTCCTCCAAACCTAAAAGAAGAATTAGTCGGGATCACCCGAGGAGTAAACCAACTCATCAGTGGGAATCGGGATCCAACTATCATCGCATGATAACTTGACGGAATCCACTCAAGTCACCACACTCCAGAAGGTATGCGCATGCCTGGCAAGTTTCAGTTCTTTTGAAACTCCCGATGTGATTTTTTACCCCTAGGACCCAAGTGACCTTGACACAGTCAACAAATCAAAGAGTCCTAGTCAAGTTCAGCCCGTCATTATCCTGGATTGCATTAAACCCACCCGTACGAGCCCTTGACACAGTCAACAAGGCCGCACGACTGTCCTAACCAATCCCATTAATATGCTGCAAACAAACACTACTTAGCTACCGCACACTACGCCTTGACACAGTCAACAAACGCAGCACGAATACTAAGTAATACTTGTAAGAAATGACGGAGGGCTACGAATGGTTTTTGGCGAAAAACCTTTAACGTAATGAACTTGATATCGTTGAAGGAACTGCATAGCCTTTTATAAAATATAGTGACGAAAACCTTTACTAAAGAGGTCACTCCCGGTGAAGGGATCTCGGCTCTTTCCCCGTAGAATGAGGTGCAGGATATTCCAGCTGAATACCACGATGCAAAGCAAAAGTAATCGGCTATAGTGAAGTTAATGCCCTGACGCAAAATTCTGTCCAAGGGGTCACTCCCGGTGAAGGGATCTCGGCCCTTGCCTCGTCGACTGAGGAGCAGGATATTCCAAATGAATACCACAATGCAAAACAAAAGCGAACGTCCTTGCAATAACAGCTTTTTGAAAAATGTTCCAACAACATCAGATTAGGTTTGTTTAAACTTGCAATGATCCGAATCAATGCAGTCCCATCAATTGATCACACCACAAAGAACGAAAATATACTGACGTACGTATATGCCATCCGCATTCGCCACTGGGTCCCGTCATCACCCGTTAGGTTAGCTAACTAACGGCAGAGCGGGGACTGGACTAGCGCGGATGTAAAACATATACAACATCTACTAATATATATACCAATATATAGTATTTCGCTCAAGGCGTGAATAAAATGCAACATCACAGAAATGTACAGCATCACAGAACAATACAGATATCTGGAAGCCCCGGGTTTCACAGAGCCGCTGCTGAAACCCGACGTTCCCCTGGTCGTGTGGATAGCCTGTGCAATGAAATCCTAGACCCCTACGGGCGCGGCAAGTCACCCGCCAAAACCTGAAGCGAGGCAGCCCCCTTCAGTACCGTGAATGGACCACCCAGCACTTCATGGAATCCGGCAACTTGGGCACCCTTCCTGGGCCAACCTGTACCCCCTACGAGTGCGGCGAATAGCCCGCCAATCCTGGACTGAAGCCCCCTTCATCTCAATGCCATGAGATGCGGGCTTGTTGCCCTCCAGAACCCGGCTATCCGTGCACCCCACCGCGGGGCAACCCTAGAACAGAAAGTAAAATATACATACACCGGGTACATCGACCGCAACCAGGTCGTGCCCCAAAAGAATAATACAAACAGGCAGTGACGGCAGTCCACATGTCGGACGCTCGCCCCGCAATATCAAATGTACATAATACAATAAAACTGTACTAGCATTGCATCCAGGCTATCCCCCACGACCGATCCGCAACAACACAGCATAAACATAGAACATCAACGTGAAAGTCACGTTCGCAAATCCGTCTAACCGGGCTATAGCAGTTAGACCGGATTTACCGATCGAGTGACATTCACGGTCGCAGATATAATGTAAATACTGTGAAAAAAATGTGTTTAAAATTTTCCGATTGACCAAAAATTAACAAGTGGGCCCCCAACCAAAACTGTAGCACTCACAGAAAACTTGGGCCCAATTTTAATATTCCAAATACCCTATTTTAATGTAAAAACCTCACTGGAAAATTCTGGTCCAGAGACCAAACTAAACCGCCGCGGAAGAGCGGTGCGAAGGAGGGTTGCGCCGCGCTTCCGCGGCGGATATACAGTAACTCGTGACCAAAATTTCCCAGATGTCTTATAATTCCCTGTACATCATTCTGCAATCACCTGAAAAATTTTTCGAGCCCGGAAAAAATCGACAGAAAACTGATGTACACTAAAATACGGTTTTTGGAAATTTCGGTCGATCGGAAACGCAAACACATCAAACGAAGCTAGGTAAGGTTAATGGCGTGGCTCTGATACCATGTTGCGCCACGGCAGCGCCCCGGTCTCTTACTCGAGGCCAAAATGCGGAATCAAAAATTTTCCTTACTCGGAAACCGGCGCTACCGCGGACAAAGAAAACCCGGATCGTTAACCATTAACCTACGCTAGCTAACAAGAGATGGGAAAAGAAGTATACCACGAGATCCGAGTCCTCCGGTCTTCTCATCATCGCCCCGATCTCCCGCGGAAAGTGTAGTCTCCAAATCGTCGCCTCCTCGCCGGAAAGGGCACCACATCGCCTTCGTCTTTTACGGGCTCCCGCCTCAATACCGAGGCAACTCGGGCATGAAGCCGGCAACTCGACATGCCCAAGATTTGCTGTAGAATGTCTAGTGTAGAATACGCTTTGTCTCAATGGGGTTTTTGTTGCCATGATGGAGGAATCAAGGTGATATGAACTCGGGGATTTTTGAGGCAATGAAAAATGATATGAAACAATAATTTTTCACACCCTCACCAAAAATGAAATGATCCATCATTCATCAAAATGTGGCCGGCCTATCTCTTATGGAAATGGTGAAGGGAAAATCTAATACAAGGGAGGTGATGGTAGGAACAAAGAAAAGGTGACCACATCCAAGGTCAACAAAACATCAACCATACTCACATCCAATCAAAACCATACCCTTTCAATTCACAAATAAATGAAAGCATGGAGGAAAGAAAAGATTCTTATCATAATCAATACATTTACAAGAAACCCCCCCACAAAGTGTAATTTGCAAAACTGCAAATTACCCCCTCCATCAGAAAAGTCCGGCCGGGAAAGAACAAAGGAAAACCGGCCGGAACGGAATGCAAACTGGCAACTCCAGAAAACTGGTCCCGTAATAAATTACAGGAAAACCCCGACACTGTGTATACACACCTGCATCTGTATTCCGACCGGATACAAATGCAAGGAGACAAAATCTACACTGTACTAGACTGGGACCGGCTTAAGCCAAAGCCGGCTAGTAAAATCCGTTCGATCCTGATCCGTGCAATACCGCACGTATCTGATCGAACCCTGCCATATACCTATACGGCTACTAGTACAAACCGTCCGATCCTGATCCGTGCAATACCGTACGTATCTGATCGGACCCTGCCATATCTCCATACGGCCTCTACAGCGTTTCGCCCGAAAGCTGAGTAACTGAAAGTGTGGTGGACTCTAAAGACTCGTCAATACTATGGCTGTGGATTTAACCACTGGCACGTCAGAGGTATAAGCCAATACGTGACGGGCCACCAGCTATTGACCAAAAGGGACGTCGATGAGGAAGCTCACCCCGACACCCTACTGAGCCTGTCAGTGACAATATCCGTACAGTCCGGTCCGTTCGTCTATGAGTATCGCATGGCGGGCCTAGGGGGTTGGTAAAAGTCAGACCCCCAAAAGCGGTACAAGTCGTGTCGGAGCGTAGCCCAGAACGCCCTGAGATACTACTGGAATACCTACCAGTAAATCTCCTGCCTCGGCCGAGGGCTTTGCGTAATGGCTCTCCTAGACACAGCGCGACCTCACCCCCAATACCGGGAGAGACGAACCCCTGCAGATCCGCTCACTGCCTCCATGTGGCTCGGGACTGTACCCAACTAAAACCTGTTTGCACGACTCCTTTGAGCCGTGGTAGGGTAGTAATCAAAGTACAGTGGGAACTCACACGAGACAAATGACGATCTCAGGTCGATGAACTAACCTGTACATATGTCACCTGGGAACTTCTATCTGACGTCTGGTATAATCCCAACTAGCAGGTTCCCGGCGAGTCCTGTCCGGTGTACTCATAACCCAATGAGCACCTGTATACATCTTAGGTGAACCAACTGACACCAGTGGCTTGTGAGACCGGCCACCGCCCCTCGTCGGGGTCTCGACTGTATACACTAGTCTACTAATGGAGTATCGATGCCCAGTCTCGAAACTCCCACGACTAGGGACCTTTTAAGGATGTGCTTATAGACCCCAGCTCCCACGTATATGATCGCCATCATACTGCTGGTCGTCAAGCAAGAATCCTAGGGGCTCTATCAACGTGTAATAGCGACGTGTCAGGTCACCTAAAGCAGTACACGATGATAAAGATAAACCAGATAGCATACTATCATCTCGAGTAAGACTGTCCTACCGGGATAGGTCCTCCCTCAATCATTGCAATCACGTGCCTGTGATCCAATAATTGACTCTGAGGGCACTATCTCCAACACTTGGAACCCTGGTCCCATCAGTGACCCAGACATATTCTGAGGCAGCATCACCTGATCATGGAGATAGTTGATCTCTAGGTTGATCGAGGTTAGGAGAGTAGACTCAGAGGACAACACGGCGGATCCACCCACGAAGGCCTTTTCCCAAAGAGAGACTTTTAGGGGATGGTTGAGTATTAGATACTAAAACTACTGCTACAGATGGCCCTAGTGCATGTGGGAGATTGTTAGTTATATGTATGCCCTAGAGGCCATTACTGTACATTGGATGTATATTGTAGTGGATGCTGGGACATATATAGGTAGGACTTTCTTGCACGACATGATAGTATGCTATCTGGTTGCTCTTTATCTTAACATGTATACTTTCTGTCTCTCTGTTACATGTTGATAAAACCCTTAGGATGTGTACTCGACTTCCAGGACTATGATGCAGATCATACTAGTGGGGCCTGGATAGTCCATGAGTACATCCTTCAATGTTCCTAGTCGTGGGAATATCGAGACGGGGCATCGATATTCCAGAGTAGACTAGCGTATACCTTCTCGACCCATACAGATGGGCGATGGATGATCCCATATCCATTGGTGTTTGACATCAGAGATGATATACGGGTGCTCAGTGGAGACTGGGTACACTGAACGGACTCGCCGAGAACTCCCAGATGGTATTATACCTCACGTCAGATGGCAGTTCTCTGGCGACACTGGTACAGCTTAGTCTGTTGACCCGAGATCTTCATAGAGTCTTGTGTGTCTCCCACTGTGCTTTGATTTCCACCCTACCACGGCTCTACTGAGTCGTGCAAACAGGTGGTTTTTGGGTACAGTACCGATTCACATGGAGGCAGTGAGCGATACGAGGGGATTCGTCTCTCCCGGTATTGGGGGTTGATGTTGCGCTATGCATGACTGGCCATAACAGGAAATCCCTGGCCAGGGTTGCAGTGATATACTGGTAAGAGTTATCAGTAGTTTCACGATAGTTATGGACCTCACGTCGGCATGAATTATCGAGCTATTGGGGTCTAACGTTTACCACCCCTAGGCGAGATATGCGACATATCAGACGAACAGACCGGACTGTATGGTAAGTGTTACTGGTTGGATTCACAGGAGTGTGAGCGGACTTGCTCGTCGATCTTCTGATCGCTGAATACCCGGGTGGCCGTTACGTTTAGCAGACCGCTTGCGGCTTGTGGGTGCTTGATATGATCATCATCTGCTGCCGGCGTATTGACGAGTCTTTAGAGTCCTACACAGAGGTTTCCTGGCTCAAGCGAAACGAAATAGGAGCGCATATGAGATATGTGCGGGACCGAGAATAATGCGCATATGTGATACCTGTAAGTCCATGCTACCTCTCCCGGTACTTTCGGGCATGCGGAATTTGGTGAAAAACAATTTTCTAAGAGGTGGTAACATGGACTCAAAACCCGGATCTTTGTTAAACATCTAACTAACAACCTAACTACGAGTTGCTAACTACTCGGTTAGGGGGTTATACCTTTCTTTTTCTCGAACTCCTTCGTCTTCAAGCTTCGATGGTCGTCCGAATCGGCTTCTCCCCGTCGTCTCCTTGCGCCGAAGATAGATCCACTTGAAAGCTTCAACCTTTGGCTCCTTCTTCGAACTTTAAAGAAATTAGTTCACTCGGTTTGCTAAACCTTGTGAACTAGAGTGAGTAGAGAAGAGTTTGTATGGGATTTTATCTATGGTTCTTGGTTCTCAACTCATGAGACAAGTGAACCATAGAATCAAGAGAGGGAGAGCAAGAGGAGGAAGATGAGAGCTCAAGAACAAGAGAGAGAATGAGCATCAAAGAATGAGAGAAGACTTTTCTCATTTTGGCTCTCATAATCCAAAACCATCATCACAAAAATAATAATCAAGTATTGTGTAAAATGGTTCAAGTCAAAATGGCTAAATCATTTCATGCACTCATTTCTCACAAAAGAAACAAGCAAGTAAAAAGTCTTTGCCATGAAATGATAGCCATTGTCATCATGATGGTCAACTAGTCCAACCTAGTCAACCGGTCAACAAAGTCAACAAGTCAACAAAGTCAACCCCTCAACAACCATGTCACCACAATACTTAATTAATTTTATTGTTAATCATATATCATATTCTCATTAGGGTTGACCAAAAAGTCAATAGTTAACAGTCAACGGTCAACAACCCTAATGAGAATCCTCTGCCTCTGTCTCTCCGTCAACTGTGCATACACACCCGCATCCGCGTTCCAAGGAACATGAATACATACTGGATAAATCCAATCCCAAAACGTACACTACGATCTGGCTTAAACCAAAGCCCGCTAGTGATAACTGTCCGGACACTGTACGTGCATAAGTGCACGGATGTGACCGAACCCTGTCGTAAAACCATGCGACCTGCCGCAAAACCATGCGACCTCTACTCTTTTGCCTAAAGGCGAATAGCTTTCTGTGTGGGACTCTAAAGACTCGACACTACGCTGGCAGTGGGTTTAACTACAGACCGCAAGCGGCACTAGCTATGCGTAACGGTCCCCAGGTAGATGCCGACAAGAAGACTGACGAGGTGAAACCCATCTGAACTCCTACTGAGCCTGAATGTGACATTCTCCGTACTGTCCGGTCTGTTCGTCTGATACATCGCATGGCGGGCCTAGGGGGCGGTAAACGTCAGTCCCCCAATAGCGGTACAAGTCGTGTCGGAGTGAAGCCCAAAACACCCTGAGATAACACTAGAAGCCTACCAGTATATCTCGTTTTGCCCTGGCCAGGGACTACTCGTGTAATGGCTCTCCTAGACACAGCGCGATATCAACCCCCAATACCGAGAGAGACGAATCCTGTCTAACCGTCACTGCCTCCAAGTGCTTCGGGACTGCACCCAACTACCACCTGTTTGCACGACTCATTTGAGCCGTGGTAGAGTAGTAATCAAAGTACGGTGGGAACACACTCGAGGCGAAGTGACAGTGTCAAGTCAGCGGACTAAGCTGTACTCATGTCACCTGGGAACTGATAACTGACGATAGGCATAATACCAACTAGTCAGTTCCCGACGAGTCCTGTCCAGTATACTCGTAACCCAACGAGCACCCGCATACTAACTCAAGTACGACGTACCGACGGCTGTGGGACAGACCGTCTCCCACACTGGGATGAGAAGCGCATGCGCTAGTCTACTCCGGAGTATCGATGCCCTGTCTCGATAGTCCTGCGACCAGGGATCTGCATAAGGATGTGCTTATAGATTACCCAGCCCCACTAGTGTGGCTGCCATCACAACGCTGGTAATCAAGCAAAGATCCTAAGGGCTCCACTAATGTGTATAGGCGATATACTAAAATAAACACATGTACACATTGAAGTAGAAACAAACCAAGTAGCATACTACTATTTTGAGCAAGATTGTATATACAAGGTGAATATCCCAAGCTTCCATTAAGTAATATACAAACTAGTATGATACAGTAATGGCCTCTAGGGCATATACACTAACAATCTCCCACTTGCACTAATGCCATGTACTGGCGTATCGAAGACTTATCATCTCGATCAGCCGCTCGAACTGAGTCTGGGGCAAGGCCTTGGTGAATGGATCTGCAGTGTTATCTTCTGAAGCGACTCTCTGAACCTCGATCTCCTGCCGATCCACGATCTCCCTGATCAGGTGATACCGCCTCAAGATGTGTCTGGATCTCTGATGGGACCTGGGTTCCTTCGCTAAAGCTATAGCCCCGTTGTTGTCGCAATACAGAGGTATTGGATCAACAATGGACGGAACCACCTGAAGCACTTTCAAGAACTTTCTCATCCAGACAGCTTCTTTTGCGGCATCAGATGCAGCGATGTATTCCGCTTCCATTGTCGAGTCTGCAACGGTTTCCTGTTTGGAACTCTTCCAACACACCGCCCCTCCATTGAGGGTAAAGACAAAACCCGACATGGACTTGGAATCATCCTTGTCACTCTGGAAGCTGGAGTCAGCAAAGGCCTCGATCTGGAGGTCTTTTCCGCCATACACCAAGAACATCTCCTTAGTCCTTCTGAGGTACTTGAGAATGTTCTTTACTGCTATCCAGTGTTTCTCCCCAGGGTTTGACTGATACCGGCTTACCACACTCAGTCCATAAGCTACATCCGGTCTGGTACACAACATCGCATACATTATAGAGCCTACCGCAGAAGCGTAGGGTATAATAGACATGCGACCCCTCTCCAAATCAATCTTGGGAGACATCTCTTTAGAGAGGGTGATCCCGTGACAAGCCGGTAGGATACCGCGCTTGGAATCTTCCATACTGAATCTTTTCAGTATGGTGTCGATGTACCTGGACTGTGAAATTCCTAATATCCTCTTGGATCTATCACGATGGATCCGGATCCCCAGGATGTATGAGGCATCACCCAGGTCTTTCATGGAGAACCTGTGTGACAAGAACCCCTTGACAGATTGTAGCATAGGAATGTCATTTCCTATTAAGAGAATGTCATCCACGTACAAAACGAGGAATACTACAGTTCTCGCTACAAATCTACAATAGATGCATGGTTCATCTGGATTTTTGATAAAGCCAAATTCCTTGACCGTCTCATCAAAACAGATGTTCCAACTCCGCGATGCCTGCTTTAGTCCATAGATGAACTTAAGCAACTTGCACACCTTTCCGCAGCTCCCACTCTGAATGAAACCTTCTGGTTGGTCCATATAGACACACTCCTCTAAATTTCCATTTAGAAAAGCGGTTTTTACGTCCATTTGCCAGATCTCATAATCGTGGAAGGCAGCAATGGCAAGAAGGATCCGAATGGATTTCAGCATAGCCAGTGGAGAAAAGGTTTCGTCATAGTCCAAGCCAGGTCTTTGACGGAAACCCTTTGCAACAAGTCTAGCTTTATAAGTCTCAACCTGTCCATCTACACCAATCTTCCTTTTGAAGATCCACTTGCATCCTACGGGTTTTACCCCGTCTGGAGCAATGTCCAACGTCCATACTTTGTTGGTGTACATGGACTCCATTTCGGTCCGCATTACATCCAGCCATTTTACTGAGTCAACGCTCTGAACGGCCTGCTGGAAGCTAGTAGGCTCATCATAATCTATGATGCAATCCTCTCTATCTCCGTCTATGAGAAAACCGTAGTATCTCTCGGGCGGATGAGACTGCCTACTACTCCTACGAAGCGGCGTAGGAATGTCCTGTTCTTTTGAACCCTCTGGTTTCACTAAGCTTTCAGTAATAGCTCGTGGTTATGGAATTTCTTCCGGTTCTACTGCGCTCCCACTAATTTCCTTTTCTAAGAACTGGTGTTCTAGAAAGTGGGCATTACGAGAAACAAGGACTTTTTGTTCCTCTGCGTGGTAGAAAAGATACCCCCTGGTGTTCTTTGGGTATCCCACAAACTTGCACAGTACTGAGCGTGCCTCGAGTTTGTCCGCATGCTGCTTTTTGACAACAGCTGGACATCCCCAGATCTTCAGATATTGAAAATAGGGTTTCTTCCCACTCCATAACTCATAAGGTGTGGTAGGCACAGTCTTAGTGGGAACTCGGTTCAAAAGGTATGCAGCTGATTCTAGCGCATACCCCCAGAATGATCGCGGTAACTCAGCGTTACTCATCATGGACCGTACCATATCCAATAGGGTTCGGTTCCGTCTCTCCGATACACCGTTATGTTGTGGAGTGTATGGAGGAGTAAGCTGAGAGAGAATTCCGTTCTCTTTTAAATAGTCCAGGAACCCGGCACTCAAGTATTCACCACCTCGATCCGATCTTAGAATCTTGATACTTTTGCCGGTCTGTTTTTCTACTTCATTCTTATATTCCTGGAATTTTCCAAAGGCTTCGGACTTATGTTTCATTAAGAAGACATAACCGTACCTTGAAAAGTCATCCGTAAAAGTAATGAAGTAAGAAAAACCGCTTCGCGCATGTGTAGAAATTGGACCGCACATGTCGCTGTGTACGAGTCCCAAGAGCTCGCTCGCTCTTACTCCGTGTCCAGTGAACGGAGACTTTGTCATCTTTCCTTTGAGACAAGATTGACAAATGGCATACGATTGATATTCGAACGGATTCTGATATTCGAACGTATGTAACTTTGTCAACCTTCTCTCATTGATGTGACCCAGTCTACAATGCCATAAGAAAGTCTGATTTATTTCCGAAGACTTTCTTTTGTGTGTATTCTGGACATTGAAAATCTGCGGTTGGTTTAATACGTATATACCATTGCTCAATGTACCTGACCCAATCAGAATTTGATTAAGGTGAATGTTTACAACATTGCTTACAAACGCAAATTCATAACCTTCTTTAGAAACCAAAGATACAGAAATGATATTACAAGTTGCGTTGGGTACAAAAAAGCAATTACGCAAAACCAAAACATTTCCATCTGACATTCCCAGGTGATAGTCCCCCACGGCTTTAGCATCCATGCTAGCTCCGTTCGCAACTCTGAGGGTCATGTCACTTGCTTTCAAAACACTACGGTTTCTCAACGCCTGCAAAGAATTACAGATATGAGATCCTGATCCGGTATCCAATACCCAGGAAGTAGAGTTTATTGAAAGACAGTTTTCAATAACATACACACCTGAAGCTGAAGCTGCAACCTGCTTCAATTCCTGTGTTCTGGCCTTCCAGGCCCTGCAATCATTCTTCCAGTGTCCTTTCTTATGACAATAGAAGCATTCCTCCTTATCCACAAGCTTCCCCAGTTTCTTTGTTGCTTTAGCTTTTCCCTTCGTGTCCACTTTACTAACACCGCCTCTTGGTTTGGCGGGGGCTTTCTTCTTCTTTCCCTTGGCTTTCGCCTTGGACCTAGAAGAAGATGATCCTCCTACAAACAAAGTGGATGTTTCCCTACCTTTCTGTAGGGTTCCCTCTGCGCTCCTCAGCATGTTGAGGAGCTCTGAAAGTTGAACTTCTTTTTCTTGTAAGTTGAAGTTCAGTATAAACTGGGCATAAGTGGAAGGAAGGGACTGGAGAACTAAGTCCGTATAGAGCTCACTCTCCAATGTGGTCCCTAGGTCCGCGAGCTCCTCAATGTAGCCGATCATCTTAAGCACGTGTTCTGCTACTGATGATCCGACGGCCATCCTTGCCGAAAATAACTTTTTCGACGCTTCGTATCTTGCGATACGAGATTGCTCTCCATACAGTTCTTTTGTATGAAGAAATATGGATTCCAAGTCCATATTCTCGTGCCTCCTCTGATGTTCATTGTCCATAGACGCATGTACGAGGCACTTGGCCTTCGCGCTATCAATCTCCCAAGTCTTACGGATTTCCTTATCCGCGACGCTGGAAGTGGGACCAGGGACAGGGGGAGCTTTGGTGGTAAGAAGATACCCCAGCTTGTCGTAAGTGATTGCCATCTTGACATTCCTGAGCCAATCTTTGTAGTTTGGCCCTGTCAGTATGTTTTTATCTAGGAGTAACTTAAGTCTAGTCATGTCGATTGGTTGCTGCAATTAGGAGAGAGAAGAAGAAACACTCAGCATGATGCTCTTGCAAGTTTAGAGTGGTTTTTAGTTTATCTAAACAGGATGGCTCCCACTGTTTCTCGAATCCCTCCTCAAACCAAAAAGGAAGAATTAGTCAGGATCAATCTCACCGTACAATACTTGCTTAACCGTTCAGCCAGGCCAGTGTTGGTACTTCGAGGGAGGTTTTCCAACGCTTTTGCGATGTTCCTTAATTAAATAAGCTCTTTTCCCTGGGGGCGTAGCCCCACTAACACCTTTCTAGACACCTACTAGGTTTATAGCATTGATCGTTTAGTGAGAAATTTCCCGAGGAGTAGCATATACTCACAGTAGGATCGGGATCCAAATATCATCGCGTGACGAAACTGAAGGAATCCTACCAGAATCATCACACTCCAAATGGTATGCAACACTAGCAAGTTTCAGATCTTTTGAAACTCCCGATGTGGATTTTTGCCCCATGCTCTTATGACCTTGGCGTGAGGTCAAAATGTCATAAGTCACATGTCAAGTTCTTCCCATCATTATCCAGGTTAATTTGAATCCACCCGTGCCTACCCTTGACGTAGGCCAAAATGGTAGTACGGCTGTCCCAAACCAACGCATTCTATCTATGCAACAGATAAATATCCGGCAGCTACCAATCACTATGCCTTGGCGTGAGGTCAATATATATAGCTTGAATACTACCGAATATTTAACTGAAATGATGGAGGGCTAGGAATGGTTTTGGCAAAACCGAGAACGTAGTGAACTTGATATAATCGATGGAACGAGATAGCTTTTAAAAGGAGTGGCTCAAGCTCTGCATTTAAAAGTTAGTTTTGAAAAGAACCGAGTGGTTTTCCGAAAGTGTTCCAACAATTTTAACTTGGTTTATTTTCTTGCATTAGTTATTTTAATGCGTGATATTCATGCATTAGTTCTTTTAATGCGTCCCATCATTTAATCCTACCATTGCAGAAAACAACCAAAATATGACGTACGCTTATGCCATTCGCATTCGCCACGGGGCCCCGTCATTACCCGTTAGGTTACTTAACTAACGACAGAGCGGGGGCTGGGCTAGCGCGGCTGTAAAACATAAGCAACGCCTAAATAATATCATATATAGATATATTGCAATGATAGCCATTTCAGATCACAGATGAACACATTGGATATACTAGGAACCCGCAATTCGTACGAGCCTGTAACGAAAAGCAGATTACACGGTCGCGGTGAATAGCCAATACCCCACCCAAGACCCCTACGGATGCGGCAAACTACCCGCCAAGTACCCGAAGCGAAGCAACCTCCCTCAACTCCGTGAGTAAGCTACTCGGCACTTCGGCATACCCAGTAGTTTGTGTACCCCCTCCATGGGTCTATCCTAGGAGCAAAAACAGTAAAAAGAAAATATACAATGACGGCTACAACCCCGACCCGGTTGTGCGGCCATACAAATAATTATTACATCAATTTACAAATTTACATGAATTGAAAGAAAAGAAAACTCTCGTCTCACAACCCCCGGCTATTCACCCGCGACAATCCAACATATTCATATACACATTCCAGCAACATTACAGATCACAGATTTGTATAACCCCTACTAATCGACATATAGCGATTAGCAGACATTCAATACAAATATCACATTACAGGAAAAACCCGTCAGCTAAAGTCTTTTAGAAGTTCGATCAAAAATACGGATTTACAGTCCCCAAATACAAAATTTTTGTTCTGGAAAATCTGGGCAGAAAATACATATTCCAAAAATCCCAAAACAACCCCAGAAATACACTGCACCAAATTTGGACCTCGGCCGAGTCAACTCGGCCGCGGAACCGCGGCGCTTTGAACGGTTCGTGGGACCAAATTTTATGGTTATTCTAACAAAAGCCTGAGCCGATTTTTAAGATGAAATTTATCAACGTTTGAACAGAATAAAAATCGGCAGAAACTTGAAAATCTCGGGTTCGTTTCGTGACTTTTCTTTGATCGATCTTCTAGCTACTTTGCTAACATGTTAGATAGAGTTTAACTAGTCTCTGATACCACTGTAAGTCCATCCTACCTCTCCCGGTACTTTCAGGCATGCGGAATTTGGTGAAAAACAATTTTCTAAGAGGTGGTAACATGGACTCAAAACCCGGATCTTTGTTAAACATCTAACTAACAACCTAACTACGAGTTGCTAACTACTCGGTTAGGGGGTTATACCTTTCTTTTTCTCTAACTCCTTCGTCTTCAAGCTTCGATGGTCGTCCGAATCGGCTTCTCCTCGTCGTCTCCTTGCGCCGAAGATAGATCCACCTGAAAGCTTCAACCTTTGGCTCCTTCTTCGAACTTTGAAGAAACTTGTTCACTCGGTTTGCTAAACCTTGTGAACTAGAGTGAGTAGAGAAGAGTTTGAATGGGATTTTATCTATGGTTCTTGGTTCTCAACTCATGAGACAAGTGAACCATAGAATCAAGAGAGGGAGAGCAAGAGGAGGAAGATGAGAGCTCAAGAACAAGAGAGAGAATGAGCATCAAAGAATGAGAGAAGACTTTTCTCATTTTGGCTCTCATAATCCAAAACCATCATCACAAAAATAATAATCAAGTATTGTGTAAAATGGTTCAAGTCAAAATGGCTAAATCATTTCATGCACTCATTTCTCACAAAAGAAACAAGCAAGTAAAAATCCATGAAATGATAGCCATTGTCATCATGATGGTCAACTAGTCCAACCTAGTTAACCGGTCAACAAAGTCAACAAGTCAACAAAGTCAACCCATCAACAACCATGTCACCACAATACTTAATTAATATTATTGTTAATCATATATCATATTCTCATTAGGGTTGACCAAAAAGTCAATAGTCAACAGTCAACGGTCAACAACCCTAATGAGAATCCTCTGCCTCTGTCTCTCCGTCAACTGTGCATACACACCCGCATCCGCGTTCCACGGAACACGAATACATACTGGATAAATCCAATCCCAAAACGTACACTAGGATCTGGCTTAAACCAAAGCCCTCTAGTGATAACTGTCCGGACACTGTATGTGCATAAGTGCACGGATGTGACCGAACCCTGTCGTAAAACCATGCGACCTGCCGCAAAACCATGCGACCTCTACTCTTTTGCCTAAAGGTGAATAGCTTTCTGTGTGGGACTCTAAAGACTCGACACTACGCTGGCAGTGGGTTTAACCACAGACCGCAAGCGGCACTAGCTGTGCGTAACGGTCCCCAGGTAGATGCCGACAAGAAGACTGACGAGGTGAAACCCATCTGAACCCCTACTGAGCCTGAATGTGACATTCTCCGTACAGTCCGGTCTGTTAGTCTGATACATCGCATGGCGGGCCTAGGGGGCGGTAAACGTCAGTCCCCCAATAGCGGTACAAGTCGTGTCGGAGTGAAGCCCAAAACACCCTGAGATAACACTGGAAGCCTACCAGTATATCTCGTTTGCCCTGGCCAGGGACTACTCGTGTAATGGCTCTCCTAGACACAGCGCGATGTCAACCCCCAATACCGGGAGAGATGAATCCTGTCTAACCGTCACTGCCTCCAAGTGCTTCGGGACTGCACCCAACTACCACCTATTTGCACCACTCCTTTGAGCCGTGGTAGGGTAGTAATCAAAGTACGGTGGGAACACACTCGAGGCGAAGTGACAGTGTCAAGTCAGCGGACTAAGCTGTACTCATGTCACCTGAGAACTGATAACTGATGATAGGCATAATACCAACTAGTCAGTTCCCGACGAGTCCTGTCCAGTATACTCGTAACCCAACGAGCACCCGCATACTATCTCAAGTACGACGTACCGACGGCTGTGGGACAGATCGTCTCCCACACTGGGATGAGAAGCGCATGCGCTAGTCTACTCCGGAGTATCGATGCCCTGTCTCGATAGTCCTGCGACCAGGGACCTGCATAAGGATGTGCTTATAGATTACCCAGCCCCACTAGTGTGACTGCCATCATAACGCTGGTAATCAAGCAAAGATCCTAAGGGCTCCACTAATGTGTATAGGCGATATACTAAAATAAACACATGTACACATTGAAGTAGAAACAAACCAAGTAGCATACTACTATTTTGAGCAAGATTGTATATACAAGGTGAATATCCCAAGCTTCCATTAAGTACTATACAAACTAGTATGATGCAGTAATGGCCTCTCGGGCATATACACTAACAATACCGTATTCTATTCTCGCGATGAATGTATCGAATGGTTGTATGCGATATAACCTAGTTATCGAATCAAGGATTGATTCGATAAGTCGATACATTGGATACTAGTTGGTTATATGCGACATGACCGGATCATTGAATCAAGTGTTGATTTAATGATTTAATGTATAATTATATATTTGATATATTACTTTGCATTAACTAGTATTTGTTCACTTTAAATGGATTTTCTCACTTGAAATGCACATTGTACATGTGATATATTTTTGTGCACAAGATTGTATCATGTTTGATGATACATTAATGTTTGGGTGTATGTTTAGTTTAAACCATGGTTATGTTAATGGTTAGGGTTTTGATTTACTTATCTATTCATTTATTTATTTATTCATTTTTTGAAAGATAAAGAGAAATGGTGGCTTGATTTGTTTTCTTGTTGAAGCTTCATGAAGCTTTGAATAAGTCCACCATTTTTGTTTCATGCTTAACCCTAACCATTCAACCTAACACTAGTTTATTCTCTACACCTAACTATGGTTGGAAATATGATAAGTATCAATTTATTTTTCTATTTTGAATATACTTATCATATTCCTTCTTCTTCTTCTTCTTCAACAAAGAAGAAAGCTTGCATCCATTAATGGCAACATGAGAAAAAGAGTGAGAAATCCAACTCTAAAGTGAACCCACTTCCTATTTCTTCATTCTCTACCACTTGCCAAGTAGTATAGGGTGTTTTCTTCACAAGTTTCATGACTTGGTGAAGTTGGAGCTTGATCTTGAGTTGCCTCGACGTAGATCATCTTCGGCATCGAAGTCGGCGACCTAGCCCGATCTTTTCTCCGATGAAACCACCGTAAGAGTCTTGGATTCCGATGGGTACAGTGGAGAGACGTCAACACGGAGCCATGGAGGTGGAGGATCGGATCTACAAAGGTTGTATGTTCGTTCACTCTTAGTTAAAGCCGTTAACTTGCTTGCATTGCCTCATTATCTAGTTAACGATCCGTATTAGGGTTTGTGGGCACATGAAAAATTTGAATTGGGCATGTTTGATCTGTTGTGAGACTTCATTAGTGTGCCAAGGAACCCTACACTAATGCGTTTCCTTCTCTTTCTCTAGGTAGTGACCAATGACACGCCTTAATCAAGATAATAATATGGATATATTGACCGAACCTACTTATTATATTGGGCTAGGTTCCGCTCTATCTTATGACTGTCAAAAGTTTGAGCAAGGAATAAGGGAATATCAGGATTCCCACTCCATCCATATGAAGGAAAAGCATGTTGATGCATCCTCTTCGGGTGTGTTCATAACCGAGAACTATTTCTCAGTTTACTCTACATCTTGGGTATTAGATACCGGATCAGGATCTCACGTATGCAATTTGTTACATGGACTAAAGAGTGGTAGAGAACTGGGAAAAGGGTGATATGTTTCTAACAGTAGGGAATGGAGCAATTATTGCAGCCAAAGCAGTTGGCGAATATCGCCTAGTGTTACCAACTGGTAATACAATGATTCTGAGCGACTGTTATTTCGTAACAAAAATATTGTGAATGTTTTCCAAAATCAAGTGTTGATTGGGTATGGTACGTTGTATAATTGTATATACGTTCTAAATCACAATACAGTTCTAAGTATAACACACACAAGAGGAACAGTTCAGAAATGAATGAAGTCTTCTTGTAGCATTATAGACTTGGTCATATCAATGTGACAAGACTAGCTGAGTCGTATAAAGATGCATATTTGAATCCATTCGAATTTACATCTTATGAATCTTTCAAGTCATGTCTCAAAGGCAAGATGACCAAATCTCCGTTTAGTGGACACGGAGAAAGAGCTACAGAACTTTTAGACAGATACATAGTGATGTATGCGGTCTTATGTCTACACATGCCAGGAATGGTTCCTCGTACTTTATTACATTCACCGTTGATCACTCAAGATACGGACATATGTTCCTGTTGATACACAAAACTGAATCTTTTAAGAAATTCAAGGAATATAAGTACGAAGTTGAGAACCGGACGGGTAAAAGTATTAAAATCCTTTGATATGATCGGGAAGGAGAATACTTGAGCACGGAATTCAGAGACTGCTTAAAAGAGAATCGGATTCTCTCTCAGCTTACTCCTCCGTATATACCACAGCACAATAGTGTATCGGAGTGGAGGAATCGCACCTTATTAGATATAGTGCGCTCTATGATGAGTACTGCTGAGTTACCTATTTCTTTTTGGGGTTATGCGCTTGAGACGGCTGCATATCTATTGAATAGAGTTCCGACCAAATCTGTTGCCTACCATTCCATATGAGATATGGAATGAGAAGAGACCATCTCTTAAATGAGTTAAGATTTGGGGTTGTCCGGCTTATGTTAAAAAGGAAAATCCAAACAAACTCGAGGTAAGGTCAGTTCTATGCAAGTTTATAGGATATCCCAAACATTCGCGAGGGTATGACTTTTACCACACCGAGGAACAAAATGTGTTTGTTTCTTGGAATTGCCACTATTTTAGAAAAGGAATTTCTGTTAAAAGAAATTAGTGGCAATAACGTAGAAATGGAAGAGTTCCAGCTGAACAAACTAGAACTGACGATTTGGTGGAACCGGAGGATCCAATAGTAACAAACGAACCCCAGCCACTCCGCAGATCTAATAGGGTTCCTCATCCACCTGAGAGATACTACGGTTTCCTCATAGACGGCAGGAGAGAGGACTGCATCATGGAAGATGATGACCCAACTAGTTTCGAGCAGGCCATCACGAGTGGTGACTCTGTGAAATGGCTGGATGCTATGCGATTTGAGATGGAATCCATGTATATCAACAAAGTATGGACTTTGGATGTTGCTCCTGAAGGGGTAAAACCCATCTAGAATAAGTAGATCTTTGAGAAAGATAATTGGTGTAGATGGTAAAGTTGACACTTTCAAAGTTAGACTTGTAGCAAAAGGTTTTCATCAACGACCATGTGTCGACTATGATGAATTTTTTTCTCCTGTCGCTATGCTTAAGTCTATCAGGATCCTACTTGCCATTGCTGCATACCATGACCACGAAATCTGGCAGATGGACGTCAAGACCACTTTTCTAAATGGTGATTTAGAAGAGAGCATGTACATGACTCAGCCGGAGGGCTTCGTAGCAGTGGGAGCAGCAGAAAGTTGTGCAAGCTGCTTAAATCCATCTATGGATTAAAGCAGGCATCGCGGAGATGGAACATCTGTTTCGATGAAGCTGTCAAAGAGTATGACTTCATCAAAAATGTATATGAACCATGTATATATAAGAAGGTTGTAGAGAGTAAGGTTTTCTTCCTCGTATTGTACGTGGATGACATACTCTTGATAGGAAATGATGTTCCTTTGCTACACTCGGTCAAGCTCTTCTTATCATAAAAGTTCTCCATGACAGATCTAGGTGATGCCTCCTACATCTTGTGGATTAAGATCTATAGAGATAGATCTAAACGGATGTTAGGATTGTCCCAATCCAAATACATAGACACCATACTAAAGGGGTTTAGTATGGAAGATTCCAAGCGTGGTAACTTACCCGCTTACTCAGGAATCACTCTCTCCAAAAAGATGTCTCCAAAGGCTGATTTGGAGAGGGCTCGCATGCAAGGGATACCCTATGCTTCGGCGGTAGGCTCTATCATGTATGCGATGTTATGTACCAGACCAAATGTGGCTTACACACTAGGTGTAGTGAGCATATATCAATCAGATCATAGGGAAATGCACTGGACAGCTGTGAAGAACATTCTTAAATACTTAAGAAGGACTAAAGAAATGTTCTTGGTGTATGGTAACGGTGGACTCCAGGTGGAGTCCTTTACCGATTCGAGCTTCTAGAGTGATAAGGACGATTGAAAGTCGGTCTTGGATTTTGTCTTTACCCTAAGTGGAGGGACGGTATGTTGGAAGGGTTCCAAGCCATATACCACAGCAGACTCGACGATGCTGCCAAAGAGGCTGTCTGGATGAACATGTTCATAAGATGAACTAGGTGTGGTTCCTACCATTGAGCATCCAATACTTGTGTATTGTGATAACTATGGAGTTATGGCTTTGGCCTAGGAACCCCGGTCCCATCAGCAATCCAGAGATATTCTTAGGCAGTATCACCTGATCAGGGAGATAGTTGATCTCCGGCAGATCGAGGTCAGGAGAGTTGACACAGAGGATAACACAGCGGATCCACTCACAAAGGCCCACCCCCAAATGCGATTCAGGAGATTTTTTGGGAAGTTGGGTATGAGATACTCCAACAACTGGCCTTAGTGCAAGTGGAAGATTGTTAGGAATATGTATGCCCTAGAGGTCATTATTGTATGCTATAGTGGATGCTTGGACTTCTTTATAGTGGACTTTCTTGCTAGACATGATAGTATGCTATCTGATTGCCTTTATCTTAACATGTAGACTGGTATTATTATATTATCTATCTCTTACATGTTGATAAATCCCTTAGGATGTTAGCTTGACTACCAGAACTATTATGTAGATCATACAACTGGGACTAGGGTAGTCTAAAAGCACATCCTTCAATAGTTCCAAGTCAAGGGTATATCGAGACAGGGCATCGATATTCTAGAGTAGACTAGTGTGTACGTTTCTTGACCCTGTATGGGGGCATGGTTGATCCCATAGCCATTGGTGTGTGACATCAAAGATTGTACACAGGCGCTCAATAGAGAATGAGTATACCGAACAGGATGTTAGTTATATGTATGCCCTAGAGGCCATTACTATACATAGGATGTATATTGTAGTGGATGCTTGGACATATATAGGGAGGACTTTCTTGCTCGACATTATAGTATGCTATCTGGTTGCTCTTTACCTTAACGTGTATACTGATTGTCTCTCTGTTACATGTTGGTAAAGCCCTTAGGATGTGTACTTGACTACCTGGATTATGATGTAGATCATACTAGTGGGGACATGGTAGTCCATAAGTACATCCTTCAAGGTCCCTAGTCGTGGGTGTATCGAGACGGGGCATCGATATACCAGAGTAGACTAGCGTATACCTTCTCGACCCATACAGATGGGCGATGGATGACCCCATATCCATTGGTGTTTGACATCAGAGATGATATACGGGTGCTCAGTGGAGACTGGGTACACTGGACGGACTCGCTGAGAACTCCCAGATGGTATTATACCTTACGTCAGATGGCAGTTCTCTGGTGACACTGGTACAGAGTAGTCTGTTGACCCGAGATCGTCATAGAGTCTTGTGTGGTTCCCACTGTGCTTTGATTTCCACCTTACCACGTCCAAGAGGGCGTGCAAAACGGTGGTTTTTGGGTACAGTCCCGAATCACATGGAGGCAATGAGCGATAGGAGGGGATTCGTCTCTCCCGGTATAGGTGGTTGATGTTGCACTGTGTTCGATTGGCTATAACCGGAAATCCCTGGCCAGGGTTGCTGAGATTTACTGGTAAGTGTTACCTGTAGTTTCTCGAACTGTTATAGGCCTCATATCGACACGACTTATCGAGCTATTGGGGTCTGACGTTTACCACCCCTAGGCAAGATATGCGACATATCAGACGACGAGACCGGACTGTACGGTAAGTGTTACTGGTTGGATTCATAGGAGTGTGAGCGGGCTTGCTCGTCGATCTTCTGATCGCTCAATACCCGGGTGGCCGTTACGTTTAGCAGACCGCTTGCGGCTTGTGGGTGCTTGATATGATCATAATCTGCTGCCGGCGTATTGACGAGTCTTTAGAGTCCTACACAGAGGTTTCCTGGCTCAAGCGAAACGAAATAGGAGCGCATATGAGATATGTGCGGGACCGAGAATAATACCAGTATGTGATACTGTATTTGATTCTCGCGATATGTAACTGTTAGTGTATATGCCCTAGAGGCCATTACTGTATCATACTAGTTTGTATATTACTTAATGGAAGCTTGGGATATTCACAGTTGTATATACAATCTTGCTCGAAATGGTAGTATGCTACTTGGTTTGTCTCTGCTTTAATATGTGCATGTGTTTCTTTTAGCATATTGCTGGTATACATATTAGTAGAGCCCTTAGGATCTTTGCTTGATTACCAGCATTGTGATGGCGCTCGCACTCGTGGGAGCTGGGTAATCTATAAGCACATCCTTATACAGGTCCCTGGTCGTTGGACTATCGAGACAGGGCATCGATACTCCGGAGTAGACTAGCGTATGCGCTTCTCATCCCAGTGTGGGAGACGGTCTGTCCCACAGCCGTTAGTACGTCGTACTTGGGATAGTATGCGGGTGCTCGTTAGGTTACGAGTACACTAGACAGGACTCGTCGGGAACTGTTGGTTGGTAATATACCTATCGTCAGTTATCAGTTCCCAGGTGACATGAGTACAGCTTAGTCCGCTGACTTGACACTGTCACTTCGCCTCGAGTGTGTTCCCACTGCACTTTGATTACTACCCTACCACGGCTTGAAGGAGTCGTGCAAACAGGTAGTTTTTGGGTGCAGTCCCGAAGCACTTGGAGGCAGTGACGGTTAGACAGGATTCGTCTCTCCCGGTATTGGGGGTTGACATCGCGCTGTGTCCAGGAGAGCCATTACACGAGTAGTCCCTGGCCAGGGCAAGCGAGATATACTGGTAGGTTTCCAGTGTTATCTCAGGGTGTTCTGGGCTTCACTCCGGCACGACTTGTACCGCTATTAGGGGACTGACGTTTACCGCCCCCCTAGGCCCGCCATGCGATGTATCAGACGAACAGACCGGACTGTACGGAGATTGTCACATACAGGCTCAGTAGGAGTGCAGATGGGGTTCACCTCGTCAGTCTTCTTATCGACATCTACCTGGGAACCGTTACGTACAGCTAGTGCCGCTTGCGGTCTGTGGTTAAACCCACTGCCAGCGTAGTGTCGAGTCTTTAGAGTCCCACACAGAGAGCTATTCGCCTTTAGGCTAAATGAGTAGAGGTCGCATGGTTTTGCGACAGGGTTCGTTCACATTCGCGCACTTGTGCACGTTTGCTGTCCGGACAGTTTATACTAGCGGGCTTTGGTTTAAGCCGGATCCTAGTATATGATTTGAGATTGGTTTTTCTCATTGTGTTCGTGTTCCTCGGATCACGAATGCGGGTGCGTATGCACAGTTGCTTGAGATTGAGGGAGAGGACCTTGATTAGGGTTAATGGCTATTGTCATTTTATTAACCCTAATATTTGTGTGTGTGTTATTGTTAATTAGTAATTAGTTTAATAATTATCCATGGTTGTGGTTGTTGACCATTTGACTTCTTTGACTTGTTGACCTAGGTTGACACTTTGACCATCATCATTTCATTTGGAAGATGCTTTTTGATCTTTGCAAATTGAAATGATAATGGTCATGTCATGATTTACCATGATAATTATCTAGCTAATTATTCAATTAAATTAATTCACACATATTAGTGAGAATGGCTCTATTATTTTCTCATTCTCTCATATCATTTCTCTCTCTTGTTCATCCTCTCCCTCAAGCTCTCTCCCTCTCATGTGTTGAGAAACAAAAAGCTTGAGAAAAACCTTCACTTGATCTTCTCTACTCTCTTCTAGGGTTCAAGTCTTAGCATTTCTTGCACTCTAGTTACTCCTAGCTTGGAGTTGAAGCTAAAGGTCGAGGCTTTCGGGTGGATCCTTCTTTGACGGGAGAAGACAAGCAAGGTGACCTCTTTCTACCATTCCTAGGAGCAAGGAGAGAAGGACTAAAGACCAAAGGTATAACCTTTCCATCACTTAGCTACTTTGTAGTTAGGTCTAGCAAGTTTATGTTTAGCAAAGATCCTCACAAGCTTGGTCCATGTTGCCTAAGTCCATAAAAATCCAATTTTTATTATGTTTTCCGCCTCCCCGCAAGCACCGGGGTGGGCAACGTGGACTTACAGTGGTATCAGAGCCTAACTAAACCTAAACTAGCTAAGTAGTTTAGTGTAACGAAGTTTCGAAACCGAAAAAAACCCAAAAACCAAACTTTTTCAAAATCCAAGTTTCTGTTAAAATTTTTTCTGGTCAAAATGAAAAACTTTATACTTGTAAAATTATCTCAGGGTTTTGTGTGAAACACCACCAAAGACGAACCAGAGAGGAGTCTAGAGGACCGCGCTTCCGCGGCATAAGGAAGCTCTTGCCGCGGAAGCGCGGCCGTCTTGTCCCCTCTCTGCATCGTTTTTGGTGCAGTATGTTTCTGTGTTGGTTTTAGGATTTTTAGGATATGTTATATGTGCCCAGATTTTCCAGAACTAAAATTTACTTTTGGGGGCCTATAAATCCGTATTTTTCGGAACTTCACTACACTTTAACTATATCGGTTATATCTGTGATGCTTGTATGTATTGAACGTCGGCTAATCGCTATAAGTCGATTAGTCGGGGTTATACATCTCTGTGATCTGTGATTGTTATTGGTTTGTGGATATGAATGGATTGGATTGTCGCGGGTGAATAGCCGGGTTGGATGTGAGATGAGCGTTTTTTTTCTTTCATTCATTTGTAACATGTAAATTGATGTAATAATATTGTTTGTATGGCCGCACAACCGGGTCGGGGTTGTAGCCGTCATTGTATAATTCTTTTTACTGTTTTTGCTCCTAGGATAGACCCATGGAGGGGGTGCACAAACTACCGGGTATCTCGAAGTGCCGAGTGGCCTACTCACGGTGGTGAGGGAGGTTGCTTCGCTTCGGGTGCTTGGCGGGTAGTTTGCCGCACCCGTAGGGGTCTTGGGTGGGGTTTTGGCTATTCACCACGACCGTGTAATCCGCTTTGCGTTGCAGGCTCGAACGCATTGCGGATTCCTAGTATATCCAATGTATTCATCTGTGATCTGTAATGTCTATCATTGCTATATATTTATATATAATAACTATTTAGGCGTTGCTTATGTTTTACAGCCGCGCTAGCCCAGCCCTCGCTCTGTCGTTAGTTAAGTAACCTAACGGGTGATGACGGGGCCCCGTGGCGAATGCGAATGGCATAAGCGTACGTCATATTTTGGTTTTTTTCTGCAATGGTAGGATTAAATGATGGGACGCATTAAAAGAACTAATGCAAGAAATAAACCAAGTAAAAGTCGATTGGAACAATTTGAAAACCACTCGGTTCTTTTCAAAACTAAACTTTTAAACGCGGAGCTTGAACCACTCCTTTTAAAAGCTATCTCGTTCCATCGATTATATCAAGTTCACTACGTTCACGGTTTCGCCAAAACCATTCGTAGCCCTCCGTCATTCCACATGAATGGTCAAAAGTATTCAAGCTATGTATTTTGGCCAAAGTCAAGGCATAGTGATTGGTAGCGTTTGGGTATTCATGTGCAGCATAGATAGATGCGTTGATTTGGGACAGTCGTGCTGCCATTTTGGCCAAAGTCAAGGGTAGGTACGGGTGGGTCCAAATTAACCAGGAGAATGACGGGTAGAACTTGACATGTGACTTATGATATTTTGGCCAAAGTCAAGGTCATAAGAGCATGGGGCAAAAATCCACATCGGGAGTTTCATAAGTACTGAAACTTGCTAGTGTTGCATACCATTTGGAGTGTGATGATTCTGGTAGGATTCCTTCGGTTTTATCACGCGATGATATTTGGATCCCGATCCTACTGTGAGTATATGCTACTCCTCGGGAAAACTCTCACTTAACGATCAATGCTATAAACCTAGTAGGTGCCTAGAAAGGTGTTAGCGGGGCTACGCCCACAGGGAAAAGAGGTTACTTAATTAAGGAACTTCGCGAAAGCGTTGGAAAACCTCCCTCGAAGTACCGACACTGGCCTGGCTGAACGGTTAAGCAAGTATTGTACGGTGAGAATGATCCCGGCTAATCCTTTTCTTTACGGTTTGAGAAGGGATTCGAGAGACAGTGGGAGCCATCCAGTTTAGACAAACTAAAAACCACTCTAAAGTTGCAAGAGCATCATGCTAAAGTGTTTCTTTTCTCTCTCCTAATTGCAGCAACCATTCAAGATGACCGGACTTAAGTTACTATTAGATAAAAACATATTGACAGGGCCAAACTACAAAGATTGGCTCAGGAATGTCAAGATGGCTATTACTTATGACAAGCTGGGGTATATACTTACCACCAAAGCTCCCCCCGTCCCAGGTCCCACCTCCAGCGTCGCGGATGTAGAAATCCGTAAGACATGGGAGATAGATTGCGCGAGGGCCAGATGCCTCGTACTAGCCTCGATGGACAACGAACATCAGAGGAGGCACGAGAATATGGACCTAGAGTCCATATTTCTCCATACAAAAGAACTGTATGGAGAGCAGTCTCGTATCGCTAGATACGAAGTGTCGAAGAAGCTCTTTTCGGCAAGGTTGGCCGTCGGATCATCGGTAGCGGACCACGTGCTTAAGATGATCGGCTACATAGAGGAGCTCGCGGACCTTGGGACCACGTTGGAGAATGAACTCTATACCGATTTGATTCTCCAGTCCCTTCCTTCCACTTACGCCCAGTTCATTCTTAACTTCAACATGCAAGGAAAGGAGGTTGAACTTGCCGAACTTCTGAACATGTTGAGGACTGCTGAGGGCACCCTACAGAAGGGTAGGGAGACATCCACTTTGTTTGTAGGAGGATCTTCCTCTTCTAGGTCCAGGGCGAAAGCCAAGGGCAAGAAGAAGAAAGCCCCCGCCAAACCAAGAGGCGGTGTCGGTAAAGTGGATACGAAGGGAAAGGGTAAAGCAACAAAGGTAGCGGGGAAGCTGGTGGGGAAGGAAGAATGCTTCTATTGTCACAAAAGTGGTCACTGGAAACAAGATTGCAAGGCTTGGAAAGCCAGAACACAGGATTTGAAGCGAGTTGCAGCTTCAGCTTCAGGTGTGTATGTTATTGAAAACTGTCTATCAATAAACTCTACTTCCTGGGTATTGGATACCGGATCAGGATCTCATATATGTAATTCTTTGCAGGCGTTGAGAAAGCGTAGAGTTTTGAAGGCAGGTGACATGACCCTCAGAGTTGCGAACGGTGCTAGCATGGATGCTGAGGCCGTGGGGGACTATCACCTGGGATTATCAGATGGACACTTTTTGGTTTTGCGTAGTTGTTATTATGTACCAAATGCAACCTGTAATATCATTTCTGTATCTTTATTATCTAAAGAAGGTTATGAATTTGCATTTGTAAGTAATGTAGTGAACATTCACCTTAATCAAGTGTTGATTGGGTCAGGTACATTGAACAACGGTATATACGTTTTAAACCAACCACAGATTTTCAATATCCAGAATACACACAAAAGAAAGTCTCCAGAAATTAATAAAACTTTCTTATGGCATTGTAGACTGGGTCACATCAACGAGAGAAGATTGACTAAGTTACATACTGAAGGATATTTAGATTCGTTTGAATATCAATCGTATGCAACTTGTCAATCCTGTCTCAAAGGAAAGATGACAAAGGCTCCGTTTTCTGGACACGGAGAAAGAGCGAGCGAGCTCTTGGGACTCGTACACAGCGACGTGTGCGGTCCAATGTCTACACATGCGCGAAGCGGTTATTCTTACTTCATTACCTTTACGGATGATTTTTCAAGGTACGGTTATGTCTTCTTAATGAAACATAAATCCGAGGCTTTTGAAAAATTCCAGGAATATAAGAATGAAGTAGAAAAACAAACAGGCAAAAGTATCAAGATCCTAAGATCGGATCGAGGAGGAGAATACTTAAGTGCCGAATTCCTGAACTATTTAAAAGAGAATGGAATTCTCTCTCAGCTTACTCCTCCATACACTCCGCAACATAACGGTGTATCGGAGAGACGGAACCGAACCCTATTGGATATGGTACGGTCCATGATGAGTAACGCTGAGTTACCGCGATCGTTCTGGGGGTATGCGCTAGAAACAGCTGCATATCTTTTGAACCGTGTTCCCACTAAGACTGTGCCTACCACACCATATGAGTTATGGAGTGGGAAGAAACCCTATCTTAATCACATTAAGACATGGGGATGTCCAGCTTTTGTAAAAAAGCAGCATGCGGACAAGCTCGAGGCACGCTCAGTACAGTGCAAGTTTGTGGGATATCCAAAGAACTCCAAGGGATATTACTTCTATTGCGAAGAGGAACAAAAAGTCCTTGTTTCTCGCCATGCCCACTTTCTAGAACATCAGTTCATAGAAAAAGAAATAAGTGGGAGCGCAATAGAACTGGAAGAAATTCCAGAACCACAAACTATTACTGAAAGTTTAGTGGAGCCAGAAGGTTCAAAAGAACAGGACATTCCTACGCCGCTCCGCAGGAGTAGTAGGCAGTCTCATCCGCCCGAGAGGTACTACGGTTTTCTCATTGACGGGGATAGAGAGGACTGCATCATAGATTGTGATGAGCCTACTAGCTTCCAGCAAGCCATTCAGAGCATCGACTCGGTAAAATGGCTGGATGCAATGCGGACCGAGATGGAGTCCATGTACACCAACAAAGTATGGACGTTGGACATTGCTCCAGACGGGGTAAAACCCGTAGGATGCAAGTGGATCTTCAAAAGGAAGATTGGTGTAGATGGACAGGTTGAGACCTATAAAGCTAGACTGGTAGCAAAGGGTTTTCGTCAGCGACCTGGTTTGGACTATGACGAAACCTTTTCTCCAGTAGCTATGCTGAAATCCATTCGGATCCTTCTTGCCATCGCTGCTTTCCACGATTATGAGATTTGGCAGATGGACGTAAAGACAGCTTTTCTAAATGGTCATTTAGAGGAGTGTGTCTATATGGACCAGCCAGAGGGTTTCATTCAGGGTGGGAGCAGCGGAAAGGTGTGCAAGTTGCTCAAGTCCATTTATGGACTCAAGCAGGCATCGCGGAGTTGGAACATCTGTTTTGATGAGACGGTCAAAGAATTTGGCTTTATCAAAAATCCAGATGAACCATGCATCTATTGTAGATTTGTAGCGAGAACTGTAGTATTCCTCGTTTTATACGTGGATGACATTCTCTTAATAGGAAATGACATTCCTATGCTACAATCTGTCAAGGGGTTCTTGTCACACAGGTTCTCCATGAAAGACCTGGGTGATGCCTCCTACATTCTGGGTATCCGGATCTACCGTGACAGATCCAAGAGGATATTAGGACTCTCGCAGTCCAGGTACATCGACACCATACTGAAGAGATTCAGTATGGAAGATTCCAAGCGCGGTAATCAACCGGCTTGTCACGGGATCACCCTCTCCAAAGAGATGTCTCCCAAGACTGATTTGGAGAGGGATCGCATGTCTATTATACCCTACGCTTCTGCGGTAGGCTCTATAATGTATGCGATGTTGTGTACCAGACCGGATGTGGCTTATGCACTGAGTGTGGTAAGCAGGTATCAGTCAAACCCTGGGGAGAAACATTGGATAGCAGTAAAGAACATTCTCAAGTACCTGAGAAGGACTAAGGAGATGTTCTTGGTGTATGACGGAAAAGACCTGCAGATTGAGGCCTTTGCTGACTCCAGCTTCCAGAGTGACAAGGATGATTCCAAGTCCATGTCGGGTTTTGTCTTTACCCTCAATGGAGGGGCGGTGTGTTGGAAGAGCTCCAAACAGGAAACCGTTGCTGACTCGACTATGGAAGCGGAATACATCGCTGCATCTGATGCCGCAAAAGAAGCTGTCTTGATGAGGAAGTTCTTGAAAGAACTTCAGGTGGTTCCGTCCATTGTTGACCCAATACCTCTGTATTGCGACAACAACGGGGCTATAGCTTTAGCAAAGGAACCCAGGTCCCATCAGAAATCCAGACACATCTTAAGGCGGTATCACCTGATCAGGGAGATCGTGGATCGCCAGGAGATCGAGGTCCGGAGAGTTGCATCAGAGGATAACACTGCAGATCCACTCACGAAGGCCCTACCCCAGACTCAGTTCGAGCGGCTGATCGAGATGATAGGTCTTCGATACGCCAGTACATGGCCTTAGTGCAAGTGGGAGATTGTTAGTGTATATGCCCTAGAGGCCATTACTGTATCATACTAGTTTGTACATTACTTAATGGAAGCTTGGGATATTCACAGTTGTATATACAATCTTGCTCGAAATGGTAGTATGCTACTTGGTTTGTCTCTGCTTTAATATGTGCATGTGTTTCTTTTAGCATATTGCTGGTATACATATTAGTAGAGCCCTTAGGATCTTTGCTTGATTACCAGCGTTGTGATGGCGCTCGCACTCGTGGGAGCTGGGTAATCTATAAGCACATCCTTATACAGGTCCCTGGTCGTTGGACTATCGAGACAGGGCATCGATACTCCGGAGTAGACTAGCGTATGCGCTTCTCATCCCAGTGTGGGAGACGGTCTGTCCCACAGCCGTTAGTACGTCGTACTTGGGATAGTATGCGGGTGCTCGTTAGGTTACGAGTACACTGGACAGGACTCGTCGGGAACTGTTGGTTGGTAATATACCTATCGTCAGTTATCAGTTCCCAGGTGACATGAGTACAGCTTAGTCCGCTGACTTGACACTGTCACTTCGCCTCGAGTGTGTTCCCACTGCACTTTGATTACTACCCTACCACGGCTTGAAGGAGTCGTGCAAACAGGTAGTTTTTGGGTGCAGTCCCGAAGCACTTGGAGGCAGTGACGGTTAGACAGGATTCGTCTCTCCCGGTATTGGGGGTTGACATCGCGCTGTGTCCAGGAGAGCCATTACACGAGTAGTCCCTGGCCAGGGCAAGCGAGATATACTGGTAGGTTTCCAGTGTTATCTCAGGGTGTTCTGGGCTTCACTCCGGCACGACTTGTACCGCTATTAGGGGACTGACGTTTACCGCCCCCCTAGGCCCGCCATGCGATGTATCAGACGAACAGACCGGACTGTACGGAGATTGTCACATACAGGCTCAGTAGGAGTGCAGATGGGGTTCACCTCGTCAGTCTTCTTATCGACATCTACCTGGGGACCGTTACGTACAGCTAGTGCCGCTTGCGGTCTGTGGTTAAACCCACTGCCAGCGTAGTGTCGAGTCTTTAGAGTCCCACACAGAGAGCTATTCGCCTTTAGGCTAAATGAGTAGAGGTCGCATGGTTTTGCGACAGGGTTCGTTCACATTCGCGCACTTGTGCACGTTTGCTGTCCGGACAGTTTATACTAGCGGGCTTTGGTTTAAGCCGGATCCTAGTATATGATTTGAGATTGGTTTTTCTCATTGTGTTCGTGTTCCTCGGATCACGAATGCGGGTGTGTATGCACAGTTGCTTGAGATTGAGGGAGAGGACCTTGATTAGGGTTAATGGCTATTGTCATTTTATTAACCCTAATATTTGTGTGTGTGTTATTGTTAATTAGTAATTAGTTTAATAATTATCCATGGTTGTGGTTGTTGACCATTTGACTTCTTTGACTTGTTGACCTAGGTTGACACTTTGACCATCATCATTTCTTTTGGAAGATACTTTTTGATCTTTGCAAATTGAAATGATAATGGTCATGTCATGATTTACCATGATAATTATCTAGCTAATTATTCAATTAAATTAATTCACACATATTAGTGAGAATGGCTCTATTATTTTCTCATTCTCTCATATCATTTCTCTCTCTTGTTCATCCTCTCCCTCAAGCTCTCTCCCTCTCATGTGTTGAGAAACAAAAAGCTTGAGAAAAACCTTCACTTGATCTTCTCTACTCTCTTCTAGGGTTTAAGTCTTAGCATTTCTTGCACTCTAGTTACTCCTAGCTTGGAGTTGAAGCTAAAGGTCGAGGCTTTCGGGTGGATCCTTCTTTGACGGGAGAAGACAAGCAAGGTGACCTCTTTCTACCATTCCTAGGAGCAAGGAGAGAAGGACTAAAGACCAAAGGTATAACCTTTCCATCACTTAGCTACTTTGTAGTTAGGTCTAGCAAGTTTATGTTTAGCAAAGATCCTCACAAGCTTGGTCCATGTTGCCTAAGTCCATAAAAATCCAATTTTTATTATGTTTTCCGCCTCCCCGCAAGCACCGGGGTGGGCAACGTGGACTTACAGTAACATTGATCGGTTATATGCGATATAGCCGAGTTATCGGATCAAGTGTTGATTCGATAAGTTGTTACTATTGATATTAGTCGGTTATATGCGATATGACCGGATCATTAAATCAAGTGTTGATTTAATGATTTAATGCATAATTATATATTTGATATATTACTTTGCATTAACTAGTATCGGTTCACTTAAGATGGATTTTCTCACTCGGCTGTGCACATCGTATATGTGATATATTTTTTGTGCACTTGATTGTATCATGTTTGATGATACATGATAGCTAGGGTTTGTGTAAAGACTTATACCATTATTTTGTTAATGGTTAGGGTTTTGGTTTTATTCATTTATTTATTTATCTATTCATTTTTGAGAAAAAGATAAAAGAAAAACAAAAATGGTTTCTTTCATTCTTTCATGAAGCTTGTTGAAGCTTCATGAAGCTTTGACCAAAGCAACCATTCTTGTCTTCTTCTCTAACCCTAACCATTCAACCTAACTCAAGTTAACTCTCTACACTTGACCTTGGTTATGATATGATAAGTGTGGTTTTTATTTAGTTTAGAAAATAACTGATCATAATATTCTTTCTTCTTCTTCAATGAAGAAAGCATGACTTCATCAATGGTGACTTGATGAAATGAGTGAGAAATCCAATTCTAAAATGAACCCACTTCCTATTTCTTCATCCTCTACCTCTTGCCAAGTAGTATAGGATGTTTTCTTCACAAGTTTAATGGCTTAGTGAAGTGGGAGCTTGATCTAGTGATGCCTCGACGTAGATCATCTTCGGCATCGAAGCCAACGACCAAGCCCGCCCAATTCTCTGATGAAGCCGATGCTAGAGTCCGGGATGAGATTTGTACAGCGAGGGGACTTCATCACGGAGCTATGGAGGTGGAGAACCGGATCTACAAAGTTGTATTTCCGTTCACTTAGTTAAGTTGTTAACTAGCTTCTTGTTTCGCCTAAAATTCTAGTTGACGATCCGTATTAGGGTTTCTCGGCACTTGTAAAATTTGAAATTGGCATGGTTGATGCATTGTGAGACCTCATTAGCGTGCCTAGGAACCCTACAGTAGTATCAGAGCTTAACTAGAGCCTTAGTCGATGCTTAGACGTTGTTAGAAACCCGATCGAACCCGAAACCCCAAACTTTTCATTCTCTCTGGACTTTTTCCAAAAACTGGGTTTTTTCCAGATTAAAAATTGCTAAAAAATTCAGCAGGGAATTCTAAGAATTACGGTACAAAATTTGACTCATGATATGTTAATAGTGCGGCGGTTCCGCAGCCAAATGATGAGAGTTGCCTGTAATTTTTGCACAGTAATTCATTTTTCCAGGTGCTGTATTTTCTGGGAATTTTTAATATTTATTCAAGAGTTGAATATTCTGGGTTGCATTGGGAGTTCGTAGATTCGATCGGATTATCAGACTTCGTCTATGTGTTTTTCCGGATATTTTAGAATATGTTAAAAAGTTCGACCGGATATAAATACCCAATTTTTCCCCTGTCGGGAAATTTCCAAGTGTTGGATTTTTCCGTGGTTTAAAGACATTCTAAGTAGTGCAAATAACGCGATGGTCCCTCTAGAAGACAAAAAACCTTAACTCGATTATGTGACCGTCTCGAACTGCCCTTTGAACCTTAGGGTTTGGGGCAGTACGGCATGCCACATGTGAGGCGTTGGCTTGACCCTTCTACGGCAGGACCGTTGGTACTGAGGCATGAACTGGATATTTTTAAACTTGTTTCATGTGTTGATCTGTATCGGGAAAACCTGGGTGTTCGATTGTTCGATCGGAAAGTTTAACATTTTCTATTTATCTTGAATGGGATACAATAATTGGAATTCACAAGTAGTTATGAGATAACTGAATGAATGTTATAAACACAGCACTTTAGTCTCAATTGATCGGTTGCTATGGAATTTTGATGTGATCAAAAGTCCGTCGCAATCACGTAGCGTACGCGGATACTCGCCGGGTAAACTTAATAGACAGCCTCGCTCCATAGCCCCGACCAAGTGACTGTAGGAGAACCCCGTCGCCGAAAGATCCGTTCGGATGCTCGCGGCAGCGGTGTTCCGCCTTGGTGCACTTCGTGGACGGCATCGGGAGTGCGGCCGTCTACTAAAGTTTGCGACGAGCATTCGATCAACATGTCGGGAATCTTGTTGAATTGCCCGACTTGATATTGAAAAGTGTTTTCGATAATGAGACTAAAATGCGGGGTTTATAATTGTTAGGCATGTGATGTCTAAGGTATTCATTTGATTAGGCATGCGATGTCTATGGTGATTGCGGATTCCAACAGTTGTAGTTTTACACTTTCTTTTCTGTGACCGTAAGTGTAATATGTCATATCGCCGGTTTCGTTGCTATATGTCAACGACAATTGGGATGCGCATATTTACTTACGTTGATGACATGTGATGTTATGTGTTGCTGGATATGTTATATTGGATCGTCGTGTTTGAATAGCCGGGGTTTTTTATGTGAGATGAGTGTTTTTTCATTTTCATTCATGTAAAATCTTGTATGTAATATTCTTTTATTAGGGCACTTCCAGGTTGCGGAAGATGTCACCGTTTGTATATTATTTATTTTTCCGCACTAGGATAGACCCAAGGAGGGGAGCACAAGTAACCGGGTTCTGGAGTCCACTGGGAGACCAACTCGAGGAGTCGAGTCCGGGTCTCCTAACTCTAGAATTGGTAGGGTTGCTTGCCGCTCTCGTAGGGGTCTAGGGGTGTGGGTTTGGCTATTCATCGCGACCGTGGAATCCGTGTTTTATACTGGCTCGTATTGAAAACACGGACGTCCTAGTATATCCAATATTTCATATATTTCTTCTGCTGCGATATCTGTGATGTGATCATGTGATGTTCTGTGATAAATACTGTATATAGTATATATGATATATTATATAGACGTTACTTATGTTTTGCACTCGCGCTAGCCCTGCCCCGCTCTGTCGTTAGTTACCTAACCTAACGGTGCACGAGGGGACATCGAGGCGAATGCGGATGGCATAAGTGTACGTCGTATTTATCTGTGATGTTTAGGTACTTAAATGATGGGACTTCATTAATATGATTAATGAAATAAAAGAAATCTAAAGATGTTGTAGAATCGAATTTCAAAATAAAAAGGGTAGCTACAGTTCTTGCTTTGCACAGAGGTATATGTGATATATCCTGCACCTTATTCGATGAGGAAAGGACCGAGATCCCTTCACCGGGAGTGACTCCTTTACCAATAACTGGCAGATGCTACACACTCGGTTTGTCTTTTGATTGCTTTTAAGAGTTTTTGCTTTGCACAGTGATATATATGATATATCCCGCACCTCATTCGACGAGGAAAGGACCAACGATCCCTTCACCGGGAGTGACTCCTTTAGCAAAACTAGAAAAGCCTCAAAAGCACTCCATTTTAAAATCATTTGATTCTACAACGATATCAAGTTCATTACGCAATAGGTTTTTATAAAAACCTGTCGTAGCCCTCCGTCATTTCAGATAAGTACTAGTTAGTATTCGTGCTGCGGTAGTTTGGCATTCGTCAAGGCGTAGTGTACGGTAGCTAACTAGTATTTATCTGCTTATGCATATGATGCAGATTGGATTAGGGTATTCGTACGGCGTTGTTTGGCATTCGTCAAGGGTCGTGCGGGTGGGTTTAATTCAATCAAGAAATGTACGGGTTGAACTTGACTAGTGGACTTTGGGTTGTTTGGCATTAGTCAAGGTCATAGAACACTAGGGGCAAAATATTATCGGGAATTTCAAGTGTTGAAATTTGCAATGAGATTGCATACCTTCTATGAGATAGTTGGATCCCGATACCCACTGCGGGTAATTGTTACTCCTGGGAGAGTTTTACACATTACAATTAGCCGATCAAGTAGGTGTCTAGAAAGGTGTTAACGGGGTTACGCCTCTGGGAAAACGAGGTTTACATTAATTAGGTTCGTGCGAAAGCACGGGGGACCTCCCTCAAAGTACCGACACTGGCCTGGCTGAAAGATTGGCGAACTTGTAGTGTGTAATTAATCCCGGCTAGTATTTCCTTTTAGGGTTTGAAGGAAGATTTGATAAAAACAGTGGGAGCCATCCTGATTAGATAAAATAATAACCAATCTGATCTTGCAAGAGCGCATGCTGAGTGTTTTCTTCTCTCTCTCTCCAGGTAGCGACCATATCACGCCTTAATCAAGATAATAATACGGATGTATTGACCGAACCCGCTTGTTATACTGAGCTGGAGAACGTTGGTCCCGCTCCAACTTATAATTGTTATAAGACAGAGCAGGAAATTGGGGATTACCAGAATTCCCGTGCCGCCCAAACGAAGAAAGTGCATATGATGCATCTCTTTCGGGTGTGTTCATTACAAAGAACTGTTTCTCTGTATCCTCTACATCCTGGGTATGTGATACCGGATCAGGATCCCAGATATGTAATCAGTTACATAGGGCTACAGAAAGGTAGAGAACTGAGAACGGGTGATAAGTTTCATGAGACAGAAAACAGGGCAAGTGTTGCAGCCAAGTCTGTTGGTCACTGTCACCCTGTATTACGAATACATTGATTCTGAACGAATGTTATTAGATACCGAACCTGATATACAAAATCATATCAGTCTCTTTATCAGTAAATAAATGATAAAAATTTTTATTGTTGGATAATGTTTTGAACATTTCCTATATCAAAAGTTGATCGGTTCAGGCACGTTATCTAAAAGCATTAATGTTCTAAATCAAACTACAATTCTTAGTATACGGAACACACACAAGAGAAAGAGTTCAGAAATGAACGAATTTTTCTTGAGGTATTGTAGACTAGGTCATATCAATGCGACCTGACTGGCTGAAGTTACATTTTAGATGCATATTTAAATCGGTTTGAATTTACATCTTGTGAAACTTGCCAGTCATGTCACAGAGATAAGATGACCATAGCTCCGTTTACTGGAAACAGAGAAAGAGTTAGTAAACTCTTGGGATGATACATGTTGATGTATGTAAGGTCCCCTGTCTACATATACCAGGACTGGTTCTTTGTACTTCGTTACATTCTCTGATAATCTCTCAAGATTCAGACATATGTTCCTGTTGAAACACAAGTCCGAACCTTTTGAGATATTCACAGAATATGATTTAGAAGTAGAGAACCAAAACACGGGTATAAGTATTATATCCTTTGATGTGATCGAGGAGGAGAATACTTGAGCACGAAAAATCCTGGATTATTCTAAAGGAGAATGAGATTCTCTCTCAGCATTACTCCTCCGTATACACCATAGCACGATGGTATATCGGGGCGGAGCAATAGCACCCTATGTGATATGGTGTGCTCTATGATGAGTACTACTGAGTTTCCTATTTCCTTTTGGGAGTTATGCACTTGAGAAGCTGTATACCTACTGAATTGGGTTCCAATCAAATCAGTTGCCTACCATTTCATATGTGATATGATAAGGGAAGAGCCCATATCTTAAGTTGGTTAAGATTTGGGGTTGTCCGGGCTATGTCTAAAAGCAAAATCCGGACAAGCTCGAGGCAAGGTCTGTAATGTAGAACTGGAAAGGTTCCAGCTATACAAAACTGCAGCTGATGATTTGACAGAACCAAAGGATTCAATAGTTACCAACGAACCTCAGCCTCTCCGCCGTTCTAGTAGGGTTTCTCACCCACTTGAGAGTTGCTTCGGTTTCTCTATGACAGTGGGAGCGAGGATTGCATCATGAGATGATGACCCAACTAATTTCGAGCTGGCCATCAGGAGTGAGACTCTGTAAGAATGGCTGGATGCTTAGCGATCTGAGATGGAATCCTTATACACCAACAAAGTATGGACTTTAGTTGCTATATCTGAAGGGTTAAATCCCCATCAGGAGCAAGTATATCTTGAGAAGATTACTTGGTGTAGATGGAAAAGTTGAGACTTTCAAAGCTAGACTTGTTAAAGGTTTTCGTCATTGACCAGGCGTGGATAATGATGAAACCTTTTCCAGTGGCTATGCTTAAGTCCATCCGAATCCTACTTGCCACGGCTACATACCATGACTGCGATATCTGGCGGTTGGGTGTCATGACTGCTTTTCTAAAATAATGTTATAGAAGAGAGCGTCTATAAGTACACAGCCAGAGGGCTTCGTAAACAGTGGGAGCAGCGGAAACGTGTACAAGATGCTTTATAGGATAAAGCAGGCATCGCGGAGTTGGAACATCTGTTTTGATGGTTTAGTCAAAGAGTTTGACATCATCAAAATGGTAGATGAACCTTGTATAAACAAAAAGGTAGTAAGGAGTATAGTGACGATCCTCGTAGAGTACGTGGATGACATGCTCTTGATAGGGAAGGAGTTTCCTATGCTACGCTCAGTCAATCTCCGCTTATCACAATGATTCTCCATATAGGATCAAGGTGATACCTCCTAAATCCTGGGTTTTGGATCTATGAGATAGATCTAATTGGATGTTAGCATTCTCACTAGTTGTAGTGAGATGGTATCAACCGATCCTGGGGAGAATCACTGGAAGGGTTCCAGGGTGATAAGGACGACTGAAAATCAGTCACAGGCATTGTCTTTACCCTCAGTAAATGGACGGTATATTGGAAGAGTTCCAAGCTAGATACCGTGACATACTAGACGATTAAGGCTGGATACATCGCTTCTTGAGATGCTACCAAAGAGGCAGTCTGGATGTATAATAGTTCACGAGATGAACTTCGTTCCTACCATTGTGAGACAATGGAGTTGTGGCTTATGCCAAGGAACGCCCGTCCCATCAGTGATCCAGACATATTCTAAGGCAGTATAACCTGATCATGGAGATCGTTGATCTCCAAGGAGATCGAGGTTAGGAGAGCAGACTCAGAGGACAACACAGCGGATCCACTCACAAAGGCCTGTTCCCAGAGAGAGATTTTTATGGGATGGTTGAGTATGAGATACTACAACCACTGCTATCAGATGGCCCTAGTGCAAGTGGGAGATTGTTAGTTATATGTATGCCCTAGAGGCCATTACCATAGATAGGATGTATATTGTAGTGGATGCTTGGACATATATAGGGAGGACTTTCTTTCTCGACATTATAGTATGCTATCTGGTTGCTCTTTACCTTAACGTGTATACTGATTGTCTCTCTGTTACATGTTGGTAAAGCCCTTAGGATGTGTACTTGACTACCTGGACTATGATGTAGATCATACTAGTGGGGACATGGTAGTCCATAAGTACATCCTTCAAGGTCCCTAGTCGTGGGTGTATCGAGACGGGGCATCGATATACCAGAGTAGACTAGCGTATACCTTCTCGACCCATACAGATGGGCGATGGATGATCCCATATCCATTGGTGTTTGACATCAGAGATGATATACGGGTGCTCAGTGGAGACTGGGTACACTGGACGGACTCGCCGAGAACTCCCAGATGGTATTATACCTTAAGTCAGATGGCAGTTCTCTGGTGACACTGGTACAGAGTAGTCTGTTGACCCGAGATCGTCATAGAGTCTTGTGTGGTTCCCACTGTGCTTTGATTTCCACCTTACCACGTCCAAGAGGGCATGCAAAACGGTGGTTTTTGGGTACAGTCCCGAATCACATGGAGGCAATGAGCGATAGGAGGGGATTCGTCTCTCCCGGTATAGGTGGTTGATGTTGCGCTGTGTTCGATTGGCTGTAACCGGAAATCCCTGGCCAGGGTTGCTGAGATTTACTGGTAAGTGTTACCTGTAGTTTCTCGAACTGTTACAGGCCTCATATCGACACGACTTATCGAGCTATTGGGGTCTGACGTTTACCACCCCTAGGCAAGATATGCGACATATCAGACGACGAGACCGGACTGTACGGTAAGTGTTACTGGTTGGATTCACAGAAGTGTGAGCGGGCTTGCTCGTTGATCTTCTGATCGCTCAATACCCGGGTGGTTTAGCAGACCGCTTGCGGCTTGTGGGTGCTTGATATGATCATCATTTGCTGCCGGCGTATTGACGAGTCTTTAGAGTCCTACACAGAGGTTTCCTGGCTCAAGCGAAACGAAATAGGAGCGCATATGAGATATGTGCGGGACCGAGAATAATACCAGTATGTGATACTGTATTTGATTCTCGCGATATGTAACATTGATCGGTTATATGCGATATAGTCGAGTTATCGGATCAAGTGTTGATTCGATAAGTTGTTACTATTGATATTAGTCGGTTATATGCGATATGACCGGATCATTAAATCAAGTGTTGATTTAATGATTTAATGCATAATTTTATATTTGATATATTACTTTGCATTAACTAGTATCGGTTCACTTAAGATGGATTTTCTCACTCGGCTGTGCACATCGTATATGTGATATATTTTTTGTGCACTTGATTGTATCATGTTTGATGATACATGATAGCTAGGGTTTGTGTAAAGACTTATACCATTGTTATGTTAATGGTTAGGGTTTTGGTTTTATTGATTTATTTATTTATCTATTCATTTTTGAGAAATAGATAAAAGAAAAACAAAAATGGTTTCTTTCATTCTTTCATGAAGCTTGTTGAAGCTTCATGAAGCTTTGACCAAAGCAACCATTCTTGTCTTCTTCTCTAACCCTAACCATTCAACCTAACTCAAGTTAACTCTCTACACTTGACCTTGGTTATGATATGATAAGTGTGGTTTTTATTTAGTTTAGAAAATAACTGATCATAATATTCTTTCTTCTTCTTCTTCATCTTCTTCAATGAAGAAAGCATGACTTCATCAATGGTGACTTGATGAAATGAGTGAGAAATCCAATTCTAAAATGAACCCACTTCCTATTTCTTCATCCTCTACCTCTTGCCAAGTAGTATAGGATGTTTTCTTCACAAGTTTAATGGCTTAGTGAAGTGGGAGCTTGATCTAGTGATGCCTCGACGTAGATCATCTTCGGCATCGAAGCCGACAACCAAGCCCGCCCAATTCTCTGATGAAGCCGATGCTAGAGTACGGGATGCGATTTGTACAGCGAGGGGACTTCATCACGGAGCTATTGAGGTGGAGAACCGGATCTACAAAGGTTGTATTTCCGTTCACTTAGTTAAGTTGTTAACTAGCTTCTTGTTTCGCCTAAAATTCTAGTTGACGATCCGTATTAGGGTTTCTCGGCACTTGTAAAATTTGAAATTGGCATGGTTGATGCCTTTTGAGACCTCATTAGTGTGCCTAGGAACCCTACACAGGACACGCTGAGAAATCCTAGTGCGGGGGCCTGATTAAATACGTGTATGTGATACCGTATTCTAATTTGGAAGTTAACTGATGTCGGTCAGGTTATATGTGATATAACCGGATTACCGAATCATGTGTTGATTTGATAATGTGATATACAGATAAATGATATTAGTAGGTTATATGTGATATAACCGAATTATTAAATCAAGTGTTGATTTAATAATATGATATATAATATATTTGATATAATTATATCTTAACTAATATTTTTAGCTGACTAATTATTTTGTTGTATATATGTATTAATATATATATATATATAATGAATCATGACATGAATTTCTATTTTTGGAAAATAGAAAAAGAGGTGGAAAATGAGGAGGTATGGTGAGGCATGGCATTTATCATTTATTTATTTCTCTCGACTCAATATTCAAGTATGGTTGCAATTTAATATGGATATTTACTCCATGTTTGAATGAGTGAGGGGTCAAGAGAGTTGCCATACTCTCTCATTCATTTGAGACTTGTGTTTTTCTAGAGCTCCTTCTTGAGTTGCTCTCTATGCTCCTCTTCATCTTCTTCTTCCTCTTCATGCCTTCAAGATTCAACCCCTCATATGTGTTGTGAACCATGAAGCTTGAACAAAACTATTAAGCGAACAAAACTAGTGAGCAAACAAACCCCCTACTTCACCATCCTACACTTGATTAGTAATCAAGTGTAGCGTGTTTCCTTCACTAAAGAGTTTAGTGAAGAGGTAGCTTGGAATTGCAGACTTTGGGTGGATCATCTTCGGTACGAAGATCATCGAAGGAAGCTTGCACCAACTCGAAGTGGAGCCTAGTGGAGTCGTGTGGACTACAACTCGGAGCTTTAGAAGAGAAGGACACGTTCATCAAAGGTTGTAGCTTCCTTCCCTTCTATTAGTTTTTTGATATCATCATAGAAAACCCTAATAATCTAGTTTGATCCTTTAGTAATATAGCTTAGCACCTAGAATTTTTTTTTAATTTGGCATGTTTGATGCTACTAGAACCTCATGGTGGTGCTAGGGTAGACTTTCAAAAAGGTCTTTGTTTCTCGGCATACCCACTTTCTGGAGACTCAATTTCTTAAAAAAGAAATAAGTGGGAGCGCAATAGAACTGGAAGAAATTCCATAACCACAACCTATTACTGAATGCATGGAGGAACCAGTAGTTTTGAAAGAATCGGACATCCCCGCGCCACTCCGCAGGACTAGTAGGCAGTCTCATCCGCCCGAGAGATACTAAGGTTTTCTCATAGTAAGGAATAGAGAGGATTGCATCATCGACAATGATGAGCCAACTAGTTTCCAGCAAGCCATTAGGAGCAGAGACTCGGTAAAATGGCCGGATGCAATGGGGTCTATGTACACCAACAAAGTATGGACATTGGACATTGTACCAGAAGGTGTAAAACCCGTAGGCTGAAAATGGATCTTCAAAAAGAAGATTGGTGTAGATGGACCGGTTGAAACCTATAAGGCTAGATTTGTTGCAAAAGGTTTTCATCAAAGACCTGGTTTGGACTATGATGAAACCTTTTCTCCAGTGGCTTTGCTCAAATCCATTCGGATCCTTCTTGCCATTGCTACCTTCCACGATTATGAAATTTGGCAGATGGATGTAAAGACCGCTTTTGTGAATGGTAATTTAGAAGAGTGTGTCTATATGGATCAACCGGAGGGTTTCATAGAGAGTGAGAGCTGCGGAAGAGTGTGCAAGTTGCTTAAATCCATTTATGGATTAAAGCAGGCATCGCGGAGTTAGAACATCTGTTTTGATGAGACGGTCAAGAAATTCGAATTTATCAAAAATCCAGATGAACCATGCATTTATAGTAAGATTGTAGCGAGAACTATGGTATTCCTCGTCTTATACGTGGATGATATTCTCCTGATAAGAAATGGCATTCCTATGCTACAATCGGTCAAAATATTCTTGTCACAAAGGTTCTCCATGAAAGACCTGGGTGATGCCTCCTACTGTAACAACTACAATTTCAATGTACGGAAAATTTATTTAAAAGTTAATGTAAAACTGGAGTAATTGCAATTCTGTGTACACTATAAATATTTGAATTTCTTTTGAACAGCAAAAAAGCACTTATAGCTCATTGGTAAAGCCTTGCACTGCTGTGACATAGCCCCTGTGTTCGAATCCCCCCAGTCACATTATCTTTTTATTGATTTTTCTTTTAATATTTTAGAAGACCAAAGGTTTACACGTGCACTACACGTAAAATGAAAAGCCACACGGCAAACAAACACATGGGAAATGGAATTTACACAGACCCCAACACGTGGCATGAATCCAAGCCAATTTCACCGGTTTTGGACCGGCGAGGCGTGTGATGGGGACCGGCACCTCCGGGCATACCTGTACGGGATGCTCCAAGATTTTAACCCCAGCACCCCTTGGCTTACCCCACTACCCCCATGCTGTTTGATTTCTCTACACATTTTCAGAGAATTAAAAATTGGTATTAATCCACATTTAATGTACATTTTAATTCTATTCTTCATTATCCTAAACCCTAATTTTCCCTATAAATACCACACCCCATTTCACCTCCATTACAAAAGCTCTATAAAATTTCCAAGTCCCATGTTGTTAAGTGGAGTTAGCAAGAGGCGAAGTTCCGGCGACGTTCCAAGAAGAATCCGGTGACGAAACGATGCCCCGACAGTTCCAAAATCTTTCCCTTCCTCCCTTCTCCCCTTCTCTTTTGCTATTCTAAAACTTATTCTTTTCAAAACTCGTCGGAAGCGGAGTTATTCCGACTCTATTTTCTTTCAAAACAAAATTTTTCTTATACAATAAAATACCATATTCTCTCATAATATTTAACAAACATAAATAAACACATTAGAACAAGTTTCATCTCAAAATAATTCATGTTGCAATTTCTATTTCACTTTTACAGTAAAATACCATCATATTTACAAACGATAATGTTATCCACTTTTAACTGTATTACCTTTAGATAATGCATGAGGTAATGACCTACGTCATCACAACACACATCTTTGATATATCACGATGAATTTTAGGACTCTAGTTTATGGGAAAATACGATTTTACGAATAAATACCTTGAACATTCAAAACCGTTTTCTTTAAAAAGTGTGTTATTTAAATTCCTTGCAATTGCGCCTCTACAACCCATTTTGGGGAACCCTGATCGGGATGGTGCGGGTTATCGCACGTCCTCGGGCCTAGTAGAGTGAGATGCAGACCTCCGTTAGGAGCATTCGATCTCGATGGAATTTTTAATGCAATTTTTAAGAAAATGAGATTTCTACAAAATAAATAAAATTTATTTTTATTAAATATATTTATATATGAATATTATCAAAAGATTTATTTTAAATATATTATACAAATATTCCATGTTTCCTAAATCAAAGGAATCACAATTTCATGAATCTACCATGACAATTCAATACAATATCAATATTTCATTAAAATACCATATACAATGAAAACTAGGTTCTACTCACTAGAAAATTTCACTTTTATAAAATATACATCTATGAAAACCCTAAAGACGATAATTAAATACATGAAGTGTATTTTGAAATTATATCAAAACTATTTTTATGTAAAACCCCTCAAGTTATACTAAATTACAATAAGAACCCTAGTAAATATAGGTTTAAGTGGGACCAGTTCTTTTTAGCCTCACGGAGCCGGAGAATATGGGTATTTGCCTATCTAAGGTAGACAACCTAACAACGGTGTTATCAACACGGTAATTGTCTTGGAAAAAGACATAAATCCTGCCGTCCATGTGCAACAGTTACCGATAACATCAAAATAATCAGGACTTCAATTCTTTTTAAAAGGCTGACTCGGTTTTAGTCACAGTCAAATATGTGTAAGTCCATGTCGCGCACCCCGCGGGATCGTGGGGAGGAGAAATAGGTGAATTTTTTTTTTCAAAAGATCGCGGCACGGACTTGGACTCCAGGATTGGTGCTAAACCCTAACTAGCAAACTAAAAGTGAGGTAAACTAAATGTACAAAAGTTTATACCTCATGATTCTGGTCCTTCGGGTCTTCATTCCTCGCTTTCCTTCTTCTTGTTGTTGACTCCATGGATCGATTCGGGTCGCCGCTCCCTCATCAGACTCCTCAACTCCAAGATGATCCACCCGAGGAGATGTGCATCGAACTCCTATCTTAACGGAGGCAACTAGGGCATCAAGGTCGCTACCCATGATGTCGTAGAGGATGTAGAGATGTGTGTATTGATTGTAATATCTATGCTTGCCCTAGATCACTCAACACATGAGTTCACTAGAGCTTTGAGGAAGAAGATGGCCTTTTAGAAAATGCTAATGAGGAAAGAGAATGAGAGTGAAGATAGCTCTCATATCTTTTCTTAACTGAACCATATTCTCTTTTTCAAAGAATAAATAATATCAAAACATAAAATAAGGTTCAAGTTACGAACAAATGAGTCATGGCTTGAAAAGGTACCAAGTGGCTCATGAAGCCATGCCCACTCTCATGCAATTTCCACATCATTTCCTAAATCCATAAAATGAATATTATTTAAACCAAAATGATAAATACAAATTATGATATGTCATCCTCTATAAGCATCTTTGACCAATTTACAAAAATGCCCATCGTCCGTACATACGTACCCGTATCCGTATTCCGAAAAATGCGGATACAAAAAGACGAAAACAATCCATCAGTACAATACTATGATCTGGCTTAAACCAAAAGCCTGCTAGTATTGTCCGTCCGAATTATCAAGTGCGCATGAGCACACGCACGTGATCGAACCCTGTCGTAAAACCATACGACCTCTACATCTTTTGTCCAATGCAGGGAAACCCTCTGTGTGGGACTCTAAAGACTCGACATTACGCTGGCAGTGGGTTTAACCACAGGTCGCAAGCGGCAGTAGCTGTACGTAACGACCCCCAGGTATATGTCGATGAGAAGGCCGATGAGAATAACTCATCCGAACTCCAACTAAGCCTATCTGTGACAAGCTCCGTACAGTCCGGTCTGTTCGTCTATGAGTATCGCATGTCGGATCTAGGGGGGCGGTAAACGTCCGACCCCTAATAGTGGTAAAAGTCGTGCCGGAGTGTATCCCAGAACACCGTGAGAAACTTCTGGAAATACTACTAGTAAATCTCGCTTGCCCTGACCAGGGACTTTGTGTAATGGCTCTCCAACACAGTGCGACATCAACCCCCAATACCGGGAGAGACGAATTCTATCTAACCGCTACTGCCTCTAAGTGCTTCGGGACTGCACCCAACTACTACCTATTTGTATGACTCCTTTGAGCCATGGTAGGGTAGTAATCAAAATACAGTGGGAACACACTCGAGGAGAAGTGGCAGTGTCAAGTCGACGGACTAAGCTGTACTCATGTCACCTAGGAACTGCTGTCTGACGATAGGTATATTACCAAGCAGAAGTTCCCAACGAGTCTTGTCCGGTGTACTCATAACCTAATGAGCACCTGCATACTATCTCCAGTATGACGTACTAATGGCTGTGGGACAGACCATCTCCCCTGCTGGGATGAGAAGCGTACACACTAGTCTACTCTGGAGTATCGATGCCCTGTCTCGATAATCCTACGACTAGGGACCTGTATAAGGATGTGCTTACAGACTACCCAGCCACCACTAGTGTGACTGACATCACGACGCTGGTAATCAAGCAATGATCCGAAGGGCTCTACTAATATGTATAAGCGATATGTTAAAAGAAACACATGCACATATTGAAGTAGAAACAAACCAGGTAGCATACTACCATTTTGAGCAAGATTTTCAATACAACTGTGAATATCCCAAGCTTCCATTAAGTAATATACAAACTAGTATTATACAATAATGGCCTCTAGGGCATATACACTAACAATCTCCCACTTGCACTAAGGCATATACTGGCATATTGCAGACCGAAGATCTCGAATAGCCTCTCGAACACTGTCTAAGAGATGGTCCTGGTGAGTGGATCTGCAGTGTTGTTCTTCGTATCTACTCTCCTTACCTCGATCTCCTGGAGAAAAGCTATCTCCTTGATCAGATGTTACCACCTTAAGATGTGTCTGGATTACTGATGGGACTTGGGTTCTTTCCCTAAAGCTATAGCACCGATTGTTGTCTCAATACAAAAGTATAGGAGCAACAATGGAAAGAACCACCTGAAGTTCAATTAAGACCTTCCTTATCAAGACTGTCTCTTTTGTGGTGTCACAAGCACCGATCTACTCCGTTTCCATTGTTAAGTCAGCAACGGTGTTCTGCTTGGAGCTCTTCCAACAGACCGTCCCTCTACTGAGGATAAAGCTATAACTCGATATAGATTTGGAGTAATTCTTATCACTATGGAAGCTGGAGTCAGCAAAGGCCTCGATCTGGAGGTCCAAACTGCTATACACCATGAACATCTCCTTAGTCTTTTTCAGGCACATGAGAATGTTCAATACTGCTTCCCAGTACTTCTCCCCTGGGTTTGACTGATACTAGCTTACCATGCTTTCGCTGTGGAAGTAACATCTGGTCTGGTATACAACATCGCATATGTTATAGAGCCTACCGCAGTAGTGTAGGGTATAATCGATATGCGAGCCCTTTCCAAATCAGTCTTGGTAGACATCTCTTTGGAGAAGGTGATTCTGTGACAAGCCGGTAGACTACCATGCTTAGAATCTTCCATACTAAATTTTTTTCAGTATGGCGTTGGTGTAGCTTGATATTGAAAAGTCCCACTATCCACTCTGATCTATTACAATAGATCTGGATCCCCAGAATATGGTTGGTATCACCCAGGTTTCTCATGGAAAACTTCTGTGACAAGAATCCTTTGACTGATAGTAGTATAGGAATGTCATATCCTATTAAGAGAATGTCATCCTCGTTCTTGACGAGGAATCCCTCAGTTCTCCCTACAATCTTACTATAGATGTATGGTTCAACCGGATTTTTGATAAAGTCGAATTCTTTGACTTTCTCATTAAAAACAGATGTTCCAACTCCGCGATACCTGCTTTAGTCCATAGACTTAAGCATCTTGCACACATACCTGCTGCTCCCACTCTGATTGAAAACCCTCTGGCTGAACTGTTGGAGATAGTGCCCTCAAAGTCAATTATTGGATCGCAGATACGTGATTGCAATGATTGAGGCAGGACCTATACCGATATGACAGTCTTGCTCGAAATGATAGTATGCTATCTGTTTTGTCTTTATCATCGTATACATGCTTTAGTTCGCTATTGCATGATTGATAGAGCCCATAGGATTCTTGCTTGACTTCCAGCATTATGATGGTGATCATATACGTGGGAGCTGGGGTCTGTAAGCACATCCTTAATGTGTCCCTAGTCGTGGGAGTTTCGAGACAGGGCATCGATACTCCAGAGTAGACTAGTGTATACAGTCGACACCCCGATGAGGGGTGGTGGCCGGTCTCACAAGCCACTGGTGTAAGTTGGATCACCCAAGATGTATACAGGTGCTCATTGAGTTATGAGTACACCGGACAGGACTCGCCGGGAATATGCTAGTTGGTATTATACATATTGTCAGATAGCAGTTCCCTGGAGACATGTTTACAGGTTAATTTGTCGACCTGAGATCGTCATTTGTCTCGTGTGAGTTCCCACCGTGCTTTGATTACTACCCTACCACGCTCAAAGGAGACGTGCAAACAGGTTTTAGTTGGGTACAGTCCCGAGCCATATAGAGGCAGTGAGCGGATCGTCGGGGTATCGTCTCTCCCGGTATTGGGGGTTGATGTCGCACAGTGCACGGGTGGCCATCACTAGAAATCCTCGGCCGATGTAGTGGAGAATTACTGATTTGGATCAGTAGTTTCTCAAATGGTGATGGGGTTCATGCCGACACGATTTATCGCCTTATTAGGGGTCTGACTTTATCCACCCCGCTAGACTCGATATGTGATAATCTTTAGATGAACAGATCGGACTGTACGGATATTGTCACTGTCAGGCTTAGTAGGGTTTATGGATGAGTTCGCTCGTCAGCTTCCCTTCCAATCAATACATAGGCAAACGTTACATACAGATCGTACCTCTGACGTGCTAGTGGTTATACCCAGTGCCAGTGTGTTGATGAGTCATTAGAGTCCCCCACAGATCGTTTCCCAAGTTTGGGCGAAACGGTGTAGTGGCCGTATGGTTTTATGGCAGGGTTCGGAAAATGCACGTGCGTTTACGCACGTGTCATATTTCGGGCAGGTAATACTGGTGGGCTTTGGTTTTAGCCAGATCCGAGTATTGTACTGTGTAGATATAATTTCTTTGTCTCAGTTGCATTTGTATTCGGTCGTTATACAAATGCGTGTATATTTATACTGATACGGGGTTATCCTGAAATTCATTTCGGGATCGCTTTTGGAAGTTGCCAGTTTCCAGTTTTCTATCACCCGTATTTAACATTCGGTTAAATACGGAGTTATCTTTTCTTCATGAGGGTGAGTCATGAGGCGAGTCATGAGTGTGGAAGTTTCTTGGATTGGTGACTAGGTTAATGAATCATTATTTGCATTAATTAATGGATGACTAGTTTAGATGAGTCATTCATTGCATTAATGGGTTTTGGTTTTCACTAAGATTTCTTCTTCTTGATCTTTTAGCTTAAGGTTACCCTCCCCCCTACTACACTCACCCCCCACCTCTATATAGTGGTCGTCCCCCTCTCTTGAAAGAGGATGGTTGTTGATGAAGAAAATGATTGATATAGTTTTGGACTCATGGAAATTAGATAGCCTCATTTCTCATTTCACCCGATCCAAAAGGCAATTTCATTAACCATTCGTCCATGGCTTTGGACGAAGTGAGACAAAGTGTTCTACTCATTTTCTACTTCATCTTGGTCGTCTCTTTTAGCAAACTTGACGACCGAGTTGCCTCGGTTCAGAGGTGGGAGCCTGTTTAAAGATCCGTCGACGTGGTGCCACCTGGACGAGAAGACCGGAGATTCAGGAGATCGGAGCAGCCGCAACAAAGCGTGGGATGACGGTTGAAGACCGAAGGACTCAGATCATTCGGTATAACATTTGTACCCACTTTGTAGTTTGTTAGTTTAGCTTTAATGGCAGATCCGGTTTATAGCACGCGATAGCGCCAGTTGTAAAAAGCTTTTGTTCAACATTTGGCATCGTTAGACGGCCGTGGCATTACCATGGACTTACAGTGGTATCAGAGCCTCAGCATTAAGCTTTACTAACTTGTGCTAACGCGTTTAAAATATCGATCGAACGGAATTTCGAAAACTGCAATTTTCTGGGTTAATGTTTCTGTCGTTTTTCAAAAGGGTATAAAAATTATTTTACATATCACAGAAAACAGAGCAGGCTTTTTTAAGCATTCTGGGAAAATTTGGGCACGTGATCCCACAGAACAACCGCGGAACCGTGGCCAGTATGTGGGAACAGTGCATGAAATATTTTCAGTGAGCTTTATATGGTTAATTATGTTTTTTGGTATATTTCTTTTGGGCCCAGTTTTTGTTACTGTACAGCAGATGTTTGTGGGGCCCACTTTGGGATATTTGGTCGATCGAAATTTAAACGTGTTAGATTACAGTACTTATATTATATCTCCGACTGGGAATGTCATTTGAGCGGTAAATTGCGTCTAATTTCTATAGTTCTTTTAGACGGATTTGCGAACGTGACATTCGCGTTGATGTTCTGTGTTGTGCTGTAATGTTGCGGATTTGTCGTGGTGGATAGCAGTGTGCAATGGTAGTGCAGTTTGGATTTATTTGTACATTTGATATTGCGGGGCGAGCGTCCAGCATGTGGACTGCCGTCACAGCCTATTTGTATAATATTCTTTTGGGGCACGACCGGGCTGGGGTCAATGTACCCGTTGTACATATTTTTATTTCTATACTAGGTTTACCCCGCGACGGAGTGCACGGATAGACGGGTTCTGGAGGGCAACGGGTCCGTATCACATGGCTTTGAGAAGCAAAGGGACCTCACTCTAGAATTGGCAGACTATTCGCCGCACTCGTAGGGGGTACAGGTTGACCCAAGGAGGGGTGCTCAAGCTACCGGATTCCGTGAAGTGCCGGGTGGTCCATTCATTTTGCTGTAGGGGGCTGCCTCGCTTCAAGTTTTGGCGGGTAACTTGCCGCGGCCGTAGGGGTCTAGGTTTCATTGCACAGGCTATCCACACGATCAGAGGAACGTCGGGTTTCAGCAGCGGCTCTGTGAAACCCGGGGATTCCAGATTATCTGTATTGTTCTGTGATGCTTATTACTTTTCTGTAATGTTGCATATTATCACGTCTGGAGCGATTATTGTATATTGGTATATATACTATTAGATGTTGTATATGTTTTACACCCGCGCTAGTCCAGTCCCCGCTCTGTCGTTAGTTAAGTAACCTAACGGGTGATGACGGGACCCTGTGGAGAATGCGGATGGCATATACGTACATTATATTTTCGTATTTTTTCTGGTGTGATGGATTGATGGGACTGCATTGATTCTTATCAATGCAAGGATAAAACAAACCTTTTTTGATGTTGTTGGAACAAATTTTAAAAGTGTTATTACAAAGACGTTTCTTTTTGTTTTGCATAGTGATATTCTGTTTAGAATATCCCGCACCACATTCGACGAGGCAATGGACGAGATCCCTTCACTGGGAGTGAACCCTTGGGCAGAAGTTTGCGTCAGGGTAATAACTTTACTATAGTCGATTACAAGTTGCTTTGCATCGCGGTATTCAGTTGGAATATCCTGCACCTCATTCCACGAGGAAAGAGCCGAGATCCCTTCACCGGGAGTGACCTCTTTAGCAAAAGGTTTTCGCCACTATATTCTTTATATAAAAAGCTATCAGGTTCCTTCAATAAAATTAAGTTCATTACGTTAAAGGTTTTTCGCCAAAAACCAGCCGTAGCCCTCCGTCATTTCTTATGGATAGTCAGTAGTATTCAAGCTATGTTTGTTGGCCAAAGTCAAGGCATAGTGCTTGGTAGCTGCCGAATATTCATCTGCTGCATAGATAAATGCGTTGGTTTAGGACAGTCGTTCTGCCTTGTTGGCCAAAGTCAAGGGCATGTGCGGGTGGGTTCAAATTAACCTGGATAATGACGGGTAGAACTTGACATGTGACTTATGATTTGTTGGCCAAAGTCAAGGTCATAAGAGCATGAGGCAAAAAAATGATATCGGGAGTTTCAATCATACAGGAAACTTGCCAGGCATGCGCATACCTTCTGGAGTGTGATAACTTGAGTGGCTTCCATCAAGTTATCATGCGGTGATAGTTGGATCCCGATTCTCACTGATGAGTTGGTTTACTCTTCGGGTGATCCCGACTAATTCTTCTTTCAGGTTTGGAAGAGAATTTGATAAAACAGTGGGAGGTTTCTTGATTAGATAAAGTAATAACCATTCTGATCTAGGTTAGAGTGCACCCAGAGTGTTTCTTTTCTCTCTCTCTCTTTGGCAGCGACCTTTGACCGACCCTAGACTATGACTCAGTCACCAAGTTGACCGAACCTTCTTAAAATACTGGCTTTTGGATTGTCCGAGTTGCATAAGTCATTGCCACTCCTTCTTTAACCCTTTGAATTTCTCAGAACACCCCGTATTACTATGGATATCCACTTCCATTGGATAGATCCATCGTATGGTTATATACGAACTCGAAAGGACTTCTTCGAGGATGGATCTAGGTTCAGGAGAAATAGAATTGGTTTATTCAGTTGTCTTTTATTATCACCTTCTCTCAGGTTGCGAGGGCTCCTTAGTTTAGGAGAGTGCACCTATTACGCTTATTAGATAGTCTTTTTCCAAACCATAGGCAGGTGCCGAAAGGTAGGGAATGAAGAAAACCAATTAGCCTAAGTAGGGTGCACAGAAGGTATTAGCTAAAGACAAAATAAAGGGATTAGAAAGAAGGCAAAATAAATTGCGACTGTTATCATTCACGACTTAAACCACGTACTTCATCGCCACTCCTATTTCACCTTTACTTTTTTCCCTAGTTCGGGAGAAATAGAATATGGTATTATTCAGTTGTCTTTTATCATCACCTTCTCTCAAGTTGCGAGTACTCCTAGGTTTAGGATGGTACACCTATTATGCTTACTGGATAGTCTTCTTCCAAACCATAGGCTGGTGTCGAACGGTAGGGAAGGAAGAAAACCATTTAGCCTAACGATGGTGTACAGAAGGTAATGAATAAAGACAAATAAAGGGATTTGGAGAGATGGCAATAAAATATACGGTTAAATTCATGAATTGGATTATGGAAGAAGCATTACTAGGAATACCAGGATACCCCTACGAAACATTTTCATGTTTCAGTGCATTGTTAAAGGAAAACTGATTTCCCGATTAGATACTTACTCCAGGATATGTATTTACCAGGTATGATTCTCACATCTGTATGGTTTTACAGATGATAAGTGGGAGTAAGTTATTGGGAATTAGGTGATTATCCTCATTATATCGGAATTCGTTGTAATTAGTGATATTTGAGGAAGTCGCCTGGGTTTTTGCCGGATGGCATGTATTTGGTTTTGAGTATCCGTTGTAGTGCACCAATTTCAAAATGATATATCTGTACGTTTATTTTTATAAAGTGAGATATAACTTTTTGAAATTATGTCTGTGACATTTACCTATATCAGTTGACGATTGGGTAAGGAGCATTGAACAACGGAGTAGTTCTTAACCATAAGTACAGTTTTCAACCTACGATGCATAGGTTTTGAGTTATTCAACTCAGTGGAATTATACAGAGTATTATATGTTGTCCAGTGTCCGTTAGGACAAAGGGGTAGGTCCTCTTACTCTGTTCTGTTTACTTGTAATTTCTCTAGTTTTTAGACAAGTGTTTCATAGAAATACAATGTCTAAGTTTTGAGAAGTTGTGGGTATAAGAATAAAATAGAGAACCAGGTATCGCAAGTATCGGGATTCTTCAAAAAGATTGAAGATGTAGATTCTTGTGATTGGTATTCAGATAAAAGTAATGGTTTTGAGAAACTTGTTTCTCTTTCGGGTTACTCATAATTGGATGTATTCCAAAGTTGAGTAATGCTGATTAGCCTTTCTCCATTAAGTTGATATGCACTGGAGACAGTTGCATGGTTTGAATTTGGTTCCAATTATTTTAGTGCGTTTATTCCTATATTGTATATAGAATGATTTATATCTTAACAATGTTAAGATACGGGGAGTTGTCCAGCTTATACTTAAAACAAGACACTGGATAACTCAAGGCACGTTTCTGTAATGGCAGTTTGTGGGTTGACCCTGGCTTTGACGAGGGTTGATTTTCTAACATCTGGAAGATCAATAGTGATATTGTTCTTGACTTGCCACAGTTTTAGTAAAAATGGATTTTTTCAGAAAACAGTAGTGGGAGTAGGGTAGAACTGGAAGTGATTCCAGAACCGCAAACGATTACGAAAAATTTAATAGGACCTATATATTCAATCTGGTTTAACATTCCAATAGCCACTCCGCAGATTTGGTGGGTAACCTCAGACACCAGAGAGGTACTCCGGTACTCTCAAGGACGGTGACCGGGAGGTTCTTATTTACCCAGACTTGATACTACTGTTGTTCCAAACTATAGGACCCTGCAGGAGGATAAGTATAGCGTCGTTCTAAACTAGCTTTAGAAGTGCACATATATATTATTCTGCCAGAGGGTTGTCGTAGTCAGTGGGAGCAGCGGAAGCAAAGTGGGAAAGGAGCTTATGTCTATTTATAGACTTGAGCAGATATGGCGGAGATAGATCATCTAATTTTGATGAGACAGTCATGACTTTGACTTCATCAAAGTAGGGAATGGATCTGTTGAGAAGGTAGTAGGGTGTGATGTCCTGATATTTGGATGACATACACAGAGTAGGAAGTAAAATTCCTATACTATGATCAGTTGTACTTTGGTCGTCACACAGTTGTTTCTCCACAAAGGATATGGATATAATATCTGCCATTCTGGTTACTAGATCTATGGTTTTAGATCTAGATTTGGGTAGTTTCCCAATATGGGTATTTTGACAATATTCTAATAGTATTTTAGAATAGATGACTCCTGGCATGGTGGTGTACCTGCAGGTGATGGAGTCACCCTCTCTAAAGGTGTCTTAGAGACAAAAGGAGAGAGGGAAGTGCATGATTGGCAGATCACTTGCTTAGGAAATTCAGTCAATCATGAGATGTCAAGTACCACACCAGATGTTGTTTTTTGCACTAGATGCGATAAGTTTATATTAATCCAATCCTGGAGAAACATAAGGAAGCGGTTTTAGAACATAAGTATATGTTCTACGGATTTGATGACGGCAACCTCCTACGGGAGACGGTTATCATTCCACGCTTCCAAGATGACATGGATGACAGAGTGATTTTCAGAGTTATAGTTTTCCCTCTGACGAGGGACGGTATTATGGACAGGTGGTCCAAGAGGATACTGTGGGAGACATGGTGCTGGATACTGATTAGGTTCAGTTATCAATAAAGTCTAAGAAGTTTGGATTTGGAGTTCATTTATGAACTAGGTCCCATCCCATCAGATATTCAGACATATTCTAAGGCAGGTATTACTCGATTCGGGAGATGGATTTCTCCGTAAACTTGAGTTTAAGAGAGATACAGAAAGAAATATCAGGGCGGATCCACTCACTGAGGCTATTTCTCGAACATAAGAGTTTTACAAACTAGTTTTCTGAAACTGATTAGTAGAGGAGTTGGATGTTCGGTATCACACGGGCTGTGAGTATGCGACATCGCAATAATTAGCCTTGAGTGCAAGTGGGAGATTTTTGGAGATAGTGCCCTCAAAGTCAATTATTGGATCGCAGGTACGTGATTGCAATGATTGAGGCAGGACCTATACCGATATGATAGTCTTGCTCGAGATGATAGTATGCTATCTGGTTTGTCTTTATCATCGTATACATGCTTTAGTTCGCTATTGCATGATTGATAGAGCCCATAGGATTCTTGCTTGACTACCAGCAGTATGATGGCGATCATATACGTGGGAGCTGGGGTCTGTAAGCACATCCTTAATGTGTCCCTAGTCGTGGGAGTTTCGAGACAGGGCATCGATACTCCAGAGTAGACTAGTGTATACAGTCGAGACCTCGACGAGGGGCGGTGGCCGGTCTCACAAGCCACTGGTGTTAGTTGGATCACCTAAGATGTATACAGGTGCTCATTGGGTTATGAGTACACCGGACAGAACTCGCCGGGAACATTCTAGTTGGTATTATACATATCGTCAGATAGCAGTTTCCTGGTGACATGTGTATATGTTAGTTTGTCGACCTGAGATCGTCATTTGTCTCGTGTAAGTTCCCACTGTGCTTTGATTACTACCCTACCATGCCCAAAGGAGACGTGCAAACAGGTTTTAGTTGGGTACAGTCCCGAGTCATATAGAGGCAGTGAGCGGATCGTCGGGGATTCGTCTCTCCTGATATTGGGGGTTGATGTCGCACAGTGCACGGGTGGCCATCACTATAAATCCTCGGCCGAGATAGTGGAGAATTACTGATTTGGATCAGTACTTTCTCAAATGGTGATGGGCTTCATGCCGACACGATTTATCGCGTTATTAGGGGTCTGACTTTATCCACCCCCCTAGACTCGATATGCGATACTCTTTAGACGAACGGATCGGACTGTACGGATATCGTCACTGTCAGGCTCAGTAGGGTTTATGGATGAGTTCGCTCGTTAGATTCCCTTCCAATCAATACATAGGCAAAGTTACGTACAGATCGTATCTCTGACGTGCTAGTGGTTATACCCAGTGCCAGTGTGTTGATGAGTCATTAGAGTCCCCCACAGACCGTTTCCTAAGTTTGGACGAAACGTTGTAGAGGCCGTATGGTTTTATGGCAGGGTTCGGAAAATGCACGTGCGTTTACGCACGTGTCATATTTCAGGCAGATAATACTGGTGGGCTTTGGTTTAAGCCGGATCCGAGTATTATATTGTGTAGATATAATATCTTTGTCTCAGTTGCATTTGTATTCGGTCGTAATACAAATGCGGGTATATTTATACTGATACGGAGTTATCCTGAAATTCGTTTCGGGGTCGCTTTTGGAAGTTACCAGTTTTCAGTTTTCTATCACCCGTATTTAACATTCGGTTAAATGCGAATTTATTTTCTTCATGAGGGTGAGTCATGAGGTGAGTCATGAGTGTGGAAGGTTCTTGGATTGGTGACTAGGTTAATGAATCATTATTTGCATTAATGAATGGATGACTAGGTTAGATGAGTCATTCATTGCATTAATGGGTTTTGGTTTTCACTAAGATTTTTTCTTCTTGATCTTTTAGCTTAAGGTTACTCTCCCCCCTCCTACACTCACCCCCCCCACCTCTATATAGTGGCCGGCCCCCTCTCTTGAAAAAGGATGGTTGTTGATGAAAAAAAGGATTGATATAGTTTTGGACTCAAGGAAATTAGATAGCCTCATTTCTCATTTCACCCGATCCAAAAGGCAATTTCATTAACCGCTCGTCCATGGCTTTGGACGAAGCGAGACAAAGTGTTCTACTCATTCACTACTTCATCTTGGTCGTCTCTTTTAGCAAACTTGACGACCGAGTTGCCTCGGTTCAGCGGCGGGAGCCCGTTTAAAGATCCGTCGACGTGGTGCTAACTGGATGAGAAGACCGGAGATTCAGGAGATCGGAGCAGCCGCAACAAAGCGTGAGATGATGGTTGAAGACCGAAGGACTAGGATCGTTTGGTATAACATTTCTACCCACTTTGTAGTTTGTTAGTTTAGCTTTAATGACAGATCCGGGTTATAGTACGCGATAGCGCCAGTTGTAAAAAGTTTTTGTTCCGCATTTGGCGTCTGTTAGACAGCCGGGGCGCTACCGTGGACTTACATGAACCCTATAGATGCACTCTTCCAAATACTGAAAAAGACATCTATACGTTCATCTGCCAAAACTTACAATCATGGAAGGCAACAATGTCAAGAAGGATCCGAATGGATTTGATCATAGCCACTGAAGAAAAAGGTTTCATCATAGTCCAAACCAGGTCTTTGATGGAAAGAACCCTTTACAACAAGTCTAGCCTTATAGGTTTTAACCTGTCCATTCACACCAATCTTCTTTCTGAAGATCAATTTTCATCCTATGGGTTTTACCCCTTCTGGAGCAAAGTTCAAAGTCTATTCTTTGTTGGTGTATATGGACTCCATTTTGGTCCATATTGCATCCAGCCATTTTTGAGTCACCACTCTGAATGGCTTGCTGGAAGCTAGTTGGCACATCATTGCCAATGATGCAATCCTCTCTATCCCCGTCTATGAGAAAACCTCAGTTTCTCTCGGGCGGATGAGACTGCCTACTACTTCCTCGGAGTGGCGTAAGTATGTCCGGTTCTTTTGAAACTTCTGGTTCTACCAAGCTTTCAGTAATAGCTTGTGGTTCTGGAATTTCTTCCAGTTCTATTGTGCTCCGACTTATCTGATTTTCTAAAAATTCAGTTTCCTAGAAGTGGGGATGCTGAGAAACAAAAACCTTTTGTTCCTCTGCGGAATAGAAAAGATACCCCCTGGAGTTCTTGGGGTATCCTACAAACTTACACAGTACTGAGCGTGCCTCGAGCTTGTCCGCATGCTGCTTCTTTACAAAAGCTGGACATCCCCATGTCTTCAGATACTTAAGACAAGGTTTCTTCCCACTCCACATCTGATATGGTGTGGTAGGCACAGTCTTGGTTGGAACCTTGTTCAAAAGATATGCAGCTGTTTTTAGTGCATAACCACAGAAAGATTACGGTAACTCAGCCTTACTCATCATGGAACGAACCATATCTAATAGGGTTCGATCCCGTCTTTCCGATACACCATTGTGTTGTGGTTTGTATGGAGGTGTAAGCTGAGAGAGAATTCCATTCACTTTTAAGTAGCCCAGAAACTCGGCACTCAAGTATTAACCACCTCGATCAGATCTCAGTGTCTTGATACTTTTTCCTGTTTGTTTTTCTACTTCATTCTTGTATTCGCGGAATTTCTTAAAGGTCTCGGATTTATGCTTCATCAGGAAGACATGTCCTGTCACGTCCCGAAAGTACGGAACATGACCGGCACTTAAACTACGAACGTCTCGAGGCGTACGTAATCTAAGTAAGCCGAAAACCCAGAAATCCAAACCAAGAAAATTAGTAGAGTGAAGGAAACCAATTTAAAATCAAGTAGTTTTAATAGCATAAGCCGAATTATGCGGTTTTAAAAACATCAAATATTTCCTGAAAATTTCGGCAGAGTCTCCTTTGTAAATACTGGCACCCAAACGGGATACAATATGAATAGTATACGAAATCAATAAAAGGCATCCCCAAGCGGGAGCTAGCTCTTCGTCAATCGACGGTCACAACCACATAAGCAATATAATATACAACGCCAAGGGCGAGGATCAAAAACTTAAAAGGAAACTCAAAACCACAAGAAATCCACAGAAATATAACACGTGACTCTAAGGTCGAAAGAATAACATCACTGGTCTCTATCTCAAAATAAATACATGTTTGGTCGATGGAATTTACTGGATACAACTGAATAATAATATACAATGTATAATAATGGGTGCGATACAAATAAACCCACCTACTAGCAAGTCACCCGAAAGAAGCAGTGCCAGCAAAGCCGTAATGAAACCTATAGGGCAAAACCTGCATGAAACTGTGGCACAACGGGGGTGAGTTGCCAACTCGTTGGTAGAAAAACATCTACGAACAGAAACCGCATGAACAACGCAATCCTAGGTCAACGATCATAATATATCCTCAAATATATATAACATGCAGCCTAACAATGATTAGGGTAAATATCTAACCCGAGTGTAATCCCATGTGCCTGTGTCAGTGCCTCAGGTAGCGATATATCATATGGATGATGTATGAATGCATGTACTGAATAAAGCTACTTTCAAAAATCAGTGAGATTTCTGTATTTTAAATAGGAGGTACCATAAATGAAATCAGCATAAAACAGTGCCCAGCATCGACACAAAACAGGTATCCAAATATCTCGATATCTCTGTGTTATAATCTCTGTACCTCAATATCTCAAAATTTCAATGTCTCAATCACAATATCTAGGGCGCCGTTAGTCCAGACCGGCCCCTACCATCCATCTCAAGACCACGACGGTATCCTCCGGATATCCAACGCGTCGGGAAAAATCACCGGTCGGTAGCGCTCCACTGCCAGGCTCAACATCAACAACACGATCCTCTTGCTCCGGGGTACCGCACCGGGCCCACCATGAACCCGAAACGGTTCATCTATCTCCTCGAATCGGGTCTTGAAATCCATCAGCAAACTCATGGTGGACGAATCATACATCATGGGAAAACCGCATTTTTATTTAAAAAGAGAGAAAGCAGTTTATATATGTTTTGCGGTTTTCCTCCAAATCCAGAAAATATCATGGAAATCCGAATCATCAATAGCATGTAAAACCATGAATATAAGCATGAGCATCCATGAATGCGGCATATAATGAATAACAGTATGCATGAAGTGACAAGTAACAACTACAATGTCTAAACTAGCATATAAGGCAAGCAACTAATCATCATGTCAAAACTACTAGTTAACAATCTACATTAGGCGATAATATTTTCTAAGGTGTGCGTGACATGGCAATTACCGATGAAGATGTGTGTGAGCCGGTAAGCAAGTGTACGTGGTACATACGCATCATCGGTAATGGTGCTGGTGTCCTAACAGTATGATATCAACAATGCAATAAGAAATTATAATATAAGTATGCGATGCGGAACGAACAGTAATAATGAGCGGAATACTAGACACAACGATAACTAAACTGCATTATCCTAATATAAGTCCTACAATAGTGCCTTTTGAAATAACACGAATCGCGGTGTTTTGAAAATAAGGGCTATGGTGTTTTTAGGAAAAGATACGTCTTTTGAAATATCCATAGAATCCCTTGACCTGTCTTTTTAAATACCCACGATTCGTAAGCTTTTGAAATAGGTAGGAGTCGAATCTAATCTAACAACTAAACTAAACTAAAGGGCTAAGCTACCAAGCTGGACTACAGGTAAGGAAACCGCCTAACATCTGAGTCGATATATATACATACCTGTATATATATTAGTCGGTGATCCCGCCTCAATAATATCATATCCGATACCATATCTATAATCCGACATCCCAAGTTGAGAGTGCGGATCAATCATCAAAATATAGCTCGTACGTAAATCCGTCGTACGGCATCCCCAAATCTGGGTACGGGTCAATATCATATTCATCACACTATTCATCCGTTATCCTCTTTATCAAAGATCATAGTCTAAGGTACTGACCTATGTCTAGTACAATACAAATATCATCAATATAGTGCTGATCTGGCTACTGATCGACAGTCTTGTACAAACTGATATCATCAGCACATATCATCATCAAGGGGTATACATCGCCCAATACGGCCTAGGATCAATATCCTAGCATACCATATCTCATATCACGATCACATGTCGACCATTTAATTAATAACACTATTCACCCGTATCGTTGTCCCAAGATCCGCTCTAACACCAGGACGTACCTCAAGTACGAATCCTGCCATATCACCGATATCACAATCTCAACACAAAACTCATCGACTCATCTCAATCCCAAGTATCATCCTCAAATCCGTATGTGAACACATAGTCCCATACCCTTGTGAACACATAACAATATATTCCCGTAAGCATAAATGAAAGAAGAAAGTATGCAAGTATGGGTGGGTGTGTGCAAGTATGGTGCGACCACTACTCTAGGGTTTCGCGACACTAAATCATCCAAGAACACCAAATATCCATATTTATCATCAATAACTCAAACAATATATAAACAATATATATATGTGTGTATACGTATTCGTATACATCACCACGAACTGCGGGGGTGCTATACGCCATCCACCCGACTTCTCCCCGTAGATATAAATCTACTCACCTGGTCCTTGCCCGCCGGTGCCGACGTCGCCACGCGCTTGCTTGTCGTATCGAAGTCCACATGGGGTACCTACATATTACAACGCACCGTATCGCATTAAAATCCAATTTAAAACCAAAACGACACCTGAATCTCACGTAGGTCAAAGCCTACGGTTGCTTTCACAAATCAACCCAAAACTCTCGACATCGGCGTACCAACGCCGAGTGATCGCGAAAAATTCAAACGCACCAATCGTGCTTTCAAAACTCACTAATTATATAAGAAATAGGTTTTAATTCATCAAAACCATAAAAGTAAACAAATCGTTTTATTTCCCAAAAACCTAGTTAGCACAAATTCCCATTTCGGTTCAAAACTTGATGTTTTACCCAAACTAAATATTTTAGCGATTCTAATGGCCAAAATGCTCACTTAATAATATAATTAGGTCACACAAATCACCTCCATATTTTTCTCTCATCAATTAGTATTTAAACAAAGTTTCAAGTTTGGAAACATATCAATTCTTTTAACATTTTTAAAACAAAATTCTCAATTCAACAACAAGCTAGGTTTTGCATAGCCCTAAAGTGTTAAACTACACATTATGTTGCTAATGAGGTGATAAAAACCCTAAGCATATTTTAAATTCTCGATTTTTCAATTAATTACCAAAACCTAGTTTGTTAAAACTCCAATTTAACAATTTTAAGTGACAATATACAAATCAACTACTAGACTAGATTTGCATATCATAAGATGCTAAAATACATATCACAACCATCATCAAATTATGACAACCCTAACATGATCCAAATCCTTCTCTTGAATTTCTAAACTTGAAATTGGAAACATAATACTCACTAAATAAGTTTGATTAAAGCAACTAAACAACAAATTTAACAAAAGTATGAGATTATACCTCACAAGATTTGAGATCTAGTATGAAAATCTTGACCTCCAATATGCTAACTTTTCACCAAGATCCATGCTTGATAGTCCAATGAAAAATGGGTAAAGATTAGATTTGGGGTTTGTGTGATTTTTGTATGGATTTTTGATGATTTTTTGATGAATTTTTATGAGGAGAATGAGGTGAGAAAAGATGAGGGGCTGCTGAATTTTTTTGGGCTGCTGATTAATGTGTTTCGGCCACAATTGGGGAAGAGGGGGTGAGGGAAAAATGTAGGGGTGAGCTTAAGAAACATGCCACCCACACCTCATTGTCTTAACTTTATTTTATTTTGATATGAAAATGAGGGGATGAGAAATGAAGTGGTGACAAGGAGGTGGGGATTCTTCCTTGGTCGGCCAGCCATGAAATGAGGGAGAGCAAGAGATAGTGAGGTGTGTGAAGTCAAAACAAAGCCCATACTTCAAATATAAAACACCATACTACTTTGTTTATTATTTTCATTAAATTTTCTTTTCTAATATACCTTTTTCTATACAAATAAAACTAGAACCATCACAATTTTTTTTTTGAAGAACATAATACAATATATGCTTAGATGTGCCATGATGCACAAAATTTGTTTCAACTCATTCCAATTTCTAATTTTCTCTAATTAAATGTATTAGTGACGGCTTAAAATAATATAAAAATAATTATTTTCGGGAAATTTTTCAGAAAATTTGAAATTTCACCAGTGGCTCAATAAACATCAAATACTAGCAATTACATAGCTAGAATATGTATATTTAATTTTATAATAAAGATATTTGTATTTTGACTTTTTGCAGAAAACCCCCTTATTTTACCGATTTTCCGAAATTTCACCGAAATGATTCTCAAAACGTTACATGTCCATACCTAGAGAAATCATCCGTAAATGTAATGAAGTATGAATAACCACTTCGCGCATTTGTAGACATTGGTTCACACTCGTCACTGTGTATGAGTCCCAAGAGCTCGCTCGCTCTTACTCCGTGTCCAATGAACGGAGTCTTTGTCATCTTTCCCATGAGACAAGATTCACAAGTAGCATAAGACTGATACTCGAACAGATTCAAATATCACTCTTTATGTAACTTCGTTAACCGTGTCTCATTGATGTGACCCAGTCTACAATGCTATAAGAAAGCCTGATTTGTTTCCGGAGACTTTCTTTTAAGTGTGTTCTGGACACTGAAAACCTGAGCTTGATTTAATACGTATATTCCGTTTTCTAATGTACCTGACCCAATCAGAACCTGATTTAGGTGGATGTGTACCGCATCGCTTACAAAAGTAAAATCATATCCTTCCTTAGAAAGTAAGGATACAGATATGATATTATAGGCTAGACTAGGTACATAAAGACAATTACGTAGAATCAATATCTGCCAACTTGTCAATCCAAAGTGATATTCCCCTACGGATTCAGCGTCCACGCTTATTCCATTAGCAACCCTGAAAGTCATATCACCTAACCTGATAACTCTACGGTTTCTCAAAGCCTGTAATGAATTACAGATGTGAGATCCTGATCCGGTATCTAGTACCCAGGAAGTAGAGTTAATTGACATACAGTTTTCTATTACAAACACACCCGAAGCCGAAGCCATAACATGCTTCGAATCCTGGCTACTTGCTTTGTTAGCCTTGCAATCCCTCTGCCAATGTCCTTTCCCGTAACAATAGGAACGTCCCTCCTTCACCACATCTAGTCCCAAAACTTTTGCCCTTCCCTTTCCTTCTACTTCCCTGGTTTCCTTCAGGGTGTAAGTAGAGGGAAGAGATTGTAGAATTAAGTCAGTATTTGACCTGTTCTTCAACGTGGTCTTCAGGTCCGTGAGCTTATCAAAATATCTAGTCTCTGTAAGGACGTTGTTGTAGGGTTCCTAGGCACACTAATGTGGTCTCACAAGGCATCAACCATTCCAATTTCAAATTTTACGGGTGCCGAGAAACCCTAATACGGATCGTTAACTAGATTTTAGGCGAAACTACGAGCTAGTTAACAACTTAACTAAAGGGTAACGGAAATACAACCTTTGTAGATCCGGTGCTCCACCTCCATAGCTCCGCAATGAAGTCCCCTCGTTGTCCAAATGGAAACCCGGGCTCTAGCGTCGGCTTCATCGGAGAAATGAGCGGGCAAGGTCGTCGGCTTCGTGCCGAAGATGATCTACGTCGAGGCATCACAAGATCAAGCTCCCACTTCACCAAGTGATGAAACTTGTGAAGATAACACCCTATACTACTTGGCAAGAGGTAGAGGATGAAGAAATAGGAAGTGGGTTCACTTTAGAATTGGATTTCTCACTCATTTGCTCAAGTTGCCATTGTTGAAGCAAGCTTTCTTCAAGTGAAGAAGAAGAAGAAGAAGAAGCTAATATTATGATAAGTTTATTCAAAAATAAAAAGTAAATGAATACTTATCATAATAATAACCATGGTCAAGTGTAGAGAATAAATCATGGTTAGTGGGAATGGTTAGGGTTAAGCATGGAGACAAAATGGTCACTTGGTCAAAGCTTCATGAAGCTTTCACATGCATCTAAAGAAAGCCACCATTTTGCATTATGCTAAATAGTTTTCCAAAAAAGAATAAATAGATTAATAAATGAGAAAAGGAAATGAAACCCTAACCACTTAAGTAACCATGGTTTAATTCTTTACACAAACCCAAACTAGCATGTATCATCAAACATGATACAATCTTGTGCACAAAAAAAAATATACCATGGTTTAATTCTTTACATATACCTTACGTCAGATGGCAGTTCTCTGGTGACACTGGTACAAGTTAGTCTGTATACCCGAGATCGTCATAGAGTCTTGTGTGATTCCCGCTGTGCTTTGATTTCCACCTTACCACGTCTAAGAGGGCGTTCAAAACGGTTGTTTTTGGGTACAGTCCCGAATCACAAGGAGGCAATGAGCGATAGGATGGGTTTCGTCTCTCCCGGTATAGGGAGTTGATGTTGCGCAGTACTTGATTGGCTATAACAGGAAGTCCTTGGCCAAGGCAGCTTTAGGGATTTACTGGTAAGTGTTACCAGTAGTTTCTCGACCCGTTATGAGCCTCATATCGACACGACTTATCGAGTTATTGGGGTCTGACGTTTACCACCCCTAGACAAGATATGCGACATATCAGACGAATAGACCGGACTGTACGGTAGTTTTACTGGTTGGATTCACAGGAGTGTGAGCGGGCTTGCTCGTTGATATTCTGATCGCTCAATACCCGGGTGGCCGTTACGTTTAGCAGACCGCTTGCGGCTTGTGGGTGTTTGATATGATAATCACCTACTTCCGGCGTATTGACGAGTTTTTAGACTCCTACACAGGGGTTTCCTGGCTCAAGCAAAACGAAATAGGAACGCATATGAGATATGTGCGGGACCGAGAATAATACCAGTATGTGATACTGTATTCTATTGTCGCGATTTGTGACATTGATCGGTTGTATGCGATATAGCCGGGTTATCGGATCAAGTGTTGATTCGATAAGTTGTTACTATTGATATTAGTCGGTTATATACAATATGACCGGATCGTTAAATCAAGTGTTGATTTAATGATTTAATGTATAATTATATATTTGATATATTACTTTACATTAACTAGTATTGGTTCACTTAAGATTGATTTTCTCACTTGAATGTGCACATTGTTTATATGTGATATATGCAAGTGTACATGTTTGTATCATGCTTGATGATATAAACAAGTTGTGTGTATGAGACTTGAACCAAATCAAGGTTAGATTAGGGTTTACTATTTTCCTAAGCATATAACAAAAGAGTGTGACTTTGGTCAAAGTTATCAAGCTTCATGAAGCTTGATAAACATTGACAAAGTCAACTCTTTTGTCATATATGTAAAGATATTAGTTAACCCAACCTTTAACCTAATGGTTTGGTTAAATCTCTACATGAGTTAAGCATGAGGGCTTAACTCAACCATGGTGCCATTATTTATTGGATAAGTTTTATTTTGGATAATGATTCGTATGATTCTTTCTTCTTCTTCATCTTCATTAAGCTCACAAAAGCTTGCTAGCTTCAATGGTGCCATGAGAAAAAGAGTGAGAAATCCAATTCTAAAGTGAACCCACTTACTATTTCTTCATCCTCTACCACTTGCCATGTAGTATAGGGTGTTCTCTTCATAAAGTTTTTGTCCAAGTGAAGGAATAGCTTGAGTTTGAGTCTCCCCGACGTAGATCATCTTCGGCCTCGAAGTCAACGACCTAGCCCGCTCATTTCTCCGACGAAACCATTGCTAGAGTCTGGGATCCCGATGATCGCAGCGGAGGGACGTCATCTCGGAGCTAAAGAAGTGTTGGACCGGATCAACAAAGGTTGTAATCCCTTTCACTTATTAGCAAAGTTGTTTACTTGCTTGTAGTTTCGCCTTTACTTCTAGTTAACGATCTATATTAGGGTTTCTCGGCACCGGAAAATTTTTGTTTGGCATGGTTGATGCCTTGTGGAACCTCTTGGGTGTGCCTAGTAACCCTACAGTGGTATCAGAGCCTAGCTTGAGCTTTAGGCGAAGTGTAGACGATGTTAGAAATCCGATCGAACCCCGAAACCCTAACTTTTAACCCTCTCTGGACATTTTCTGAAAATGTGGTTTTTTCTGAATTAAAAATATTCAAAAAATTCAGCAGGGTTTTCTAGGAGTTACTGTGGAGCACGTGCCCCTAATTCATCTAATGCACCGCGGAACCGCGGCCCCACCCTACCATGCGTGGCAGTTCCGTGGCCATTAAAACGAATCTTAGCACGTGACTTGCACAGTAATTTCTCTCTGTCAGTGCTGTATTTTCTGGGAATTTTTAAAGTTTGCTCAACAGTTGTGTTTTTCTGGGTTATTTTGGGGATTCGATGATTCGATCGGATTGTTTAATTTTGTCTATTTGTTTTTCCGGATAATTTTTGAACATGTTAAAAAGTTCGACCGGATATAAATACCCACTTTTTCCCCTGCCGGAAAATTTCCAAGTGTTGCATTTTTCCGTAGTTTGAGAACGTTCTAAGAAGTGCAAGTAACGCGATGGACCCTCTAGAAGACAACAAACCTTAACTCGATTATGTGACCGTCTTGAACTGCCCTTTAAACCTTAGGGTTTGGGGCAGTACGACGTGTCACATGTGAGGCGTTGGCTTGACCCTTCTACGGTTGGACCGTTGGTACTATGGCATGAAGTGAATGTTTTTAAACTTATTTCATGTGTTGAGATGTTTCGGGAAAACTTGGGTGTTTGATATTTCGATCGGAAAGTTTAACATTTTCTATTTATCTGGAATGTGATACAATATTTGGAATCCACAAGTAGTTATGAGATAACTAATCCGAATGTTATAAATCTAGCACTTTAGTCTTACTTGATCGGTTGCCACGGAATTTTGATGTGATCAAAACTCCGTCGCAATCACGTAGCGTACGCGGATATTCACCGGCTAAACTTAATAGACAGCCATACCCCATAGTCCCGACCAAGTGACTGTAGGAGAACCCCGTCGCCAAAAACATCCGTTCGGGTGCTCGCTGCAGCGGTGTTCCGCCTTGGTGCACTTCGTCGACGGCATCCGGGGGTGCGGCCGTCTATTAAAGTTTGCGACGAGCATTCGATCAGATTATCGGGAATCTTGTTGAATTGCCCGACTTGATATTGAAAAGTGTTTTCGATAATGAGACTAAAATGCGGGGTTTATAATTGTTAGGCATGCGATGTCTAAGGAATTCATTTGGTTAGGCATGCGATGTCTAAGGAGGTTGCGGATTCCAACTGTTGTAGTTTTACACTTTCTTTTCTGCGACCGTAAGTGTAATATGTGATATCGCTGGTTTCGTTGCTATATGTCAACGACAATTGGGATACGCATGTTTACTTACGTTGATGACATGTGATGTTATGTGTTGCTGGATATGTTATATTGGATCGTCGCGTTTTGAATAGCCGGGTTTTTTTTATGTGAGATGAGTGTTTTTCATTTTCATTAATGTAAAAACTTGTATGTAATATTCTTTTATTGGGACACTTCCAGGTTGCGGAAGATGTCACCATTTCTATATTACTTACTTTTCCGCACTAGGATAGACCCAAGGAGGAGAGCACAAGTAACCGGGTTCTGGAGTCCAGTGGGAGACCAACTCGAGGAGTCGAGTCCGAGTCTCCTAACTCTAGAATTGGTAGGGTTGCTTACCGCTCTCATAGGGGTCTAGGGGTGTGGGTTTGGCTATTCGTCGCGACCGTGGAATCCGTATTTTATACTGGCTCGTATTAAAAACACGGACGTCCAAGTATATCCAATATTTCATATGTTTCTTCTGCTGCGATATCTGTGATGTGATCATTTGATGTTCTGTGATAAATACTGTATATATAGTATATATGAAATATTATATAGGTATTACTTATGTTTTACACCCGCGCTAGCCCTGCCCCGCTCTGCCGTTAGTTACCTAACCTAACGGTGCACGAGGGGACATCGAGGCGAATGCGGAAGGAATAAGTGTACGTCGTATTTATCTGTGATGTTTAGGTGACTTAAATGAAGGGACTTCATTAATATGATTAATGAAAGAAAAAGAAACCTAAAGATGTTGTGGAATCGAATTTTCAAAAACAGGTAGCTACAGTTCTTGCTTTGCATCGCGTTGTTCCTGGTAGAACATCTTGCACCTTATTCGATAAGGAAAGGGTCGAGATCCCTTCACCGGGAGTGACCCCTTTAGCAATAACTGGCAGATGCTACAACCCTCGGTTTGTCTTTTGATTGCTCATATAGTTCTTGTTTGCACAGCGGTATATATGATATATCCTGCACCTTATTCGATGAGGAAAGGGCCGACGATCCCTTCACCGGGAGTGACCCCTTTAGCAAAACTAGAAAAGCCTAAAAAACACTCCATTTTAAAATTATTTGATTCTACAATGATATCAAGTTCATTACGCAATAGGTTTTCAGAAAAACCTGTCGTAGCCCTCCGTCATTTCAGATAAATCCTGCTTAGTATTCGTGCTGCGTTTGTTGACTTTGTCAAGGCGCAGTGTGCGGTAGCTAACCAGTATATATCTGCTTATGCATATGATGCAGATTGTTTTAGGGTAGTCGTACGACCTTGTTGACCTTTTCAAGGGTCGTGCGGGTAGGTTTTATTCAATCAAGGAATGACGGGTTGAACTTGACTTGCGGTCTATGGTTTGTTGACCTTGTCAAGGTCATAGATCGTTCGGGGCAAAATTATCGGGAATTTCAAGTGTTGAAATTTGCAATGAGATTGCATACCTTCTATGAGATAGTTGGATCCCGATACCCACTGCGAGTAATTGTTACTCGTGGGAGAGTTTTACACATTACAATTAGCCGATCTAGTAGGTGTCTAGAAAGGTGTCAACGGGGTTACGCCTCTGGGAAAACGAGGTTTATTGTAATTAGGTCCGTGCGAAAGCACGGAGAACCTCCCTCAAAGTACCGACACTGGCCTGGATGAAAGATTGGCGAACTTGTAGCGTGTAATTAATCCCGGCAAGTCTTTCCTTTTAGGGTTTGAAGGAAGATTTGATAAAAACAGTGGGAGCCATCCTGATTAGATAAAATAATACCAATCTGATCTTGCAAGAGCGCACGCAGAGTGTTTTCTTCTCTCTCTCTCCAGGTAGCGACCATTTCACGCCTTAATCAAGATAATAAAACGGATATATTGAACGAACCCGCTTGTTATACTGAGCTGGGGAACGTTGGTCCCGCTCCAACTTATAATTGTTATAAGACAGAGCAGGAAATTGGGGATTGCCAGAATTCCCGTGCCGCCCAAACGAAGAAAGTGCATACCGATGCATCATCTTCAGGTGTGTTCATTACACAGAACTATTTCTCAGTATCTTTTATGTCTTGGGTATTTGATACCGGATCAGGATCCCGCATATGTAATCTGTTACATGGGCTACAGAAAGGTAGAGAACTGAGAACGGGTGATAAGTTTCATGAGGCAGAAAACGGTGCAAGTGTTGCAGCCAAGTCTGTTGGTCAATGTCACCCTGTATTACCAGAATACATTGATTCTGAACAAATGTTATTAGATACCGAACCTGATATACAAAATCATATCAGTCTCTTTATTTAGATAAAGAATGATATAATTTTGTATTGTTGGATAATGTTTTGAACATTTCCTAAATCAAGAGTAGATCGGTTCAGGCACGTTATCTAAAAGCATTAACGTTCTAAATCAAACAACAGTTCTTAGTATACAGAACACATACGAGAGGAAGAGTTCAGAAATGAACGAATCCTTCTTGAGGCATTGTAGACTAGGTCATATCAATGCGACCCGACTAGCTGAAGTTACATTAAGTTGCATATTTAAATTAGTTTGAATTTACATCTTGTGAAACTTGCCAGTCATGTCACAGAGATAAGATGACCATAGCTCTGTTTATTGGAAACAGAGAAAGAGTTAGTGAACTCTAGGGATTGATACATGCTGATGTATGAAGGTCCCCTGTCTACACATGCCAAGACCGGTTCTTTGTACTTCATTACATTCTCTGATAATCTCTCAAGATTAAGATATATGTTCCTGTTGAAACACAAGTCCGAACCTTTTGAGTTATTCATAGAATATAAGTTTGAAGTAGAGAACCAAAATACGGGTAAAAGTATTATGCCCTTTGATGTGATCAAGGAGGAGAATACTTGAGCACGGAATTCCTGGATTATTCTAAAGGAGAATGAGATTCTCTCTCAGCATTACTCCTCCGTATACACCATAGCACGATGGTATATCGGGGCGGAGCGATAGCATCCTATGAGATATGGTGTGATCTATGATGAGTACTACTGAGTTTCCTATTTCCTTTAAGGGAGTTATGCACTTATGAAGTTGCATACCTATTGAATAGGGTTCCGATCAAATCAGATGCCTACCATTTCATATGAGATATGGAAAGGGAAGAGCCCATCTCTTAAGTTAGTTAAGATTTGGGGTTGTCCAGCCTATGTCTAAAAGCATAATCCGGACAAGCTCGAGGCAAAGTCAGTTCTGTGGAAGTTTGTTGGATATCCCAAGCATTCGCAAGGGAATATCTTCTACCTAACCGAGGAACAAAAATGTTTTGTTTCTCAGCATGCCACCTTTGTGAAAGGGAATTTTTTGTGAAGAAATTATTGGTAATGAGGTAGAACTGGAAACAGTTCCAGCTATACAAACTGCAGCTGATGATTTGGTAGAACCAAAGGATTCAATAGCAACCAACGAACCTCAGCCTCTCCGCCGATCTAGTAGGGTTCCTCACCCACCTGAGAGATACTTCGGTTTCTCTATGACAGTGGGAGTAAGGATTGCATCATGAGATGATGACCCAACTAGTTTCGGGCTGGCCATCAGGAGTAGGACTCTGTAAGAATGGCTGGATGCTTATCGATCTGAGATGGAATCCTTATACACCAACAAAGTATGGACTTTGGTTGCTTTATCTGAAGGGTTAAATCCCCATCAGAAGCAAGTATATCTTGAGAAGATTACTTGGTGTACATGAAAAAGTTGAGACTTTCAAAGCTAGACTTGTTAAAGGTTTGCATCATTGACCAGTTATGGATTATAATGAAACCTTTTCTAAGTAGCTATGCTTAAGTCCATCCAGATCCTATTTGCTACGGCTACATACCATGACTACGATATCTGGCGGTTGGGTGTCTTGACTGCTTTTCTAAATGATGATTTGGAAGAAAGCGTCTATAAGTACACAGCCAGAGGGCTTCGTAGACAGTGGGAGCAGCGGAAACGTATGCAAGATGTTTTATGTGATAAAGCAGGCATCGCAGAGTTGGAACATCTGTTTTGATGAGTTAGTCAAAGAGTTTGACATCATCAAAATGGTTGATGAAGTTTGTATATACAAAAAGGTAGTAGGGAGTATGCTGGTGATCCTCGTAGAGTACGCGGATGACATACTCTTGATAGGGTAGGAGTTTCCTATGCTACGCTCGGTCAATCTTCGCTTATCACAAGGATTCTCCATATAGGATCAAAGTGATACCTCCTAAATCCTTAGTTTGGATCTATAAGATAAATCTAATTGGATGTTAGGATACTCACTAGTTGTAGTGAGATAGTATCAATTGATCCTGGGGAGAATCACTGGAAAGGTTCCAGGGTGATAAGGACCACTGAATGTCAGTCGCAGGCATTGTCTTTACCCTCAGTAAAGGGACGGTATGTTGGAAGAGTTCCAAACTAGATATCGTGGCATACTAGAAGATAAAGGCTGGATACATCGCTACCAAAGATGCTACCAAAGAGAAAGTCTGGATGTATATTAGTTCATGAGATGAACTTCGTTCCTCCCATTGTGTGACAATGGAGTTGTGGCTTATGCCTAGGAACGCCCGTCCCATCAGTGATCCAGATATATTCTTAGGCAGTATCACCTGATCGTGGAGATGGTTGATCTCCAAGGGATAGAGGTTAGGAGAGTAGACTCAGAGGACAAAACGGCAGATCCACTCACGAAAGGCCTTTTTCCCAGAGATAGACTTTTATAGGATGGTTGAGTATGAGATACTACAACCACTGCTGTCGGATGGCCCTAGTGCAAGTGGGAGATTGTTAGTTATATGTATGCCCTAGAGGCCATTACTGTACATTGGATGTATATTGTAGTGGATGCTTGGACATATATAGGGAGGACTTTCTTGCTCGACATGATAGTATGCTATCTGGGTACTCTTTACCTTAACGTGTACACAGATTGTCTCTCTGTTACATGTTGGTAAAGCCCTTAGGATGTGTACTTGATGTAAGTCCACGTTGCGACCCCGGGTTCTTACGGGGAGGCGGAAACGGTATAAAAATCAAATTTTTAGCGCATGGGGCAACATGGACTAACAAAGTCGGGATCTTTTCTAAACTAAACTAGCTATCATGCTAAAGAGAGTTAATTACTCGGCATAGTGGTTATACCTAACTTGAACTCCTTCTTCTTGAAACCTAGTAGAGGTTGATGGTTCTTTCCTCGTAGCCTTCTTCCGTCAAAGATGGATCCACCTGAGGGTTCAACCTTCGGGCTCTTTCTCGAACTTAGAGTGAACTAGGATCTCCGGCTTGCTAAACCTTGAACCCTAGAGAGAGTAGAGAGTATCTATGGGGTGTTTCTCTTTCAAGGAGAGGGATTCTCAACACATGAGAAGGATTCTCCTTGAGCTTGAGGAAGAAGAAGATGAAGTGAGGAGAGATAATGAATATGATAGAATGAGCTCATTTTCCTTTTGCAACCATAACAAAAGGAAAAAGAATTATGTAATTAATAATAATAATTCAAAATGAAATAGTTGATGGTTGTTTTTGGAATGACCACTATCATCACTTCATTAAATGAATGTAAGCTAGAATCAAGGAGTATCCTTGCAAAGTAATGATGATGGTCAAACATTCAACCATGGTCAACAAGTCAACCATGGTCAACAAGTCAACAAAACCAACCATGACACAATTTCATTTAATTACTATTATTAATTGATATTTCATAAATCCATTAGGGTTTGGAAAAAGACGACCGTCAACTGTGCATACGCACCCGTTCCGAAACCCTAATGAAAGACCTCTTCCTCCGCCTCAAACAACTGTGCATACACACCTGCATTCTCGTTCCGAGGAACAAGAATACTGAGAGATAAAAGCAACCCCAAAACATATACCAGTATCTGGCTCAAACCAGAGCCTGCTAGTATAAACCGTCCGGACTCCAAACGTGCACAAGTGCGCGGATGAGAACGAACCCTGCCGCAAAACCATGCGACCTCTACTCAGTTTTGCCCAGAGGCGAATACCCTCTGTGTGGGACTCTAAAGACTCGACACTACGCTGGCAGTGGGTTTAACCACAGACCGCAAGCGGCACTAGCTGTGCGTAACGTTCCCCAGGTAGATGCCGACAAGAAGGCTGACGAGGTGAACCCCATCTGAACTCCTACTGAGTCTGAATGTGACAGTCTCCGTACAGTCCGGTCTGTTCGTCTAATACATCGCATGTTGGGCCTAGGGGGCGGTAAAATGTCAGTCCCCTAATAGCGGTACAAGTCGTGTCGGAGTGAAGCCCAAAACACCCTGAGATAACACTGGAAGCCTACCAGTATATCTCGCTTGCCCTGGCCAGGGACTACTCGTGTAATGGCTCTCCTAGACACAGTGCGATGTCAACCCCCAATACCGGGAGAGACGAATCCTGTCTAACCGTCACTGCCTCCAAGTGCTTCGGGACTGCACCCAACTATTACCTGTTTGCATGACTCCTTTGAGCCGTGGTAGGGTAGTGATCAAATTGCAGTGGGAACACACTCGAGGCGAAGTGCCAGTGTCAAGTCAACGGACTAAGCTGTACTCATGTCACCTGGGAACTGATAACTGACGATAGGTATAATACCAACTTGTCAGTTCCCGACGAGTCCTGTCCAGTGTACTCGTAACCCAACGAGCACCCGTATACTATCTCCAGTACGACGTACTATTGGCTGTGGGACAGACCATCTCCCACCCTGGGATGAGAAGCGCATACGCTAGTCTACTCCGGAGTATCGATGCCCTGTCTCGATAGTCCTGCGACTAGGGACCTGTATAAGGATGTGCTTACAGATTACCCAGCCCCCACTAGTGTGATTGCCATCACAACGCTGGTAATCAAGCAAAGATCCTAAGGGCTCCACTAATGCGTATAGGTGATATACTAAAATAAACACATGTACACATTGAAGTAGAAACAAACCAAGTAGCATACTACTATATTGAGCAAGATTGTTTATACAAGGTGAATATCCCAAGCTTCCATTAAGTAATATACAAACTAGTATGATACAGTAATGGCCTCTAGGGCATATACACTAACAATCTCCCACTTGCACTAAGGCCATGTACTGGCGTATCGAAGACCTATCATCTCGATCAGCTGCTCGAACTGAGTCTGGGGCAGTGCCTTGGTTAATAGATCTACAGTGTTTTCTTCTGAAGCAACCCTCCGAACCTCGATCTCCTTGCGATCCACGATCTCCCTGATCAGGTGATACCGCCTCAAGATGTGCCTGGATCTCTGATGGGACCTGGGTTCCTTCGCTAAAGCTATAGCCCCGTTGTTGTCGCAATACAGAGGTATTGGGTCAACAATGGACGGAATCACCTGAAGTTATTTCAAGAACTTCCTCATCCAGACAGCTTCTTTTGCGGCATCAGATGCAGCGATGTATTCCGCTTCCATCGTCGAGTCTGCAACGGTTTCCTGTTTGGAACTCTTCCAACACACCGCCCCTCCATTGAGGGTAAAGACAAAACCCGACATGGACTTGGAATCATCCTTGTCACTCTGGAAGCTGCAGTCAGCAAAGGCCTCGATCTGGAGGTCTTTTCCGCCATACACCAAGAAAATCTCCTTAGTCCTCCTCAGGTACTTGAGAATGTTCTTTACTGCTATCCAGTGTTTCTCCCCAGGGTTTGACTGATACCAGCTTACTACACTCAGTGCATAAGCTACATCCGGTCTGGTACACAACATCGCATACATTATAGAGCCTACCGCAGAAGCGTAGGGTATAATAGACATGCGATCCGTCTCCATATCAGTCTTAGGAGACATCTCTTTAGAGAGGGTGATCCCGTGACAAGCCGGTAGGTTACCGCGCTTGGAATCTTCCATACTGAATCTCTTCAGTATAGTGTCGATGTACCTGGACTGTGAAAGTCCTAATATCCTCTTGGATCTATCACGATGGATCCGGATCCCCAGGATGTAAGAGGCATCACCCAGGTCTTTCATGGAGAACCTATGTGACAAGAATCCCTTGACAGATTGTAGCATAGGAATGTCATTTCCTATTAAGAGAATGTCATCCACGTATAAAACGAGGAATACTACAGTTCTCGCTACAAATCTACTATAGATGCATGGTTCATCTGGATTTTTGATAAAGCCAAATTCCTTGACCGTCTCATCAAAACAGATGTTCCAACTCCGCGATGCCTGCTTTAGTCCATAGATGGACTTAAGCAACTTGCACACCTTTCCGCTGCTCCCACTCTAAATGAAACCCTCTGGCTGATCCATATAGACACACTCCTCTAAATTTCCATTTAGAAAAGCGGTTTTTACGTCCATCTGCCAAATCTCATAATCGTGGAAGGCAGCAATGGCAAGAAGGATCCGAATGGATTTCAGCATAGCCACTGGAGAAAAGGTTTCGTCATAGTCCAAGCCAGGTCTTTGACGGAAACCCTTTGCTACAAGTCTAGCTTTATAGGTCTCAACCTGTCCATCTACACCAATCTTCCTTTTAAAGATCCACTTGCATCCTACGGGTTTTACCCCGTCTGGAGCAATGTCCAACGTCCATACTTTGTTGGTGTACATGGACTCCATTTCGGTCCGCATTGCATCCAGCCATTTTACCGAGTCAACGCTCTGAACGACCTGCTGGAAGCTAGTAGGCTCATCATAATCTATGATGCAATCCTCTCTATCCCCGTCTATGAGAAAACCGTAGTATCTCTCGGGCGGATGAGACTGCCTACTACTCCTGCGGAGCGGCGTAGGAATGTCCTGTTCATTTGAACCCTCTGGTTCCACTAAGCTTTCAGTAATAGTCTGTGGTTCTGGAATTTCTTCCAGTTCTACTGCGCTCCCACTTAATTCTTTTTTTAAGAACTGGTGTTCTAGAAAGTGGGCATGATGAGAAACAAGAATTTTTTGTTCCTCCTCGTAGTAGAAGAGATATCCCTTGGAATTCTTTGGATATCCCACAAACTTACACAGTACTGAGCGCGCCTCGAGCTTGTCCGCATGCTGCTTTTTAACAAAAGCTGGACTTCCCCAAGTCTTAATGTGACTGAGATGGGGCCTCTTCCCACACCACATCTCATATGGTGTAGTAGGCACAGTCTTAGTAGGAACTCGGTTCAAAAGGTACGCAGCTGATTCTAGCGCATACCCCCAGAATGATCGCGGTAACTCAACGTTACTCATCATGGACCGTACCATATCCAATAGGGTTCGGTTCCGTCTCTCCGATACACCGTTGTGCTGCGGAGTGTATAGAGGAGTAAGCTGAGAGAGAATCCCGTTCTCTTTTAAATTATTCAGGAACTCGGAACTTAAGTATTCTCCACCTCGATCCGATCTTAGAATCTTGATACTTTTGCCGGTCTGTTTTTCTACTTCATTCTTATATTCCTGGAACTTTTCAAAGGCTTCGGACTTATGTTTCATTAAGAAGACATAACCATACCTTGAAAAATCATCCGTAAAAGTAATGAAGTAAGAGTAACCGCTTCGCGCATGTGTAGACATTGGACCGCACACGTCGCTGTGTACGAGTCCCAAGAGCTCGCTCGCTCTTACTCCGTGTCCAGTGAACGGAGTCTTTGTCATCTTTCCTTTGAGACAGGATTGACAAGTGGCATACGATTGATATTCGAACGGATCCAAATATCCTTCTGTATGTAACTTAGTCAACCTTCTCTCATTGATGTGACCCAGTCTACAATGCCATAAGAAAGTCTGATTGATTTCCGGAGACATTCTTTTGTGTGTATTCTGGACATTGAAAATCTGTGGTTGGTTCAATACATATATACCATTGCTCAGTGTACCTGACCCAATCAGAACTTGATTAAGGTGAATGTTTACAACATTACTTACAAACGCAAATTCATAACCTTCTTTAGAAACCAAAGATACAGAAATGATATTACAAGTTGCGTTGGGTATAAAAAAGCAATTACACAAAACCAAAACATGCCCATCTGACATTCCCAGGTGATAGTCCCCCACGGCTTTAGCATCCATGCTAGCTCCGTTCGCAACTCTGAGGGTCATGTCACCTGCCTTCAAAACCCTACGGTTTCTTAACGCCTGCAAAGAATTACAGATATGAGATCCTGATCCGGTATCCAATACCCAGGAAGTAGAGTTTATAGAAAGACAGTTTTCAATAACATACACACCTGAAGCTGAAGCCGCAACCTGCTTCAGTTCCTGTGTCCTGGCCTTCCAAGCCCTGCAATCTTTCTTCCAGTGTCCACTCTTATGACAATAGAAGCATTCTTCCTTTCCCATAAGCTTCCCCGCTATCTTTGTTGCCTTTTCCTTTCCCTTCGTACCCACTTTACTAACACCGCCCCTTGGTTTGGCGGGGGCTTTCTTCCTCTTTCCCTTGGCTTTCGCCTTGGACCTAGAAGAAGAAGATCTTCCTACAAACAAAGCGGGTGTTTCCCTACCTTTCTGTAGGGTGCCCTCTGCTCTCCTCAGCATGTTGAGGAGTTCTGAAAGTTCAACTTCCTTTTCTTGTAAGTTGAAGTTCAGTATAAACTGGGCGTAAATGGATGGAAGGGACTGGAGAATTAAATCCGTATAGAGTTCGCTTTCCAACGTGGTCCCAAGTTCCGCGAGCTCCTCAATGTAGCCAATCATCTTAAGCACGTGGTCCGCTACCGATGATCCGACGGCCAACTTTGCCGAAAATAACTTCTTCGACACTTCGTATCTTGCGATACGAGACTGCTCTCCATACAGTTCTTTTGTATGAAGAAATATGGATTCCAAGTCCATATTCTCGTGCCTCCTCTGATGTTCGTTGTCCATAGAGGCAAGCACGAGGCACCTGGCCTTCGCGCAATCAATCTCCCAAGTCTTACGGATTTCCTTATCCGCGACGCTGGAGGTGGGACCTGGGACGGGGGGAGCTTTGGTGGTAAGAAGATACCCCAGCTTGTTGTAAGTGATTGCCATTTTGACATTCCTGAGCCAATCTTTGTAGTTTGGCCCTGTCAGTATGTTTTTATCTAGAAGTAACTTAAGTCCAGTCATTTCGATTTGGTCGCTGCAGGGGGGGAGAGAAGAAACACTTTAGCACGATGCTCTTGCATGTTTAGAGTGGTTTTTAATTTGTCTAAACAGGATGGCTCCCACTGTCTCTCGAATCCCTCCTCAAACCATAAAGGAAGAATCAGTCGGGATCAATCCCACCGCACAATACTTGCTTAACCGTTCAGCCAGGCCAGTGTCGGTACTTCGAGGGAGGTTTTCCAACGCTTTCGCGAAGTTCCTTAATTTAAGAACCTCTTTTCCCTGGGGGCGTAGCCCCGCTAACACCTTTCTAGGCACCTACTAGGTTTATAGCATTGATCGTTTAGTGAGAAATTTCCCGAGGAGTAGTATATACTCACAGTAGGATCGGGATCCAAATATCATCGCGTGACGAAACTGAAGGAATACTACCAGAATCATCACACTCCAAATGGTATGCAAATCTAGCAAGTTTCAGTACTTATGAAACTCCCGATGTGGATTTTTGCCCCATGCTCTTATGACCTTGACTTTAGCCAAAATATCATAAGTCACATGTCAAGTTCTATCCGTCACTATCCAGGTTAATTTGGATCCACCCGTACCTATCCTTGACTTTGGCCAAAATGGCAGTACGACTGTCCCAAACCAACGCATCTATCTATGCTACACATGAACACCCAATAGCTACCAATCACTATGCCTTGACTTTGGCCAACATACATAGCTTGAATACTATTGCCTGTTCATGCGAAACGACGGAGGGCTACGAATGGTTTTGGTAAAACCGTGAACGTAGTGAACTTGATATAATCGATGGAATGAGATAGCTTTTAGAAGGAGTGGCTCAAGCTCCGCTTTTAAAAGTTAGTTTTGAAAAGAACCGAGTGGTTTTTCGGAAGTGTTCCAACGACTTTAACTTGGTTTATTATCTTGCATTAGTTCTTTTAATGCGTGATATTCTTGCATTAGTTCTTTTAATGCGTCCCATCATTTAATCCCACCATTGCAGAAAACAACCAAAATATGACGTACGCTTATGCCATTCGCATTCGCCATGGGGCCCCGTCATCACCCGTTAGGTTACTTAACTAACGACAGAGCGGGGGCTGGGCTAGCGCGGCTGTAAAACATAAGCAACGCCTAAATAGTTATAATTATATAGCAATGATAGACATTACAGATCACAGATGAATACATTGGATATACTAGGAATCCGCAATCCGTTCGAGCCTGCAACGAAAAGCGGATTACACGGTCGCGGTGAATAGCAAATACCCCACCCAAGACCCCTACGGGTGCGGCAAACTACCCGCCAAGTACCCGGTAGTTTGTGCACCCCTCCATGGGTCTATCCTAGGAGCAAAAACAATAAAAAGAATTATACAATGACGGCTACAACCCCGACCCGGTTGTGCGGCCATACAAATAATAATATTACATCAATTTACATATTACAAATGAATGAAAGAAAAACAACACTCATCTCACATCCATCCCGGCTATTCACCCGCGACAATCCAATCCATTCATATACACATACCATCAACAAACACAGATCACAGATATGTATAACCCCGACTAATCGACATATAGCGATTAGCCGACGTTCAATACATTCAAACATCACAGATATAACCAATATAGCCAAAGTGTAGCGAAGTTCGAAAAAAAAATACGGATTTATAGGACCCCAAAAGTAAATTTCTTTTCTGGAAAACCTGGGCCCAAATAAACCATCTGAAAAATCCCAAAACCCTACCAGAAGAACACTGCACAAAACCCATCACATGAAGAGCCTAAACGGCGGCGGATCCGCGGCGGTTTGAAGGATTCATGGGATCGTTTTTGGTGGGTGTTCTCACAAAACCCTGAGCCGATTTTAGGAGTAAAACTTTTTAATTTTAGAGCACAAAAATTTTCAACAGAAACTTAGGGTTTTGTATTTCCGGTTTTTGTGATTTTTCCGTTTCGAACTTCCATACACTTCGCTACCAAGCTAGTTTAAGTTTAGTTAGGCTCTGATACCACTGTAAGTCCACGTTGCGACCCCCGGTTCTTACGGGGAGGCGGAAACGGTATAAAAATCAAATTTTTAGCGCATGGGGCAACATGGACTAACAAAGTCGGGATCTTTTCTAAACTAAACTAGCTATCATGCTAAAGAGAGTTAACTACTCGGCAAAGTGGTTATACCTAACTTGAACTCCTTCTTCTTGAAACCTAGTAGAGGTTGATGGTTCTTTCCTCGTAGCCTTCTTCCGTCAAAGATGGATCCACCTGAGGGTTCAACCTTCGGGCTCTTTCTCGAACTTAGAGTGAACTAGGATCTCCGGCTTGCTAAACCTTGAACCCTAGAGAGAGTAGAGAGTATCTATGGGGTGTTTCTCTTTCAAGAAGAGGGATTCTCAACACATGAGAAGGATTCTCCTTGAGCTTGAGGAAAAAGAAGATGAAGTGAGGAGAGAGAATGAATATGATAGAATGAGCTCATTTTCCTTCTGCAACCATAACAAAAGGAAAAAGAATTATATAATTAATAATAATAATTCAAAATGAAATAGTTGATGGTTGTTTTTGGAATGACCACTATCATCACTTCATTAAATGAATGTAAGCTAGAATCAAGGAGTATCCTTGCAAAGTAATGATGATGGTCAACCATTCAACCATGGTCAACAAGTCAACCATGGTCAACAAGTCAACAAAACCAACCATGAAACAATTTCATTTAATTACTATTATTAATTGATATTTCATAAATCCATTAGGGTTTGGAAAAAGACGACTGTCAACTGTGCATACGCACCCGTTCCGAAACCCTAATGAAAGACCTCTTCCTCCGCCTCAAACAACTGTGCATACACACCTGCATTCTCGTTCCGAGGAACAAGAATACTGAGAGATAAAAGCAACCCCAAAACATATACCAGTATCTGGCTCAAACCAGAGCCTGCTAGTATAAACCGTCCGGACTCCAAACGTGCACAAGTGCGCGGATGAGAACGAACCCTGCCGCAAAACCATGCGACCTCTACTCAGTTTTGCCCAGAGGCGAATACCCTCTGTGTGGGACTCTAAAGACTCGACACTACGCTGGCAGTGGGTTTAACCATAGACCGCAAGCGGCACTAGCTGTGCGTAACGGTCCCCAGGTAGATGCCGACAAGAAGGCTGACGAGGTGAACCCCATCTGAACTCCTACTGAGTCTGAATGTGACAGTCTCCGTACAGTCCGGTCTGTTCGTCTAATACATCGCATGTCGGGCCTAGGGGCGGTAAAACGTCAGTCCCCTAATTGCGGTACAAGTCGTGTCGGAGTGAAGCCCAAAACACCCTGAGATAACACTGGAAGCCTACCAGTATATCTCGCTTGCCCTGGCCAGGGACTACTCGTGTAATGGCTCTCCTAGACACAGCGCGATGTCAACCCCCAATACCGGGAGAGACGAATCCTGTCTAACCGTCACTGCCTCCAAGTGCTTCGGGACTGCACCCAACTATTACCTGTTTGCACGACTCCTTTGAGCCGTGGTAGGGTAGTGATCAAAGTGCAGTGGGAACACACTCGAGACGAAGTGCCAGTGTCAAGTCAGCGGACTAAGCTGTACTCATGTCACCTGGGAACTGATAACTGACGATAGGTATAATCCCAACCTGTCAGTTCCCGACGAGTCCTGTCCAGTGTACTCGTAACCCAACGAGCACCCGTATACTATCTCCAGTACGACGTACTGATGGCTGTGGGACAGACCATCTCCCACACTGGGATGAGAAGCGCATACGCTAGTCTACTCCGGAGTATTGATGCCCTGTCTCGATAGTCCTGCGACTAGGGACCTGTATAAGGATGTGCTTACAGATTACCCAGCCCCCACTAGTGTGATTGCCATCACAACGCTGGTAATCAAGCAAAGATCCTAAGGGCTCCACTAATGCGTATAGGTGATATACTAAAATAAACACATGTACACATTGAAGTAGAAACAAACCAAGTAGCATACTACTATATTGGGCAAGATTGTTTATACAAGGTGAATATCCCAAGCTTACATTATGTAATATACAAACTAGTATGATACAGTAATGGCCTCTAGGGCATATACACTAACACTTGACTACCTGGACAATGATGCAGATCATACTAGTAAGGACGTGGTAGTCCATAAGTACATCCTTCAAAGTCCCTAGTCATGGGTGTATCGAGACGGGGCATCGATATACCAGAGTAGACTAGCATATACCTTCTCGACCCATACAGATGGGCGATGGATGATCCCATATCCATTGGTGTTTGACATCAGAGATGATATACGGGTGCTCAGTGGAGACTGGGTACACTGGACGGGCTCGTCGAGAACTCCCAGATGGTATTATACCTTACGTCAGATGGCAGTTCTCTGGTGACACTGGTATAGGTTAGTCTGTATTCCCGAGATCGTCATAGAGTCTTGTGTGATTCCCACTGTGCTTTGATTTCCACCTTACCACGTCCAAGAGGACGTGCAAAACGGTGGTTTTTGGGTACAGTCCCGAATCACATGGAGGCAATGAGCGATAGGAGGGGTTTCGTCTCTCCCGGTATAGGGAGTTGATGTTGCGCAGTGCTCGATTGGCTATAACAGGAAGTCCTTGGCCAAGGCTGCTTTAGGGATTTACTGGTAAGTGTTACCAGTAGTTTCTCGACCCGTTATGAGCCTCATATCGACACGACTTATCGAGTTATTGGGGTCTGACGTTTACCACCCCTAGACAAGATATGCGACATATCAGACGAACAGACCGGACTGTACGGTAGTGTTACTGGTTGGATTCACAGGAGTGTGAGCGGGCTTGCTCGTCGATCTTCTGATCGCTCAATACCCGGGTGGCCGTTACGTTTAGCAGACCGCTTGCGGCTTGTGGGTGTTTGATATGATCATCACCTACTGCCGGCGTATTGACGAGTCTTTAGAGTCCTACACAGGGGTTTCCTGGCTCAAGCGAACGAAATAGGAGCGCATATGAGATATGTGCAGGACCGAGAATAATACCAGTATGTGATACTGTATTCTATTCTCGCAATTTGTGTCATTGATCGGTTGTATGCGATATAGCCGGGTTATCAGATCAAGTGTTGATTCGATAAGTTGTTACTATTGATATTAGTCGGTTATATACAATATGACCGGATCGTTAAATCAAGTGTTGATTTAATTATTTAATGTATAATTATATATTTGATATATTACTTTACATTAACTAGTATTGGTTCACTTAAGATTGATTTTCTCACTTGAATGTGCACATTGTTTATAAGTGATATATGCAAGTATACATGTTTGTATCATGCTTGATGATACAAACAAGTTGTGTGTATGAGACTTGAACCAAATCAAGGTTAGATTAGGGTTTACTATTTTTCTAAGCATATAACAAAAGTGTGTGACTTTGGTCAAAGTTATCAAGCTTCATGAAGCTTGATAAACATTGACAAAGTCAACTCTTTTATCATATGTTTAAAGATATTAGTTAACCCAACCTTTAACCTAATGGTTTGGTTAAATCTCTACATGAGTTAAGCATGAGGGCTTAACTCAACCATGGTGCCATTATTTATTGGATAAGTTTCATTTTGGATAATGATTCGTATGATTCTTTCTTCTTCTTCATCTTCATCAAGCTCACAAAAGCTTGCTAGCTTCAATTGTGCCATGAGAAAAAGAGTGAGAAATCCAATTCTAAAGTGAACCCACTTCCTATTTCTTCATCCTCTACCACTTGCCATGTAGTATAGGGTGTTCTCTGTTAGTTATATGTATGCCCTAGAGGCCATTACTGTACATATGATGTATATTGTTGTGGATGCTGGGACATATATAGGGAGGACTTTCTTGCTCGACATGATAGTATGCTATCTGGTTGCTCTTTACCTTAACGTGTATACTGATGTCTCCCTGTTACATGTTGGTAAAGACCTTAGGATGTGTACTTGACTACCTGGACTATGATGCAGATCATACTAGTGGGGACAGATAGTCTATAAGTACATCCTTCAAAGTCCCTAGTCGTGGGTATATCGAGACGGGGCATCTATATACCAGAGTAGACTAGAGTATACCTTCTCGACCCATACAGATGGGCGATGGATGACCCCATATCCATTGGTGTTTGACATCAGAGATGATATACGGGTGCTCAGTAGAGACTGGGTACACTGGACGGACTCGCCGAGAACTCCCAGATGGTATTATACCTTACGTCAGATGGCAGTTCTCTGGTGACACTGGTACAGAGTAGTCTGTTGACCCGAGATCGTCATAGAGTCTTGTGTGGTTCCCACTGTGCTTTGATTTCCATCTTACCACGTCCAAGAGGGCATGCAAAACGGTGGTTTTTGGGTACAGTCCCGAGTCACATAGAGGCAATGAGCGATAGGAGGGGATTCGTCTCTCCCGGTATAGGGAGTTGATGTTGCGCTGTGTTCGATTGGCTATAACCGGAAATCCCTGGCCAGGGTTGCTGAGATTTACTGGTAAGTGTTACATGTATTTTCTCGAACTGTTATAGACCTCATATCGACACGACTTATTGAGCTATTGGGATCTGACGTTTACCACCCCTAGGCAAGATATGCGACATATCAGACGATCAGACCGGACTGTACGGTAGTGTTACTGGTTGGATTCACAGGAGTGTGAGCGGGCTTGCTCGTCGATCTTCTGATCGCTCAGTACCCGGGTGGCCGTTACGTTTAGCAGACCGCTTGCGGCTTGTGGGTGTTTGATATGATCATCACCTGCTGCCGGCGTATTGACGAGTCTTTAGTGTCCTACACAGAGGTTTCCTGGCTCAAGCAAAACAAAATAGGAGCGCATATGAGATAAGTGCGGGACCGAGAATAATGCGTGTATGTGATACCGTATTCTATTCTCGCGATGAATGTATCGATATGGTTGTATGCGATATAACCTAGTTATCGAATCAAGGATTGATTCGGTAAGCCGATACATAGGATACTAGTCGGTTATATGCGATATGACCGGATCGTTAAATCAAGTGTTGATTTAATGATTTAATGTATAATTATATATTTGATATATTACTTTGCATTAACTAGTACTGGTTCACTTTAAATGGATTTTCTCACTTGGATTGTGCACATTGTATATGTGATATACTTTTGTACACAAGTTTGTATCATGTTTGATGATACATGCTAACTTGAGCATGTGTAAAGATTAAACCATGGTTGTGTAATGGTTAGGGTTTTCCTTTCATTTTCTTATTCATTTATTTATTGATTTATTATTTATGGAAAATGAAAAGCATAATGGGAAAAATGGTGGCTTTCTTTGTTTGTATTTGAAGCTTCATGAAGCTTTGACCAAGTGACCATTTTGTCTCATGCTTAACCCTAACCATTCCATTTAACCATGATTAAATCTCTACACTTGACCATGGTTTACATTATGATAAGTATTCATTTTCTTTTCATTTTAAATAACTTATCATATTATCTTCTTCTTCTTCTTCATCTTCTACTTGAAGAAACCTTGACTTCATCAATGGTGATTGATGAAAAAGAGTGAGAAATCCAATTCTAAAGTGAACCCACTTCCTATTTCTTCATCCTCTACCTCTTGCCAAGTAGTAGAGTGTGTTTTCTTCACAAGTTTCATGACTTGGTGAAGTGGGAGCTTGATCTTGCGATGCCTCGACGTAGATCATCTTCGGCACGAAGCCGACGATCTTGCCCGCCCATTTCTCCGATGAAGCCGACGCTAGAGCCCGGATTTTGATTTGGACAGCGGAGAGGACTTCATCACGGAGCCGTGGAGGTGGAGGACCGGATCTACAAAGGTTGTATTTCCGTCACTCTTAGTAAAGTAGTTTACTAGTTCTAGTTTTCGCCTAAACTTCTAGCCAACGATCCGTAGTCTAGGATTTCTCGGCACCGTAAAATTTGAAATTGGCATGGTTGATACCTTGTGAGACCTCATTAGAGTGCCTAGGAACCCTACAGTGGTATCAGAGCCTAGCTAGAGCCTTAGGCAAAGTCTAGACGGAGTTTGAAATCCGAACGAACCGAAACCCTAACCCGAAACATGCTCTCTGGATTTTTTCTAAAAACTGGGATTTTTCCAGATTAAAAATGCTTAAAAAATTCAGCAGGGAAATATAAGAATTACGGTGCAAAATTTTTCCCATGAACAGTATAAAGAGCGGCGGAACCGCGGCATAAGAATGCCTTATGCGGCGGTTCCGCGGCCAAAGGATGACATCATCATCCCCTGTTTGCACAGTAACTCCTATTTTATTATGCTGGATTTTCTGGGAATTTTTAATATTTATTCAAGAGTTGAATTTTCTCGGGATGTTTTGGGGATTCGGTGTTTCGATCGGAGTATCAGATTTTGTCTATGTGGCTTTCCGGATAAATTTTTAGAATATGTTAAAAAGTTCGACCGGATATAAATACCCAATTTTTCCCCTGTCGGGAAATTTCCAAGTGTTGGATTTTTCCGTAGTTTAACGACGTTCTGAGTAGTGCAAGTAATGCGATGGTCCCTCTAGAAGACAACAAACCTTAACTCAATTATGTGACCGTCTTGAACTGCCCTTTGAACCTTAGGGTTTGGGGCAGTACGGCGTGCCACATGTGAGGCGTTGGCTTGACCCTTCTACGGCTGGACCGTTGGTACTGAGGCACGAACTGAATGTTTTTAGACTTGTTTCATGTGTTGATCTGTATCGGGAAAACTTGGGTGTTTGAATGTTCGATCGGAGAGTTTAACATTTTCTAATTATCTGGAATGGGATACAATAATTGGAATTCACAAAGAGTTATGAGATAACTGAATGAATATTATAAACATAGCAGTTTAGTCTCACTTGATCGGTTGCCACGGAATTTTGATGTGATCAAAAGTCCGTCGCAATCACGTAGCGTACGCGGATACTCGCCGGGTAAACTTAATAGACAGCCTTGCCCCATTGCCACGACCAAGTGACTGTAGGAGAACCCCGTCGCCGAAAGCATCCGTCCGGGTGCTCGCGGCAGCGGTGTTCCGCCTTGGTGCACTTCGTCGACGGCGTCGGGGGTGCGGCCGCCTACTAAAGTTTGCGACGAGTATTCGATCAGGATGTCGGGAATCTTGTTGAATTGCTAACTTGATATTGAAAAGTGTTTTCGATTTTGAGACTAAAATGCGGGGTTTATAATTGTTAGGCATGCGATGTCTAAGGAATTCATTTGATTAGGCATGCGATGTCTATGCAGGTTGCGGATTCCAACTGTTGTAGTTTTACACTTTCTTTTCTGTGACCGTAAGTGTAATATGTGATATCGCCGGTTTCGTTGCTATATGTCAACGACAATTGGGATGCGCATATTTACTTACGTTGATGACGTGTGTTGTTATGTGTTGCTGGATATGTTATATTGGATCGTCGTGTTTGAATAGCCGGGGGTTTTTATGTGAGATGAGTGTTTTTAATTTTCATTCATGTAAAAACTTGTATGTAATATTCTTTTATTAGGGCACTTCCAGGTTGCGGAAGATGTCACCTTTTGTATATTATTTACTTTTCCGCACTAGGATAGAACCAAGGAGGGGAGCACAAGTAACAGGGTTTTGGAGTCCAGTGGGAGACCAACTCGAGGAGTCGAGACCGGGTCTCCTAACTCTAGAATTGGTAGGGTTTCTTGCCGCTCTCGTAGGGGTCTAGGGGTGTGGGTTTGGCTATTCATCACGACTGTGGAATCCGTGTTTTATACTGGCTCGTATTGAAAACACGGACGTCCTAGTATATCCAATATTTCATATGTTTCTTCTGCTGCGATATCTGTGATGTGATCATGTGATGTTCTGTGATGGATACTGTATATAGTATATATGATATATTATATAGGCGTTACTTATATTTTACACCCGTGCTAGCCCTGCACCGCTCTGCCGTTAGTTACCTAACCTAACGGTGCACGAGGGGACATCGAGACGAATGCGGATGGCATAAGTGTATGTCGTATTTATCTGTGATGATTAGGTACTTAAATGATGGGACTTCATTAATGTGATTAATGAAATAAAAGAAACCTAAGATGTTGTAGAATCGAATTTCAAAATAAAACAGGTAGCTACAGTTCTTGCTTTGCACAGCGGTATATGTGATATATCCTGCACCTTATTCGATGAGGAAAGGACCGAGATCCCTTCACCGGGAGTGACTCCTTTAGCAATAACTGGCAGATGCTACACACTCGGTTTGTCTTTTGATAGCTTTTAAGAGTTTTTGCTTTGCACAGTGATATATATGATATATCCTGCACCTCATTCGACGAGGAAAGGACCGACGATCCCTTCACCGGGAGTGACTCCTTTAGCAAAACTAGAAAAGCCTCAAAAACACTCTATTTCAAAATTCATTCGATCCTACAACGATATCAAGTTCATTACGCAATAGGTTTTCAGAAAAACCTGTCGTAGCCCTCCGTCATTTCAGATAAGTGCTAGTTAGTATTCGTGCTACGTTTGTTGGCCTGCGTCAAGGCGTAGTGTGCGGTAGCTAACTGGTATTTATCTGCTTATGCATATGATGCAGATTGGATTAGGGTAGTCGTGCGACTTTGTTGGCCTACGTCAAGGGTCGTGCGGGTGGGTTTAATTCAATCAAGAAATGACGGGTTGAACTTGACTAGCGGACTATGGTTTGTTGGCCTGCGTCAAGGTCATAGGACGCTAGGGGTAAAATATATCGGGAATTTCAAGTGTTGAAATTTGCAATGAGATTGCATACCTTCTATGAGATAGTTTGATCCCGATACCCGCTGCGAGTAAGAGTTACTCCTGGGAGAGTTTTATACATTACAATTAGCCGATCAAGTAGGTGTCTAGAAAGGTGTCAACGAGGTTACGCCTCTGGGAAAACGAGGTTTACATTAATTAGGTTCGTGCGAAAGCACGGGGGACCTCCCTCAAAGTACCGACACTGGCCTGGCTGAAAGATTGGTGAACTTGTAGTGTGTAATTAATCCCGGCTAGTCTTTCCTTTTTGGGTTTGAAGGAAGATTTGATAAAAAGCAGTGGGAGCCATCCTGATTAGATAAAATTATAACCAATCTATTCTTGCAAGAGCGCACGCTGAGTGTTTTCTTCTCTCTCTCTCCAGGTAGCGACCATATCACGCCTTAATCAAGATAATAATACGGAATATTGACCGAACCCGCTTGTTATACAGAGCTGGGGAACGTTGGTCCCGCTCCAACTTATAATTGTTATAAGACAGAGCAGAAAATAGGGGATTACCAGAATTCCCGTGCCGCCCAAACGAAGAAAGTGCATATGATGCATCATCTTCGGGTGTGTTCATTACAAAGAACTGTATCGCAGAATCCTCTACGTCCTGGGTATGTGATACCAGATCAGGATCCCAGATATGTAATATGTTACATAGGGCTACAGAAAGGTAAAGAACTGAGAACGGGTGATAAGTTTCATGAGGCAGAAAACGGGGCAAGTGTTGCAGCCAAGTCTGTTGGTCACTGTCACCCTGTATTCCAAATACATTGATTCTGAACGAATGTTATTAGATACCGAACCTGATATACAAAATCATATCAGTCTCTTTATTAGTAAAGAAAGGATATAATTTTGTATTGTTGGATAATGTTTTGAACATTTCCTATATCAAAAGTTGATCGGTTCAGACACGTTATCTAAAGGCATTAATGTTCTAAATCAAACTACAGTTCTTAGTATACAGAACACACATAAGAAGAAGAGTTCAGAAATGAACGAATCCTTCTTGAGGCATTGTAGACTAGGTCATATCAATGTGACCCGACTAGCTGAAGTTACATGAAGATGCATATTTAAATCAGTTTGAATCTACATCTTGTGAAACTTGCCAGTCATGTCACAAAGATACGATGACCATAGCTCTGTTTATTGGAAACAGATAAAGAGTTAATGAACTCTTGGGATGATACATATTGATGTATGTAAGGTCCCCTGTCTACACATGCCAAGACCGGTTCTTTGTACTTCGTTACATTCTCTGATAATCTCTCAAGATTCAGACATATGTTCCTGTTGAAACACAAGTCCGAACCTTTTGAGATATTCATAGAATATAAGTTAGAAGTAGAGAACCAATACGGGTATAAGTTTTATGTCCTATGATGAGATCAAGGAGGAGAATACTTGTGCATGGAATTCCTGGACAATTCTAAAGGAGAATGAGATTCTCTCTCGGCATTACTCCTCCGTATACACCATAGTACGATGGTATATCGGGGTGGAGCAATCACACCCTATATGATAAGGTGTGCTCTATGATGAGTACCGCTGAGTTACCTATTTCCTTTTGGGAGTTATGCACTTGAGAAGCTGCATACCTATTGAATAGGGTTCAAATCAAATCCGTTGCCTACCACTTCATATTTGATATGATAAGGGAAGAGCCCATATCTTAAGTTAGTTAAGATTTGGGGTTGTCCGGCCTATGTCTAAAAGCAAAATCCGGACAAGCTTGAGGCAAGATCTGTTATGTAGAACTGGAAATGTTCCAGCTATACAAACTGCAGCTGATGATTTGATAGAACCAAAAGATTCAGTAGAGACCAACGAACCCCTGCCTCTCCGCCGATCTAGTAAGGTTCCTTACCCACATGAGAGATACTTCGGTTACTCTATGGCAGTGGGAGCGAGGATTGCATCATGAGATGATGACCCAACTAGTTTCGAGCTGTCCATCAGGAGTGGGACTCTGTAAGAATGGCTGGATGCTTAGCGATCTGAGATGGAATCCATGTACACCAACAAAGTATGGACTTTGGTTGCTATATCTGAAGGGTTAAATCCCCATCAGGAGCAAGTATATCTTGAGAAGATTACTTGGTGTAGATGGAAAATTTGAGACTTTCAAAGCTAGACTTGTTAAAGCTTTTCGTCATCGACCAGGCGTGGATAATGATGAAACCTTTTCAAGTGGCTATGCTTAAGTCCATCCAGATCCTACTTGCCACGGCTACATACCATGACTACGATATCTGGCGGTTGGGTGCCATGACAGCTTTTCTAAATGATGTTTTAGAAGAGAAAGTCTATAAGTACACAGCCAGAGGGCTTCGTAGACAGTGGGAGCAGCGGAAACGTGTACAAGATGCTTTATAGGATAAAGCAGGTATCGCGGAGTTGGAACATCTGTTTTGATGTGTTTGTCAACGAGTTTGATATCATCAAAATGGTAGATGAACCTTGTATAAACAAAAAGGTAGTAGGGAGCATGGTGATGATCCTCGTAGAGTACGTGGATGACATACTCTAGATAAGAAAGGAGTTTCATATGCTACGCTCGATCAATCTCCACTTATCACAATGATTCTCCATATAGGATCAAAGTGATACCTCCTAAATCCTGGGTTTTGGATCTATGAGATAGATCTAATTGGATATTAGGATACTCACTAGATGTAGTGAGATGGTATCAACCGATCCTGGGGAGAATCACTGGAAGGGTTCCAGGGTGATAAGGACGACTGAAAGTCAGTCACAGGCATTGTCTTTACCCTCAGAAAAGGGACGGTATGTTGGAAGAGTTCCAAGCTAGATACCGTGGCATACTAGACGATAAAGGCAGGATACATCGCTACTTGAGATGCTACCAAAGAGGCAGTCTGGATGTATATTTGTTCATAAGATGAACTTAGTTCCTCCCATTGTGTGACTATGGAGTTGTGGCTTATGCCAAGGAACGCCCGTCCCATCAGTGATCCAGACATATTCTAAGGAAGTATCACCTGATCATGGAGATGGTTGATCTCCAGGGTGATCGAGGTTAGGAGAGTAGACTCAGAGGACAACACGGCGGATCCACTCACGAAGGCCTATTCCCAGAGAGAGAATTTTATGGGATGGTTGAGTATGAGATACTGCAACAACTGCTATCAGATGGCCCTAGTGCAAGTGGGAGATTGTTAGTTATATGTATGCCCTAGAGGCCATTACTGTACATATGATGTATATTGTAGTGGATGCTGGGACATATATAGGAAGGACTTTCTTGCTCGACATGATAGTATGCTATCTGGTTGCTCTTTACCTTAACGTGTATACTGATGTCTCCCTGTTACATGTTGGTAAAGCCCTTAGGATGTGTACTTGACTACCTGGACTATGATGCAGATCATACTAGTGGGGACAGATAGTCTATAAGTATATCCTTCAAAGTCCCTAGTCGTGGGTATATCGAGACGAGGCATCGATATACCAGAGTAGACTAGCGTATACCTTCTCGACCCATACAGATGGGCGATGGATGATCCCATATCCATTGGTGTTTGACATCAGAGATGATATACGGGTGCTCAGTAGAGACTGGGTACACTGGACGGACTCGCCGAGAACTCCCAGATGGTATTATACCTTACGCCAGATGGCAGTTCTCTGGTGACACTGGTACAGTGTAGTCTGTTGACCCGAGATCGTCATAGAGTCTTGTGTGGTTCCCACTGTGCTTTGATTTCCATCTTACCACGTCCAAGAGGGCGTGCAAAACGGTGGTTTTTGGGTACAGTCCCAAGTCACATGGAGGCAATGAGCGATAGGAGGGGATTCGTCTCTCCCGGTATAGGGAGTTGATGTTGCGCTGTGTTCGATTGGCTATAACCGGAAATCCCTGGCCAGGGTTGCTGAGATTTACTGGTAAGTGTTACCTGTATTTTCTCGAACTGTTATAGACCTCATATCGACAAGACTTATCGAGCTATTGGGGTCTGACGTTTACGACCCCTAGGCAAGATATGCGACATATCAGACGATCAGACCGGACTGTACGGTAGTGTTACTGGTTGGATTCACAGGAGTGTGAGCGGGCTTGCTTGTCGATCTTCTGATCGCTCATTACCCGGGTGGCCGTTACGTTTAGCAGACCGCTTGCGGCTTGTGGGTGTTTGATATGATCATCACCTGCTGCCGGCGTATTGACGAGTCTTTAGAGTCCTACACAGAGGTTTCCTGGCTCAAGCGAAACGAAATAGGAGCGCATATGAGATAAGTGCGGGACCGAGAATAATGCGTGTATGTGATACCGTATTCTATTCTCGCGATGAATGTATCGATATGGTTGTATGCGATATAACCTAGTTATCGAATCAAGGATTGATTCGGTAAGCCGATACATAGGATACTAGTCGGTTATATGCGATATGACCGGATCGTTAAATCAAGTGTTGATTTAATGATTTAATGTATAATTATATATTTGATATATTACTTTGCATTAACTAGTATTGGTTCACTTTAAATGGATTTTCTCACTTGGATTGTGCACATTGTATATGTGATATACTTTTGTACACAAGTTTGTATCATGTTTGATGATACATGCTAACTTGAGCATGTGTAAAGATTAAACCATGGTTGTGTAATGGTTAGGGTTTTCCTTTCATTTTCTTATTCATTTATTTATTGATTTATTCTTTATGGAAAATGAAAAGCATAATGGGAAAAATGGTGGCTTTCTTTGTTTGTATTTGAAGCTTCATGAAGCTTTGACCAAGTGACCATTTTGTCTCATGCTTAACCCTAACCATTCCATTTAACCATGATTAAATCTCTACACATGACCATGGTTTACATTATGATAAGTATTCATTTTCTTTTCATTTTAAATAACTTATCATATTATCTTCTTCTTCTTCTCCATCTTCTACTTGAAGAAACCTTGACTTCATCAATGGTGATTGATGAAAAAGAGTGAGAAATCCAATTCTAAAGTGAACCCACTTCCTATTTCTTCATCCTCTACCTCTTGCCAAGTAGTAGAGTGTGTTTTGTTCACAAGTTTCATGACTTGGTGAAGTGGGAGCTTGATCTTGCGATGCCTCGACGTAGATCATCTTCGGCACGAAGCCGACGACCTTGCCCGCCCATTTCTCCGATGAAGCCGACGCTAGTGTTGCGCCACGGCAGCGCCCCGGCCGTCTATCCGAGGCCAAAATGCGGAATCAAAATTTTCTTAACTTGGAAACTGGCGCTACCGCGGACAATGAAAACCCGGATCGTTAACCATTAACCTATACTAGCAAACAAGAGATGGGAAGAGAAGTATACCGAATGATCCGAGTCCTCCGGTCTTCTCCTCGCCGTCCCGATCTCCTGCGGAAAGTCTTGTCTCCATATCGTCGCCTCCTCGCCGGAAGGGCACCACATCGCCTGCGTCTTATACGGGCTCCCGCCTCAATACAGAGGCAACTCGGGCATGAAGCTGGCAACTCGACATGCCCAAGAATTGCTGTAGAAAGTGTAGTGTAGAAACTTTGTCTCTTGGAGTTTATGTAGTTGCCATTGATGGATGGAGGAAGAGGTAAAGAAAATTGGTGCTTTCAATTTTCTAGCAAGAAGATGATGAAAATGAACTCTCTCATTCTTTTTCTCTCAAGTGAAGCCTCTCTCATCTAGTGAGAATGGTGGAAGAATGAATATCAAACCATAACAAGAAGGGAGGTGATGGTAGGAGAAGAGAATGGGTGACCACATCCAAAAACATCATGATAACAAAGTCATATCATCTTTCATCTCATTTCTAATCTTAATAAAGCAAGAAATGATGAAGGAAAAGAATGGTATCTAAAGATGCTATCATAATAAATACATATGCAAGAAAACCCTCCACTATGTGTTATTTGCAAACTTGCAAATAACACCCTCCATCGGAAAAGTCCGGCCGGGAAAGAACAAAGGAAAACCGGCCGGAACGGAATGCAAACTGGCAACTCCAGAAAACTGGTCCCGTAATAAATTACAGGAAAACCCCGATACTGTGCATACACACCCGCATCTGTATTCCGACCGGATACAAATGCAATGAGACAAAATCTACACTGTACTAAACTAGGATCCGGCTTAAACCAAAGCCGGCTAGTAATATCCGTTCGATCCTGATCCGTGCAATACCGCACGTATCTGATCGAACCTTGCCATATATCCATACGGCCACTAGTACAAACCGTCCGATCCTGATCCGTGCAATACCGCACGTATCTGATCGGACCCTGCCATATCTCCATACGGCCTCTACAGCGTTTCGCCCGAAAGCTTGAGTAACTGAAAGTGTGGTGGACTCTAAAGACTCGTCAATACTATGGCTGTGGATTTAACCACCAGCACGTCAGAGGTATAAGCCAATACGTGATAGGCCACCAGCTATTGACCAAAAGGGACGTTGATGAGCGAACTCATCCTGACACCCTACTGAGCCTGTCAGTGACAATATCCGTACAGTCCGGTCCGTTCGTCTATGAGCATCGCATGGCGGGCCTAGGGGGTTGGTAAAAGTCAGACCCCTAAAGGCGGTACAAGTCATGTCGGAGTGTAGCCCAGAACGCCCTGAGATACTACTGGAATACCTACCAGTAAATCTCCTGCCTCGGCCGAGGGCTTTGCGTAATGGCTCTCCTAGACACAGCGCGACCTCACCCCCAATACCGGGAGAGACGAACCCCTGCAGATCCGCTCACTGCCTCCATGTGGCTCGGGACTGTACCCAACTAAAACCTGTTTGCACGACTCCTTTGAGCCGTGGTAGGGTAGTAATCAAAGCACAGTGGGAACTCACACGAGACAAATGACGATCTCAGGTCGATGAACTAACCTGTACACATGTTACCTGGGAACTGCTATCTGACGTCTGGTATAATCCCAACTAGCAGGTTCCCGGCGAGTCCTGTCCGGTGTACTCATAACCCAATGAGCACCTGTATACATCTTAGGTGAACCAACTGACACCAGTGGCTTGTGAGACCGGCCACCGCCCTTCGTCGGGGTCTCGACTGTATACACTAGTCTACTAATGGAGTATCGATGCCCAGTCTCGAAACTCCTACGACTAGGGACCATTTAAGGATGTGCTTATAGACCCCAGCTCCCACGTATATGATCGCCATCATACTGCTGGTCGTCAAGCAAGAATCCTAGGGGCTCTATCAACGTGTACTAGCGACCTGTAAGGTCACCTGAAACAGTACACGATGATAAAGGTAAACCAGATAGCATACTATCATCTCGAGTAAGACTGTCCTACCGGGATAGGTCCTCCCTCAATCATTGCAATCACGTGCCTGTGATCCAATAATTGACTCTGAGGGCACTATCTCCAACAATCTCCCACTTGCACTCAAGGCTAATTATTGCGATGTCGCATACTCACAGCCCGTGTGATACCGAACACCCAACTCCTCTACTAGTCAGTCTCACAAAGCCTGTTTGCGAAACTATTGCGTTCGAGGAAAAGCCTCAGTGAGTGGATCCGCTCTGAAGTTTCTTTCTATGTCTCTCTATATCTCAGGTTCGTAGAGAAAACCATCTCCCGAAATGAGCAATACCTGTCTTAGAGTATGTCTGGATATCTGATGGGACCTAGCTCATAAATGAACTCCAAATCCAAACTTCTTAGACTGTATCGATAACTGAACTTAATCAGTACCCAGCGCCATGCCTCCCTCAGTATTTCCTTGGCTGTCCAAATACTGCCCCTCGTCTGAAGGAGAAACCACAACTCTGACAGCCACTCTGCCATCCATGTCAACTTGGAAGCCTGGAATGATAACTGTCTCCCAAATGAGGCTGTCGTTATCATATCCCTAGAACATCCACTTATGTTCTAAAACTGCTTCCGACTGTTCCTCCAGGATTGGATCAATATCATCTTATTGCATCTAGTGCAAGAACAACATCTGGTGTGGTACTTGACATCTCATGATTGACTCAATTGCCTAAGCAAGTGATCTGCCAATCATGCACATCCCTCTCTACTTTAGTCTGTAAGACACCTTTAGAGAGGGTGACTCCATTACCTGCAGGTACACTAACCATGCCAGGAGTCGTCCATTCTAAATACTCTTAGAATGCTGTCAAAGTACCCTGATTGGAAACCACCCAAATCTAGATCTAAAACCATAGGTCTAGTAACCAGTATGTCTGATATAATGTCCAAGTCCCATGTGGAGAAAACACCGTGTGACGACCAAAGTATAACCGATCGTAGTATAGGAATATCACTTCCTACTACCTTCTCAACAGATCCATCCCCTATTCTGATGACGTCAAACCCATGACAGTCACATCAGAAACAGATGATCTATCTCCGCTATATCTGCTTTAGTCTATAGACATAAGCCTGATGTCCACCAATGCTTCCGCTGCTCCCACTGACTACGACAACCCTTTGGCAGAGTCATATAGACGTGCACTTCTAAAGCTAGTTTAGAACGACGCTATACTCATCCTCTCACCGGGTCTCGCAGCCTGGAACAACAGCAATGGCAAGTGTGGGTAAACAAGAACTTCCCTGTCACCGTCCTTGAGGCTACCGGAGTACCTCTCGGGTGCCTGAAGTTACCCACCTTATCTGCGGAGTGGCCAATGGAATGTCAAATCAGATTGAATCTTAGGTTCCTTATCAAATCTTCAGTAATCGTTTGCGGTTCTGGAATCACTTCCAGTTCTACCATACTCCCACTACTGTTTTCTGAAAAATAACCATTTCATTTTAAAATGTGGCGAGTTAAGAGCAATATCACTATTGATCTTCCAGATGGTAGAAAATCAACCCTCGTCATAGCCTGGTCAACCCACAAACAGCCATTACAGAAACGTGCCTTGAGTTGTCCAGTGTCTGGTTTTAATCATAAGCCGGACAACTCCCCGTACCTTAACATCGTTAAGGTATGAACTGTTCTATATCCAATATAGAACCAGAGGCACTGATTTAAATGAACCAGATTCAAATTATGCAGCTATCTCCAGTGCATGTCAACTAAATGGAAGGAGGCCGATCAGCGTTACTCAACTTGGGAATGCTTCCAATTATGAGTAACCTGAAGGAGAAGCAAGTTCTCATTACTATCAACTGAATACCATACACAAGTATCTACATCTTCGATCACCTTGAAGAATCTCGATACTTGCAATACCTGGTTCTCTACTCTGTTCAAATACCTATAACTCCTTAAAACTTAGACCCTGTGTTTCCACGAAACAGCTGTCTAAAATATAGAGAAGTCATAAGTAAACCGAATATAGTACGAGGACCAACCCTCTGTCCTGATGGACGCTGGACAATGTACAATACTCTGTATAAGTCCGCTGAGTCTAACAACTCTTTCACTGTGCGTCGTAGGTTGAAAACTGTACTTATGGTTAAGAAGAATTACACCGCTGTTTGATGCTCCTTACCTAACCATCCACTGATATAGGTAAATGTCATAGACATAATTTCAAAAGGTATATCTCACTCTATAAAAATAGACGTACAGATATATCAATTTGAAATTGGTGCATAACAACGGATATTCAAAACCAAATATTTGCCGACCGGCAAACAGCCCAGATGATCTCCTCAAATATCACCGATTACAACGAATCCCGATATAATGAGGATGATCACCCTATTCCCAATAACTTACTCCCACTCATCATCTGTAAAACCATACAGATGTGAGAATCAAACCTGGTAAATACATACCCTGGAGCAAGTGTCTAATCGGGAAATCAGTTTTCTTTTAACAGTACACAGTTGAACTGAAACATTGAAATGTTTCGATGGGGTATCCTGGTATTCCTAGTAATTCCTCTACCATTATCCAGATTCACACTATAACCGTATAATTCTTTGCCATCTTTCCAAATCCCTTTATATGTCTTTAGTCATTACCTTCTGCACACCCCTTAGGCCAAATGGTTTTCTTCCTTCCCTACCATTCGGCACCAGCCTATGGTTTGGAAGAAGACTATCCAATAAGCATAATGGGTGTACTGTCCTAGTCCTAGGAGCACTCGCAATGCGAGAGAAGGTGAAGATAAAAGACAACCGACTAAACTTATTCCTATTTCTCCTGGACCAGAATCCATCCCCAAACTGGAACAAGTTCCTTTCGAGTTCGTATATAACCATACGATGGAGTATCCAACAAACTGTGGATCTTCGTAGTGATACGGAGTGTCCTGGAGAAATACAAAGGTGATTTAGGATTGGCGAAGAAATACTCGGTTTGGTCGTGAATGGCATTCGCAATTTACTTTGCCCTCTTACTAATCCCTTTCTTTGTCTTAACTTAATACCTTCTGTACACCGTTTAGGCTAACTGGTTTTCTTCATCCCCTACCGGTCGGCACCAGCCTATGGTTTGGAAGAAGACTATCCAATTTGCGTAATAGGTGTACTATCTCCTAACCAAGGAGTACTCACAATGAGAGAAGGTGAAAAGAAAAGACAACTGAATAATCCTATTCGTTTTCTCCAGAACCAGAAACCATCCTCGAAGTCCTTCGAGTTCGTATATAACCATACGATGGTTTTGTCCAATGGAAGTGGACGTTCGTAGTAATACGGGGTGTCCTGGAGAAAAGGGTAAAAGTAGGAGTGGCAATGAGGTTTGCAACTCTGACAATCCAAAAGCCAGTGTTTAAGAAGGTTCGGTCAACTTGGTCACTGAGTCATAGTCCAGGGTCGGGTCAATGGTCGCTGCCAAAGAGAGAGAAAAGAAACGCTCAGCGTGCACTCTAACCTAGATCAGAAAGGTTATCACTTTATCTAATCTGGAAACCTCCCACTGTACCTCAAATTCCCCTCCAAACCTGAAAGAAGAATTAGTCGGGATCACCCAAGGAGTAAACCAACTCATCAGTGGGAATCGGGATCCAACTATCATCGCATGATAACTTGACGGAATCCACTCAAGTCACCACACTCCAGAAGGTATGCGCATGCCTGGCAAGTTTCAGTTCTTTTTAAAATCCCGATGTGATTTTTACCCAAGCGGTTTATGACCTTGACTAGGTCAACAAACCATAAACCGCCAGTCAAGTTCAACCCGTCATTATTCTGGATTGTATTAAACCCACCCGTATGTGCCCTTGACTAGGTCAACAAGGCCGCACGACTGTCTTAACCAATCCCACTTATGCAACAAACAAGTACCACTTAGCTACCGAACACTACGTCTTGACTAGGTCAACAAACGCAGCACGAATACCAAATAATACCTGTAGGAAATGACGGAGGGCTACGGCTGGTTTTTGGCGAAAAACCTTTAACGTAATGAACTTGATATCGTTGAAGGAACTGCATAGCCTTTTTAGACAATATAGTGACGAAAACCTTTACTAAAGAGGTCACTCCCGGTGAAGGGATCTCGGCTCTTTCCCTATAGAATGAGGTGCAGGATATTCCATCTGAATACCACGATGCAAAGCAAAAGTAATCGGCTATAGTGAAGTTAATGCCCTGACGCAAACTTTTGTCCAAGGGGTCACTCCCGGTGAAGGATCTCGGCCCTTGCCTCGTCGACTGAGGAGCAGGATATTCCAAATGAATACCACGATGCAAAACAAAGTGAACGTCCTTGCAATAACAGCTTTTTTGAAAAGTGTTCCAACAACATCAGAAAAGGTTTGTTTATCTTGCATTGATCCGAATCAACGCTAGTCCCATCAATTGATCACACCACAAAGAACGAAAATATACTGACGTACGTATATGCCATCCGCATTCGCCACTGGGTCCCGTCATCACCCGTTAGGTTAGCTAACTAACGGCAGAGCGGGGACTGGACTAGCGCGGATGAAAAACATATACAACATCTACTAATATATATACCAATATATAGTATTTCGCTCAAGGCGTGAATAAAAATGCAACATCACAGAAATGTACAGCATCACAGAACAATACAGATATCTGGAAGCCCCGGGTTTCACAGAGCCGCTGCTGAAACCCGACGTTCCCCTGGTCGTGTGGATAGCCTGTGCAATGAAAACCTAGACCCCTACGGGCGCGGCAAGTCACCCGCCAAAACCTGAAGCGAGGCATTCTCCTTCAGCACCGTGAATGGACCACCCAGCACTTCACGGAATCCGGTAACTTGGGCACCCTTCCTGGGTCAACCTGTACCCCCTATGAGTGCGGCGAATAGCCCGCCAATTCCAGACTGAAGCCCCCTCCGTCTCAATGCCCTGAGATGCGGGCCCGTTGCCTTCTAGAACCCGGCTATCCGTGCACACCTCCGCGGGGTAACCCTAGTACAGAAAGTAAAATATACATACAACGGGTACATCGACCGCAACCAGGTCGTGCCCCAAAAGAATAATACAAACAGGCAATGACGGCAGTCCACATGTCGGACGCTCGCCCCGCAATATCAAATGTACATATAAAACAAAACTGTACTAACATTGCATCCAGGCTATCCCCCACGACCGATCCGCAACAACACAGCATAAACACAGAACATCAACGTGAAAATCACGTTCGCAAATCCGTCTAACCGGGCTATAGCAGTTAGACAGGATTTACCGATCAAGTGATATTCACGGTCGCAGATATAATGTAAATACTGTGAAATAATGTGTTTAAAATATCCGATAGATCAAAAATTAACAAGTGGGCCCCCAAGCAATACTGTAGCACTCACAGAAATTCTGGGCCCAAGTTTAATATTCCAAAACCCCCAAAAATAGTCCACAAGCCCACTGGAAAATTTCGACCCATTGATCCCTTAAACCTGCGGCGGATCAGCGGCAACAAGGGGGATTTTGCAGCGGATCCGCGCTATTCCTGAGAGATCAATGTCTCGAATTTTCCCAGATCTCTTAGAACTTCTAGTACATCAATTTTCTACAACCTGAAAAAATTTTCGAGCAAGAAAAAAAACAACAGAAAACTGATGTACACAAAAACGCGGTTTTTGGAATTTTGGTCGATCGGATAAGAAAAACGCATTAGAAAAAGCTAGGCAAGGTTAATGGCGTGGCTCTGATACCATGTTGCGCCACGGCAGCGCCCCGGCCGTCTATCCCAGGCCAAAATGCGGAATCAAAATTTTTCTTAACTTGGAAACTGGCGCTACCGCGGACAATGAAAACCCGGATCGTTAACCATTAACCTATACTAGCAAACAAGAGATGGGAAGAGAAGTATACCGAATGATCCGAGTCCTCCAGTCTTCTCCTCGCCGTCCCGATCTCCTGCGGAAAGTCTTGTCTCCATATCGTCGCCTCCTCGCCGGAAGGGCACCACATCGCCTGCGTCTTTTACGGGCTCCCGCCTCAATACAGAGGCAACTCGGGCATGAAGCCGGCAACTCTAAATGCCCAATAATTGCTGTAGAAAGTGTAGTGTAGAAACTTTGTCTCTTGGAGTTTATGTAGTTGCCATTGATGGATGGAGGAAGAGGTAAAGAAAATTGGTGCTTTCAATTTTCTAGCAAGAAGAAGATGAAAATGAACTCTCTCATTCTTTTTCTCTCAAGTGAAGCCTCTCTCATCTAGTGAGAATGGTGGAAGAATGAATATCAAACCATAACAAGAAGGGAGGTGATGGTAGGAGAAGAGAATGGGTGACCACATCCAAAAACATCATGATAACAAAGTCATATCATCTTTCATCTCATTTCTAATCTTAATAAAGCAAGAAATGATGAAGGAAAAGAATGGTATCTAAAGATGCTATCATAATAAATACATATGCAAGAAAACCCTCCACTATGTGTTATTTGCAAACTTGCAAATAACACCCTCCATCGGAAAAGTCCGGCCGGGAAAGAACAAAGGAAAACCGGCCGGAACGGAATGCAAACTGGCAACTCCAGAAAACTGGTCCCGTAATAAATTACAGGAAAACCCCGATACTGTGCATACACACCCGCATCTGTATTCCGACCGGATACAAATGCAATGAGACAAAATCTACATTGTACTAAACTAGGATCCGGCTTAAACCAAAGCCGGCTAGTAATATCCGTTCGATCCTGATCCGTGCAATACCGCACGTATCTGATCGAACCTTGCCATATATCCATACGGCCACTAGTACAAACCGTCCGATCCTGATCCGTGCAATACCGCACGTATCTGATCGGACCCTGCCATATCTCCATACGGCCTCTACAGCGTTTCGCCCGAAAGCTTGAGTAACTGAAAGTGTGGTGGACTCTAAAGACTCGTCAATACTATGGCTGTGGATTTAACCACCAGCACGTCAGAGGTATAAGCCAATACGTGACGGGCCACCAGCTATTGACCAAAAGGGACGTTGATGAGCGAACTCATCCTGACACCCTACTGAGCCTGTCAGTGACAATATCCGTACAGTCCGGTCCGTTCGTCTATGAGCATCGCATGGAGGGCCTAGGGGGTTGGTAAAAGTCAGACCCCCAAAGGCGGTACAAGTCGTGTCGGAGTGTAGCCCAGAACGCCCTGAGATACTACTGGAATACCTACCAGTAAATCTCCTGCCTCGGCCGAGGGCTTTGCGTAATGGCTCTCCTAGACACAGCGTGACCTCACCCCCAATACCGGGAGAGACAAACCCCTGCAGATCCGCTCACTGCCTCCATGTGGCTCGGGACTGTACCCAACTAAAACCTGTTTGCACGACTCCTTTGAGCCGTGGTAGGGTAGTAATCAAAGCACAGTAGGAACTCACATGAGACAAATGACGATCTCAGGTCGATGAACTAACCTGTACACATGTCACCTGGGAACTGCTATCTGACGTCTGGTATAATCCCAACTAGCAGGTTCCCGGCGAGTCCTGTCCGGTGTACTCATAACCCAATGAGCACCTGTATACATCTTAGGTGAACCAACCGACACCAGTGGCTTGTGAGACCGGCCACCGCCCCTCGTCGGGGTCTCGACTGTATACACCAGTCTACTAATGGAGTATCGATGCCCAGTCTCGAAACTCCCACGACTAGGGACCATTTAAGGATGTGCTTATAGACCCCAGCTCCCACGTATATGATCGCCATCATACTGCTGGTCGTCAAGCAAGAATCCTAGGGGCTCTATCAACGTGTAATAGCGACCTGTAAGGTCACCTGAAACAGTACACGATGATAAAGGTAAACCAGATAGCATACTATCATCTCGAGTAAGACTGTCCTACCGGGATAGGTCCTCCCTCAATCATTGCAATCACGTGCCTGTGATCCAATAATTGACTCTGAGGGCACTATCTCCAACAGCTAGAGCCCGGATTTTGATTTGGACAGCGGAGAGGACTTCATCACGGAGCCGTGGAGGTGGAGGACCGGATCTACAAAGGTTGTATTTCCGTCACTCTTAGTAAAGTAGTTTACTAGTTCTAGTTTTCGCCTAAACTTCTAGCCGACGATCCGTAGTCTAGGGTTTCTCGGCACCGTAAAATTTGAAATTGGCATGGTTGATGCCTTGTGAGACCTCATTAGAGTGCCTAGGAACCCTACATTCTACTTCACAATGTTTTTGACCAAGTGAAGGAATAGCTTGAGTTTGAGTCTCCCCGACGTAGATCATCTTCGGCCTCGAAGTCAACGACCTAGCCCGCTCATTTCTCCGACGAAACCATTTCTTGAGTCCGGGATCCCGATGATCGCAGCGGAGGGACGTCATCTCGGAGCTAAAGAAGTGGTGGACCGGATCTACAAAGGTTGTAATCCCTTTCACTTATTAGAAAAGTTGTTTGCTTGCTTGTAGTTTCGCCTTTACTTCTAGTTAACGATCTATATTAGGGTTTCTCGGCACCGAAAAATTTTTGTTTGGCATGATTGATGCCTTGTGGAACCTCTTGAGTGTGCCTAGTAACCCTACACATCATTTACCCTTAGTAGAGTTCTCCTACAACAACAGCTACCAGGAGACCATTCAGATGGCACCGTTTAAGGCTCTTTATGGGAGGAGATGCAGATCGCCCACCTGTTCGACAGAGCTCAGTGAGAGCAGTATCTTAGGGCTACAGATTGTTGAGGAGACGACCGCAAAGATCCAGTTGATTCGCAACAGGATGAGAGCAGCCCAGAGTAGGCAGAGATCTTATGCGGACCGTCGGCGGCGCAGACTTGAGTTTTCTGTTGGGGATCATGTTTTCTTGAGGGTCTCCCCGATGAAAGGTGTGATGAGATTTGGGAAGAAAGGGAAGCTTAGTCCCAAATATGTGAGCCCCTTCGAGGTCCTCGAGCATGTTGGTGCGGTTGCGTATCGGTTAGCCCTTCCGCCCAGTTTTCCAGACGTGCACCCCGTATTTCACGTTTCGATGCTCCGCAGATATCTTCATGATCCTTCGCATGCGATTCAGTACCCGACGATCCAGCTTGAGCGTGACCTTTCCTATGCAAAGCAGCCGGTGATCATTTTGGATCGACAAGTGAAGAAATTGAGATCGAAGGACATACCACCAGTCAAGGTACTTTGGCATGGCCAGAGCGGCGAGGAGGTCACTTGGGAGACCGAGAGCGAGATGATATATGATTTATAGCAATCCTATAATGTGAGTGTCATAGAAATCACTAACGGTGTGAGTGTAGCATATAAATCGTGCTCGTGCGAGTTGAACCGTTAGTGACAGTGCAGTGTCCTATGCTATCATTTCTACATGCAACCATATGTAAGTGCACGGCGGCGCCCCGGCCGTCAATCCGACGGCCAAACGCGGAAACGGTGATAAACATAAATTTTTGCGGACTTGGCAAAACGGCACCACCACGCACTAAAACCGGATCGTTAACCATTAACAAGTCTAAGCTACTAAGAGGATGGGTTAGAGATATACCGACGATCCAAGTCCTCTGGTCTTCATCTCCACTCCGATCTCCTCGTCGTCGGAAAGGGCACCACGAAGCCGGGTACTTTTACGGGCTCCCACCTCAATACCGAGGCAACTCGCGCATGAAGCCGGCAACTCGACATGCTCAAGATATGCTGTAGGAAGATAGTGTAGAGTGTATGTCTCACTTTGGGGTTGGTTGCCATTTGTGGATGATGGAGGAAACAAGACAAGAAAAATGGTGCTTGCATTTTTCTTAACATGAAATGAGATCAATCAAATGAAACACTCTCAAGGATGAAGATGAAACTCTCTTCTTCTCTTTTCTTTCTCTCTTTCTTTTTCTCAACCATGAACAAAAACCTCTCATCAAGTGAGAATGAAAATGGTGGAGCAAAAACAATATGATAACAAGAGGGAGGTGAGTGTAGGATGCAAAAAGTGGTGACCACAACCTAAAACATAATCATCACTAAATCAACATCAAACCTCTTTTCATTTCTAATCTCATAAAGCAAAGAAAAGAAAGAAAAAGGATCTCATCATGAAAAGCCATCATGATGCCACCAATATGCAAGATACCCCCTCCACAATTGTAATTTGCAAAACTGCAAATTACCCCCTCCATCGGAAAAGTCCGGCCGGGAAAGAACAAAGGAAAACCGGCCGGAACGGAAAGCAAACTGGCAACTCCAGAAAACTGGTCCCGTAATAAATTACAGGAAAACCCCATACTGTGCATACACACCCGCATCTGTATTCCGTCCGGATACAAATGCAATGAGACAAAATCTACACTGTACTATACTAGGATCCGGCTTAAACCAAAGCCGGCTAGTAATATCCGTCCGATCCTGATCCGTGCAATACCGCACGTATCTGATCGAACGCTGCCATATAACTATACGGCCACTAGTACAAAACCGTCCGATCCTGATCCGTGCAATACCGCACGTATCTGATCGGACCCTGCCATATCTCCATACGGCCTCTACAGCGTTTCGCCCGAAACTTGAGTAACTGTAAGTGTGGTGGACTCTAAAGACTCGTCAATACTATGGCTGTGGATTTAACCACTAGCACGTCAGAGGTATAAGCCAATACGTGACGGGCCACCAGCTATTGACCAAAAGGGACGTCGATGAGTAAACTCATCCTGACACCCTACTGAGCCTGTCAGTGACAATATCCGTGCAGTCCGGTCCGTTCGTCTATGAGTATCGCATGGCGGGCCTAGGGGGTTGGTAAAAGTCAGACCCCCAAAAGCGGTACAAGTCGTGTCGGAGTGTAGCCCAGAACACCCTGAGATACTACTGGAATACCTACCAGTAAATCTCCTTGCCTTGGCCAAGGACTTTGTGTAATGGCTCTCCTAGACACAGCACGACCTCACCCCCAATACCGGGAGAGACGAACCCCTGAAGATACGCTCACTGCCTCCATGTGGCTCGGGACTGTACCCAACTAAAACCTGTTTGCACGACTCCTTTGAGCCGTGGTAGGGTAGTAATCAAAGTACAGTGGGAACTCACACGAGACAAATGACGATCCCCAGGTCGATGAACTAACCTGCACACATGTCACCTGGGAACTGCCATCTGACGTCTGGTATATGACCAACTAGCATGTTCCCGGCGAGTCCTGTCCGGTGTACTCATAACCCAATGAGCACCTGTATACATCTTAGGTGATCCAACTGACACCAGTGGCTTGTGAGACCGGCCACCGCCCCTCGTCGGGGTCTCGACTGTGTACACTAGTCTACTAATGGAGTATCGATGCCCAGTCTCGAAACTCCCACGACTAGGGACCTTTTAAGGATATGCTTGTAGACCCCCAGCTCCCACTTATATGATCGCCCTCATACTGCTGGTGGTCAAGCAAGAATCCTAGGGGCTCTATCAACGTGCAATAGCGACGTGTCAGGTCACCTAAAACAGTACACGATGATAAAGGTAAACCAGATAGCATACTATCATCTCGAGTAAGACTGTCCTACCGGGATAGGTCCTCCCTCAATCATTACAATCACGTACCTGTGACCTAATAATTGACTCTGAGGGCACTATCACAACAATCTCCCACTTGCACTCAAGGCTAATTATTGCGATGTCGCATACTCACAGCCCGTGTGATACCGAACACCCAACTCCTCTACTAGTCAGTCTCACAAAGCCTGTTTGCGAAACTCTTGCGTTCGAGGAATAGCCTCAGTGAGTGGATCCGCCTAGAAGTTTCTTTCTATGTCTCTCTATATCTCATGTTCGCGGAGAAAACCATCTCCCGAAATGAGCAATACCTGTCTTAGAATGTCTGGATGTCTGATGGGACCTAGCTCACAAATGAACTCCAAATCCAAACTTCTTAGACTGTATCGTCAACTGAACTTAATCAGTATCCTGCGCCATGCCACCCTCAGTATTGCCTTGGACCACCTGTCCAAAATACTGCCCCTCGTCAGAAGGAAAAATATAACTCTGACAACCTCCTTGTCGTCTATGTCACCTTGGAAGTCTGGAATGATAACTGTCTCTCACATGAGGCTGTCGTTATCATATCCCTAGAACATCTACTTATGTTCTAAAACTGCTTCCGACCGTTTCTCCAGGATTGGATTAATGTCAACTTATTGCATCTAGTGCAAGAACAACATCTGGTGTGGTACTTGACATTTCACGATTGACTCAATTGCCTGAGCAAGTGATCTGCCAATCATGCACGTCCCTCTCCCCTTTAGTCTGTAAGACCCCTTTGGAGAGGGTGACTCCATTACCTGCAGGTACACTACCGTGCCAGGAGTCGTCCATCCTAAATACTTTTAGAATGCTGTCAAGTACCCTGATTGGGAAACCACCCAAATCTAGATCTAAAACCATAGATCTAGTAACCAGCATGTCTTATATAAAATCCATTTTCTTTGTGGAGAAACCACTGTGTGACGACCAAAGTATAACCGATTGTAGTATAGGAGTTTCTTTTCCTACTTTGTGTATGTCATCCAAATACCATGACATCACACCCTACTACCTTCTCAACAGATCCATCCCCTATTCTGATGAAGTCAAACCCATGACTGTCACGTCAGAAATAGATGATCTATCTCCGCTACATCTGCTTTAGTCTATAAATAGACATAAGCTACCTGTCCACCAATGCTTCCGCTGCTCCCACTGACTACGACAACCCTCTGGCAGAGTCATATACACGTGCACTTCCAAAACTAGTTTAGAACGACGCTATACTCATCCTCCCGCCGGGTCTCGCAGCCTGGAACAACAGCAATGGTAATTGTGGGTAAACAAGAACTTCCCTGTCACCGTCCTTGAGGCTACCGGAGTACCTCTCGGGTGTCTGAAGTTACCCACCTTATCTGCGGAGTGGCCAATGGAATGTCAATCCAGATTGAATCTTTAGGTTCCTTATCAAATCTTCAGTAATCGTTTGTGGTTCTGGAATCACTTCCAGTTCTACCATACTCCCACTACTGTTTTCTGAAAAATCCATTTTTAATAAAACTGTGGCGAGTCTAGAACAATATTGCTATTGTTCATCCAGATGGTAGAAAATCAACCCGCGTCATAGCCTGGGTCAACCCACAAACAGCCATTACAGAAACGTGCCTTGAGTTGTCCAGTGTCTGGTTTTAAGCATAAGCCAGACAACTCCCCGTACCTTAACAATGTTAAGATATGAACTGTACTATATCCAATATAGAAACAGAGGCACTGATTTAATTTAACCAGATTCAAATCATGCAGCTATCCCCAGTGCATGTCAACTAAATGGAAGGAGGCCGATCAGCGTTACTCAACTTAGGAATACTTCCAATTATGAGTAACCTGAAAGAGAAGCAAGATCATTACTATTAACTGAATACCATACACAAGTATCTACATCTTCGATCTCTTTGAAGAATCCCGATACTTGCTATACCTGGTTCTCTACTCTATTCAAATACCAATAACTTCTCCAAATTCGGACCCTTTGTTTCCACGAAACACCTGTCTAAAAACTAGAGAAATCATAAGTAAACCGAATATAGTACGAGGACCAACCCCTCTGTCCTGATGGACCCTGGACAACATACAATACTCTGTATAAGTCCCTTGAGTCTAATAACTCATTCACTGTGTGTCGTAGGTTGAAAACTGTACTTATGGTTAAGAAGAATTACACCGCTGTTTAATGCTCCTTACCTAACCATCCACTGATATAGGTAAATGTCGTAGACATAATTTCAGAAAGGTATATCTCACTCTATGAAAATAGACGTACAGATATATCAATTTGAAATTGGTGCATAACAGCGGATATTCAAAACCAAATATTTGCCGACCGGCAAACAGCCCAGGTGATCTCCTCAAATATCACCGATTACAACGAATCCCGATATAATGAGGATGATCACCCAATTCCCAATAACCTACTCCCACTCATCATCTGTAAAACCATACAGATGTGAGAATCAAACCTGGTAAATACATACCCTGGAGCAAGTATCTAATCGGGAAATCAGTTTTCCATTAACAGTACACAGTTGAACTGAAACATTGAAATGTTTCGATGGGGTATCCTGGTATTCCTAGTAATGCCTCTTCCATCATCCAGATTCACAACTATAACCGTATAATTCTTTGCCACCTCTCCATATCCCTTCATATGTCTTTAGTCTTTACCTTCTGCACACCCCTTTAGGCCAATTGGTTTTCTTCCTTCCCTACGGTTCGGCACCAGCCTATGGTTTGGAAGAAGACTATCCAAAAAGCATAAAGGGTGTACTGTCCTAATCCTAGGAGCACTCGCAACGCGAGAGAAGGTGAAGATAAAAGACATCTGAATGTACTTTATTCCTATTTCTCCTGAACCAGGATCCATCCCCGAACTGGAACAAGTTCCTTTCGAGTTCGTATATAACCATACGATGGATTATCCAATAAAATGGGATCTTCGTAGTGATACGGAGTGTCCTGGAGAAATACAAAGGTGATTTAGGATTGGCGAAGAAATACTTGGTTCGGTCGTGAATAGCAGTCGCAATTTACTTTGCCCTCTTACTAATCCCTTGCTTTGTCTGAACTTAATACCTTCTGTACACCGTTTAGGCTAATTGGCTTTCTTCATTCCCTACCGGTCGGCACCAGCCTATGGTTTGGAAGAAGACTATCCAATTTGCGCAATAGGTGTACTACTCCTAAACCAAGGAGTACTCGCAACCTGAGAGAGGGTGAAAAGAAAAGACAACTGAATAATCCTATCCGTTTTCTCCAGAACCAGAAACCATCCTCGAATTCCTTCGAGTTCGTATCTAACCATACGATGGTTTTGTCCAATGGAAGTGGACGTTCGTAGTAATACGGGGTGTCCTGGAGAAAAGGGTAAAAGTAGGAGTGGCAATGAGGTTCGCAACTCTGACAATCCAAAAGCCAGTGTTAAGTAGGTTCGGTCAATTTGGTCACTGAGTCAAAGTCTAGGGTCGGGTCAATGGTCGCTGCCAGAGAGAGAGAGAAAAGAAACACTCAGCGTGCACTCTAACCTAGATCAGAATGGTTACCAATTTATCTAATCTGGAAACCTCCCACTGTACCTCAAATTCTCCTCCAAACCTGAAAGAAGAATTAGTCGGGGTCACCCGAGGAGTAAACCAACTCATCAGTGGGAATCGGGATCCAACTCTCATCGCATGACAACGTGACGGAATCCGCTCACGGTATCACACTCCAGAAGGTATGCGCATATCTGGCAAGTTTCAGTACTTTTGAAACTCCCGATGTGATTTCTGCCCCATGCTCTTATGACCTTGGCGTGAGGTCAAAATATCATAAGTCACATGTCAAGTTCTACCCGTCATTATCCAGGTTAATTTGAATCCACCCGTACATACCCTTGACGTAGGCCAAAATAGTAGTACGACTGTCCCAAACCAACGCATCTATCTATGCAACAGATAAATACCCGGCAGCTACCAATCACTATGCCTTGGCGTGAGGTCAAAATACATAGCTTGAATACTACCGAATATTTAGCTGAAATGACGGAGGGCTACGAATGGTTTCTGGCGAAAACCTTTAACGTAAAGAACTTGATATCGTTGAAGGAACGGATAGCTTTTTAGAAAATATAGTGACGAAAACCTTTACTAAAGAGGTCACTCCCGGTGAAGGGATCTCGGCTCTTTCCCCGTAGAATGGGGTGCAGGATATTCCAAATGAATACCGCGATGCAAAGCAAAAGTAATCGGCTATAGTGAAGTTAATGCCCTGACGCAAACTTCTGTCCAAGGGGTCACTCCCGGTGAAGGGATCTCGGCCCTTGCCTCGTCGACTGAGGAGCAGGATATTCCAAATGAATATCTCGAAGCAAAACAAAAGTGAACGTCCTTGCAATAACAGCTTTTTGAAAAGTGTTCCAACAACATCAGATTAGGTTTGTTTAACTTGCATTGATCCGAATCAACACAGTCCCATCAATTAATCACACCACAAAGAACGAAAATATACTGACGTACGTATATGCCATCCGCATTCGCCACTGGGTCCCGTCATCACCCGTTAGGTTAGCTAACTAACGGCAGAGCGGGGACTGGACTAGCGCGGATGAAAAACATATACAACATCTACTAATATATATACCAATATATTATATTTCGCTCAAGGCGTGAAAAGAAATGCAACATCACAGAAATGTACAGCATCACAGAACAATACAGATATCTGGGATCCCCGGGTTTCACAGAGCCACTACTGAAACCCGGCGTTCCCCTGGTCGTGTGGATAGCCTGTGCAATGAAATCCTAGACCCCTAACGGGTGCGGCAAGTTACCCGTCAAAACCTGAAGCGAGGCAGCCCCCTTCAGCTCCGTGAATGGACCACCCAGCACTTCACGGAATCCGGTAACTTGGGCACCCCTCCTGGGTCAACCTGTACCCCCTACGAGTGCGGCGAATAGCCCGCCAATCCTAGAGTGAAGCCCCCTCCGTCTCAATGCCATGAGATGCGGGCTTGTTGCCCTCCAGAACCCGGCTATCCGTGCACCCCACCGCGGGGTAATCCTAGTACAGAATGTAAAATATACATACACCGGGTACATCGACCGCAACCAGGTCGTGCCCCAAAAGAATAATACAAACCGGCAGTGACGGCAGTCCACATGTCGGACGCTCGCCCCGCAATATCAAATGTACATTATACAACAGCACAGTACTAGTATTGCATCCAGGCTATCCCCACGACCGATCCGCAACATCACAGCATAAACAAACAACATCAACGTGAAAGTCACGTTCGCAAATCCGTCTAACCGGGCTATAGCAGTTAGACGGGATTTACCGATCGAGTGACATTCACGGTCGCAGATATAATGTAAATACTGTGAAAAATGTGTTTAAAATTTTCCGATTGATCAAACATTAACAAGTGGGCCCCCAAACAAAACTGTAGCAACCACAGAAAACCTGGGCCCAAATTTAATATCCCAGAACCCCTGAAATAAGCCCACAAGCCCACTGAAAAAATTTGACACTGTGAAGACTCCAGAGTGCGGCGGAAGCGCGGCCCAAGGGGGGGTTTGGCCGCGCTTCCGCGCTCAGGTAGTCGACTGAAGTTGTCGAATTTTCTCAGATGTCTTAGAATTTTGAGTACAACAATTTTATACAACCTGAAAAATTTTCTGAGACTGAAAAATTTTGACAGAAAACTGATGTGAGTGATATTGGGTTTTCGGAACTTTTTGATCAATCGGAGATAGAAACACATAACACAAAGCTAGACTAAGTTAATGGCGAGGCTCTGATACCACTGTAAGTGCACGGCGGCGCCCCGGCCGTCAATCCGACGGCCAAACGCGGAAACGGTGATAAACATAAATTTTTGCGGACTTGGCAAAACGGCACCACCGCGCACTAAAACCGGATCGTTAACCATTAACAAGTCTAAGCTACTAAGAGGATGGGTTAAAGATATACCGACGATCCAAGTCCTCCGGTCTTCATCTCCACTCCGATCTCCTCATCGTCGGAAAGGGCACCACGAAGCCGGGTACTTTTACGGGCTCCCACCTCAATACCGAGGCAACTCGCGCATGAAGCCGGCAACTCGACATGCTCAAGATATGCTGTAGGAAGATAGTGTAGAGTGTATGTCTCACTTTGGGGTTGGTTGCCATTTGTGGATGATGGAGGAAACAAGACAAGAAAAATGGTGCTTGCATTTTTCTTAACATGAAATGAGATCAATCAAATGAAACACTCTCAAGGATGAAGATGAAACTCTCTTCTTCTCTTTTCTTTCTCTCTTTCTTTTTCTCAACCATGAACAAAAACCTCTCATCAAGTGAGAATGAAAATGGTGGAGCAAAAACAATATGATAACAAGAGGGAGGTGAGTGTAGGATGCAAAAAGTGGTGACCACAACCTAAAACATAATCATCACTAAATCAACATCAAACCTCTTTTCATTTCTAATCTCATAAAGCAAAGAAAAGAAAGAAAAAGGATCTCATCATGAAAAGCCATCATGATGCCACCAATATGCAAGATACCCCCTCCACAATTGTAATTTGCAAAACTGCAAATTACCCCCTCCATCGGAAAAGTCCGGCCGGGAAAGAACAAAGGAAAACCGGCCGGAACGGAAAGCAAACTGGCAACTCCAGAAAACTGGTCCCGTAATAAATTACAGGAAAACCCCATACTGTGCATACACACCCGCATCTGTATTCCGTCCGGATACAAATGCAATGAGACAAAATCTACACTGTACTATACTAGGATCCGGCTTAAACCAAAGCCGGCTAGTAATATCCGTCCGATCCTGATCCGTGCAATACCGCACGTATCTGATCGAACGCTGCCATATAACTATACGGCCACTAGTACAAAACCGTCCGATCCTGATCCGTGCAATACCGCACGTATCTGATCGGACCCTGCCATATCTCCATACGGCCTCTACAGCGTTTCGCCCGAAACTTGAGTAACTGTAAGTGTGGTGGACTCTAAAGACTCGTCAATACTATGGCTGTGGATTTAACCACTAGCACGTCAGAGGTATAAGCCAATACGTGACGGGCCACCAGCTATTGACCAAAAGGGACGTCGATGAGTAAACTCATCCTGACACCCTACTGAGCCTGTCAGTGACAATATCCGTGCAGTCCGGTCCGTTCGTCTATGAGTATCGCATGGCGGGCCTAGGGGGTTGGTAAAAGTCAGACCCCCAAAAGCGGTACAAGTCGTGTCGGAGTGTAGCCCAGAACACCCTGAGATACTACTGGAATACCTACCAGTAAATCTCCTTGCCTTGGCCAAGGACTTTGTGTAATGGCTCTCCTAGACACAGCACGACCTCACCCCCAATACCGGGAGAGACGAACCCCTGAAGATACGCTCACTGCCTCCATGTGGCTCGGGACTGTACCCAACTAAAACCTGTTTGCACGACTCCTTTGAGCCGTGGTAGGGTAGTAATCAAAGTACAGTGGGAACTCACACGAGACAAATGACGATCCCCAGGTCGATGAACTAACCTGCACACATGTCACCTGGGAACTGCCATCTGACGTCTGGTATATGACCAACTAGCATGTTCCCGGCGAGTCCTGTCCGGTGTACTCATAACCCAATGAGCACCTGTATACATCTTAGGTGATCCAACTGACACCAGTGGCTTGTGAGACCGGCCACCGCCCCTCGTCGGGGTCTCGACTGTATACACTAGTCTACTAATGGAGTATCGATGCCCAGTCTCGAAACTCCCACGACTAGGGACCTTTTAAGGATATGCTTGTAGACCCCCAGCTCCCACTTATATGATCGCCCTCATACTGCTGGTGGTCAAGCAAGAATCCTAGGGGCTCTATCAACGTGCAATAGCGACGTGTCAGGTCACCTAAAACAGTACACGATGATAAAGGTAAACCAGATAGCATACTATCATCTCGAGTAAGACTGTCCTACCGGGATAGGTCCTCCCTCAATCATTACAATCACGTACCTGTGACCTAATAATTGACTCTGAGGGCACTATCACAACACCATAAGGTATGCTACTACAGTCCATATGAACATCTACAATCTAATATCCTAACACGACCCGATGTTTAACGCCATACGGGCGATTTCCCCGTAGATGTTAAGTCTACTTACCTGGTCATGCGCTACTCATAGCCGACCACCTGCTTTCCTATCTTAGCTTCGTCCGTCGTACCCACCCGCGAACCTGGAATCATATAAGAATCCATATATAAGCAACCACCTTGCAAGACGCGATATCCAAGCCAAACGATACGCTCGCGTTGCGAACTAAACGCGCGTGTGTTCGACACGCTAAAACGTGTATACGCGTCTAAAACTCATCCCGACACGACGCGATACGCTGAATCACAGAACCCTCTCGCGTATCGCGCGTATCGCGCGAACCAAACATACTAGAAATACGATATAACGTCCCAGATTCTAGCCAGGCTAACAACTTGCAAAGTTATACATACCAATGGCCCTAGAAATGTAGCAGACTCCTACCCACACAAACTACACCCAAAAATTCCCTCATCTGGCCGCAAATTGCGGCCAGAATGAATAAACCGGCGGCCTCACATTGGGGTGGGGGTCACGGTCTTTGGTGGTGTGGTCAGGGTATATCAAGTGTGCTCTAGTTAATTCAATTTTAACCTGAACTACTCGGGCCTATAGCAGATCACAGAGAGCTAAAATTTCACTTTAAAACGCTAAATTTTGCACAATTTGAAACCCTATGGTATTTTGGTGTAATCTGGGGTCTAACTAGGTTTACATGGTCTTAATAACACCTAATTAGGCTAGGTTAACCAACACTATCAGCACTTAACCCAAAGTCTACACAAATCACCATTTCAAGCCGAAAATCTCACATTTTACACAAACCGAAGCTAAACTACACATATGTTAAGAAAACACGAAGTTGGGCTCAGATTCTATACCTTACAAGACTCTAGGTGCAAGGAGAAAGGAGGTGGAGAAGATGGGAAGTGCTGCTGCAGCTGCCGGGGGCTTCTGTTGATGGTACTGCTGCTGCCACTGCCTGCTGCTGCTGTTGTCACTGCTTGCTGCTGCTGTTGTTATTGATGCTGCTGATGCTGCTGTCTGCTGCTGCTTCTCATGGTGCTGTGTTGCTGCTGCTGCTAGGTGAGTGTGTGTGTATGTGAGAGTTGTGAGAATGAGAATGACGAGGGAAATGAGAGCACAAGTCAAAGACCCCCCCTCTCTCTCTTCATTTAATAAGCATGGCTCAACCATGAAGCCCATACTCCTTCTCTCTCACCAAGTCAACAAGGTCTACATCATTTCTCATAAAAGAAAAGAACAACACACATAAATAAAAACCCAAAGACACCTAATAAGAATCAATTAACTTAAAGAGAATGGGTTAATCCTTCATGCTAGCTAATCATGGTTTAACCCCAAATCTAAACCTTAGTTTACATGCACAAGTGTGTGTGTGTGTCTAGAAAAATCCTAATAAAATACTCATTAATTAAGATAAAATATTTGAAACTTAATTTGGTAAACTTTTTACTAAAACTATATATTAAAATATAATTAACCCCTAAACACAACCTAAGGTGTTACACAAAGCCATGAGATGCGAGCTCGTTGCCCTCGAGAACCCGGCTATCCGTGCACCCCACCACAGGGTAATCCTAGTACAGAAAATAAAATATATACAACGGGTACATCGACCTCAGCCCGGTCGTGTCCCAAAAGAATAATATACAAACAGGCAGTGACGGCAGTCCACATGTCGGACGCTCGCCCCGCAATATCAAATGTACAAATACAACCAAACTGTACTACCATTGCATCCAGGCTATCCACTACGACAAATCCGCAACGTCACAACACAACACAGAACATCAACGTGAATGTCACGTTCGCAAATCCTTCTAAAAGAACTATAGCAATTAGATAAGATTTACCGCTCGAATGACATTCACGGTCACAGATATAAAGTAACCACTGTGAACTAACATATTTAAAATTTTCCATCGACAAAATTTCCCGAAGTAGGCCCCAAGCACAAATTCAGCAGTCAAAATAATCTGGGCCAAAATTAAAAATACCAGAAACCCCATTTCCAAGTCAGAGACCACGGTAGAAAAATTGTTGCACTGAAGCTACAATAGTGCGGCGGAACCGCAGCCAAAACGTGGGTAATTCCGCGGTTCCGCGGCGTAATGGTGGAGCTACACTTCTAAATTTCTACAATGGTCTTAGAAAAGCCTGCCTGATTTTCTGACGTACCCAAAATAATTTTTAGACCACAAAAAAAATTCGACAGAAACTTCATGAAATGGAATCGCGGTTTCGGAAATTTCGTTCGATCGATATTTTAAACATATTAGAGCAAGCTAGTAAAGGTTAATGGCGTGGCTCTGATACCATGTAAGTCTACGGTAGCGCCCCGGCCGTCGATCCGAGGCCAAAATGCGGAAACGAAAACTTTTTCTAAACTTGAAACCAGCTCTATCGCAGACTTTAATCTCGGATCGAAGCATTAACCTATAACTAGCTAACTAGAGAAGGGTTAGAAAGGCTATACCGATCGATCCGTGTCCTTCGGTCTTTGGCCACCATCCCAAGCTCCTCGCGGCATCAACGATCTCCGGTCTCCTCGTCAGAAGGGCACCACAACAAGAAGTCTTTTTACGGGCTCCCGCCTCTGAACCGAGGCAACTCGAACACGAAGTTTGCTAGCCGACATGTCCAAGATTGCTGTAGACTATGTGTAGAACGCTTTGTCTCAAGGTTGATGAAGTTGCCACAATGAGGAAGTGAGATGGAAAAAAAACGAGCTTTGGAGATGAGCTTGGGTTTTTAGTGCAAATGAAATGAATCATTCTCCCACCAAGATGATGGGGGCTGTCCAAAGAAATGGTTCGGCCATATTTGAGAAGAGGGAGGTGAGCACAAGAGAAAAAAGAGGGTGATCACAAGAAAAAAAAGTCACACCAATATCCTTTCCAAATCCAATAACAATTAATGCAAAGAAATGATTCAATCTCATCTAGAAAGACAAGAAGCTTTCTGGAAAAGCACTGGAGCCTCAGCACCACAAAAAAGGCCCTGCCAACACTAATTTTCACTTTTACAAATAAACCCCCGAAGCCAAAAATCAGCCACAAAGAAAGGAATGGAAAATTGGCCAAAAGGGATGCAAACCGGCAACTTCAAAAAGCGATCCTGTAATAAAATTACAGGGTAACTCCGCAACTGTATATATACATACCTGCATTTGTATTTCGACCGAATACAAATGCAATGAGACAAAATCTACACAGTATAATACTATGATCCGGCTTAAACCGAAGCCCCCTAGTATTATCCGTCCGAACCATGACACGTGCATAAGTGCACGTGTACGTTTGAACCCTTCCATAAATCCATACGGCCTCTACAACGTTTCGCCCGAAACTTGAGAAACTGTCTGTGGGGGACTCTAAAGACTCGTCAATACATTGGCTGCGGATTTAACCACTAGCACGTCAGTGGTACTAGCTGTACGTAACGGGCCACCATGTATTGACCAAAAGGGAAGTCGATCAGAGAACTCATCCTGACACCCTACTGAGCCTGTCGGTGACAATATCCGTACAGTCCGGTCCATTCGTCTATGAGTATCGCATGTCGGGCCTGGAGGGTTGGTAAAAGTCAGACCACCAAAAGTGGTACAAGTCGTGTCGGAGTGTAGCCCAGAACACCCTTAGATACTACTGGAATACCTACCAGTAAATCTCCTGCCTTGGCCAAGGACTTCGTGTAATGGCTCTCCTAGACACAGCGCGATCTCACCCCCAATACCGGGAGAGACGAAACCCCTGCCGATCCGCTCACTGCCTCCATGTTGCTCGGGACTGTACCCAACTAAAACCTGTTTGCACGACTCCTTTGAGCCGTGGTAGGGTAATAAACAAAGCACAGTGGGAATTCACACGAGACAAATGACGATCTCAGGTCGATGAACTAACCTGTACACATGTCACCAGGGAACTGCTATCTGACGTCATGTATAATACCAACTAGCATGTTCCCGGCGAGTACTGTCCGGTGTACTCATAACCCCAATGAGCACCTGTATACATCTTAGGTGAACCCACTGACACCAATGGCTTGTGAGACCGGCCACCGCCCCTCGTCGGGGTCTCGACTGTATACACTAGTCTACTCTGGAGTATCGATGCCATGTCTCGAAACTCCCTCGAGTAGGGACCTTTTAAGGATGTGCTTATAGACCCTAGCTCCCACGTATATGATCGCCATCATACTGCTGGCAGTCAAGCAAAAATCCTAAGGGCTCTATCAACGTGCAATAGTGACCTATAATGTCACCTAAAGCATGTACACGAAGATAAAGATAAACCAAATAGCATACTATCATCTTGAGTAAGATTGTCCTACCGGTATAGGTCCTTCCTCAATCATTGCAATCACATGCCTGCGATCCAATAATTGACTTTGAGTGCACTATCTCCAATATATTCTTGTGCTGATCGCTCCCTATGCTAATACGGGCGGAATGGTATTCATCGATCGAGCCCTATCTGCTACCTCAGGACCGATTCAACAGCTCCACCACTTGTCGAAAGAGGGGGTACCTTCTCCGAAGCCCAGGGAAGCCATGCACCTGTACGCGATCAGAACAGGTTATCTGGTATTTCGTCAGAATGGTGCGGCTCTCTTTATGCGGTACAACCCACACCGCTTTGCCCGGCAACTTGGATATGATCAGGGCGTCCCCTTCGAGGCATTTACAGTGGCGCCTAGCCCATCGCCTGAAGCTGTTTATGACGCCGCTCATCAGTTTATGCGGCTGAACACTGGTTCTTGCTTCATGATCCCTGAAGCTGATCATATTCCTCGATGTGTGGGGTCTTTACGGGCCGATACCTCCACCGGGTCAGTCCAATTATTGCTGAGGAGAAGAGGGTACTTCTTGGATACAGCGCTCCCATTCCGATTCGAGCTACGGGAGTTCCGCCGCAACCGCGTGCAACAGTTCGTTCTCCCTTGAGGGATACCAGTACCGTACTTATTCCGGGGGCGGCGAAAGTGGACTTAACTCCCACAGCTGGCATGCCACTGCATACTCAGGCTCAATCAAGGGCTAATAGGGCGCCGGTAGCAGTATCATCGTCCGCGGCGTCGACAATGGCCGTGTCGTCCTCGGTAGCACCGCCAAGCGAGGACATTGAAGGTGAAGTGGGTCAGCGCCGTACCAAAGCTCCATGGGGGAGAAAACGATCGTCTTCGGTGGTTAGTTCTGGGTCTAAGAGGCGGAGGAAGAAGGCCACCAATTTGCTCGATTCTTTAATAGAGTCTGAGCCTATTCTTCAGGATGAACCGCTAGATATGCAAGAATCGGATGGTGGCCTACTTTTCCCGAGTTCATCTGGCGAGGAAGCCGCACAATTGGCCGAGGCTATAAGACGTTCGCAAGATGAATCCAAGAATGTAAGGATTCCGAAGAAGCCCTACCCTGCCGTCATCTTTTACGAAGACCCTCCGTGGATACGGTGGCGATTCATAGGCCCTTTGGAAGAATGGGGCGAAAGGTCCCTTAAACAGGTTGTTTCGGCCGACGGCGAGGACGCGCTTTCACTGTAGATCGGTGGCTAAGAGTCTACCGTCGGACCTCGGCGAGCACATCTCCTCAAGAAAGAGCGTCGGCTTGAACAAGCTATATTGGAGGCTCCCTTGCGCATCGGTACGTTCACGTATCTCTTTGTAATATTTTGTATTGCTCGTATATATATGTATGTGTCCTTATCCTCGTACAAACTTTGCAGGGACATCGGCGGCGTCGGAGGATCTGAGCCACGCTTTGATTGTAGATTCTGCTGATATCCCTAATGAAACACTAATCAGTATGGAGGGGGTCGATGCAACCGTCGCTCTCGTGATGGAGTCTTCCTCGGTGGTTCGCGCTCCCAAAGCGCTTGCTCCCTCGGGGGAGGCATCTTTGTCGGCCGCCGCTCAAATGGATCTTCCTAAGGGCGACCCGGAGACTAAGGTACAGGTAGTTGAGGATACCGTCCTTCCGCTGGAGCCTGCAGTGGCAGCCGCTGCTCCTCGCTCGGAAGTCGCTATATTGGTCCACGTCCCCGATGATGTGCTTGAGGTCACGGAGGAGGCCGCTGAAGCTGCTATCCCTCCATCTCAGAATGGGAGGAGCGTCGAAGGTAGCCTTCTATATCTTACATTAATAATCTCTCTATTATCTGAACCCTTCTGTCTTTTGAGAATTGCGCGGATTGGCGGCATCTATTGCTGATCTGTCTCCCAGGCAGTCCTTTCAGTGCCTGTTGGAGATGGCTGCTCCGCAAGCGATATCTCCTCAGCACATCGTTCTCTCTTCTGGGCAAGCTTAGTGTTGCTTATCCTCTTTTCACAGCATTATCACTATTTCATAAAATGACACCGATGTCTTTTACAGTTCTGGAGGCCGACGACGAGGTTGAGGTTCTTGACGGGCCTGGGGAGCCATCAGATCCCTCTTGTATGACTGTTGGTAAGTAAAGTCTCAACGTCGTTCGATTTGTTCTTTGTTTACAAATTTCGCCGACTGTTTATAAATCTGAACAGATCTGCCAGTTCTCCCCACGCTGGAGTCTCGCATCGCCATGCCACCCGGCCCTTATGCTCTGCGTGCCTCGGAACGGATGGCAAAACTAAGCCTCGCCTCTCTGTCATCCCTAATCGAGGACCTTCGTGCTGGCAGTCTGATCACGGCCGAAGCGTTTGCTTCTGAAGCTAACGGCTCTCTTCCCTTTCTTGCTACCTACCATAGTGAAACATTGGTGCAAGTCTGGGTTGAGTTTTTTCGGCAGGTGGAGGCTTGCTTGCATGTCCTCGAATGTACACGCCTTCTTTCGGAGGTTGTGGCCGTGAAGGCGAGCTTACAGGGGCTGATTAAGCGGTGTGCTGCGAACATGATATCCTGTGAGAAAAGGCTCAGCCGCAAGTTTTCGGAGAGGGAGCTGGCTTCTAAAGCGCCGAGGGAGCTTCAAGCCAACCTTACGGCCAAGGCCACTAAAGCATACAAACTTTGGCGAGTGCTCCAAGAGTCCATCAAGGAAGTGGTAGCCATTGATAAGGCTGCCATGTTCACTCGTGAAATGGTTGAGGCCCATAAGGTTACTGAAAAAGTGATTGAAGGCCGGCTTGCTTCATACCAGACCCAACAGGCTTAAGCGGAGGCCCGTCACTTGACGATACTGAATCACGAAGGCGAGGCCCAGCGAAAGAGGGACGAACTGGCCAATCTACTAAATCGCCCGCCGACTTGAAGACTTGTATATATGTATTTTTTTTATTCTTCCTTTGTACATACTTCTGAATAAGAGTATATTTTTTTTGTTCTTTCACGAATTATACTTTGTCTTCATTTTGATTCATGAATAAAAGACATATTTTTCTTCACGGTGGTGTGTCCCTTTTATTAAATGTATTCTGTGGATAGTCAATCTCGATTTCTTTGCAGGAAAATGATGGCTTAGGATTCAAGGTTAAGATCTGCCTTCTAAGACTTTTCAACTTTATGAGCCGTGCGGATCTAATAAAGAATTTTCTTCCTACAGGTCGAAAGGATCCCGTAGGTGTAATTTTTCCTTAAGAATCGTGAGGATTCCTAAGTATGTTTTCTCTTGAAAGTCGTAAGGATCTCACAAGAGAGTTTGCTCCCTTACGCGTCATGAGGACCCGTAAGTGATGGGTGAGGTTACCATTATCCACATTTCGCAGCGTCAGAAGTTGCTCTGGATGCTTCCAACGGGGTCATAGCCGTGTTCTGCGAGGACCAGGCTCCTCTCTGGACGTTTCCTATGGGGTCAGGATTGATATAAGCCGCATTCCACGTGACCAGGAATTTGCTCTAGATGCTTCCCACGGGGTCATTGTCGTGTTCTGCGAGGACCAAGCTCCGCTCTGGATGCTTCACATGGGGTCATTGCCGTGCTCTACGAGGACCAGGATCCGCTCTGGACGTTTCCCACGGGGTCAGGATTGACATAAGCCGCGTTCCACGTGACCAGGAATTTGCTCTGGATGCTTCCCACGGGGTCAGTGTCGTGTTCTGCGAGGACCAGGCTCTGCTCTGGACGTTTCCCACGGGGTCAGGATTGACATAAGCCGCGTTCCACGTGACCAGGAATTTTGCTCTGGATGCTTCCCACGGGGTCAGGATTGACATAAGTCGTGTTCCATGTAACCAGGAATTTGCCCTGGTTGCTTCCTATAGGGTCATTTCCGTGTTCTGCAAGGACCAGGCTCCGCTCTGGATGCTTCACATGGGGTCATTGCCGTGCTCTGTGAGGACTAGGATCCGCTCTGGACGTTTCCCATGGGGCTAGGATTGACATAAGCCGCGTTCCACATAACCAGGAATTTGCTCTGGATGCTTCCCACGGGGTCATTGCCGTGTTCTGCGAGGACCAGGCTCCGCTCTGGATGCTTCACACGGGGTCATTGCCGTGCTCTGCGAGGACCAGGATCCGCTCTGGACGTTTCCCATGGGGTCAGGATTGACATAAGCCGCGTTCAACGTGACCAGGAATTTTGCTCTGGATGCTTCCCACGGGGTCATTGCCGTATTCTGCGACGACCAGGCTCTGCTCTGGATGCTTCACACGGGGTCATTGCCGTGCTCTGCGATGACCAGGATGCGCTCTGGACGTTTCCCACGTGGTCAGGATTGACATAAGCCGTGTTCCACGTGACCAGGAATTTTGCTCTGGATGCTTCCCACGGGGTCAGTGTCGTGTTCTGCGAGGACGAGGCTCCGCTCTGGATGCTTTACATGGGATCATTGCCATGCTCCGCGAGGATTAGGATCTGCTCTGGACGTTTCCCATGGGGTCAGGATTGACATAAGCCGTGTTCCACGTGACCAGGAATTTTGCTCTGGATGCTTCCCACGGGGTCATTTCCGTATTCTGTGAGGACCAGGCTCCGCTCTGGATGTTTCCCACGGGGTCAGGATTGACATAATCCGCGTTCCACATAACCAGGAAGGGTTGACTTTATCCGCATTTCACGGAGTCGGGATTGACTCTTGGTCAACTATGCGCCGCCGAGTCATGGAACTGTGAGTTGTCGCGGTTCCGCTTTGTTTGATGTTGTGTCTGTCATAATGAAACGGACGTTGAGATGATCTTCAGGCTATCTATGAACTGTCAAGATTTGGCTTCTTCTTCTGATGAAGCGTGGGGAGGAAAGGTGTTATTCCTTCTTTGTTTGCGCCCCTGGATTGTATACAGGGATTGATGTGATATCGCATGTAGGGCATAAATTTCATTTTTTTATTTCTTTCCGCGATGCTCTATCATTTCAGCTTTTATATCGCTTTGCGTATACGACGCAGTCCTGGATCATCATGGGCCAATAGTAGCCCATCCTTTTGATTTTCAACTTCATCTTCGGGACGGCTTGGTGAGAACCGCAGAATCCGTCGTGAGTTTCTTGGACGACACTTTTTTCTTCTTCAGGTCCTAGGCATCTTAACCACAGAGAATCAAATGACCTCTTGTACAGAGTATTATTGACGAAGGTGAAAGATAGGGCTCGCTTCATGAGCTGATGTTTTGAGGACGCATCTTCGGGTGTTCGACGGGATTTGAAGCAATCTATAAAGACTTCCCTCCAATCCATAACCATTTCCTGGTCTTTTTTTTGCAGGGTCGTCTGCTCGGTCGCTCCCCCTTCCTCGGACGACTCCGGAGATATTTCTGCTGGTGCAAGAACCCGACGGCTTTGCACAATGATCCTCACGTCATCCAGGTTCTCGTCAGCCTGTTCTTTAGCGAGCTTGGCTAATGCATCCGCCTTGCTATTTTCCGCACATAGTATACTTCCCAAGGTGTAAGAAGGAATTTGAATTAGCAGTCGTTGTACTCTCTCGCCGTACTTTACCAACTCTGGTTTGCACGTTTGGTAGTCTCCATTTACTTCACTAACGACCAGTAGGGAGTCTCCGTATATGAGGAGGTTTTCCATTCCCATGTCGATAGAGATCTCGAGACCTGCTATCAAAGCTTCATATTCGGCTTCATTGTTTGTCCTCAGCTCTGTTAAGGAGAAGGCAAAGCGCATTATCCTTCATTGTGGAGTCACGAAGATGAGGCATACCCCTGATTTGATTATGGGGATGCTTTGTTTGCGCTTCTTCATGGAAGATGCTCCATCGAAGTCGAGTTCCTATCGGGTATCATTCCCGTCGATCGTGTCAAACGCATGTTCATCTGGCAATTCGCAGTTCAAAGGAGAATTGGCGGGTATCGGGTGCTCGGCGAGGAAGTCGGCGATAGCCTGGCCTTTCACTGCCTTGAGAGGCCTATAAGTTAACGAGATTTCCATCAAGAGTAGGGCCCATTTAGCGAGACGCCCCGTTAATATGGCTTTTGACATTAAGTACTTGAAAGGATCCACCTTCAATATGGGTCTGACTTCATGTGCCAACTAATAGTGCCCGAGCTTTGTTATCGCGAAGATCAATGCCAGGCAGTGTTTTTCGATGGGAGAATAATTGCTTTCTGCCCCCAGTAGAACTCGACACAAATAGTAGAGGGCTCTCTCCTTCCCTTGGTCGTTCTCTTGTGCCCATAATGCGCCCATGGAACCTGGAACCTTTAAGGGAGGTTATATACAGAATTAGAGGTTTTCTTTTAATGGGAGCGGCCAGTATTGGCGGATTCTGCAGGTATTGCTTGATTTTGTCCAGTGCGTTTTGGCATTTACGATCCCAGACGAAAGGGGTTCCCTTTTTCATCAGGTGACTGTAGGGACGGCACTTGCCTGAGAGATTGGCTATGAATCGCCGGATATACGCGAGCTTCCCTTGGAGAGATCGCAATTGCTTGAGAGTCCTTGGCGGGGGCATTTCCATAATCGCCTTGATCTTTGATGGATCTATCTCGATGCCTCGGTGTCGGACAATGAATCCTAGGAATTTGCCCGGGAAAACTCCGAACGCGCATTTGAGAGGGTTCATCTTCAAGTTGTATTGTCGAAGGCGTTGAAATACGATATTCAGATGCTCTAAATGTTCCTCGTATGATTTGCTTTTAACTACGAGGTCGTCCAAATAACATTTAACGATTTCATGTATGAGGTCATCGAAAATCTTCGTCATGGCCCTTTGATAGGTGGCACCGGCGTTCTTTGGACCAAAGGGCATCACCTTGTAGCAGAATATGCCCAAAGGGGTCCGAAAAGCAGTATGCTTCTGGTCCTCAGGATGCATTTTTATCTGATTATATCCCGACGATCCATCCATGAAGGAGAAGACTTCGTGGGTGGACGTGTTATCTATCATTAGCTCAGTGACTGGTACTGGAAAGTCGTCCTTTGGACAGGCTTGGTTGAGATCCCGAAAGTCCATGCATATGCGCACTGTCCCATTTTTCTTCATCACCGGGAGGATGTTGGCGATCCAGTCAGGATACTGAACCTCTTGGATGAAGCCAGAGTCGATTAGCTTCTTGACCTCAGCGTTGATGCGCATCTCAAGCTCGAGCCGCATTCTTCTCGGTGCCTGTTTGATTGGCTTGCCGTCCGGGGATATCGCCAATTTATGCACAGCAAACTCTAGATCTAGTCCTGGCATCTCGGAATAGTTCCATGCAAAGCAATCTTTATGCTGCATAAGCACGTCCTTTAGCATAGCCACCCTTTCTTCAGACAACAGCTCACTGACGAACGTCGGTCGCGGGTCACTTGCAGTCCCCAAATCAGTTTTCCTGAGGTTATCTGCAGTAGTGTGTATTCCATCTTCCAGCTCTTTTCGGCGCCGGTGGAAACTCTGAGATCACCTCGTCATCATTGTTTTCGAAGCACCAGGGGAGGTCATCCATATTGTCGGACTCCTCTTTTGACTGCGTTATCGCGTGACAGGTACGAGATTGTTTCCAAGATCGATGTTGATCTGGTTCTACTCTCGCTATACGCGTGGCTTTCGGTTCATGCTTCTGTAGCGGGCTACCTTCCAGCTGCTGGATAGAGCGAACCTGCCTTGTTGATATTTGTCTTCGACCCAGTTCTTGAATGTGAAGCAGTCTTCGAGAGGATGTCCTATTGCTCGGTGATAAGAGCAGTAGTCTGGGTGAGAGACCTTGTTGGCTTGCTCGGGGTGTGTCACGACCCGAAAAGTACAGAACATGACCGGCACTTAAATTACGAACGTCTCGAGGCGTACGTAATCTAAGTAAGCCAAAATCCAGAAATCAAAACCAAAGAAGCAGTAGAGTGAAAGAAAAAGCAACTTAAAGCAAGTATTTTTAATAGCATAAGCCGAATTATGCGTTTTAAAAACATCAAGCATTTTCTGAAAATTTAGGCAGAGTCTCCTTTGTAAATACTGGCCCCCAAACGGGATACAACATGAATAGTATACGAAATGAATAAAAAGGGCATCCCCAAGCGGGAGCTAGCTCTTCGTCAATCGACGGTCACAACCACGCAAGCAATATAATATACAACGCCAAGGGCGAGGATCAAAACCCAAAAGGAAACTCAAAACAACAAGAAATCCATAGAAATACAACGCGCGACTCTAAGGTCGAAAGAATAAACATCACTGGTCTATATCTCTGAAATAAATACATGTTTGGTTGATGGAACTTCTAGATACAACAGAATAATAATGTACAAGGTATAATGATGGGTACGATACAAGTAAACCCACCTACTAGTAAGTCACCCGAAAAAGAAGCAGTGCCAGCAATGTCGTAATGAAACATGTACGACAAAACCTGCAAGAAACTGTGGCACAACGGGGGTGAGTTGCCAACTCGTGAGTAGAAAACATCTACGAACAGAAATTGCATGAACAACGCAATCCTAAGTCTTACAATCATAATATATCCTTAAATATATAATCTGCAGCCTATAACAATGGCTAGGGTATACCTCTAAACAACGGAAATACCAAGTGCTCGTGTCAGTGCCTCAGGTAACAATATATCATATGGATGAGGTATGAATGCATGAAAATAGAATACTTGTAAATGAAGAAACTGCTTTTATAATTTAGTGAGATTTCTGTATTTTCAAAACAAGGTATCATAAATTAAATCAGCATAAACAGTGTCTAGCATCGACAGAAAACATAAATCCAAATATCCCAATATCTCAGGCTCCGGCTATCCGGAATGGCCTGGATCATCAATCTCAGCACCTCGATGTCTCAATCTCACTATCTAGGGCGCCGTCAGTCCGGACCATCCCCTACCATCCATTTCAAGACCACGACGGTATCCTCCGGATATCCGACGCGTCGAGTAAACTCACCGATAGGTAGTGCTCCCCTGCCAGGCTCATCGTCTACTACTCGAACTTCTTGCCCCGGGGTACCTTACCGGGCCCACCATGTACCCGAAACGGTTCATCCAACTCCTCGAATGGGGTCTCGAAATCCATCAGCAAACTCATGGTGGATGACTCATACATCATGGGAAAACCGCGCTTTTCATTTAAAAGGAGAGAGAAAAGAAGTTTATAAATGTTTTTGCGGTTTTCCCCCAAATCCAGGAAATCACATGAAAATCCAAATCCAAATCATCAATAGCATGTAAACGGTGAATATAGGCATAAAAATCCATGAATGCGGCATAAACGTGAATAATAACATGCATGAAGTAGCAAGTAATAACTATAATGTCTAAACTAGCATATAAGGCAAGTACACTAATGTCATGTCTAAAATATTAACTAACAAACTATGTCAATGAAATAGTATTTTCTAAAGTGTTCGTGACATGGCAATTACCGATGAAGTTGTGTGTGAGCTGGCAAGTAAGTGTACGTGGTACATACGCATCATCGGTAACGGTGCTGGTGTCCTAATAGCATGATATCAATAATGGAATAAGAATCACAATATAAGTATGCGATGCGGAGCGAACAGCAATAATGAGCGGGAGCTAAATACTAGACACAATGATAACAAATCTGCATTTAATGTAATATGAGTGATACAGCTACACTAAACTATAGGGCTGAGCTAACAGGCTAACTGAAGGTAAGGAAACCACTTAACATCTGAGTCGATACATATATATATATATATATATATAAGAGTCGGTGATCACGCCTCAATAATATCACATCCGATACCATATCTATAATCAGAGATTCCCAAGTCAAGAGAGCGGATCAAACATCAATATATAGCTCGTACGTAAATCCGTCGTACGGCATCCCAAATCTTGGTATGGGTCAATATCACATTCATCAAATTATTCATCTGGTATCCTCTTTATCCAAGATCGTAATCCGGGTACTGATCTATGTTTAGTAAAATACTAATATCATCAATATAATCATGATCTGACTACTGACCGACAGTCTCGTAGAACCCGATATCATCGGCACATATCATCAAAAAGAAGTATACATCGCCCAATGCGACCTATTATAAATATCCTAGCATATCATAACTCATATCACGATCACATGTCGACCATTTCATTATTATCACTATTCACATGGTATCGTTTTCCAAAGATCCGCTATAACATCATGATGTATCTCAAATACGAATTCTGCCATATCACTGATCTCACGGTCTCAAATCACATCTCATCGACTCACCTCAAATCCCAAATACTATCCTCAAATCCAGTATGTGAACACATAGTCCCATACCCATGTGAACACATAAATATATAATCCCATATACACACATGTGAAAGAAGAATGTATGCAAGTATGGGTGTGTGTGTATGTGTGGTGTAACCACTACTCTAGGGTTTCGCGACACTAAACCAATCCAATCACACCTAGAATCCATCTTTATCATCGATAATCTCAAACAATATATAGTCAATATATGTGTATATACGTATTCGTATACATCACCACGAACTGCGCGGGTGCTATACGCCATCCACCCGACTTCTCCCAATAGATATAAATCTACTTACCTGGTCCTCGCTGGCGGTGCCGACGTCGCCACGCACTTGCTTGTCATCTCGAAGTCCACATGGGGTACCTACATATCATAACGCACCGTATCTTATTAAAATCCGACTCATGACCAAAACGACACACGAATCCCACATAGTTCAAAACTTATGGTTTGCTTTCACAAATCAATCCAAAACCCTCGACATCGGCGTACAAATGCCGAGTGATCGTGAAAAACTCAAACGCACCAATTGTGGTTTCAAAACTCACTAATTATATAAGAAATAGGTTTTAATTCATCAAAACCATAAAAGTAAACAAATCGTTTTATTTCCCAAAAATCTAGTTAGCGGTCGTTAACCGTTTTAATACAAATCTTGATGTTTAAACGAAACTAATGGCCATGATATTTACTAAATATCATAACTAGGTTATATAAACCTTTTCGAGATTTTATTCTTATCAATTTTCATTGAATTCAACATTCTAGTTTACAAAATACCCAATTTTAACACATTAAAAGCAACAATTTGTAAACTAGCAACTAAATTAGTTTTAGTATTCCATTAACATGTTAATCTCCATATGAAAACAACAATCATATGATAAAACCCTCACAATAGTTTTATCTCACAAAAACAAATAATTTACAAAACCTAGTAAGCACTAGAATTGAAAATTGGCGCAAACATTGTGGATTTACGATATAGCGATCACATCATCGCACAATCATCCAAACTAACCCACTAGATATCAACAAAAGTCAATTTGACCCACTTGGGATGCTTCAAACCCTAATTAGAAATTCAACCCCTTTCTTGAATTTCATCACACAAGCAACAACAACCAAATTAACACTTTAAAAGCCTATTTTAGCATAATAAAACTACAAATTAAACCTTAGATTAGAAATTATTCCTCCAAGTTTGAAACCCTAGGTTTCTCTAGCCTCCAAAGACACCTTCTTTCTCAATGTTTCAAACAAATATGGGTGTGAGAAGAGGTAGAATAGGGATTAGCTTTGGTTTTGTGAAGAAATTGCGGGTTTTTAATGGATTTTTGAGATGAATTTGAAGCAAAAGGAGATGGGAATTTGGGGGAAGAAGAGGGGCTGCTGCAGTGCAGGTTTCGGCCAAGGAGGATATGGGGAAAAGGTGAGGGGATGGTGCCAAAAAATCCAAGTCAAAGCCCCTCCCAATTACCATAATACCCCCACCCAACTAATATATATAAAAACCTATATTTTAAACCATTTAAATGAGTTAAAGAAGCAAAAGAATGGAGGGGGAAATATAGGCTGCAGGTGGTAGTGGGGCCGGCCAAGTGGAGGTGAGGGTGTGTGAGAGAGTGTACAAGAAAATTTCATGCAAAAAGAACCCCTCAAGTTACAAAAATGCAAGTTTTAGTTTAATTATTTAGAATTTTAATTTCCATTGATTAAAACTAAATGGAACATGGAAATAACATACTAAAAATTATATTACAAACTAGATTTTAGTTGTCAAGGTTCTATAGTGTGTAATTAGCCTATTCAAATTTGTATTTATCGCTAATTTAATGTATTTTTAACAGCTTAAAATAATATTAAAATAATTAATTTCGGAAAAATTTTCCCAGAAAATTAGAAATTTTACGAGTGGCTCAATAAACACCAAATACTAGCAATTACATAGCCAGAATATGTATATTTAATTTTATATTAAAGATATTTGTATTTTGATTTTTTACAGAAACCCCCCTTATTTTACCGATTTTCCGAAATTTCACCGAAACGATTTTTCAACACGTTACAGGGTGCTTGGACTCCGGTAGTGTCATCATCTGATGTTTTATGGCGAGATCGAATATCTTCTTTGTTTTGTCTTGAGGAAAAGAATATTCCCGGCCCATCTTCTTTATAAGGGATGGATCCCGGCTGCTCAACCCTTGCTCGCGTAGGTTCTTAGACCAGCTGGGCTGCTGTCGAAAGTTTTTTCCGATCTTTGGTTTATTTTTGCCTCTGCGTCGGGCCTTTTGTATGACGGGTTGATAATGAAGAGCATTGTCATTCTCCGCGGCCTGTTGAAGGAGGCGCTGCGTCCGGGATTTTTCGTAAATAGCCATCTCACGGTTATGGTTATCCTGGACCCTTCGACCCGCATCCCTTACTAGCTTGTCCATCCATTCTTCGAACGACGGACTCGGCGTTTTGATGACAGGACCTTGTTTTGGTTCAGGGTCAGCGTTTTCTAACAGGGCGTCTTCTTCTTCATCGAAGTCATGTATGACGTAGCTACCATGGACTCGCTCTCGTTTTTTGGATTGAACATATCCAAGCCCAATCGTCTCCATCCTCCTGTTGGGCAATTTGCGTTGAGTTCCGGGAACATCCAAAATCCTGTTGTAGAATCGAGCTTGTCGAGTAGTCTGTCTGAAAGGTACCCTTTGACGCTTCAATAGCCTTTTCAAGCCTTCCGTGTAATATCTAGGAAAACGGATGGGTTGGAGCCTGTCGAATGTAGAATCGGCGCCATTCCAAATTTCTTTTTCCACTTTGGTTTCCCCGGATCGGTAGAATAGGATCGCCTTTTCACCTTTTCTCCTGGGAGGGACGTACAATGTCTGCAGTTCTTGCACACTGTAACCTTCAAGTGCAACGAGATCTTTGTAATGTTCTTGTGGAACTACAGTAATTTGCAAACTCTGATTATCGACAGCGAAGGCTTGTATTGACGGCCGAGCGGAAAATATAGCGTTAGCCTCATCTTCCGAGTCACTGCTGAAGATCAACATAGGGGCTGATGGTCCCGGATTGTTGCGTTGGGGAGGCCCTGAATAAACTATCTCTTCTTCCTCCTCGTTATCACTCCCGAAGACCGGAATAGTGGTGATAGCTTTGTTCTTCGGTTTGTGACATCTTTCCGTGTCCTCAAAATCCGGTAAGAAGTATTTTGCATCTTCGTACTTTCGGACTTCGTTCACGGAGAATGGGTTCAACTCCCCCGTCACAGTGTACTCGAGACCATCTTTGAAATACTTCATACACTGATGTTGTGTAGAATGGATAATGTTGTCCTCGTGTAACCAAGGCCTGCCGAGCAAAGCATTGTAGCATGTCTTGGCGTCAATGACGTGAAATTTAATATCCGTGACAAGTAGCCCGAAGCGTAGCATCAGTATCACAGACCCGAGAGTTCGTGATGACTGGGAGTCAAAACTGGAGATGGTGATTTTATCATGAGCGAGGTGTTGAACGCTCATGCAGATTTCCTTTAACACTCGCACGTTGAGGAGATTGACGGAAGACCCATTGTCAATCAGGATTTTGCCTATCTTGATATCGTGACAGTATCCGGAGACATAAAGGGGACGGTCGTGTTCGCACGTCCTAAGGAGGAGATCTTCATCGCCGAAGGTGATATCGGCTGTGTGTACTTCTTCCAACTCGTCTTTCATCCTTTCTTCGGCGAGAAAAGCTTGGAATTGCTTTTGCTCTTGTAGCGCCTTTATCAATGAATCTCTCGCATCTTTTGATAGCATAAGGGCGTCGAGAATGCTGAGCTGCGAGAGTAGGTTCCTGAAGTGTGCCAGAACGTTGTAGTCCACCGTGCTCTTCTTCGGCGGGTCCTTGGCTGTCAGCTCTTCGACGGCTTGGTCATCTAAGGCGATATTCTCTGGGACTTTTTCTTTTCCCTTATCTTTTCTATTCAAGTGTCCGAGATTCTTTTCGGGCAACGTACGATTGCGCAGCAGAATATTTTCACAGGTCTTCGGTTCTTCCTGTTTTCCCGAGGTGGATTCTTTGAAGAGAGGGCCAAGAGTCATTTCTTCGTCAGAGTCGCTCCCAAAGGTGAGAACTTGCGATCCTCCGGAATTAACAATGCGACAGTTGCCAGTAGTTCTTCTAAGCCCCTCGGTTGTACTTCTTCGCTTCCGACGAGTTTTGCGTTTCATTCGCTTAAAACGTTGCCGGTGAGCAACATATCCCGGCCACCATCTTTTAAAAGCGTTGCACTCTTCGGTAGGGTGTGCAATCTTTCGATGATATGAGCAGTAGCTAGGATGTGTTTCTGGTTCACCAAGAATATTTCCTTCGGGGGGTGGTAGCTTCATTCCCATTGATATGGCTTTGGCGAACCTCTTCCTCGTCTTGAACCTACTTTTATTCGCGGCGGAAGTACTTTGATTTGGCGGGAGCGTCTCAACCATTTCGTCCAGTCGCCGACGCTTGGCTTTTTCAAATATGGCCATCTCACGCTCTCGAGCAGCTTTGCTTTTAAGAAGCGCTTCATTTAGGAACGCACCAATCATTTCGTCTGATGACCCTAGAAGTTTCGGCTCAGGACCTGCCCCCAGTTTCTCCGTGTAAGGAACTTCTTCATCATTTATCGATGAGTGAGAGATCACTTGGCAACTTGCTATGTAATCTTCAGATTCATCCGACGAGTCTTGTCCATCATCTCCGTCTTCAAGGACGTGACTGAGAAATTCTTGGAGTGTGATTGGAGTCTGCGCCTTCTGGTTATACTCTTCCAGCGCGTCAATCTGCTATTGCAGGTCTGTGCGCTTGTCACCAGGCTTCATGTACTTTTTGGTCTTCTTTTTCTTCTTCGAAGAATTTGACGGCTGGGTGTGAGTGTTTTGAATATCACCACTAATTTTTGGAGTTGGGCGCGGTTTCAGCATTCCCTTGATAATCTCAGGTTCCAGTGGATTCTTCCACCTGATCGCCGGACATGTCTGGAGATCGTTCAGCATTCTTTTAGTTTTGGCTGAAAGAGCGACCTCCCATGGAACTTCTTCAACAAAAGAGCACGATGCCCCCGGTGTGCCCGTCTTCTTAGGAGTGTGCGGTCGTGGTGGGCTTACCTTCCACTTCTCAGACAGCGCGAATTTGCCTTGTTGGTATTGGTCCTCGATCCATCTTGTTAGTTATGTATATTCCCTAGAGGCCATTGTTGTATATATGATGTATATTATAATGGATGCTTGGATATATATAGAGATGACTTTCTTGCTCGTCATGATAGTATGCTATTTGGTTTCACTTTATCTTAACATGTTGACTTGTATTGGTTTACTGTTTTACTCTCACATGTTGATAAAGCCCTTAGGATCTGTACTCGACTACTGGGACTATGATGAGATCATACTAGTGGGGCCACAGTAGTCGATGAGTACATCCTATAACTGTTCCTAGTCGAGGGTATATCGAGACAGGGCATCGATACACCAGAGTAGACTAGCGTATACGCATCTTGACCCATATGATGGGCGATGGATGATCCCATATCCATCGGTGTTAGACATCAGAGATGGTGTACGGGTGCTCAGTGGAGACTGGGTACACTGGACGGACTCGCCGAGAACTCCCAGATGGTGATATACCACACGTCAGATGGCAGTTCTCCGGTGACACTGGTACAGGGTAGTCTGTAGACCCGAGATCGTCATAGAGTCTTGTGTGATTCCCACTGTGCTTTGATTTCCACCTTACCACGTCCAAGAGGGCGTGCAAAACGGTGGCTTTTGGGTACAGTCCCGAATCACATGGAGGCAATGAGCGATAGGAGGGGATTCGTCTCTCCCGGTATAGGGAGTTGATGTTGTGCTGTGTTCGATTGGCTATAACTGGAAGTCCCTGGCCAGGGATGATATGGAGATTTACTGGTAAGTGTTACTAGTAGTTTCTCGACCCGTTATGAGCCATACATCGACACGACTTATCAGTTACTGGGGTCTGACGTAGACCACCCCTAGACTTGATATGCGACATATCAGACGAACAGACCGGACTGTACGGGAGTGTTACTGATCGGATTCACAGGAGAACGCACAGGCTAGCTTGTTGATCTTCTGATCGCTCAATACCTGGGTGGCTGTTACGTTTGGCTGACCGCTTGCAGCTTGTGGGTGTTTGATATGATCATCACCTGCTACCGGCGTATTGACGATTCTTTAGAGTCCTACACAGAGGTTTCTTGGCTCAGGCGAAACAGAGTAGTGGCACATATGTGATATGCGCAGGAACGAGAATAATGCGATATGGGATACCGTATTATATTCTCGCGATATTTAGATATGAACCGGGACATCGGATCAAGTGTTGATTCGATAAATCGGTACATGATATATTAGTCGGTTATATTCGATATAGCCGGATCGTCGGATCAAGTGTTGATTCGATGATTTAATATATAATAATATATATATGATATATTATTATATTAACTAATATTGGCTTACTTTATTATTTCATTTTCTCGCGGGATGATACATTGATATATATGCGATATATGTTAATTGTATTATTTTCTTTTGTTGCAAATATATAATATATATGTGATATATATTATTGTGACATGATATGATTAATTGTTAAACATGTTTAAGGATGATTAATTGAGGTTAGGGTTTGATTAGGGTTAGTAGCTTCAAGTTCCTTCTAGAAGCTATTTCTTTTGTCAAGGTTAGGATATTTTGTGATGACACATTATTAACTCAACCAAACCCTAACCCTAGTTGTTTCTCTACTTGTTCTCATCCAATCATCCTTGACCATGGTTAATAATTCAATCATATGTTTATATTTCTATTCATCACAAAAGAAAAGGATTATCATTATTCTTTTTCCATTATCATCTTCTTCTTCTCTCTTGAAAGAAAAGCTTGCTTGATTTTCTTAAGTGATGATAAAATATGAGAAAATGATATAAAAAGAAAGCAAAATCACTACTCTCTCATCCTCATCTCATCTAGCCCTTGGGATTAGGGTGTTCTTCTCTGTTGAGTGAGAAAGCTTGAGTCGTAGCAACTTCAAGGTAGATCATCGGAGATTTGGAATACGACAAGCTAGAATGGATCGTTCGAGTCGTGGAGCCTCTCATGAGTCCGGGAGATCGTGGATCGCGGCAAAGGGACTTCTACTCGGAGCTTGTGAAGTGAAGGAGCGGACTACAAAGGTTGTAATCCATCACTCTTAGATAAAAGTTATCTTATTGCATGTTTAACCTTAATAATCTAGCAAAGATCCCGGCTTTGGGTTGTTCGGCATGTCTAAAATTTTATCCGGGCATGTTTGATGCCTTTAGAACCTTCACAAGAGTGCCTAGGAACCCTACAGTGGTATCAGAGCCTAGCTAGAGCATTAGGCGATGTGTTTACGAAGTTAAAACTCCGATCGAACCCGAAACGACGAAACTTGACCCCTCTCTGGAAATTTCTTAAATTTTGGGATTTTTCAGAATTAAAAATATGTAAAAAAATCAGCAGGGAATTCTAAGAATTACCCTGAAACACGTGCCCATAATTCGACCAACCAAGCGCGGAAGCGCGGCAGAACCATGGTCGTCGCGGCGGATCCGCGGCGGAACTGTTGAATTGGGACACGTGGCTTCATGGTATAGACCGTAGGCACTTGCTGATTATTCTGGATATTTTTAATCTGCTCCAGGTGTTTAAAATTCTGGGGTTTGTTTTGTAATAGTAGACTCGATCGGAATATTTAAGTTCGTATTTCTTTCTGGATATTTAGAAACTGTTAAACTAGTTGAACGGATATCATTAACTTACTGTTTCCCGGTACGGCAAATTTTCAAGTGTTGAAATTTATTCGGGTTTAAATCTTTTGGAAAAATTGTACAAGTTAAGCGGTGGACCCTCTAGAAGACACAAACCTTAACTCGATTATGTGACCGTCTTGAACTGCCTTTTGAACCTTCGGGTTTGGGGCAGTACGGCGTGCCACATGTGAGGCGTTGGCTTGACCCTTCTACGGCTGGATCACCGGTACTGTGACATATTCTGGGATTATTTGAACCCCGCTCAAGTGTTGAGCAGTTTGGGAAATTTTGGGTGTTTGATTACCTGTTCGGAATGTTTAATACTATCGATTTATCTGGAATGTGATACAATATGTGGAATTCATAGAGTTAGGCATGAAATGCGGAGTATGTGATATTTCGGATTTACGATGTCTAAAGTGATTGTGGATTCCAAATATTGTAGTTTTACACTTTCTTTTCTGTGACCGTAAATGTAATATGTGATATCGCCGGTTTCGTTGCTATATGATTCAACGACAATTGGGATGCGCATATTTACTTACGTTGATGATATGAGATATTATGTGTTGCTGTGATATGTTATATTGGATCGTCGCGTTCTGAATAGCCGGGGGTTTTATGTGAGATGAGGGTTTTTATTTTCATTCATGTAAAATTCATTTGTAATGTAATATTCTTTTTGGGGCACTTCCTGGTTGCGGTTGATGTCACCAGTGTATATTATTTACTTTTCCGCATTAGGTAGACCCAAGGAGGGGAGCACAAGTAACCGGGTTCTAGGGTCCAGTGGGAGGCCATCTCGAGGAGTCGAGACCGGGTCTCCTAACCCTAGAATTGGCAGTGTTACTTGCCGCTCTCGTAGGGGTCTTGGGATGTGGGTTTGGCTATTCGTCGCGACCGTGGAATCCGTGTTTTATACAGGCTCGTATTGAAAACACGGACGTCCTAGTATATCCAATATTTCATATATGTTCTTCTGCTGCAATGTTCTGTGATGAGATCATATTACTGCCTGAGACGAATGCTTATACTATATATATATGCTGATATATAAATATTACTGCTTTCGTTTCTTCTGTGATGCTTAGGAAGCATAAGCTGATGGGATTTTTATTAATGAGATTAATAAAAGAAAAGAAACCTAAAGATGTTGTAGAATCAAAAACTTTATAAAAAGGGGTAGCTACAGTTTTACTTTGCACAGTGATATATATGATATATCCAGCACCTTATTCGATGAGGAAAGGACCGAGATCCCTTCACCGGGAGTGACTCCTTTAGCAAAACTGGCAGATGCTACAAAACGCGGTTTGTCTTTTGATTGCTTTTAGTGTTTTGCTTTGCACAGCGGTATATATGATATATCCTGCACCTTATTCGATGAGGAAAGGGCCGACGATCCCTTCACCGGGAGTGACCCCTTTAGCGAAACTAAGAAAAGCCTCAAAAACACTCCTTTTCAAAAACATATGATTCTACGACGATATCAAGTTCTTTACGCTCAGGGTTTTCTGAAAAACCTGCGTAGCCCTCCGTCATTTCAGATAAGTACTACTTAGTATTCGTGCTACGGTAGTTTGGCATTCGTCAAGGCGTGGTGTACGGTAGCTAACTAGTATTTATCTGCTTATGCATATGATGCAGATTGGATTAGGGTATTCGTACGGCGTAGTTTGGCATTCGTCAAGGGTCGTACGGGTGGGTTTGATTCAATCAAGAAATATACGGGTTGAACTTGACTAGTGGACTATGGGTTGTTTGGCATTCGTCAAGGTCATAGAACACTAGGGGTAAAAGCATTATCGGGAATTTCAAGTGTTGAAATTTGCAATGAGATTGCATACCTCCTATGAGATAGTTGGATCCCGATACCCACTGCGAGTAAGTGTTACTCCTGGGAGAGTTTTACACAGGACAATTAGTCATTCAAGTAGGTGTCTAGAAAAGTGTTAACGAGGTTACGCCTCTGGGAAAACGAGGTTTACATTAATTAGGTCCGTGCGAGAGCACGGGGAACCTCCCTCAAAGTACCGACACTGATCTGGCTGAAAGATTGACGAAATTGTAAGGTGTAATTAATCCCGGCTAATCTTACCTTTTAGGGTTTTAAGGTAGATTTGATAAAACCAGTGGGAGACATCCTGATTAGATAAGATAATAACCAATCTAATCTTGCAAGAGCATACGCTAAAGTGTTTTCTTCTCTCTCTCTCCAGGTAGCGACCATTTCAGGCCATAATCAAGATAATAATATGGATGTATTGACTAAACCTAATTATTGTACTGAGCAAGGGAACGTTAGACCCGTTCTTTCTTATAAGAGTTATAAGACTGAACAGGAAACAGGAGAATATCTGGATTCTCACGCCGCCCAAAAGAACATACATGTTGATGCATCTTCTTCGGGTGTGTTAGTTATTGAGAACTGTTTCTCAGTTCACCCTACGTCCTGGGTATTGGATACCGGATCAGGATCCCACATATGTAAACTGTTACATGGGCTACGTAAAGGTAGAGAACTGGGAAAAGGTGATCATTCCGTTCAAGTAGGGAACGGTGCGAGTATTGTAGCCAAAGCTGTTGGCGAATATCACCTTGTATTACCAAGTCGTAATACACTGATTCTAAATGAGTGCTATTATATACCGAACATGATGTGCAACATTATATCAGTTTCTTTATTGAGTAAAGAGGGATATAATTTTGTAGTACAGGATAATGTTATGAACATATTCCTAAATCAAAAGTTGATTGCATCAGGCTCGTTACATAATGGCATATTCATTCTAAATCAGAATATAGTCCTGAATATACAAAACACACACAAGAGGAAAAGTTCGGATATGAACGAATCCTACTTGTGGCATTGTAGACTTGGTCATATCAATGCGACACGACTGGCTAAGTTACATAAAGATGGTTATTTGAATCCGTTCGAATTATCATCTTATGATACTTGCCATTCATGTCTCAAAGGAAAAATGACCAAAGCTCCGTTTAGTGGACACGGAGAAAGAGTTACCGAACTCTTAGGACTGGTACATAGTGATGTATGCTGTCCCATGTCTACGCATGCCAGGAACGGTTCTTCCTACTTCATTACATTCACTGACGATCTCTCTAGATACGGACATGTGTTCCTGATGAAACACAAGTCTGAAGCTTTTGAGAAATTCAGAGAATATAAGCACGAAGTAGAGAACCAAACGGGCAAAAGTATTAAGATTCTTCGATCTGATCGAGGAGGTGAATACTTGAGCGGTGAGTTCCTAGATTATCTAAAAGAGAATGGGATTCTCTCTCAGCTTACTCCTCCTTATACACCACAGCACAACGGTGTATCGGAACGAAGGAATCGAACCCTATTAGATATGGTACGATCTATGATGAGTGAGGCTGAGTTACCTATTTCCTTCTGGGGGTATGCGCTTGAGACAGCGATACATCTATTGAATATGGTTCCTACCAAATCAGTGCCTACCACTCCATATGAGATATGGAAAGGGAAGAGACCATCTCTTAAGTATGTTAAGATATGGGGTTGTCCAGCCTATGTCAAAAGACAAAATCCGGACAAACTCGAGGCAAGATCAGTCTTATGTAAGTTTGTAGGATATCCCAGAAATTCACAAGGGTATATCTTCTACCACCCCGAGGAACAAAAGGTGTTTGTTTCGCGACATGCTACTTTCTTAGAAAAAGGTTTTCTTATGAAAGAAATTGATGGCAATGAGGTAGAACTGGAAGAGGTTCCAGCGACACAAACTACAACAGATGATTTAGTGGAACCAGAGGATTCAGTAGTACCCGACGAACCCCAGCCTCTCCGCAGATCTAGTAGGATTTCTCGTCCACCTGAGAGATACTACGGTTTTCTCATTGATGGTGGAAGCGAGGATTGCATCATGGATGATGATGAACCGACTAGTTTCGAGCAGGCCATCACGAGTGGTGACTCTGTGAAATGGCTGGATGCAATGCGATCTGAGATGGAATCCATGCACACCAACAAAGTATGGACTTTGGAAAATGCTCCTGAAGGGGTAAAACCCATTGGGAGCAAGTGGATCTTTAAAAAGAAATTTGGTGTAGATGGAAAAGTTGAGACTTTCAAAGCTAGACTTGTAGCAAAGGGTTTTCGTCAACGACCAGGTGTGGATTATTACGAAACCTTTTCTCCAGTGGCTATGCTTAAGTCCATCCGGATCTTACTTGCCATTGCTGCATACCATGACTACGAAATCTGGCAAATGGATGTTAAGACCGCCTTTCTAAACGGTGATTTAGAAGAGAGCGTGTACATGACTCAGCCAGAGGGCTTCGTAGATAGTGGGAGCAGCGGAAAGGTGTGCAAGCTGCTTAAATCCATTTATGGGTTAAAGCAAGCATCGCGGAGTTGGAACATCTGTTTTGATGTTGTAGTCAAAGAGTTTGACTTCATCAAAAATATAGATGAACCTTGTATCTATAAGAAGGTAGCAGAGGGTAAGGTAGTCTTCCTCGTATTGTACGTGGATGACATACTCTTGATAGGAAATGATATTCCTATGCTGCAGTCAGTCAAGCTCTTCTTATCACAGAGATTCTCAATGAAAGATCTAGGTGATGCCTCCTGCATATTGGGAATCATGATCTATAGAGATAGATCTAAACGGATACTGGGATTGTCCCAATCCAGGTACGTTGACACCATACAAAAGAGGTTTAGTATGGAAGAATCCAAGCGTGGGAACCAACCCACGACCTCTGGACTCACTCTCTCCAAAGAGATGTCTCCCAAGACTGATTTGGAGAGAGCTCGCATGCAAGGGATACCCTATGCTTCGGCAGTAGGCTCTATCATGTATGCGATGCTATGTACCAGACCCGATGTAGCATACTCACTAAGTGTAGTGAGTCGGTATCAAGCGGATCCAGGAGAGAATCATTGGACAGCTGTGAAGAACATTCTCAAGTACTTACGAAGGACTAAGGAGATGTTCTTGGTGTATGGTAACGGAGAACTTCAGGTGGAGTCCTTTACCGATTCCAGCTTCCAAAGTGATAAGGACGACTCTAAGTCGCATTCGGGTTTTGTCTTTACCCTCAATGGAGGGGCGGTATGTTGGAAGAGTTCCAAACAGGATACCGTTGCAGACTCAACGATGGAGGCTGAATACATCGCTGCCAACGATGCTGCCAAAGAAGCTGTCTGGATCAAGAAGTTCATTAGTGAACTTGGTGTGGTTCCATCCATTGAGCATCCAATACCTCTGTATTGCGATAACAATGGAGCTGTGGCTTTGGCCAAGGAACCCAGATCCCATCAAAAGTCCAGACATATTCTGAGGCGGTATCACCTGATCAGGGAGATAGTTGATCGCCGGGAGATCGAGGTCAGGAGAGTAGATAAGAAGGACAACACTGCGGATCCATTCACGAAGGCTATTCCCCAGATACAGTTTGAGAGATTATTCGGGATGCTAGGTATGAGATACTACAGCAGCTGGCCTTAGTGCAAGTGGGAGATTGTTAGTTATGTATATGCCCTAGAGGCCATTGTTGTACATATGATGTATATTATAATGGATGCTTGGATATATATAGAGATGACTTTCTTGCTCGTCATGATAGTATGCTATTTGGTTTCACTTTATCTTAACATGTTGACTTGTATTGGTTTACTGTTTTACTCTCACATGTTGATAAAGCCCTTAGGATCTGTACTCGACTACTGGGACTATGATGAGATCATACTAGTGGGGCCACAGTAGTCGATGAGTACATCTTATAACTGTTCCTAGTCGAGGGTATATCGAGACAGGGCATCGATACACCAGAGTAGACTAGCGTATACGCATCTTGACCCATATGATGGGCGATGGATGATCCCATATCCATCGGTGTTAGACATCAGAGATGGTGTACGGGTGCTCAGTGGAGACTGGGTACACTGGACGGACTCGCCGAGAACTCCCAGATGGTGATATACCACACGTCAGATGGCAGTTCTCCGGTGACACTGGTACAGGGTAGTCTGTAGACCCGAGATCGTCATAGAGTCTTGTGTGATTCCCACTGTACTTTGATTTCCACCTTACCACGTCCAAGAGGGCGTGCAAAACGGTGGCTTTTGGGTACAGTCCCGAATCACATGGAGGCAATGAGCGATAGGAGGGGATTCGTCTCTCCCGGTATAGGGAGTTGATGTTGTGCTGTGTTCGATTGGCTATAACTGGAAGTCCCTGGCCAGGGCTGATATGGAGATTTACTGGTAAGTGTTACTAGTAGTTTCTCGACCCGTTATGAGCCATACATCGACACGACTTATCAGTTACTGGGGTCTGACGTAGACCACCCCTAGACTTGATATGCGACATATCAGACGAACAGACCGGACTGTACGGGAGTGTTACTGATCGGATTCACAGGAGAAGGCACAGGCTAGCTAGTTGATCTTCTGATCGCTCAATACCTGGGTGGCTGTTACGTTTGGCTGACCGCTTGCAGCTTGTGGGTGTTTGATATGATCATCACCTGCTACCGGCGTATTGACGATTCTTTAGAGTCCTACACAGAGGTTTCTTGGCTCAGGCGAAACAGAGTAGTGGCACATATGTGATATGCGCAGGAACGAGAATAATGCGATATGGGATACCGTATTATATTCTCGCGATATTTAGATATGAACCGGGACATCGGATCAAGTGTTGATTCGATAAATCGGTACATGATATATTAGTCGGTTATATTCGATATAGCCGGATCGTCGGATCAAGTGTTGATTCGATGATTTAATATATAATAATATATATATGATATATTATTATATTAACTAATATTGGCTTACTTTATTATTTCATTTTCTCGCGGGATGATACATTGATATATATGCGATATATGTTAATTGTATTATTTTCTTTTGTTGCAAATATATAATATATATGTGATATATATTATTGTGACATGATATGATTAATTGTTAAACATGTTTAAGGATGATTAATTGAGGTTAGGGTTTGATTAGGGTTAGTAGCTTCAAGTTCCTTCTAGAAGCTATTTCTTTTGTCAAGGTTAGGATATTTTGTGATGACACATTATTAACTCAACCAAACCCTAACCCTAGTTGTTTCTCTACTTGTTCTCATCCAATCATCCTTGACCATGGTTAATAATTCAATCATATGTTTATATTTCTATTCATCACAAAAGAAAAGGATTATCATTATTCTTTTTCCATTATCATCTTCTTCTTCTCTCTTGAAAGAAAAGCTTGCTTGATTTTCTTAAGTGATGATAAAATATGAGAAAATGATATAAAAAGAAAGCAAAATCACTACTCTCTCATCCTCATCTCATCTAGCCCTTGGGATTAGGGTGTTCTTCTCTTTTGAGTGAGAAAGCTTGAGTCGTAGCAACTTCAAGGTAGATCATCGGAGATTTGGAATACGACAAGCTAGAATGGATCGTTCGAGTCGTGGAGCCTCTCATGAGTCCGGGAGATCGTGGATCGCGGCAAAGGGACTTCTACTCGGAGCTTGTGAAGTGAAGGAGCGGACTACAAAGGTTGTAATCCCTCACTCTTAGATAAAAGTTATCTTATTGCATGTTTAACCCTAATAATCTAGCAAAGATCCCGGCTTTGGGTTGTTCGGCACGTCTAAAATTTTATCCGGGCATGTTTGATGCCTTTAGAACCTTCACAAGAGTGCTTAGGAACCCTACATCCCTTAAAGACGAAGCAATCTTCAATTGGATGGCTTACCATTTGGTGGTAAGGGCAATGTTCATATCAGATTTTTGCATTTTTATACCGTCCGATTTTTATCATATTGCTTATCGGTAGGTACTCTTGAGCCGTGTTTGCTAGTCAATTGCAGGATACAGGTTCTCGGCTCTAAACGGTGAAATTCATGGAAAAACACGACAAAATCCGGGTTCTTGCCAACCACAGATAAAACACGGGTCTCCGCTCTTTATCCGTCTGTTGCCACACACCAGTTTAAGAGACAAAATGGCAAATCAATGTCATTTTCATGCACAAGGCTCAATGGCAACACAAGATCCAAGAAATCTATGCGGAGCTCGAGGAAATCATGATAAAAAGATCCACATCAAATCACTTTTTGCTTAACAGAAATTCTGGAAAAATCGTGAAGAAAATCTGAGAAAAAACATGTACCAGAATAAAGGACACAGCAGACCAGGGAAGCACCAAAAATCCCATTCCCCAATTCCACCATAGGGCCACGGAACCGCGGCCAATAGGGGGTCTAGGCCACGGTTCCGCGGCCGTATAGGCTCCGCAGATGATGATTTCTCAGGGGTATATGGGTCTTTTCATGAAGGGTCAGAATATTGCCCTAGATTTCCTTTTCCCTGCCTATAAATAGCCCAGAACTTTGTGAAGCCAAGGGTCCATAATCTTGTATTTAGATTTTAGGTTTTATGTTGTTCTTCTTCTTCCTCCTCTCATCTCTTCTCCATTAAAAAACTTGTAGTGAGCATTTGTGAGTGAAGAATGAATAAATGAGTTCTTTTTACTTATCATGCTTGTCTTGTTCTTTAGTTAAATTGTAATTGCTTGTAATTTTCATTTGCTAATATCTAGTTGTTGTTATTTGTTATTTGTTTCTTTCTTGTTCGCTTTTTCTTTATCCTTAAAAAACCATGATGCTTACGCTTGATCCTTGCCAAGGTGAGGTCGCAAATAGCTAGTTGTTATCTTCTAATCTCCTTCTTTCTATCTTCCTCCTTTGTTTTATTTTTCGTTCTTCTTGTAATAGGTGAGTAGTTTCCATACTTGTTAGGGTAAGATAAGGGAAGTTTGAGAGAAGGAAATCTCTCTCACTCTTTCCTTGCCCAACATCTTAAATCGAACTCCCGTTAATTGAACCACAATCCGCTCCCTACGGCACCCTATCCTACATGATAGCGGTGATTCCGTAGTGAGACCGGTTGTGGTTGAATTAACCGGAGGTTAAGGCTAAGAGCCAAGAACAGACGGACAAGCACCAAAAGGAAGAACTTATGCGTTGGAAAGCCTATCTTATACTCGCAAGTTTCTTCCTAGTCGTGCTAATCCCCGTTGTTGCCGATTACCGTAACACCGATATTAAGAGTGGCAACGAAAGAAGTGAGCGACTCCTAACTCAAACTAACCTAATCCTAACCCGAACAAGCTCTCTTTACATATCATTTTAACACTTAGTTAATCACAAACAAATCTGAACTTTTGGACTTAACTCGTTAAAGCACATAGAAAAAGATTCCCATCTCCCTGCGGACGACCCGTACTCAACCGGCTAGCTACAAGCGAAACCGTTTTGATTGCGGTAATTAACTAAACTTGAACATGCAAAAACTCTACCAATCAAATGGCGCCGTTTCCGGGGAGACGGTAGTTTATTTCTTTGTGTAATTTCGGGTTAATTTGTGAATATACATATAACCGAAAAACAAAACAAAAAAAAATATACATTGTAAAAAAAAAACCATCTTGTTATTTTTGATTAGTTTTTGTGCAAGTGTGCAGGATACAAAGACGGTCGAGTTCAGTGCCAAAGACGTGGGAAGTTAGACCCATATTTCGCGGCTACACCGCGACGGATCAAGATGAAGCCAACGGTCTTCTGTAAAAATCTGGAGCAGATACAGTGAGCAAATCAAAATTCAGGAAATCCAGACAAGAAGAGGACAGCCAAAGAAGGATCTACAAATTTTTTGAAGGCCCAATCCTACCTTACTGCCGCGGAACCGCGGCATAAGCAAGCTTAGGCCGCAGAACCGCGGCCGTCTGGTGCCATCAAGGTTCCAAATTCCCTGTAAGTGGTTCTCTTCTCTCCCCCACTCCTCTGAACTCCACTGAACTGTGTTTTCTGCAGCAATCTTTGTGCAAACTCTCTTCCCCCTTCCAATAAACTGTTTTTGTGCAGGATTCTTTGCGCCGCTTTAAAATAAAAATTGTTTGCAGTTGATTTGTTACTGCTTTGCATTTATTAATACGGACTTTAAGGAGCTTGAAACCAATTCAGATTGGGTGGGGATTTCATCACCCTTCCCACGACCCCAGAAATCACAAAACCATATGCATTGACCATTGTTAATTAAAAAATACTAGACTCGGCCCTAAGGACTTCGCGCTCAATAGGACAGAGGACTAGTTACAGGCATCGGCCGTTTATCCTATCCTGACTTTTGCGGTGTCTAGGCAAGTGTGTCCAAGGCAAGTGGTTACTTAATTAGGACCACTACTTACGTAGTGGGGAGCCTCCCACTTACCTGGCACTTACCTGGCCGCAATTGTTGGAGAAGAGGCGGTTTGAGGTCCTATTTCTAGCCCTTTGGAACAGTTAGGAGCTGTCTAGCTGACCCTAGATCTAGGTGTGATTGTGCATATCATTTTTGTGATTGCTTGAAGCCGTAAGTCCGTACATATTTCTGTAAATCTCTTTCTAAAAAAAAACAGAAAACCAAAAACTTTTATAAAAACTTGCCCTTTGTCGCCAGAATCCATTTTTTTTTCATCCACCACCCATCGTATTTCTCCATTGACGTTTTCTTACCCTCACCTTCTCCGCTTTGACTATACTAAACTCGTTTAGTGTATGTCCGCTTGGACTCGGGACACTAGCGCCCGCCTAGTCCGCGTTACGTTAGTCGCTACCGACTACGCGATCGACTCAGACATCGAAACTCCGTCAACGCCTCTTTCACCCTTACCTTTGCCGGCCAACTCTGACGTTGACCGGAATTCTGTTCATACATCTTCACCTTCACCATCACCAACCTCTTCTTCCGCGATGTCAGGATTTAATCCAAACATCCCTACAACTCCCCCGGGATTTATTCGACCTCCAATGGATACGAATAACCCACCACCACCACCTGTTGTAGCGCCGCAGTGAATCGCGCTCCAGGATCGCTTCTATCCCACCCGTTCTGCACTTCCCACCTGCCTTTCCCTTCTACCGGCCAATGGGGATAATTTTGAAATTAAGCCCCACTTCATTAACATGCTTACAAAATTTCATGGGCTTGAATCTGAAGATGCCTATATCTTCATCAACAAATTTCAAAACGTGTGTGCCATGATGAAAACCACCCAGCTGTCGGACGATGCTATACGGCTACGGGTCATTCCGTTCACTTTATGCGATCTTGATGAAAAATGGCTGTATAACACCGCTTCCCACTCCATAACCAGTTGGGACGAGTTTGTTAATGCGTTTCTCAAAAAATTCTATCCGAATCATAAAACCGCAAGGATCCGTAACGAAATCAACCAATTCTCTCAGCTTCCTTCTGAACCCTTCTGGAAGTGCTTTGACCGGTATAAAGACCTTCTTGTTCAATGCCCTCACCATGGTATCGAGAAATGGCAACTTTGCCAAACCTTATACGAGGGCCTGAACCCAGCAACTAAGCAGTTGTTGGAAACCATTTGTCAGGGCCACTTCCTATCGAAATCTGACGAGGAAGCGTGGAATTCGTCGATGACCTTGCGGAACAAACGTTACAATGGGAGAGCACCAGACCGACTTCTTCTTCTTCTTCCTCCACTTCTACCGGTCAGTCTAGGGTAGGAATTCACCAACTTGATGTCTCTATTGCGATGAAAGCTGAAATGGCTGCAATAACGAGAAAACTTGAAGCGATAGAGAGCAAATTTTCTTCTCCTACTCCAGCCCCTGTCTTCCCCTTCGTACCGTTTGCGCTTGTTGTTCCGATCCTTCTCACTTAACCGAAGAGTATCCTTACAACACACCATCGCAAGGACTGGATCAGGTTAATGCTACATTTCAGCAAAGACCAAGGAATGATCCATACTCTTCCACCTACAATCCCGGTTGGAGGAACCATCCTAATTTCGCCTGGAATCAGAATCAGCATCAATTCCAAGGCAACAATTTCCAAAGGCCCCCTCCGCCGCAACAACAAGCACAACAACAAACTCAACATCAGTTTCAGCAGCCCTTCCAACCCCAACCTTTTCAAAATCAGACGAACAACTTTGCACCCAACAATTCTTTTCCCCAAAACAACTTTGTTCCGTCAAACAACGATAAGGTTTCCTCGCTCGAACGAAGTCTGGAGGCGTTCGTTAAACAATCGACACAATCCACCGCCAACATCCAGTCTTCCATTCAGTCCTTGGTGCAACACACTGCCGCTCACGGGCAAAGCATCAAAACCATCGAAGCCCAGATAGCACAACTGAATGCGGCCTTAAGCGAGCGAGAGAAGGGGAAGCTCCCGTCCCAGCCACTCCCGAATCCCGGTCACCCACATAATGTACAGGTTGCTCTTGAACAACAAAACCATAATGTGAGTGCCGTGACCACATTGAGATCGGGAAGGATGCTACAAAACAACATTGGCACACGAATCGACGATGACACCCCGGCCGCTTCTTCTTCTTCTTCTTCTCCTTCCTCGTCTTCTGAGCCTATTCTTCATTCTTCAAAAGGCTCTTATTCTTCTTCTGCTGCTCTGAACGGACCCACTTCTCACTCCACGAAAACACCAGCTCTGGGATCCGTTCCAACTCCACAATCTCCTCCACAAGCATTGGACTCAACCACTTTTAAAAACGTTCCATTTCCAAACCGGTTGAGGTCCAATAAACAAAATCCACAAATGGAGAAGATTCTGGAGTTATTTAAGCAGGTTAACATTAACATTCCTTATTTAGATGCTGTCCAACAAGTCCCGTCCTACGCGAAAATCTTAAAGGACTTGTGCACAAAAAAGAGGAAGTCTCAAGTACCTAAGAAAGTTTTCTTGGCTAGTGCTGTGAGTGATGCTCTTACCCAATCTTTACCACAAAAACGGAAGGACCTTGGCTTTCCTACGATTTCTATTACCATTGGGGATAAGAACATCAACCGCGCACTATTAGATCTTGGTGCTAGTGTTAACCTGCTTCCGTACTCAGTATACGAGCAATTAGGCGTAGGAGAGCTGAAACCCACACGCTGTACTCTCCAAATGGCCGACCGATCGATCACCCAACCTAGGGGTGAGCTAGAGAATGTGTTAATCAAAGTCGAGGACTTCATATTCCCCGTTGACTTCATTGTATTAGACACACAGCCTGTAGCTAACCCCCGGAATCAAATTCCGGTGATACTCGGTCGCCCATTCTTTGCAACCTCAAATGCTGTGATCAATTGTCGCAATGGTTCGATGAACCTCTCTTTTGGAAACATGACAATTGAACTCAACATTTTTAGGTTGGGGAATCAGCCCTCCGAACCTAATGCTCATATACTGGACGTTTTCTCAATCCAGGAGATCACCCATGAAGAGTGTGAATTCGAGGAGTTTTTGTTCGATCACGATAACCTTAACGCCACTAGTGCATTCCTCTTCGAACCTGCTGCTGTTTCTGCCCCCGACAACGACTATGAGTGTTTCACGTTCTCGAACGATCTTAGCCGCTCACAACCCGAGTTTGAATCCTTCGAATTTCCGGATGAGTTACCTGAACCATCCAACTCGGTCGCTTACACTCGTTTTGAACCTTTGCTGGAATCTTTTGAGTTCGAGACCTTTTCACCATTCTTGCCTTCAATCGTTTCACCTCCAACGCTCGAACTCAAGCCTTTGCCGTCTCACCTTAAGTACGCTTACTTGGGTGAGAACGAGACCCTCCCTGTCATCATCTCGGCTTCTCTAGCTCCAGAGCAAGAGAAAGCCCTTCTTGCGGTCTTGCACAGCAATAGGCAAGCTTTTGGCTGGTCCATGGAGGACATCAAGGGGATTAGTCCCCTGATCGTTGAACATCACATTCATCTGATGGATGATGCCAAACCAGCCAGGGATCCACAACGACGTCTCAACCCAGTCATGAAGGAGGCTGTGAAGAAGGAGATCGTAAAATGTCTGGATAGTGGTATCATTTACCCTATCTCTGAAAGCCAGTGGGTTAGCCCCATTCATGTTGTCCCCAAGAAATCAGGTATAACGGTCATCACTAACGAGGCGAACGAGTTAATCCCTACTCGCACCTAAACTGGGTGGCGATTATGCATCGATTACAGAAAACTCAACGCCGCAACGCGAAAGGACCACTTTCTGCTACCTTTCATTGACCAAATGCTTGAACGATTGGCCGGACATGAGTACTACTGCTTTCTTGATGGCTAATCCGGCTATAATCAGATTCCCATCGCCGAAAAAGACCAGGACAAGACCACATTCACTTGTCCTTTCGGCACGTTTGCATATCGTCGCATGCCCTTTGGGTTATGCAATGCGCCCGCTACCTTCCAGCGGTGTGTGATGGGAATCTTTTAAGACATGGTGGAAAAATTTCTGGAGATCTTCATGGATGATTTCTCCATCTTCGGCGATTCCTTCAACTAGTGTTTGCTGCATCTTGACGCTGTCCTTACCCGATGTAAGGACAAGAACCTCACTTTGAATTGGGAGAAGTGCCGCTTCATGGTGCGCGAAGGTATTGTCTTAGGACATATCATTTCGCAAAATGGCATAGAGGTTGACAAAGTGAAGATTGAGGTCATTTCCAATCTCCGTCCTCCCAGATGGGTCCGAGACATCCGAGCCTTCCTTGGCCATGCCGGTTTCTATAGACGGTTCATCAAGGACTTTAGCAAGATTGCTAGGCCCTTGATTCTTCTACTGGCCAAGGACATGCCATTTAACTTCAACTTGAGCTGTGTGAATGCGTTCGAGTCATTGAAAAGCTCACTCACTTTTGCTCCCGTTCTTTCTTCACCTGACTGGACGCACCCATTTGAGATTATGTGCGATGCATCCGACTTTGCCATTGGTGCTGTCCTTGGACAACACATCAACAAGATGCCGCACATAATCTATTATGCGAGCCGAACCCTAAACGACGCCCAACTCAATTATACAACAACTGAGAAGGAATTCTTGGCTGTTGTATTTGCTTTAGAAAAGTTCAGGCCCTACCTCATCGGCTCTCCAGTCATTGTCTACACAGACCATTCTGCTCCGCGCCATCTTTTTGCGAAGAAAGATGCAAAATCTCGGCTAGTACGTTGGATCCTCTTGTTTCAAGAGTTTGACCTTGTCATTAAGGACAAACGAGGATGTGAAAACGTAGTTGCCGACCATCTTTCACGACTTCTTTCTTCGCCTTCGCTTCCAATCCCGATCAATGACGTTTTCCCGGATGAACAGCTCTTGACAGTATCTTGGGAACCCTGGTTCGCAGATATTGTGAACTATTTGGCCACTGTGTTACTACCGACTGAATGGTCAAGTCAGGACAGACTTCGATTCTTATCCCAAGTAAAACACTTTTACTGGGACGAACCCTATCTGTTCAAGTACTGTCCCGACCAGATTATTCGTCGGTGTGTCCCTGACGAGGAATTCAAGAGTGTGCTGTCATTTTGCCACGATCAAGCTTGTGGCGGGCATTTTGGCCCCAGAAAGACAGCTGAGAAGATCTTGTAATGTGGTTTCTACTGGCCACAACTCTTCAAAGACGCTCATGACTATTGCAAGAGTTGCTCCCGGTGCCAACACTTGGGCCGGATATCCCGGAGGAACAAGATGCCGCTCCAACCAATCTTGGTTGTGGAGATTTTCGATATTTGGGGGATAGATTTCATGAGGCCGTTTCCCAGCTCTTTCGGGAACTTGTACGTCCTTCTCGCTGTTGATTACGTCTCTAAGTGGGTCGAGGCTGTGCCCAGCCGGACTAACGACAACAAGGTTGTCATTAAGTTTCTTAAAGAAAACATTTTCTTCCGTTTTGGGCACCCCCGAGCGATCATTAGCGACACTGGAACTCATTTCTGCAATAAGACTTTCGAGGCCTTGATGCGGAAATATTCCATTAATCATAAGCTATCCACGCCCTACCACCCCCAAACCTGTGGGCAGGTCGAAGTTTCAAATCGGCAAATCAAGCAGATACTGGAGAAGACGGTTTCCAAGAACCGAAAAAATTGGTCGCTGAAACTCACTGATGCCCTTTGGGCATTTCGAACCGCTTATAAGACCGATCTTGGCATGTCTCCCTATCGGCTTGTGTAAGGAAAAGCTTGCCACCTCCCTGTCGAAATAGAGCATCACGCATTTTGGGCGATAAAGGAGCTGAACCTGTCTCTCGAAAATGCGGGCAGCCATCGGAAGCTGCAGTTGAATAAATTGAGCGAGCTTAGGGATGAGGCTTACGATAACGCGGTTGTCGTTAAGAATCGAACGAAGGTGTTTCACGATAAACACCTTTTGCGCAAAACTTTCGTACCTTGTCAACGGGTACTGCTTTACGACACCCGGCTACACTTCCATCCAGGAAAGCTCAGATCTCGCTGGAAAGGGCCGTATTTTGTGCAGAATGTGTATCCGCATGGCGCTGTGGATTTGGAGAATCCAAAGGACGGTTCATTATTCAAAGTGAACGGACACCGACTAAAACCGTACCTTAGCGCCGAACCAACAGAGGAACTCCTAGTCTTACAGGAGACGGTTTACCTTGCATAATCTTCCTCTGCCTACCACCAAACTTCAGTTATCCAGCCAAGAACAGTGGACACTGTTCCAAATAAGTTTGGGGGTATGTATATACCATTTTGTACATTTTTGTGGATACTCTTTTCCATTTTTGCTATTTTTCTTTTCTTTAAAAACAAAAACAAAAAAAAAATTTGTGTATAGCTAACCGACAATTTTGACCCTTCAAATGATCTCTTCATGTGATGACAGTGAGGACACTGTCCAGTTTAAGTTTGGGGGTACGCTCGGTACGCATTTCTAACCTTCGCATTCATATGTATATTTTGCATCTGCATATTAAAATCCATAAAATCCATAAAAATCTGAAAATTTTCTAAAAACATAAAAACTTTTCTGTCAAGTTAGCGAGTGGGAGGACTCTGATTCAACATTTCGACGGTTTTGTTTGATAAGATAAGAATAACTAAATCTTATGTTTAGATTTTGAAAACCTGAAAGATAACTCTCCTTTGAGGTTAACTATAGCTGATATACGTCTTTACATCACACTATACGTGTCGTGAGTTTTGGAAATTAGATGACAAGTCTTTTATGTCTAAAAACTTTTAAATGGATCAATGATTTTCTGAGGATCAAATAGGTTTGTTCTGAAATAAGTAATATCAAGAATAGTTTATGAAGTGAGTGAATATGAAGGAATGTTATTGATGCCTTAACTGGAACTAAGTCTGAAAAATAACCCATCTGGAACTTGATTGGAATGATTACACACCGAACCCACTAAACACGGCTTTTATCCAAAAAAATAGTTGAACTGCCGGTTATATCTCCGTTCGTATTGAATCATCATGATTTTCACGACAAATTGTCTTTTGTTTTTGGACCTAGGTAACTTGAGTAATTAAGTCCGCTGGGGTGTTTCTACACCTAAGGCCCTAAAACCAACTGGTTTGTGTTAGTGTATATGCCCTAGAGGCCATTACTGTATCATACTAGTTTGTATATTACTTGATGGAAGCTTGGGATATTCACAGTTATATATACAATCTTGCTCGAAATGGTAGTATGCTACTTGGTTTGTCTCTGCTTTAATATGTGCATGTGTTTCTTTTAGCATATCGCTGATATACATATTAGTAGAGCCCTTAGGATCTTTGCTTGATTACCAGCGTTGTGATGGCGCTCACACTCGTGGGAGCTAGGTGATCTATAAGCACATCCTTATACAGGTCCCTAGTCGTTGGACTATCGAGACAGGGCATCGATACTCCGGAGTAGACTAGCGTATGCGCTTCTCATCCCAGCATGGGAGACGGTCTGTCCCACAGCCGTCAGTACGTCGTACTTGAGATAGTATGCAGGTGCTCGTTAGGTTACGAGTACACTGGACAGGACTCGTCGGGAACTGTTGGTTGGTATTATACCTATCGTCAGTTATCAGTTCCCAGGTGACATGAGTACAACTTAGTCCGCTGACTTGACACTGTCACTTCGCCTCGAGTGTGTTCCCACTGCACTTTGATTACTACCCTACGACGGCTCAAAGGAGTCGTGCAAACAGGTAGTTTTTGGGTGCAGTCCCGAAGCACTTGGAGGCAGTGACGGTTAGACAGGATTCGTCTCTCCCGGTATTGTGGGTTGACATCGCGCTGTGTCAAGAAGAGCCATTACACGAGTAGTCCCTGGCCAGGGCAAGCGAGATATACTGGTAGGTTTCCAGTGTTATCTCAGGGTGTTCTGGGCTACACTCTGACACGACTTGTACCGCTATTAGGGGACTGACGTTCACCGCCCCCTAGGCCCGCCATGCGATGTATCAGACGAACAGACCGGACTGTACGGAGATTGTCACATACAGGCTCAGTTGGAGTTCAGATGGGGTTCACCTCGTCAGTCTTCTTGTTGACATCTACCTGGGGACCGTTACGTACAGCTAGTGCCGCTTGCGGTCTGTGGTTAAACCCACTGCCAGCGTAGTGTCGAGTCTTTAGAGTCCCACACAGAGAGCTATTCGCCTTTAGGCAAAATGAGTAGAGGTCGCATGGTTTTGCGACAGTGTTCGTTCACATCCGCGCACTTGTGCACACTTGCTGTCCGGACAGCTTATACTAGCGGGCTTTGGTTTAAGCCGGATCTTAGTATATGATTTGGGATTGGTTTTTCTCATTGTATTCGTGTTCCTCGGATCACGAATACGGGTGCGTATGCACAGTTGCTTGAGACAGAGGGAGAGGACTTTGATTAGGGTTAAGGACTATTGTCATTTGTATTAATCCTAATGATTATGTGTGTATTATGGTTAATTGATATTAGTTTAATAATTGTGCATGGTTATGGTTGTTGACCATTTGACCCACCTTGACTTGTTGACCTTGTTGACACTTTGACCATCATCATTTCATTTGGAAGATGCTCTTTGATCCTTGCAATTTGCATTAAAAATGAAATGATAATGGTCATGTCTTGATTAACCATGACAATTATCTAGCTAATTATCTAATTACAATAATTCACACATATATGTGAGAATGGTTTATTTTATTTTCATTTCTATCATTTACTTTCTCTCTCTTGTTCTTCCTCTCCCTCAAGCTCTCCCCTCTCATGTGTTGAGAAACATTTGAGCTTGAGAAAAACCCTTTCTTGATAATCTCTACTCTCATCTAGGGTTCAAGTATTAGCACTTCTTGCACCCTAGTTACTTCTAGCTTGGAGTTGAAGCCAAAGGTCGAGGCTTTCGGGTGGATCTTTCTTCGACGTGAGAAGACGACTAAGGTGACCTCCTTCCACCACTCCACGGAGCAAGGAAAGAAGGACATAAAGCCCAAGGTATAACCTTTCTAGCACTTAGCTAGTTTCTAGTTAGCTTTAGCTTGTTTTTGTTTAGCAAAGATCCTTCTTTGTCTAGTCCATGTTGCCTAAGCTCATAAAAATTCGATTTTTATTCCGTTTTCCGCTTTCCCGCAAGTACCGGGGTTAGCAACGTGGACTTACAGTAGTATCAGAGCCTAACTAAACATAAACTAGCTAGGTAGTAGAGTGTATCGAAGTTCGAATCGGAAAAATCGAAAAACTGAGTTTTCAAAACCCTAAGTTTCTGTTAATTTTTTTTCTGTTCAAAATAAAATTTGTCATACTCCAAAAATCATCTCAAGGTTTTTTAAAGAAAGCCACCAAAAACGATCCAGTGATTCGACCAAAGAGCCGCGGTTCCGCGGCAATAGCAAGCTATTGCCACGCAACCGCGGCCGTCTTGGCTCTTCACTGGGTCGAGTTTGGTGCAGTGTATTTCTGGCTTGGTTTTAGGATTTTTAAGATGGTTTATATGTGCCCAGATTTTCCAGAATAGAAATTTGTTTTTGGGGGCCTATAAATCCGTATTTTTTTCTGAACTTCAATACACTTTGAGTAAAAGGTTATATCTGTGATGTTTATATGTATTGAACGTCGGCTATTCGCTATATGTCGATTAGTCGGGGTTATACATATCTGTGATCTGTGATTGATGATGGTATGTGTATATGAATTGGTTGGATTGTCGCGGATGAATAGCCGGGGTGGATGTGAGATGAGTGTTGCTTTTTCTTTCATTCATTGTAACATGTAAATTGATGTAATATTATTATTTGTTTGGCCGCACAACCGGGTCGGGGTTGTAGCCGTCATTGTATAATTCTTTTTACTGTTTTTGCTCCTAGGATAGACCCATGGAGGGGGTGCACAAACTACCGGGTATCTCGAAGTGCCGAGTGGCCTACTCACGGTGGTGAGGGAGGTTGCTTCGCTTTGGGTACTTGGCGGGTAGTTTGCCGCACCCGTAGGGGTCTTGGGTGGGGTATTGGCTATTCACCGCGACCGTGTAATCCGCTTTTCGTTGCAGGCTCGAACGGGTTGCGGATTCCTAGTATATCCAATGTATTCATCTTTGATCTGTAATGTCTATCATTGCTATATATTTATATATGATAACTATTTAGACGTTGCTTATGTTTTACAGCCGCGCTAGCCCAGCCCCCGCTCTGTCGTTAGTTAAGTAACCTAACGGGTGATGACGGGGCCCCGTGGCGAATGCGAATGGCATAAGCGTACGTCATATTTTGGTTGTTTTCTGCAATGGTAGGGTTAAATGATGGGACGCATTAAAAGAACTAATGCAAGAAAATAAACCAAGTAAAAGTCGATTGGAACACTTTGAAAACCACTCGGTTCTTTTCAAAACTAAACTTTTAAACGTGGAGCTTGAACCACTCCTTTTAAAAGCTATCTCGTTCCATCGATTATATCAAGTTCACTACGTTCACGGTTTCGCCAAAACCATCCGTAGCCCTCCATCATTTCAGTTAAATATTCGGTAGTATTCAAGCTATGTATTTTGACCTCACGCCAAGGCATAGTGATTGGTAGCTGCCGGATATTTATCTGTTGCATAGATAGAATGCGTTGGTTTGAGACAGTCGTACTGCCATTTTGGCCTATGTTAAGGGTAGGTACGGGTGGGTTCAAATTAACCGGGATAATGATGGGAAGAACTTGACATGTGACTTATGACATTTTGACCTCACGCCAAGGTCATAAGAGCATGGGGCAAAAATCCACATCGGGAGTTTCATAAGTACTGAAACTTGCTAGCGCTGCATACCATTTGGAGTGTGATAATTCTGGTAGGATTCCTTCGGTTTTATCACGCGATGATATTTGGATCCCGATCCTACTGTGAGTATATGCTACTCCTCGGGAAAACTCTCACTTAACGATCAATGCTATAAACTTAGTAGGTGTCTAGAAAGGTGTTAGCGGGGCTACGCCCCCAGGGAAAAGAGGTTACTTAATTAAGGAACTTCGCGAAAGAGTTGGAAAACCTCCCTCGAAGTACCGACACTGGCCTGGCAGAACGGTTAAGCAAGTATTGTACGGTGAGATTGATCCTGACTAATCCTTTCTTTACGGTTTGAGAAGGGATTCGAGAGACAGTGGGAGCCATCCAGTTTAGACAAATTAAAAACCACTCTAAACTTGCAAGAGCATCATGCTAAAGTGTTTCTTTTCTCTCTCCTAATTGCAGCGACCATTCAACATGACCGGACTTAAGTTATTACTAGATAAAAACGTATTGACAGGGCCAAACTACAAAGATTGGCTCAGGAATGTCAAGATGGCAATCACTTATGACAAATTGGGGTATGTCCTTACCACCAAAGCTCCCCCTGTCCCAGGTCCCAAAACCAGTGTCGTAGATAGGGAAATCTACAAGACCTGGGAAATAGATTGCGCGAAGGCCAGATGCCTCATACTAGACTCGATGGACAACGAACATCAGAGGAGGCACGAGAATATGGACCTAGAGTCCATATTTCTTCATACAAAAGAACTGTATGGAGAGCAGTCTCGTATCGCAAGATACGAAGTGTCGAAGAAGTTATTTTTAGCAAGGTTGGCCGTCGGATCATCGGTAGCGGAACACGTGCTTAAAATGATTGGCTACATAGAGGAGCTCGCGGACCTTGGGACCACGTTGGAGAATGAACTCTATACTGATTTGATTCTCCAGTCCCTTCCTTCTACTTACGCCCAGTTTATTCTTAACTTCAACATGCAAGGAAAGGAGGTTGAACTTTCCGAACTTCTGAACATGTTGAGGAGTGCTGAGGGCACCCTACAGAAGGGTAAGGAGACATCCACTTTGTTTGTAGGAGGATCTTCCTCTTCTCGGTCCAGGGCGAAAGCCAAGGGCAAGAAGAAGAAAGCCCCTGCCAAACCAAGAGGCGGTGTCGGTAAAGTGGATACGAAGAGAAAAAGAAAAGCAACAAAGATAGCGGGAAAGCTGGTGGGGAAGGAAGAATGCTTCTATTGTCACAAAAGTGGTCACTGGAAACAGGATTGCAAGGCTTGGAAGGCCAGAACACAGGATTTGAAGTGAGTTGCAGCTTCAGCTTCAGGTGTGTATGTTATTGAAAACCGTCTATCAATAAACTCTATATCCTGGGTATTGGATACCGGATCAGGATCTCATATCTGTAATTCTTGGCAGGAGTTGAGAAAGCGTAGAGTTTTGAAGGCAGGTGACATGACCCTCAGAGTTGCAAACGGTGCTAGCATGGATGCTGAGGCCGTGGGGGACTATCACCTGGGATTGTCGGATGGACACTTTTTGGTTTTACGTAGTTGTTATTATGTACCAAATGCAACCTGTAATATCATTTCTGTATCTTTATTATCTAAAGAAGGTTATGAATTTGCATTTGTAAGTAATGTAGTGAACATTCACCTTAATCAAGTTTTGATTGGGTCAGGTACATTGAACATTGGTATATACGTATTAAACCAGCCACAGATTTTCAATGTCCAGAATACACACAAAAGAAAGTCTCCAGAAATCGATAAAACTTTCTTATGGCATTGTAGACTGGGTCACATCAATGAGAGAATGTTGACTAAGTTACATGCAGAAGGATATTTGGATTCGTTCGAATATCAATCGTATGCAACTTGTCAATCCTGTCTCAAAAGAAAGATGACAAAGACTCCGTTCACTGGACACGGAGTGAGAGCGAGCGAGCTCTTGGGACTCGTACACAGCGACGTGTGCGGTCCAATGTCTACACATGCGTGAAGCGGTTATTCTTACTTCATTACTTTTACGGATGATTTCTCAAGGTTCGGACATGTCTTCTTGATGAAACATAAATCCGAAGCTTTTGAAAAGTTCCAGGAATATAAGAATGAAGTAGAAAAACAAACAGGCAAAAGTATCAAGGCACTGAGATCTGATCGAGGTGGTGAATACTTGAGTGCCGAGTTCCTGGGTTACTTAAAAGAGAATGGAATTCTCTCTCAGCTTACTCCTCCATACACTCCGCAACATAACGGTGTATCGGAGAGACGGAACCGAACCCTATTGGATATGGTACGGTCCATGATGAGTAACACTGAGTTGCCGCGATCTTTCTGGGGATATGCGCTAGAATCAGCTGCATACCTTTTGAACCGAGTTCCCACTAAGACTGTGCCTACCACACCATATGAGTTATGGAGTGGGAAGAAACCCTATCTTCAATACCTGAAGATTTGGGGATGTCCAGCTTATGTCAAAAAGCAGTATACGGACAAGCTCGAGGCACGCTCAGTACTGTGCAAGTTTGTGGGATACCCAAAGAACTCCAGGGGGTATCTTTTCTATTACGCAGAGGAACAAAAAGTCCTTGTTTCTCGTAATGCCCATTTTCTGGAACATCAGTTCTTAGAAAAAGAAATAAGTGGGAGCGCAATAGAACTGGAAGAAATTCCAGAACCACAAGCTATTACTGAAAGCTTAGTAGAACCAGAGGGTTCGAAAGATCAAGACATTCTCACGCCACTCCACAGGAGTAGTAGGCAGTCTCATCCGCCCGAGAGATACTACGGTTTTCTCATTGACGGGGATAGAGAGGATTGCATCATAGACCTTGATGAGCCTACTAGCTTCCAGCAAGCCATTCAGAGCGTCGACTCAGTAAAATGGCTGGATGCAATGCGGACCGAGATGGAGTCCATGTACACCAACAAAGTATGGACGTTGGACATTGCTCCAGATGGGGTAAAACCTGTAGGATGCAAGTGGATCTTCAAAAGGAAGATTGGTGTAGATGGACAGGTTGAGACCTATAAAGCTAGACTGGTTGCAAAGGGTTTTCGTCAAAGACCTGGTTTGGACTATGACGAAACCTTTTCTCCAGTAGCTATGCTGAAATCCATTCGGATCCTTCTTGCCATTGCTGCCTTCCACGATTATGAGATTTGGCAAATGGACGTAAAGACAGCTTTTCTAAATGGACATTTAGAGGAGTGTGTCTATAAGGAGCAGCCAGAGGGTTTCATTCAGAGTGGGAGCAGCGGAAAGGTGTGCAAGTTGTTTAAGTCCATTTATGGACTAAAGCAGGTATCGCGGAGTTGGAACATCTGTTTTGATGAGACGGTTAAGGAATTTGGCTTTATCAAAAATCCAGATGAACCATGCATCTATTGTAGATTTGTAGCGAGAACTGTAGTATTCCTCGTTTTATACGTGGATGACATTCTCTTAATAGGAAATGACATTCCTATGCTACAATCTGTCAAGGGGTTCTTGTCACACAGGTTCTCCATGAAAGACCTGGGTGATGCCTCATACATTCTGGGTATCCGGATCTACCGTGACAGATCTAAGAGGATATTAGGACTTTCAAAGTCCAGGTACATCGACACCATACTGAAGAGATTCAGTATGGAAGATTCCAAGCGGTATAATCTACCGGCTTGTCACGGGATCACCCTCTCCAAAGAGATGTCTCCCAAGACTGATTTGGAGAGGGATCGTATGTCTATTATACCCTACGCTTCTGCGGTAGGCTCTATAATGTATGCGATGTTGTGTACCAGACCGGATGTGGCTTATGCACTGAGTATGGTAAGCAGGTATCAGTCAAACCCTAGGGAGAAACATTGGATAGCAGTAAAGAACATTCTCAAGTACCTGAGAAGGACTAAGGAGATGTTCTTGGTGTATGGCGGAAAAGACCTCCAGATTGAGGCCTTTGCTGACTCCAGCTTCCAGAGTGACAAGGATGATTCTAAGTCCATGTCGGGTTTTGTCTTCACCCTCAATGGAGGGGCGGTGTGTTGGAAGAGCTCCAAACAGGAAACCGTTGCTGACTCGACTATGGAAGCGGAATACATCGCTGCATCTGATGCCGCAAAAGAAGCTGTCTGGATGAGGAAGTTCTTGAGAGAACTTCAGGTGGTTCCGTCCATTGTTGACCCAATACCTCTGTATTGCGACAACAACGGGGCTATAGCTTTAGCGAAGGAACCCAGGTCCCATCAGAAATCCAGAAACATCTTAAGGCGGTATCACCTGATCAGGGAGATCGTGGATCGCCAGGAGATCGAGGTTCGGAGGGTTGCTTCAGAAGATAACACAGCAGATCCATTCACCAAGGCCTTGCCCCAGACTCAGTTCGAGCGGCTGATCGAGATGATAGGTCTTCGATACGCCAGTACATGGCCTTAGAGCAAGTGGGAGATTGTTAGTGTATATGCCCTAGAGGCCATTACTGTATCATACTAGTTTGTATATTACTTGATGGAAGCTTGGGATATTCACAGTTATATATACAATCTTTCTCGAAATGGTAGTATACTACTTGGTTTGTCTCTGCTTTAATATGTGCATGTGTTTCTTTTAGCATATCGCTGATATACATATTAGTAGAGCCCTTAGGATCTTTGCTTGATTACCAGCGTTGTGATGGCGCTCACACTCGTGGGAGCTGGGTGATCTATAAGCACATCCTTATATAGATCCCTAGTCGTTGGACTATCGAGACAGGGCATCGATACTCCGGAGTAGACTAGCGTATGCGCTTCTCATCCCAGCGTGGGAGACAGTCTGTCCCACAGCCGTCAGTACGTCGTACTTGAGATAGTATGCGGGTGCTCGTTAGGTTACGAGTACACTGGACAGGACTCGTCGGGAACTGTTGGTTGGTATTATACCTATCGTCAGTTATCAGTTCCCAAGTGACATGAGTACATCTTAGTCCGCTGACTTGACACTGTCACTTCGCCTCGAGTGTGTTCCCACTGCACTTTGATTACTACCCTACCACGGCTCAAAGGAGTCGTGCAAACAGGTAGTTTTTGGGTGCAGTCCCGAAGCACTTGGAGGCAGTGACGGTTAGACAGGATTCGTCTCTCCCGGTATTGGGGGTTGACATCGCGCTGTGTCAAGGAGAGCCATTACACGAGTAGTCCCTCGCCAGGGCAAGCGAGATATACTGGTAGGTTTCCGGTGTTATCTCAGGGTGTTCTGGGCTACACTCCGACACGACTTGTACCGCTATTAGGGGACTGACGTTCACCGCCCCCTTAGGCCCGCCATGCGATGTATCAGACGAACAGACCAGACTGTACGGAGATTGTCACATACAGGCTCAGTTGGAGTTCAGATGGGGTTCACCTCGTCAGTCTTCTTGTCGACATCTACCTGGGGACCGTTACGTACAGCTAGTGCCGCTTGCGGTCTGTGGTTAAACACACCGCCAGCGTAGTGTCGAGTCTTTAGAGTCCCACACAGAGAGCTATTCGCCATTAGGCAAAATGAGTAGAGGTCGCATGGTTTTGCGACAGTGTTCGTTCACATCCGCGCACTTGTGCACGTTTGCTGTCCGGACAGCTTATACTAGCAGGCTTTGGTTTAAGCCGGATCCTAGTATATGATTTGGGATTGGTTTTTCTCATTGTATTCGTGTTCCTCGGATCACGAATATGGGTGCATATGCACAGTTGCTTGAGACAGAGGGAGAGGACTTTGATTAGGGTTAATGACTATTGTCATTTGTATTAACCCTAATGATTATGTGTGTATTATGGTTAATTGATATTAGTTTAATAATTGTGTATGGTTATGGTTGTTGACCATTTGACCCACCTTGACTTGTTGACCTTGTTGACACTTTGACCATCATCATTTCATTTGGAAGATGCTCTTTGATCCTTGTAATTTGCATTAAAAATGAAATGATAATGGTCATGTCTTGATTAACCATGACAATTATCTAGCTAATTATCTAATTACAATAATTCACACATATATGTGAGAATGGTTTATTTTATTCTCATTTCTATCATTTACTTTCTCTCTCTTGTTCTTCCTCTCCCTCAAGCTCTCCCCTCTCATGTGTTGAGAAACACTTGAGCTTGAGAAAAACCCTTTCTTGATAATCTCTACTCTCATCTAGGGTTTAAGTATTAGCACTTCTTGCACCCTAGTTACTTCTAGCATGGAGTTGAAGCCAAAGGTAGAGGCTTCCGGGTGGATCTTTCTTCGACGTGAGAAGACGACTAAGGTGACCTCCTTCCACCACTCTAAGGAGCAAGGAGAGAAGGACATAAAGCCCAAGGTATAACCTTTCTAGCACTTAGCTAGTTTCTAGTTAGCTTTAGCTTGTTTTTGTTTCGCAAAGATCCTTCTTTGTCTAGTCCATGTTGCCTAAGCTCATAAAAATTCGATTTTTATTCCATTTTCCGCCTCCCCGCAAATACCGGGGTGGGCAACGTGGACTTACAGTTTGGGTGCATTGGCCCAAAGCTCGCTAAGAAGCCTAGAAAGTCCAGATTAAAACAAAGTCAAGCAAGTGTTCTCTCCGAGTTAAAATTCCTAACGGTTCTTTGTGTGAGAATAATCTTGATAAAAGACAGGCTTTTATAAAAATTTTAGCGGAGATATGAAGGTTTTATTCTATGATAAAGACTATTGCATGTTCACAGAGGTGTGTATGAAATGAAAACAAGAAAAAGGTGGAGTGAAAAATAAGACCTAGTTTCCTGTTAAGGAAGATAGAAATTCTGAAGTTGAAATTTTACTGGAAAACGAAACTTGAAAAATGCTTAACTCTTTATAAAACTTATGTGATCCTTTCAAAATTCTCATCTGGGCTTTATTGTGTGACTTGATGACTTTATTCGACCCTTCGGGAACTTAACGACACTATTTGCATTACACGTAAAGACATATAAAATCTGTAGTTAAATGAGAAGCGAGGTGTGAAAAATAAAGGTTCGATAGTCTAGACTTAGGATAATAGAATTGTTATTTTCTGAAACAAAACTTTAGGGTTTGAATCATAGTTATTTTGCAAAACTAGCTTGACCGGATTTTGTGGGTAGTATCCGCTGAAAACCCTCAGGAGACAACACTCCTCCTACTAGGGACACCTAGAGGTTTAACGGCTTGTTGCACATGCTCAGTGCAATCGCGTTCCTGGGAAAGTGAGGTTAGGAAATTTTTTGTGAATAAATTGGCTTTGCTCGGGACGAGCAAATGATAAGTTTAGGGGTATTTGTTCATATCAGAATTTTGCATTTTTATACCGCCCAATTTTTATCATATTGCTTATCGGTAGGTACTCTTGAGCCGTGTTTGCTAGTCAATTGCAGGATACAGGTTCTCGGCTCTAAACGGTGAAATTCATGGAAAAATACGACAAAATCAGGGTTCCTGCCAACCACAGATAAAACACGGGTCTCCGCTCTTTATCCGTCTGTTGCCACACACCAGTTTAAGAGACAAAATGGCAAATCAATGTAATTATCATGCACAAGGCTCAATGGCAACACAAGATACAAGAAATCTATGCGGAGCTCGAGGAAATCATGATAAAAAGATTCACATCAAATCACTTTATGCTCAACAGAAATTCTGGAAAAATCGTGAAGAAAATCTGAGAAAAAACATGTACCAGAATAAAGGACACAGCAGACCAGGGAAGCACCAAAAATCCCATTCCCCAATTCCACCATAGGGCCGTGGAACGGCGGCCAATAAGGGGTCTAGGCCGCGGTTCTGCGGCCGTATAGGCTCCGCAGATGATGATTTCTCAGGGGTATATGGGTCTTTTCATGAAGGGTCAGAATATTGCCCTAGATTTCCTTTTCCCTGCCTATAAATAGCCCAGAACCTTGTGAAGCCAAGGGTCCATAATCTTGTATTTAGATTTTAGGTTTTATGTTGTTCTTCTTCTTCCTCCTCGCATCTCTTCTCCATTAAAAAACTTGTAGTGAATTTTTGTGAGTGAAGAATGAATAAAGGAGTTCTTTTTACTTATCATGCTCGTCTTGTTCTTTAGTTAAATTGTAATTGCTTGTAATTTTCCTTTGCTAATATCTAGTTGTTGTTATTTGTTATTTGTTTCTTTCTTGTTCTCTTTTTCTTTTTCCTTAAACAACCATGATGCTTACGCTTGATCCTTGCCAAGGTGAGGTCGCAAATAGCTAGTTGTTATCTTCTAATCTCTTTCTTTCTATCTTCCTCCTTTGTTTTATTTTTCGTTCTTCTTGTAATGGGTGAGTAGTTTCCATACTTGTTAGGGTAGGATAAGGGAAGTTTGAGAGAAGGAAATCTCTCTCACTCTTTCCTTGCCCAACATCTTAAATCGAACTCCCGTTAATTGAACCATAATCCGCTCCCTACGGCACCCTATCCTACATGATAGCGGTGATTCCGTAGTGAGACCGGTTATGGTTGAATTAACCGGAGGTTAAGTCTAAGAGCCAAGAACGGACGGACAGGCACCAAAAGGAAGAACTTATGCGTTGGAAAGCCTAGCTTATACTCGCAAGTTCCTTCCTAGTCGTGCTAATCCCCGTTGTTGCCGATTACCGTAACACCGATATTAAGAGTGGCAACGAAAGAAGTGAGCGACTCCTAACTCAAACTAACCTAATCCTAACCCTAACAAGCTCTCTTTACATATCATTTTAACACTTAGTTAATCACAAACAAATCTGGATTTTTGGACTTAACTCGTTAAAGCACATAGAAAAAGATTCCCATCTCCCTGCGGACGACCCGTACTCAACCGGCTAGCTACAAGAGAAACCGTTTTGATTGCGGTAATTAACTAAACTTGAACACGCAAAAACTCTACCAATCAGGCAATAATTGGGACTATTAGTCTCGCCGGGTTGCAACGGTCGTTTCGGATTCGGCAGATTGATGAGCCAGTTACGCACCGCCAGTTCGAACAGTCTCTTCGTTTTGTCCCGAAGGAACGAATAAGGACGCTTCATTTTCTCAGTGTAGTATTGCCGTCTCTCTTTCAGTTGATCCGTTAGTTTTGGGGCACTGGGCAGCTGTTCAGTATTCGCAACGAATGTCGCCTTCCCTTTACCCTTTTCTTTCCGTGGCTCCAGCTTCGGAGAAGACGGTCTATGACCCATCTGGTCCATCTGGGCCAGCTTGTCGATCAAGGCTTGGAATGTGGTCGGCTTAAAGAACATCATGTATTGGGAAATGGTATCATGAGGGTCCAGAGCGCCCACGAACATGCCCACCGCCGGCGCTCCTTCGATGCGATCTTCGCATTTCGACCACAGATTCCGCCATCGTATTGCATATTGAACTCACGTCTCGCCTGGCTTTACCCTGGCGTTAATCAATGCTGTGATTGGGGTGTGCTTGCAAATATTTGCGTGAATAATAGCTCCATTTCTGCGAAAGTCTTGACGGAGTCATTTGGAAGTTCAGAGTACCATTCAAATGCTGTTTCCGACAAGCTGCCAACAAACTGACGGAGCAAAAGTTTATCATCGCCCCCGGTGTTGCCGCAAAGAGCCCTGAACTGAGCGACATGTTGGTGGGGATTGCCTGTCCCCTTGTACACATGGAATCTGGGGATCGTGTATCGTGGCGGGTACTTTATTTGGTCATACCAGCCTGGATACGGTCGCCCAGTTTTAACAACTTGGTCGGCCGCTTCATTCGCCTGGTGAGCTCGTATTTGCTAAGCAATATAGTCATCCAGAGCGGCCTTAGAGATGGTTTCATCTTTGGCTTCTGAGAGAGCCGGAGGAGGGTTCGATGTCTCCCCTCTGTTGTCTTCAATGATGATAGGAGGGTCTTCAGCTGGAGGTTCTGGTTGTAACATCATCCCGACCATGTCTTGGAAGAGAAGCGCCATTCGTTTTATATTAGCCGCTTGTTCTGATGCTTCTTTGTCCTTCTTTTCGAAGACTCTGCGGAGGAAGTGTTAGATATGTTTGCCCTAGAGGTCATTATTGTATAATACATTTTGGAGGCTTGGGATATATATATGGTTTTACGACAGTCTTGCTCGATATAGTAGTATGCTACTTGGTTTGTTTCTATCTTAATATATGTATATATTTCTTTTAACATATCGCTAAAAAAAATTAGTAGAGCCCTTAGGATTTTTCTTGACTACCGGCGTTGTGATGGCGATCACACTAGTGGGGGCCGGATAGTCAATAAGCATATCCTTATTTTGGTCCCTAGTCGTAGGATTATCGAGACAGGGCATCGATACTCCAGAGTAGACTGGTGCATACGCTTCTCTTCCTAGCAGGGGAGATGGTCTGTCCCACAGCCATCAGTACGTCGTACTGGAGATAGTATGCAGGTGCTCGTTAGGTTACAAGTACACTGGACAGGACTCGCCGGGAACTGTTGGTTGGTATTATACCTATCGTCAGTTAACAGTTCCCAGGTGACATGAGTATAGCTTAGTCCGCTGACTTGACACTGTCACTTCGCCTCGAGTGTGTTCCCACTGTTCTTAGATTAGTACCATACCACGGCTCTACTAAGTCGTGCAAACAGGTAGTAGTTAGGTGCAGTCCCGAAGCACTTGGAGGCAGTGACGGTTAGACAGGATTCGTCTCTCCCGGTATTGGGGGTTGATATCGCGCTGTGTCTAGGAGAGCCATTACACAAAGTCCCTGGCCAGGGCAAGCGAGAATTGCCGGTAGGTTTTCCAATAGATTCTCAGGGTGTTTTGGGCTACACTCCGACAAGACTTGTACCTCTATTAGGGGACTGACGTTTACCGCACCCTAGGCCCGCCATGCGATATTCTCAGACGAACAGACCAGACTCTACAGAGATTGTCACATTCAGGCTCAGTAGGAGTTCGATTGGTTCACCTCATCAGTCTTCTTATCGGCATCTACCTGGGGACCGTTACGTATAGCTAGTACCGCTTGCGGCCTGTGGTTAAACCCACTGCCAGCGTAGTGTCGAGCCTTTAGAGTCCCACACAAAGGGTTACTCGCCTTTGGGCAAAATAGAGTAGAGGTTGCATGGTTTTGCTACGGGTTTCGTTCACATACGCGCACTTGTGCACATTTGGTGTCCGGACAGTCGTTACTAGCGGGTTTTGGTTTAAGCCAGATCCGAGTAATTGTTTTGGGATTGGTTTTTTCTCAGTGTATTCGTGTTCCTTGGAGCACGGATGCGGGTGTGTATGCATAGTTGACAGAGGCAGAGGCAGAGGATTCTCATTAGGGTTTTGACCATTTGGCTTTGGTTGACTTGTTGACCGTTGACTTTTCTTTAAACCCTAATGAGAATATGATATATGATTAATAATATTAATGAAGTATTATTGTGCCTTGGTTGAGTTGAAAGTTTGGCTTTTGTTGACTTGTTGACTTTGTTGACCGGTTGACCATTTTGGACTTGTTGACCATCATCATTTCATGGCTATCATTTCATGGGTATGACTTTTGCTTGCTTGTTGTTTGCAAAATGCAATAATAGCATGAAATGATAATGGTCATTGAAACTAACCATCACCATATACTCAATTATTATTATTATTATTATTATCATTATTATCACTTTTGTGAGAAGGGTTGGATTATGAGAGCTCATTCTGTCATTCTCTTTCTCTCTCCTAGAAAGAAAGCTCTCCCTCTTCCTCTCTCAAGGTTCAAGTGTTCCATGAGTTGGAAATCATGAACCTTTGAGACAAAACCACCATCACTTTTCTCTACTCAATCTAAGGTATTAGGTTTGGCAAACCAAACACCTTAGTCATCTCTAGTTTGAGATTGGAGCTCAATTTCGAGACCCTCGGGTGGATCCATCTATGGCAAAGAAGAGACGACAAGGAGGATCCGTTCAAGCAACTGCAAGGAGCAAGCAAAAGGAAGAACAACAACAAGAAGAGAAGGTGTTCAAGACCAAGGTATAACCATTCTACATAGTAGTTAGAACTTGTAGAATTTTTGTTAGTTCTTGTTTAGCAACGATCCTTCTTGTACGGTCCATGTTACCTAGTCAGGAAAAAATTTTGTTTTACCTATTCCGCTTCCCCGAAAGGACCGGGGTGAGTAACGTGGACCTAACATTGGTATCAGAGCCTAGCTAAATACTATCTGTTAGCAAAGTAACTATAAGTTCGATCGGAGAAAAAATCACAAAACATGCCCGAAATATCAACTTTCTACCGATTTTGTTTTCTGTTCAAAAATAATAAATCATGTACTGAAAATCGGCTCAGGGTTTTTAAAGAACAAGCAAGAAAAATGGTCCACTAAATCGGTCAAAGCGCCGCGGAACTGCGCCAGGAGCGTGCTCCCGCCGCGGATCCACGGCCGAGTTGACTCGGTCGTGGGAAATTTTTCCTGCAGTTTGTTCAGTGGGGTGTTTTGGGATTTTTACAATATGTTTTTTCTGCCTAGATTTTACAGAAAGCAAAACTTGTTTTTGGGGTGGTTTAAAATCCGTATTTTGATCGAACTTCTAAAGACTTAAGCCAACGGGTTATATCTGTGATGTGATATATGTATTGAATGTCTGCTAATCGCTATACGTCGATTAGTGGGGGTTATACATATCTGTGATCTGTAATGCTGATGGTATGTGTATATGAATTCATTGGATTGTCACGGATGAATAGCCGGGGGGTTGTGAGATGAGAGTTTTCTTTTTCTTTCAATTCATGTAATTTGTAATTGATGTAATATTATTTATATGGCCGCACAACCGGGATGGGGTTGTAGCCGTCATTGTATAATTTCTTTTACTGTTTTTGCTCCTGGGATAGACCCAAGGTGGGGTGCGCAAACTACCGGGTACCTCGAAGTACCGAGTGGCCTACTCACGGTGTTGAGGGAGGTTGCTTCGCTTCGGGTACTTGGCGGGTAGTTTGCCGCACCCGTAGGGGTCTAGGGTAGGGTCTTGGCTATTCATCGCGACGTGTAATCCGCTCTTCGTTACAGGCTCATACGGAATGCGGATTCCTAGTATATCCAATGTGTTCATCTGTGATCTGGAATGGCTATCATTGCATCTGATGAATGTGTATATATCTATATGATATCTATTTAGGCGTTGCTTATGTTTTGCATCCACGCTAGTCCAGCCCCCGCTCTGTCGTTAGTTAAGTAACCTAACGGGTAATGACGGGGCCCCGTGGCGAATGCGGATGGCATAAGCGTACGTCATATTTTCGTTGTTTTCTGCAATGGTAGGATTAACTGATGGGACGCATTAAATTAATGCAAGAGAACAAACCTAAAAAGAACGTTGTTGGAACAATTTTTCAAAATAAAGTTCTTATTGCAAGGACGCTCTTTTTTGTTTTGCATAGAGGTATTCGGTTATGAATGCCCAGCACCTCAGTTGACGAGGCATGGGCCGAGATCCCTTCATCGAGAGTGACCCCTTGGACAAAAAGTTTGCGTCAGGGTAATAACTTCACTATAATTGATTATTCTTGCTTTGCATCGAGGTATTCAGTTTGGAATATCCTGCACCTCATTCGACGAGGAAAGAGCCGAGATCCCTTCACAGGGAGTGACCTCTTTAGCAAGAGTTTTTCGCCACTATATTTTCAAAAAGGCTATCATGTTCCTTCAACTACATCAAGTTCATTACGTTAACTGGTTTTTCGCCAAAAACCCAGCCGTAGCCCTCCGCCGTTTCAGAAAATTAATACTTAGTATTCGTGCTGCGTTTGTTGATTATTCGTCAAGGCATAGTGAACGGTAGCTAAGTAATAATTCTCTGTTGCACTGATAGATGCGATTGGTTAGGACGGTTGCATGATTTTGTTGATTATTCGTCAAGGATCATGCGGGCGGGTCTAATGCAATCCTGGATAACGACGGGTTGAACTTGATTAGGACCTTTCGATTTGTTGATTATTCGTCAAAGTCACTTGGGTCCTAGGGGAAAAAATCCACATCGGGAGTTTCTAAAGAAACTGAAACTTGCAGATTCAGCATACATTCTGGAGTGTGGTGACTAGAGTGGATTCCATCTAGGTCATCGCACAATGATAGTTGGATCCCGATCCCACTGATGAGTTAGATTACTTTCGGGAGATTTTTTCACTTAACAATCAATGCTATAAACCAAGTAGGAGTCTAGAACGGTGTTAGCGGGGCTACGCCTCTAGGAAAAGAGGTTATTTAATTAAGGAAATTCGCGAAAGCGTTGGAAAACCTCCCTCGAAGTACCAACACTATCCTGGCTGAAAGGTTAAGCAAGTATTGTGACGTGCGATTAATCCTGACTAGTTCTTCTTTTATGGTTTGAAGAAGAATTTGAGGAAACAGTGGGAGCCATCCTGATTAGATAAATCAATAAACCAATCTAATCTTGCAAAAGCGCACGCTGAGTGTTTCTTTTCTCCCTCTCCAGGTAGCAACCATTTCACGCCCTAATCAAGATAATAAAATGTATCGCTTGACCGATCCGAATTCTTATTCGGGGCTGGGGAACGTTGGTTCGGCTCGAACTTACGACAACAGTCATAAGTATGAGCAAGGGAAAGAGGATTCTATGGATTCCAGGAATACCCAGTTGAAGATGAAGCATGGTTTTGCATCTACTTTAGGTGTTCTTGTAATTGAGAACTGCTTTACGGTCATCCCCACCTCCTGGGTACTTGACACCGGATCAGGATCTCATATCTATAATCTATTGCAGGGACTGAGAAAAAGTAGGAGAGTTGTACCTGATGATATGTCGCTCAGACTAGCGAACGGAACATAAGTTAATGCTGCAGCCGTCGGTGAATATCACATAGTGTTGCCAAATGGAAATACTATGATTTTGAACGATTGCTACTATGTACCTTCCATGGTTTGCAACATCATATCAGTTTCTTTACTCGATAAAGATGGATATAACTTTGTTCTTGATAGAAATATCATGAACATCTACCTTCATAAGGTACTGGTTGCAGAAGGTACACTGTGTAATGGTATCTACGTTCTAAATCAGAATACAGTTCTCAATGTACAAAACACACGCAAGAGGAAGAGTTCAGATATGAACGAATCCTACTTGTGGTATTGTAGACTTGGTCATATCGGAGAGAAAAGACTAAGTAAGTTGCATAAGTATGGACTCTTAGATACGTTCGAGTTTTCATCTTATGAAACTTGTCAGTCTTGTCTCAAAGGAAAGATGACCAAATCTCCGTTCACCGGACATGGAGAAAGGGCAGCAGAGCTCTTGGGACTCATACACGGTGATGTATGTGGTCCGATGTCTATACATGCAAGGGGTGGGTTCTCGTACTTCATCACATTCACTGACGATCTCTCTAGGTTCAGATATGTGTATATGATGAAACACAAACCTGAAGTTTTTGAGAAATTCAAGGAATTCAGAAACAAAGTAAAGAACCAGACTGGTAAAAGTATCAAGATCCTCCAGTCTGATAGAGGAGGGGAGTACTTAAGCACGGAATTCCTAGATTACTTAAAAGAGAATGGTATTCTCTCTCAGCTTACTCCTCCTTATACACCACAGCACAACGGTGTATCGGAGCGGAGGAATCGTACCCTACTGGATATGGTTCGCTCCATGATGAGTAATGCTGTGTTGCTTCTTTCATTTTGGGGACATGCGCTTCAGACAGCGGCATACCTTTTGAATCAAGTTCCGTCAAAATCTGTGCCTAAAACTCTATATGAAATATGGAGCAGCAAGAAGCTATGTCTTAAATTTATTAAGATATGGGGTTGTCCGGCCTATGTGAAAACACAGAAACCGGACAAGCTAGAGGCATGGTCAGTTCTATGTAAATTTGTGGGATATCCTAAAGACTCACTAGGATATCTGTTCTACTACACTGAGGAACAGAATGTAGGGTTCCTAGGCACTCTAATGAGGTCTCACAAGGCATCAACCATGCCAATTTCAAAGTTTACAAGTGCCGAGAAACCCTAATACGGATTCGTTGACTAGAGTTTAGGCGAAAAGTGAAACTAGTTAACATTTTAACTAAAAGAAAGAGGCTCCAACCTTTGTAGATCCGGTTCTCCACTTCCTTAGCTCCACGTAGACGTCCTCTCGCTGTCCATCTCGAATCCCGGACTCTTGCATCGGCTTCATCGGAGAAATGGGCGGGCTAGGTCGTCGGCATCGATGCCGAAGATGATCTACGTCGAGGCAACACAAGATCAAGCTCCAACTTCACCGAGTCGTGAAACTTGTGAAGAAAACACCCTATACTACTTGGCAAGAGATAGAGGGTGAAGAAATAGGACGTGGGTTCACTTTAGAATTGGATTTCTCACTCTTTTACTCAAGATGCCATTAATGGAGGCAAGCTTTTCTTCTTGATCAAGATGAAGAAGAAGAAGATAAAATATGATGAGTCTTTTTTTAAAAAGAAAAACAATATGAATACTTATCATATCCTAACCTTGGTTAGGTGTAGAGAATAGACCATGGTTACTTTTAGTGGTTAGAGTTAAGCATGAGATAAGAATGGCGGACTTGTTCAAAGCTTCATGAAGCTTCAACAAGCATCCAAACAAAGCCACCATATCATATTTATCTTTTCCATAATGGAAAAATAAATAAATAAGCAAATAAAAAAAACCCTAATCATTAACTTAACCATGGTTTAATTCTTTGCACAAACCCAAGTGAGTATGTATCATCAAACATGATACAATCAAGTGCACACAAAATATATCACATATACAATGTGCATATCAAGTGAGAAAATCCTTTTAAAATGAACCAATACTAGTTAATTCAAAGTAATATATCAAATATATAATTATACATTAAATCATTAAATCAACACTTGATTCAATGATCCGGTCATGTCGCACATAACCGACTAGTATCCAATGTATCGACTTATCGAATCAATCTTTGATTCGATAACTAGGTTATATCGCATACAACCATTCGAAACATTCATCGCGAGAATGAAATACGGTATCACATACACGCATTATTCTCGGTCCCGTACATATCTCATATGCGCTCCTATTTCGTTTCGCTTGAGCCAGGAAACCTCTGTGTAGGACTCTAAAGACTCGTCAATACGCCGGCAGCAGATGATGATCATATCAAGCACCCACAAGCCGCAAGTGGTCTGCTAAACGTAACGGCCACCCGGGTATTGAGCGATCAGAAGATCGACGAGCAAGCCCGCTCACACTCCTGTGAATCCAACCGGTAACACTTACCGTACAGTCCGGTCTGTTCGTCTGATATGTCGCATATCAAGTCTAGGGGTGGTAAACGTCAGACCCCAATAACCGATAAGTCGTGCCGATGTGAGGCTCATAACGGGTCGAGAAACTACTGTTAACACTTACCAGCAAATCTCAGATCAGCCCTGGCCAGGGACTTCCCTGTTACGGCCAATCGAGCACAGCACAACATCAACCCCCAATACCGGGAGAGACGAAACCCCTCCTATCGCTCATTTCCTCCATGTGACTCGGGACTGTGCCCAAAAACCACCGTTTTGCACGCCCTCATGGACGTGGTAAGGTGGAGATCAAAGCACAGTGGGAATCACACAAGACTCTATGATGATCTCGGGTCTACAGACTAACCTGCACAAGTGTCACCTGAGAACTGCCATCTGACGTGAGGTATAATACCATCTGGGAGTTCTCGGCGAGTCCGTCCAGTGTACCCAGTCTCCACTGAGCACCTGTATACCATCTTTGATGTCAAACACCAATGGATATGGGATCATCCATCGCCCATCTCATGGGTCGAGAAGCGTATACGCTAGTCTACACTGGTATATCGATGCCCCGTCTCGATACACCCACGACTAGGGACCTTGAAGGATGTACCTTTGGACTACCATGTCCCCACTAGTATGATCTGCATCATAGTCCAGGTAGTCAAGTACACATCCTAAGGGCTTTACCAACATGTAACTATAAGACAGTTTAAAGAGACTGGTGTACATGTTAAGATAAAGAGTAACCAGATAGCATACTATCATATCGAGCAAGAAAGTCATCTCTATATATGTCCAAGCATCCAATATAATATACATCACCTGTACAATACTGGCCTCTAGGGCATACATACAACTAACACAGAAGGTGTTTGTATCTCGTCACGCTACCTTTTTAGAAAGGTAGTTTCTTGCAAAAGAAACTAGTGAGAGTTTGGTAGAACTGGAAGAAATTCAGCGACCACAAAATATTACTGAAAATTTGGAGGGACCACTGGATTCAATAACCCCAGACGAACCTCAGCCACTTCGCAGATCTGGTAGGATTTCTCATCCGCCCGAAAGATACTACGGTTTTCTCTTAGATGGGGATCGAGAGATTTGCATCTTGGAAGAAGATGACCCTAACAGTTTCTGGCAGGCCATTATCAGTAGGGACTCTGATAAGTGGCTGGAAGCAATGCAATCCGAAATGGAGTCCATGTACACCAATAAAGTGTGGACTTTGGATATTGTTCCACCTGGGGTAAAACCCGTTGGATGCAAATGGATCTACAAAAGAAAACTTGGTGTACATGAGCAGGTGGAAACCTATAAGGCTAGACTCGTTGCAAAAGGTTTTCGTCAAAGACCTGGTTTGGACTATGATGAAACTTTTTCTCCAGTGGCTATGCTCAAATCCATTCGGATCCTACTTGCCATTGTTGCCTTCCATGACTATGAAATCTGGAAAATGGACGTTAAAACAGCTTTTCTAAATGGCTGTTTAGAAGAGTGCATTTACATGGATCAGCCAGAAGGTTTCGTAGACAGTGGGAGCAGCGGGAAGGTGTGCAAGTTTCTTAAATCCATTTATGGATTGAAGCAGTCATCACGGAGCTGGAACATCTGTTTTGATGGGGCAATCAAAGAATTTGATTTCATCAAGATCGAAGATGAACCTTGTGTCTATAAGAAGATTATAGGACGAACTGTCGTGTTCCTAGTCTTGTACGTGGACAACATTCTTTTGATAGGAAATGACATTCCTATGCTACAATCGGTCAAGCTATTCTTGTCACAACGGTTCTCCATGAAGGACCCGGGTGATGCCTCGTACATTCTGGGGGTCAAGATCTACAGAGATAGATCCAAGAGACTACTGAGACTTTCGCAGTCCAGGTACATAGAGACCGTTCTAAAGAGATTTAGTATGGAGGATTCCAAGCGCGGTAACATACCCGCATTGCACGGAATTACCCTCTCCAAGAAGATGTCTCCTAAGACTGACGAGGAGAGGGTTCGCATGAGCACTATACCATACGCTTCGGCGGTAGGATCTATAATGCATGCGATGCTATGTACAAGACCGGATGTAGCTTACGCGCTGAGCATAGTGAGCCGGTATCAGTCAGACCCAGGTGAGGACCACTGGACGGCAGTGAAGAACATTCTCAAGTACCTAAGAAGGACTAAGGAGATGTTCCTGGTTTACGGTAATGGAGACCTCAGGGTCGAGTCTTTTACCGATTCAAGCTTCCAGAGTGACAAAGATGACAGCAAGTCTGTCTCGGGTTTTGTGTTTACCCTCAACGGAGGGGCGGTATGTTGGAGGAGTTCCAAATAGGATACCGTCGCAGACTCGACGATGGAAGCTGAATACATTGCTGCATGCGATGCCGCAAAAGAGGCGGTCTGGATGAAGAAGATCATTAGTGAACTTCAGATGGTTCCGTCCATTGTTGACCCAATACCTTTGTATTGCGATAACAATGGGGCTATAGCTTTAGCGAAGGAACCAAGGTCCCATCAGAAATCTAGACACATCTTAAGGCGGTATCACCTGATCAAGGAGATCATTGATCGCCAGGAGATCGAGGTACGGAGAGTGGACGCAAAAGACAACACAGCGGATCCATTCACGAAGGACCTCCCTCAAACACAGTTCGAGTGAATTTTTGAGCTATTGGGTATGCGGTACACCGGCAGCTGGCCTTAGTGCAGACGTTGGGTATGCGGTACACCAATTGCTGGCCTTTAGTGCAAGTAGGAGATTGTTAGATATGTATGCCCTAGAGGCCATTATTGTATAGTACTAGTTTGTATAATACATTTTGGAGGCTTGGGATATATATATGGTTTTACGACAGTCTTGCTCGATATAGTAGTATGCTACTTGGTTTGTTTCTATGTTAATATGTGTATATGTTTCTTTTAACATATCGCTAAAAACAAATTCGTAGAGCCCATAGGATTTTTCTTGACTACCGGCGTTGTGATGGCGATCACACTAGTGGGGGCCGGGTAGTCTATAAGCACATCCTTATTTTGGTCCCTAGTCGTAGGATTATCGAGACAGGGCATCGATACTCTAGAGTAGACTGGTGCATACGCTTCTCTTCCTAGCAGGGGAGATGGTCTGTCCCACAGCCATCAGTACGTCGTACTGGAAATAGTATGCAGGTGCTCGTTAGGTTACGAGTACACTGGACAGGACTCGTCGAGAACTATTGGTTGGTATTATACCTATCGTCAGTTAACAGTTCCCGGGTGAAATGAGTATAGCTTAGTCCGCTGACTTGACACTGTCACTTCGCCTTGAGTGTGTTCCTACTGTTCTTAGATTACTACCCTACCACGGCTCTACTGAGTCGTGCAAACAGGTAGTAGTTGGGTGCAGTCCCGAAGCACTTGGAGGCAGTGACGGTTAGACAGGATTCGTCTCTTCCGGTATTGGGGGTTGATATCGCGTTGTGTCTAGGAGAGCCATTACACAAAGTCCCTGGCCAGGGCAAGCGAGAATTGCCGGTAGGTTTTCCAATAGATTCTCAGGGTGTTTTGGGCTACATCTGACAAGACTTGTACCTCTATTAGGGGACTGACGTTTACCGCACCCTAGGCCCGCCATGCGATATTCTCAGACGAACAGACCGGACTGTACGGAGATTGTCACATTCAGGCTCAGTAGGAGTTCGTTGGGTTCACCTCATCAGTCTTCTTATCGGCATCTACCTGGGGACCGTTACGTACAGCTAGTACCGCTTGCGGCCTATGGTTAAACCCACTGCCAGCATAGTGTCGAGCCTTTAGAGTCCCACACAGAGGATTACTCGCCTTTGGGCAAAACAGAGTAGAGCTTGCATGGTTTTGCGACGGGGTTCGTTCACATCCGCGCACTTGTGCACGTTTGGTGTCCGGACAGTCGTTACTAGCGGGCATTGGATTAAGCCAGATCCTAGTAATTATTTTGGGATTGGTTTTGTCTCAGTGTATTCGTGTTCCTTGGAGCACGGATGCGGGTGTGTATGCACAGTTGACAGAGGCAGAGGCAGAGGATTCTTATTAGGGTTGTTGACCATTTGGCTTTGGTTGACTTGTTGAGTTTTCTTTAAACCCTAATGAGAATATGATATATAATTAATAATATTAATTAAGTATTATTGTGCCATGGTTGAGTTGAAAGTTTGACTTTTGTTGACTTGTTGACTTTGTTGACCGGTTGACCATTTTGGACTTGTTGACCATCATCATTTCAAGGCTATCATTTCATGGGTATGTCTTTTGCTTGCTTGTTGTTTGCAAAATGCAATAATAGCATGAAATGATAATGGTCATTGAAACTAACCATTACTATATACTCAATTATTATTATTACTATCATTATTCTCACTTTGGTGAGAAGGGTTGGATTATGAGAGCTCATTCTATCATTCTCTTTCTCTCTCTTAGAAAGAAAGCGCTCCCTCTTCCTTTTCCTCTCTCAAGGTTCAAGTGTTCCATGAGCTGGAAATCATGAACCTTTGAGAAAAAACCACCATCACTCTTCTATACTCAATCTAAGGTATTAGGTTTGGCAAACCAAACACCTTAGTCATCTCTAGTTTGAGACTGGAGCTCAATTTCGAGACCCTCGGGTGGATCCATCTATGGAAAAGAGGAGACAACAAGGAGGATCCGTTTAAGCAACTACAAGGAGCAAGCAAGTGGAAGAACAACAACAAGAAAAGAAGGAGTTCAAGACCAAGGTATAACCATTCTACATAGTAGTTAGAACTTGTAGAATTTTTGTTAGTTCTTGTTTAGCAACGATCCTTCTTATACGGTCCATGTTACCTAGTTAGGAAAAAATTTTGTTTTACCTATTCCGCCACCCCGAAAGGACCGAGGTGGGTAATGTGGACCTAACAGGAAGTCAGCATCGGTTTCTTGTTCATGACGCTGCTCTGATGACGCCTCCAGGCTTTCTTTTAGCCCGGTAAGTGCGGCCATTTGCGTTAGCATTTCCTGAAACTTCTGTTGCTGCTCCTGGGCTTTTGTCACGGATTGGGTGAGCGGTCGGTGACCTGTTTTAGCACGGCTTTCCTCTTTTCCGGAAACCATGTAAACAGTATGCACCATTATGCCCCCAGACTTTGGGCGTTTGGGCTCAGCGTCTTTATGGTTTGCCACAGTCATAGGGGCTTTCTCTAGCCTCCTTTTCTTTTGAGCAATTGAAGTCGAGGGGGCCGTTGCAGCGGGCACCTAAACAGCAGTAGCCTTTTATGGGATGGCAGGATGGTTCTCTTCTTGCTGAACTTTTACCTTTTTCTGTCGGCGAGGGTAATCTTGATCAATTACTGAGTCCTGAACCTGTCGCCAGACTTTGTAAATTTTGGAAGAGAGCCGCTGAGGGGGCTGTTCCGGCTTTGCCTTCGGTGTATTCTCCACGGGTGGAGGAGATCTTTTCAGTACGGCGATAGGAGAGTTCCTGCGCACCTTGTTCAGCAATTCAAAGTTGTTCACGGTTGAAACAGCAGCATTGACTTCCACCGTTGGGGCTGGTGGAGTTAGCCCAGAAGGGGAGTTGCCCCCAGCTTTCCTTACCCGGCGCTAGTGGCGACGTCGAGCGTGTCGAGCCGCTGGGATTGTTTCATCTTGAGGGGTGACTTCGTCATGCCCTCTGTTCTTGTGAGGCGCTGCTGGTACCAGCCTTTTGAAGATCGACGTCCGTCGAGCAGCAGTGTCTAACCTGTCAAAGACAGACCTCTGGGTGGGGGAGGTAGCTTTGAGGACTTCGACTGGAGCGGGAGCCGGAGCAGTCAGTCTTGTGAAGACCGACCCTTTAGCAGGAGAAGCCGCCTTGACGACTACGGGAGCAGGGATGGCTATCCTCTTCGGAATAACCTTTTCTGGAATTGCAGGCTTCATCATGGGCCCACATGAACTTTGGCCTAATCTGGCGAAGACTGAGGCGCCGGAGCTGGACGGCCCGTTGAGAGGGGTCGCAGTAGTGGTAAGTCGATCGAAGACCGACTTCCTTGGGGCCTCTTGCGGCAACATCGGGGCGTTGAAGATCATGGGTGGGATCATAGTCCCAAAGAACAGCCCAGTGGTGGCCTGAGTTACTTGGTCCACCGGCATCGTGAACAGGGAGGCCGCTTGAGGACGGTAATCTATGCCTCCAGATGAGGCGGAACGTGAGTTGCAGTTGCAGCTGGAACACTTCGTGCAAGTGGACGCCATTGATCCTTCGCTTTCTGCACCAAGCAAAATGCCAAATCTTAGTACCTCAAACCCAAGGGCAACCATTAGCAAACCGCGGTTCGTTCACGAACACGACACGCGAAGTGTGGAGTGGAAAGAGGAAAAGGTCCCACCGGGCGTGCCAGAATTTGTTCCCCTCCGAAACATAGAGACGCGATAAACGTCTAGCCTAAATTTTGGAGCAGATGCTAATTGGTGCTATCCGTCCACCACTCCGAAGATACCAAGTTGATTTATGGAACCATGTATCGAAGGTTTAAATGGATGCGGCCGATATAGCAGACTTCGTCAGATTCCCTCTCGTTGATGAGGGGTTTTTGATTGTGAGGACGCTCTTCCCTGCAGGCGCAAGCCCCTGCAGTTAATTACGCTACCGCATCACGGTAACAACTTTCTCCTTCTCCAGATGGTCACTTCGTGTCGTGGGTGTTTGATTTGTTTGTGGTTTCCCGTGGATTGTATACGGAGACTAATTTATGTTGTCGCCCGTAGGGCGTGGACTAGTCCAAATCCGTATCTTCTTATATTTTGGTTTGGTGGTTGGATTTAAGGATACATTATCCTCATTTGAGACTAAGATCAACTTAAACGTTTGTTAAGGATACGTTAGTCTCATTTTAGACTAAGATCAACTTAACGGGATCGTTTAGATCCAACAAAAGACCATTTGGACTCTATTGTTTAGTTTAGGGACATTACGGTCCAATGTTAGTTTAAGGACATTACGGTCCATTGTTAGTTTAAAGACATCGCGGTCGAGGTTAAGGACATCATAGTCCATGAGTTTAAAGACCTCACAGTCAAGGTTAAGGACATCATAGTCCGTGAAATGTATGGTTGTCGGGACCCTTCACCTTTCTGAAGACGTTGAAGGATTACAACGACAAGTATCAGAGGAGTAAAGAGATGTACCCTCGAACCGATGTTGGTTTGGGGATCTGTAGTCCAATTTGGAACTAAGATCAATTAATTAGATTGTGAGCACATTGGCTCAGTTAAATCTGAATTGAGGACTTATGGCCAACTTGGGCTAAGTCCAATTAAGTTTGAAATATTGGCCTTTTGTTGGACCATTAAACATTTGTCTGGGTTCAGCCCCTCATCATTTAGCAATACTAAACAAGAGTTCGAGGGCTCTGATAACATTTTTGTCTTTGACTGAGCATTAAACATTATAGCTCTGAGTTTTACTCAATTTTGAGATTTAGTTAAAGGAGAGGTTTTTGCCTCTGGAAACATAGCCAATTTGGCTAAGATCGGCTTAAAAAATAGTGTTAAACGCTAGAAGACAACAGTGTTAAACACTGGAAATGAAATGCTCAAAGTAGTGTTAAACACTAGAGGACAACAGTGTTAAACACTGAAAATAAAACGATCAAATTTGTGTTAAACACTAGAGGGGAAGGGGTCACGTGGGGACACGTGAGGGCACCCAAAGGTGGGGCCAGATCTCCTTTACTTTGTTCTTAGAACTGTAAATAAGCGTTAAACACTTTTAATTTTCATAGCCATCACGTGTGGGCATGTGACGGGTACTCATGCCCTGATTTATTAGAATGTTTATTAGGAGTCACTTGGGGACACGTGAGGGCACCCAAAGGTGGGGCTAGATCTCCTTTACTTTGTTCTTAGAACTGTAAATAAGCGTTAAACACTTTCAATTTTCATAGCCATCACGTGTGGGCACGTGACGGATACTCATGCCCTGATTTATTAGAATGTTTATTAGGGTCACGTGAGGGCACCCAAAGCCAGTATTGCCTTTGCTTTTATTCTCTTTGTTTTGGAGGTCACGTGGGAGCACGTGAGGCTTTGCCTCAGGGCTAATTCCTTCTTATTTTGGAGAATATTTTCAGGGGTCATGTAGGGACACGTGACCTTAGTTCTTTACATGCATGGAGATCTTTCAAGTCTTTTTATTTTTGTAAGAATTAAATTCTCTATAGGGTTAAACCCTAATTATGTTTTAGAGGAATTAAATTCCTATGCATATGGAAGAATTAAATTCTTATGTGGGGTTAAACCCTAATTTTGTTTAGAGAGATTGAATTCTTTATGAATTTGGGAGAATTGAATACTCATATATGTTTAAACCCTAGTTTTGTCTGTCTTGGAGGAATTAAATTCCTGTAAATTGGGAGAATTAAATTCTCAAGTAGGGTTAAACCCTAGTTTTATATTGGAGGATTAAATTCTTATGAAATTTGGAGAATTAAATTCTCATAAAGGGTTAAACCCTAGTTTTATCTTGGAGGAATTAAATTCCTTTGAATTTGGGAGAATTAAATTCTCTAAACTCAATTCTTTCTCTAAGTTTTGGATCTGCATGGCAGATTCTCCCCGATGAGAATTAAATTCTCAACCTCTGGGGAGATTTGCTTCTGCAGACCTTCAACCAGAGGAAGAACTAAGTTCTTTTACAGAAGTGTTAAACTCTTAGATTGAGAATTAAATTCTCTTTGAAGCTTTTATCCTTTTTCTCTTTCTCACCTAGGGTTTCTTTTCTTGAGAATTAAATTCTCCTTTCTTTTCTCTCTGCTATTTCAAGATCCCAAAATTCTATATCTTACTTCTCTTCTTGGCTCATATTTATAGGAGAAGGAAAAGAATCAATTTGTTTAGTAAATCTTTCATTGAAAGATTTTTTTTTTGGTTTTTCATAACTAATACGATCTTTTAGATCACTCAGTGAATTTTATTCACCATTGGATTTTTAATCCAAAAGATATTCTGTTTGTTATTTTTGGTGAAATTTAGGGAAATCTTTTCTTGTATAAAATCTTTCCATAAATTGGTGGTTTTTAATCACCATTGGATTTTTAATCCAACGGTGCTATACTTTACAGAGCATAGTCCTCTTTTTTTTGGAAAGATTTAAAGAAATACTTTCCCAGTTAGGGTCTTTGATTTTCCTTAACTAGAATTTAATTCTATTAACTTTATAAGGCTTTTAAAGCCCATCACGTGTTCGCACGTGACCCTCTTTCATTCAGAATTCAATTCTGTCTTTCAACTGGGCTAAAGGACCATCACATGCCAACACGTGACCCTTGGTCACGTGTGAGCACGTGACGCCCTATTGGGGTCTTTCCTTAGCCGTTTTTTTACACTTTTGTTTGATTTTAGAGTTTAATTCTATAAAGTGGAGGTCATAGGAACTTTTCACGTGTCAACACGTGACCCTTGGTCACGTGTGAGCACGTGATACCTCATTGAGGTAATTCCAGATTTTTAATCAGGGAACAACCATATTCTCTCATAATATTAAACAAACATAAATAAACACATTAGAACAAGTTTCTTTTCAAAATAGTTCATGTTGCAATTTCTATTTCACTTTTACAGTAAAATACCACCATGTTTACAAACGATAATGTTATCCACTTTTAACTTTATTACCTTTAGATAATGCACGAGATAATGACCTATCTCATCACAACACACATCTTTGACATAGCACAATGAATTTTAGGATTCTAGTTTATAGGAAAATACGATTTTACGAATAAATACCTTGAACATTCAAAACCGTTTTCATTAATAAATGTGTTATTTAAATTCCTTGCAATTGCGCCTCTACAATCCATTTTGGGAAACCCCGATCAGGATGGTACGGGTTATCGCACATCCTCGGGCCTAGTAGAGTGAGATGCAGACCTCCGCAAGGAGCATTCGAACTCGATGAAATTTTTAATGCAATTTTTAAGAAAATGAGATTTCTAAAAAATAAAAAAAAATTATTTTTATTAAATATATAAATATATATATGAATATTATCAAAAGATCTATTTTAAATATATTATAAAAATATTCCATGTTTTCTAAATCAAAGGAATTATAATTTCATGAATCTACCAAGACAATTCAATACAATATCAATATTTCATTAAAATACCATATACAATGAAAACTAGGTTCTACTCACTAGAAAATTTCACTTTTATAAAATATAAATCTATGAAAACCCTAAGGACGATAATTAAATACTTGTGGTGTATTATGAAATTATATCAAGACTATTTTACTTAAAAACCCCTCAAGTTATAATAAATTACAATAAGGACCCTAGTAAATATAGGTTTAAGCGGGACCAGTTCTCTTGAGCCTCAGGGAGCCGGAGAATATGGATGCTTGCCTATCTAAGGTAGACAATCTAACAACGTTGTTATCAACACGGTAATTTTCTTGGAAAAAGACACATATCCTGCCGTCCTTGTGCAGCAGTTACTGATAACATCAAAACAATCAGGACTTCAATTCTTTTTAAAAGTCTGAATCAGTTCGAGTCACTGTCAAATATGAAAATCAATTTGACTTGATATGATTCAAGTATAAACTGCAATTCAACATGAATCTATCTATACCAGAATTCAATCTATAACATTCTGTCTCGACTGAACCAAACCATGGATATACTCTGTTTACATGTTTATCCATTATATCCAATCCATTTAGCTGATATCATGGTTTCGGCAAGTCGAACAATCTATTACACAAAACAATTCAAGACAATACAATACAAAGCAATACAATTCAATACAAAAGACATTACGGGGTTTTAAAGGGGTAGACTGATACGGAATGTGTTAGAAGTGGCACAAGACGGTCACTTTAATACACCTAATCTGAATATCCATTGCCACTTTACCGTGGCTGAACGGTTCCTTGTGCTCCGTATACCTTAGTATCCGTAATAATGGGACTCCTCTCTGTTGGATATATATGCCCTAGAGGCCTTCATTGTATAGGATACTAGGGATATGTATGTACATGACAATCTTGCTTGATATGATAGTACGCTATTTGGTTTGTCTTTATCTTAACGTGTGATATATTTTACTCTGTATTTATAAACATGTTGATAAAGCCCATAGGGTGTTTGCCAGACTACCAGCGTTGTGATGGCAGTCATACTTATAGGAGCTGGATAGTCAATAGGCACATCCTTAAATGTCCCTGGTCGCAGGAGTATCGAGACAGGGCATCGATGCTCCAGAGTAGACTAGTGTATACATATTTAGACACTGACGAGGGGCGATGGATTGGTCCCGCAGCCATTGGTGATTTGCACCTAAGATTGTATACAGATGCTCACTAGGTGTGAGTACACCGGACATGACTCGCCGAGAACTGACTGGATGGTATTTATACCTAACGTCAGATAGCAGTTCTCAGGTGACATGTGTGCAGATAGTCCGTTGACTTAAGGTCATCATTTGTCTCGTGTGAGTTCCCACTGTGCTTTGATTACTATCCTACCATTGTTCAAAGGAGTCGTGCAAACAGCTTTTAGTTGGGCACAGTCCCGAGCCACGTGGAGGCAGTGAGCGACTGTTAGGGATTCTTCTCACCCAGTATAGGGAGTTGATATCGCACAGTAATCGGTTGGTCATTACCATAAGTCCCTGGCTAGGGCTGATTGAGAATTACTGATGGACTGATCAGTAGATTCTCGGATGGTCTTGAGCCATGCCGGCACGACTTGTACGGTTATTAGGGGTCTGACGTTCACCACCCCTTAGACCATACATGTGCTACTCTTAGACGAACAGACCGAACTGCGCGGATATTGTCACGGACAGGCTCAGTAGGAGTTCGGATGGGTTTCCTCATCGGCCTTCTTATCGACATCTACCTGGCGACCGTTACGTATAGCTAGTGCCACTTACGGTCTGTGGTTAAACCCACTGCCAGCGTAGTAGTCGAGTATTTAGAGTCCCACACAGAGTTTTCCCTACTCTAGGCGAAACGATATAGAGGTCGTACGGTTTTACGACAAGGGTTCGGACGAATACGTGTTTAAACGCACGTACGACATTCGGACAGTTTTTACTAGACGGCTTTGGTTTAAGCCAGATTCTAGTATCGGGTTATTGGATTTATACAGTCTAAAGTTTTTCCGTGTTTTCACGGATAGGAGGGGCGTTCTCGTAATTTTACGGAAAGCTTCTAGAAGCATGGTGACTTGAGGGTTTAGGTGGCATTATCATTAAATGATATTGTGACTCATTTTGTGTGATTCATAATGTCATTAATGCATTATTAAATGCTTAATGACTCACATAGTGAATCACTCATATTGAATTAATGTAGCATGATGAATAATCACATTTATTCATTTATTTGTTTATTCATTATGCTTCATATATTCAAGTGAGAAACAATATCATTATCATTATCATTATCTTCTTCACCTTCTCTCTCCTCAAGCTCACTCTGTCTTCAAACTCTAATCCTACCACTCATGAGTTGAGATCAAGAATTAGAATAGACTAAACACTCCATAACCTAACTCTATATGATCAAAGTTCCTTTGATTAGCAACTAGAGAAACTTAGTTACCTCAAGCATAGAGGTGAAGCTTGGATTAGGGTTCTCGGGTGGATCATCTATCACGGGAAGGAGGCCGAGGAGGACGAAGAGATCGAAAAGACGAAGGACACGATTCACTAGGTATAATCTCTTTTCATAGTAGTTAAGAACTTCTATGGTTGTTGTTAATTATCGTTTAGCAAAGATCTTCGGTTAGTCGATGTACGCTTATAGAACAATATCGTTTTTCAAATTTCCGCCTCCCCGCAACTCGTGTGGTGTTGCACATCGACTTACAGTGGTATCAGAGCCTCAATAAATAATAATTAACTCATTTGCAAAGTCGTATGAATTTCGAACGCAAAACAGACCGGAAAATACACCGATATCACACAGTTTCTGTCGTTTTTAAAATGAGGCCTAAAAATTTTTCAGGGACCTCCAGAATAACCTACATGAAATTATAAGAACACAGGAAAAAAATAGGCTCTTGAATCGGCCACTGAGCCGCGAAATCGCGGCCGATACCACCGATCCGCCGCGGATCCGCGGCCGAGTTGGAGCCGATTCAGCCCAGTTTTTCCCGATGAATCTTCTGTGATGTTTTGTCTTTTCTGGAATGATTTATTTTCTGCTCAAGTTTCAGATTGACAGAGAAGTTTTGGAGTAGAATCTAATGTGTTTGATCGATCGAAATTATACGATGTTTGCTAATTTGATTATATCTGTGAACTGTATTATTTTTTCGTAAACCTCCCCTAACTGCTAGTATATCGGTTGGCAGGGGGTTGCACATATCTGTATTGTTTTAACTGTTTGTGATTATGAAATGTATTGGTTTGTTGTGATGATTATCCGGGGTTTTGTGATGGGTTATTGTATTAATTCATTCGATGTAATTGTAATAAATTGTAATATTATTTTGCAGGGCACATCCAGGTTGCGGTTGTAGCCACCGTTGTATTATTTCTTTTTACTGTTTTTGCTCTTAGGATAGACCCAAGGTGGGGTGCACAAACTACCGGGTACTTTGAAGTGTTTAGTGGCTTACTCACGTCGTTGAGGGAGACCGCTTCACTTCGGGTACTTGGCGGGTAGTTTGTCATACCCGTAGGGGTCTGGGGTAGGATAATGGCTATTCATCACAACTGTGTAATCCTTCTTTCGTTGCAGGCTCAAAAGAAACGAGGATTGCTTGTATATCCAATAAAGTTCATCTGTGATCTGGAATGCCTATTATTGCGTCTGACGAATGTACAATATCTATATCTGATAGCTATTTAGACGTCACTTATGTTTTACACCCGCGCTAGCCCAGCCCCGCTCTGCCGTTAGTTAAGTAACCTAACGGGTGATGACGGGACCCCGTGGCGAATGCGGATGGCATAAGAGGACGTTGTATTTTTGTTGTTATCTGTAATGATAGGTTAATGATGGGACGCATTATTATTAATGCAAAGAAAATAAAACCTAAACTGGATCGTTGGAACAATTTCAAAACCACTTGGTTTTCTTCAAAAAGCAAATTTTAAATGCGGAGCTTAAACCACTCTTTTTTAAATAAAGGCTATCATGGTTCCTTCGATCATATCAAGTTCACTACGTTAACGGTTTTTTGCCAAAAACCAGCCGTAACCCTCCGTCGTTTCAAATAGACAGCACATTGTATTCATGCTATGCTTGTTGGCCTACGTCAAGACATAGTGTATGGTAGCAGTGTGTTTTCTTATTTGTTGCATAGATAGATGCATTAGTATAGGACAGACGTACAGCCTTGTTGGCCTACGTCAAGGGCATGTACGATGTACCTAAATTAATCAGGACAACGACGGGTAGAACTTGACTTGTGTCTTATGATTTGTTGGCCTACATCAAGGTCATAAGAGCTTGGGGTAAAAATCACATCGGGAGTTTCAAACATAAAGGAAACTTGCAGATTTAGCATACCTTCTGGAGTGTGGTGACTAGAGTGGCTTCCATCTAGGGCATCATGCAATGATAGTTGGATCCCGATCCCACTGTTGAGTAGGATTACTCTCGGGAAACTTTCTCATATAACAATCAATGCTATAATTCAAGTAGGTGTCCAGAAAGGTGTTAGAGGGGCTAGGCCTCCCAGGAAAAGAGGTTATTTAATTAAGGAACTTCGTGAAAGCGTTGGAAAACCTCCCTCGAAGTACCAACACCGGCCTGGCTGAAAGGTTAAGCAAGTATTGTGATGTGTGATTAATTCCTGACTAGTTCTTCTTTTAGGTTTTGAAGAAGGATTTGAGGAAACAGTGGGAGCCATCCGTTTAGATAAATTGATAACCAATCTAAACTTGCAAGAGCATATGCTGAGTGTTTTCTTTTCTCTCTCTCTGGCAGCTACCATGACAGGACTAAAACTATTACTTGAAAAAAATATACTGACCGGGCAGAACTATAAAGATTGGCTAAGGAACGTCAACATTGCACTGACTTATGACAAAGTAGCATATGTTACCACCGCTGTTCCTCCCCTTATCCCAGGACCAGATTCCTTAGTTGTGGACAAGGAAGTTCGCAAAACCTGGGATCTAGACTATGAGCGAGCTAAGTGTATCGTGCTGGTGTCCATGAATAATAAACTCCAGAAACAGCACGAGAGTATGGATATTATATCCATCTTTCTCCATGTCAAGGAATTGTACGGGGAGCACTCCCGTATCGCAAGGTACGAGACCTCAAGGAAACTCTTCCGGATGAGGTTAGCTCCAGGATCGCCTGTAGGAGAGCACGTCCTCAAAATGATCAGCCTCATTGAGGAACTCGCAAACCTGGGATGCGTGCTATAGAATGATTTGTACATCGACTTGATTTTGCAGTCCCTTCCCCAAACCTTCTCTCAGTTCGTGCTAAGCTTCAACATGCACGAAATGGATGCTGATCTTCCAAAGCTCCTCAACATGTTGAGGATAGCAAAGACCTCCTTGAAAAAGGAGAAGACCCCCGTTCTGTATGTTGGCCAATCATCCTCTTCTAAATCTAAAGCGAAAGCTAAAGGGAAGAAGAAGATGAAAGCCACCAAACCGAAGGGAGGGGTCAAGAAGGTGCAGGGAACGAACAAGGTAGGAAGGGTGAAGGCGGATATAAACGAATGCTTTTATTGTCACAAGCAAGGTCACTGGAAGAAGGATTGTATGGTCTTCAAAGCCAAGGACAAGAAGCAAGCTGTTGCTTCTGCTTCAGGTGTGTTCATAATCGAAAATTGTCTTTCAGTAAACTCTACATCATGGGTACTTGATACCGGTTCTGGTTCTCACATCTGTAATTCATTGCAGGATCTGAGAAATAGTAGAGTACTGGGGACAGGTGATATGACTCTCCAGATGGGCAATGGAATGCATGTAGATGCTATTGCAATAGGGGAATATCGCATAGGGTTGACTAGTTGGCACATTTGGGTGTTGTACAGCTGTTTTGTATTCCCAGTATATTGTGTAATATTATATCAGTATCTTTGTTATCAATGAAGGATATAATTTTGCGCTTGAAAGAAATGTCATGAATGTTCTCCTAAATCAAGAACTGATTGGGTATGGCACACTGGAAAACGGCATATACATACTTAATCAACCTCGAATTTTCAATATTCAAAACACGCTTAAAAGAAAGGCTCCAGATTCAAACCAAGCCTTTCTATGGCATTGTAGACTTGGTCATATAAACGAAACAAGGTTGACTAAGTTACATAATGATGGATATTTAGATCCGTTTGAATATTCATCATATGCATCTTGTCAATCATGTATCAAAGGAAAAATAACCAAATCTCCGTTCACCGGACACGGAGAATGAGCCACAGAACTCTTGGGACTTGTACACAGTGATGTATGTGGTCCAATGTCTACGCATGCAAGAAGCGGTCACTCCTACTTCATCACTTTTACTGATGACTTCTCTAGGTATGGACATGTGTTCTTAATGAAACATAAATCCAAGGCCTTTGAAAAGTTTAAGGAGTATAAAAATGAAGTAGAGAAACAGACTACTAAAAACATCAAGACACTTCGATCTGATCGAGGTGGAGAATACTTGAGTACCAGTTTCCTTGTTTGCTTAAAAGAGAATGGAATTCTCTCTCTGCTTACTCCACCTTATACACCTCAGCATAATGGTGTATCGGAAAGGAGGAATCGCACGCTATTAGATATGGGGCGTTCAATGATGAGTAGTGCTGAGTTGCCACTTTCTTTCTGGGATTTTTGTAACATTTCAAAAAAATAAAATACTATTTTTGGGAAATTCCAGAATTTAATATTAATTTTTAATCAATATTTTAATAGTCGGTTTAATTAAATACCGATAAATGGTGAAAATTCTGGAGAAAATTATAGAAATTCTAAAATAGCTTATTTTGTGGAAATATGCCATTTTGCAGTTTTCATGTTGGATTATATGTTATTTTTATGTTAAACAGGACTAAAAATCGCTAAGTGGATTTTTGGCTTTTTGTGCAAAGATGTGCACATAACATTTTTCCATACTTGTCTCATGTTTTGGACTCAGGATAAGCCTAGGGTGAACCATGCTTAGATGACCTTGGTAACTTGAACCAATTGGTTAGGTTAGTGGGGTTAATTAAGGGTGTGGCTTTGTTTACAATTAGATTAGGGTTATGATGACTTGTGAGTGCTAGCATTGAGAGAGAGAGATATGGTTAGGGTGTGCCATGATCTATTTGACTTCATAACCCCTTGTGCTCTTTTACACCCTCTCACACATCATCCTATATCCAACTTTAACCGAAACAGCAACTCCAGCAGCAGCTGAAGAAAACACCAGCCACCCAAACACCATATCAGCCCCCCCCCAAAGCAACCCATCAGAGGCATCAGCAATTCAGCAGCTGTAACATTGCATCAGCCCACCCTACACAGCCACAAATCAGCCTCCTACATCAGCTGCTATATCAGCAAACTACATCAGCAGCCCACACTCCCATCAACACTTTTCAGCCCCCAAAACAGCACATCAGCCCCAAACCTCAGCTATTGATACAACACATCAGATCCTACAAATCTACACACTACATCAGCCTCAACTGCAGCAGCTGATGTAAGCTTCAGCCCCCAAAAGAAATCCAAAAGTTCAGCCAATGAATATTACATCAGCTGATAACCCCATCAGCTCCAATCCTGCAACAGCAAACATCAGCCCATATATCATTACTTCAGCCACCATATACTACATCAGCCCCACTTTTATCCCATCAGCATATTCAACCCCTTACATCAGCCACCACCCTAGCACCATAGCCCAAAACATACACCCCAAACCCCTCACATCAGCTGCTTCATCCCTCATAACACACCAAAACAACACCAATAAAACTGTCTCAGCCATTTTCAGCCACATTTTTCTATCAGCCACAGCAGCAACTCCATTTCAAAACAAACCTACACCATCCTCATCACACAACACCACACCACAAACACAACAACCCCTTCTTCTGCTGCTGCTGCAACAGCAACACAAGGAAAAGAATATAACAGCAGTAGCAGCATCAGCCAAGATCAGTGGCTGTAGCAGCAGGGCAACACTTCAGCTACTGCAGCATCTTCTGGAGCAAAAGGAGCAGCTCCACAGCAGCAACCAGCCCTCCTCCTCCCTTCATCCTCTTTTCTCCTGCATTCTAGGAGTTTCTTGAGGTATAATCTCACAACCAACTCCTATCTTGTTAAGTTTTTGGTTATTAGCTGATAATTTACTGTTATATCCATGATCTAGTGCCAGTTTTAGTGAAATTGAGTGAGGTTTGGCCAAGAGATGGTTTCGATTGTCAGGGTAACCTTATTAGGTGTATTTGAGACTAGTTTAACCCAGAAAATCCCAGATCTCTAGTTAGTTACCAGAGTTGTTCTACTTGGTGTAAATAAGCGTTTTCGTCGATTTTGTGACCTTTCTGAGACCTGCTTTCACCTGGGACCTCCTAGAGTAAAATTGACTTGGCAGTGAGCTGTGCAGGTACCCTGGAACCATTACCCAAAGCCCTAGCCACCATCTCAAAGTCCCGGCAGCAAATTTAATCCCCCTGGCCGCAATTTGCGGCCAGAGCAGGGTAAAACTGCCTCGTTTTGCGTGCACAGCCACTTTTTCATGTAAAATTGACCCCCGGTATGTCTAGTTTTGACTGTTTCCTGTTAGGGTAAAATCTGGGTTGAATTTCATGAGTTAGCGTATGATTTACGACTCGTTTTCGTATGGATTTTGACATTCGATGATTCGTATATGTCGGGTGGCGTTTGGACGTCAATGTCACGACCCGAAAGTACGGAACGTGACTGGCACTTAGATTACGAGACGTCTAAAGGCGTACCGTAACCTAAGTCAGCCAAAGCCCAGAAATCTAACCCAAAAGCAAAAGAGAGTGAAGGAAAACCTTAAATGAAAACGGTTTTGAAATCAATTAAGTTGCATAGAATCCAAAAAAAGAACATCAAAAATTTCTGAAAATTTCGGCAGAGTCTCCCCTGTATTTTCTATCCCCCAAAATGGGTACAACAAGATAATAAACCTGTAAACATAAAAATGGCATCCCCAAGCGGGAGCCAGCTCTTCGCCCAAGGCGGATCATAACCACATGCAATATAATAGTAATATCAAGAGAAGAACATAAAGAAATGCAAAATACCAGAAAACCCACGTCGGCTCAAGTGAGCTCGACCCAAAAGAACCACATATATACAAGTCTCTCAGTCTCATCACTAGGTCGCATATACAATACAAGTGGTAGATGGAGAATACTAGATACAATGATAAAGCAAAAAGAAATAAAGTATACTCGCAACCCACCTACGGGCGATGTCGCGAGTCTGAGCAAGAGGAACTGATGACAAGATAGCCCGCCGCTACAAAGGTGACGGGTCCGACCTGCAAGACACTGTGGCACAACGGGGGTGAGTTGCCAGCTCGTGAGTAAATATAACATCTAATAAGGCAATCGTAAGAATGCACGCAATGCGGAACATGTATGTCCATATGTGATATAATAACTTTAGTATGCATGCACAGGTATGCAATATCTTTTCTAACTCTTTAAGTGTTTAGAATGTTAAAGTTACTGCATTCTTAACTTTAGAAAGTGTATGTCTGTATAATAGCTAAATATCATCAAGAAATCATCTGAAAACCCGTGTCAAGCATCGACACCAAATAGGAATCATATCTGTCTCAATATCGGGCTCCGTCAGTCCGGATCGGCCCATATCATAAATCTCACGACAACGGTCGGTATCCTCCGGATATCCGCCGCGCCAGACATCACCGGTAGGTAGTCTTCCCCTGCCAGGCTCATCGTCTACAACTCGATCTTCTTGCCCCGGGGTACCATACCGGGCCCACCATGTACCCGAGACGGTTCATCCACTCCTCGAATCGGGTCTCGAAATCCAACAGAAAACATGAAAACTCATGGTGGACGACACATACATCACGAGAAAACCGCAACTTTGTTTTAAAAAATGACAAATATAAGCTTTGTTAAATTCTTGCGGTTTTCCCCAAAAAATCCAAAAATCGCAGCAAACTGAAATCCTCAAGAAATCATAATGTCCACATGTTATATATGATAAGTGTCTATGATATCAATGTATATGACGTGAGAGTTTGGCTAGAAATCTATGTAAATATGATAGTAATGCGAGGTATATGCATGCGATACAATCTCAAATATCATGCATGAATGCAATGGCGTTACTAAGCTAAACAGGTTTTATAGTGCACGTGGCATGGCAAATACCAAAGGCGTGTGTGTCACATGAATAGTGCGCGTGCAATAGATGCCAATGGTAAGGTGTTCGTGTCCTATGAAATGATATCGCATATGTATATATGAATGTCATATGAATGTTCATGCAATCTAGTATAGGGTTAGCTGTGAGGGTATGCCATGTATATAAATGGATAAGCTAGCTAACAATATAATTAATGCATAAAGTAGGGTAATCCTAAATAGGGAGGGGGGCCTCACGCCATCCAGACGATTCCATCATAGATGAATATATCTACTCACCAGAAATCCCTGCTAATCTAATCCGGCCACCGCTTTGCCTTTGCGCGCCGTGTCCGATGTTTCTCCGACCGATCCTAAATTTGCACAATACCAAGCATAAGATTACAACACCTAAAACGATGCAAGTCGCTATATACAATTATCGACGCTCTCAAATTAATCATAGCACGCCCTCGGTGCGCGGGAAAACGCACGAAAATCGCTAATTTTTAGCTAAAATCGTCATTTCGGGGAAATCGACAAAACTACATCCCGACTAGACGAAACCCCGCGTTCGCGCACTCTAATAATCCTATACGAAGCTAATAATATTGCTAACCTAGCGCAATTTGAACGCATACTATTTTTCGTAAAAATCTAGTAAGCGATTTTCAAACCAAATCGATACAAACATTGAAATTTGTCATTTTAGCGAGCATACCAATACACAATTAACCACTCCAATCACCTAGATAACCATCCCTAACATAATCCAAGCATTATGCTACAAACCCTAATTTCTAAAATCAAAACCTTCTCTTGATTTTTCCTAATCAAACATTTACTACTAAACTAATATTTAGAATTGAAATTCTAGCACAATTAAACCATAAGTAAGCAAACTAGTTTAGAATTTTTACCTCCCCAATTGAATCCTAGCATGATCAAGTCACCAAGAAGCCTCCTTTCATCAAGTTTTTGAACTCATTTGGGTTGAAGAGAGATGGGATTAGGGTTTGGGTTTGAATGGAGGTGGAAATTTGTTGATTTTTAAAGGATTTTAGCAAGAAAATGAAGCACAATGAAGTGGGGAAATGAAGAAATTCTGGAGCAAGAGGGTCGGCTGCAGCTTTAGGAGGAGGTGGGGAAATTTTAAGGAAGTTTCTAGGTCCACAAAACATCATATGATATCATTTAATACTTTTCATTTCAACATTTTACAAAAAAACTCTTATTTTACCTCATTTTTCATTAAAATTCCTTCCTTAAAACTAAAAGTTTGCAAGCCATGATATAATTTTATTAACACCATATTTTAGCTTATAAAGACTCCTAATTAAGAAATTTACCTAATTAAATTTGTATTTATCCCTAATTATATGTATTTAAAAAGGCTTAAAATAATAAAAAAATAATTAATTACGAAATTTTTTTTATTTAACTAGATAATTATAAGTGACATTTTAGTGACAAAATTGAACCCGCCTGATCCTGAAGGCAATGCTAACACTGGAGCAGTAGTCAGACGAGTCTTCAACTGCTGGAAGCTATCCTCACATGCCTGGGTCCAATCAAAAGGAACCCCCTTCCGGGTCAACCCGGTCAACGGTGTAGCAATGCGGGAGAAATCCTGGACGAAACGTCGATAATAGCCGGCCAGACCTAGAAAGCTGCGAACCTCTGTGACTGATACCGGTCTAGGCCAACGCTGAACTGCCTCGATCTTCTTCGGGTCCACGCAAATACCATCTCTCATCACCACATGACCCAAGAAGTCGACACTGTCTAGCCAGAATGCGCACTTGGAGAATTTGGCGAACAGCTGATGCTCCCTCAAAATCTGCAATGTGATACGTAAGTGCTGCTCATGCTCCTCCCGGCTCCGAGAATAAACCAAGATGTCGTCAATGAACACAATGATGAACTGATCGAGATACGGCCTGAATACGCGGTTCATCAAATCCATAAATGCTGCCGGGGCATTGGTGAGCCCGAACGACATCACCAAGAACTCATAATGACCATAACGAGTACGGAAGGCGGTCTTCGGAATATCCTCCTTCCGAATCCGCAACTGGTGATAACCTGACCGTACATCAACCTTCGAGAAAAACCCTGCACCCTGGAGCTGATCAAATAAGTCATCAATGCGGGGTAGGGGATACCTGTTCCGCACAGTAACTCGGTTCAGCTGACGATAATCAATGCATAAACGCATACTTCCGTCCTTCTTCTTAACAAACAAGACGGGAGCGCCCCAAGGTGACACACTCGGTCGGATAAGCCCTTTGTCCAGCAAGTCCTGTAACTGATCCTTTAGCTCTCTCAGCTCCGCCGGGGCCATCCGATAAGGAGGTATAGAAATAGGCCCCGTGCCGGGGATCAAGTCAATACAGAACTCAATCTCGCGCTCTGGTGGCAGACCAGGCAGCTCATCAGGGAATACATCAGGAAACTCTCTCACAACAGGGACCTCTGTGGAGCTAGTATCACAAACATAGGCTAAGAATCCCTGACACCCTTTCCTTAAGAGCTGACCAGCGCGAAGAGAAGAAATCAAGCTGGGAAGGGTAGCGCTACGATCTCCCTGAATAATAAGAACCGGCTCACCAGGAAAACTGAATCTGACTGCTTTTTCACGGCAGTCCATGGATGCATAACAGGTGGCTAGCCAGTCCATACCAAGAAGAACGTCAAAGTCTAGCATATCGAGGAGAATCAAATCTACTGAAGAATCTCTCTCCCCGATACGAACGGAACAAGATCGGTATACAAAACGGGCAACAAAAGACTCGCCTACCGAGGTAATAACGACAAGCGGCTGATCTAACGGAGATGACTCTCGGCCCAACCTCGGTGCAAAATACGTGGAAACATAGGAATGTGTGGAGCCTGGATCAAATAATATCCGTGCATCAAAAGAACATACTGGTAGAGTACCTGTCACGACGGCATTGGATGCCTGTGCATCCTGAGGAGTCAATGCGAACACTCGGGCCTGCCCACCACTAATAGCTGGCTGTGCTCTGCCTCTACCTCGGCCTCTGCCTCTGCCTCTGTCGCCTCGTCCGCTCTGAACCGGACCGCCACGCCCACGGCCTCTAGAAGCATCTGGCTGGCGTGAAGCATCATCAGAAGGAGGAAGTAAAGCTCTCTGCGAAGGTGGTGAGGGTGGTAAAGTCACATGCGGGACTGTCGCCGTGCCCTGGCGTCCTCTGGTACAGTCTCTGACACGGTGGTACTGACTCCCGCACCGAAAACATCCTGGAGACGGCTGCTGGGTCTGTGGATATGAAGCAAATAACCGACCTCGTCTCAATCCTCTGCCTCCGCCATCTCCCGGAAATAATCTATCACGATGTCTGCCCATCTGCCGCTGAGCTGGCGTATCAGTACGGATCCTCTTCGGCCCAGAAGCGACCGGAGTCTCAGAAATACGCTCCTCCAAAAGTAAGGCTGCATCCATCGCGGCTGCATATGTATCAAAGTGCTGGGTGCCGATGGCAAGGAATAGCTGTGTATCAAGCCCTCGCACAAACCTCTTTATTCTCTTCTCTTCTGTGTCGACTAGGTACGGAGCATATCGAGACAACTGGGTAAACTGTATATCATACTCCGACACTGTCATCCCAGGAGTCTTGCGCAAAGACTCAAAACTACGGGCTCGAGCATCTCGGACACTCTCCGGAAGAAAACGGGCAAGAAATGCAGCTGTAAACTCATCCCAGGTCATAGAAGGCAGACCTGCAGCTCGGCCTCTCTCTACTGAGTCGTACCATGTCTGGGCAAGACCCTCCAGATGAAAACTCGCAAACTCCACCAATCTATCCTCAGAACACCTCAACGAACGGCCAATCCGTGCCATCCTATCGAGAAATGCCTGTGGGTCCTCTGTCGCATCTGTACCGGTAAAAGCTGGAGGTCTCAATCTCATGAACTCCTGTAGTGAAACAGGGATAGTCTCCGTAGTAGCAGCAGGAGTGACCATCTGTGCAGCAGGTACGATCGTGGTCTGTGCGGTGGAAGGAACGTCCTCGGATCTCTGTGCCCGGCTGGACTCAACTAAAGATCCCATCATCTGCCGCAACTCTTGCATGCCGGCCTCTAATCTGGCAATACGGTCAGGATAAGGCGGATCAGTATGACCCTGAGGGGTAGGAGTATCCTCCCGCTCGATCCTCGCCTCAGACGAGCCCGCCCGAATCTCATCCCTAGCGGCAGCCCGCTGAGCTCTCGTAGTCTTTGGCGGCATCGAAGCTGGAATAAGAAATAGAACTGATAAGGACATTGCAATTGGATCAAGGAATGCAAGGAATCACGAAAGGAAATACAAGCAATTATGTCCTAAGGTCACCTAGGCGGAGTACCGTATCGTAAGTATGCCGCGGATCATACCCACGCTACGCCACTCTGCTTAAGTCACCTACTCCATCTACCAAGGTCGTCCTACACTCAAAAAGGTAAAACCTACGCTCTGATACCAACTTTGTCACGACCCGAAAGTACGGAACGTGACTGGCACTTAGATTACGAGACGTCTAAAGGCGTACCGTAACCTAAGTCAGCCAAAGCCCAGAAATCTAACCCAAAAGCAAAAGAGAGTGAAGGAAAACCTTAAATGAAAACGGTTTTGAAATCAATTAAGTTGCATAGAATCCAAAAAAAGAACATCAAAAATTTCTGAAAATTTCGGCAGAGTCTCCCCTGTATTTTCTATCCCCCAAAATGGGTACAACAAGATAATAAACCTGTAAACATAAAAATGGCATCCCCAAGCGGGAGCTAGCTCTTCGCCCAAGGCGGATCACAACCACATGCAATATAATAGTAATATCAAGAGAAGAACATAAAGAAATGCAAAATACCAGAAAACCAACGTCGGCTCAAGTGAGCTCGACCCAAAAGAACCACAAATATACAAGTCTCTCAGTCTCATCACTAGGTCGCATATACAATACAAGTGCTAGATGGAGAATACTAGATACAATGATAAAGCAAAAAGAAATAAAGTATGCTCGCAACCCACCTACGGGCGATGTCGCGAGTCTGAGCAAAAGGAACTGATGACAAGATAGCCCGCCGCTACAAAGGTGACGGGTCCGACCTGCAAGACACTGTGGCACAACGGGGGTGAGTTGCCAGCTCGTGAGTAAATATAACATCTAATAAGGCAATCGTAAGAATGCACGCAATGCGGAACATGTATGTCCATATGTGATATAATAACTTTAGTATGCATGCACAGGTATGCAATATCTTTTCTAACTCTTTAAGTGTTTAGAATGTTAAAGTTACTGCATTCTTAACTTTAGAAAGTGTATGTCTGTATAATAGCTAAATATCATCAAGAAATCATCTGAAAACCCGTGTCAAGCATCGACACCAAATAGGAATCATATCTGTCTCAATATCGGGCTCCGTCAGTCCGGATCGGCCTATATCATAAATCTCACGACAACGGTCGGTATCCTCCGGATATCCGCCGCGCCAGACATCACCGGTAGGTAGTCTTTCCCTGCCAGGCTCATCGTCTACAACTCGATCTTCTTGCCCCGGGGTACCATACCGGGCCCACCATGTACCTGAGACGGTTCATCCACTCCGCGAATCGGGTCTCGAAATCCAACAGAAAACATGAAAACTCATGGTGGACGACACATACGTCACGAGAAAACCGCAACTTTGTTTTAAAAAATGACAAATATAAGCTTTGTTAAATTCTTGCGGTTTTCCCCAAAAAATCCAGAAATCGCAGCAAACTGAAATCCTCAAGAAATCATAATGTCCACATGTTATATATGATAAGTGTCTATGATATCAATGTATATGACGTGAGAGTTTGGCTAGAAATCTATGTAAATATGATAGTAATGCGAGGTATATGCATGCGATACAATCTCAAATATCATGCATGAATGCAATGGCGTTACTAAGCTAAACAGGTTTTATAGTGCACGTGGCATGGCAAATACCAAAGGCGTGTGTGTCACATGAATAGTGCGCGTGCAATAGATGCCAATGGTAAGGTGTTCGTGTCCTACGAAATGATATCGCATATGTATATATGAATGTCATATGAATATTCATGCAATCTAGTATAGGGTTAGCTGTGAGGGTATGCCATGTATATAAATGGATAAGCTAGCTAACAATATAATTAATGCATAAAGTAGGGTAATACTAACTAGGGAGGGGGGCCTCACGCCATCCAGACGATTCCCCCATAGATGAATATATCTACTCACCAGAAATCCCTGCTAATCTGATCCGGCCACCGCTTTGCCTTTGCGCGCCGTGTCAGATGTTTCTCCGACCGATCCTAAATTTGCACAATACCAAGCATAAGATTACAACACCTAAAACGATGCAAGTCACTATATACAATTATCGACGCTCTCAAATTAATCATAGCACGCCCTCAGTGCGCGGGAAAACGCACGAAAATCGCTAATTTTTAGCTAAAATCGTCATTTCGGGGAAATCGACAAAACTACATCCCGACTAGACGAAACCCCGCATTCGCGCACTCTAATAATCCTATACGAAGCTAATAATATTGTTAACCTAGCGCAATTTGAACGCATACTATTTTTCGTAAAAATCTAGTAAGCGATTTTCAAACCAAATCGATACAAACATTGAAATTTGTCATTTTAGCGAGCATACCAATACACAATTAACCACTCCAATCACCTAGATAACCATCCCTAACATAATCCAAGCATTATGCTACAAACCCTAATTTCTAAAATCAAAACCTTCTCTTGATTTTTCCTAATCAAACATTTACTACTAAACTAATATTTAGAATTGAAATTCTAGCACAATTAAACCACAAGTAAGCAAACTAGTTTAGAATTTTTACCTCCCCAATTGAATCCTAGCATGATCAAGTCACCAAGAAGCCTCCTTTCATCAAGTTTTTGAACTCATTTGGGTTGAAGAGAGATGGGATTAGGGTTTGGGTTTGAATGGAGGTGGAAATTTGTTGATTTTTAAAGGATTTTAGCAAGAAAATGAAGCACAATGAAGTGGGGAAATGAAGAAATTCTGGAGCAAGAGGGTCGGCTGCAGCTTTAGGAGGTGGTGGGGAAATTTTAAGGAAGTTTCTAGGTCCACAAAACATCATATGATATCATTTAATACTTTTCATTTCAACATTTTACAAAAAAACTCTTATTTTACCTCATTTTTCATTAAATTTCCTTCCTTAAAACTAAAAGTTTGCAAGCCATGATATAATTTTATTAACACCATATTTTAGCTTATAAAGACTCCTAATTAAGAAATTTACCTAATTAAATTTGTATTTATCCCTAATTAAATGTATTTAAAAAGGCTTAAAATAATAAAAAAATAATTAATTACGAAATTTTTTTTATTTAACTAGATAATTATAAGTGACATTTTAGTGTAAAAATTATAGTAATATCTTATCTAAATTTTGTATAATTAGGTCTACAATGAAAAATATCAATTTTGACTTTTTACGGAAAAAGCCGAAAAATTAGCCGTTTGCCGAAAAACTGCCTAAACGATTTTCGAAGGGTTACAGTCAACGACAGTGGTGATTGGCTGTTTTTGCACACAAGGTCACAGGTTTTTACCTATGGGCGTAGTATGCACCATTTTGGTTTCCGACATGGTTTTCATGAGTTTTAGCGTGTGATATCCTTGTAGGTACCCCACGTGGCGTCGAGGCGTTGGAGATGCAAACGGCGACATCGGCACCGGCACACATAACTAGGTGAGTAGATTTATATCTATGGGAAGAAGTCGGGTGGATGGCGTATAGCACCGCCGCAGTCCATGGTGATGTATACGGATGCGTATACACACCAACAAATCATTATATGTTGTTGGGATTAATTATTGATGTTTAAATGTTTAAATGGATATTGGTATGTTGGATTGGTGAAAGATTACGAACCCTAGGTAGTGGGTTCACTACACATACATATACACACATACATGTACACACATATATACTTGCATACATCCTTACTTCATATGTGCATAGATGGGATTCTCTAGATATGTGTTCACATAGGTATGGGACTATGTGTTCGCATACGGTTTTGAGGATGATACTTAGTAGTGAGATGAGTCGATGATATTTGATCCAAGATTATGATATCGGTGATATGGTAAAATTCATATTTGGGATGCGTCTTGATGCTTTAGCGGACTTTTGGATTATGAAGCCATAGGAATAGTGACATGTATATGTAAATGATCGACATGTGATTATGATATGAGATAGGATATGACTAGATATTTGTGATAGGCCGCCTTGGGCGATGTATACTCCATAAGATGATTTGGGCTGATGATATCGTTTTTGCTAGAGGCTGTAAATCAGAAGCTGGATTATGATTATATTGACAATATATGATGATGATATTGATGTATACGAGACTGTCGATCAGTGATCAGATCTTGATTATAGTGATGATGTTAGCATTGTACTAGACATAGGTCAGTACTCAGATAATGATATTTTATAAGAGAATACTTGATGAATAATGTGACAAATGTGATATTGACCCGTACCCAGATTGGGGATGCCGTACGACGGATTTACGTACGAGCTATAATTTGATGTTTTGATCCGCACACTTGATTTGGGAATAACTGATTATAGAGATATGCTATCGGATGTGATATTATCGAGGCGGGATCACCGACTATATGTATATATTTATATGTATCGACTCAGAGGTTAGGCGGTTTCCCTTACCTACTACTAGGTTTAGCGCAGCCTTGTAGTGGTGTAGCTATATGACCTTTATGACATTAGATGCAGTTTAGCGATAATGGTGTTCATTATTTCAGCTCCCGCATATTATTATTATTGCTCTGCATCGCATACTGTTGTGATTCATATTCTATTATTGATATCATGCGGCTAGGACACCAGCACCATTACCGATGATGCGTAAGTACCACGTACACTTATTTGCTGTCGCACACACATCTTCATCGGTAATTGCTATGTCACGTACACTTAGAGAATATTATTGCCCGATTTAGCTTGTTAACTAGTAGTGACATGATATTAGTGCATTGCCTTATATGTCAGCTTGACATTGTAGCTATTGCTTGTCATCTCATGCATACTGTTGTTCATTATATGCTGCATTCATGAATTCTCATGCTTATATTCATGGTTTACATACTATTGATGATTCGGATTTCCATGATGTTTTCTGGATTTGGAGGAAAACCGCAAAACATATATATACCGCTTTCTCTCTTTTTAAATAAATGCGGTTTTTCCATGATGTTTGAGTCGTCCACCATGAGTTTTGCTGATAGATTTCGAGACCCGATTCGAGGAGGCGGATAAACCGTTTCGGGTACATGGTGGGCCCGGTACGGTACCCCGGGGCAAGAAGATCGCAGGAGATGGCGTTGAGCCTGGCAGGGGAGTACGACCGACCGGTGATATTACCCGACACGTCGGATATCCGGAGGATACCGTCGTAGTCATGAGATGGATAGTAGGGGCCAATCTGGACTGACGGCGCCCTGGATATTATGATTGAGACATTGAGATTTGAGATATTGAGGTACAGAGATTGTGGTACAGAGATATCGAGATATTGAGATTTATGTTTTGTGCCGATACTAGGCACTGTTTTATGCTGATTTCATTATGATACCTCATTTAAAAATACAGAAATCTCACAAAGTTACAAAAGCAGTTTTCTTCAGTACATGCATTCTGTTTCATGCATTCATACATCATTCATATGATATGCATTGCCACCTGATGCACTGGCACAGACATATGGGTTTACATTTGGGTTAGATATTTACCCTAGACTTGGTTAGAGATTGCTGGTTATATATTTGAGGATTATATATTTTGATCGTATGACCTAGGATTGCGTCATGCATGCGATTTTCTGTTCGTAGATCTTTTTCTACTCACGAGTTGGCAACTCACCCCCGTTGTGCCCCAGTTTCTTGCAGGTTGCCGTACAGGTTCCATTACGGCTTTGCGGGCACGGTTTCTTTTTCGGGTGACTTGCTATCTGCTAGTAGGTGGGTTATTGTATCGTACCCATCATTATACATTATATATTGTATTTCAGTTGTATCTAGAAGTTCCATCAACCAAACTTTTATTTATTAAGATAGAGACCAGTGATGTTTATTCTTTCAACCTTAGAGTCGCGTGTTATATTTCGATGGGTTCTTGCTGGTTGAGTTTCATTTATGTTGTGATCTTCGCCTTTAGGCGTTGTATTTTATGTTGCCTACAGGTTGTTTTGATATGGTTCTTCCTACTCTCTACTCCATTTCTTTGTTTGGATTTCTGGGTTCGGCTTACTTAGAGTACGTACGCCTCGAGACGTTCGTAGTCTAAGTGCCGGTCATGTTCCGTACTTTCGGGTCGTGACAAAGTTGGTATCAGAGCGTTAGGTTTTACCTTCGGAGTATAGGATGACCCTTGGTTGATGGAATAGGTGATTAAAGTAGAGTGACGTACCGTGGTTTGTCCGCGGCATATTTACGATACGCCACTCCACTTAAGGTGCCTTAGGATGTACATTTCCTTGTCCAGTATCATATTCTCTCCTGATCTAGCTTCATCGGTACCAGTTATGGTTTTGCTGCCACGATTACGGGCAGGGAGAGCTACAGCTAGAATTGCGGTCAGCACAAGCTCGTTACGAACGAGGACTGACCAGGGCATGATACTGGCGACACACGATTGCAGAGATGTGTCTTGATTGTGTTTTCGCACCACGAGCATTGGATGGATCGCTGTATGAGATTACTCGGACGTGCAGATCAGCACCAGAGGATTGAGCCACTGACAGAGGCCAGCTAGATTTTGATGACTGTTGGTGTATTGTTTACTCATGATGATTGAGGTACTGTTCAACGTGCAGAAGAGTGAGCCAGTTCTTGCTGCGAACGATGAGATATTGCCCCAGATGATTGGAGCTATTACAGTACGAGATTGTACTAAGAGATGATAGAAGGTCGCTAGTCACCGAGGATGAATGACTAGGACATGTGGATCGTTCGCTACCCCGACGCGAGATCATCAGATAGATTGATTCCAGCTAGAGACGACTTCACGCAGAGACGTTGAGAGTCGGCAGAGACGATCGAATGTCAGAAACCTATTATTCCAAGTTTAAAGTATTCGGAAAGACATGCAGGCAATTCTATGGTCCCTCTAGAAGAATGAAACCCTAACTCGACTTAATGACCGTATGAAAGCCTTTGAACCTTAAGGTTTGCGGCAGTTCTGCGGCGCCATTAGTGAGGCTTGGGTTTGCCCTTCTACGGCTGAACCACCGATGCTGGGTTATGTACTCGATAGTGTTATACTGTACCCAAGATGTTGAGCTCTTGGGGATTATGAGGTTTTGATGACTCGGTCGGATGGCTCGACTTAATTCGGATGCTTGATGGTGAGATGCACTTCTTGGGAGACTCCAGATACGAGGATAGCCGTTGGAGCTCAGTCCATGCAGCGACGACGAGACGAGTCCGAAGCAGTCGACATTAGAGAAAAGTGCAGTAAGAGGTTCGTGCCAGATCTAGAGGAGATGACGTTCCACTCCGCCGACATCAGAAATGCAATGCACATACCGAGGCATTGTAACTGGATATACCTTCTAGAAGGAGTCGTGATGAGTATGCAGCCGTTCCGGAACAAGAAGCAGATATGGTAAAGGACGATGACTCCCGGACAATTGGCAGAGATGAGACTTGGAAGAGACCTTGAGCAGGATTCCTTCCAGGACACTGCTGCAATGATACTTGCATCCAGGATCAGATTTGTCACCTACATTCAGAGAGCCAGAGGCCGACGCCAGTGACATGCTGCTTTACGAGTGGTCGCGATGATTGCCCGAAAGATGACCAGAGAAGTGCCAGAACGGAATCGTCCCCGTTAGCACACTTGACAGGGCCGATGAGCCGATGGATCGAGAGATTGGTAATTCACAGAGGAGACTTGGACCCAGGAGTGGTCATGTTATGCACACCAGCGGGCCAAAGTTCATGATCATCGACGAGACGTCCCACTAGTGATCACGACAATTGGCCAGAGATTCTTGGGGGATGAGCTTGAGCGGAACTACTCCGCCATATTTGATTTCGGTATCTTGATGATTTATTTGCATGATTTGATTTTGATGATTGAGGATTTACGATTTTGCACAGTTGTTGCACTTGATATCGTTTTCGTGCCTCGGTTTCACATGTTCGTGATTTATGGGTTGTAGACATTTGAGTTGATTTTATGCGTATGCACGCACATGATTCGTTTTTGCACTCGGTATAATTCACATATGCTTGCAGTGCAGTGATTCGTATTTTGTGCACTTAGTTGCACTGGACATTGATTTCGATGGTGATGCTCGATAATTGCTTTGTGCACTTTATACACCCGATTGGATTTTACGTGTGTTTCGGCATTTGATATTGGATTTCATGATTTCGTGCATGATGGATGCACCGGATTTGGATTTTTAGCGCATGTTGGGCGCCTGTTGTGAGATGTGATTTGGTGTACACCAGATGCACTAAATCGGGATTTTTTTCGTGCATGTCAGATGCACCTAATTTTGCGGTCAGGCACACCCGTTGCCTATGATCGATGTTGCATGCACACCCGTTGCACCTTGATGTCGTTTTTGTGCACCTGCTTGGCACATGTATGGATTTTTATTTCCGTGCGCACCGGACGCACAGGGTTTTCATATGCACTTTTGGATTGATTTCTATGGAGCAGTACGTTTTTATGATATTTGCTATGTGTTTTCGTACTGACCAGGACTGATTGGATGACAGTGCCTGGATATATTTTGCATGCATTAATAAATTTCAAAGGAATTTCCAAAAGCGAGCTATAGTCTCATTATTTACATACGTGTCTAATATGACACGAAACGTTAAAACGAGGAAAACCCTTCTAAGTTGTTTTCAAAACGGCGGAACGTGCACCTTAAACAAAAGATATATACATATATGATTATTTTCTTATAGAGACGTCCGCCACTGCGCAGTGCTATGCACATTGCACGTCGACTTTAAAGGATTTGGCATACCTTCTCTTCAGATATTTACATGTACGGATTTGGTATTTACGTGTATAGTTCCGATTTATAGCATATCGGCTTTGCCTTGGATTTGGCATTCGTGTTTTACCTTGACTCCGATGATTGCGAGATGCTTGACGGAGTTTTGTTTCCGAGTTATCTGCTCGTTACACATGCGCATGTATTGCGCTATGATGCGTTTTATGGATTGATGATTTCGGAGCCCCGTTGACTTGGACATTTTATTGAAATGTTTTAGAATTTGGAGGTTTAAATTTAAATTCGGGGACCGAATTTCTTTAAGGGGGAAAGACTGTAACATTTCAGAAAAATAAAATACTATTTTTGGGAAATTCCAGAATTTAATATTAATTTTTATTGAATATTTTAATAGTCGGTTTAATTAAATACCGATAAATGGTGAAAATTCTGGAGAAAATTATAGAAATTCTAAAATAGCTTATTTTGTGGAAATATGCCATTTTGCAGTTTTCATGTTAGATTATATGTTATTTTTGTGTTAATCGGGACTAAAAATCGCTAAGTGGATTTTTGGCTTTTTGTGCAAAGATGTGCACATAACATTTTTCCATACTTGTCTCATGTTTTGGACTCAGGATAAGCCTAGGGTGAACCATGCTTAGATGACCTTGGTAACTTGAACCAATTGGTTAGGTTAGTGGGGTTAATTAAGGGTGTGGCTTTGTTTACAATTGGATTAGGGTTATGATGACTTGTGACTGCTAGCATTGAGAGAGGGAGAGATGGTTAGGGTGTGCCATGATCCATTTAACTTCATAACCCCTTGTGCTCTTTTACTCCCTCTCACACATCATCCTATATCCAACTTTAACCGAAACAGCAACTCTAGCAGCAGCTAAAGAAAACACCAGCCACCCAAACACCATATCAGCCCCCCCAAAGCAACCCATCAGAGGCATCGGCAATTCAGCAGCTGTAACATTGCATCAGCCCACCCTACACAGCCACAAATTAGCCTCCTACATCAGCTGCTATATCAGCAAACTACATCAGCAGCCCACACTCCCATCAACACTTTTCAGCCCCCAAAACAGCACATCAGCCCCAAACCTCAGCCATTGATACAACACATCAGATCCTACAACTCTACACACTTCATCAGCCTCAACTGCAGCAGCTGGTGTAAGCTTCAACCCCCAAAAGAAATCCAAAAGTTCAGCCAATGAATATTACATCAGCTGATAACCCTATCAGCCCCAATCCTGCAACAGCAAACATCAGACCATATATCATTACTTCAGCCACCATATACTACATCAGCCCCACTTTTATCCCATCAGCATAATCAACCCCTTACATCAGCCACCACCCAAGCACCATAGCCCAAAACCTACACCCCAAACCCCTCACATCAGCTGCTTCATCCCTCATAACACACCAAAAACAACACCAATAATACAATCTCAGCCATTTTCAGCCACATTTTCTATCAGCCACAGCAGCAACTCCATTTCAAAACAAACCCACACCATCCTCATCACACAACACCACACCACAAACACAACAACCCCTTCTTCTTCTGCTGCTGCAACAGCAACACAAGGAAAAGAATATAGCAGCTGCAGCAGCAACAGCCAAGATCAGTGGCAGTAGCAGCAGGGCAACACTTCAGCTACTGCAGCATCTTCTGGAGCACAAGGAGCATCTCCACAGCACCAACCACCCCTCCTCCTCCCTTCATCCTCTTTTCTCCTGCATTCTAGGAGTTTCTTGAGGTATAATCTCACAACCAACTCCTATCTTGTTAAGTTTTGGGTTATTAGCTGATAATTTACTGTTATATCCATGATCTAGTGCTAGTTTTAGTGAAATTGAGTGAGGTTTGGCCAAGAGATGGTTTCGATTGTCGGGGTAACCTTATTAGGTGTATTTGAGACTAGTTTAACGCAGAAAATCCCAGATCTCTAGTTAGTTACCAGAGTTGTTCGACTTGGTGTAAATTAGCGTTTTCGTCGATTTTGTGACCTTTCTGAGACCTGCTTTCACCCGGGACCTCCTAGAGTAAAATTGACTTTGCAGTGAGCTGTGCAGGCCCCCTGGAACCACTACCCAATGCCCTAGCCACCATCTCAAAGTCCCGGCCGCAAATTTAATCCCCCCGGCCGCAATTTGCGGCCAGAGCAGGGTAAAACTGCCTCGTTTTGCGTGCACAGCCCCTTTTTCATGTAAAATTGACCCCCGGTATGTCTAGTTTTGACTGTTTCCTGTTAGGGTAAAATCTGGGTTGAATTTCATGAGTTGGCGTATGATTTACGACTCGTTTTCGTATGGATTTTGACATTCGATGATTTGTATCTGTTGGGTGGCGTTTGGATGGCAACGACAGTGGTGATTGGCTGTTTTTGCACACAAGGTCACAGGTTTTTACCTATGGGCGTATTGTGCACCATTTTGGTTTCCGACATGGTTTTCATGAGTTTTAGCGTGTGATATCCTTGTGGTACCCCACGTGGCGTCGAGGTGTTGGAGATGCAAACGGCGACTTCGGCACCGACACACATAACTAGGTGAGTAGATTTATATCTAAGGGGAGAAGTCGGGTGGATGGCGTATAGCACCCCCGCAGTCCGTGGTGATGTATACGGATGCGTATACACACCAACAAATCATTATATGTTGTTGGGATTAATTATTGATGTTTAAATGGATATTGGTATGTTGGATTGGTGAAAGATTACGAACCCTAGGTAGTGGGTACACTATACATACATATACACACATACATGTACACACATACATACTTTCATACATCCTTACTTCATATGTGCATAGATGGGATTCTCTAGATATGTGTTCACATAGGTATGGGACTATGTGTTCGCATACGGTTTTGAGGATGATACTTGGTAGTGAGATGAGTCGATGATATTTGATCCAAGATTATGATATCGGTGATATGGTAAAATTCGTATTTGGGATGCGTCTTGATGCTTTAGCGGACTTTGGGATTATGAAGCCATAGGAATAGTGACATGTATATGTAAATGATCGACATGTGATTATGATATGAGATAGGATATGATACGATATGACTAGATATTTGTGATAGGCCGCCTTGGGCGATGTATACTCCTTGAGATGATTTGGGCTGATGATATCGTTTTTGCTAGAGGTTGTAAATCAGAAGCTGGATTATGATTATATTGACAATATATGATGATGATATTGATGTATACGAGACAGTCGATCAGTGATCAGATCTTGATTATTATGATGATGTTAGCATTGTACTAGATATAGGTCAGTACTCAGATAATGATATTTTATAAGAGAATACTTGATGAATAATGTGACAAATGTGATATTGACCCGTACCCAGATTGGGGATGCCGTACGACGGATTTACGTACGAGCTATAATTTGATGTTTTGATCCGCACTCTTGATTTGGGAATAACTGATTATAGAGATATGCTATCGGATGTGATATTATCGAGGCGGGATCACCGACTATATGTATATATTTATATCTATCGACTCAGAGGTTAGGCGGTTTCCCTTACCTACTACTAGCTTTAGCGTAGCCTTGTAGTGGTGTAGCTATATGACCTTTATGACATTAGATGCAGTTTAGCGATCATGGTGTTCAGTATTTCAGCTCCCGCATATTATTATTGTTGCTCTGCATCGCATACTGTTGTGATTCATATTCTATTATTGATATCATGCTGCTAGGACACCAGCACCATTACCGATGATGCGTATGTACCACGTACACTTATTTGCTGTCGCACACACATCTTCATCGGTAATTGCCATGTCACGTACACTTAAAGAATATTATTGCCTGATTTAGCTTGTTAACTAGTAGTGACATGATATTAGTGCATTGCCTTATATGTCAGCTTGACATTGTAGCTATTGCTTGTCACCTCATGCATACTGTTGTTCATTATATGCTGCATTCATGAATTCTCATGCTTATATTCATGGTTTACATACTATTGATGATTCGGATTTCCATGATGTTTTATGGATTTGGAGGAAAACCGCAAAACATATATATACTGCTTTCTCTCTTTTAAAATAAATGCGGTTTTTCCATGATGTTTGAGTCGTCCACCATGAGTTTTGCTGATGGATTTCGAGACCCGATTCGAGGAGGCGGATGAACCGTTTCGGGTACATGGTGGGCCCGGTGCGGTATCCCGGGGCAAGAAGATCGCAGGAGATGGCGTTGAGCCTGGCAGGGGAGTACGACCGACCGGTGATATTACCCGACACGTCGGATATCCGGAGGATACCGTCGTAGTCATGAGATGGATAGTAGGGGCCGATCTGGACTGACGGCGCCCTGGATATTATGATTGAGACATTGAGATTTGAGATATTGAGGTACAGAGATTGTGATATAGAGATATCGAGATATTGAAATTTATGTTTTGTGCCGATGCTAGGCACTGTTTTATACTGATTTCATTATGATACCTCATTTAAAAATACAGAAATCTCACAAAGTTACAAAAGAAGTTTTCTTCAGTACATGCATTCTGTTTCATGCATTCATACATCATTCATATGATATACATTGCCACCTGATGCACTGGCACAGACACATGGGTTTACACTTGGGTTAGATATTTACCCTAGACTTGGTTAGAGATTGTTGGTTATATATTTGAGGATTATATATTTTGATCGTATGACCTAGGATTGCGTCATGCATGCGATTTTCTGTTCGTAGATCTTTTTCTACTCACGAGTTTGCAGCTCACCCCCGTTGTGCCCCAGTTTCTTGCAGGTTGCCGTACAGGTTCCATTACGGCTTTGCGGGCACGGTTTCTTTTTTGGGTGACTTGCTATCTGGTAGTAGGTGGGTTATTGTATCGTACCCATCATTATACATTGTATATTGTATTTCAGTTGTATCTAGAAGTTCCATCAACCAAACTTGTATTTATTGAGATAGAGACCAGTGATGTTTATTCTTTCAACCTTTGAGTCGCGTGTTATATTTCGATGGGTTCTTGCTGGTTGAGTTTCATTTATGTTGTGATCTTCGCCTTTAGGCGTTGTATTTTATGTTGCCTACAGGTTGTTTTGATATGGTTCTTCCTACTCTCTACTCCATTTCTTGGTTTGGATTTCTGGGTTCGGCTTACTTAGAGTACGTACGCCTCGAGACGTTCATAGTCTAAGTGCCGGTCATGTTCCGTACTTTCGGGTCGTGATAGTTTTTCTCTAGAATCAGCAACATACTTATTGAATAGGGTTCCAACTACGTCTGTGCCTACCACTCCATATGAAATGTGGAGCAGGAAGAGACCATATCTCAAGTATATCAAGATATGGGGGTGTCCGGCATATGTTAAAAAGCATAGTCCGGACAAGCTCGAGCCACGATCGGTTTTGTGCAAGTTTGTAGGATACCCTAAACATTCAAGGGGGTACATGGTCTACCACACTGAAGAACAAAAGGTGTTTGTCGCTCGCCACATTGTCTTCTTAGAAAGCGAATTTCTTGCAAAAGAAATTAGTGGGAGCGCGGTAGAGCTGGAAGAAATTCCAGAACCTCAAACTGCTGCCTAGGACATAGTGGAATCTCAGGTTTCAATAGAACCCGACGAACCAAGGCCACTACGCAGATCTAGTAGGCTTTCTCATCCTCCAGAAAGATACTATGGTTTTCTTCTAGATGGGGATCGAGAGGATTGCATCATCGATGATGATGAGCTTACTAGTTTTCAGCAGGCTATCACGAGTATTGACTCGGTGAAGTGGCTGGATGCTATGAGATCCGAAATGGAATCCATGTGCACCAATAAAGTATGGACTTTAGAAGTTGCTCCTCCTGGGGTGAAACCAGTTGGATGCAAATGAATCTTCAAAAAGAAGATTGGTGCACTTGGACAAGTGGAAACCAACAAAGCTAGACTCGTTGCAAAAGGTTTTCGTCAAAGACCAGGATTGGACTATGATGAGACCTTTTCACCTGTAGCGATGCTTAGCTACATTCGGATCCTGCTTGCCATTTCTGCCTTCCATGACTATGAAATCTGGTAGATGGACGTAAAAACAGCTTTTCTAAATGGACATTTAGAAGAGAGTGTTTACATGTATCAACCAGAAGGTTTCTTAGACAGTGGGAGCAGCGGAAGAGTGTGCAAGTTGCTTAAATCCATCTTGTTAGTGTTTATGCCCTAGAAGGCCATTACTGTATCATACTAGCTTGTATATTACTTAATGGAAGCTTGGGATATTCACATGTATATAACAGTCTTGCTAAACATGGTAGTATGCTACTTGGTTTTTCTATCTTAATATGTTAGTGTACGTATTGATAGAGCTCTTAGGATCTTGCTTGTCTACCAGCGTTGTGATGGCAGTCACACTAGTGGGGGCTGGGTAGTCTACAAGCACATCCTTATTCGGGTCCCTGGTCGTTGGATTATCGAGACAGAGCATCGATACTCCGGAGTAGACTGGTGTGTACGCTTCTCATCCCAGTTGGGGAGATGGTCTGTCCCACAGCCGTCAGTACGTCGTACTGGAGATAGTATGCAGGTGCTCGTTAGGTTACGGGTACACCGGACAGGACTCACGGGGAACTGTTGGTTGGTTTGATACCAGTCGTCAGTGAGCAGTTCCCAGGTGACATGAGTACAGCGTAGTCCGCAGACTTGACACTGCTACTTCGCCTCAAGTGTGTCCCACTGTTCTTAGATTGCTACCCTACCACGGCTCAAATGAGTCATGCAAACAGGTAGCAGTTGGGTGCAGTCCCGAGCACTTGGAGGCAGTGGCGGTTAGACAGGATTCGTCCCTCCCGGTATTGGGAGTAGATATCGTGCTGTGTCAGAGAGCCATTACGCAAAGTCCCTGGCCAGGGCAAGCGAGATTTGCTGGTAGGTTCCAGTAGTTTCTCAGGGTGTAATGGGCTTCACTCCGACACGACTTATACCGCTATTAGGGGACTGACGCTTGCCGCCCCCCTAGGCCCGATATGCGATAGTCTTGGACGAACGGACCGGACTGTATGGAGATTGTCACATCAGACTCAGTAGGAGTTCGGATGGGTTTCCTTATCGGCCTTCTTATCGACAACTACCTGGGGACCGTTACGTACAGCTAGTGCCGCTTGCGGTCTGTGGTTAAACCCACTGCCAGCGTAGTAGTCGAGTCTCTAGAGTCCCACACAGAGAGTTTCCTACTCCAGGCGAAATGATATAGAGGTTGCATGGTTTTGCGACAAAGGGTTCGGACGCATACGTGCGTTTACGCACGTACGACTTTCGGACAGTTTTTACCAGTCGGCTTTGGTTTAAGCCAGTTACTGGTATCCGGTTATTGGATTTTTACAGTCTAAAGTTTTTCCGTATTTTTTGCGGATTGGAGGGGCGTTCTCGTAATTGTACGAGAAGCTTCTAGAAGATGTGACTAAGGAGGTTACTTTGGATAAGATTGTGAGTCATGAGAGTGATTCATCATTATCATTATTGCACAATAAATGATAATGACACATGCTTAATGAATCACCATTTTGCATTTATGAAGCATGCTTATTCATTTCATTTATTCATTATTCTTTAATAAGAATGCTTCATAATATATTATGATACACTCTCTCTCATCTCATTATCTCATCTCACATTCTCTCTCCTCAAGCTCTCATCTTCAAGAGACTAATCCTTAATCCTCATGTGTTGAGATCAAAGGTTTAGTTAGACTTAAACATCCATTACCTTCACTCTATATCATCCTTTCTTCTTTGATTAGCAATCAAAGTAGATTAGTTACCTCAAGTTAGAGGTTTAGCTTGGTGTTTTTCTCTCGGGTGGATCGTCTACTACCTAGAGAAGGTCGAGGAGAACCAAGGAGGACACAAAGACGAAGGACAGGTTTCGTTAGGTATAATCCCTAAACACAATAGATAAGAAACTCTTTGTGTACGGTTATTTATTGTTTAGCTTCGATTTAAGCGGTTAGTCGATGTTCGTTCTTTAAACTTGATCGTTTTCGAAAATTCCGCCTCCCCACAAGTACTGGGGTGTACTACATCGACTTACAGTGGTATCAGAGCCTCGCTAAACACTAAATAACTTGATTGCAAATTTGTACGAATTTCAAACGGAAAAACGAAGCCGGAAAACCCTAAAAGTTACAAGTTTCTGTCGAATTTAAAATGATGTCCTAAAATTGTTCAGGTGATCTCAGAAAGCTTGTAAAGGGTCCAGAAGAACACCCAAGAAATTAGAGCCCATGAATCGGCTAAAGCGCCGCGGAAGGGCGGCGGATCGCACTGATCCGCCGCGCTTCCGCGGCCGAGTTGCTGAGTCATGGACTCGTATTTCTTGTGTGGGTCCTCTCTGGTGTTTGGGGTTTTCTGGAATATTTAATATTTGCTCAGGTTACTGTTTAACAGAGCAGATTTTGGAGCAATATTAATGTCGTTTAATCGATCGAAATTGTACAGTATTTGCATGTTGGATTATATCTGTGATTGATAAATGTGTTCGTAAACCTCCCCTAACTGCTAGTATGTCGGTTGGCAGGGGGTTGCACATTTCTGAAATGGTTATATCTGTTTGTGCATATAAACTGTATTGGACTGTTGTGGTGTATAGCCGGGGTATGCAATGGGTTATTGTTTAATTCATTTGTTGTAAATGTAATTTGTTGTAATATTATTTTTGCGGGGCACTTCCAGGTTGCGGTCGTAGCCACCGTTGTATTATTTCATTTTACTGTTTTTGCTCCTAGGACTGACCCAAGGTGGGGTACACAAACTGCCGGGCGGGTAGTTTGCCGTACCCGTAGGGGTCGAGGGTGGGGTAACGGCTATTCATCACAACTGTGTAATCTGTCTTTTCTTGCAGGCTCAAAAGAAATACAGATTGCTTGCAAATCCAATATTGTTTATCTGTGTTCTGGAATGAATATCATTGCGTCAGACGAATGTAAAATATCTATATATATTGTAGCTATTTAGACGTCACTTATGTTTTACACCCGCGCTAGCCCAGCCCCCGCTCTGTCGTTAGTTAAGTAACCTAACGGGTGATGACGGGACCCTGTGGCGAATGCGGATGGCATAAGAGGACGTTGTATTTTCGTTGTTTTCTGCAATGATAGGTTAATGATGGGACGCATTATCTATAATGCAAAGAAAAACAAACCAAAGTTTAAATCGTTGGAACAGTTTAAAAGAAACCACTCGGTTATTTTAAAACAGATATTTTTAAATACGGAGCTTTAACCACTCCTTTTGAAAGCTATCAGGTTCCTTCGGTTATATCAAGTTCACTACGTTCACGGTTTCGCCAAAACCATTCGTAGCCCTCCGTCATTTCATCTGGGTATTCAGTAGTATTCAAGCTATGTATTTTGACCTAACGCCAAGGCATAGTGTTTGGTAGCTACTGGGTATTCATTTGTTGCATAGGTAGATGTAGTTAGTTTGGGACAGTCGTATTATCATTTTGGCCGAACGTCAAGGATATATACGGATGGGTTCAAATTGACAAGATAATGATGGGTAGAACTTGACATGTGACTTATGACATTTTGACCTAACGCCAAGGTCATAAGAGCATGGGGCAGAAATAAATATCGGGAATTTCTAAAGAAACTGAAATTTGCAAAGAGATGCATACCATTTGGAGTTTGATGAATGTTGGTAGGATTCCTTCAACATTATCATACGATGATATTTGGATCCCGATCCTACTGTGAGTATATGCTACTTATCAGGATATTCGTCACTTAACGATCAATGCTATAAACCTAGTAGGTGTCCAGAAAAGTGTCAGCGGGGTTACGCCCCAAGAGAAAAGAGGTTATTTAATTAAGGAACTTCGCGAAAGCGTTGGAAAACCTCCCTCGAAGTATCGACACTGGCCTGGCTGAACGGTTAAGCAAGTATTGTACGGTGAGAATAGTCCTGGCTAATTCTTCTTTTATGGTTTGAGGAAGGATTCAAGAAACAGTGGGAGCCATCCAGTTTAGATAAACTAAAAACCACTCTAAACTTGCAAGAGCATCATGCTAAAGTGTTTTCTTCTCTCTCTCCTAATTGCAGCGACCCTGAAAATGACTGGACTTAAGTTACTTTTAGAAAAGAATATACTGACGGGGCCAAACTATAAAGATTGGCTGCGGAATGTCAAAATGGCCTTGACCTATGACAAACTGGGGTACGTCCTCACCGCTACGGCACCTGCTGTCCCTGGTCCCAAATCCAGCAATGCGGATAAGGAAATCCGCAAAACCTGGGATTTAGATTGCGTGAGAGCCAAGTGCATCGTGCTTGCCTCTATGAACAACGAACATCAGAGGAGGCACGAGGATATGTCCTTAGATGGCATATTTCTCCATACAAAGGAACTTTATGGAGAGCAATCTCGTATAGCAAGATACGAGACCTCTAAGAAATTATTTCGAGCGAGGTTGGCTGTCGGGTCATCGGTAGGTGAACATGTCCTACAGATGATCGGCTATATTGAAGAGCTCGCAGACCTTGGGACGACTTTGGATAATGAGCTCTATACAGACCTTATTCTCCAGTCCCTTCCTCCCACCTACGCCCAGTTTATCCTCAACTTCAATCTTCAAGGAAAAGAAGTTGAACTTGCGGAACTCCTGAACATGTTAAGGAGTGCAGAGGGCACCTTACAGAAAGTAAGGGAAACACCCGCTATGTTTGTTGGCGGTGCATCTTCTTCCGGGTCCAAGGCTAGGGCCAAAGGAAGGAAGAAGAAGGCCGCACCCAAACCTAGAGGAGGTGTTAATAAGGTGGGAAAGAAGGGAAAGAAAAAGTTTGCAGCACCGGTAGTTGGCCTGGATGAGTGCTTCCACTGTCACAGGAAAGGGCACTGGAAGAAGGATTGCAAGGCGTGGAACGCCAAGAACCAGGAAACGAAGCAAGCTGTGGCTTCGACTTCAGGTGTGTTTGTAATTGAGAATTGTCTGTCGATCAACTCTACTTCCTGGGTATTGGATACCGGATCAGGATCTCATATTTGCAATTCATTGCAGGCACTGAGAAACCGTAGAGTGCTGAAGGAAGGTGATATGATCCTCAGGGTTGCTAACGGAGCTAGCGTGGGAGCTGCGTCCGTCGGGGATTATCACCTAGGATTGACGAGTGGACATATTTTGGTTTTGCATAACTGTTATTTTGTACCAAGCTTAACGTGTAATATCATATCAGTTTCCTTGTTATCAAATAAAGGTTATGATTTCACGTTTGTAAGAGATGTTGTTAACATCCACCTTAATCATGGTTTGATTGGGTCCGGTACTCTAAATAACGGCATATATGTTCTAAACCAACTCCAAATTTTCAATGTCCAGAACACACTAAAAAGAAAGTTTCCAGATTTAAATAAAGCTTTCTTATGGCATTGTAGACTGGGTCACATCAATGAGAGAAGGTTGACTAAGTTGCATAGAGAAGGATATTTGGACACGTTCGAATATCAATCTTATGACACTTGTCAATCCTGTCTCAAAGGAAAGATGACAAAGACTCCATTTACTGGACAAGGAGTAAGAGCGAGCGAGCTCTTAGGACTCATACACAGTGATGTATGCGGTCCAATGTCTACACATGCAAGAGGTGGTTATTCCTACTTCATTACTTTTACAGACGATTTCTCTAGGTTTGGACATGTCTTCTTGATGAAACATAAATCCGAGGCTTTTGAGAAATTCCAGGAGTATAAGAATGAAGTAGAAAACCAAACCGGCAAAAGTATTAAGACACTAAGATCTGATCGAGGTGGAGAATACTTAAGTGCCGAGTTCCTAGGTTACCTAAAAGAGAAAGGAATTCTCTCTCAGCTTACTCCTCCATACACTCCACAGCATAACGGTGTATCGGAGAGACGGAATCGAACCCTATTGGATATGGTACGATCCATGATGAGTAATGCTGAGTTACCGCGATCTTTCTGGGGTTATGCGCTAGAATCAGCGGCATATCTTTTGAACATGGTTCCTACCAAGACTGTGCCTACCACTCCATATCAGATGTGGAGCGGGAAGAAACCCCATCTACAGTATATAAAGATTTGGGGATGTCCAGCTTTTGTTAAAAAGCAGCATGTGGACAAGCTCGAGGCACGATCAGTAAAGTGTAAGTTTGTGGGATATCCAAAGCACTCCAGGGGATATCTATTCTATTACGCAGAGGAACAAAAGGTGTTTGTTTCTCGTAATGCCCATTTTCTAGAACATCAGTTTTTAGAAAAGGAATCAAGTGGGAGCGAAATAGAACTGGAAGAAATTCCAGAACCACAAACTAATACTGAAAGTTTGGTAGAACCGGTAGTTCAAGAAGAACAGAACATTCCTGCACCCCTCCGCAGGAGTAGTAGGCCGTCTCATCCGCCTGAGAGATACTACGGTTTTCTCATAGATGGGGATAGAGAGGATTGCATCATAGATGATGATGAACCTACTGACTTCCGGCAGGCCATCCAGAGCGGCGACTCGGTACGATGGCTAGATGCAATGCGGACCGAGATGGAGTCCATGTACACCAAAAAAGTATGGACTTTGGACTTTGCTCCAGATGGGGTAAAACCCATAGGATGCAAATGGATCTTCAAGAAAAAGATTGGTGTAGATGGACAGGTGGAAACCTATAAGGCTAGACTTGTTGCAAAGGGTTTCCGTCAAAGACCTGGTTTGGACTATGACGAAACTTTTTCTCCAGTGGCTATGCTCAAATCCATTCGGGTCCTTCTTGCTATTGCTGCCTTCCATGATTATGAAATCTGGCAGATGGACGTAAAGACGGCTTTTCTGAATGGAAATTTAGAAGAGAGCGTCTATATGGATCAGCCAGAGGGTTTCAATCAGAGTGGGAGCAGCGGGAAAGTATGCAAGCTGCTTAAGTCTATTTATGGACTAAAGCAGGCATCGCGGAGTTGGAACATCTGTTTTGATGAGACAGTCAAAGAATATGACTTTATCAAAAATCCAGATGAACCGTGCATATATAGTAAAGTTGTGGCCAGAAGTGTCGTATTCCTCGTCTAGTACGTGGATGACATTCTATTGATAGGAAATGACGTTCCTATGCTACAATCTGTCAAAGGATTCTTGTCACACAGGTTCTCCATGAAAGACCTGGGTGATGCCTCTTACATTCTGGGGATCCGGATCTATCGTGATAGATCCAAGAGGATGTTGGGACTTTCGCAGTCCAGGTATATCGACACTGTACTGAAAAGATTCAGTATGGAAGATTCTAAGCGCGGTAATCTACCGGCTTGTCACGGAATCACCCTCTCCAAAGAGATGTCTTCCAAGACTGATTTGGAAAGGGAACGCATGTCTATTATACCCTACGCTTCTGCGGTAGGCTCTATAATGTATGCGATGTTGTGTACCAGACCAGATGTAGCTTACGCACTGAGCGTGGTAAGCCGGTATCAGTCAGACCCAGGGGAGAAACACTGGATAGCAGTAAAGAACATTCTCAAGTACCTGAGGAGGACTAAGGAGATGTTCTTGGTTTACGGCGGAAAAGACCTCAGGTTGGAGGCCTTTGCTGATTCCGGCTTCCAGAGTGATAAGGACGATTCCAAGTCCATGTCGGGTTATGTCTTTACCCTTAATGGAGGGGCGGTGTGCTGGAAGAGCTCCAAGCAGGACACCGTTGCAGACTCGACGATGGAAGCGGAGTATATAGCTGCTTGCGATGCCGCAAAAGAAGCAGTCTGGATGAAGAAGTTCCTAACAGAACTTCAGGTGGTTCCTACCAAAGTTGATCCAATACCTCTGTATTGCGACAACAACGGAGCTATAGCTTTAGCGAAGGAACCAAGGTCCCATCAGAAGTCCAGACACATCTTGAGGCGGTATCACCTGATCAGGGAGATCATTGATCGTCAGGAGATCGAGGTTCGGAGAGTTGCTTCAGAAGAGAACATTGCTGATCCATTCACGAAGGCCCTTCCTCAGATTCAGTTCGAGAGGCTACTCGAGATCATCGGTCTGCGATATGCCAGTACATGGCCCTAGTGCAAGTGGGAGATTGTTAGTGTTTATGCCCTAGAAGGCCATTACTGTATCATACTAGCTTGTATATTACTTAATGGAAGCTTGGGATATTCACATGTATATAACAGTCTTGCTAAACATGGTAGTATGCTACTTGATTTTTCTATCTTAATATGTTAGTGTACGTATTGATAGAGCTCTTAGGATCTTGCTTGTCTACCAGCGTTGTGATGGCAGTCACACTAGTGGGGGCTGGGTAGTCTACAAGCACATCCTTATTCGGGTCCCTGGTCGTTGGATTATCGAGACAGAGCATCGATACTCCGGAGTAGACTGGTGTGTACGCTTCTCATCCCAGTTGGGAAGATGGTCTGTCCCACAGCCGTCAGTACGTCGTACTGGAGATAGTATGCAGGTGCTCGTTAGGTTACGGGTACACCGGACAGGACTCACGGGAAACTGTTGGTTAGTTTGATACCAGTCGTCAGTGAGCAGTTCCCAGGTGACATGAGTACAGCGTAGTCCGCAGACTTGACACTGCTACTTCGCCTCAAGTGTGTCCCACTGTTCTTAGATTGCTACCCTACCACGGCTCAAATGAGTCGTGCAAACAGGTAGCAGTTGGGTGCAGTCCCGAGCACTTGGAGGCAGTGGCGGTTAGACAGGATTCGTCCCTCCCGGTATTGGGAGTAGATATCGTGCTGTGTCAGAGAGCCATTACGCAAAGTCCCTGGCGAGGGCAAGCGAGATTTGCTGGTAGGTTCCAGTAGTTTCTCAGGGTGTAATGGGCTTCACTCCGACACGACTTATACCGCTATTAGGGGACTGACGCTTGCCGCCCCCTAGGCCCGATATGCGATAGTCTTGGACGAACGGACCGGACTGTATGGAGATTATCACATCAGACTCAGTAGGAGTTCGGATGGGTTTCCTCATCAGCCTTCTTATCGACAACTACCTGGGGACCGTTACGTACAGCTAGTGCCGCTTGCGGTCTGTGGTTAAACCCACTGCCAGCGTAGTAGTCGAGTCTCTAGAGTCCCACACAGAGAGTTTCCTACTCCAGGCGAAACGATATAGAGGTTGCATGGTTTTGCGACAAAGGGTTCGGACGCATACGTGCGTTTACGCACGTACGACTTTCGGACAGTTTTTACCAGTCGGCTTTGGTTTAAGCCAGTTACTGGTATCCGGTTATTGGATTTTTACAGTCTAAAGTTTTTCCGTATTTTTTGCGGATTGGAGGGGCGTTCTCGTAATTGTACGAGAAGCTTCTAGAAGATGTGACTAAGGAGGTTACTTTGGATAAGATTGTGAGTCATGAGAGTGATTCATCATTATCATTATTGCACAATAAATGATAATGACACATGCTTAATGAATCACCATTTTGCATTTATGAAGCATGCTTATTCATTTCATTTATTCATTATTCTTTAATTAGAATGCTTCATAATATATTATGACACACTCTCTCTCATCTCATTATCTCATCTCACATTCTCTCTCCTCAAGCTCTCATCTTCAAGAGACTAATCCTTAATCCTCATGTGTTGAGATCAAAGGTTTAGTTAGACTTAAACATCCATTACCTTCACTCTATATCATCCTTTCTTCTTTGATTAGCAATCAAAGTAGATTAGTTACCTCAAGTTAGAGGTTTAGCTTGGTGTTTTGCTCTCGGGTGGATCGTCTACTACCTAGAGAAGGTCGAGGAGAACCATGGAGGACACAAAGACGAAGGACAGGTTTCGTTAGGTATAATCCCTAAACACAATAGATAAGAAACTCTTTGTGTACGGTTATTTATAGTTTAGCTTCGATTTAAGCGGTTAGTCGATGTTCGTTCTTTAAACTTGATCGTTTTCGAAAGTTCCGCCTCCCCACAAGTACTGGGGTGTACTACATCGACTTACACATCTATGGATTAAAGCAAGCATCGCGAAATTGGAACATCTGCTTTGATGAAACAGTCAAAGAATTTGACTTTATCAAAAATGTAGATGAACCATGTATTTATAGGAAGATTGTAGAAGGAGCAGTATTCTTCCTTGTTTTGTACGTCGACGACATACTACTGATAGGGAATATCCCTATGCTACAATCAGTAAAGCTCTTCTTATCACAGAAATTCACCTTGAAAGACTTGGGAGATGCAACCTACATTCTGGTCATTAAGATCTATTGTGATAGATCCAATAGAATGTTGGGACTTTCACAGTCCAGGTATATTGACACTATACTAAAGAGATTTAGTATGGAAGATTCCAAGCGCGGTAATATACCCGCTTGTCACGGGATCACCTTCTCCAAAGAGATGTCTCCAAAGACTGATGAAGAGAGGGCTCGCATGGGCATTATACCCAACACTTCGGCAGTAGGATCTATAATGTATGCGATGTTATGTACCAGACAAGATATAGCTTACGCACTTAGTGTAGTAAGCAGGTATCAGTCTGACCTAGGTGAGAAGCATTGGATAGCGGTAAAGAACATTCTCAAGTACCTGAGAAGGACTAAGAAGATGTTCTTGATTTACGGTAATGGAGACCTCCATGTTGAGGCTTTTACCGACTCCGGATTTCAAAGTGGCAAAGATGATTCTAAATCCATTTCGGGTTTTGTGTTTACCCTCAATGGAGGGACGGTATGTTGGAGGAGTTCCAAACAGGATACCGTCGCATACTCAACTATGGAAGCTGAGCATATAGCTGCTAGTGAAGCCGCAAAAGAGGCTGTCTGGATGAAGAAGTTCATTTCTGAACTTCAGGTGGTTCCGTCCATTGCCAATCCAATACCTTTGTATTATGATAACAATGGGGCTGTAGCATTAGCGAAGGAACCAAGGTCCCATCAGAAATCTAGGCATATCTTAAGGCGGTTTCACCTGATCAGGGAGATTGTGGATCGTCAGGAGATCGAGGTATGGAGAGTGGACACAAAAGACAACACGGGAGATCCATTCACCAAGGCCATCCCTCAAGTCCAGTTCAAGAGGCTGTTTGAGATGTTGGGCATGCGGTACGCCAGCAACTGGATTTAGTGTAGACAGTGGGTACTCATTGCGTCAATTATAGGCCTTAGTGCAAGTGGGAGATTGTTGGATATATATGCCCTAGAGGCCTTCATTGTATAGGATGCTAGAGATATGTATGTACATGACAATCTTGCTTGATATGATAGTACGCTATTTGGTTTGTCTTTGTCTTAACGTGTGATATATTTTACTCTGTATTTATAAACATGTTGATAAAGCCCATAGGGTGTTTTCCTGACTACCGGCGTTGTGATGGCATTCATACTTATAGGAGCTGGATAGTCAATAGGCACATCCTTAAATGTCCCTGGTCGCAGGAGTATCGAGACAGGGCATCGATGCTCAAGAGTAGACTAGTGTATACATATCTAGACCCTGACGAGGGGCAGTGTAGACTAGTGTATACATATCACGATAGATCGCTAAGCATCCAGCCAAAGCCACACTTCCAGAGTAGACTGGTGTATACATATCACGATAGATCTTAATGCCCAGAATGTAGGTTGCATCTCCCAAGTCTTTCATGGAGAATTTCTATGATAAGAAGAGCTTTACTGATTGTAGCATAGGGATATCATTCCCTATCAGTAGTATGTCGTCGACATACAAAACGAGGAAGAATACTGCTCCTTCTACAATCTTCCTATAAATACATGGTTCATCTACATTTTTGATAAAGTCAAATTCTTTAACTGTTTCATCAAAGCAGATGTTCCAACTTCGCGATACTTGCTTTAATCCATAGATGGATTTAAGCAACTTACACACTCATCCGCTGCTCCCACTGTCTAAGAAACCTTCTGGTTGATCCATGTAAACACTCTCTTCTAAATGTCCATTTAGAAAAGCTGTTTTTACGTCCATCTGCCAGATTTCATAGTCATGGAAGGCAGCAATGTAAGGGCAGTGTAGACTAGTGTATACATATCACGATATGTATGCAATGGAAGTGTGGCTTTGGCCCAGGAACCCCGGTCCCATTAGTGACCCAGACATGTTCCATCAGTGACCCTACTAGGTTCCATGATATGTATGCAATGGAAGTGTGGCTTTGGCCCAGGAACCCCAGTCCCATCAGTGACCCAGACATGTTCCAAGGCAGTATCACTTGATCATGGAGATAGTTGATCTCCAGGGTGATCGAGATTAGGAGAGTAGACTCATATGACAATACGGCGGATCCACTCACAAAGGCTTTTTCCCAGAGAGAGACTTATATGGGATGGTTGAGTATGAGATACTGCAACCACTGCTACAGATGGCCCTAGTGCAAGTGGGAGATTGTTAGTTATATGTATGCCCTAGAGGCCATTACTGTACATGAGATGTATATTGTAGTGGATGCTGGGACATATATAGGTAGGACTTTCTTGCTCAACATGATAGTATGCTATCTGGTTTCTCTATATCCAAACATGTATACTTATTGTCTCTCTGTTACATGTTGATAAAGCCCTTAGGATGTGTAGTCGACTTCCAGGATTATGATATAGATCATACTAGTGGGGCCTGGATAGTCCATGAGTACATCCTTCAATGTTCCTAGTCGTGGGAATATCGAGACGAGGCATCGATATTCCAGAGTAGACTAGCGTATATCTTCTCGACCCATGTGATGGGCGATGGATGATCCCATATCCATTGGTGTTTGACATCAGAGATAGTATGCGGGTGCTCAGTGGTGACTGGGTACACTAAACGGACTCGCCGAGAACTCCCAGATGGTATTATACCTTACGTCAGATGGCAGTTCTCTGGTGACACTGGTACAGCTTAGTCTGTTGACCCGAGATCGTCATAGAGTCTTGTGTGTTTCCCACTATGCTTTGATTTCCACCCTACCACGGCTCTACTGAGTCCTGCAAACAGGTGGTTTTTGGGTACAGTCCCGATTCACATGGAGGCAATGAGCGATAGGAGGGGATTCGTCTCTCCCGGTATTGGGGGTTGATGTTGCACTATGCTCGACTGGCCATAACTGGAAATCCCTGGCCTGGGTTGCACTGATTTACTGGTAAGTGTTATCAGTAGTTTCATGCTTGTTATGGACCTTACATCGGCATGACTTATCAAGCTGCTGGGGTCTGACGTTTACCACCCCTAGGCGAGATATGCGACATATCAGACGAACAGACCGGACTGTGCGGTAAGTGTTACTGATTGGATTCATAGGAGTGAGCAGACTTTCTCGTTGATCTTCTGATTGCTCAATACCCGGGTGGCCGTTACGTTTAGCAGACCGCTTGCGTCTTGTGGATGTTTGATATGATCATCACCTACTGCCGCCGTATTGACGAGTCTTTAGAGTCCTACACAGGGGTTTCCTGGCTCAAGCGAAATGGAGTAGGAGCACATATTTGATATGTGCGGGATCGAGATTGATACGATATGAGATACCGTATTCTATTCTCGCGATTTGTGACATTGATCGGTTGTATGCGATATAGCCGGGTTATCGGATCAAGTGTTGATTCGATAAGTTGTTACTTTTGATATTAGTCGGTTATAGCAGGATTATTAAATCAAGAGTTGATTTAATAATTTAATGTATAATTATATATTTGATATATTATATTACATTAACTAGTATTAGCTCACTTAAGATTTATTTTCTCACTAGTTTGTGCATAAGTGTATATGTGATATATATTTGTGTACATATGTTTGTGTCATACTTGATGATACTCACATGATGGGTGTATGAGACTTATACCAAGATTAGGGTTATTGTTTTATCTTAAGATTTAACAAAAGAGTTGAACTTAGTCAAAGTTATCAAGCTTGAAAAAGCTTGGAGAAACTTTGACAAAGTCCACTCTTTTGTCATTTCTCTTGATATTCTTTATCCTAACTCTTAACCTCATACCTTGGTCAATTCTCTACATGAGTTAAGCATGATAGCTTAACTAACCCATGGTTACATTATTGAGGGAATTAATTCATATGATTTTTTATTCTTTCTTCTTCTTCTTCTTCTTCATCAAGCTCCATGAAAAGCTTGCTAGCTCTAATGGTGCCATGAGAAAAAGTGTGAGAAAATCAATTCTAAAGTGATCCCACTTCCTACTTCTTCATCCTCTACCACTTGCCATGTAGTATAGGGTGTTCTCTTTAAAAAGTTCATGACCAAGTGAAGGAATAGCTAGAGTTAGTGTCTCCCCGACGTAGATCATCTTCAGCCTCGAAGTCAACGACCTAGCCCGCTCATTTCTCCGAAGAAACCATCGCTAGGGTCCGGGATCCCGATGATCGCAGCGAAGAGACGTCAACATGGAGCTTTAGAAGTAAAGGACCGGATCTACAAAGGTTGTAATCCCTTTCACTTGTAGTTAAAATTTTTAACTTGATAGTTTTCGCATAATCTCTAGTATACGATCTTGGTTAGGGTTGTTCGGTACGGCTATTTTTTTTGAATCGGGCATGGTAGATGCGTTGTAGAACCTTGTTAGAGTGCCTAGGAACCCTACAAGGTTTGAGAGATGAAAATCTCTCACCCCTTTCTTGCCCGTTCAACATTTTAATGTAGGCTCTATGCATACATACACACACCGCTCCTTACGGCACCCTATCCCACGAGGTAGCGGTGATACCCTAGTTAAAGACCGGTTGTGATTGTTTTCCATAGAGGTTAGGGTAAGAGTTAGGTAAGGACGGACAAGGACAAAAGGGAAGAAACCGAGTTTCTCCCATATCGTGCTAATCCCCTTTGTTAACTATTACCTTAAAACCTAAAAGTTCTTAATTAGGGCATAGAAAGCGGTGAGAATAATTGATTTTCCAAACTAACCTAATCTTAACCCTAGCAAGCTTTTTATAAACTTTTATCTCATTCTTAGATCCAAAATAAAACCACCATTTTTCGGATTAACTCGTTAGAATATAAAGAAAAGGAATCCATCTCCCTGTGGACCGACCCGTACTCAACCGGCTAGCTACCAAGCGACACCATTATTGATTGCGGTATTCTTAACTTTGATTCTAAAAATGCGTAAGCACTAAAACTCCTAACAATCACTACCCTACCATGGCTCAAAGGAGTCGTGCAAACAGGTTTTAGTTGGGTACAGTCCCGAGCCACATGGAGGCAGTGATCGGATCGGCAGGGGATTCGTCTCTCTCAGTATTGGGGGTGATATCGCGCTGTGTTTAGGAGAGCCATTACACAAAGTCCTTGGCCAAGGCAAGTGAGATTTATTAGTAGGTATTCCAGTAGTTTCTCATGTAAGTCCACGTTACCCACCCCGGTGCTTACGGGGAGGCGGAATAGGTAAAAAAATGATTTTTTTAACACAGGGCAAGATGGACTAAAAATAGGATCTTTGCTAAACAAAAACTAACAACCAAGCTAAAAGATTTAGCTACTCGGTTAGAGGGTTATACCTAAGTCTTGAACTTCTTCTCTTCTTGCTTCTTGGAGTGGGTTGAACGGCTCCTCCCCGTCGCCTTCTCTTGCCGAAAAAAGATCCACCCGAGGGCCTCTACCTTGAGCTCCTACCTCAACCTAGAGGTAACTAAAGTGCTTGGCTTGCTAAACCAAGAATCCTAGAATGAGTAGAGAGGAGTTTTTGTGTTTTATCTCAAAATCAAATGGTTCTCAACACATGAGAGATGAGAGCTTTAAGAGAGAGGAAGAGGATGAGCTTAACCTATGAGAGAGAAAGAGCAAGTGAGAATGAGGATAATTATCAACCATTCTCTCATATATGTGAATTATGAATTAACAATAATAATTAAAAGGAAATTGAGATGGTTCATTTGGAATGACCATTATCATTTCACATTTAATGAATTTTGCAAGAATCAAAGAGCATCTTTCATGTGAAATGATGATGGTCAATATGTCAACATAGGTCAACAAGTCAACTAGAGTCAAATGGTCAACAACCCTAACCATGGCACAATTATCTTTTAATTAATATCATTAATCATAATTCCCATTTTCATTAGGGTTTGGAAAAAGACAATGGTCATCAACCCTAATAAGAATCCTATGCCTCTGGCTCTGTCAACTGTGCATACACACCCGCATCCGTGTTCCGAGGAACACGAATACACTGAGACAAAACCAATCCCAAAACATATACTAGGATCTGGCTTAAACCAAAGCCCGCTAGTAATAACTATTCGGACACCAAACGTGCACAAGTGCGCGGATGTGAACGAACCCCGTCGCAAAACCATGTGACCTCTACTCTGTTTTGCCCAAAGGCGAATAACCATCTGTGTGGGACACTAAGACTCGACACAACGCTGGCAGTGGGTTTAACCACAGGCCGCAAGCGATACTAGCTGTACATAACGGTCCCCAGGTAGATGCCGATAAGAAAACTGATGAGGTGAACCCATCCGAACTCCTACTGAGCCTGAATATGACAATCTCCGTACAGTCCGGTCTGTTCGTCTAAGAGTATCGCATGGCGGGCCTAGGGGGCTGTAAACGTCAGTCCCCTAATAGCGGTACAAGTCGTGTCGGAGTGTAGCCCAGAACACCCTGAGATAACACTGGAAACGCTACCAGTATATCTCGCTTGCCCTGGCCAGGGACTTTGTGTAATGGCTCTCCTAGACACAGCGTGATATCAACCCCTAATACCGGGAGAGACGAATCCTGTCTAACCGTCACTGCCTCTAAGTGCTTCGGGACTGCACCCAACTGCTACCTGTTTGCATGACTCAATTGAGCCGTGGTAGGGTAGCAATCTAAGAACAGTAGGAACACACTCGAGGCAAAGTGACAGTGTCAAGTCAGCGGACTAAGTTGTACTCATGTCACCTAGGAACTGATAACTGACGATAGGTATAGTACCAACCAACAGTTCCCGACGAGTCCTGTCCAGTGTACTCGTAACCTAACGAGCACCCGCATACTATCTCAAGTACGACGTACTAATGGCTGTGGGACAAACCATCTCCCCTGCTGGGATGAGAAGCGCATACGCTAGTCTACTCCGGAGTATCGATGCCCTATCTCGATAATCCTACTACTAGGGACCTGTATAAGGATGTGCTTGTAGATTACCCAGCCCCCACTAGTATGATTGCCATCACAACGCTGGTAATCAAGTAAAGATCTTAAGGGCTCCACTAATGTGTATAGACGATATGCTAAAAGAAACACATGCACACATTAAAGTAAAAACAAACCAAGTAGCATACTACTATTTTGAGCAAGATTGTCTATACAGCTGTGAATATCCCAAGCTTCCATTAAGTAATATACAAACTAGTATGATACAGTAATGGCCTCTAGGGCATATACACTAACAATCTCCCTCTTGCACAAAGGCCATGTACTGGCGTATCGAAGACCTATCATCTCGATCAGCCGCTCGAACTGAGTCTGGGGTAAGGCCTTCGTGAATGGATCTGCAGTGTTTTCTTCTGTAGCAACCCTCCGAACCTCGATCTCCCGGCGATCCACGATCTCCCTGATCAGGTGATACCGCCTCAAGATGTGTCTGGACTTCTGATGGGACCTGGGTTCCTTCGCTAAAGCTATAGCCCCGTTGTTGTCATAATACAGAGGTATTGGATCAGCAATGGATGGAACCACCTGAAGTTCTGTCAAGAACTTCCTCATCCAGACGGCTTCTTTTGCGGCATCAGATGCATCGATATATTCCGCTTCCATCGTCGAGTCAGCAACGGTTTCCTGTTTGTAACTCTTCCAACCACCGCCCCTCCATTGTGGGTAAAGACATAACCCAACATGGACTTGGAGTCATCCTGATGAGACGGTCAAAGAATTTGGCTTTATCAAAAATCCAGATGAACCATGCATCTATAGTAAAATTGTAGCATGAACTGTCATATTCCTCGTTTTATACGTGGATGCCATTCTCTTGATAGGAAATGACATTCCTATGCTACAATCTGTCAAAGGGTTCTTGTCACACAGGTTCTCCATGAAATACCTGGGTGATGCCTTTTACATTCTGGGGATCCGGATCTATCGTGATAGGTCCAAGAGGATATTAGGACTTTCACAGTCCAGGTACATTGACACCATACTGAAAAGATTCAGTTTGGATGATTCCAAGCATGGTAATTTACCGGCTTGTCACGGGATCACCCTCTCCAAAGAGATGTCTCCCAAGACTGATTTGGAAAGGGATTGCATGTCTATTATACCCTACGCCTCTGCGGTAGGCTCTATAATGTATGCGATGTTGTGTACCAAACCAGATGTAGCTTATGCTCTGAGTGTGGTAAGCCGGTATCAGTCAAACCCTGGGGAGAAGCACTGGATAGCGGTAAAGAACATTCTCAAGTACCTGAGAAGGACTAAAGAGATGTTCTTGGTGTATGGCGGAAAAGACCTCCAGATCGAGGCATTTGCTGACTCCAACTTCCAGAGTGACAAGGATGACTCCAAGTCCATGTCGGGTTATGTCTTTACCCTCAATGGAGGGGCGGTGTGTTACGAGGAACCCCGGTAAAGTGGCAATAGTTGTTGTCCATGTATGATACGAGGATGATCACCTTACTCTCTACTACCTTTTTGTATATACAAGGTTCATCTACTATTTTGATGAAGTCAAACTCTTTGACTACCACATCAAAACAGACGTTCCAACTCCGCGATGCTTGCTTTAACCTATAAAGCAACTTGCACACATTTCCGCTGCTCCCACTGTTTACGAAGCCCTCTGGCTGTGTACTTATAGACGTTCTCTTCTAAATCTATATTTAGAAAAGCAGTCTTGACACCCAACCACCAGATATCGTAATCATGGTATGTAGCAATGGCAAGTAGGATCCGGATGGACTCAAGCACAACCACTGGAAAAGGTTTCATCATTATCCACGCTTAGTCGATGACGAAAACCTTTAACAAGTCTAGCTTTGAAAGTCTCAACTTTTCCATCTACACCAAGTAATCTTCTCAAGATATACTTTCTCCTGATTGGGATTTAACCCTTCAGATATAGCAGCCAAAGTCCATACTTTGTTGGTGTACATGGATTCCATCTCAGATCGCTAAGCATCCGGCCATTCTTACAGAGTCCTTACTCTTGATGGCCTGCTCGAAACTAGTTGGGTCATCATCTCATGATGCAATCCTCGCTCCCACTGTCATCGAGAAACCGAAGTATTTCTCAGGCAGATGAGGAACCCTGCTAGATCGGCGGAGAGGCTGAGGTTCGTCGGAATCTATTAAATCCTTTGGTTATACCAAATCATCTGCTGTAGTTTGTATAGCTGGAACTTCTTCCAGTTCTACCTCATGACCACTAATTTCTTCATAAGAAATTCCCTTTCACAATGGTGGTATGTTGAGAAACAAAACATATTTTGTTCTTCTGTTAGGTAGAAGATATTCCCTTGCGAATGCTTGGGATATCCAACAAACTTCTACAGAACTAACCTTGCCTCGAACTTGTCCAGATTATACTTTTAGACATAGGCTGGACAACCCTAAATCTTAACAAACTTAAGATATGGGCTCTTCCCTTTTCATATCACATATGAAGTGGTAGGCAATGGATTTGATTGGAACCCTATTCAATAGGTATGCAGCTTCTCAAGTGCATAACTCCCAAAAGGAAACAGGTAACTCAGTAGTACTCATCATAGAGCGCACCATATCATATAGGGTGTGATTGCTCCGCCCCGATACACCGACGTGCTATGGTGTATACGGAGGAGTGATGCAGAGAGAGAATCTCATTCTCCTTTAGAAAAGCCCAGGAATCCCGTGCTCAAGTATTCTCCTCCCTGATCACATCAAAGGACATAATACTTATACATGTATTGGTTCTCTACTTCTGACTTATATTCTTTGAATTTCTCAAAAGCTTCAGACATGTGTTTCAACATGAACATATGTCCGAATCATGAGAGATCATCAGTGAATGTAAGGAATTACAAAGAACCAGTCCTGGCATTTATAGACTGGGGACCTACATACATCACTATGTATCGTTCCCAAAGGTTCACTGACCCTTCCTCTGTTTTCAGTAAACAGAGCTATTGTCATCTTGTCTTTATGACATGACTGGCAAGTTTCATAAGATGTAAATTTAAACTGATTTAAATATGCATCTATACGTAACTTAGCTAGTCGGATCGCATTGATATGACCTAGTCTACAATGCCTCAAGAAGAATTCGTTCATTTCTGAACTCTTCCTCTTGTGTGTGTTCTGTATACTAAGAACTGTAGTTTGGTTGAGAACGTCTATGCTTTTAGATAACGTTCCTGAACCGATCAACTCTTGATATAGGAAATGTGCAAAACATTATCGAACAATACAAAATCATATCCTTCTTTAATATAAAGAGACTGATATGATGTTGTATATCAGGTTCGGTATCTAATAACATTCGTTCAGAATCAATGTATTCTAGTAATACAGGGTGATAATTATCAACAGAGTTGGCTGCAACACTTGCACCGTTTCTATCTAATGAAATTTATCATCCGTTCTCAGTTCTCTACCTATCTGTAGCCCATGTAACAGATTACATTTACGGGATCCTGATCCGGTATCTCATACCCAGGACGTAAAGGATACTGAGAAACAGTTCTCTGTAATGAACACACCCGAAGAAGATGCATCATCACGCACTTTCTTCGTTTGGGCGGCATGGGAAATCTGGTATTCCCCAATTTCCTGCTCTGTCTTATAACAATTATAAGTTGGAGCGGGACCAACGTTCCCCAGCTCAGTATAACAAGCGGGTTTGGTAATTACATCCATATTATTATCTTGATTAAGGCGTGACATGGTCACTACCTGGAGAGAGAGAGAGAAGAAAACACTCTGCGTGCGCTCTTGCAAGATTAGATTGGTTATATATTTATCTAATCAGGATGGCTCCCACTGTTTTTATCAAATCTTTCTTCAAACCCTAAAAGAAAAGACTAGCCGGGATTAATTACACTCTTCAAGTTCGCCAATATTTGTTAGTGTATATGCCCTAGAGGCCATTACTGTATCATACTAGCTTGTATATTACTTAATGGAAGCTTGGGATATTCACAGTTGTATATACAATCTTGCTCGAAATGGTAGTATGCTACTTGGTTTGTCTCTGCTTTAATATGTGCATGTGTTTCTTTTAGCATATTGCTGGTATACATATTAGTAGAGCCCTTAGGATCTTTGCTTGATTACCAGCGTTGTGATGGCGCTCGCACTCGTGGGAGCTGGGTAATCTATAAGCACATCCTTATACAGGTCCCTGGTCGTTGGACTATCGAGACAGGGCATCGATACTCCGGAGTAGACTAGCGTATGCGCTTCTCATCCCAGTGTGGGAGACGGTCTGTCCCACAGCCGTTAGTACGTCGTACTTGGGATAGTATGCGGGTGCTCGTTAGGTTACGAGTACACTGGACAGGACTCGTCGGGAACTGTTGGTTGGTAATTTACCTATCGTCAGTTATCAGTTCCCAGGTGACATGAGTACAGCTTAGTCCGCTGACTTGACACTGTCACTTCGCCTCGAGTGTGTTCCCACTGCACTTTGATTACTACCCTACCACGGCTCAAAGGAGCTGTGCAAACAGGTAGTTTTTGGGTGCAGTCCCGAAGCACTTGGAGGCAGTGACGGTTAGACAGGATTCGTCTCTCCCGGTATTGGGGGTTGACATCGCGCTGTGTCTAGGAGAGCCATTACACGAGTAGTCCCTGGCCAGGGCAAGCGAGATATACTGGTAGGTTTCCAGTGTTATCTCAGGGTGTTCTGGGCTACACTCCGACACGACTTGTACCGCTATTAGGGGACTGACGTTCACCGCCCCCCTAGGCCCGCCATGCGATGTATCAGACGAACAGACCGGACTGTACGGAGACTGTCACATACAGGCTCAGTAGGAGTGCAGATGGGGTTCACCTCGTCAGTCTTCTTATCGACATCTACCTGGGGACCGTTACGTACAGCTAGTGCCGCTTGCGATCTGTGGTTAAACCCACTGCCAGCGTAGTGTCGAGTCTTTAGAGTCCCACACAGAGAGCTATTCGCCTTTAGGCAAAATGAGTAGAGGTCGCATGGTTTTGCGACAGGGTTCGTTCGCATCCGCGCACTTGTGCACGTTTGCTGTCCGGACAGTTTATACTAGCAGGCTTTGGTTTAAGCCGGATCCTAGTATATGATTTGAGATTGGTTTTTCTCATTGTGTTCGTGTTCCTCGGATCACGAATGCGGGTGCGTATGCACAGTTGCTTGAGATTGGGGGAGAGGACCTTGTTTAGGGTTAATGGCTTATGTCATTTTATTAACCCTATTGTTTTTGTGTGGATTATTGTTAATTGATAATTAGCTTAATTATTGTGCATGGTTGTTGTTGACAATTTGACTTCATTGACTTGTTGACCAAGTTGACAACTTGACCATAATCATTTCATTTGGAAGATGCTCTTTGATCTTTGCAAAAAATGAAATGATAATGGTCAATTCATGATTTATCATGACAATTTTCAAGCTAATTATCTAATTAGAATTATCCTCACATATTAGTGAGAATGGCTCACTATTATTCTCATTCTATCATATCTTTTCTCTCTCTTGCTCATCCTCTCCCTCAAGCTCTCTCCCTCTCATGTGTTGAGAAACAAAAAGCTTGAGAAAAACCCTCTCTTGATCTCCTCTTCTCACTTCTAGGGTTCAAGTCTTAGCATTTCTTGCACTCTAGTTACTCCTAGCTTGGAGTTGAAGCTAAAGGTGGTGGCTTTCGGGTGGATCCTTCTTTGACGGGAGAAGACAAGCAAGGTGATCCTTTTCGACCATACCTAGGAGCAAGGAGAGAAGGACTAAAGACCAAAGGTATAACCTTTCTTCACTTAGCTACTTTGTAGTTAGGGTTAGCTAGTTTATGTTTAGCAAAGATCCTCACAAGCTTAGTCCATGTTGCCTAAGTCATTAAAAAAAATCCGATTTTTATTATGTTTTCCGCCTCCCCGTAAGCACCGGGGTGGGCAACACGGACTTACAGTGGTATCAGAGCCTAACTAAACCTAAACTAGTTAAGTAGTTAAGTGTAACGAAGTTCGGAACCGGAAAAATCACAAAACCAAATTTTTACAAAATCCAAGTTTCTGTTAAAATTTTTCCTGCTCAAAATGAAAAACTGTACACATGTAAAATCGTCTCAGGGTTTTGTGAATACACCCAAGAAAAACGATACCCTAATTCCCTCAAGTCGCCGCGCTTCCGCCGCATGAAGTAGGTATATGCGGCGGAACCGCCGCGGATTGTGGTTATCGGCGCATCGTTTTTCGTGCAGAGTGTGTTGTTGTTGGTTTTGGGATTTTTAGTATATATTATATGTACCCAGATTCTACAGAAAAGAAATTTCTTTTTGGGGTCCTATAATTCCGTATTTTTCCGAACTTCACTGCACTTTAACTATATCGGTTATATCTGTAATGCTTGCATGTATTGAACGTCGGCTAATCGCTATAAGTCGATTAGTCGGGGTTATACATGATCTGTGATTGTTATTGGTTTGTGGATATGAATGGATTGGATTGTCGCGGGTGAATAGCCGGGTTGGATGTGAGATGAGCGTTTTTTTTTTTCTATCATTCATTTGTAACATGTAAATTGATGTAATAATATTCTTTGTATGGCCGCACAACCGGGTCGGGGTTGTAGCCGTCATTGTATAATTCTTTTTACTGTTTTTGCTCCTAGGATAGACCCATGGAGGGGGTGCACAAACTACCGGGTATCTCGAAGCGCCGAGTGGCCTACTCACGGTGGTGAGGGAGGTTGCTTCGCTTCGGGTGCTTGGCGGGTAGTTTGCCGCACCCGTAGGGGTCTTGGGTGGGGTTTTGGCTATTCACCGCGACCGTGTAATCCGCTTTGCGTTGCAGGCTCGAACGCATTGCGGATTCCTAGTATATCCAATGTATTCATCTGTGATCTGTAATGTCTATCATTGCTATATATTTATATACAATAACTATTTAGGCGTTGCTTATGTTTTACAGCCGCGCTAGCCCAGCCCCCGCTCTGTCGTTAGTTAAGTAACCTAACGGGTGATGACGGGGCCCCGTGGCGAATGCGAATGGCATAAGCGTACGTCATATTTTGGTTGTTTTCTGCAATGGTAGGATTAAATGATGGGACGCATTAAAAGAACTAATGCAAGAAATAAACCAAGTAAAAGTCGATTGGAACACTTTGAAAACCACTCGGTTCTTTTCAAAACTAAAACTTTTAAACGCGGAGCTTGAACCACTCCTTTTAAAAGCTATCTCGTTCCATCGATTATATCAAGTTCACTACGTTCACGGTTTCGCCAAAACCATCCGTAGCCCTCCGTCGTTTCATATGAATAATCAACGGTATTCAAGCTGTGTTTGTTGGCCTTAGTCAAGGCACAGTGTTTGGTAGCTGGTGGGTATTCATATGTTGCATAGATAGAATGCGTTGGTTTGAGACAGTCGTATTGCCTTGTTGGCCATAGTCAAGGGTGGATACGGGTGGGTTCAAATTAACCTGGATAACGACGGGTAGAACTTGACATGTGACTTATGATTTGTTGGCCTTAGTCAAGGTCATAAGAGCATGGGGTAAAAATCCACATCGGGAGTTTCATAAGTACTGAAACTTGCTAGCGTTGCATACCATTTGGAGTGTGATGATTCTGGTAGGATTCCTTCGGTTTTATCACGCGATGATATTTGGATCCCGATCCTACTGTGAGTATATGCTACTCCTCGGGAAAACTCTCACTTAACGATCAATGCTATAAACCTAGTAGGTGCCTAGAAAGGTGTTAGCGGGGCTACGCCCACAGGGAAAAGAGGTTACTTAATTAAGGAACTTCGCGAAAGCGTTGGAAAACCTCCCTCGAAGTACCGACACTGGCCTGGCTGAACGGTTAAGCAAGTATTGTACGGTGAGAATGATCCCGGCTAATCCTTTTCTTTACGGTTTGAGAAGGGATTCGAGAGACAGTGGGAGCCATCCAGTTTAGACAAACTAAAAACCACTCTAAACTTGCAAGAGCATCATGCTAAAGTGTTTCTTTTCTCTCTCCTAATTGCAGCGACCATTCAAGATGACCGGACTTAAGTTACTATTAGATAAAAACATATTGACAGGGCCAAACTACAAAGATTGGCTCAGGAATGTCAAGATGGCTATCACTTATGACAAGCTGGGGTATATACTTACCACCAAAGCTCCCCCCGTCCCAGGTCCCACCTCCAGCGTCGCGGATGTAGAAATCCGTAAGACATGGGAGATAGATTGCGCGAGGGCCAAATGCCTCGTATTAGCCTCGATGGACAATGATCATCAGAGGAGGCACGAGAATATGGACCTAGAGTCCATATTTCTCCATACAAAAGAACTGTATGGAGAGCAGTCTCGTATCGCAAGATACGAAGTGTCGAAGAAGCTCTTTTCGGCAAGGTTGGCCGTCGGATCATCGGTAGCGGACCACGTGCTTAAGATGATCGGCTACATAGAGGAGCTCGCGGACCTTGGGACCACGTTGGAGAATGAACTCTATACTGATCTGATTCTCCAGTCCCTTCCTTCCACTTACGCCCAGTTCATTCTTAACTTCAACATGCAAGGAAAGGAGGTTGAACTTGCCGAGCTTCTGAACATGTTGAGGACTGCTGAGGGCACCCTACAGAAGGGTAGGGAGACATCCACTTTGTTTGTAGGAGGATCTTCCTCTTCTAGGTCCAGGGCGAAAGCCAAGGGCAAGAAGAAGAAAGCCCCCGCCAAACCAAGAGGCGGTGTCGGTAAAGTGGATACGAAGGGAAAGGGTAAAGCAACAAAGATAGCGGGGAAGCTGGTGGGGAAGGAAGAATGCTTCTATTGTCACAAAAGTGGCCACTGGAAACAAGATTGCAAGGCTTGGAAAGCCAGAACACAGGATTTGAAGCGAGTTGCAGCTTCAGCTTCAGGTGTGTATGTTATTGAAAATTGTCTATCAATAAACTCTACATCCTGGGTATTGGATACCGGATCAGGATCTCATATCTGTAATTCTTTGCAGGCGTTGAGAAAGCGTAGAGTTTTGAAGGCAGGTGACATGACCCTCAGAGTTGCGAACGGTGCTAGCATGGATGCAGAGGCCGTGGGGGACTATCACCTGGGATTATCAGATGGACACTTTTTGGTTTTGCGTAGTTGTTATTATGTACCAAATGCAACCTGTAATATCATTTCTGTATCTTTATTATCTAAAGAAGGTTATGAATTTGCATTTGTAAGTAATGTAGTGAACATTCACCTTAATCAAGTGTTGATTGGGTCAGGTACATTGAACAACGGTATTTACGTTTTAAACCAACCACAGGTTTTCAATATCCAGAATACACACAAAAGAAAGTCTCCAGATATTAATCAGGCTTTCTTATGGCATTGTAGACTAGGTCACATCAATGAGACACGGTTGACTAAGTTACATAAAGAAGGATACTTGGATCCGTTCGAGTATCAGTCTTATGCCACTTGTGAATCTTGTCTCATGGGAAAGATGACAAAGGCTCCGTTCACTGGACACGGAGAAAGAGCGAGCGAGCTCTTGGGACTCGTACACAGTGACGTGTGCGGTCCAATGTCTACACATGCGCGAAGCGGTTACTCTTACTTCATTACTTTTACGGATGATTTTTTCAAGGTACGGTTATGTCTTCTTAATGAAACATAAGTCCGAGGCCTTTGAAAAGTTCCAGGAATATAAGAGTGAAGTGGAGAAACAAACCGGCAAAAGTATCAAGATCCTAAGATCGGATCGAGGAGGAGAATACTTAAGTGCCGAATTCCTGAATTACTTAAAAGAGAATGGAATTCTCTCTCAGCTTACTCCTCCATACACTCCGCAACACAACGGTGTATCGGAGAGACGGAACCGAACCCTATTGGATATGGTACGGTCCATGATGAGTAAGGCTGAGTTACCGCGATCTTTCTGGGGTTATGCACTGGAAACAGCTGCACATCTCTTGAACCAGGTTCCTACTAAAACAGTGCCTACCACACCATATCAGATGTGGAGTGGGAAGAAACCCTGTCTTAAATCCTTTAAGACATGGGGATGTCCAGCTTTTGTAAAAAAGCAGCATGCGGACAAGCTCGAGGCACGCTCAGTACAGTGCAAGTTTGTGGGATACCCAAAGAACTCCAAGGGGTATCTCTTCTATTACGCAGAGGAGCAAAAAGTCCTTGTTTCTCGTCATGCCCGCTTCTTGGAAACTGAGTTTTTAGAAAATCAGATAAGCGGGAGCGCAGTAGAACTGGAAGAAATTCCAGAACCACAAACCATTACTGAAAGCTTAGAGGAACCAGAAGGTTCGAAAGAACAGGACATTCCTATGCCACTCCGCAGGAGTAGTAGGCAGTCTCATCCGCCCGAGAGGTACTACGGTTTCCTCATTGACGGGGATAGAGAAGACTGCATCCTAGATTGTGATGAGCCTACTAGCTTCCAGCAAGCCATTCAGAGCGTCGACTCGGTAAAATGGCTGGATGCAATGCGGACCGAGATGGAGTCCATGTACACCAACAAAGTATGGACGTTGGACATTGCTCCAGACGGGGTAAAACCCGTAGGATGCAAGTGGATCTTCAAAAGGAAGATTGGTGTAGATGGACAGGTTGAGACCTATAAAGCTAGACTGGTAGCAAAGGGTTTTCGTCAGCGACCTGGTTTGGACTATGACGAAACCTTCTCTCCGGTAGCTATGCTGAAATCCATTCGGATCCTTCTTGCCATCGCTGCTTTCCACGATTATGAGATTTGGCAGATGGACGTAAAGACAGCTTTTCTAAATGGTCATTTAGAGGAGTGTGTCTATATGGACCAGCCAGAGGGTTTCATTCAGGGTGGGAGCAGCGGAAAGGTGTGCAAGTTGCTCAAGTCAATTTATGGACTCAAGCAGGCATCGCGGAGTTGGAACATCTGTTTTGATGAGACGGTCAAGGAATTTGGCTTTATCAAAAATCCAGATGAACCATGCATCTATTGTAGATTTGTAGCGAGAACTGTAGTATTCCTCGTTTTATACGTGGATGACATTCTCTTAATAGGAAATGACATTCCTATGCTACAATCTGTCAAGGGGTTCTTGTCACACAGGTTCTCCATGAAAGACCTGGGTGATGCCTCCTACATTCTGGGTATCCGGATCTACCGTGACAGATCCAAGAGGATATTAGGACTCTCGCAGTCCAGGTACATCGACACCATACTAAAGAGATTCAGTATGGAAGATTCCAAACGCGGTAATCTACCGGCTTGTCACGGGATCACCCTCTCCAAAGAGATGTCTCCCAAGACTGATTTGGAGAGGGATCGCATGTCTATTATACCCTACGCTTCTGCGGTAGGCTCTATAATGTATGCGATGTTGTGTACCAGACCGGATGTGGCTTATGCACTGAGTGTGGTAAGCAGGTATCAGTCAAACCCTGGGGAGAAACATTGGATAGCAGTAAAGAACATTCTCAAGTACCTGAGAAGGACTAAGGAGATGTTCTTGGTGTATGGCGGAAAAGACCTGCAGATTGAGGCCTTTGCTGACTCCAGCTTCCAGAGTGACAAGGATGATTCCAAGTCCATGTCGGGTTTTGTCTTTACCCTCAATGGAGGGGCGGTGTGTTGGAAGAGCTCCAAACAGGAAACCGTTGCTGACTCGACTATGGAAGCGGAATACATCGCTGCATCTGATGCCGCAAAAGAAGCTGTCTGGATGAGGAAGTTCTTGAAAGAACTTCAGGTGGTTCCGTCCATTGTTGACCCAATACCTCTGTATTGCGACAACAACGGGGCTATAGCTTTAGCAAAGGAACCCAGGTCCCATCAGAAATCCAGACACATCTTAAGGCGGTATCACCTGATCAGGGAGATCGTGGATCGCCAGGAGATCGAGGTCCGGAGAGTTGCATCAGAGGATAACACAGCAGATCCATTCACCAAGGCCTTGCCCCAGACTCAGTTCGAGCGGCTGATCGAGATGATAGGTCTTCGATACGCCAGTACATGGCCTTAGTGCAAGTGGGAGATTGTTAGTGTATATGCCCTAGAGGCCATTACTGTATCATACTAGCTTGTATATTACTTAATGGAAGCTTGGGATATTCACAGTTGTATATACAATCTTGCTCGAAATGGTAGTATGCTACTTGGTTTGTCTCTGCTTTAATATGTGCATGTGTTTCTTTTAGCATATTGCTGGTATACATATTAGTAGAGCCCTTAGGATCTTTGCTTGATTACCAGCGTTGTGATGGCGCTCGCACTCGTGGGAGCTGGGTAATCTATAAGCACATCCTTATACAGGTCCCTGGTCGTTGGACTATCGAGACAGGGCATCGATACTCCGGAGTAGACTAGCGTATGCGCTTCTCATCCCAGTGTGGGAGACGGTCTGTCCCACAGCCGTTAGTACGTCGTACTTGGGATAGTATGCGGGTGCTCGTTAGGTTACGAGTACACTGGACAGGACTCGTCGGGAACTGTTGGTTGGTAATTTACCTATCGTCAGTTATCAGTTCCCAGGTGACATGAGTACAGCTTAGTCCGCTGACTTGACACTGTCACTTCGCCTCGAGTGTGTTCCCACTGCACTTTGATTACTACCCTACCACGGCTCAAAGGAGCTGTGCAAACAGGTAGTTTTTGGGTGCAGTCCCGAAGCACTTGGAGGCAGTGACGGTTAGACAGGATTCGTCTCTCCCGGTATTGGGGGTTGACATCGCGCTGTGTCTAGGAGAGCCATTACACGAGTAGTCCCTGGCCAGGGCAAGCGAGATATACTGGTAGGTTTCCAGTGTTATCTCAGGGTGTTCTGGGCTACACTCCGACACGACTTGTACCGCTATTAGGGGACTGACGTTCACCGCCCCCCTAGGCCCGCCATGCGATGTATCAGACGAACAGACCGGACTGTACGGAGACTGTCACATACAGGCTCAGTAGGAGTGCAGATGGGGTTCACCTCGTCAGTCTTCTTATCGACATCTACCTGGGGACCGTTACGTACAGCTAGTGCCGCTTGCGATCTGTGGTTAAACCCACTGCCAGCGTAGTGTCGAGTCTTTAGAGTCCCACACAGAGAGCTATTCGCCTTTAGGCAAAATGAGTAGAGGTCGCATGGTTTTGCGACAGGGTTCGTTCGCATCCGCGCACTTGTGCACGTTTGCTGTCCGGACAGTTTATACTAGCAGGCTTTGGTTTAAGCCGGATCCTAGTATATGATTTGAGATTGGTTTTTCTCATTGTGTTCGTGTTCCTCGGATCACGAATGCGGGTGCGTATGCACAGTTGCTTGAGATTGGGGGAGAGGACCTTGTTTAGGGTTAATGGCTTATGTCATTTTATTAACCCTATTGTTTTTGTGTGGATTATTGTTAATTGATAATTAGCTTAATTATTGTGCATGGTTGTTGTTGACAATTTGACTTCATTGACTTGTTGACCAAGTTGACAACTTGACCATAATCATTTCATTTGGAAGATGCTCTTTGATCTTTGCAAAAAATGAAATGATAATGGTCAATTCATGATTTATCATGACAATTTTCAAGCTAATTATCTAATTAGAATTATCCTCACATATTAGTGAGAATGGCTCACTATTATTCTCATTCTATCATATCTTTTCTCTCTCTTGCTCATCCTCTCCCTCAAGCTCTCTCCCTCTCATGTGTTGAGAAACAAAAAGCTTGAGAAAAACCCTCTCTTGATCTCCTCTTCTCACTTCTAGGGTTCAAGTCTTAGCATTTCTTGCACTCTAGTTACTCCTAGCTTGGAGTTGAAGCTAAAGGTGGTGGCTTTCGGGTGGATCCTTCTTTGACGGGAGAAGACAAGCAAGGTGATCCTTTTCGACCATACCTAGGAGCAAGGAGAGAAGGACTAAAGACCAAAGGTATAACCTTTCTTCACTTAGCTACTTTGTAGTTAGGGTTAGCTAGTTTATGTTTAGCAAAGATCCTCACAAGCTTAGTCCATGTTGCCTAAGTCATTAAAAAAAATCCGATTTTTATTATGTTTTCCGCCTCCCCGTAAGCACCGGGGTGGGCAACACGGACTTACAATATTTCAGCCAGGCCAGTGCCGGTACTTTGAGGAAGGTTCCTCGTGCTTTCACACAGACCTAATTAAAATAAAGCTCATATTCCCAGGGGCGTAACCCCGTTGACACCTTTCTAGATGCCTACTTGATCGGCTAATTGTAAAGTGCAAAACTCTCACAGGATTAACTATTACTCGCAGTGGGTATCGGGATCCAACTATCTCATAGAAGGTATGCAATCTCATTGCAAATTTCAACACTTGAAACTCCCGATAAAGGTTTTTACCCCTAGTACTTATGACCTTAACTATGGTCAACAAATCATAAGCACTAGTCAAGTTCTACCCGTCATTTCGTGATTAATTAGACCCACCCACATGACCCTTAACTAAGGTCAACAAAGTCACGCGACTGTCCTAACTAATCGCATCATATGCGGTGTAGGAAGACATCACTTAGCTACCGTACACTGTGCCTTGACTATGGTCAACAAACACAGCACAAATACTAAGTACTCTACTTCCTAAAATGACGGAGGGTTGCGGATGGTTTTTAAGAAAACCTGTAACGCTTTGAACTTGATCTCGTTGCAGAATCAAATGGTTTTAAATGGAGTGTTTTTGAGGCTTTTGCTAGTTTCGCTAAAGAGGTCTCTCCCGGTGAAGGGATCTCGGCTCTTTCCTCATCGAATGAGGTGCATGATATTCACAATACCACTATGCAAAGCAAGAACTAGAAAAGCAGACAAAAGACAAACCGAAGGTTGTAGCATCTGCTAGTTATTGCTAAAGAGGTCACTCCCGGTGAAGGGATCTCGGCTCTTTCCTTATCGAATAAGGTGCTGGATGTTCTACAAGGAACACCGCTATGCAAAGAAACAACTAGATCTACCTAATTTTTGAAATTCGATTCCACAACATCATTTAGGTTTATTTTCTTTCATTGATCTCATTAATGAATGTCCCATCATATAAATCCACCTAAACATCACAGATAAATACAACGTACACTTATGCCATCCGCATTCGCCTCGATGTCCCGTCTGGACCGTTAGGTTAAGTAACTAACGGCAGAGCGGAACAGGGCTATCGCGGGCGTAAAACATAAGCAACGTCTATATAATATATCATATATACTATATACAGTATCTATCTGAATATATCACATGATCACATCACAAATAACGCAGCAGAAAACATTATATGAAATATTGGATATACTAGGACGTCCGTGTTTTATTTTGAGCCTGTATAAAACACGGATTCCACGGTCGTGATGAATAGCCAATCCCACACCCTTAGACCCCTGCGAGAGCGGCAAGCAATCCTACCAATTCTAGAGTTTGGAGACCCGGACTCGACTCCTCGAGATGGTCTCCCACTGGACCCTAGAACCCGGTTACTTTTGCTCCCCTCCTTGGGTCTATCCTAATGCGGAAAAGTAAATAATATACAATAGTGACATCATCCTCAGCCCGGAAGTTCCCCAATAAAAGAATATTACATACAAGTTTTTACATAAATGAAAATGAAAAACACTCATCTCACATAAAAACCCCCGGCTATTCAAACACGACGATCCAATATAACATATCCAGCAACACATAAAATCACATGTCATCAACGTAAGTAAATATGCGTATCCCAATTGCAGTTGATGTATAGCAACGAAACCGGCGATACACCACATATTACACTTACGGTCGCAGAAAAGAAAGTGTAAAACTACAACAGTTGGAAGCCGCAACCACCTTAGACATCGCATGCCTAACCAAATGAATTCCTTAGACATCACATGCCTAACAATTATAAACCCCGCATTTTAGTCTCATTATCGAAAACTCTTTTCAATATCAAGTTGGGCAATTCAACAGATTCCCGACATCCTGATCGAATGCTCGTCGCAAACTTTAGTAGACGGCCACACCCTCGGATGCTGTCGACGAAGTGCACTAAGGCGGAACACCGCTGCCGCGAGCACCCGAACGGATGCTTTTGGCGACGGGGTTCTCCTACAGTCACTTGGTCGGGGCTATGGGGCGTGGCTGTCTATTAAAGTTTACCGGCGAGTATCCGCGTACGCTACGTGATTGCGACGGACTTTTGATCACATCAAAATTCCGTGGCAACCGATCAAATGAGACTAAAGTGCTAGATTTATAACATTCATATTAGTTATCTCATAACTACATGTGGATTCCAAATATTGTATCACATTCAAGATAAATAGACAATGTTAAACTTTCCGATCGAATAAACAAACTCCCAAGTTTTCCCAAATAGCTCAACACTTGAGGGGAGTCTAAAAACATCCATTTTATGCCACAGTACCAACGGTCCAGCCGTAGAAGGGTCAAGCCAACGCCTCACATGTGGCACGCCGTACTGCCCCAAACCCTAAGGTTCAAAAGGCAGTTCAAGATGGTCACATAATCGAGTTAAGGTTTGTTGTCTTCTAGAGGGTCCATCGCGTAACTTGCACGGTTTGGAACGTTTTTAAACTACGGAAAAATTCAACATTTGGAAATTTTCCGGGTCGGGTAAAAGTGAGTTATTGATATCCGGTCGAACTTTTTAACACGTTCTAAAATTACCCGGACAAAATAAACAAAGTTAAATAATCCGATCGAATCATCAAGTCCCCAGTACAACCCAGAAAACTCAACTCTTGAGTATAAATTAAAAATTTCCAGAAAACACAGGAATTACAGACGGACATTACTGTGCAAACCACGTGCCATGATTCACCTTTTTGGCCGCGGAACCGCCGCGCAAGCAAGGTACGGCCGCGGTTCCGCTGCGCTTTGAGGGAATTAGGAGCACGTGCTGCAGAGTAATTCCTAGAAAACCCTGCCGGTTTTTTTTGAGTATTTTTAATTCACAAAAAATCGGAATTTCAGAAAAATTTCCAGAGAAGGGTTCGTGTCGGGGTTTCCGGGTTTGATCGGAGTTTAAACTTCGTCTAGACTTCGCGTAAAGCTTTAGCTTGGCTCTGATACCACTGTAGGGTTCCTAGGCACTCTAACAAGGTTCTACAAAGCATCTACCATGACCGATCAAAAAAAAAATAGTCGTGCCGAACAACCCTAACCAAGATCGTATACTAGAGATTATGCGAAAACTAGCAAGTTAAACATTTTAACTACAAGTGAAAGGGATTACAACCTTTGTAGATCCGGTCTTTCACTTCTAAAACTCCGTGTTGACGTCCCTTCACTGCGATCATCAGGATCCCGGACCCTAGCGATGGTTTCTTCGGAGAAATGAGCCGGCTAGGTCGTTGACTTCGAGGCCGAAGATGATCTACGTCGGGGAGACACTAACTCAAACTATTCCTTCACTTGGTCATGAACTTTGTGAAGAGAACACCCTATACTACATGGCATGTGGTAGAGGATGAAGAAGTAGGATGTGGGCTCACTTTAGAATTGATTTTCTCACACTTTTTCTCATGGCACCATTAGAGCTAGCAGGCTTTTCATGGAGCTCTATGAAGAAGAAGAAGAAGAAAGAATAAAAAATCATATGAATTAATTCCCTCAATAATGTAACCACGGGTGAGTTAAGCTATCATGCTTAACTCATGTAGAGAATTGACCAAGGTATGAGGTTAAGAGTTCGGTTAAAGAATATCAAGAGAAATGACAAAAGAGTGGACTTTGTCAAAGTTTCTCCATGCTTCTTCAAGCTTGATAACTTTGACTAAGTTCAACTCTTTTGTTAAATCTTAAGATAAAACAATAACCCTAATCTTGGTATAAGTCTCATACACCCATCTTGTGTGTATCATCAAGTATGACACAAACATATGTACACAAATATATATCACATATACACTTATGCACAAACTAGTGAGAAAAAAAATCTTAAGTGAGCTAATACTAGTTAATGTAATGTAATATATCAAATATATAATTATACATTAAATTATTAAATCAACTCTTGATTTAATAATCCGACTATAACCGACTAATATCAAAAGTAATAACTTATCGAATCAATACTTGATCCGATAACCCGGCTATATCGCATACAACCGATCAATGTCACAAATCGCGAGAATAGAATACGATATCTCATATCGTATCAATCTCGGTCCCGCACATATCACATATGCGCTCCTACTCCATTTCGCTTGAGCCAGGAATCCCCTGTGTAGGACTCTAAAGACTCGTCAATACGCCGGCAGTAGGTGATGATCATATAAAACACCCACAAGCCGCAAGCGGTCTGCTAAACGTAACGGCCACCCGGGTATTGAGCGATCAGAAGATCAACGAGCAAACCTGCTCACACTCCTGTGAATCCAATCAGTAACACTTACCGTACAGTCTGGTCTGTTCGTCTGATATGTCGCATATCTCGCCTAGGGGTGGTAAACGTCAGACCCCAGCAGCTTGATAAGTCATGCCGATGTAAGGTCCATAACAAGCATGAAACTACTGATAACACTTACCAGTAAATCAGTGCAACCCTGGCCAGGGATTTCCAGTTATGGCAAGTCGAGCATAGCTCAACATCAACCCCCAATGCCGGGATAGACGAATCCCCTCCTATCGCTCATTGCCTCCATGTGAATCGGGACTGTACCTAAAAACCACCTTTTTGCACGACTCAGTAGAGCCGTGGTAGGGTGGAAATGAAAGCACAGTGGGAGACACACAAGACTCTATGACGGTCTCGGGTCAACAGACTAAGCTGTACCAGTATCACTAGAGAACTGCCATCTGACGTAAGGTATAATACCATCTGGGAGTTCTCGGCGAGTCCATTCAGTGTACCCAGTCACCATTGAGCACCCGCATACCATCTCTGATGTCAAGCACCAATGGATATGGGATCATCCATCGCCCATCACATTGGTCGAGAAGATATACGCTAGTATACTCTAGAATATCTATGCCCCTTCTCGATATTTCCACGACTAGGAACGTTGAAGGATGTACTCATGGTCTACCCAGGCCCCACTAGTATGATCTACATCATAGTCCTAGAAGTCGAGTATACATCTTAAGGGCTTTATCAACATGTAACAGAGAGATAATAAGTATACATGTTAAGATAAAGAGCAACCAGATAGCGTACTATCATGTCGAGCAAGAAAGTCCCGCCTATATATGTCCCAGCATCCACTTCAATATACATCTCATGTACAGTAATGGCCTCTAGGGCATACATATAACTAACAAACCTTCCCCAAACCTAACTCTTACAAGTAAGGAACTACTCACTCATTATGGAATTAATAACTGGGGCAAATAAGAAACTTAACTAGGGAAGAAAAAAAACTAGGGCAGAAAAGAAATTTAAATAACTACAGCAAGATAAAAAAAACTTACTTCTTTATTGATGCACTCTTTGACAATTACAGGAATTGAAAATTTTAAACTAGATAAAAAGAGGCATCTCAAAAGAGGCACCCAAAAAGAGGCACGCTCAAAAAAGAGCAGTAAGGTTCCTATTTATAGAGAATAGAAACCCTAGGTTTACATCTGATCCATATCTTGAATTAAAAAAATACCCTTAAGAAAACTGAGTCAATGCACCGACGCACCGACACGCACCAACACGTGCGATGCACGGCCGCGGATCCGCGGCCATATGCCTTGTTCGGCCGCGGATCCGCGGCCATCTTGGAGGCTCTTGGGCTCTTTTGCTCAGGTATACTTCATGTTGCTTTTTCCTTAATTCTGAACTTGGTTCTTCAGAACGTCTTCTAGTTTCTTCCAGATTTCCACAGTGCAGAATGTTGTGAACTTTTCCCGTTTGCTTGGTGTTGAAGTCTTGAATTTTGTGCTGCCTTTGTACTTTGTGAAATCGAACCGTTCATTGATCTTCATTTGTACCCTAACTGTAGGCGGCATCATAAAGATTCTTCTATTTGTTGGTCGTAGTCTCACTTTTGTAGCGTTTTTTCATCATTTTCACTGTATTGTTCTGAGAACCTGTAATCTGCAACTATTCAACAGACAAGGATCAAAAGCACCTATTTATTTGTAAAATGATTAAGAATGGGGAATATAATAATGCAAAATTATGATGTGAACAAATACCCCCAAACTTATCTTTTGCTCGTCCGGAGCAAAACTTGTTTTATTCTCGAAAAAGCATAGCCTCACTTTCGCAGGGAAACGCGATTGCACTGAGCTCATGCAACAAGCCGTTAAACCTCTAGGTGTCCCTTGTAGGAGGAGTGTTGTCTCCTGAGGATTTTCAGCGGATACTACCCACAAAATCTTATCAATTTGGCCTATTGACTTTTATTCTTCAATTCGGTGTTCTAGCAAGAAATTCTATTATTTTCAACTCAGAAATTATCAACCCATATTTTTCACGCTTCCTTATCATTTAACTTAAGATTGTATATGTTCTGTAAATTCATTTAGCTTTTAGCATCTTTTGAATTTTCCTTCTAAGATTCCATCTCAACTTAGAAATTTTTATCATCTCTACTAAAGATAGAAGTCCTATTTGTCATTCCTATCTCTCATCTGAACCCCAATCATATACCCCTACGTGTGTGTATGTATCACCCCTACACTTGGAAATTCAATTCAAGCTCTTATACTCTTGTCCATCGTCCAAAGTACTTTTAGTTGGTGAATTTTTAGATGAAATTGCTCACACATCCTTCATGTGACCGTTAATATTTCTTGAGGTACTAACGACCGATTACAAAATGTGTTGCGCATTAAGGCGTAATTCCTCGTCTTGTAATACCTCAGGCTTTTAGCAGTGACTCCCAAACTAGTTGGTCCAAGGCACTAGATGATAAAACACCCTCGCTATATATTTTTTATTTTACGCAGCCATAAGTAATTACAAAACCGGTGTTCATTTTTTTTTATATCTCTTTATTCACACTTATAATTTTATTTTCCTTCATACTAAGGATTTTAGACAAGAGCATTTCAAGGTATCCTCTACTATTCCAAGTTTCAAGGTTCGTGTTTGTGCAAGTTGTAGGGTATATATTTTTAGAATTTAGACTTAAGATTCGGAATTATTTTTCAGACTTATACTCCAATAAAAATTTCAATACTCTTCCCTTATTTTGACTTTACCCAAGAAGTGAACTCAAAATTTGCCTATTTCTAAATAAACTACAAAGACATATTTTCTACCGTTAAATTTTAAGAAGGTTATTTTTAGGGCTTTTAATTTACTAAGTTTTGGATCTAGTTTTTCCTAGATAATTAACCGACTTGTCAAACTTAAGTCAAATATGGCTAAAATTGAACTTTTCAACTTTTATAATTTTTAATTTTTTTTTTTGATTTTTATGGATTTTAAAATAAGTATGCAAATGCAAAAATATACATATAAATGCGACGGAAGAAAGCTTACCGAGCACACCCCAAAACAAAAACTTGACAGTGTCCTCACTGTATGCCACACCAAGAGGGTCAAAAATGTCGGCACTCCCCTGTTTATTTATATATTTATTTTTATATATTTTTTATTGTTAAAAGAAAAACAAAATATATATACAAAAATGTCCCCCCTAAACTTAAGTGAGACAGTATTTCCACTGTTTAAGCGTTAAAGTTCAGAGTTAGGGAGGAGAAAAACACAGTATCAAGCTATACAAGGCCTTACATAGGCCAAAGGTTAGCACCGACCATTGAAAAATTTTATCGTTATAATGGTATGGTTGGTGAAAGATTGGAGTGTAGAGAAAAGAAATGAGAAGCACACGAGACCGTGTGGAGATAGAAGTAGTATATGGTCTCGTTGGAGGAGAAGAATGGCGGAAAGGAAAAAGAAATGGTGGTGGTGGTTCGACTTCTTCAGGTGGAGGTTGAGTAATCACAAAATCCGTGTCGTTTAGGAATGCAAGTTCTTCAGCAAAAAGTTCTTCAAAACTCTTATCGATGTAATTGAACATTTTGCTGTCAGTAAGTTTTGTGCCAGAATTTATCATACTTGATTTGTCAAAAATTTTGGAGGTAGGAGACTCAAAAAACTCATCTACCTCATTTTCAAAAGTATCCAAATCAAGTTAGCTTTCTGGAATTATCGAACTCAAAATATCGGGTTGTGATTCATTAACACTCGGTATCATTAAAGGAAGATTAGAAGAAGAACCAAAGAAAGTGGGAGAAAGAAGTGGAATACGAACTTGAGGGTGGAGATGGAGTGTATAAATTAGGACATTTTGTAATGACCGATGTGTAAAAATTGATTGTGCTAATCTATCAACCCACTGAGAAATGAGGTCAAATCCTTCAAGATTCATGAGAAAACATGGGTACGTCGAACTTGGTAAACCAGACAATGAAAATGAAAGGGATACGGTCTCGTGCGCGGTCAAAATGATGGAAAGGACGAAGGGGGGTCATTTAGAAAGGGTATCGGTTAAAGATTCAGGAGGGTGTACACGGTCAGTAGAAGGGACATGATGAATTGGAAAATCTGACTCATCAAACAAAACTGGTTTATCCTCAATAATTTCCTCAATATTCTCCTCAAAATTTAGCTTATCCATGCCATTCTTATCAAAATCAAAACGCATATGAAGTTCGGGAAAAACATTTAATGATTCGGGATAATGAATTGGAGAGAAAAACTCGACCAAATCTGCGGGTTCAACATCCAGATTATTCCCTGCGTCAATATCCTCAATCAAGTGAAAATCAATTTTTTCGGACACCTCATCAAAAGCATGGATATTTATCAATTCAGGTTCTAGATTGGGGGTGTAGAGGTCGAAAGAATTGGTGATGGTTTCACTTGAAAGGGACCTTTCACAATCTGGAAAATCAAGCACTACAAAGTCGCACAACTAATTAAATTTTTTATTTTCAACTGGTGAATCATTTGGGACACTTGATAGACATTCAAAACTGGAGTTGTGGGATTCAATTGGGGATGGGTAGGTTTGATTTTGAAGGGTGTATAGCTCACTCTCTCCACTCAAATTCTCGATCTGTCCAACCGCCTCATCATACATTGGAATTTTTGGAGCTAGTTGGAAACTAGCTACCGGGTCACTAGGTTGTATAAGGGCGGCCATGGACACATCCAACAGCCTCATCTGTTGATTTGTTGCTACAATATAACCTTCCAACGACTGTTCCAGACTAGACATGGGTTGTGAAGGGGTTTCAGTAAAAGAGTCAAAATTTTTTGTATTCTGGAAACTTCCAAATGGCTGTGTAGAAGCAATGTCTTGGGAAGGTGCGAAAGTCGGGTAGGACTGGTAGGAATTGAATGGTTGGACAGGAGTAGGATCAACATTTGGATAAAAAGGTGAATGGACTTGTTGATCCTAAGAACTGTAAGTGTTGAAAGGAGTGAAAGATCGGTTACGAGCTTGTTCAATATATTCAGCAATAGACATGGGTTTCGGAGTTACAACAGGACTCGAAAAAGGGGTATCAACGTAAGAAGGTGGTGAAGGTTGAAAAGGTTGATACAAAGTGGATTATGGAGTCTAACTGTTTCTTCTAGACGCTTCCATTCGATCTTTCAAAGAAATTTTTGGCATGGAGGGGTCGTCCATAATTCGACCAAAACAATGCGCGTAGGAAGCAATGTTTGGATGAGGGTACCAAAGTTCGGCAAGAGTTTTGCGAGGTGGGGTACCCATGATGCAAGAAAGGAGAAGAAAAAGAATGTGATGATTTTTTATTTATTATAAAAAAAAATTTATTTTAGAAAAAATTGTTTGTTTTTGGAGTTTTGAAATTTTTGAAAGTGTTTTTTTTCTTAGAAAGAGTTTTTGCAGAATTTGTACGGACTACTAAAAACTTTCAAACAGTCACAATATAAGCATGCATAATCAAGCGTAGAGCTAGGGTCTCCTAAGTCAACTAGACTGATCCTAACTGTTCCAAAGGGCAAGTTGTGAGATCCTCAAATCGGCTCTTCACCGCCAATTGTGGCCAGGTAAGCACAAGTAAAGAAAAGAGGGATCCGCTGGCGAATCACCGTGAGACGGGCATTTTAAAATTATCTTTCCTACTTGTCAAGCCTACGCACCACAAAGTCAGGTTTAGATAAACGACCGATGCCTACAACCTTTCGTTTGTCCTAATGAGCACGACAGTCCTTATTGGCTGAATCTAATATTTTTTTAATTGACTCGAGGGTTGATGCAAAATGCTTTTTGTGATTTCTAGGGTCTTAGGAAGGGTAATGAAATCCCCACCCAATCTTGATTGGTGTTATAGCCCCTTAAAAGTCCGTTTTAAATATGCAAAGCAATTAACACACCAAAAAACTAAAACACTTTCAAAAAAATTTTATTTTGCAGCGCAAAGAATCCTGCACAAAAACAATTTATTGGAGAGGAAGAATGATTTTGCGCAAAGAACCCTGCAGGAAAAATTTTCAGTGGAGTTCAAGGGGTTACAGAGGAGAAATGAATGCTTACAGAGACTTTTTGAAACACTGACGTCACCACTGCGCGGCAGATCCACGGCCAAAAACATGCAAGAGCGGCGGTTCCGCGGTCAGTCTGTTGGATCAGGTCTCCAAAATTTTTCTGTTTTCTGGTTATGATTCTCCTCTATCTGTTCAGATCTTCTGTTTCTTGATTTGTTTACTGGGATTTTCCAGATCTGAATCTGTCCGTCTTCTTTTCCTGCACACTTGCACAAAAAACCTTTCAAGAAGAACAAGATGATTTTTTTTTGATTTTTTTCCTTCAATTTTTATGTTTTAAAATTTTTCAATTTTTATAATTTTTTTATTAACCCGAAATTACACAAAGAAAGAGACTGCCGTCTCCCCGGCAACGGCGCCATTGGATTGGTAGGAGTTTTAGTGCTTACGCGTTTTTAAAATCAAAGTTAAGAATACCGCAACCAATAACAGTGTCGCTTGGTAGCTAGCCGGTTGAGTACGGGTCAGTCCACAGGGAGATGGATTCCTTTTCTTTATGTTCTAACGAGTTAATCCGAAAAAATGGTGGTTTTATTTTAGGTCTAAGAATGAGATAAAAGTTTATAAAAAGCTTGCTAGGGTTAAGATTAGGTTAGTTCGGAAAATCAATTATTCTCACCGCTTTCTATGCCCTAATTAAGAACTTTTAGGTGTTAAGGTAATAGTTAACAATGGGGATTAGCACGATAGGGGAGAAACTCGGTTTCTTCCCTTTTGTCCTTGTCCGTCCTTTCTTAACTCCTATCCTAACCTCTATGGAAAACAATCACAACTGGTCATTAACTAGGGTATCATCGCTACCTCGTGGGATAGGGTGCCGTAAGGAGCGATGTGTGTATGTATGCATAGAGCCTACTTTAAAATGTTGAACGAGCAAGAAAGGGGTGAGAGATTTTCATCTCTCAAACCTTCCCCAAACCTAACCCTAACAAGTGGGGAACTACTCACTCATTAGGGAATTAATAACTAGGGCAGAAAAGAAACTTAACTAGGGCAGAAAAATAACTAGTGCAGAAAAGAAATTTAAATAACTACAGCAAGATAAAAAAAAACTTACTTCTTTATTGATGCACTCTTTGACAATTACAGGAATCGAAAATTTTAAACTAGATAAAAAGAGGCACCCAAAAAGTGGCATGCTCAAAAAAGAGCAGTAGGGTTCCTATTTATAGAGAATAGAAACCCTAGGGTTTACATATGATCCATATCTTGAATTAAAAAAATACTCTAAAGAAAACCGAGTCAATGCGCCGACGCACCGACACGCACCGACACGTGCGATGCACGGCCGCGGATCCGCGGCCATATGCCTTGTTTGACCGCGGATCCACGGCCATCTTGGAAGCTCTTGGGCTCTGTTTCTCAGGTATACTTCATGTTTCTTTTTCCTTAAATTTTCTTCACTTGGTTTTTCAGAATGTCTTCTAGTTTCTTCTAGATTTCCACAGTGCAGAATGTTGTGGACTTTTCCCGTTTGCTTCGTGTTGAAGTCTTGAATCATGTACCACCTTTGTACTTTGTGAAATCGAACTGTTCATTGATCTTCATTTATTCCTTAACTGTAGGCGGCATCATAATGATTCTTCTATTTGTTGTTCGTAGTGTTACTTTTGTAGCATTTTTCATCATTTTCACTGTATTGTTCTGAGAACTTGTAACCTGCAACTATTCAACAGACAAGGATCAAAAGCACCTATTTATTTGTAAAATAATTAAGAATGGGGAATATAATAATGCAAAATTATGATGTGAACAGGTAGCAGTCAAAGCACAGTAGGAACTCACATGAGACAAATGGCGATCTCAGGTCGATAGACTAACCTGTACAAATCTCACCAGGGAACTACTATCTGACGACAGGTATAATACCAACTAGCATGTTCCCGGTGAGTCTGTCTGGTGTACTCATAACCCAATGAGCACCTGTATACATCTTAGGTGAACCAACTGACACCAATGGCTTGTGAGACCGGCCACCGCCCTTCGTCGGGGTGTTGATCTGTATACACTAGTCTACTCTGGAGTATCGATGCCCTGTCTCGAAACTCCCTCGACGAGGGACCCTTTAAGGATGTGCTTATAGACTACCGAACTCTTACGTATATGATCGCCATCATACTGCTGGTAGTCAAGCAAGAATCTTATGGGCTCTATCAACGTGTAATAGTGATTTGTAATGTCACCTAAGCATGTACACGATGATAAAGACAAACCAGATAGCATACTATCATCTAGAGTAAGACTATCCTACCGGTATATGTCATCCCTCAATCATTGCAACCACGTGCCTGCGATCTAATAATTAACTTTGAGGGCACTATAGCCAACAATCTTCCACTTGCACATAAGGCTAATTATTGCGGTGTCGCATACTCACAGCCCGTGTGATACCGAACACCCAACTCCTCTACTAATCAGTTTCACAAAGCTCGTTTGTAAAACTATTGCGTTCGAGAAATAGCCTCAGTGAGTTGATCCACCCTCATGTTTCTTTCTATGTCTCTCTTAATCTCAGGTTCACGGAGAAAGCCATCTCCCGAAATGAGCAATACCGTTCTTAGAATATGTCTGGATGTCTGATAGGACCCAGTTCATAAATGAACTCCAAATCCAGTAAACTTCTTAGACTGTATCGTCAATTGAATTTAATCAGTATCTTGTGCCACGCCTCCCTCAGTATCCGTTTGGACCACCTATCGAAACTACTGCCTCTCGTCATAGGGAAAACAATAACTCCGACAGTCACTCTGTCATCCAGGTCACCTTGGAAGCCTGGAATGATAACTGTCTCCCGAAGGAGGCTGCCGTTACCAAATTCCTAGAACATCCACTTATGCTCATAAACTGCTTCCGAATGTTTCTTTAGGATTGGATCAATATATAAACCTATTGCATCTTGTGCAAAAACAACATCTGGTGTGGTACTTGAGATCTCATGAATGACTCAATTACATAAGCAAGTGATATGCCAATCATGCACATCCCTTTCCCCTTTAGTTTGTAAGACACCTTTAGAGAGGGTGACTCCATCACCTGCAGGTACACCACCATGCCAGGAGCCATCCATTCTAAAATACTTTTAGAATACTGTCTAAGTACCCAGATTGGGAAACTAACCAAATCTAGATCTAAAACCATAGATCTAGTAACCAGAATATCTGATATTATATCCATATCCTATGTGGGGAAAAAATTGTGTGACAACCACAGTATAACCGATCGTAGTATAAGAATTTCACTTCTTACATCGTGCATGTCATCCAAATACCAGGACATCACACCCTACTACCTTCTTAACAGATCCATCCCTATTCTGATGAAGTCAAAGCCCATGACTGTCATATCAAAAAATAGATGATCTATCTCCGCTATATCTGCTTTAGTCTATAAATAGACACAAGCTGCTTGTCCACTATGCTTCTGCTACTCCCACTGACCACAACAACCCTCTGGCAGAGTCATATACACGTGCACTTCTAAAGCTAGTTCAGAACGACACTATACTCATCCTTCTGCCGGGTCTTATAGTCTAGAACAGCAGTAATGGAAAGTCTAGGTAAACAAGAACCTCCCTGTCACCGTCTTTGAGAATACCGAAGTACCTCTCGAGTGCCTGAGGTTACCCACCATATCTGCGGGGTGGATAATGCAATGTCAAACCTAATTGAATATTTAGGTTCTATTAAATTTTCAGTAATCGTCTGTAGTTCTGGAATCGCTTCCAGTTCTACCATACTCCCACTACTGTTTTATGAAAAAATCCATTTTACTAAAACTGTGGCGAGTCAAGAGTAATATCACTATTGATCTTCCAGATGGTAGAAAGTTAACCCTCGTCAAAGCCCGGGTTAACCCACAAACTGCGATTACAGAAACATGCCTTGAGTTATCCAGAGTCTGGTTTTAAGCATAAGCCAGACAACTCCATGAACCATTCTATATAAAAAAAATAGAAACAGAGGCACTAATTTAATTGGAATCAGATTCAAATCATGCAGCTGTCTCAAGTGCATCCCAACTAAATGGAAAGAGGCCGATCAACATTACTCAACTTAGGAGTGCATCCAAATATGAGTAATCTGAAAGAGAAACAAGTTTCTCAAAACCATTACTATCAACTAAATACCAAACACAAGTATCTACATCTTCGATCACCTTGAAGAATCCTGATACTTGCAACACATGGTTCTCTACTTTATTTTTGTACCTATAACTTCTCAAAACTTGGACCTTGTATTTCTACGAAACACATGTCTAAAACTGGAGAAGTCACAAGTAAACAGAATATAGTACGAGTACCTACCCATCTGTCCTAATGGACACTGGACAACATACAATACATTGTATAAGTCTCCTAAGTTTAATAACTCAAATCCTGTGCGTCGTATGTTAAAAACTGTACTATGGTTATGAAAGAATTACACCGCTGTTGAATGCTCCTTACCTAACCATAAACCGATATAGGTAAATGTCATGGACATAATTTCAAAAAGTTATATCTAACATTATAAAATAAACGTATAGATATATCAGTTTGAAATTGATTCATAACAACGGATATTCAAAACCAAATATTTGCCGTTCGGCAAAAACCCGGGCGATTTCCTCAAATATAACCAATTACAACAAATTCCGATATAATGAGGATGATCACCTAATTCCAAATAACTTACTCCTATTCATCATCTGTAAATCATACAGATGTGAGAATCAAACCTGGTAAATACATACCCTGAAGCAAGGGCTAATTGGGAAATCAGTTTTCTATTAACAATACACGGTGAAACCGAAACATGAATATGTTTCGAAGGGGTATCCGGTTATTCCTAGTAATGCCTCTTCCATTATCAGATTCACGACTTTAACCGTATATTTCTTTGCCATGTCTCCAAATTCTTTTATTTGTCTTTACTCATTACCTTCTGTACACCACACTTAGGCTAATTGATTTTCTTCCTTCCCTACCGTTCGGCACCAGCCTATGGTTGGAGACTATCCAATAAGCGTAATAGGTGTACTCTCCTAATCCTAGGAGTACTCGCAACCTGAGAGAAGTTAAAGATAAAAGACTACTGAATAAAGTTTATTCCATTTCTCCTGAACCAGAATCCATCCCCGAACTGCAACAAGTTCCTTCGAGTTCGTATATAACCATATGTTCATCACAGAATTTTGTATTTTATACCGCCAATTCTTGATCACATTGCATATAGGTAGGTGCTTTTAATCCGTATTTTCTGCATGTTTACAGATTACAGGTTTCCAGTCCAAAAGAATACAAATCCAAAAAAATCTCCACAGTTACGCCAAAATCCAGAACATCTGTCACAAATAGATAAAAGTCGGGTTCCAGTATCCGTCCAGTACCAGTTCAGAAGATGGGACGAAACTAGTTGTCATTTGTGACTAAATCAAGTTAGAAGTCAAAGGAGATAAAAGTCAAAGGAGAAGAAAATGAAGCAATCTTGGACTATGAAATCTGAAGATACTCTGGAAAAATTATTGCAGTTTAAAGTTTTCAAACATAAGGAAAAAAGAGTGCAAGACCAGAGAAATCAACTCGGCAGAGTTTGGCCACCCACCCACCGCGGAACCGTGGCCAAATTCCCACTTTGGCCGCGGTTCCGCGGTCGCCACGTGTCCTCATCTGGTGAAAAAGTGGGGTTATTCCTTTAATTGTATATGGGCTTATATTTTATTCTTATTGTTTCAGAACCATGCCTATAAATAGCCCAGAACAGAGCCAAGAAAAGTGTGCTTATTTTTGTGTGTAATTTTTGTATTAAGTTTTAGTTTAGTTTTTAATAAAAGAGTATTTTCTCCATCTTCCTCCATTAAAGCTTGTGTGAGATTTATTGAGTGTTGAAGAATGCAAGAAGTATTCTTTTTGTATATGCATCATTTGTAATTTAGTTCTTTATTTTGCTTGTAACTTCAATTGTTAAAAGTAGTTGTTGTTATTTGTTTTCTTTTTGTTTTAATTCTCTTCTATTATCCTTACAACCATGATGCTTAGTGTGATCCTTGACTAAGTGAGGTCCCAAATAGCTACTTGTGATTTTCTTCCTCAATTCTTATTACCCACTTTCTTTGTTTCATTTCATTTATCTTTTATAATGGGTGAGTAATTTCTCACTTGTTAGGGTAGGAAACGGAAAGTTTGAGAGATGGAAATCTCCCCCACTCTTCTCTTTGCCCAACATCTTGATTCGAACTCTCGTTAATTGATCCACAATCCGCTCCCTACGGCACCCTATTCTTTATAATAGCGGTGATACCCTAGTGAGACTGGCTGTGGTTGAATCAACTTGAGGTTGCGACTAATAGCCAAGAACGGACGGACAAGGACCAAAAAGAGGAAACTAAGTGTTGGAAAGCCTAGCTTATACTCGCAAGTTTCCTCCTTAGTCGTGCTAATCCCCGTTATTGCCGATTACCGTAACATCGATATTAAGAGTGGCAAATGAATTAAGTGAGCGACCTCCTAACTCAAACCAACCAAATCCTAACCCTTAACAAGTTCTCTTATCATTCATTTCTAATTAGCTAATCTTAAACAAACCTGGACACATTTGGACTTAACTCGTTAAAACATAAAGAAAAAGACTCTCATCTCTCTATGGATCGACCCGTACTCATCCGGCTAGCTGCAAAGCGAAACCGTCCTGATTGCGGTAATTAAACTTGAACACGCAAAAGAGTCTCAATCAAATGGCGCCGTTGCCGGGGAAACGGTAGTTTATTTCTTTGTGTAATTTCGGGTTAATTTGTGAATATAAATATAACCAAAAACAAAAAAATATATACTGTAAAAATCATCTTGTTATTCTTTGTGCAAGAGTGCAGGACAGGGAGATGTTCAAGTTCAGTGCCAAAGTCGTGGGGAGTTAGACCCATATCTCACGGCTACACCGCGGCGGATCAAGGAGAAACCCAAAATCCTCTGTGAGTATCCCAACCCTCTTCTCAGCTCCTTTTAACTCCACTGAACTGTTCTTTCTGCAGCATTCTTTGCGCCGCGCTAAAAAAAATAAAAAAATTGATTGCAGTTGATTGTTACCGCTTTGCATATATTAATACGGACTTTAAGGGGCTCTAAAACCAATCCAGATTGGGTGGGGATTTCATCACCCTTCCCAGGACCACAGAAATCACAAAAAGCATATGCATTGACCATTGCTTAAACTAAAAAATACTATACTCAGCCCTAAGGACTTCGCGCTCAATTGGACAGAGGACTAGTTACAGGCATCGGCCGTTTATCCTATCCTGACTTTTGCGGTGTCTAGGAAAGTGTGTCCAAGGCAAGTGGTTACTTAATTAGGACCACTACTTACATAGTGGGGAGCCTCCCACTTACCTGGCACTTACCTGGCCGCAATTGTTGGAGAAGAGGCGGTTTGAGGTCCTATTTCTAGCCCTTTGGAACAGTTAGGAGCTGTCTAGCTGACCTAGGTGACCCTAGATCTAGTTGTGATTGTGCATATCTTGTTTGTGATTGCTTGAAGCCATAAGTCCGTACATATTTCTGTAAAGCTCTTTCTAAAAAAAATTACAAAAAACCAAAAACTTTTATAAAAACTTGCCCTTTGTCACCAGAATCCATTTCTTTCACACACCTCTCATCGTATCTCTCCGCTGACGTTTTCTTACCCTCACATTCTACGCTTTGACTATACTAAACTCGTTTAGTGTATGTCCGCTTGGACTCGGGGCACTAGCGCCCGCCTAGTTCGCGTTACGTTAGTAGCTACCGACTACGCGATCGACTCAGACGTCGAAACTCCTTCCACGCCTCTTTCACCCTTACCCTTGCCGGCCAACTCCGACGTTGACCGAGATTCTGTCCATACATCTTCACCTTCACCTTCACCTTCCCCACACTCTTCTAATGAGATGTCGGGATTTCCTCATAACGTCACCTTGACTCCCCCGGGATTGATTCCACCTCCTATGGATGCGAATAACCCACAACCACCGCCTGTTGTAGCGCCACAGCGAATTGCGCTCCAAGATCGATTCTATCCTACTCGCGCTGCACTCCCTACCTGTCTTTCCCTTCCACCGGCTAATGGGGATAATTTTGAAATTAAGCCCCACTTCATTAACATGCTTCCGAAATTTCATGGGCTTGAATCTGAAGATGCCTATATCTTCATCAACAAGTTTCAAAATATTTGTGCCATGATGAAAACGACCCAGCTGTCGGACGATGCTATACGGCTACGGGTCATTCCGTTCACTTTGTGCGATCTTGCTGAAAAATGGCTGTATAGCATCGCTTCCCACTCCAAAACCAGTTGGGACGAGTTTGTGAAATCGTTTCTCAAGAAATTCTATCCGAATCATAAAACCGCGAGGATCCGTAACGAAATCAACCAATTCTCTTAGCTTCCTACTGAACCCTTCTGGAAGTGCTTTGACCGGTATAAAGACTTTCTTGTTCAGTGCCCTCACCACGGTATTGAGAAATGGCAACTTTGCCAAACGTTATACGAGGGCCTGAACCCAGCAACCAAGCAGTTCTTGGAAACCATTTGTCAGGGCCACTTCCTATCAAAATCTGACGAGGAAGCATGGCAATTCTTCGACGACCTTGCGGAAAAAACGCTTCAATGGGAGAGCACCAGACCAAGTACTTCTTCTTCTTCCTCTTCTTCCTCTTCTTCTACTGGTCAGTCTAGGGCAGGCATTCATCAACTCGATGTCTCTACTGCAATGAAAGCCGAAATGGCTGCAATAACGAAAAAACTTGAAGCGATAGAGAGCAAATTTTCATCTCCTGCTCTTGCCCCTGTTCTTCCCCTTCGTACCATTTGTGCTTGTTGTTCCGATCCATCTCACCAAACCGAAGAGTGTCCTTACAATTCACCAGCTCAAGGACAAGATCAGGTTAATGCTGCATTTCAGCAAAGACCAAGAAATGATCCATACTCTTCCACGTACAGCCCTGGATGGAGAAACCACCCTAACTTCGCATGGAACAAGAATCAAAATCAGTTCCAAGGGAAGAACAATTTTCAAAGGAGGCCTCCTCAACAACAAGCACAACAACAGTTTCAGCAGCCCTACCAACCCCAACCTTTTCAAAATGCGACGAACAATTTTGCGCCCAACAGTTCTTTTCCACAAAACAACTTTGTTCCGTCGAACAACGATAAGGTTTCCTCGCTAGAACGAAGTCTGGAGGCGTTCGTTAAACAATCGACACAATCCACCGCCAACATCCAGTCGACTATTCAGTCTTTGGTGCAACACACTGCTGCACACGGGCAAAGCATCAAGACCATCGAAGCCCAGATTGCACAGCTGAATGCGGCGTTAAGCGAGCAAGAAAAGGGGAAGCTTCCATCTCAACCACTCCCAAATCCCGGTCACCCACATAATGTACATGTTGCTCTTGAACAACAGAACCATAATGTGAGTGCCGTGACTACATTGAGATCGAGAAGGATGCTGCACAACAACATCGGCACAACAATTGAGGATAAGGACACCCCGGCCGCTTCTTCTTCTTCTTCTTCTTCGTCTTCTGAGCCTATTCTCCATTCATCTAAAGGCTCCTCTTCTTCTTCTTCGTCTTCTGCTCTGAACGGACCCACTTCTCACTCCACGAAAACAGCAACTCTGGGATCCGTTCCAGCTCCACAATCTCCTCCACAAGCGTTGGACTCAACCAATTTTAAAAACGTTCCATTTCCAAACCGGTTGAGCTTCAATAAACAAAATCCACAAATGGAGAAGATTCTGGAGTTGTTTAAGCAGGTTAACATTAACATTCCCCTTTTAGATGCTGCCCAACAAGTCCCGTCCTACGCGAAAATCTTAAAGGACTTGTGCACGAAAAAGAGGAAGTCTCAGGTACCCAAGAAAGTTTTCTTGGCTAGTGCTGTGAGTGATGCTCTTACCCAATCTTTACCACAAAAACGGAAGGACCCTGGCTGTCCTACGATTTCTATTACCATTAGGGATAAGAACATCAACCGCGCACTATTAGATCTTGGTGCCAGTGTTAACCTGCTTCCGTACTCAGTATATGAGCAATTAGGTGTAGGAGAGCTGAAACCCACACACTGTACTCTCCAAATAGCAGACCGATCAATCACCCATCCTAAGGGTGAGCTAGAGGATGTGTTAATCAAGGTGGGGACTTCATATTCCCCGTTGACTTCATTGTTTTAGACACACAGCCTGTAGCTAACCCCCGGAATTAAATTCCGGTGATACTCGGACGCCCATTCCTTGCAACCTCAAATGCTGTGATCAATTGTCGTAATGGTTCTATGAATCTATCTTTTGGAAACATAACAATTGAACTCAACATTTTCAGGTTGGGGAATCAGCCCTCCGAACTTAATGCTCATATACTAGACGTTTGTTCAATCCAGGAGATCACCTCAGAGGACTGTGAATTCGAGGAGTTTTTGTTCAATCGCGACGATCTTGACGCCACTAGTGCGTTCCTCTTCAAACCTGCCGTTACTTCTGCGCCCGACAATGACTACGAGTGTTTCACTTTCTCGACCGATCTTAGCCAGTCACCACCCGAGTTTGAATCCTTCGAATTTCCGGATGAGTTACCTGAACCATCCATCTCGGTCGCTTACACTCATTTTGAACCTTTGCTGGAATCCTTTGAGTTCGAGACCTTTTCACCAATCTTGCCTTCAATCGTTTCACCTCCAACGCTCGAACTCAAGCCTTTGCCGTCTCACCTTAAGTACGCTTACTTGGGTGAACTCGAGACCCTCCCTGTTATCATCTCGGCTTCTCTAGCTCCAGAGCGAGAGAAAGCCCTTCTTGCGGTCTTGCACAGCAATAGGCAAGCTTTTGGCTGGTCAATGGTGGACATCAAGGGGATTAGTCCCCTGATCGTTGAACATCACATTCATTTGATGGATGATGCCAAACCAGCTAGAGATCCACAAAGGCGACTCAACCAAGTCATGAAGAAGGCTGTGAAAAAGGAGATCGTAAAATGTCTAGATAGTGGTATCATTTACCCTATCTCTGATAGCCAGTGGGTCAGCCCCATTCATGTTGTTCCCAAGAAATCAGGTATAACGGTCATTACCAACGAGGTGAACGAGTTAATCCCTACTCGCACCCAGACTGGGTGGCGAGTATGCATCGATTACAGAAAACTCAACGCCGTAACGCGGAAGGACCACTTTCCGCTACCTTTCTTTGACCAGATGCTTGAACGATTGGCCGGACATGAGTACTACTGCTTTCTTGATGGGTACTCCGGCTATAATCAAATTCCCATCGCCGAAAAAGACCAGGACAAGACCACATTCACTTGTCCTTTCGGCACGTTTGCATATCGTCGCATGCCCTTTGGGTTATGCAATGCGCCCGCTACTTTCCAGTGGTGTATGATGGGAATCTTCTCAGACATGGTGGAAAAATTCTTGGAGATCATCATGGACGATTTCTCCATTTTCGCCGATTCTTTTGATGAGTGTTTGCTACATCTTGACGCTGTCCTTACTCGGTGTAAGGACCAGAATCTCACTTTGAACTGGGAAAAGTGCCACTTCATGGTGCGCGAAGGTATTTTCTTAGGACATATCATCTCGCAAAAAGGCATTGAGGTAGATAAAGCAAAGATTGAAGTCATTTCCAATCTCCCTCCTCCCAGATGCGTCAGAGACATCCGAGCCTTCCTTGGCCATGCCGGTTTCTATAGACGGTTCATCAAGGACTTTAGCAAGATTGCTCGGCCCTTGAATCTTTTGCTGGCCAAGGACACGACATTCGACTTCAACTCGAGCCGTATGACTACGTTCGAGTCATGAAAAAGCTCAATCATTTCTGCTCCTGTTCTTTCTTCTCCTGACTGGACACACCCATTTGAGATTATGTGCGATGCATCCGACTTTGCCATCGGTGTTGTCCTTAGACAATACATCAACAAGATGCCGCATGTAATCTATTATGCTAGCCGAACCCTGAACGACGCCCAACTGAATTATACAACAACTGAGAAGAAATTCTTGGCTGTTGTATTTGCTTTAGAAAAGTTCAGGCCCTACCTCATCGGCTATCCAGTCATTGTCTACACGGACCATTCTGCTCTGCGCCATCTTTTTGCGAAGAAAGATGCAAAATCTCGGCTAATACGTTGGATCCTCTTGCTTCAAGAGTTTAACCTTGTCATCAAGGACAAAAGAGGATGTGAGAACGTAGTCGCCGACCATCTCTCACGACTTCCTTCTTCGCCGTCGCTTCAAATTCCGATCAATGACGTTTTTCCGGATGAACAGCTCTTGACAGTATCTTGCGAACCCTGGTTCGTAGATATTGTGAACTATTTGGCCGCAGGATTACTACCGACTGAATGGTCAAGTCAGGACAGATTTCGATTCTTATCCCAAGTAAAACACTTTTACTGGGATGAACCCTATCTGTTCAAGTACTGTCCCGACCAGATTATTCGTCGGTGTGTCCCTAACGATGAGTTCAAGAGTGTTCTGTCGTTTTGCCACGATCAAGCATGTGGCGGGCATTTTTGCCCAAGAAAGACAGCTGAGAAAATCTTGCAATGTGGCTTCTACTGGCCACAACTCTTCAAAGATGCTCATGACTACTGCAAGACTTGCTCCCGGTGCCAACACTTGGGCCGGATATCCAAGAGAAATCAGATGCCGCTCCAACCGATCTTTGTTGTGGAGATTTTCGATGTTTGTGGGATTGATTTCATGGGGCCGTTTCCCAGCTCTTTTGGGAACTTGTACATCCTTCTCGCTGTTGATTATGTATCTAAGTGGGTCGAGGCTGTGCCCAGCCGGACTAATGACAACATGGTTGTCGTTAAATTTCTGAAGGAAAACATTTTCTCCCGGTTTGGGCACCCCCGAGCGATCATTAGCGACAACGGAACTCATTTCTACAATAAGACTTTCGAGGCCTTGATGCGGAAATATTCCATCAATCATAAGCTATCCACGCCCTACCACCCCCAAACAAGTGGGCAAGCCGAAGTTTCAAATCGGCCAATCAAGCAGATACTGGAAAAGACGGTTTCCAAAAACCGTAAGGATTGGTCGTTAAAACTCATTGATGCCCTTTGGGCATTACGAACTGCTTATAAGACCGATCTTGGCATGTCTCCCTATCGGCTTGGTTACGGAAAAGCTTGCTACCTCCCTGTGGAAATAGAGCATCGCGCATTTTGGGCGATAAAGGAGCTTAATCTGTCTCTCGAAGATGCGGGCAGCCATCGGAAGCTGCAGTTGAACGAATTAAGCGAGTTTCGGGATGAGGCTTACGAAAACGCGGTTGTCGTTAAGAACCGAATGAAGGTGTTTCACGATAAACACCTTTTGCGCAAAACATTCGTACCTGGTCAACAGGTACTGCTTTACGACACCCGGCTACATTTCCATCCTGGTAAGCTCAGATCTTGCTGGAAAGGGCCATATTTTGTGCGGAATGTATATCCGTATGAAGCTGTGGATTTGGAGAATCCAAAAGACGGTTCACTATTCAAAGTGAACGGACACAGGTTGAAACCATTCCACACCGCAGAACCATCAGAGGAGCTCTTGCTGTTGCAGGAGCCGGTTTACATCGACTAATATTCCTCCACCTACACCCAAACTTCGGTTATCCAGCCAAAAACAGTGGAAACCCTGTTTCAAATAAGTTTGGGGGTATGTATATACAATTTTGTTTTTTTTTCTTGTGTGCCGGGAAAAATTCCACTTCAAAATAAACAACAAAAACCAATAAAAAAAAATTCAAAAAAAAAATAAAAAATATATATATATATATATAATAATATTCTTTATACATAATTCTTTTATTTCATTATTCTTTGTATAGGGTTTTTTGTGCAAATAACCAAAACCCCTATAAATACATCTCTAAGCCATTTCAGAATTATTCTGCCTCAAACACAACCTCCAGGAAACCCTAGCCGTCTCAGTCAATTTTCAGAGAGCGTCGCCACCACTCCACCGCGGAACCGCCGCCAGAGAGCCCTTCCGCCGCGGAAGCGCCGCCACCTTTCTGACTTGCCCTCTGGATTTTTTCCAGAGGAGGTTTGAAATCTTTTTCCCCTATTTTCAGATCTGTAAAATTCTTTTTATGGCTCCACATTTCCAATTTGAAAGAAATTTCTCACTATTATTCGACCATAACATGTATGGTAGCTATTTTGGCGACGAAATCCGGAAACACGGATGGAATTATCTCTTGTATAACCATCCGAATGCATTCGCGCTTCCGGATCTCGTTGTACGGTTCTTTGATAGCATGGAGGAGGGTTGCTTTGAAAAATTCGGGTTTCTTCGCTTACTTTGGGGAGATCGAGAGATTCGAATAGACAGAGACTTCATTCATGAAGTCACATTGATACCCCGTATACCCGCTCATGACTAACCCCTCCAATTTGAGGATTACACGCCATTGATGGGCAATGATTGTTATAGGGAGCCTAGAAATAGGATTCAGGCGCGTACACTATACGCGAATGTGTTGACAGTGTGCCCATGGGCACAAAATAACATATTTGGCAGTTCGCACAATACGATGTTTTTCACACCTTCACTACACTTCGTGCACACGTTAATGACTAGAAACCCAAGTTATGATATGTGCACTGTGTTACTTCAGTCGATTGACGCTGGCAAACGTTCGGCCAATTATCCATGCCCAATGTTGGTGACATAACCGTGTCGCCATTTCCTCCTTGTTGAGGAGTTTGAATTTCACATGCATAATGGGGCACCCATTCGACCCCTTCTTGAGGGTGTCTCCACATCCTATACTCGACTCCACGATATATGGTCGCGCACCGAGCCGACCAAGAATATGATGGCCAGGACATCTAGCTCGAGCTCCACAGCGAGCGACGAAGAGCTCACCCCCGCTGCGCAAGCGCGCCTAATTCGACGAACACATAGGGGGGTAGAGAGAGTAATTGGGATGATGACGAACTTTGATCAGCGTCTAACGAACCTGGAATACGGAATGGCTGTTAGTTATATGTATGCCCTGGAGGCCATTACAGTACATTGGATGTATATTGCAGTGGATGCTGGGACATATATAGGGAGGACTTTCTCGCTCGACATGATAGTATGCTATCTGGTTACTCTTTACCTTAACGTGTACACTGATTGTCTCTCTGTTACATGTTGGTAAAGCCCTTAGGATGTGTACTTGACTACCTGGACTATGATGTGGATCATACTAGTGGGGACATGGTAGTCCATAAGTGCATCCTTCAAAGTCCCTAGTCGTGGGTGTATCGAGACAGGGCATCGATATACCAGAGTAGATTAGCGTATACCTTCTTGACCCATACAGATGGGCGATGGATGATCCAATATCCATTGGTGTTTGACATCAGAGATGATATACGGGTGCTCAGTAGAGACTGGGTACACTGGACGGACTCGCCGAGAACTCCCAGATGGTATTATACCTTACGTCAGATGGCAGTTCTCTGATGACACTGGTACAGAGTAGTCTGTTGACCCGAGATCGTCATAGAGTCTTGTGTGGTTCCCACTGTGCTTTGATTTCCACCTTACCACGTCCAAGAGGGCGTGCAAAACGGTGGCTTTTGGGTACAGTCCCGAATCACATGGAGGCAATGAGCGATAGGAGGGGATTCGTCTCTCCCGGTATAGGGGTTGATGTTGCGCTGTGTTCGATTGGCTATAACAGGAAATCCCTGGCCAGGGTTGCTGAGATTTACTGGTAAGTGTTACCAGTAGTTTCTCGAATTGTTATAGACATCATATCGACACGACTTATCGAGCTATTGGGGTCTGACGTTTACCACCCCTAGGCGAGATATGCGACATATCAGACGACGAGACCGGACTGTACGGTAAGTGTTACTGGTTGGATTCACAGGAGTGTGAGCGGGCTTGCTCGTCGATCCTCTGATCGCTCAATACCCGGGTGGCCGTTACGTTTAGCAGACCGCTTGCGGCTTGTGGGTGTTTGATATGATCAACACCTGCTGCCGGCGTATTGACGAGTCTTTAGAGTCATACACAGAGGTTTCCTGGCTCAAGCGAAACGAAATAGGAGCGCATATGAGATATGTGCGGGACCGAGAATAATACGTGTATGTGATACCGTATTCCATTCTCGCGATAAATGTATCGATTGGTTGTATGCGATATAACCTTGTTATCGATTCAAGCATTGATTCGATAAACTGATACATAGGATACTAGTCGGTTATATGCGATATGACCGGATCGTTAAATCAAGTGTTGATTTAATGATTTAATGTATAATTATATATTTGATATATTACTTTGCATTAATTAGTATTGGTTCACTTTAAATGGATTTTCTCACATGGATGTACAAGTTGTATATGTGATATACTTTTTGTGCAAATGATTGTATCATGTTTGATGATACATGTTTGCTAGGTTTTTTGTGTAAAGATCAAACCATGGTTACATGTTAATGGTTAGGGTTTTGATTTATTCGTTTATTTATTTGTTTATTCTTTTTGGAAAATAAATGGCATGAAAAGAAAATGGTGGCTTGATTTGTATTCTAGTTGAAGCTTCATGAAGCTTTGACCTAAGTGACCATTTTTGTCTCATGCTTAACCCTAACCATTCCCACTAACCCTAGTTTAGTCTCTACACTTGACCATGGTTGGTAGATGATAAGTATTATTACTATTTTCATTTTACTTAATACTTATCATAACATTTTCTTCTTCTTCTTCTTCATCTTCAACATGAAGAAACCTTGGACCATCAATGGTGATTGATGAAAAAGAGTGAGAAATCCAATTCTAAAGTCTACCCACTTCCTATTTCTTCATCCTCTACCTCTTGCCAAGTAGTATAGGGTGTTTCCTTCACAAGTTTTCATGGCTTGGTGAAAGTGGAGCTTGATCTAGTGATGCCTCGACGTAGATCATCTTCGGCACGAAGCCGACGACCTTGCCCGCCCATTTCTCAGATGAAGCCGACGCTAGAGCCCGGGATTTGATTTGGACAGCGAGGAGACTTCATCGCGGAGATATGGAGGTGGAGCACCGGATCTACAAAGGTTGTATTTCCGTTCTTTTTGTTAAGTCGTTAACTAGTTTCCTTTATCGCCTAGACTTCTAGTTAACGATCCGTATTAGGGTTTCTCGGCACCCGTAAAATTTGAAATTGGCATGGTTGATGCCTTGTGAGACCTCATTAGAGTGCCAAGGAACCCTACAGTGGTATCAGAGCCTAGCTAAAGCCTTAGGCGAAGCGTAGACGACGTTTGAAATCCGAACGAACCCGAAACCCTAATACAAAATGCTCTCTGGAAATTTTCTAAAAATTTGGATTTTTTCAATTAAAAATTCGCAGAAAATAGAGCAGGAAATTATAAGGATTACTGCAGAAAACGAAACCCTAATTCCACTGTAGCGCTGCGGAACCGCGGCAATAGCCTCCTTTTGCGGCGGTTCCGCGGCCGTTTGTGCTGATTAGGGATTTGTTTTGATACAGTAATGCCCGTATCTGTTTCCTCTGTTCTCTGGGAACTTTTAATCTGCACTCAAGAGTTGAGTTTTCTGGGGTTGTTTTGGGGATTCGATGATTCGATCGGATTATCATATTTTGTCTATGTGGATTCCGGATAATTTTTGAATATGTTAAAAAGTTCGACCGGATATAAATACCCAATTTTTCCCCTGTCGGGAAATTTCTAAGTGTTGGATTTTTCCGTGGTTTAACGACGTTCTAAGTAGTGCAAGTAACGCGATGGACCCTCTAGAAGACAACAAACCTTAACTCGATTATGTGACCGTCTTGAACTGCCCTTTGAACCTTAGGGTTTGGGGCAGTACGGCGTGCCACATGTGAGGCGTTGGCTTGACCCTTCTACGGATGGACCGTTGGTACTGAGGCACGAAGTGAATGTTTTTAAACTAGTTTCATGTGATGAGCTGTTTTGGGAAAACTTGGGTGTTTGCATGTTCGATCGGAAAGTTTAACATTTTCTATTTATCCGGAATGGGATACAATAATTGGAATTCACAATAAGTTATGAGATAACTGAATGAATGTTATAAACATAGCAGTTTAGTCTCACTTGATCGGTTGCCACGGAATTTTGATGTGATCAAAAGTCCGTCGCAATCACGTAGCGTACGCGGATACTCGCCGGGTAAACTTAATAGACAGCCTCACTCCATAGCCCCGACCAAGTGACTGTAGGAGAACCCCGTTGCCGAAAGAATCCGTTCGGATGCTCGCGGTAGCGGTGTTCCGCCTTGGTGCACTTCGTCGACGGTATCGGGGGTGCGACCGTCTACTAAAGTTTGCGACGAGCATTCGATCAAAATATCAGGAATCCTGTTGAATTGCCCGACTTAGTATTGAAAAGTGTTTTCGATAAAGAGACTAAAATGCGGGGTTTATAATTGTTAGGCATGCGATGTCTAAGTAATTCATTTGATTAGGCATGTGATGTCTAAAGGAGTTGCGGATTCCAACTGTTGTAGTTTTACACTTTCTTTTCTGTGACCGTAAGTGTAATATGTGATATCGCCGGTTTCGTTGCTATATGTCAACGACAATTGGGATATGCATATTTACTTACGTTGATGACATGTGATGTTATGTGTTGCTGGATATGTTATATTGGATTGTCGTGTTTGAATAGCCGGGGGTTTTTATGTGAGATGAGTGTTTTTCATTTTCATTTATGTAAAACTTGTATGTAATATTCTTTTATTGGGGCACTTCCAGGTTGCGGAAGATGTCACCTTTTGTATATTATTTACTTTTCCGCACTAGGATAGACCCAAGGAGGGGAGCACAAGTAACCGGGTTCTGGAGTCCAGTGGGAGACCAACTCGAGGGGTCGAGTCCGGGTCTCCTAACTCTAGAATTGTTAGGGTTGCTTGCCGCTCTCGTAGGGGTCTAGGGGTGTGGGTTGGGCAATTCATCGCGACCGTAGAATCCTTGTTTTATACTGGCTCGTATTGAAAACACGGACGTCCTAGTATATCCAATATTTCATATGATTCTTCTGCTGCGATATCTATGATGTGATCATGTGATATGTTCTGTGATGGATACTTTATATAGTATATATGATATATTATATAGGCGTTACTTATGTTTTACACCCGCGCTAGCCCTGCCCCGCTCTGCCATTAGTTACCTAACTTAACGGTGCACGAGGGGACATCGAGGCGAATGCGGATGGCATAAGTGTACGTCGTATTTATCTGTGATGTTTAGGTACTTAAATGATGGGACTTCATTAATTTGATTAATGAAATAAAAGAAACCTAAGATGTTGTAGAATCGAATTTCAAAATAAAACAGGTAGCTACAGTTCTTGCTTTGCACAGTGATATATATGATATATCCTGCACCTTATTCGATGAGGAAAGGACCGAGATCCCTTCACCGGGAGTGACTCCTTTAGCAATAACTGGCAGAAGCTACACACTCGGTTTGTCTTTTGATTGCTTTTAAGAGTTCTGCTTTGCACAGTGATATATATGATATATCCCGCACCTCATTCGACGAGGAAAGGACCGACGATCCCTTCACCGGGAGTGACTCCATTAGCAAAACTAGAAAAGCCTCAAAAACACTCCATTTTAAATCATTTGATTCTACAACGATATCAAGTTCATTACGCAATAGGTTTTCAGAAAAACCTGTCGTAGCCCTCCGTCATTTCAGATAAGTGGTAGTTAGTATTCGTGCTACGTTTGTTGGCCTGCGTTAAGGCGTAGTGTGCGGTAGCTAACTAGTATTTATCTGCTTATGCATATGATACAGATTGGATTAAGGTAGTCGTGCGACTTTGTTGGCCAGCGTCAAGGGTCGTGCGGGTGGGTTTAATTCAATCAGGAAATGACGGGTTGAACTTGACTAGCGCACTATGGTTTGTTGGCCTGCGTCAAGGTCATAGGACGCTAGGGGCAAAATTATCGGGAATTTCAAGTGTTGAAATTTGCAATGAGATTGCATACCTTCTATGAGATAGTTGGATCCCGATACCCGCTGCGAGTAATTGTTACTCCTAGGAGAGTTTTACACATTACAATTATCCGATCAAGTAGGTGTCTAGAAAGGTGTCAACGAGGTTACGCCTCTGGGAAAATGAGGTTTACATTAATTAGGTTCGTGCGAAAGCACGGGGGGCCTCCCTCAAAGTACCGACACTGGCCTGGCTGAAAGATTGGCGAACTTGTAGTGTGTAATTAATCCCGGCTAGTCTTTCCTTTTAGGGTTTGAAGGAAGATTTGATAAAAAGCAGTGGGAGCCATCCTGATTAGATAAAATAATAACCAATCTATTCTTGCAAGAGCGCACGCTGAGTGTTTTCTTCTCTCTCTCCAGGTAGCGACCATATCACGCCTTAATCAAGATAATAATATGGATGTATTGACCGAACCCGCTTGTTATACTGAGCTGGGGAACGTTGGTCCCGCTCTAACTTATAATTGTTATAAGGCAGAGCAGGAAATAGGGAATACCAGAATTCCCGTGCCGCCCAAACGAAGAGAGTGCATGCTGATGCATCATCTTCGGTGTGTTCGTTACAAAGAACTATTTCTCAGTATCCTCCGCATCCTGGGTACATGATACCGGATCAGGATCCCAGATATGTAATCTGTTACATAGGGCTACAGATAGGTAGAGAACAGAGAACGGATGATAAGTTTCATGAGGCAGAAAACGGGGCAAGTGTTGCAGCCAAGTCTATTGGTCACTGTCACCCTGTATTCCAAATACATTGATTCTGAACGAATGTTATTAGATACCGAACCTGATATACAAAATCATATCTATCTCTTTATTAGTAAAGAAATGATAAAATTTTGTATAGTTGGATAATGTTTTGAACATTTCCTATATCAAAAGTTGATCGGATCAGGCACGTTATCTAAAAGCATTGATGTTCTAAATCAAACTACAGTTCTTAGCATACGGAACACACTAAAGAGGAAGAGTTCAGAAATGAACGAATCCTTCTTGAGGCATTGTAGACTAGGTCATATCAATGCGACCCGACTAGCTGAAGTTACATTTAGATGCATATTTAAATCAGTTTGAATTTACATCTTGTGAAACTTGCCAGTCATGTCACAAAGATATAATGACACCAGCTCTGTTTAAAGGAAACAGAGAAAGAGTTGGTGAACTCTTGGGATGATACATGTTGATGTATGTAAGGTCCCCTGTCTACACATGCCAAGACCGGTTCCTTGTACTTCATTACATTCTCTGATGATCTTTCGAGATTCAGACCTATGTTCCTGTTGAAACACAAGTCCGAACCTTTTGAGATATTCACAGAATATAAGTTAGAAGTAGAGAACCAAATAAGGGTAAAAGTATTATGTCCTATGATGAGATCAAGGAGGAGAATGCTTGAGCACGAAATTCTTGGACTTTTCTAAAGGAGAATGAGATTTTCTCTCAGCATTACTCCTCCATATACACCATAGCACGATGGTATATCGGGATGGATCAATCACACCCTATATGATAAGGTGTGCTCTATGATGAGTACTACTGAGTTACCTATTTCCTTTTTGGAAGTTATGCACTTGTGAAGTTGCATACCTATTGAATAGGGTTCCGATCAAATCAGTTGCCTACCACTTCATATGTGATATGGTATGGGAAGAGCCCATGTCTTAAGCTAGTTAAGATTTGGGGTTGTCCGGCCTATGTCTAAAAGAAAAATCCGGACAAACTCGAGGCAAGGTCTGTTATGTAGAACTGGAAATGTTCCAGCCATACAAATTGCAGCTGATGATTTGATAGAACCAAAGGATTCAGTAGATTCCAACGAATCTCAGCCTCTCCGCCGATCTCGTAGGGTTCCTCACCCACCTGAGAGATACTTCGGTTTCTCAATGACAGTAGATTCCAACTAGTTTCGAGCTGGCCATCGAGAGTAGGACTCTGTAAGAATGGCTGGATGCTTAGCGATCTGAAATGGAATCCATGTACACCAATAAAGTATGGACTTTAGTTGCTAAATCTGAAGGGTTAAATCCCCATCAGGAGCAAGTATATCTTGAGAAGATTACTTGGTGTAAATGGAAAAGTTGAGACTTTCAAAGCTAGACTTGTTAAAGCGTTTTCGTCATCGACCAGGCGTGAATAATGATGAAACCTTTTCATGTGGCTATGCTTAAGTCTATCCAGATCCTACTTGCCACGGCTACATACCATGACTACGATATCTGGAGGTTGGGTGTCATGACTGCTTTTCTAAATAATGTTTTGGAAGAGAGCGTCTATAAGTACACAGCCAGAGGGCTTCGTAGACAGTGGGAGCAGCAGAAACGTGTGCAAGATGCTTTATAGGATAAAGCAGGTATCACGGAGTTGGAACATCTGTTTTGATGTGATTAGTCAAAGAGTTTGGCATCATCAAAATGGTAGATGAACCTTGTATAAACAAAAAGGTAGTAGGGAGTATGGTGACGATCCTCGTAGAGTACGTGAATGATATACTCTTGATAGGGAAGGAGTTTCCTATGCTACGCTCAGTCAATCTCCGCTTATCACAATGATTCTCCATATAGGATCAAAGTGATACCTCCTAAATCCTGGATTTTGGATCTATGAGATAGATCTAATTGGATGTTAGGAATCTCACTAGTAGTAGTGAGATGGTATCAATCGATCCTGGGGAGAATCACTGGAAGTGTTCCAGAGTGATAAGAACGACTGAATGTCAGTCACAGGCATTGTCTTAATCCTCAGTAGAGGGACGGTATGTTGGAAGAGTTCCAAGCTAGATACCGTGACATACTAGACGATAAAGGCAGGATACATCGCTACTTAAGATGCTACCAAAGTGGCTGTCTGGGTGTATATTGGTTCATGAGATGAACTACGTTCCAACCATTGTGAGACAATGGAGTTGTGGCTTATGCCGAGGAACGCCGGTCCCATCAGTGATCCAGACATATTCTAAGGCAGTTTCACCTGATCATGGAGATGGTTGATCTCCAGGGTGATCGAGGTTTGGAGAGTAGACACAGAGGACAACACGGCGGATCCACTCACGAAGGCCTTTTCCCAGAGAGAGACTTTTATGGGATGGTTGAGTATCAGATACTACAACCACTGCTATCAGATGGCCCTAGTGCAAGTGGGAGATTGTTAGTTATATGTATGCCCTAGAGGCCATTACTGTACATTGGATGTATTTTGCAGTGGATGCTGGGACATATATAGGGAGGACTTTCTCGCTCGACATGATAGTATGCTATCTGGTTACTCTTTACCTTAACGTGTACACTGATTGTCTCTCTGTTACATGTTGGTAAAGCCCTTAGGATGTGTACTTGACTACCTGGACTATGATGCGGATCATACTAGTGGGGACATGGTAGTCCATAAGTGCATCCTTCAAAGTCCCTAGTCGTGGGTGTATCGAGACAGGGCATCGATATACCAGAGTAGACTAGCGTATACCTTCTTGACCCATACAAATGGGCGATGGATAATCCCATATCCATTGGTGTTTGACATCAGAGATGATATACGGGTGCTCAGTAGAGACTGGGTACACTGGACGGACTCGCCGAGAACTCCCAGATGGTATTATACCTTACGTCAGATGGCAGTTCTTTGGTGACACTGGTACAGAGTAGTCTGTTGACCCGAGATCGTCATAGAGTCTTGTTTGGTTCCCACTGTGCTTTGATTTCCACCTTACCACATCCAAGAGGGCGTGCAAAACGGTGGCTTTTAGGTACAGTCCCGAATCACATGGAGGCAATGAGCGATAGGAAGGGATTCGTCTCTCCCGGTATAGGGGGTTGATGTTGCACTGTGTTCGATTGGCTATAACAGGAAATCCCTGGCCAGGGTTGCTGAGATTTACTGGTAAGTGTTACCAGTAGTTTCTCGAATTGTTATAGACCTCATATCGACACGACTTATTGAGCTATTGGGGTCTGACGTTTACCACCCCTAGGCGAGATATGCGACATATCAGACGACGAGACCGGACTGTACGGTAAGTGTTACTGGTTGGATTCACAGGAGTGTGAGCGGTCTTGCTCGTCGATCTTCTGATCGCTCAATACCCGGGTGGCCGTTACGTTTAGCAGACCGCTTGCGGCTTGTGGGTTTTTGATATGATCAACACCTGCTGCCGGCGTATTGATGAGTCTTTAGAGTCCTACATAGAGGTTTCCTGGATCAAGCGAAACGAAATAGGAGCGCATTTGAGATATGTGCGGGACCGAGAATAATGCGTGTATGTGATACCGTATTCCATTCTCGCGATAAATGTATCGATTGGTTGTATGTGATATAACCTAGTTAACGATTCAAGCATTTGATTCGATAAACCGATACATAGGATACTAGTCGGTTATATGCGATATGACCGGATCGTTAAATCAAGTGTTGATTTAATGATTTAATGTATAATTATATATTTGATATATTACTTTGCATTAACTAGTATTGGTTCCCTTTAAATGGATTTTCTCACTTGGATATACAAGTTGTATATGTGATATACTTTTTGTGCAAATGATTGTATCATGTTTGATGATACATGTTTGCTAGGGTTTTTGTGTAAAGATCAAACCATGGTTACATGTTAATGGTTAGGGTTTTGATTTATTCATTTATTTATTTGTTTATTCTTTTTGGAAAATAAATGGCATGAAAAGAAAATGGTGGCTTGATTTGTATTCTAGTTGAAGCTTCATGAAGCTTTGACCTAAGTGACCATTTTTGTCTCATGCTTAACCCTAACCATTCCCACTAACCCTAGTTTAGTCTCTACACTTGACCATGGTTGGTAGATGATAAGTATTATCATTATTTTCATTTTACTTAATACTTATCATAACATTTTCTTCTTCTTCTTCTTCATCTTCAACATGAAGAAACCTTGGACCATCAATGGTGATTGATGAAAAAGAGTGAGAAATCCAATTCTAAAGTCTACCCACTTCCTATTTCTTCATCCTCTACCTCTTGCCAAGTAGTATAGGGTGTTTCCTTCACAAGTTTTCATGGCTTGGTGAAGGTGGAGCTTGATCTAGTGATGCCTCGACGTAGATCATCTTCGGCACGAAGCCGACGACCTTGCCCGCCCATTTCTCCGATGAAGCCGACGCTAGAGCCCGGGATTTGATTTGGACAGCGAGGAGACTTCATCGCGGAGCTATGGAGGTGGAGCACCGGATCTACAAAGGTTGTATTTCCGTTCTTTTTGTTAAGTAGTTAACTAGTTTCCTTTATCGCCTAGATTTCTAGTTAACGATCCGTATTAGGGTTTCTCGGCACCCGTAAAATTTGAAATTGGCATGGTTGATACCTTGTGAGACCTCATTAGAGTGCCAAGGAACCCTACAGTGGCCACCCTATTGGCAAGAGAGGAAAGATCAAGATCACGATCCAGGGGCCCTAGGGCAGAGAGTAGTGAGGTAGGGACAAGCGAAGCAGCGTCTAGGAGGCGACGTAGGGGGCAGTGAGGACACTGCTATCAATAAGTTTGGGGGTGTGATTGGGTTGTAAATAGTTATCCTTGCATTACATCTGCACGTTTTATTTATCTTTTATGTAAATATTTGTTTCTACTTTGCATGTTTAAATTCTACATCGCATTTTTTTTTCTGCATTGCATTTTTTATAAATAATATATAAAAAAATGGAAAATGAAAAAAAAATCTTGAAAATGAAAACAAAAATTTTAAAAGAAAAAAAAATCTTATTTATTGACCATTTTTGACTCAAGTCCGATATGACAGTTAACTAGTTAGAAACAACTAGATCTTAAACTTAGTTAATTATAAACCCTAAAAAATAACCTTCCTTGAAATATAACTATAGAAAATATACGTCCCAGCGGTTTATTTTGAAATAAGCAAATTTTGAGTCTAGTTCTCAGGCTAAGTCAAAATGAGGGAAGAGTATAGAAGCTCGATTTGAAGAGTAAGTCTGAAAAATAATTCTGAATCTTAAGTCCAAATTTCTGAAAATATATACCCTACAAATCGCACATACACCACCTTGAAACTCGGAATAGTAGAGGATACCTAGAAATACTCTTGCCTGAAAGCCTAGTATGAAAGAAAAAACGGTATTTAAAGCTAAACACCAAAAGAGCACCATTGAAAAATATATCCGGTCTTGAAAAAGAAAAATAAAGAAAAAAAAAGAGAATAAAATACAAGACCTAGAAACTGCTATTTACGCTTTAAAGCTCACACATTTAGTAATCGGATGTTAGTGCCTCAAGAAGCATTAATAGTCGCATGAAAGATGTATGAGCAAAACCGTCCATTATTAATGAAAAGAAGTAGTGCTAGGTATTAAGGCAAGGGTATTATAGCTTGAACTGAATTTCCAAGTATAGGGGTGATAATTACACACACGTAGGGGTATATAATCAGAGTTTGGAGGAAAGATAGGAATGAAAAATAAGGTTTATTTCTTCAGTAGAGTTGATAAAAATTCTGGATTCGAGATTGCGCTTAAGAAGGAAAACTCAGGAGATGCTGAAAGCTTTGTAAAATGGCTAGACGTATAGGATCTTAAGTTAAATAAAAAGGAAGCGTGAAGAATACAGGTTAATGATTTCTAAGTTGATGATAATAGAGTTTCTGGCTAGAATGCTGAAATGAAGGATTAGAGTCGACGGCCAATTTGATCGGATTTTGTAGGTGTAATCCGCTGAAAACCCTCAGGAGACAACACTCCTCCTACTAGGGACACCTAGAGTTTTAACGGCTTGTTGCACATGCTCAGTGCAATCGTGTTCTTTGCAAAAGTGAGGTTAGGACTTTTTGCGAATAAAATGGCTTTGCTCGGGACGAGCAAAAGATAAGTTTGGGGGTATTTGTTCATCACAGAATTTTGTATTTTATACCGTCCATTCTTGATCACATTGCATATAGGTAGGTGCTTTTAATCCGTATTTTCTGCATGTTTACAGATTACATGTTTCCAGTCCAAAAGAATACAAATCCGACAAAATCTCCACAGTTACGCCAAAATCCAGAACATCTGTCACAAACAGATAAAAGCCGGGTTTCAGTATCCGTCCAGTACCAGTTCAGAAGATGGGACGAAACTAGTTGTCATTTGTGACTAAATCAAATTAGAAGCCAAAGGAGATAAAAGTCAAAGGAGAAGAAAATGAAGCAATCTTGGACTATGAAATCTGAAGATACTCTGAAAAAATTATTGCAGTTTAATGTTTTCAAACATAAGGAAAAAAGAGTGCAAGACCAGAGAAATCAACTCGGCAGAGTTTGGCCACCAACCCACCGCGGAACCGCGGCCACCGCGGCCAAATTCCCACTATGGCCGCGGTTCCGCGGTCTCCACGTGTCCTCATCTGGTGAAAAAGTGGGGTTATTCCTTTAATTGTATATGGGCTAATATTTTATTCTTATTGTCTCATAACCATGCCTATAAATAGCCCAGAACAGAGCCAAGAAAAGTGTGCTTATTTTTGTGTGTAATTTTTGTATTAAGTTTTAGTTTAGTTTTTAATGAAAGAGTATTTTCTCCATCTTCCTCCATTAAAGCTTGTGTGAGATTTATTGAGTGTTGAAGAATGCAAGAAGTATTCTTTTTCTATATGCATCATTTGTAATTTAGTTCTTTATTTTTCTTGTAACTTCAATTGTTAAATATAGTTGTTGTTATTTGTTTTCTTTTTGTTTTAATTCTCTTCTATTATCCTTACAACCATGATGCTTAGTGTGATCCTTGCCTAAGTGAGGTCCCAAATAGCTAGTTGTGATTTTCTATCTCAATTCTTATTACCCTCTTTCTTTGTTTCATTTCATTTATCTTTTATAATGGGTGAGTAATTTCTCACTTGTTAGGATAGGAAATGGAAAGTTTGAGAAAAGGAAATCTCCCTCACTCTTCTCTTTGCCCAACATCTTGATTCGAACTCTCGTTAATTGATCCACAATCCGCTCCCTACGGCACCCTATTCTTTATAATAGCGGTGATAACTTAGTGAGACCGGCTGTGGTTGAATCAACTTGAGGTTGCGACTAAGAGCCAAGAACGGACGGACAAGGACCAAAAAGAGGAAACTAAGTGTTGGAAAGCCTAGCTTATACTCGCAAGTTTCCTCCTTAGTCATGCTAATCCCCGTTGTTGCCGATTACCGTAACATCGATATTAAGAGTGGCAAATGAATTAAGTGAACGACCTCCTAACTCAAACCAACCAAATCCTAACCCTTAACAAGTTCTCTTATCATTCATTTCTAATTAGCTAATCTTAAACAAACCTGGACACATTTGGTCTTAACTCGTTAAAACATAAAGAAAAAGACTCCCATCTCTCTGTGGATCGACCCGTACTCATCCGGCTAGCTGCAAAGCGAAACCGTCCTGATTTCGGTAATTAAACATGAACATGCAAAAGAGTCTCAATCACTATACGATGGATTATCCAATAACTGTGGATCTTCGTAGTTATACGGGGTGTTCTTGAGAAATACAAAGGTGATGTAGGAGTGGTGATGAAATACGTGGTTTGGTCATGAATGATAGAAGTCGCAATTTACGTTGCCTTCTTTCTATTCTCTTTATTTGTCTTTACTTATTTCCTTCTGTACACCACACTTAGGCTAATTGGTTTTCTTCATTCCCCACCTTTCGGCACTTGCATATGGATTGGAAGAAGACTATCCAATAAGCGTAATAGGTGTACCCTCTCCTAATCCTAGGAGCCCTCATAACCTGAGAGAAGGTAAAAGGAAAAGACAACCGAATAGTCCTATTCATTTTCTCCAGAACCGGAAACCATCCTCGAATCTGAAACAAGTTTCTTCGAGTTCGTATGTAACTATACGATGGTCATATCTAATAAAAATGGGATCTGCGTAGTGATACGGAGTGTTACGGAGAAAACCAAAGGGTAAAAGAAGGAGCGGCAATGTTGTATGCAACTTAGACAATCCAAAACCCAGTGTTTTAAGAAAGTTCGGTTAACTTGGTCACTGAGTCATAATCTAGGGTCGGGCCAGGGTTGCTGCCAAAGAGAGAGAAAAGAAACACTTTTCGTGCACTCTAACCTAGATCAGAATTGTTAATCACTTTATCTAATCAGGATGTCTCCCACTGTAACCTTAAATTCTCCTCCAAACCTGAAAGAAGAATTAGTCGGGATCTCCTGAGGAGTAAACCAACTCATCAGTGGGATCGGGATCCAACTATCATCGCATGATAACATGATGGAATCCACTCACGTTATCACACTCCAGAAGGTATGCGCATGCCTGGCAAGTTTCATGTATGTTTGAAACTCCCGATGTGATTTTTACCCCATGCTCTTATGACCTTGACGAAGGCCAACATATCATAAGTCACATGTCAAGTTCGACCCGTCATCTTCCAGGTTAATTTGAACCCACCCGTAGATACCCTTGACGAAGGCCAAAATGGTAGTATGACTGTCCCAAACCAACGCATCTATCTATGCAATAGAAAAGTAACAAATAGCTACCATACACTATGCCTTGATGAAGGCCAACATACATAGCATGAATACTAAGTGTTGTAGGGTTCCTAGGCACTCTTATGAAGGTTTATAAAGCATCAAACATGCCCGAATAAAATTTTAGATGTGCCGAACAACCCAAAGACGGGATATTTGCTAGATTATTAGGGTTTAACATGCAAGATAACATCTTTAATACTAAGTGTGAGGGATTACAACCTTTGTAGTCCGCTCTTTCGCTTCACAAGCTCCAAGTAGAAGTCCCTTCGCCGCGATCCATGATCTCCTGGACTCAAGAGAGCCTCCACGACTCGAACGATCCATGATAGCTTGCCGTATTCCTTTTCTCCGATGATCTACGTCGAAATTGCAATAGCTCAAGCTCTCTCACTCTAATGAGGTGAACACCCTAATCTAATGGGCTAGATTAGATGAGGATGGTGGAGTAGTACTTATGCTTTCTTTTTATATCATTTTCTTATAAGAACTCATCACAAAAGAAATCACAAGTGAACTCTCTCTCAAACTCAAGAGAGAAGAAGATGAAGAATAATGAGAATAATGAGAATGATCCTTTTGTGATGAATAGTAGATAAGAGTATATGGTTGATTATGGAACCATGGTCAAGGATGAGAGGCTAAACCTTTGTAGAGAATAAACTAGAGCTAGGGTTTGGTTAGGTTAAGCATGAGTCAAGGATAAGTATCAACCATAATATCTTAACCAAGACAAAAGAGAATCCTTCTAGAATGAACAAGAAGGAGCTAACCCTAATCAAACACTAATCCACTTTTATCATCCTTAAACATGTTTCATAATAAATCATATCATGTCACAATAATATATACCACATATATATTATATATTTGCAACAAAAGAAAATAATACAATTAATATATATCGCATATATATCAATGTATTAATCCGGTGAGAAAATGAAATTATAAAGCGAGCCAATATTAGATAATGTAATATAATATATCATATATATCATTATACATTAAATCATCGAATCAACACTTGATCCGACGATCCGGCTATATCGAATATAACCGACTAATATATCATGTACTGATTCATCGAATCAACACTTGATACGATGACCCGGTTCATATCTAAATATCACGAGAATATAATACAGTATCTCATATCGCATTATCCTCGGTCCTGCACATATCACATATGTGCCTCTACTCCGTTTTGCCTGAGCCAAGAAACCTCTGTGTAGGACTCTAAAGAATCTTCAATACGCCGGTAGCAGGTGATGATCATATCAAACACCCACAAGCTGCAAGCGGTCAGCCAAACGTAACAGCCACCCAGGTATTGAGCGATCAGAAGATCAACAAGCTAGCCTGTCCGTTCTCCTGTGAATCCAATCAGTAACACTTCCGTACAGTCCGGTATGTTCGTCAAATATGTCGCATATCAAGTCTAGGGGTGGTATACGTCAGACCCCAGTAACCGATAAGTCGTGTCGATGTGAGGCTCATAACGGGTCGAGAAACTACTGGCAACGCTTACCAGTATATCTCTATATCAGCCCTGGCCAGGGACTTCCAGTTATAGCCAATCGAACACAGCACAACATCAACGTCTATACCGGGAGAGACGAATCCCTTCCTATCGCTCATTGCCTCCATGTGATTCGGGACTGTACCCAAAAGCCACCATTTTTCACGCCCTCTTGGACGTGGTAAGATGGAAATCAAAGCACAATGGGAATCACACAAGACTCTATGACGATCTCGGGTCTACAAACTACCATGTACCAGTGTCACCGGAGAACTGCCATCTGACGTGTGGTATATCACCATCTGGGAGTTCTCGGCGAGTCCGACCAGTGTACCCAGTCTCCACTGAGCGCCCGTACACCATCTCTGATGTCAAACACTGATGGATATTGTTAGTGTATATGCCCTAGGGGCCATTATTGTATCATACTAGGTTGTATATTACTTAATGGAAGCTTGGGATATTCACAGTTGTATATAACAGTCTTGCTAAACTTGGTAGTATGCTACTTGGTTTGAATCTACTTTAATATGTGCATATGTTTCTTGTATCGTATCACTTATACATATTAGTAGAGCCTATAGGATCTTTGCTTGATTACCAGCGTCATGATGGCAGTCACACTAGTGGGGGCTGGATAGTCTGTAAGCAACATCCTATACAGGTCCCTGGTCGTTGGATTATCGAGATAGGGCATCGATATTCCGGAGTAGACTAAGTGTATACGCTTCTCATCCCAGTTGTGGAGATGGTCTGTCCCACAGCCATCAGTACGTCGTACGAGAGATAGTATACAGGTGCTCGTTAGGTTACGAGTACACCGGACAGGACTCGCCGGGGAACTGATTGGTTGGTATTATATCCATCGTCAGTTAACAGTTCCCAGGTGACATGAGTACAGCATAGTCCGCAGACTTGACACTGCTGCTTCGCCTCGAGTGTGTCCCACTGTTCTTAGATTGCTACCCTACCATGGCTCAAAGGAGTCGTGCAAACAGGTAGCAGTTGGGTGCAGTCCCGAGCACTTGGAGGCAGTGGTGGTTAGATAGGATTCGTCTCTCCCGGTATTGGGAGTTGATATCGCACTGTGTCAGAGAGCCATTATGCAAAGTCCCTGGCCAGGGCAAGCGAGATATACTTGTAGGTTCCAGTAGCTTCTCAGGGTGTAATGGATTTCGCTCCGACACGACTTATACAGCTATTAGGGGACTAACGCTTGCCGCCCCCTAGGCTTGATATGCGATAATCTTAAACAAACAGACCAGACTGTATGGAGATTGTCACATCAGGCTCAGTAGTGGTTCGGATGGTTTTCCTCATCGGACTTCTACTTTGGGACCGTTATGTTTAGCTAATGCCGCTTGCGGTCTGTGGTTAAACCCACTGCCAGCGTAGTGTCGAGTCTTTAGAGTCCCACACAGAGAGTTTCCCTGCTCCAGGCGAAACGATATAGAGGTCGTATGGTTTTACGACAAGGGTTCGGATGCGTACGTGTGTTTACGCACGTACGACTTTTCGGACAGTTTTTACTAGTCGGCTTTGGTTTAAGCCAGATTCTAGTATCGGGTTACTGGATTTATACAGTCTAAAGTTTTTCCGTGTTTTCACGGATTGGAGGGTCGTTCTCGTAATTTGTCGGGAAGCTTCTAGAAGAGTGGTGACTAAGGGGTTAAGGTGGCATTGCATTAAATGAGATTAGTGACTCATTTGAGTGATTCATCCAAGTCAATAATGCATCATAAATGCTTAATGACTCATGGAGATGAATCACGCAAAGATATTTGTGAAGCATGGTTGTTAATTCTATTATTTGATTTTTGGATAAATAATAATGCTTCATATATATCATGATAAGTTCATTATCTCATTTCATTATAATTCTCACATTCTCTCTCCTCAAGCTCACTCTTTTCAAACCCTAACCCTAACCTCTCATGAGTTGAGATCAAGGGTTAGCTAGACTAATACATCCATAACCTCACTCTATATCCCCTAGGTAGCATAGATTAGCACTTTATGCAACCTAGTTATCTCAAGTTTGAGATTAAGCTTGGCGTAGGAGCTTTCGGGTGGATCTTCTTTGATTCGAGGAGGCCGTTGAGGTGCCGATGTTCCAAGGAGCATGAGAGGAGTGGATGACCGTGATGAAGACCCGAAGGACAAGTAACATGAGGTATAACTTCGTATCCGAGTAGTTAAACCTCTAGTAGATGGTTAGCAATGGTTTAGATAACGATTCATGCGCTCAAGTCCATGTTACGAAGCTTTGATAATCGTTTTTCATATATTCCGCCTCCCCGCAAGTTCGTGGGGTGCGTGACATAGACATACAGTGGTATCAGAGCCAACTAAACAATTACTAGCTTGTTAGCAACTGATTAGAAGTTCGATCGACGGAAAACACGAAAAGAAAAACCGAAAACCTTAAGTTTCTGTTAATTTTAAACTTGTCTGAAAAAATATCTGACATACCTTAAAATTCACAGCAGGGAAATATATGAGTTATGGGAAAATACGAGCCAGTGACTCGGTAAAACGGCCGCGGATCCGCGGCAACAGAGAGCTTCTGCCGCAGATCCGCCACCGAGTCAACGCCGAGTTGACTCGGAGTTTCATAGTAATTCATATTTTTTGGGCTTTTGTCTTTCTGTATGTTCTGTTTCTACCCAGGTTGCTTCTTTGCTGGTTGACTTTTGGGGTAAACACGGAATATGGTGATCGATCGATATTCTAAGATATTTGCTAATTGGGTTTTTTATCTGTAATGTTTAATGTGTTCGTAAACCTCCCCTAACTGCTAGTATGTCGGTTGGCAGGGGGTTGCACATTTCTGAAATGTTTACTGTTTATGTATATGAACTGTGTTGGACTGTTGTGATGATTAGCCGGGGTTTGATATGGGTTTAATATTCATTCATTCGATGTAAATGTAATTTGATGTAATATTCTTTAGCGGGGCACATCCAGATTGCGGTTGTAGCCACCGTTGTATTATTTCTTTTTACTGTTTTTGCTCCTAGGACAGACCCAAGGAGGGGTTCACAAACTACCGGGTACGTCGAAGTGTTTAGTGGCCTACTCACATTGTTGAGGGAGACCGCTTCACTTCGGGTACTTGGCGGGTAGTTTGTCGTACCCGTAGGGGTCTAGAGTGGGGTAATGACTATTCATCACAACTGTGTAATCCGTCTTTTATTGCAGGCTCAAAGCAAATGCGGATTGCTAATAAATCCAATAAAGTTCATCTGTGATCTGGAATGCTTATTATTGTGTCTGACGAATGTACAATATCTATATATGATAGCTATTAGACGTCACTTATGTTTTACACCCGCGCTAGCCCAGCCCCCGCTCTGTCGTTAGTTAAGTAACCTAACGGGTGATGACGGGACCCCGTGGCGAATGCGGATGGCATAAGAGGACGTGGTATTTTCGTTGTTTTCTGCAATAATAGGATAAATGATGGGACGCATTATTATAATGCAATGAAAATAAACCAAAGTTAAGTCGTTGGAACAAATTTAAAAGAAACCACTCGGTTATTTTAAAAAGGATCAGAATTTTTTAAATTGCGGAGCGTTAACCACTCCTTTTAAAAAGTATCAGGTTCCTTCGATTATATCAAGTTCACTACGTTCACGGTTTTGCCAAAACCATTCGTAGCCCTCCATCATTTCATTTGGGTATTCAGTAGTATTCAAGATATGTATTTTGGCCATTAGTCAAGGCATAGTGTTTGGTAGCTGCTGCATAGATAGATGTGTTGGTTTGGGACAGTCGTATTACTTTTTTTGGCCCTTAGTCAAGAGTATATACGGGTGGGTTCAAATTAACCTCAATAATGACAGGTAGAACTTGACATGTGACTTATGACATTTTGGCCCTTAGTCAAGGTCATAAGAGCATGGGGCAAAAATTTATATCGGGAATTTCTAAAGAAACTGAAATTTGCAGTAAGAGCATACCATTTTGGAGTTTGATGAATGTTGGTAGGATTCCTTCAACATTATCATACGATGATATTTTGGATCCCGATCCTACTGTGAGTATATGCTACTTATCAGGAGATTCGTCACTTAACGATCAATGCTATAAACCAAGTAGGTGCCTAGAAATGTGTAAGCGGGGTTACGCCCAAGAGAAAAGAGGTTATTTAATTAAGGAACTTCGAGAAAGCGTTGGAAAACCTCTCTCGAAGTATCGACACTGACCTGGCTGAATGGTTAAGCAAGAATTGTACGGTGAGAATAGTCCTGGCTAATTCTTCTTTTATGGTTTTAGGAGGGATTCGAGAAATAGTGGGAGCCATCCTGTTTAGATAAATTAAACCACTCTAAACTTGCAAGAGCATCGTACTAATAGTATTTTCTTCTCTCTCTTAAATTGCAGCGACCATGTGACCACACATAGGTTACATCTAGATAACAAATTGACTGAATCTTAGTTATATGACTAGCAGAAGTCTGTCCAGATGTCCATTGCCTATGACAAGCTGGACCACCCTATTACTACTCAAGATCCCGCCGTCCTAGGTCCAGTTTCCACTATCGCGGATATGGATATCCGTCAGACAAGGGAAAAAGATAAAGCGAAAGCCAAGTGCCTCATGTTAGCTTCAGTTAATGGTGTATACCAGAAGCAGCACGAGAAGATGGACTTAGTTTCCATCTTTCTCCATAACAAAGATTTATATAGAGAGAAATCTTATATCGCAAGATATGAGACCTCGAACGAATTAATTCAAGCGAGGTTGGCTGACGGGTCATCTGTAGGGGACAACGTCCTTACAATGACTAGCTATATTGATGAGCTCCAGGACCTGCAGACCACGTTGGGAAACGGGTCAGATACTGACTTGATTCTACAGTCTCTACCTTCTATCCTGAAGGAAACCAGGGAAGTAGAAGGAAAGAGAAAGGCAAAAGTTTCGGGACTGGATATAGTAAAAGAGGGACGTTCCTATTGTTATGGGATTGGGCATAGGCAGAAAGATTGCAGGGCTTTTGAAGCCAGTAGCCAGGATACGAAGCATGTTGTGGCTTCAGCCTCAAGTGTATTTGTAATTGAAAACCGTATGTCAATAAACACTACTTCCTGGGTACTAGATACCGGAGCAGGATCTCATATCTGTAATTCATTACATGCTTTGAGAAACAGTAGAGTTATAAAGGTGGGTGATTGGTCTCTCAGAGTTGCAAACGGAATGACAGTGAACGCTGAATCCGTGGGAGAATATCGCCTAGGTTTGACAAGTGGGCATATATTGATTTTACATAACTGTTTATATGTACCTAGTATGACTTGTAATATCATATCAGTGTCCTCACTTTCGAGAGAGGGATATGATTTTACATTCGTAAGCGATGTAGTTAACATCCACCTAAATCAAGTTCTGATTGGGTCCGGTACATTAGATAACGGCATATACGTATTAAGTCAAGCTCAGGTTTTCAATGTCCAGAACACTCTTAAAAGAAAGTCTCCAGAAATAAATCAGGCTTTCTTATGGCATTGTAGACTAGGTCACATCAATGAGAGAAGGTTGACTAAATTACATAAAGAAAGATATTTGAATCCGTTCGAATATCAATCTTATGCTACTTGTGAATCTTGTCTCAAAGGAAAGATGACAAAGACTCCGTTCACTGGACACGGAGTAAGAGCAAGCGAGCTCTTAGGACTCGTGCACAGTGACGTGTGCGGTCCAATGTCTACACATGCATGAGGTGGTTATTCATACTTCATTACTTTTATGGATGATTTCTCTAGGTATGGATATGTCTTCTTACTGAAGCACAAATCCGAGGCCTTTGAAAAATTCCAAGAATACAAGAATGAAGTAGAAAAACAAACAGGCAAGTGTATAAAGACACTGTGATCTGATCGAGGTGGTGAATACTTAATTGCCGAGTTCCTGGGTTACTTAAAAGAGAATGGAATTCTCTCTCATCTTACTCCTCCATACACACCACAACACAAAGGTGTATCAGAAAGGAGGAATCAAACCCTATTAGATATGGTTCGTTCCATGATGAGTAACGCTGAGTTACTGCGATCATTCTGGGGATATGCACTAGAATCAGCTGCATATCGTTTGAACCAAGTTCCCACCAAGACCGTGCCTACCACACCATATCAGATGTGGAGTGGGACCAAACCTTGTCTAAAATATATTAAGACATGGGTATGTCCAGCTTTTGTAAAAAGGCAGCATGCGGACAAGCTCGAGGCACGCTCAGTAAAGTGTAAGTTTGTGGGATATCCAAAGAACTCCAAGGGATATTATTTATATTACGCAGAGGAACAAAAGGTTTTTTGTTTCTCGTTATGCCCACTTTCTGGAACATCAGTTTTTAGAAAAGGATACAAGTGGGAGCGAAATAGAACTGGAAGAAATTCCAGAACCACAAGCTATTACTGAAAGCTTGGAAGAACCAGAAGGTTCAGGAGAATAGGACATCCCGATGCCACTCTGCAGGAGTAGTAGGCCATCTCATCCGCCTGAGAGATACTACGGTTTTCTCATAGATGGGGATAGAGAGGATTGTGTCATTGATGAAGATGACCTTACTAGCTTCCAGCAAGCCATTCAGAGCGGTGACTCGGTAAAATGGCTGGAAGCAATGCGGACCGAAATGGAGTCCATGTACACTAACAAAGTATGGACTTTGGACGTTGCTCCAGATGGGGTAAAACCCGTAGGATGCAAATGGATCTTCAAAAAGAAGATTGGTGCAGATAGACAGGTTGAAACCTATAAGGCTAGACTTGTTGCAAAGGGTTTCCGTAAAAGACCTGGTTTGGACTATGACGAAACCTTTTCTCCAGTGGCTATGCTTAAATCTATTCGGGTCCTTCTTGCTATTGCTGCCTTCCATGATTATGAAATCTGGCAGATGGACGTAAAGACGGCTTTTCTAAATGGTAATTTGGAAGAGAGCGTCTATATGGATCAACCAGAGGGATTCATTCAGAGTGGGAGTAGTGGTAAAGTATGCATGCTGCTTAAGTCCATTTCTGGACTAAAGCAGGCATCGCGGAGTTGGAACATCTGTTTTGATGATGCTGTCAAAGAATTCGACTTCATCAAAAATCCAGATGAACCTTGCATATACAGTAAAATTGTAGGGAGAGCTGTTGTATTCCTCGTCTTGTACGTGGATGACATTCTCCAAATAGGAAATGATGTTCCTATGTTACAGTCAGTCAAAAGATTCTTGTCACATAAATTCTCCATGAAAGACCTGGGTGATGCCACCTACATTCTGGGGATCCGGATCTATCGTGATAGATCAAAGAGGATGTTGGGACTTTCACAGTCCAGGTACATAGACACCATAGTGAAAAGATTCAGTATGGATGATTCTAAGCGCGGTAACCTACCAGCTTGTCACGGAATCACCCTCTCCAAAGAGATGTCTTCCAAGACTTATTTGGAAAGGGATCGCATGTCGATTATACCCTACGCTTCTGCTGTAGGCTCTATAATGTATGCAATGTTATGTACCAGACCAGATGTAGCATACGCAATGAGCGTAGTAAGCCGGTATTAAGCAAACCCAGGGGAGAAGTACTGGATAGCAGTAAAGAACATTCTTAAGTACCTGAGGAGGACTAAGGAGATGTTCTTGGTATATGGCGGAAAAGACCTCCAGTTGGAGGCCTTTGCCGACTCCGGCTTCCAGAGTGACAAAGATGACTCCAAATCCATGTCGGGTTATGTCTTTACCCTCAATGGTGGGGCGGTCTGTTGGAAGAGTTCCAAACAGGAGACCGTTGCTGACTGAACGATGGAAGCGGAGTACATAGCTGCTTGCGATACCGCAAAAGAAGCAGTCTGGATAAAGAAGTTCCTCACAGAACTTCAGGTGGTTCCTACCAGTGTTGGTCCAATACCTCTGTATTGTTACAACAACGGCGCTATAGCTTTAGCGAAGGAACCCAGGTCCCATCAGAAGTCCAGACACATCTTAAAGCGGTATCACCTGATCAGGGAGATCGTAGATCGCCGGGAGATCGAGGTGAAGAGAGTAGAGACGGAGAATAACATTGCTGATCCATTCACAAAGGCCCTTCCTCAGACGCAGTTCGAGAGGCTATTCGAGATGATAGGTCTACGATATGCCAGCTCATGGCCCTAGTGCAAGTAGGAGATTGTTAGTGTATATTCCCTAGGGGCCATTATTGTATCATACTAGGTTGTATATTACTTAATGGAAGCTTGGGATATTCACAGTTGTATATAACAGTTTTGCTAAACATGGTAGTATGCTACTTGGTTTGAGTCTACTTTAATATGTGCATATGTTTCTTGTAACGTATCACTTATACATATTAGTAGAGCCCATAGGTTCTTTGCTTGATTACCAGCGTCGTGATGGCAGTCACACTAGTGAGGGCTGGGTAGTCTGTAAGCAACATCCTATACAGGTCCCTGGTCATTGGATTATCGAGAGAGGGCATCGATATTCCGGAGTAGACTAAGTGTATACGCTTCTCATCCCAGTTGGGGAGATGGTCTGTCCCACAGCCATCAGTATGTCGTACTAGAGATAGTATACATGTGCTCGTTAGGTTACGGGTACACCGGACAGGACTCGCCGGGGAACTGATTGGTTGGTATTATACCCATCGTCAGTTAACAGTTCCCAGGTGACATGAGTACAACATAGTCCGCAGACTTGACACTGCTACTTCGCCTCGAGTGTGTCCCACTGTTCTTAGATTGCTACCCTACCACGGCTCAAAGGAGTCGTGCAAACAGGTAGAAGTTGGGTGCAGTCCTGAGCACTTGGAGGCAGTGGCGGTTAGATAGGATTCGTCTCTCCCGGTATTGGGAGTTGATATCGTACTGTGTCAGAGAGACATTACACAAAGTCCCTGGCCAGGGCAAGCGAGATATACTGGTAGGTTCCAGTAGCTTCTCAGGGTGTAATGGATTTCGCTCCGACACGACTTATACAGCTATTAGGGGACCGGCGCTTGCCGCCCCCTAGGCTTGATATGCGATAGTCTTAGACGAATAGACCGGACTATACGGAGATTGTCACATCAGGCTTAGTAGGGGTTCGGATGGTTTTCCTCATCGTCCTTCTTATCGACATCTACCTGGGGACCGTTACGTACAGCTAGTGCCGCTTGCGGTCTGTGGTTAAACCCACTGCCAGCGTAGTGTCGAGTCTTTAGAGTCCCACACAGAGAGTTTTCCTGCTCCAGGCGAAACGATATAGAGGTCGTATGGTTTTACGACAAGGGTTCGGATGCGTACGTTTGTTTACGCACGTACGACTTTTCGGACAGTTTTTACTAGTCGGCTTTGGTTTAAGCCAGATTCTAGTATCGGGTTACTGGATTTATACAGTCTAAAGTTTTTCCGTGTTTTCACGGATCGGAGGAGCGTTCTCGTAATTTGTCGGGAAGCTTCTAGAAGAGTGGTGACTAAGGAGTTAAGGTGGTATTGCATTAAATGAGATTAGTGACTCATTTGTGTGATTCATCCAAGTCATTAATGCATCATAAATGCTTAATGACTCATGGAGATGAATCACTCAAAGATATTTGTGAAGCATGGTTGTTAATTCTATTATTTGATTTTTGGATAAATAATAATGCTTCATATATATCATGATAAGTTCATTATCTCATTTCATTATAATTCTCACCTTCTCTCTCCTCAAGCTCACTCTTTTCAAACCCTAACCCTAACCTCTCATGAGTTGAGATCAAGGGTTAGCTAGACTAATACATCCATAACCTCACTCTATATCCCCTAGGTAGCTTAGATTAGCACTTTAAGCAACCTAGTTATCTCAAGTTTGAGATTAAGCTTGGCGTAGGAGCTTTGGGTGGATCGTCTTTGATTCGAGGAGGACGTTGAGGTGCCGATGTTCCAAGAAGCATACGAGGGGTGGATGACCGCGATGAAGACCCGAAGGACAAGTAATGTGAGGTATAACTTCGTATCCGAGTAGTTAAACCTCTAGTAGATAGTTAGCAATGGTTTAGATAACGATTCATGCGCTCAAGTCCGTGTTACGAAGCTTTGATAATCGTTTTCCATATATTCCGCCTCCCCGCAAGTTCGTGGGGTGCGTGACATGGACTTACAGATATGGGATCATCCATCGCCCATCATATGGGTCAAGATGCGTATACGCTAGTCTACTCTGGTGTATCGATGCCCCGTCTCGATATACCCTCGACTAGAAACATTTATAGGATGTACTCATCGACTACCGTGGCCCCACTAGTATGATCTCATCATAATCCCAGTAGTCGAGTACAGATCCAAAGGGCTTTATCAACATTTGAGAGAAAGACAGTAAACCAATACAAGTCAACATGTTAAGATAAGGTGAAACCAAATAGCATACTATCATGACGAGCAAGAAAGTCCTCTCTGTATATATCCAAGCATCCATCATAATATACATCATATGTACAACAATGGCCTCTACAGCATATACATAACTAACAATCTCCCACTTGGACTAAGGCCAGCTGCTGTAGTATCTCATACGTAGCATCCCGAATAATCTCTCAAACTGTATCTGGGGAATGGCCTTCGTGAGTGGATCCCCAGTGTTTTCCTTCATATCTACTCTCCTGACCTCGAACCCCTGGCGATCAACTATCTCCCTGATTAGGTGATACCGCCTCAGAATATGTCTGGATTTCTGATGCGACCTGGGTTCCTTGGCCAAAGCCACAGCTCCATTGTTATCACAATACAGAGGTATTGGATGCTCAATGGATGGAACCACACTAAGTTCACTAATGAACTTCTTAACCCAGACAGCCTCTTTGGCAGCATCGTTGGCAGCGATGTATTCAGCCTCCATCGTCGAGTCTGCAACGGTATCCTGTTTGGAACTCTTCCAACATACCGCCCCTCCATTGAGGGTAAAGACAAATCCTGAGTGCGACTTAGAGTCGTCCTTATCACTTTGGAAGCTGGAATCGGTAAAGGACTCCACCCGGAGTTCTCCATTACCATATACCAAGAACATGTCTCTAGTCCTTCGCAAGTACTTGAGAATGTTCTTCACAGCTGTCCAGTGACTCTCTCCAGGATCTGCTTGATACCGACTCATTACACTTAGTGAGTATGCTACATCGGGTCTGGTACATAGCATCGCATACATGATAGAGTCTACTGCCGAAGTATAGGATATCCCTTGCATGTGAGCTCTCTCCAAATCAGTCTTGGGAGACATCTCTTTGGAGAGAGTGAGTCCAGAGATCATGGGTTGGTTCCCACGCTTGGATTCTTCCATACTAAACCTCTTTAGTATGGTGTCAATGTACCAGGATTGGGACAATCCCAGTATCCTTTTGGATCTATCTCTATAGATCCTAATCCCCAATATGCAGGAGGCATCACCTAGATCTTTCATTGAGAATCTTTGTGATAAGAAGAGCTTGACTGATTGCAGCATAGGAATATAATTTCCTATCAAGAGTATGTCATCCACGTATAATACGAGGAAGACAACCTTACTCTCTGCTACCTTTTTATAGATAAAAGGTTCATCTATATTTTTGATGAAGTCAAACTCTTTGACTACTACATCAAAACAGATGTTCCAACTCCGCGATGCTTGCTTCAACCCATAAATAGATTTAAGCAGCTTGCACACCTTTCCGCTGCTCCCACTATCTACGAAGCCCTCTGGCTGAGTCATGTACACGCACTCTTCTAAATCACCGTTTAGAAAGGCGGTCTTAACATCTATTTGCCAGATTTCGTAGTCATGGTATGCAGCAATGGCAAGTAAGATCCAGATAGACTTAAGCATAGCCACTGGAGAAAAAGTTTCGTCATAATCCACACCTGGTCGTTGACGAAAACCCTTTGCTACAAGTCTAGCTTTGAAAGTCTCAACTTTTCCATCTACACCAAATTTCTTTTTAAAAATCCACTTGCTCCCAATGGGTTTTACCCCTTCAGGAGCATTTTCTAAAGTCCATACTTTATTGGTGTACATGGATTCCATCTCAGATCGCACTGCATCCAGCCATTTCATAGAGTCACCACTCGTGATGGCCTGCTCGAAACTAGTTGGGTCATCATCTTCCATGATGCAATCCTCGCTTCCACCATTAATGAGAAAACCGTAGTATCTCTCAGGAGGATGAGTAACCATGCTAGATCGGCGGAGAGGCTGGGGTTCGTCGAGCACTACTGAATCCTCTGGTTCCACTAAATCTTCAGTTGTAGTTTGTGTTGCTGGAACCTCTTCCAGTTCTACCTCATCGACACTAATTTCTTTTGTAAGAAATTCCTTTTCTAAAAAGGTGGCATGTTGAGCAACAAATACCTTTTGTTGTTCACTGTGGTAGAATAGATATCCATACAAATTGCTTGGATATCCTACAAACTTACAAAGAAATGATCGTGCCTCGAGTTTGTCCGGATTTTGCTTTTTAACATAAGCCGGACAACCCCATATCTTAACTCTTTTAAGAGATGGTCTATTCCCATTCCATATCTCATATGGAGTGGTAGGCACAGATTTAGTTGGAACTCAATTCAATAAGTATATGGCTGTCTCCAGCGCATACCCCCAGAAGAAAATAGGTAACTCAGCTGTACTCATCATAGAGCGCACCATATCTAATAAAGTGCGATTCCTCCGCTCCGATACACCGTTGTGCTGTGGTGTATAAGGAGAAGTAAGCTGAGAGAGAATCCCATTCTCTTTTATATAATCTAGGAACTCATTGCTTAAGTATTCACCTTCTCGATCAGATCGAAGAATCTTAATACTTTTGCCCGTTTGATTCTCTACTTCATGCTTATATTCTCTGAATTTGTCAAAAGCTTCAGACTTGTGTTTCATCAGGAATACATATCCGAATCTTGAGAGATCGTCAGTGAATGTAATGAAGTAAGAAGAACCGTTCCTGGCATGCGTAGACATGGGACCGCATACATCACTATGTACCAGTCCTAAGAGTTTGGTAACTCTTTCTCCGTGTCCACTAAACGGAGCTTTGGTCATTTTTCCTTTGAGACATGAATGGCAAGTATCATAAGATGATAATTCGAACGGATTCAAATAACCATCCTTATGTAACTTAGCCAGTTGTGTCGCATTGATATGACCAAGTCTACAATGCCACAAGAAGGATTCGTTCATTTCTGAATTTTTCCTCTTGTGTGTGTTTTGTATATTGAGGACTGTATTCTGATTTAGAATGAATATGCCATTATGTAACGAGCCTGATGCAATCAACTTTTGATCTAGGAATATGATCATAACATTATCCTTTACTACAAAATTATTTCCTTCTTTACTTAATAAAGAAACCGATATAATGTTGCACATCATGTTCGGTATATAATAGCACTCATTTAGAATCAGTGTATTACGACTTGGCAATACTAGATGATATTCGCCAACTTCTTTGGCTGCAATACTTGCACCGTTCCCTACTTGAACGGAATGATCACCCTTTCCCAGTTCTCTACCTTTACGTAGCCCATGTAACAATTTACATATGTGGGATCCTGATCCGGTATCTAATACCCAGGACGTAGGGTGAACTGAGAAACAGTTCTCAATAACTAACACCTGAAAAAGATGCATCAACATGCATGTTCTTTTGGGCGGCTTGAGAATCCAGATATTCTCCTATTCCCTGTTCAGTCTTATAACTCTTATAAGAAAGAACGGGTCCAACGTTCCCCTGCTCAGTATAATAAGTGGGTTCAGTCAATACATCCATATTATTATCTTGATTATGGCCTGCTATGGTCGCTACCTGGAGAGAGAGAGAAGAAAACACTTTAGCGTATGGTCTTGCAAGATTAGATTGGTTATTATCGTATCTAATCAGGATGTCTCCCACTATTTTTATCAAATCTACCTTCAAACCCTAAAAGGTAAGATTAGCCGGGATTAATTACACCCTACAATTTCGTCAATCTTTCAGCCAGATCAGTGTCGGTACTTGAGGGAGGTTCCCCGTGCTTTCGCACGGACCTAATTAAAGTAAATCTCGTTTTCCCATAGGTGTAACCTCGTTAACACTATTCTAGACACCTACTTGATCGGCTAATTGTCCTGTGTAAAACTCTCTCAGGAGTAACTCTTACTCGCAGTGGGTATCGGGATCCAACTATCTCATAGGAGGTATGCAATCTCATTGCAAATTTCAACACTTGAAATTCCCGATAATGCTTTTACCCCTAGCAACTTATGACCTTGGCTAAGGTCAACAAATCATAAGTGCTAGTCAAGTTCAACCCGTCATTTCCTGATTGAATTAAACCCACACGTACGACCCTTGGCTAAGGTGAACAAAGTCGCACGACTACCCTAACTCAATCACATCTCATGTTTTAGCAGATAAATACTAATTAGCTACCATACACCACGTCTTGGCTAAGGTCAACAAACGCAGCACGAATACTAACTAGTCTCTATCTGAAATGACGGAGGGCTACACAGGTTTTTCAGAAAACCATGAGCGTAATGAACTTGATATCGTCGTAGAATCATGTGAAATTTTTGAAATGGAGTGTTTTTAAGACTTTCATTAGTTTTTCTAAAGAGGTCACTCCCGGTGAAGGGATCTCGGCTCTTTCCTCATCGAATAAGGTGCATGACATATCATATATATCACTGTGCAAAACAAAACTCTAAAAGCAATCAAAAGACAAACCAAGTTTTGTAGCATCTGCCAGTTTCGCTAAAGAGGTCACTCCCGGTGAAGGGATCTCGGCTCTTTCCTCATCGAATAAGGTGCAGGGTATATCATATATACCGCTATGCAAAGCAAAACTGTAGCTACCCTTTTTATAAAGTTTTGATTCTACAAGATCTTTTAGGTTTCTTTTCCTTTTATTAATCTCATTAATAAAAAATCCCATCAGCTTATGCTTCCTAAGCATCACAGAAGAAACGAAAGCAGTAATATTTATATATCAGCATATATATATATATATAAGCATTAGTCTCAGGCAGTAATATGATCTCATCACAGAACATTGCAGCAGAAGAACATATATGAAATATTGGATATACTAGGACGTCCGTGTTTTCAATACGAGGCTGTATAAAACACGGATTCCACGGTCGCGATGAATAGCCAAACCCACATCCCAAGACCCCTACGAGAGCGGCAAGTAACACTGCCAATTCTAGGGATAGGATACCCGGTCTCGACTCCTCGAGATGGCCTCCCACTGGACACTAGAACCTGATTACTTGTGCTCCCCTCCTTGGGTCAACCTAATGCGGAAAAGTAAATAATATACAAGGGTGACATCAACCTCATCCCGGAAGTGCCCCAATAAAAGAATATTACATACAAATGAATTTTACATGAATGAAAATAAAAACCCTCATCTCACATAAAACCCCCGGCTATTCAAAACACGACGATCCAATATAACATATCACAGCAACACATAATATCACATATCATCAACGTAAGTAAGTATGCATACACTGATCGTCGTTGTCGTATAGCAACGAAAACCGGCAATACAACTACATACTACACTTACGGTCACAGAAAAGAAATTGTAAAACTACAATATTTGGAATCCACAATCACTTTAGGCATCGTAAATCCGAAATATCACATACTTCGCATTTCATGCCTAACTCTATGAATTCCACATACTGTATCACATTCCAGATAAATAGGCAGTATTAAACTTTCCGATCGAATGATCAAATACCCAAAATTTTGCTCAACACTTGAGCGGAGTTCAAATAATCCGGAATGTGTCACAGTAGTAGCGGTCCCGTAGAAGGGTCAAGCCAACGCCTCACATGTGGCACGCCGTACTGCCCCAAACCCAAAGGTTGAAAAGGCAGTTCAAGACGGTCACATAATCGAGTTAAGGTTTGTTGTCTTCTAGAGGGTCCACCACAGAACTTGCACGCATTTCCGAAAGATTTAAACCCGATAAAAATTCAACACTTGAAAGTTTTTCGTGCCGGGAAAAATTGAGTTAATGATATCTGTCCGAACATTTTAACAGATTCTAAATATCCGGAAATAATAACGAATTTAAATTTTCCTATCGAATCTACGATTACAAAATAAACCCCAGAACACTCAACCCTTGAGTCAAAATAAAAATACCAGAAACTATTTAAGCATTTAAAAAGAATTACTGTGAAAAAACAACAGTCACATCAAGCATTACTGCCGCGGAACCGCGGCCCAAGCAGGGTATGGCCGCGATTCCGCGGCTGTATGTACGGATCACATCATCGAATTTCACAGTTATTCTTATTTTTCTCTGCTGAATTTTTCAGGTATTTTTAATTCAGAAAAAATCGCATTTTTGAAAAATATCCAGAGAGGGGTTTTGTTTGGTCGGTTCGGGTTCGATCGGAGTTTTAACTTCGTAAACACGTTGCCTAATGCTCTAGCTAGGCTCTGATACCACTGTAGGGTTCCTAGGCACTCTTGTGAAGGTTCATAAAGTATCAAACATGACCGAATAAAATTTTAGATGTGCCGAACAACCCAAAGACAGGATCTTTGCTAGATTATTAGGGTTTAACATGCTAGATAACATATTTAATACTAAGTGTGAGGGATTACAACCTTTGTAGTCCGCTCCTTCGCTTCACAAGCTCTGAGTAGAAGTCCCTTCACCGCGATCCATGATCTCCCGGACTCAAGAGAGGCTCCACGACTCGAACGATCCATGATAGCTTGTCGTATTTCTTTTCTCCGATGATCTACGTCGAAGTTGCAATAGCTTAAGCTCTCTCACTCTAATGAGGTGAACACCCTAATCTAATGGGCTAGATTAGATGAGGATGATGGAGTAGTATTTATGCTTTCTTTTTATATCATTTTCTCATAAGAACTCATCACAAAAGAAATCACAAGTGAATCTCTCTCAAACTCAAGAAAGAAGAAGATGAAGAATAATGAGAATAATCCTTTTGTGATGAATAGTAGATAAGAGTATATGATTGATTATGGAACCATGGTCAAGGATGAGAGGCTAAACCTTTGTAGAGAATAAACTAGAGCTAGGGTTTGGTTAGGTTAAGTATGAGTCAAGGATAAGTATCAACCATAATATCTTAACCAAGACAAAAGAGAATCCTTCTAGAATGAACATGAAGGAGCTAACCCTAATCAAACCCTAATCCCTTTTTATCATCCTTAAACATGTTTCATAATAAATCATATCATGTCACAATAATATATATCACATATATATTATATATTTGTAACAAAAGAAAATAATACAATTAACATATATCGCATATATATCAATGTATTAATCCGGTGAGAAAATGAAATAATAAAGCGAGCCAATATTAGATAATGTAATACAATATATCATATATATTATTATACATTAAATCATCGAATCAACACTTGATCCGACGATCCGGCTATATCGAATATAACCGACTAATATATCATGTACCGATTCATCGAATCAACACTTGATCCGATGACCCGGTTCATATCTAAATATCGCGAGAATTTAATCCGGTATCTCATATCGCATTATCCTCGGTCCTGCACATATCAGATATGTGTTTCTACTCCGTTTTTCCTGAGCCAAGAAACCTCTGTGTAGGACTCTAAAGAATCGTCAATACGCCGGTAGCAGGTGATGATCATATCAAACACCCACAAACTGCAAGCGGTCAGCCAAACGTAACAGCCACCCAGGTATTGAGTGATCAGAAGATCAACAATCTAGCCTGTCCGTTCTCCTGTGAATTCAATCAGTAACAGTCCCGTACAGTCCGGTCTATTCGTCTGATATGTCGCATATCAAGTGTAGGGGTGGTATACGTCAGACCCCAGTAACTGATAAGTCGTGTCGATGTGAGGCTCATAACGGGTCGAGAAACTACTTGAAACACTTACCAGTATATCTCTATATCAGCCCTGGCCAGGGACTTCCAGTTATAGCCAATCGAACACAGCACAACATCAACTCCCTATACCGGGAGAGACGAATCTCCTCCTATCGCTCATTGCCTCCTTGTGATTCGGGACTGTACCCAAAAGCCACCGTTTTGCACGCCCTCTTGGACGTGGTAAGGTGGAAATCAAAGCACAGTGGGAATCACACAAGACTCTATGACGATCTCAGGTCTACAGACTACCCTGTACAAGTGTCACCGGAGAACTTCCATCTGACGTGTGGTATATCACCATCTGGGAGTTCTCGGCGAGTCCGTCCAGTGTACCCAGTCTCCACTGAGCACCCATACACCATCTCTGATGTCAAACACTGATGGATATGGGATAATCCATCGCCCATCATATAGGTCAAGATGCGTATACGCTAGTCTACTCTGGTGTATCGATGCCCCGTCTCGATATACCCTCGACTAGGAACATTTATAGGATGTACTCATCGACTACCGTGGCCCCACTAGTATGATCTCATCATAATCCCAGTAGTCGAGTACAGATCCTAAGGGCTTTATCAACATGTGAGAAAAAGACAGTAAACCAATACAAGTCAACATGTTAAGATAAAGTGAAACCAAATAGCATACTATCATGACGAGCAAGAAAGTCCTCTCTGTATATATCCAAGCATCCCTCATAATATACATCATATGTACAACAATGGCCTCTAGGGCATATACATAACTAACAAGTGCTACCTGTATGAAATGATGGAGGGCTAGGAATGGTTTTTGGCGAAAAACCTTTAACTTAATGAACTTGATATCGTTGAAGGAACCGGATAGCTTTTTATAAATATATAGTTGAGAAAACCTTTGCTAAAGAGGTCACTCCCGGTGAAGGGATCTCGGCTCTTTCCTCGTCGAATGAGGTGCAGGATATTCTAACTGAATACCGCGATACAAAGCAAAAAGTAATTGACTATAGTGAAGTTATTACCCTGACGCAAACCTTTATCCAAGAGGTCACTCCCGATGAAGGGATCTTGGTCCTTGCCTCGTCGAATGAGATGCTGGATATTCATAACCGAATACCTCTGTGAAAAGCAAAAGAGAACGTCCTCGTAATAACAGCTTTTTGAAAATTGTTCCAACAACATTGAATAGGTCTGTTTTCCTTGCATTGATCTGAATCAACGCAGTCCCATCAATTAATCACACCACAAAAGAACGAAAATATGATGTACGTATATGCCATCCGCATTCGCCACTGGGTCCCATCATCACCCGTTGGGTTACTTAACTAACGACAGAGCGGGGACTAGACTAGCGCGGGTGCAAAACATATACAACATCTACTAGTATATATATAGAAATATATAATAATCGCTCCAGGTTTGATAAATGCAACATCACAGACAAGCGATAAGCATCACAGAACAATACAGATAATCTGGGAGCCCCGGGTTTTCTTTGAGCCGCAAGTGAAACGCGACGTTCCCCTGGTCTTATGGATAGCCTGTTCAATGAAAACCTATGACCCCTACGAGCGCGGAAAGTTACCCGCCAAAACCAGAAGCGAGGCAGCCCCTTTCAGCAAAGTGAATAGGCCACCCAGCACTTCACGGAATCCGGTAACTTGAGCACTCCTCCTTGGGTCAACCTGTACCCCCTATGAGTGTGGCGAATAGCCCGTCAATTCTAGAGTGAGGCCCCCTCCTTCTCAACGCCATGAGATGCGGACCCGTTACCCTCCAGAACCCGGCTATCCGTGCACTCCATCGCGGGGTAATCCTAATACAGAAAATAAAATATATACAACGGTGACATCGACCTCAACCCAGTTGTGCCACAAACAAATAATATACAAACAGGCAATGACGGCAATCCACATGTCGGACACTCGTCCCGCGATATCAAATGTACAAATAAAACTAAACTGTACTAACATTGCGTCCAAGCTATCCACCACGACATATCCGCAACAAACACAGCACAACACAGAACATCAACGTGAATGTCACGTTCGCAAACCCGTCTAAAAGTGCTATAGTAATTAGACAAGTTGTACCGCTCGAATGACATTCAGGTCGCAGATAGTAATGTAAGTTCTGTAAACTTTAAACAATGTTAGAAATATCGATTTCGAAATAACCCCGAATAGCCCCAAACAACTAGATAAATCCATTTCAGAACTGGGCTAAACAAGCATTACCACTGAACCAATATTCTAGAGACTAAATGCTATTGGGGTGAAGAAAATGTGAGCACATCAATTTTGGCCAAGACTTGAAAAGAGAAAGAAGTGGCTCTGTGAATGAATTGGTGATGGCTGTTGAAAAATGAAGTGGTGAAGTATGAAGTGGCTGTGGGTATTTTTGCTGGTTGTTGGTCTTATGTGGTGAGGAATTTATGCTAAAAGGCGACTCATGAAAATCTTTTCCTGCATACAAAACCGTAGCCACTAAAAAGAATCCCTCACAAAAAAATTCCAATAAATTCCCACACTCAATAATCAACAGCCATACCACCTTACACAAAAATCAGCCAAGAAAAAATTCCCTACGAAATTTTCCAGCACACTCAAAAACCATGGGAGCCACTTAATTCCCTCATCAAAAGATTTGCCACGAATTTTCCCCAATCAAATAATATCAACATTGGTATTGTTTCGGATTGTTTTGGTTTCGATATTTTAACATTGTCTAAACAACTAGTATGCGGTTAATGGGTTGGCTCTGATATCATGTAAGTCTACGGCAGCGTCCCGTCCATCAATCCTTAGCCAAATGCGGAACAAAAACTTTTAAAACTTGGCGCTAACGTAACCCTAAAACCCGGATCGTGCCATTAACCATATACTAGTAACCTGTAAAAGGAGTTTAAGAGATTATACAGATCGATCCGTGTCCTTCGGTCTTCAACCACTTTCCAAGCTCCTCGCGGCTGTCCCGAACATGTTCGCTCTCCGATCTACCTCATCGAAGACGATCCACGTCGAGGATTAGTAATACGGGCTCCCGCCATAAAACCGAGCCAACTCGGGCATACAGTTTGCTAACCTAGATACCCAAGGTGAAGTAGAGATAGTGTGTGAATACTTTATCTCAAAGCTCCCAGGGATTTGGATGGAGGTGAATGAAATTGCCAAAATGAGAAGAAGATGTGAGGCAGAGTTTCTTTTGCTTGAAGAAAAAAAATGGGCTGCGAAAATATTTGTTCTTTCTGGAATTGTGTGTGTAATGATGTGGGTATATCTTAATTAAAGCAACATATGAAAAATCACAACCAAAGAAATCCACAGCCACCCACAATTTACTCTCACCAAAATATCTAACTAAATATCCTATGTAAGACAGAACTTATAAATGCACACTCAAGGACCAAATTGAAAAGCCCACGAATTGGTTCACTGCCCATGGCCATGAATTGCTCACAGCAAGAAATACTTAGCCTAGAAATAACTCACAAATTCCATACTTAAACATTAAACTAAATGTTTAAGTCGAGAAAAGAAATTGGCAACTTCAAAAGTAATCTTGTAATGGATCACAAAAAAACCCTTCATCCGTATATACATACTGCATCCGTATTCCGACCGAATACGAATACAACGAGACGAAAATATTCTAACAATCTAATACTAGTATCCGGCTTAAACCAAAGCCCACTAGTATGATCTGTCCGATCATGATCCGTGCACAAGTGAACGTATATGATCGAACCCTGCCATAAAACCATACGGCCTCTACAACGTTTCGCCTGAACTAGGGAAACCCTCTGTGTGGGACTCTAAAGACTCGTCAATACGCTGGCAGTGGGTTTAACCACAAGCACGTCAATAGCAATAGCTGTACGTAACGGCTGCCCAGGTATTGAGCAAAAGGGAGGCCGACGAGCGAACTCATTCTGAAACCCTACTTTGCCTGACAGTGACAATATCTATACAGTCCGGTCCGTTCGTCTATGAGTATCGCATATCGGGCCTAGGGGGATGGTAAACGTCAGACCTCCAATAGCGGTATAAGTCGTGTCGGAGTGTAGCCCAGAACACCTGAGAAACTACTGGAATACCTACCAGTAAATCTCACTTGCCTTGGCCATGGATTTTGTGTAATGGCTCTCCTAAACACAGCGCAATATCACCCCCAATACCGGGAGAGACGAATCCCTTGCCGATCCGCTCACTACCTCTATATGGCTTAAGACTATACACAACTAAAACCTGTTTTCACGACTCCTTTGAGCCGTGGTAGGGTAGTAGTCAAAGAACAGTGGGAACTCACATGAGACAAATGACGATCTCAGGTCGATAGACTAACCTGTACACATGTCACCAGGAAACTGCCATCTGACGACAGGTATAATACCAACTAGCATGTTCTCGGCGAGTCCGTCTGGTGTACTCATAACACAATGAGCACCTGTATACATCTTAGGTGAACCAACTGACACCAATGGCTTGTGAGACCGGCCACCGCCCTTCGTCGGGGTTTCGATCTGTATACACTAGTCTACTCTGGAGTATCGATGCCCTGTCTCGAAACTCCCCCGACTAGGGACCCTTTAAGGATGTGCTTATAGACTACCCAACTCTCACGTATATGATCGCCATCATACTGCTGGTAGTCAAGCAAGAATCCAACGTGTAATAGTGATCTGTAATGTCACCTAAGCATGTACACGATGATAAAGACAAACCAGATAGCATACTATCATCTCGAGTAAGACTATCCTATCGGTATAGGTCCTCCCTCAATCATTGCAATCACGTGCCTGCGATCTAATAATTGACTTTGAGGGCACTATAGCCAACATACTTGATACCCCATAAATCTTAGTTAGGGTGCTATGGAACCCAGCAGTGGTATCAGAACCAAACTTGAACATTAGGCGTTGTCTAGGCGAAGTTAGAATTTCGAACAAACATCGAATACCCGATTTGCACCCAACTCTGGAAATTTTTCAAAATATTGGATTTTTACATGTTAAAAATATTCAATAAAATCATGCAGGTAATTCTATGGACCCTCTAGAAGAACGATACCCAATCTCGACTACATGACCGCGGAACCGCGGCCAAATAGGGCTATTTGCGGCGGTTCTATGGCACCATGTGTGAGACATGGGTCGGCCCTTCTACGGTTTGTCTGTTGGTACTGCGGCATGTTTTGGGTATTTTTTAATACTGCACAAGTGTTGAGCTCTGTGGGAAATTTTGTGAATTCGTTGATTCGATCGAAAAGTTTAACATCGTCTAGCTATCTCTGAAATGTGATACAATATTTGGAATGCACAATAAATAGTTTTGTGAAAACTAATTTGAATTTTATAAATCTAGCAATTTAGTCTCATTTGATCGGTTGCCACGGGATTTTGATGTGGATCAAAAGTCCGTCGCAATTACGTAGTGTGCGCGGATACTCGGCGGATAACGTTACTAGATAGCCATGCCCCATAGCTTCGACCAAGTGACTGTAGGAGAACCCCATTGTCTGAAGCATCCGTTCGGGTGCTCACGGCCGCGGTGTTCCGCCTAAGTGCACTTTATCGACGACATCGGGGGTGCGGCCGTCTACTAAAGTTTCCGACGAGAATTCGATCAAGTTGTCGGGAATCTTGTTGAATTGCCCGACTTGTTATTGGAAATTGTTTTCAATAACGAGACTAAAATACGGGGTTTATAATTGTTAGGCATGAAATCGGAATATGAGATATTCCGGGTTTATGATATCTATGATGTCTAAGATGGTTGCGGATTCCAATTGTTGTAGTTTTCATTTTCTTTTCTACGACCATAAGTGTAATTTGTGGTGTAACGCCGGTTTCGTTGCTATATGTCAACGACAATTGGGATACGCATATTTACTTACGTTGATGACATGTGATGTTATGTGTTGTTGTGATATATTATATTGGATCGTCGTGTTTGAATAGCCGGGGGGTTTGCATGAGATGAGAGTTTTTTTCATTTTCATTCATGTAAAAACTTGTATGTAATATTCTTTTATTGGGGCACTTCCGGGTTGAGGATGATGTCACCATTGATGTATATTATTTACTTTTCCGCATTAGGATAGACCCAAGGCAATGAGCACAAGTAACCGGGTTCTAGAGTCCAGTTGGAGACCATCTCGAGGAGTCGAGACCGGGTTTCCTAACTCTAGAATTGGGAGGGTTGCTTGCCGCTCTCGTAGGGGTCTAGGGATGCAGCTTTGGTTATTCATCACGACCATGGAATCCGTGTTTTTACTGGCTTAATTTAAAACACGGTATTCCTAGTATATCCAATATTTCATATATGGACTTCTGCTGCTGATATTCTGTGATGTGATCACTTTATATGCTGAGACGAATGTTGTTATTATATATATGATATATAATAAACGTTGCTTATGCTTTGCACCCGCGCTAGTCCCGCCCTGCTATGCCGTTAGTTAAGTAACCTAACGGTGCATAACAGGACACTGTGGCAAATGCGGATGGCATAAGCGTAAGTTCTATTTTCGTTTCTTTATCTGTGATTCTTAGGAAGCATAATTGATGGGACTTCATTAATGAGAATAATTGAAAATAAAGAAACCTAAAGATGTTGTAGAATCAAATTTTCAAAAAGGGTAGCTCTAGTTTTTGTTTTGCATAGTGGTATTCCTTGTAGAATATCACGCACCTTATTCGATAAGGAAAGAGCCGAGATCCCTTTACCGGGAGACCTATTTAGCAGAAGCTAGTAGATGCTACAACCCACTCAGTTTTGTATTTTGATTGCTTCTCTAGTTCTTACTTTGCATAGTGATATTCCTTGATGAATATCCAACACCTCATTCGATGAAGAAAGAGATGAGATTCCTTCACCGAGAATGACCTCTTTAGAAAAACTAGCAAAAGCCTAAAAAAACTCCTTTTCAAAATCACTCGATTCTACAATGATATCAAGTTCATTACGTAAAGGTTTTCTTAAAAACCTGTCATAGCCCTCCGTCATTTCAGATAAGTATTACTTAGTATTCGTGCTACGTTTGTTGGCCTGCGTCAAGGCGTAGTGTGCGGTAGCTATTTAGTGCTTATTTGCTGCATATGATGCGATTGGATTAGGGTAGTCGTGCGACTTTGTTGGCCTGTGTCAAGGGTCGTGCGGGTGGGTTTAATTCAATTATGAAATGTATGGGTTGAACTTGACTAGCGAACTATGGTTTGTTGGCCTGCGTCAAGGTCATAGGACGCTAGGGGCAAAATATTATTAGGAATTTCAAGTGTTGAAATTTGCAATGAGATTGCATACCTTCTATGAGATAGTTGGATCCTGATACCCACTGCGAGTAAGAGTTACTCCTGGGAGAGTTTTACACATTACAATTAGCCGATCAAAGTAGGTGTTTAGAAAGGTGTTAACGGGGTTACGCCCCTGGGAAAACAAGGTTTATTTTAATTAGGTCCGTGCGAAAGCACGGGGAACCTCCCTCAAAGTACCGAAACTGGCCTGGCCGAAAGATTGGCGAACTTATAGGGTGTAATTAATCCCGGATAGTCTTACTTTTTAGGGTTTGAAGGAATATTTGATAAAAACAGTAGGAGCCATCCTGATTAGATAAAATAATAACCAATCTGGTCTTGCAAGAGCGTACTCTGAGTGTTTTCTTCTCTCTCTCCTGGTAGCGACCGTGACATGCCTCAATCAAGATAATAATATGGATCCATTGACCGAACCTGCTTATTATGCTGAGCTGGGGAACGTTGGTTCCACTCTACCTTATAATTGTTATAAGTCTGAGCAAGAAATAGGGGAATACCAGGATTCCCATGCCACCCATTCGAAGAAAGAGCATGTTGATGCATATTCTTCGGGTGTGTTCGTTACCGAGAACTGTTTCTCAGTACACTCTACGTCCTGGGTATTAGATACCGGATCGGGATCCCACATATGTAATATGTTACATGGGCTAAAGAAAGGTAGAGAACTGGGAATATGTGATCATTCTGTAAGAGTAGGGAATGGTGCAAATGTTGCAGCCAAAGTAGTTGGCAAATATCACCTTGTATTAATACATTGATTCTGAACGAATGTTATTACATACCGAACCTGATATACAACATTACATCAGTTTCTTTATTAAGTTAAGAAAGGATATAATTTTGTAATGCAGGATAATGTTGTGAACATTTTCATTAATCAAAAGTTGATTGGATCAGGCACGTCATGTAATAGCATATACGTTCTAAATAAAACTACAGTTCAAAGTATATAGAATACACACAAGAGGAGTAGTTCAGAAATGAACGAATCCTTCTTGTGGCATTGTAGACTGGGTCACATCAATGTGACACAACTAGCTAAGTTACTTAAGGATGAATATTTGAATCCGTTCGAATTTTCATCTTATGATACTTGTCAGTCTTGTCTCAAAGGTAAAATGACCAATACTTCGTTTACTAGAAACAGAGAAAGAGTTACTGAACTATTGGGACTGATACATGGTGATGTATACGGTCCATGTCTACAAATGCCAGGGTTGGTTCCTCGTACTTCATTATATTCAATGACCATCTCTCAAGATTCGGACATATGTTCCTGTTGAAACACAAGTATGAAACTTTTGAGAAATTCAAGAATTATAAGCTAGAAGTTGAGAACCAGACGGGTAAAAGTATTAAGTCATTCGATGTGATCGGGGGGAGGGGAGAATACTTCAGCACGAAGTTTCGGGATTTTCTAAAAAGAGAACAGGATTCTCTCTCAGCTTACTCCTTCGTGTACACCATAGAACAACAGTGTATCGGGCGGAGGTATCGTGCCCTATGAGATATAGCGCACTCTATGATGAGTACTGTTGAGTTACTTGTTTGCTTTTGGGGGTTATGCACTTGAGAAGTTGCATACCTATTGAATAGGGTTCTGACCAAATCAATGCCTACCACTCCATATGCGATATGTTATGGGAAGAGACCATGTCTTAAACGAGTTAAGATATAGAGTTGTCCGGATTATGTTGAAAGGAAAAATCCGGACAAACTCGAGACAAGATCAGTTATGTAAGTTTGTTGGATATTCCGAACATTTGCAAGGGAATATCTTCTACCAAACCGAGGAACAAAAGGTGTTTTGTTTCTCAACATGCCGCCTTTTTAGAAAAAGGAATTTCTTAGAAAACAAGTTAGTGGTCATGAGGTAGTACTGGAAGGAGTTCCAGCTATACAAACTAGGACTGATGATTTAGTGGAACTAAAGGATTCGATAGTCTCCAATGAACCCCAGCCTCTCCGTGAATCTGGTAGGGTTCCTCATCCACCTGAGAGATACTGCGGTTTCCTCAATAACAGTGTGAGCGAGGATTGCATCATGGTAGATGATGACCCGACTTGGTTCAGGCAAGCCATCACGAGTAGGGACTCTGTGAAATCGGTGGATGCTATGTGATCTAAGATGGAATCCATGTACACCAACAAAGTATGACTTTGAATGTTGCACCTGAAGGGGTAAAACCCATCAGGAGAAAATGGATCTTGAGAAGATTCTTTATGTAAATGGAAAAGTTGAGACTTTCAAAACTAGACTTGTAGTAAAAGGTTTTCTTCAATAACTAGGTGTGGATTATGATGAAACCTTTTCTTCAGTGCTTATGCTTAAGTCCATCAAGATTAAAGCAGGCATCGCGGAGTTGGAACAGTTTTGATGTGGCAATCAAAGAGTTTGACTTCATCAAAAATGTAGATGAACCTTGTATATACAAGAAAGTTGTAGAGAGTAAAATGTCTTCCTCGTATTCTACGTAGATGACATACTCTTGATAGAGAATGGGTTTCCTATACTACACTCGGTCAAGCTCCTCTTATCACGAGGATTCTCCAAGTAAGATCTGGATGATACCTACTAAATCTTAAGGATTAAGATCTATAGAGATAGATCTAAGTGGATGTTGGGAGTGTCCCAAATCCAGGTACATTAACACCATACTAAATGGGTTTAGTATGGAAGATTCTGAGCGTGATGGTTCGCCCACTTACTCAGGAATCACTCTCCCCAAAAAGATATCTCCCAACACTGATTTGGAGAGAGCTCGCGTGCAAGGGATACCCTATGCTTCGGCAGTAGGCTCTATCATGTATGTAATGTTGTGCATAAGACAAGATATAGCTAACTCACTAGGTGTAGTGATTAGGAATCAATCAGATCTTGGGAAAATCATTGGACAGCTGTGAAGGACATTCTTAAGTACTTGAGAAGCACTGAAGAAATGTTCTTGGTGTTTGGTAACAGAGAACTACAGTGGGAGCCCTTTTCCGATTCGAGCTTCCATAGTGATAAGGTCGACTGAAAGTCAGTCACATGTTTTTTCTTTACCCTCGGTGGAGGGGCGGTATGTTAGAAGTGTTCCAAGATAGATACCATGTCAAACTAGACGATAAAGGATGAATACATCGCTACCAACGATACTGCTAAAGTGGCTGTCTGGATATTTCTTGTTCATGAGATAGTCATGGTTCCTACCATTGAGCATCCAATAATCGTTATTATGAAACCAATAGAGTTGTGGCTTTGGCCTAGGAACGCCGGTCCCATCAGCGATCTAGACAAATTCTGAGACAGTATCACCTGATCAGGGAGATGGTTGATCTCCAGGGGATCGAGGTTAGGAGAGTTGACGCGAAGGATAACATGGCGGATCCACTCACGAAGGTCTTTACCAAGAGAGACTTTTATGGGACGTTGGGTATGAGATACTACAACAAATGGCCCCAGTGCAAATAGGAGATTGTTAGTTATATGTATGCCCTAGAGGCCATTATTGTATATGTGATGTATATTATAGTGGATGCTTGGACATATATAAGGAGGACTTTCTTGCTCGATATGATAGTATGCTATCTGGTTACTCTTTATCTTAACATGTACACTTACTGTCTCTCTGTTACATGTTGATAAAGCCCTTAGGATGTGTACTTAACTACCAGAATTGTGATGCAGATCATACTAGTGGGGCCAGGATAGTCCGTAAGTACATCCTTCAATTGTTCCTTGTCGTAGGAGTATCGAGACAGGGCATCGATATTCCAGAGTAGACTAGCGTATACGCTTCTTGACCCATTTGATGGGCGATGGATGATCCCACATCCATTGGTGTTTGACATCAAAGATGGTAAATAGGTGCTCAGCGGAGACTGGGTACACTGAACATGACTCGCCGAGAACTCCTAGATGGTATTATATCTCACGTCAGACAGCAGTTCTCTGGTGACACTGGTACAGGTTAGTCTGTAGAACCCGATATCGTCATAAAGTCTTGTGTGATTCCTACTGTGCTTTGATTTCTACCTTACCACGTTCAAGAGAACGTGCAAAATGGTAGTTTTTGGGTACAATCCCGAGTCACATGGAGGCAATGAGCGATAGGAGGTGATTTCGTCTCTCCCGGTATTGGGGGTTGATGTTGCGCTATGCTCGATTGGCCATAACAGGAAATCCCTGGCCAGGGTTACTGAGATTTACTGGTAAGTGTTATCAGTAGTTTCTCGAACCATTATGGGCCTCATATTGGCATGATTTATCAGGCTATTGGGGTCTGACGTTTACCACCCCCAGGCTGGATATGCGACATATCATATGAAGAGACCGGACTGTACGCTAGTGTTACTTATTGGATGAGCAGGAGTATGAGAAGGCTTGCTTGTTGATCTTCCGATCGCTTATTACCCGGGTAGCCGTTACGTCCAGTTAGTACCGCTGACGGCGTGTTGGTGACTGATTTGATCATCACCTACTGTCGGCATATTGACGAGTCGTTAGAGTCCTACATAGAGGTTTCCTGGCTCAGGAGAAATGAAGTAGGAGCACATATGTGATATGTGCGGGACTGAGATTAATACACATATGTGATACCGTATTCTAATCTCGCGATATGTGATATCGGTCGGTTATATGTGATATAGCCGGGTTATCGAATCAAGTGTTGATTCGATAAGTTGATACAAATAATATTAGTCGGTTATATGTGATATAGCCGAATTATTAAATCAAGTGTTGATTTAATAATTTAATGTATCAATATATATTTGTTATATTAATTTTACATTAACTAATATAAGCTCACTTAAGCATTTCTTTTTCTCACTTCTATATAATATGTATGCGATATATATTATTGTGTCATGCTTGATGATACATTGTTCATGGGTGTATGAGACTCACACCATGCTTATGATAATGAAGGGTTTTATTTATTTAAAGTAAAATTAAATTAGGTGGAAATTAGTCATGGTTTGGAGCTTAGTGGAAGCCTGTGGAACCATTGACTTAGTCCACTAATTTTGGTTTACTTAAGATATTTATTAACCCAACCATTATGATTAGCCTTGGTTAAGTCTCTACATGAGTTATATGAGATATTATCTCACCCATTGATTCTCATTCCATTCTCATCTTCATCTTCTTCTTCATTCCAATTTTGCTCTTTAGCTTTTTGGAAAGTGAAGAAATATAGTGAGAAAAATTAATCTAAAGTGAGCGGAAATCCTACTTCATCAACCTACACTAGATTAGCCATTTAGTTTAGGTTGTTTGCTTCACTAATTCCTAATTAGCGAAGATGTAGCTTGAGTTAGTGTCTCCTCGACGTAGATCATCTTCGGCCTCGAAGAATTCAAGCAAGCTTGTTTGTTTCACCGTGTGGAGCCTTACTAGACTCCGAGAGATCACTACTTAGAATGAAGGGACTACTACACAGAGCTTTAGAAGTGAAGGACCGATCTACAAAGGTTGTATTCCTCATTCACTTAGTGTAATGTTTGATTACATGCCAGCTTACTCCTAATTTTCTAGTTAGATCCTTAGTATGGGTTGCATAGCTCTCTAGGTTTTTTAAAATTGCATACTTGATGCCTTATAAATCCTAGTTAGGGTGCTATGGAACCCAGCAACCTGTACAAGTGTCACCTGAGAATTGCTATCCGATGATAGATATAATACCATATAGGAGTTCTCGGCGAGTTCATTAAGTGTACCCAGTCTCCACTAGGAACCCGTATACAATCTTTGATGTCAAACACTAATGGATATGGGATCATCCATCGCGCATCAAATGGGTCAAGAACCGTATACACTAGTCTACTCTGGAATATCGATGCCCCGTCTCGATACACCCACGACTAGGAACATTTAAGCAAACGCTTATAGACCGGTCATGCCCCACTAGTATGATCTGCATCATAATCCTGATAGTCAAGCGGATATCCTAAGGGCTTTATCAACATGTACCAAATGAATAGTATACACAATCAAGTGAACATGTTAAGATAAAGAGTAACCTCATAGCATACTATCATGTCGAGCGAGAAAGTCCTCTCTCTCTCTCTCTATATATATATATATAAATATATATATATATATCCAAGAATCCAATATCAAATAATGGCCTCTAGGGCATACATATATCCAACAATCTCCCACTTGCACTAAGGCCACTTATTGGCATATCTCATACCCAATATCTTAAAAATTCGCTCATACTGCGGTCGTGAGAGGACCTTGGTGAGTGGATCCGTGGTGTTATTCTCTGTATCTACTCTCCTAATCATGATCTCGCGGAGATCAACTATCTCTCGGATCAAATGATATTGCCTCAGGATGTGTCTGGATCGTTGATGGACCTGGGCTCTTTGGACAATGCCATAGCCCCATTATTATCACAATACAATGGTATTGGATCAATAATGGTGAGAACTACTCCTAGTTCCGCATCTAGACGGCTTCCTTTGTAGCATCATTTTGTAGCAATTTACTCAGCTTCCATTATTGAGTCTGCAACAGTATCCTGTTTGGAACTCTTCCAACATACCGCTCCTCCACCGAGGGTAAATACAAAACTCGAGAAAAGTTTGATCGATTGTAGCATAGGAACGTCGTTTCCTCTCAATAGAATGTCATCCACGTACAATACGAGGAATGCGAAAGTACTCCCTACAATCTTCTTATAAATACAAGGCTCATCTGGATTTTTGATGAAATCAAACTCTTTGATCACATCATCAAAATAGATGTTCCAACTCCGTGATGCCTGCTTTAATCCATAAATGGATTTAAGCAACCTACATGCTTTCTCGCTGCTCCCACTATCAACGAAGCCCTCTGGCTGATCCATATAAATGCACTCTTCTAAATCACCTTTTAGAAATGCAGTTTTAATGTCCATCCGCCAGATTTCATAGTCGTAGTGATCAGCAATGGCAAGTAGGATCCGAATGGATTTAAGCATGGCTACAGGAGAGAAAGTTTCATCATAGTCCATTCATGATCTTTGACGAAATTCTTTCGCTACAAGCCTTGCCTTATAGGTCTCCACCCGTCCATATACACCGATCTTTCTCTTAAAGATCCATTTGCACCCTACGGGTTTTACCCCAGAAGGCACAACTTCCAAAGTCCATACTTTATTGGTGTACATAGACTCCATTTCGGATCTCATGGCATCCAGCCACTTCACTGAGTCACCATTCGTGATAGCTTGCTGAAAACTAATAGGGTCATCATCATCCATGATGCAATCTTCTTTATCACCATCAATGAGAAAACTGTAGCATCTCTTCAGTGGGCGAGAAGTCCTACCAGATCTACGGAGTGGCCGAGGTTCATAAGATTCTATTGCAACATCAGGTTCGACCAAATCGTCATTAGTAACTTGTGTCTCTAGAATTTCTTCTAGTTCTACCACATTTCCATCAGTATTATTTGTAAAAAAATCATTTTCTAAAAATGTGGCATACTTAGAAACAAACACCTTTTGTTCCTCCTTGTGGTAGAAAAGATATCCATACGAATGTTTTGGATATCCCACAAATGTAGACATGACTGACCGTGTCTCGAGTTTGTCTGGATTCTGCTTTTTCACAAAAGCAGGACAACCCATATCCTAACTCTCTTAAGAGATGGTCTCTTCACATACCATATCTCATATAGAGTGGTAGATACGGTTTTGGTGGGAACCCTGTTCAATAGAAATTCTGCAGTCTCCAATGCATGCCCCCAAAAGGAGAGAAGTAACTCAGCATCACTCATCATGGAACGCACCATATCTAACAGGGTACGATTCCGCCGCTCTGACACACCGTTGTGGTGTGGTGTGAAAAGGGGGAGTGAGCTGAGAGAGAATCCTATTCTCTTTTAGGAAGTCCGAAAACTCTATGCTTAAGTACTCTCCACCTCAACCCGATCGAAGTTTCTTGATTCTCAATCCGGTTTGTTTTTCTATTTCAAGTTTATACTCATGAATTTCTCGAAAGCTTAAGACTTATGCTTCAATAAAAACCCGTGTCCGAACCTTGAGAAATCATCAGTAAATGTTATAAAGTAAGAAAAACCGCATCTAACTTGTGTAGTCTTTGGCCTACATACATCACTATGTATGAGGCCTAAGAGTTCAGTAGCTCTTTCTCCGTGTCCAACAAACGGAGTTTTAGTCATTTTACCCTTGATACAAGACTGACAAGTTGCATAAGATTTATATTCAAATGGATTTAAATATCCATATTTATGTAACTTTTTTGGTCTTGTTTCGTTAGTATGACCAAGTCTACAATACCAAATAAAAGATTCATTTATATCTGAAAATTTTCTTTTATTAGTGTGTTGTATGTTGAAAACTGTGTGTTGATTTAGATTGTATATCCCATTATTTAGTGTACCATACCGAATCAACTTTTGATTTAGGTTAATGTTCATAACATTATTATGCAACACAAAATCATATCCTTCAATGTCCAACAAAGAAACAGATATTATATTACACAGCATACTGGGTACATAATAACACGGGTTCAAAACCAATATACATCCCGATGGCAACCCCAGGTGATACTCTCCCGCTGATACATTGGAACCATTTCCAATCCGGAGAGTGTGATCACCAGTCTTCAAAACTTTGAAATTTCTCAATCCTTGCATACAATTGCAGATGCGAGAACCTGAACTGGTATCTAATACCCAGGAGCAGAGTTTATAGAAAAACTGTTTTCAGTCACGAACACACCTGAAGCGAAGCATCACCATGCTTCTTCTTCTAGAGATCAGCAAGATATTCAACACAATTTTTCTTCCAGTGTCCCAACTTGTTGCATTAGAAACATTCTCCTCTTCCTGACTCAGCCCTGGATTTGTCTCTTCCTTTTGCCTTTCTGATTTTACCTCTCGGTTTGGTGGGTTTCTTCTTATTCCTTCCCTTAGCCTTGGCTTTTGGGACGGAAAAGGAAGATTTCCCAACAATCAGAGTGGGAGTCTTCGTCTTGAGCGTGCTCTCTGCACTTCTCAACATATTGAGAAGTTCAGGTAGTAACTTCTCCATGTTGTGTATGTTGAAGTTTACTACAAATTGAGCAAAGGCAGGCGGGAGAGACTGTAGAATAATATCAACATATTGTTCGTTCTCCATTATCCATCTGAGGCCCTCAAGCTCTTCAATAAGAGCTATCATCTTCATGACATGATCACCTACCGGTATGCCAGGAGCCATTCTCATCTGAAACGGCTTTCTAGATGTCTCGTAGCGCAGGGTACGAGATTGCTCTCCATACAACTCCTTTGTATGGAGAAAAATGGATTGAACATCCATCTTCCCATGCTGCTTTTGATGTACATTATCCATCGACGCAAGCGTGAGGCATTTGGCAGTGGCACAATTAAATCCCATGTCTTGCGGATCTCACTATCCGCAACAGAAGATTCAGGGCCTGGGATGGGAAGGGCTGGGGCAGTGAGGACATATGATACCTTATCATATGTAAGGGCAATGTTTATGTTCTTCAGCCAGTCTTTATAATTGGGCCCCGTCAGTTTATTTTTCTCTAATAGAAGCTTAAGTCCAGTCATGGGTGTCTTCCATTAGGAGAGAGAAAAGAATACACTCAGCGAAAGCTCTTGCAAAGATTAGATTGGTTATTATTCTATCTAATCGATGTCTCCCATAGCTTTTATCAAATTTTCCTTCAAACCTTAAAAAGAAAATTAGGCAGGATTAATTACATTCCACGACTTCGCTAACCGTTCAGCCAGGTCAGTGTCGGTACTTCGAGAGAGTTTCTCCGTGCTTTCGCACGGACCTAATTAAAGTAAACCTCGTTTTCCTAGAGGCACAACCCGTTGACACCTTTCTAGACACCTAATGAGTTAGCTAATTGTAAAGTGCAAAACTCTCCTAGGAGTAACTTTTAGTCACAGTGGTGTAACATTTCAAAAAAATAAAATATTATATTTAGGAATTTTTATAATTAAATAATATTATATTGAATATTTTAATAAGGCGGTATAATTAAATACTGATAAATTGGGGGGAAATTTTGAAAATTTTGGAAATTATTAAAATGAGGGTGGTTTATGTGATTTATGCAAATTATGAAAGTTTATGATTTATTTGACACTATTTTAGTGCTAATCGCGATTAAAAATCGTTAATCGGGCTTTAAGCGGCTTTTGTGCAAAACATGCAGTATATCATTTTTATACTTATGTTACATTTTACTACATGCTTTCTCTTTTATCATGCATAGTTTGGGTTTATCTTGAGAGAAGAAGAGAAAAGAAAAGGAAAAAGAAAAGAATAGAAAATGTTGCATAGTGAAAGGTATGGGCAAGAGAGAGAAGGAGAGGGTGAGGGGGGGGTCAACCTTGGTCTTGGTCCTTGTTTCATTCACCATCTCCATCATTATCCTCTCCCGTCTTCAGCCCAGGGCAGCACCCTCCTCCATCTCCACTTCAAAACCCCAAAACTCCATCAAAACAACACCAAAACCTCATCCCCACTTCACAAAAAATGTGCACAAGCTCACAAGCTACACTTTGGACTAAGAAAGTTTGCATTTTGGCGCTGTAGAGGATTCATGGGTGCTAGATGAGGTAATACCTTCACACTTAGTGTAGTTTTTCATTCACTTTAAACCATTTATGTGTTTAGTTGTGATTTGGTGCGATTTGGTGAAATTTGGAGATTTCTAGAGAGGGCTAGGGTTGAATTGAGTTGTGATTATGAATTGAGGCCTAGTGGTGACCTTAAACCCCTCACAATTGATAGAAACCCAGACCAACCCAACTGAACCCAAAAATATGGATTTACAGAACTTTGCAACGTCGGTTTGTGAACTTGGAGTGTGCAGGGAAATCTGGAATGACTTGAGTAAATTACGAGACGGGCAAACAACCCCAGTACACTAGAATTGACTATAGGAACCCCCTATAGCAAGACGAACCCCATGGGAACACCCAGGGCCGGCAAGCTCGGAAATTAGGGGGTAGGGCTCGGCCACTTGGTGAGGGAGTGGGTCTAGGTTTCTTCTGTAGGTCACATACACCCTATATATCACCCTAGTGTTGTTTTCTCATATTGTTTTCACCCTATACAAAATCTGGGACTAAATACTTGATTTTCTGTTTTGATTCGGATATGGTTTTACGTATTTTGAATTCTGAATTTTAGTATTTGTGCTTTATCTCGATCACGTGACGTTTGTACGTCTATATCGAGTGATATCGGGTTGATTTGCGAGAGTAGACCATAGGTTTTGACCTATGTGAGCTCCGCGAGTCGGTTTGGTTTCTATTTGGTTTTAATGCGACACGATACGTTATGATGTGTAGGTACCCGACGAAGGCTTCAAGACAACAAGCAAGCGTGTGGCGACGTCGGCTATGGAAAGTGAAAAGCATGTGAGTAGATTATATCTACGGGGGAAGTCGGGTGGATGGCGTATAGCACCCCCGCAGTTCGATGTATAGTATGCTATATATATATACTATATTTATATGATATCTTTTATGTGTGACATGGATATTCAAGATATGATTATGTGTTCAATGGTTAGATTAGGGTTTTAGATGTGAACTAGTATAGCTTCTTAGTCGTGAACCCTAGAACAGGTTTACACTCACACGCACACACATGCTTACTATTATACTTGTGCGTATATGGGGAGAGATATGTTTATACACACATATAGCTATGGAACTGTGTATATATATACACGTATACCCACACTTTGATGATGAGGATAGTGGATGATATTTGGAGATGAGTCGATGAGTTTGGGCATGGTGCTACGAGATCGGTGATATGATGTGGTTCGTATTAGGAGATACGACATGAGATTTTAGCGGGCCTTTAGGCGTGTGTTTTCATACACGCATATATATATATATATATATATATATATATATATATATATATGGTATCAGTTTGTACTAGACTTAGATCAATACCCCTAGTTCATGAGATATGATGATAAGGATACCAGATAATTGATGAGATAAATATGAGATTTGACCCATACCCAGATTTGGGATACCGTACGATGGATTTACCGTACGAGATAACTGTGATGATAGATCCGCACTCATGACTCGAGGATGTCATATGATATATTGTATCGTACGTGGTAGTACTGAGGCGAGATCACCAACTATTATATACGTATATATATATATATCGACTCAGATTTAGGTGGTTTCCATACCCTTTCGATTAGCTTGTTAGTTAGATCTGTAGTTTACTTAGTAGATGTTAGACTAGACCCGAGTCATACCTATTTCCAAAACTAACGAATCGTGAGTATTTTAAAGACTGGCCAAGGGATTCTACGGATATTTTCAAAAGACGCATCTTTACTTAAAAACACTGTAGCCCTTATTTTTCTAAACACCACGATTCGTCTTATTTCAATGGCCAAACTATATGACATTTACATATTGATGTAGATTCTTCATTATTGCGTTTATTGTTTGATTTCCGCATATTCTTGCTATTCGCATCGCATTGCATGTGTAAATGTGTTTATTGTTATATTAAACCAATGCTGTCAGGATACCAGCACTATTATCGATGATGTGCATGTTCCACGTGCACCTGCTTGCCAGCTCACACACTTCATCATCGATAATTGCCATGCCACTACACAGTAGGATTGTTGCATCAGGATATGACTACTTGTACATCCATATTGGCGCACATGCATATTGTACACCCATACTTGCGTATATACATACTTGTACATCTATATTGGCGCATAGACATATTGTACACTCTTACTTGCGTATATACCCACTTGTACATCCATATTGGCTCACGGGCATATTGTACACTCATACTTGCGTATATACCTACTTGTACATCCATATTGGCGCACATGCATATTGTACACTCATACTTGCGTATATACATACTTGTTCATCTATATTGGCGCACATGCATATTGTACACTCATACTTGCGTATATACATACTTGTACATCTATATTGGCGCACAGACATATTGTACACTCATACTTGCGCATATACCAACTTGTACATCCATATTGGCGCACATGCATATTGTACACTCATACTTGCGTATATACTCACTTGTACATCCATATTGGCGCACAGGCATATTGTACACTCATACTTGCGTATATACCTACTTGAACATCCATATTGGCGCACAAGCATATTGTACACTCATACTTCCGTATATACATACTTGTACATCTATATTGGCACACAGACATATTGTACACTTATACCTGCGTGCACACATATTGTACACCCATACTTGCTTACATACGTATTTGCACATACATAGATGACTCTGGATTTATTTTGGAGATTTGGGGAACCGAAAGATATATTTTAAAACTGAATTCATTTAAAAGAGCGATTTTCCCCTCGATGTGTGCATACTACTATTTTATGTTGCATGATACACGGATATGCTTACATTTTTATCATATGTCGCATACATCATGCTTTATGATTTTACACATTGAGATATGTCGTTTTCATGATATTTCTGGATTTGATAACCGTGGTCATTTTAAAAGAAAATATGCATTGTTTAAAAACCCAGTTTCTCTCGATATGATATTTCACTGCGTCCACCATGCATTTTCTCGGTTCTGAGACGTGTGACATGTGAAACCCGATTCGAGGAGCTGGATGAGGCCAATTGCGGGTACATGGTGGACCCGGTATAGTACCCCGGGGTAAGAAAGGGAAGTTGTGTATACAGACGGTGAGCCTGGTAGAGGGACTACTACGTACCGCCGATTGTATTTGGGCTCGGAGGATATCCGGAGGATACCGACCGGAGTCGAGAGATGATACGGGCCGATCCGGACTGACGGAGCCTGTGGGCCGATCCGGACTGACGGAGCCTATTATATATGAGGATTTACGTGCCGATGCTGGGCACGGGTTTCATGATGTTTTCGAGTGTCGATGTTAGACACTCAGGTTCCATGATTTTGATGTGTCGCGAGAGACACATGTTGATTTATATCCTCATACCTTCATGCATATGATTTTATGACTTTTACATGCATGATATTGTTATGTCATTGGTTGACACATGTATGAGATCCACATGCATACAGACATTGATTACATAGTTGGATGATATCCACATACTCATAAACTTCATGATATAGTTGACACTGATTACATTGATCATACCTCATATTTTTGATATGTTGCTATCTGAGGCACTGACACGAGCACTTGGTATTACACTGATGTATAGATGCTTACCCTTGCCACCTTATCATTCTTCAGACTTTATCATTTTGAGGATATATATTATTACTGATCGTATTAACTTAGGATTGAGTCATGCATACAATTACTGCTCTGTGATGTTTTCTACTCACGAGTAGGAAACTCACCCTCGTTGTGCCACAGTTTCTTGCAGGTTTTGCCGTACAGGTTTCATTGCTGCTTTCTGGCACACTGCTTCCTTTCTGGGTGATTGCTTTGGTAGGTGGGTTCACTCGCATCGTCACCACCCTTGTATTTATTTTAATCAGTTGTATCTAGTAATTCCATCAACCAGACTTGTATATTTATTTCAGGCTTCGAAAACCAGTTGTATATTATTTCGACCTTAGAGTCGCGTGTTATAGTAGTATGGTTTTCTTGATGATTTTGAGTTTCCTTTTGAGTTTTAATCCTCGCCCTTCGGCGTTGTATATTATATTGCTTGCGTGGTTGTGACCGTCGATTGACGAAGAGCTAGCTCCCGCTTGGGGATGCCTTTTATATATTATTTTTGTTGTACCCCGTTTGGGGCCGTATTTAGAAAGGAAACACTGCCGAAATTTTCAGAAAAGACTTGAGGATTTAAAAATGTATATTTGTCTTACTTATTTAAAAAACCTTGTTTTTAAAACATGTTTTCTTCACTTCTTTAAAACTAGTTTTCCTTCATTTATTATTTAAAATGGTTTTAGATTTCTGGGCCTTTGGCTCACTTGAATTAGATGAGGTCTTATAGACTTCATATGATTCAAGGGCCAGCCACATGCTATTTCGGGTCGTGACAAAGTTGGTATCAGAGCGCTAGGTTAACCTTGGTTCGAGTCTAAGTTTGACTATGCGAAGCCTAGGGTGTTTGTATATATTCGGAACTTAGGCTTGACCTTACGGAACTTAGACTTAGTCGAGGGGGTATTACACCCGAACTTTCGTCGCATAGGATGACCTTTGTTGATGGAGTAGGTGACTTAAGGAGAGTGACGTACTGTGTGTATGTTCTACGGCATACTTACGATACGACACTCCGCTTAAGGAGCCTTAGGATGTACATTTCCTTGCACGGTATTATATTCATTCCTATGATCTATCCTCATCGATATTGGTTATGATTTTGCTGCCACGATTACACGGGCAAAAAGAGCTACGGCTAGAGTTGCGTCAGCATAAGCTCATCGTGGACGAGGACTGACCAGGGCATGATTCCAAGGACATACGATTGCATAGATGCGTCGTTTTATTGTGTTTTCACGCCATGAGCGTTGATGGATCGCTTTTACGAGATTTCTCGGACGTGCAGATCAGCACCAGAGGATTGGGCCACTGATAGAGGCCAGCCAGAATGTGATGACCATTGATGTATCACTTATTCATGATGATTGAGGCATTGTTCAGCGTGCAGACGAATGAGCCAGTTGTTGCTGCGAACGACGAGATATTGCCCCAGATGTGGAGCTATTGCAATACGAGTTGTACTTAGAGAAATAATAGAAGGTCGCTAGCCACCCGAGGATGAAAGACTAGGACATGTGGTTCGTTCGCTTACCCCGATGCGAGGTCATCAGATATATTGATTCCAGCTAGAGACGACTTCACACAGGTATGTTGAGAGTCGATGGAGACGATCGAATGTCAGGAACCCATTTCCATGTTTAAAGTATTCGGAAGACAATGCAAGTAATGCTATGGACCCTTTAGAAGAATGAAACCCTAACTCGACGTAATGACCATGGAACGCCTTTGAACCTTAGGGTTTGCGGCAGTTTAGCGGTGCCATTTGTGAGGCTTGGGTTTGCCCTTCTACGGTTGGTCCACAGGTGCTGTGGCATGTATTGGAGTACTATTAAACTATACCCAAGATGTTTAGCTCTTAGGGGAATTATGGAACCTTGACGAATCGATCGAAAGGTTCAACATCTTTCGGATATCATGTGATGGGATGCATTGCTTGGGAGACTCCAGATACGAGTATAGTCGTTGGAGCGCAGTCTATGCAGCCATGAAGAGACGAATCCGAAGCAGTCGACATTAGAGAAAAAGTGGAGTAAAGAGTTCGCACGAGATTTCGATGAGATGACATTCCACTCCGCCGACATCAGAGATGCGATACGTATACAGAGGCGTTGTATATGGATATATCTTCCAGAAAGAGTCGCGATGAGTATGCAGCCGTTCCGGAACCAGAAAGTGATATAGTAAAGGGTGAGAACTTCCGGGCAGTTCGGCAGAAACGAGATTTGAGAAAGACCTCGACAGGACCATTCTGGAATACTATACGAGAAGACTTGGACCCAAGAGCGGTCATATTGCGCACACCCAGCAGGACAGAGTTCGGCATCGTCGACGAGATAGTTGGCCAGAGATCTGTAGAGGATGTGCCAAAGCGGGACTGTTTCCGTCGTCATTCCATATTGGGCCGTTGAGCCGAGGAGCTATATAACTAGCAATGCACAGTGAGAGACGAGAGCCTAAAAGCACCAGGCGCCAGACAACGAATAGTAGGCAAGTAGATATCTTGCTCTGCTAGCATGGGATGCACCGGCACCTTCTCGACTTTGAAGGAGGAAATATCGACGACGGTATTTATGAATTGTGATTTGGTGATTCGATTATCACGTATCCGTCACCATGGATTTCGGTATTTTGGGCGATCTATTCACATGATTTAGTATTAATGACTGAGTTTCATGATATTTATTTTCGTGCACCATGGTTGCACCTACTGGGTATTGATATTTTGTGCACTAGATGCACTGGATTGGTAATTTGTGCATAGGATGCACTGTATTGGTATTTTGTGCGCTAGATGCACAGGATTTGTATTTTGTGCACATGATGCAATGTATTTGTATTTCTTACATAGGATGCACCGTATTTGTGTTCCGTGCAGTTGTTGCATTAGATTTTCGTTTCGTGCGTTTGTTGCACCAGATTTATATTTCGTGTATTCGTTGCACCGGATTTATATTTCGTGCCTTTGTTGCACCGGGTTTATATTTTGTGCACCACGGTTGCACCTGACTTCGGTTTGATGTCATTCGATATGTTGATTTTGATTTCATGCCTATGTTATGCATGTGATTTGACTTATGCGTTCGGCATAGTTTTCATGCACTTTTAGTGCTTTGACTTGATTTGTGCACGCTGATACACATGGTTGAGAGATTGTATACCGCGATATACCTGATTTGGATTGAACTGTATTGTATACCGTCAATTTCGATTCTGATATTGATGTTGATTTCGTGCACTCTGTGCATTTGATTTGGATTTTTGCGCATAATTGGCGCGTGGATTGGATTTTGCGCATGTTCGGCGCTTGACATTGGATTTCGTGATTTCGTGCATGATGGATGCACCTGATTTGGATTTTCGCACATGTTAGGCGCATGTTATGAGCTGCGATTTTGGTGCACACAAGATGCACTAAGTCGGGATTCTTCGTGCATATCAGATGCACCTGATATTGTTGTCAGGCACACCCGTTGTCTTTGACAGGTGTTTCGTGCACACCCGTTGCACTTAGATTTTTGTTTTGTGCCTACGTAGGGCACATTTGTTGATTTCGATTTCCGTGTGCACCAGACGCACAGGGTATTCTTATATACATTTTGGAATTTATTTCTTATGGAGCGGTACGTTTTTATGATATTTGCTATTTGTTTTCGTACTGGGCAGGACTAGTCAGAGGACAGTACCAGAATATATTTTGCATGCATTGATAGTTATCGAAGGGCTTTCCAAAAAAGGAGCTATATTCTCAGTATTACCTACGTGTCTGATATGACACAAAACGTTTAAAACAAGGAAACCCTTCTAAATTGTCTTCAAAACGGCGGAACGTACATATTAAAAAAAAGATATATACATATATGGTTATTTTCTTACAATAGACATCCGCCACTGTGCAGTGTTATGCGCATCGCAAAGCGACTTAAAAAGGTTTGGCATGCATTTCCTTCAGATATATACATGTATAAATTTGATGTTTACATGTATAGTTCTGATCTATATCAAATTGGTTTTCGTATTGGATTTGACATTTGTGTCTTCACCATGACTCAGATGATTGCGAGATGCTTGACGGAGTTTTAATTTTGAGTTATCTGCTCATTGTTCATGCTCATGCATTGTGCTATGATGCGTTTTATGTATTGATGATTTCGGAACCCCGACGACTTGGACTTTTTACTGAAATGTTTTAGTATTTGAGGGGTTCAAATTTAAATTCGTGTACCAATTTTCTTTAAGGTGGAAGATTGTAACATTTCAAAAAAAATAAAATATTATTTTTTGGAATTTTTATAAATAATATTATATTGAAGATTTTAATAAGGCGGTATAATTAAATACCGATAAATTGGGGGAAATTATGAAAAGTTTGGAAATTACTAAAATGAGGGTGCTTTATGTGATTTATGCAAATTATGAAAGTTTAAAATTTATTTGACAGTATTTTAGTGCTAATCGCGATTAAAAATCGCTAATCAGGCTTTAAGCGGGTTTTGTGCAAAACATGCACCATATCATTTTTACACTTGTGTTACATTTTCCTACATGCTTTCTATTTTATCATGCATGGTTTAGGTTTATCTTGAGAAAAGAAAAGAAAAGAAAAGGAAAAAGAAAAGAATAGAAAATGTTGTATAGTGAAAGGTATGGGCAAGAAAGAGAAGGAGAGGGTGAGGGGGGGTCAACCTTGGTCTTGGTCCTTGTTTCATTCACCATCTCCATCATTATCCTCTCCCCTCTTCATCCCATGGAAGCACCCTCTTCCACCTCCACTTCAAAACCCTAAAACTCCATCAAAACAACACCAAAACCTCATTCCCACTTCACAAAAAATGTGCACAAGCTCACAAGCTACACTTTGGACCAAGAAAGTTTGCATTTTGGCACTGTAGAGGATTCATGGGTACTTGATGAGGTAATACATTCACATTTAGTGTAGTTTTTCATTCACTTTAAACCATTTATGTGTTTAGTTGTGATTTGGTGCGATTTGCTGAACTTTGGAGATTTCTAGATAGGGCTAGGGTTGAATTGAGGCCTAGTGGTGACCTTAAACCCCTCCCAATTGATAGAAACCCAAACCAACCCAACTGAGACCCAAAAATATGGATTTACAGAACTTTGCAATGTCGGTTAGTGAACTTGGAGTGTGCAGGGAAATCTAGAATGACTTGAGTAAATTACGAGACAAGCAAACAACCGCAGTACACTAGAATTGACCATAGGAACCCCTGTAGAAAGACGAACCCCATGGGAACATCCAGTGCTGGAGAGCTCGGAAATTAGGGGGTGGGGCTCAGCCACTTGGTGAGCGAGTGGGTCCAGGTTTCTTCTGTAGGTCATATACACCCTATATATCACGCTAGTGTTGTTTGCTCATATTGTTTTCACCCTATACAAAATCGGGGACTAAATACATGATTTGTTGTTTTGATTCGGATATAGTTTTACGTATTTTGAATTCTGAATTTTAGTATTTGTGCTTTATCTCGATCACGTAACGTTTGTACGTCTATATCGAGTGATATCGGGTTGATTTGCTGGAGTTGACCATGGGTTTTGACCTATGTGAGTTCCGCGTGTCGTTTTGGTTTCGATTTGGTTTTAATGCGACACGATACGTTATGATGTGTAGGTACCCCACGAAGACTTCGAGACGACAAGCAAGCGCGTGGCGATGTCGGCTACGGAAAGCGAAAAGCATGTGAGTAGATTATATCTACGGGGGAAGTCGGGTGGATGGCGTATAGCACCCCCGCAGTTCGATGTATGGTATGCTATATATATATATATATACTATATTTATATGATATCTTTTATATGTGACATGGATATTCAAGATATGATTAGGTGTTCAATGGTTAGATTGGGGTTTTAGATGTGAACTAGTATAGCTTCTTAGTCGCGAACCCTAGAACAGGTTTACACTCACACGCACACACATGCTTACTATTATACTTGTGCGTATATAGGGAGAGATATGTTTATACACATACATAGGTATGGGACTGTGTATATATATATACATGTATACCTACACTTGGATGATGAGGATAGTGGATGATATTTGGAGATGAGTCGATGAGTTTGGGCATGGTGCTACGAGATCGGTGATATGATGTGGTTCGTATTAGGAGATACGACATGAGATTTTAGCGGGCCTTTAGGCGCGTGTTTTCATACACGCATATATATATAGATGGTATCAGTTTGTACTAGACTTAGATCAGTACCCCCAGTTCATGAGATGTGATGATAAGGATATCAGATAATTGATGAGATAAATGTGAGATTCGACCCGTACCCAGATTTGGGATACCGTACGACGGATTTACCGTACGAGATAACTGTGATGATAGATCCGCACTCATCTCTCAAGGATTTTATATGATATATTGTATCGCACGCGGTGCTATTGAGGCGAGATCACAGACTATTATATATGTATATATATATCGACTCAGATTTAGGTGGTTTCTATACCCTTTCGATTAGCTTGTTAGTTAGATCTGTAGATTACTTAGTAGATGTTAGACTAGACCCGAGTCATACCTATTTCCAAAACTAACGAATCGTGAGTATTTTAAAGACATGCCAAGGGATTCTACGGATATTTTCAAAAGATGCATCTTTTCTTAAAAATACCATAGCCCTTATTTTTCTAAACACCACGATTCGTCTTATTTCAATGGCAAAACTGTATGACATTTACATATTGATGTAGATTCGTCACTGTTGAGTTTATTGTTCGATTTCCACATATTCTTGCTATTCGCATCACATTGCATGTGTAAATGTATTTATTGTTATATTAAACCCATGCTGTCAGGACACCAGCACCACTGTCGATGATGCATATGTTCCACGTACACCTGCTAGCCGGCTCACACACTTCATCATCGATAATTGCTATGCCACTACACAGTAGGATTGTGGCAACAGGATATGACTACTTGTACATCCATATTGGCGCACATGCATATTGTACACTCATACTTGCGTATATACATATTTGTACATCTATATTGGCGTACAGACATATTGTACACTCATACTTGCGTATATACCCACTTGTACATCCATATTGGCGCACATGCATATTATACACTCATACTTGCGTATATACCTACTTGTACATCCAAATTGGCGCACATGCATATTGTACACTCATACTTGCGTATATACATACTTGTACATCTATATTGGCGCACATGCATATTGTACACTCATACTTGCGTATATACCTACTTGTACATCCATATTAGCGCACATGCATATTGTATACTCATACTTGCGTATATACATACTTGTACATCTATATTGGCGCACATGCATATTGTACACTCATACTTGCGTATATACATACTTGTACATCTATATTGGCGCACAGACATATTGTACACTCATACTTGCGTATATATCCACTTGTACATCCATATTGGCGCACAGGCATATTGTACACTCATACTTGCGTATATACCTACTTGTACATCTATATTGGCGCAGAGGCATATTGTACACTCATACTTGCGTATATACCTACTTGTACATCCATATTGGCGCACATGTATATTGTACACTCATATTTGCGTATATACATACTTGTACATCTATATTGGCGCACAGACATATTGTACACTCATACTTGCGTGCAGACATATTGTACACCCATACTTGCTTACATACGTATTTGCACATACATAGATGACTCTGGCTTTATTTTGGAGATTTGGGGAACCGCAAGATATATTTTAAAACTGGATTTATTTAAAAGAGCGGTTTTCCCCTCGATGTGTGCATACTACAGTTTTATGTTGCATGATATACGGATATGTTTACATTTCTATCATATGTCGCATACATCATGCTTTATCATTTTACGCATTGAGATATGCCGGTTTCATGATATTTCTGGATTTGAGAACCGGGGTCATTTTAGAAGAAAGTATGCATTGTTTAAAAACCCGGTTTCTCTTGATATGATATTTCAGTGCGTCCACTATGCGTTTTCTCGGTTCTGAGACGTATGACATGTGAAACCCGATTCGAGGAGCTGGATGAGGCCGATTGCGGGTATATGGTGGACCCGGTATGGTATCCTGGGGCAAGAAAGGGATGCTGTATATACAGACGATGAGCCTGGAAGAGGGACTACTACCTACCGGTGATTGTATTTAGGCTCGGCGGATATCCGGAGGATACCGACCGGAGTCAAGAGATGATACGGGCCGATCCGGACTGACGGAGCCCGTGGGCCGATACGGACTGACGGGGCCCTATATATATGAGGATTTACGTGCCGATGCTGGGCACGGGTTTCATAATGTTTTCGACTGTCGATGTTAGACACTCAGGTTCCATGATTTTGATGTGTCGCGAGAGACACATGTTGATTTATATCCTCATACCTTCATGTATATGCTTTTATGACTTTTACATGCATGATGTTGTTATGTCATTGGTTGACACGTGGATGAGATCCACATGCATACAGACATTGATTGCATAGTTGGATGATATCCACATACACATAGACTTCATGATATAGTTGACACTGATTACATTGATCATACTTCATATTTATGATATATTGCTACCTGAAGCACTGACACGAGCACCTGGTATTACACTGATGTATAGATGTTTACCCTTGCCACCTTATCATGCTTCAAACTTTATCATTTTGAGGATATATATTATTACTGATCGTATTGACCTAGGATTGAGTCATGCATACGATTTCTGCTCTGTGATGTTTTCTACTCACGAGTTGGCAACTCACCACTGTTATGCCACAGTTTCTTGCAGGTTTTGTCGTACAGGTTTCATTGCGGCTTTCTGGCACTCTGCTTCCTCTCTGGGTGATTGCTTTGGTATGTAAGTCGATGTACAACACCCCACGACTTGCGGGGAGGCGGAAAAATAAAAAACGATCTTGTTCTTTGTGTAAACATCGACTAACCGAGAATCTTTGCTAAACTATATCTAATAAGAAACATAAAAGTTCTTAACTACTATGATAAGTGATTATTCCTAATGATCCGTGTCCTTCTCCTTTTTGTTATCCACCTCCTTCTCGGCCTCCTCCACGTAATAGATGATCCACCCGAAAGCTATACTCCAAGCTTCACCTCTAACTTGAGGTAACTAGATTTCTTATAGTGCTAATCTAATCAACCTAGGTGATATAGAGTTGGATTATGGATGCATTAGTCTAGCTAACCCATGATCTCAACACATGAGAGGTTAGGGTTAGGGTTTGAAGAGAGAGAGCTTGAGGAGAGAGAATGTGAGAATGATAATGAATTGAAATTGTTTCTCACTTCTAATATATCATGAAGCATAAAGAATATCAAATAAAATAAATCAAATGATTTATCATCATGCTTCATTTAATATGTGCAATGAATCATCAAGTGAGTCATTAAGAAATAAATGCTTCATTAACTCACTTGAATGATTCATCTCATGAGTCACAAAATCAATTAATGCTAATGCCACCTAAACCCTAAAGTCACCATCCTTCTAGAAGCTTCCCGCGAAATTATTAGAACGCCCCTCCTATCCGTGAAAACACGGAAAAACTTTAGACTGTATAAATCCAATAACCCGATACTAGAATCTGGCTTAAACCAAAGCCGGCTAGAAAAAACTGTCTGAATGTCGTACGTGCGTAAACACACGTATGCGTCCGAACAATTGTTGTAAACCCATACGACCTCTATATCGTTTCGCCTGGAGTAAGGAAACTCTCTGTATGGGACTCTAAAGACTCGACTACTACGTTGGCAGTGGGTTTAACCACAGACCGCAAGCGGCACTAGCTGTACGTAACGGTCCCCAGGTAGATGTCGACAAGAAGGCCGATGAGGAAACCCATCCGAACTCCTACTGAGCCTGATGTGACAATCTCCGTACAGCCCGGTCTATTCGTCTAAGACTATCGCATATCGGTCCTAGGGGCGGCAAGCGTCAGTCCCCTAATAGCGGTATAAGTCGTGTCGAAGCGTAGCCCATTACACCCTGAGAAACAACTGGAACCTACCAGTAAATCTCGCTTGCCCTGGCCAGGGACTTTGCGTAATGGCTCTCTAACACAGCGCGATATCAACTCCCAATACCGGGAGAGACGAATCATGTCTAACCGCCACTGCCTCCAAGTGCTCGGGACTGCACCCAACTGCTACCTGTTTTCACGACTCCTTTGAGCCGTGGTAGGGTAGCAATCTAAGAACAGTGGGACACACTCGAGGCGAAGTAGCAGTGTCAAGTCTGCGGACTATGCTGTACTCATGTCATCTAGGAACTGTTAACTAACGACGGGTATAATACCAACCAACAGTTCCCCGTGAGTCCTGTTCAGTGTACCCGTAACCTAACGAGCACCTGTATACTATCTCCAGTACGACGTACTGACGGCTGTGGGACAGACCATTTCCCCAACTGGGATGAGAAGCGTACACACTAGTCTACTCTGGAGTATCGATGCCCTGTCTCGATAATCCTACGACTAGGGACCTGAAAAAGGATGTGCTTGTAGACTACCCAGCCCCCACTAGTGTGACTGCCATCACAACTCTGGTAGTCAAGCAAGATCCTAAGAGCTCTATCAATACGTATACTCATATATTAAGATAGATAAACCATGTAGCATACTACCATGTTTAGCAAGACTGTTATATAACTGTGAATATCCCAAGCTTCCATTAAGTAATATACAAGCTAGTATGATACAATAATGGCCCCTAGGGCATATACACTAACAATCTCCCACTTGCACTAGGGCCATGTACTGGCATATCGAAGACCGATGATCTCGAGTAGCCTCTCGAACTGAATCTGAGGTAGGGCCTTCGTGAATGGATCAGCAATGTTCTCTTCAGTAGCAACTCTCCGGACCACGATCTCCCGACGATCAATGATCTCCCTGATCAGGTGATACCGCCTTAAGATGTGTCTGGACTTCTGATGGGACCTTGGTTCCTTCGCTAAAGCTATAGCTCCGTTGTTGTCGCAATACAGAGGTATTGGATCAACAATGGTAAGAACCACCAGAAGTTCTGTTAGGAACTTCTTCATCCAGACCGCTTCTTTTGCGGCATCGCAAGCAGCAATATACTCCGCTTCCATCGTCGAGTTAGCAACGGTGTCCTTCTTGGAACTCTTCTAGCACACCGCCCCTCCATTGAGGGCAAAGACATAACCTGACATGGACTTGGAATCGTCCTTTTCACTCTGGAAGCCGGAATCAGCAAAGGCCTCCATCTTGAGGTCTTTTCCGCCGTAAACCAAGAACATCTCCTTAGTCCTTCTCAGGTACTTGAGAATGTTCTTTACTGCTATCCAGTGCTTCTCCCCTGGGTCTGACTGATACCGGCTTACCATACTCAGTGCATAAGCTACATCTGGTCTGGTGCACAATATCGCATACATTATAGAGCCTACCGCAGAAGCGTAGGGTATAATCGACATGCGATCCCTTTCCAAATCAGTCTTGGGAGACATCTCTTTGGATAGGGTGATTTCGTGACAAGTCGGTAGATTACCGCGCTTAGAATCTTCCATACTGAATTTTTTCAGTATAGTGTTGATATACCTGGACTGCGAAAGTCCCAACATCTTATTGGATCTATCACGATAGATCCGGTCCCCAGAATGTAAGAAGCATCACCCAGGTCTTTCATGGAGAACCTATGTGACAAGAATCCTTTGACAGATTGTAGCATAGGAATATCATTTCCTATCAATAGAATGTCATCCACGTACAAGACGAGGAATACGACAGTTCGTGCTACAACTTTACTATATATACATGGTTCATCTGGATTTTTGATAAAGTCATATTCTTTGACCTTTCATCAAAACAGATGTTCCAACTCCGCGATGCCTGCTTTAGTCCATAAATGGACTTAAGAAACTTGCATACTTTCCCGCTGCTCCCACTTTCATTGAAACCTTCTGGCTGATCCATATAGACGCACTCTTCTAAATTGCCATTCAGAAAATCCGTCTTTACGTCCATCTGCCAGATTTCATAATCATGTAAGGCAGCAATAGTAAGAAGGACCCGAATGGATTTGAGCATAGCCACTGGAGAAAAAGTTTCGTCATAGTCCAAACCAGGTCTTTGACGAAAACCCTTTGCAACAAGTCTAGCTTTATAGGTTTCCACCTGTCCATCTACACCAATCTTTTTCTTGAAGATCCATTTTCATCCTATGGGTTTTACCTCATCTGGAGCAAAGTCCAAAGTCCATACTTTGTTGGTGCACATGGACTCCATTTCGGTCCGCATTGCATCTAGCCATCGTACCGAGTCGCCGCTCTGGATGGCCTGCTGGAAGCTAGTAGGTTCATCATCATCTATAACGCAATCCTCTTTATCCCCATCTATGAGAAAACCGTAGTATCTCTCAGGCGGATAAGACGGCCTACTACTCCTGCGGAGGGGTGAGGGAATGTCCTGTGCTTCTTGAACTACCGGTTCTACCAAACTTTCAGTAGTGGTTTGTGGTTCTGGAATTTCTTCCAGTTCTATTTCGCTCCCACTTATTTCCTTTTCTAAAAACTGCTGTTCTAGAAAATAGGCATTACGAGAAACAAAATCCTTTTGTTCCATTGCGTAATAGAAATAATATCCTTTGGAGTTCTTTGGATATCCCACAAACTTACACTTTACTGATCGTTCCTCGAGCTTGTCCGCATGCTGCTTTTTAGCAAAAGCTGGACATCCCCATATCTTCATATGCTGAAGATGGGGTTTCTTCCCACTCCACATCTGATATGGGGTGGTAGGCACAGTTTTGGTAGGAGCCCTGTTCAGAAGATATGCTGCTGATTCTAGCGCATAACCCCAGAAAGATCACGGTAACTCAGCATTACTCCTCATGGAACGTACCATATCCAATAGGGTTCGATTCCGTCTCTCCGATACACCGTTATGCTGTGGAGTGTATGGAGGAGTAAGCTGAGAGAGAATTCCTTTCTCTTTTTGGTAACCTAGGAACTCGGTACTTAAGTATTCACCACCTCGATCAGATCTTAGTGTCTTGATACTTTTGCCGGTTTGGTTTTCTACTTCATTCTTATACTCTTGGAATTTCTCAAAAGCCTCGGATTTATGTTTCATCAGATAAATGAATCCGTACCTTGAGTAATCATCCGTAAAAGTAATGAAATAAGAAAAACCACCTCTTGCATGTGTAGACATTGGACCACATACATCGATGTGTATGAGTCCTAAGAGCTCGCTCGCTCTTATTCCATGTCCAGTGAATGGAGTCTTTGTCATCTTTCCTTTGAGACATGATTGACAAGTGGCATAAGTTTGATATTCGAACGAGTCCAAATATCCTTCTCTATGTAACTTAGTCAACCTTGTCTCATTGATGTGACCTAGTCTACAATGCCATAAGAAAGCCTTATTTAAATCTGGAGACTTTCTTTTTAGTGTGTTCTGGACATTGAAAATTTGGAGTTGGTTTAAGACATATATAGCGTTATCCAGTGTACCGGACCCAATCAAACTATGATTAAGGTGGATGTTAACAACATCACTTACAAACGTGAAATCATAACCTTTATTTGATAACAAGGAAACTGATATTATATTACACGTTAAGCTAGATACATAAAAACAGTTATGTAAAACCAAAATGTGTCCACTCGTCAATCCCAGGTGATAATCCCCTACGGACACAGCTCCCACGCTAGCTCCGTTAGCAACCATCAGGGTCATATCACCATCCTTCAGCACTCTACGGTTTCTCAGTGCCTGCAATGAATTGCATATATGAGATCCTGATCTGGTATCCAATACCCAGGAAGTAGAGTTGATTGACAGACAATTCTCAATTACAAGCACACCTGAGTCGAAGCCACAGCTTGCTTCGGTTCCTGGTTCTTGGCGTTCCACGCCTTGCAGTCCTTTTTCCAGTGCCCTTTCCTATGACAATGGAAGCACTCATCCTGGGCCACTACTGGTACCGCAAAATTTTTCTTTCCCTTCGCTCCCACCTTACTAACACCTCCTCTAGGTTTGGTGGCGGCCTTCTTCTTCCTTCCTTTGGCCCTAGCCTTGGACCCGGAAGAAGAAGCACCGCTAACAAACATAGCGGGTGTTTCCCTTGGCTTCTGCAAGGTGCCCTCTGCACTCCTCAACATGTTAAGGAGTTCTGGAAGTTCAACTTCTTTTCTGAATGTTGAAATTCAGAATAAACTGGGCGTAGGTGGAAGGAAGGGACTGGAGAATCAGGTCTGTATAGAGCTCATTATCCAAAGTCGTCCCAAGGTCTGCGAGCTCTTCTATATAGCCAATCATCTTTAAGACATGTTCTCCTACCGATGATCCGACGGCCAACCTCGCTCGAAACAAGTTCTTAGAGGTCTCGTATCTTGCTATATGAGATTGCTCTCCATAAAGTTCCTTTGTATGGAGAAATATGGCATCAAGATCCATATCCTCGTGCCTCCTCTGATGTTCATTGTTCATCGAGGCAAGCACGATGCACTTGGCCTTCGCGCAATCATACTCCCAGGTTTTGCGGATTTCCTTATCCACATTACTGGATTTGGGACCTGGGACTGTAGGTGCCTTAGCGGTGAGGACGTACCCCAATTTGTCATAGGTCAAAGCCATTTTGACATTCCGCAGCCAATCTTTATAGTTCGGCCCTGTCAGTATATTTTTCTCTAAAAGTAACTTAAGTCAAGTCATTTTCAGGATCGCTGCAAGTAGGAGAGAGAGAAGAAACACTTTAGTATGATGCTCTGGCAAGTTTAGAGTGGTTTTTAATTTATCTAAACTGGATGGCTCCCACTGTTTCTCGAATCCATCCTCAAACCATAAAAGAAGAATTAGCCAGGACTATTCTCACTGTACAATACTTGCTTAACCGTTCAGTCAGGCCGGTGTCGGTACTTCGAGGGAGGTTTTCCAACGCTTTCGCGAAGTTCCTTAATTAAATAACCTCTTTTCTCTGGGGGCATAGCCCCGCTGACAACTTTCTCGACACCTACTTAGTTTATAGCATTGATCGTTAAGTGACGAATCTCCTGATGAGTAGCATATACTCACAGTAGGATCGGGATCCAAATATCATCGTATGATAATGTTGAAGGAATGCTACCAACATTCATCATACTCCAAATGGTATGCATCTCTTTGCAAATTTCAGTTTCTTTAGAAATTCCCGATATTAATTTTTGCCCCATGCTCTTATGACCTTGGCTTTGGCCAAAATGTCATAAGTCACATGTCAAGTTCTACCCGTTATTATCTTGTCAATTTGAACCCATCCGTACATACCCCTGACTTTGGTCAAATGATAATACGACTGTCCCAAACTAAATCGTCTATCTATGCAACAAATGAATACCCAGCAGCTACCAAACACTATGCCTTGACTTTGGCCAAAATGCATAGCTTGAATACTACTGAATACCCAAATGAAATGACGGAGGGCTACGAATAGTTTTGGCGAAACCGTGAACGTAGTGAACTTGATATAACCGAAAGAACCTGATATGATCTAAACACAAAAAGAAAAAGAGAGGAAAGCTTCTTCTTCTTCCTCTTCATTCTTGAGCTCAGTATCTCCGCACTAATGGCATCCACTAAATCCTCAAGAGACAAAGTGATGACACACATTCTCTACTTCACCTTGGACACGTCGGCTAGCGAACTTCGTGCCCGAGTTGCTTCGGATGAAGCGGGAGCCGGTTAAAAGACTCGATGATGTGGTGCCATTTCCGACGAGGAGATCGAGACCGGAGATGCCGTGAGGAGCTTGGGATGGTGGCCAAAGACCGAAGGACACGGATTGATCGGTATAGCCTTTCCAACCCATCTCTAGTTTGCTAGTTGTAGGTTAATGGTTCGATCCGGGATTAAAGTCTGCGATAGCGCCGGTTTCTAGTTTGAAATTTTTTTTCGTTTCCGCATTTTGGCCTCGGACAGACGGCCGGGACGCTACCGTAGACTTACATGGTATCAGAGCCACGCCATTAACCTTTACTAGATTGCTCTAACGTGTTTAAAACATCGATCGAACGAAATTTCCAAAACCGCGATTCCAATTTATGCAGTTTCTGTCGAATTTTTTTTGTCTCCAAAAAATTATTTTGAGTATTGCAGAAAAATAGGCAGGCTTTTTAAATAGATCTGAGAAAATTTGGTACACTTATATCACTGTAGCGCCGCGGAACCGCGGCCGTACCCATGTTTTGGCCGCGGTTCCGCCGTCGCACTGTAGCTACAATGCACCAAATTTTCTGCAGTGGACTCTGAGTTAGAATTGGGGTTTCTGGTAATTTTTGTTTTGGCCTAGATTATTTTGAGTACTGGGAATTGTACTTGGGGCCCACTTCGGGAAATTTTGTCGATCGAAAATTTTAAACATGTTAGTTCACAGTGCTTACTTTATATCTGTGACCGTGAATGTCATTCGAGCGGTAAATCTTGTCTAATTACTATAGTTCTTTTAGACGGATTTGCGAACGTGACATTCACGTTGATCTTCTGTGTTGTACTGTGATGTTGCAGATTTGTCGTGGTGGATAGCCTGGATGCAATGTTAGTACAGTTTGGTATTATTTGTACATTTGATATTGTGGGGCGAGCGTCCGACATGTGGACTGCCGTCACTTCCTGTTTGTATATTATTCTTTTGAGGCACGACCGGGCTGAGGTCGATGTACCCGTTGTATATATTTTACATTCTGTACTAGGATTACCCCGCGGTGGGGTGCACGGATAGCCGGGTTCTAGAGGGCAACGAGCCCGCATCTCATGTCTTTGAGACGGAGGGGGCTTCACTCTAGAATTGGCGGGCTATTCGACGCACTCGTAGGGGGTACAGGTTGACCCAAGGAGGGGTGCTCAAGTTACCGGATTCCGTGAAGTGCTGGGTGGTCCATTCACTTTGCTGAAGGGGGCTGCCTCATTTCAGGTTTTGGCGGGTAACTTGTCTCGCCCGTAGGGGTCTAGGATTTCATTGCACAGGCTATCCACACGACCAGGGGAACGTCGGGTTTCATTAGAGGCTCTACGAAACCCGGGGATCCCAGATTATCTGTATTGTTATATGATGCTTATTAAATTTCTGTGATGTTGCATTTTATCACGCCTGGAGCGAATATTATGTTTTGATATATATACTAGTAGATGTTGTATATGTTTTACACCCGCGCTAGTCCAGTCCCCGCTCTGTCATTAGTTAAGTAACCTAACGGGTGATGACGGGACCAGTGGCGAATGCGGATGGCATATACGTACATCATATTTTCGTTCTTTTGTGGTGTGATTAATTGATGGGACAGCATTGATTCGGATCAATGCAAGCTAAACAAACCTATTCTGATGTTGTTGAAACATTTTTCAAAAACCTATTATTACAAGGACGTTCTCTTTTGTTTTGCACAGTGGTATTCGGTTATGAATATCCAGCACCTCAGTCGACGAGGCAAGGGCCGAGATCCCTTCACCGGGAGTGACCCCTTGGACAGAAGTTTGTATTAGGGTAATAACTTCACTATAGCCGATTACTTTTTTCTTTGCATCGTGGAATTCAGCTGGAATATCCTGCACCTCATTCTACGGGGAAAGAGCCGAGATCCCTTCACCGGGTGTGACCTCTTTAGCAAAGGTTTTCGCCACTATATTTTTATAAAAAACTATCCGGTTCCTTCAACGATATCAATTTCATTACGTTAAAGGTTTTTCACCAAAAACCATTCGTAGCCGTCCGTCATTTCCTACAAGTGGTACTTAGTATTCGTGCTGCGTTTGTTGACTCCGTCAAGGCGTAGTGTACGGTAGCTAAGTGGTGCTTGTTTGTAACATGGATATGCGATTGGTTAGGACAGTCGTGCGGCGTTGTTGACTCCGTCAAGGGCACGTACGGGTGGGTTTAATGCAATCAAGACAATGATGGGTTGAACTTGACTAGGACTCTTTGATTTGTTGACTCCGTCAAGGTCACTTGGGTCCTAGGGGTAAAAACACACATCGGGAGTTTCTAAAGAAACTGAAACATGCCAGATATGCGCATACCTTCTGGAGTGTGATAACGTGAGTGGATTCCATCACGTTATCATGCGATGATAGTTGGATCCCGATTCCCACTGATGAGTTGGTTTACTCCTCGGGTGATCCCGACTAATTCTTCTTTCAGGTTTGGAGGAGAATATGAGGTTACAGTGGGTGGTTTCCTGATTAGATAAAGTGATAACCATTCTGATCTAGATTAGAGTGCACGCAGAGTGTTTCTTTTCTCTCTCTCTTTGGCAGCGACCATGGCCCGACCCTATACTATGACTCAGTGACCAAGTTAACCGAACCTTTTTAAAACACTGGCTTTTGGATTATCAGAGTTGCATACCTCATTGCCAATCCTACTTTTACCCTTTTCTCCAGAACACCCCGTATTACTACGAACATCCACTTCCATTGGATAAAACCATCATATGGTTATATACGAACTCGAAGGAACTTATTCCAGATTCGAGGATGGTTTCTGGTTCTGGAGAAAATGAATAGGACTATTCAGTTGTCTTTTCCTTTTACTATCTCTCAGGTTGTGAGGGCTCCTTGGATTAGGACAGTACACCTATTACGCTAATTGGATAGTCTTCTTCCAAACCATCGGCAGGTGCCGAACGGTGGGGAATGAAGAAAACCAATTAGCCTAACAAAGGTGTACAGAAGGTATTAAGTGATGACAAATAAAGAGATTAGTAAGAGGGCAAAGTAAATTGCGACTGCTATTCACGACCAAACAAAGTATTTCTTCGCCAATCCTACATCACCTTTGTATTTCTCCAGAACACTCCATATCACTACGAAGATCCACAGTTATTTGGATACTCTATCATATGGTTATATACGAACTCGAAGGAACTTGTTCCAGTTCAGGGATGGATTCTGGTTCAGGAGAAATAGGAATAATATTTATTCAGTTGTCTTTTATCTTCACCTTCTCTCAGGTTACGAATACTCCTAGGATTAGGGGAGTACACCCATTATGCTTATTGGATAGTCTTCTTCCAAACCATAGGCTGGTGCCGAACGGTAAGGAAGGAAGAAAACCATTTGGCCAAAAGGTGGTATGCAGAAGGTAGTGACTAAAGACATATAAAGGGATTTGGAGAAATGGCAAAGAAATATACGGTTGCAGTTGTGAATCTGATAATGGAAGAGGCATTACTAAGAATACCCGGATACCCCTTCGAAACATTTACATGTTCTAGTTTCACTGTGTAATGTTAAAAGAAAACTGATTTCCCAATTAGCCCTTGCTCCAAGGTATGTATTTACCAGGTTTGATTCTCACATCTGTATGGTTTTACAGATGATGAGTTGGAGTAAGTTATTGGGAATTGGGTGATCATCCTCATTATATCGGGATTCGTTGTAATTGGTGATATTTTGAGGAAATCGCCTGGATTGTTTGCCGGACGGTAAATATTTGGTTTTGAATATCCGTTGTTATGCACCAATTTCAAATTGTTATATCTGTACGTTTATTTTTATAAAGTGATATATAACTTTTTGAAATTATGTCCATGACATTTGCCTATATCAGTTGATGGTTAGGTAAGGAGCATTCAACAGCGGTGTAATTCTTCATAACCATAGTACAGTTTTCAACCTACGACGCACGGGGTTTGAGTTATTCAACTCAGGGGACTTATACAAAGCATTGTATATTGTCCAGTGTCCATTAGGACAGAGGGGTTGGTCCTCGTACTATATTCTGTTTACTTATGACTTCTCTAGTCTTTAGTCAAGTGTTTCGTAGAAATACAAGGTCTAAGTTTTGAGAATTTACAGGTATAAGAATAAAGCAGAGAACCAGGTGTTGCAAGTATCAGTATTCTTCAAGGTAATCGAAGATGTAGATACTTGTGTATGGTATTCAGTTGATAGTAATGGTTTTGAGAAACTTGTTTCTCTTTCAGGTTATTCATATCTGGATGCATTCCTAAGTTGAGTAACGTTAATCGGCCTCTCTCCATTTAGTAGACGTGCACTGGAGATAGCTGCATGATTTGAATCTGGTTCCAATTAAATCAGTGCCTTTGTTTCTATATTAGATATAGAATGGCTCATATCTTAACGATGTTAAGGTGTATGGAGTTGTCCGGCTTATGCTTAAAACCAAACTCTGGATAACTCAAGGCACGTTTATGTAATGGCTGTTTGTGGGTTGACCCGGGCTATGACGAGGGTTAACTTTCTACCATCTGGAAGATCAATAGTGATATTGTTCTTGACTCGCCATAGTTTTAGTAAAATGGACTTTTTCAGAAAACAGAAGTGGGAGTATGGTAGAACTGGAAGTGATTCCAGAACCGCAAACGATTACTGAAAATTTAATAGGACCTAAAGATTCAATGTGGTTTGACATTCCATTGGCCACTCCGCAAATATGGTGGGTAACCTCATGCTCTCGAGAGGTACTTCGGTATGCTCAAATACGGTGACAGGGAGGTTCTTGTTTACCCAGACTTGGCACTGCTGTTGTTCCAGACTATGAGACCCAGCAGGAGGATGAGTATAGCGTCGTTCTGAGCTGGCTTTAGAAGTGCACGTGTATATTATTCTGCCAGAGGGTTGTCGTAGTCAGTGGGAGCAGCGGAAGCATAGTGGACAAGTGGCTTATGTCTATTTATAGACTAAAGCAGATATAGCGGAGATAGATCATCTGTTTCTGATGTGACAGTCATAGGTTTGACTTCATCAGAATAGTGGATGAATCTGTTAAGAAGGTAGTAGTGTGTGATGTCCTGGTATTTGGATGACATACACTGAGTAGGAAGTGAAATTCTTATACTACGATCGGTTATACTTTAGTTGTCACACAGTGGTTTCTCCATATAGGGCTTGGATATTATATCTGACATTCTGATTACTAGGTCTATGGTTTTAGATCTAGATTTGGTAAGTATCCCAATCCGGATACTTAGACAGTATTCTAAAGGTGTTTTAGAATGGACGACTCCTGGCACGGTAGTATACCTGCAGGTGATGGAGTCACCCTCTCTAAAGGTGTCTTACAGACTAAAGGGGAGAGGGATGTGCATGATTGGCAGATCACTTGCTTAGGCAATTGAATTGATCATGAGATGTCAAGTACCACACCAGATGTTGTTTTTGCACGAGATGCAATAAATTAATATTAATCCAATCCTGGAGAAACGATCGGAAGCAGTCTTAGAACATAAGTGGATGTTCTAGGGATCTGATAACGGCAGCCTCCTTCGGGAGACGGTTATCATTCCAGGCTTCCAAGGTGACCTGGATGACAGAGTGACTGTCAGAGTTATAGTTTTCCCTCTGATGAAGGGCAGTAGTTTGAACAGGTGGTCCAAGCGAATAATGAGGGAGGCGTGGTGCAGGACACTGATTAAATTCGGTTGACGATAAAGTCTAATAAGTTTGGATTTGGAGTTCTTTTATGAACTAAGTCCCATCAGATATCCAAACATATTCTAAGACAGGTATTGCTCATTTCAGGAGATGGCTTTCTCCGCGAACTTGAGATAAAGAGAGACATAGAAAGAAACATCAGGGTGAATCCACTCACTGAGGCTATTCCTTGAACGCAGTAGTTTCACAACCGGGCTTTGTGAGACTGATCAGTAGAGGAGTTGGGTGTTCGGTATCACACAGGCTGTGAGTATGCGACATCGCAATAATTAGCCTTGAGTGCAAGTGGGAGATTGTTGGATATAGTGCCCTCAGAGTCAATTATTGGATCACAGGCACGTGATTGCAGTGATTGAAGGAGGAACTATACCGGTAGGACAGTCTTACTCAAGATGATAGTATGCTATCTGGTTTATCTTTATCATCGTGTACTGCTTTAGGTGACATTGCAGGTCACTATTACACGTTGATAGAGACTATAGGATTCTAGCTTGACGGCCAGCAGTATTATGGCGATCATATACATGGGAGCTAGGGTCTATAAGCACATCCTTAAAGTGGTCCCTAATCGTAGGAGTTTCGAGACTGGGTATCGATACTCCATTAATAGACTAGTGTATACAGTCGAGACCCCGATGAGAGGCGGTGGCCGGTCTCACAAGCCATTGGTGTCAGTTGGTTCACCTAAGATGTATACAGGTGCTCATTGGGTTATGAGTACACCGGACAGGACTTGCCGGGAACATGCTAGTTGGTATTATACCTGACGTCAGATAGCAGTTCCCTGGTGACATGTGTACAGGTTAGTTCATCGACCTGAGATCGTCATTTGTCTCGTGTGAGTTCCCACTGTGCTTTGATTACTACCCTACCACGGCTCAAAGGAGTCTGTCACGTCCCGAAAGTACGGAATATGACCGGCACTTAAACTACGAACGGCTCGAGGCGTACGTAATCTAAGTAAGCCTAAAACCCAGAAATCCAAACCAAGAAAAGTAGTAGAGTGAAGGAAAACCAATTTAAAACAAGTAGTTTTAATAGCATAAGCCGAATTATGCGGGCCCGAAAATTTCGGCAGAGTCTCCTTTGAAAATACTGGCCCCCAAACAGGATACAACATGAATAGTATACAAAATCAATAAAAAGGCATCCCCAAGCGGGAGCTAGCTCTTCGTCAATCGACGGTCATAACCACACAAGCAATATAATATACAATGCCAACGGCGAGGATCAAAATCTCAAAAGGGAACTCAAAACCACAAGAAAAAGAAACGCGCGACTCTAAGGTCGAATGAATAACATCACTGGTCTCTATATTAAAAATAAATACATATTTGGTTGATGGAACTTCTAGATACAACAGAATAATGATATACAGGATATATAATGAGGGGTACGATACAAGTAAACCCACCTACTAGCAAATCACCCGAAGGAAACGATGCCCGCAAGCCGTAAAGAACCTGTACTGCAAGAAACTGGGGCACAACGGGGGTGAGTTGCCAACTCGTGAATAGAAAAACATCTATGGAAAGAAATCGCATAAATAACGCTACCTAGGTCAATGATCAGAATATATCCTCAAATATATGAATAGCATGCAGCCTATAACAATGGCTAAGATAATATCTAACCCGAGTGTGATCTCATGTGCCCGTGTCAGTGCCTCAGGTAGCAATATATCATATGAATGAGGTATGACTGCATGGAACAGAATGCATGTACTGACGAAAACTGCTTTCATAAATCAGTGAGATTTCTGTATTTTAAAAGTGAGGTACCATAAATGAAATCAGCATAAAACAGTGCCCAGCATCGACACAAAACAAGTGTCCAAATATCTCGATATCTCTGTATCACAATCGTTGTACCTCAATATCTCAAATCACAATATCTAGGGCGCCGTCAATCCAGACCGGCCCCTACCATCCATCTCAAGACCACGACGGTATCCTCCGGATATCCGACGCGTCGGGTAATATCACCGGTCGGTAGTGCTCCCCTGCCGGGCTCAACGTCAACAACACATTCCTCTTGCCCCGGGGTACCGCACCGGACCAACCATGTACCTGAAACGGTTCCTCCACTCCTCGAATCAGGTCTCGAAATCCATCAGCAAACTCATTGTGGACGACTCATACATCATGGGAAAACCGCACTTTTTATTTTAAAAGAGAGAAAAGGTTTATTTATGTTTTTGCGGTTTTCCTCCAAATCCAAGAAATCTCATGAAATCCGAATCCAAGTCATCAATAGCATGTAAACAGTGAATATAGGCATGAGAATCCATGAATGCGACACAACAGTGAATAATAACATGCATGAAGTAGTAGGAAATAACTACAATGTCTAACTAGCATATAAGGCAAGTACACTAATATCATGTCTAAACTATTAGCTAACAACCTATGTCAAATGAAATAGTATTTTCTAAAGTGTTCGTGACATGGCAATTACCGATGAAGATGTGTGTGAGCCGGCAAGTAAGTGTACGTGGTACATACGCGTCATCGGTAATGGTGCTGGTGTCATAACAGCATGATATTAATAATGCAATAAGAAATTTTAATATAAGTATGCGATGCGGAGCGAACAGTAAAAATGAGCGGGAGCTGAATACTAGACGCAACTATAACTAATCTGCACTAATCAAATATAAGTTCTACAAATGGTGCCTTTTGAAATAACACGAATCATGGGGTTTTGAAAATAGGGGCTACGGTGTTTTTAAGAAAAGATACGTTTTTGAAATATCCGTAGAATCCCTTGACCTGTCTTTTAAAATACGCATGATTCGTAAGCTTTGAAATAGGTAAGAATCGAATCTAATCTAACAACTAAACTAAACTAAAGGGCTAAGCTAACAAGCTGGACTACAGGTAAGGAAACCGCCTAACATCTGAGTCGATACATATACATACCTGTATATATATTAGTCGGTGATCCCGCCTCAATAATATCATATCCGATACCATATCTATAATCAGACATCCCAAGTCAAGAGTGCGGATCAATCATCAAGATATAGCTCGTACGTAAATCCGTCGTACGGCATTCCCAATTCTGGGTACGGGTCAATATCACTTTCATCATAGTATTCACCTGGTATCCTCTTTATCAAATATCATGATCGGGTACTGATCTACGTCTAGTACAATACTGATATCGCCTAAGTATGCATGCACGTGTGTAAAACACTACGTCAAGGACCCGCTATAACGTCATGTCGTATCTCCAATACGAACCCTGCTATATCACCGATCTCACGGCCTCAAATCAAATCTCATCGACTCATCATAAATCCTAAGTACTATCCTCAAATCCGTATGTGAGCACACAGTCCCATACCTATGTGAACACATAACTATATAGAATCCCATGAGCACAGAAGAAAGAAGAAAGTATGCACGTATGGGTGGGTGGGTGCAAGTGTGGTGCGACCGCTACTTTAGGGTTTCGCGACACTCAATCATCCAAGAACACCAAATATCCATATTTATCATCAATAACTCAAACAATATATAAACAATATATATGTGTGTATACGTGTCCGTATATATCACCACGAACTGCGTGGATGCTATACGCCATTCACCCGACTTCTCCCCGTAGATATAAATCTACTCACCTGGTCCTCGCTAGCCGGTGCCGACGTCGCTACGCGCTTGCTTGTCGTCTCGAAGCGCACATGGGGTACCTACATATCATAACACACCATATCGCATTAAAATCCGACTCATGACCAAAACGAGGCACGAATCCCACATAGGTCAAAACCTATGGTTTGCTTCCACAAATCAACTTAAAAACCCTCGACGTCGGCGTACAAACGCCAAACCATCAAGAAAAACCCAAACACACTCATTTGCACGATCACAAGCACTAATTATACTATAAAATAGGTTAAAATTCTCAAAAACCCCAAATTCACCTTAAAAGCCATTTTTCCGAAAATCTAGCAAGCAAAAATCACCGTTTTAGTACAAAACTCGATGTATAAACGAATCTAGCGGCCACAATATTCACTAAATATCTTAAATAAGTCAAAAAAATAATTCCCATAATTTAATCTCATTAAATTCCAAAAACCCTAAAATTCTAGTTTACAAAATACCTAAATTTTAACAATTTTATAGCAAAAATGCACAAACTACAATCTAGATTGGATTTTCATGAACTAAAAGCATTAAACCACTCAATATAATATTTATAAAGACATGAAACCTTAATTTGAATTTTATCTCACAAGAATATAATTATTTTAAAAACCTAGTTTACAATTTAGCATAATTAACCCAATTTTTAAACTAACCAATAACAACTAGCTACTAATCTTGTTTTAACATGTCATAAGAGCCTAAAAACATCACACAACCATACACCAATCTCACAAAACCCTAACTTGATTTTAAAACCCAATTCTAGAATTTCCAAACCCTAACTTGAAGATTTATAACTAGCAATTCAACCACTTTAACACTTGAATACAATAGCTTATCATAATTAAACAACAATCTAGCTATAAGGTTAAGAATTTACCTCACAATTATCTTGAGATCTAACAAGAATCTAGACCTTCAAATTGAAATCCTTGCACCAAGATCCATGCTATAGGGGCTAAGGAAAAATGGGTAGGAGTTTGATTTGGATTTTGGATTGATTTTGGATGGAATTTTGGAGATTTTTGGAAGGGTTTTGAGTGGAATGAGATGAGGGAAAAGAGGAGGGCAGCATGAGGAGGCTCGGCTGCAGCAAAATGAATGAGAGGAGAGAGTGTGAGGTGGGGAAAATAATTGGCCAAGTCAAGAAAAGTCCAAGTTAACCCAAATCCATACCTCATTTCTTATTCTTTCTTTTTCTTTGCTTTAAAGTGTGAAATGGGAGGCCCAAGATTGTTAGGCTGATCAAGGGGGGGCCAAAGCATGTTGGGGGAATGGGTGTGGGTTTTTTTTGGGTGAGAAAAAGAGATAAGTGCAGTAACCCACTTCCATCACACTAATTTCACCGAAAAAAAGCCTTTTTCTTCGATATTTTCTAAACCGTTTTGGCAAACGATTTCATTTCAAAAACGACATGATAAAATTTTATTTAATGTTTTATGATGCACAAAATTTGTTTCAACTCATTCCAATTTGTAATTTTCCCTAAATAAATGTATTAGCGACGGCTTAAAATAATAATAAAATAATTTTTTTCAGAAAATTTGAAATTTCACCAGTGGCTCAATAAACACCAAATACTAGCAATTACATAGCTAGAATATGTATATTTAATTTTTATAATAAGATATTTATATTTTGACTTTTTACAGAAAACCCCCTTATTTTACCGTTTTTTTCGAAATTTCACCGAAACGATTTTCAAAACGTTACAATCTTCCCCCCTTAAAGAAATTTGATCCCCGAATTTAAATTAAAACTCCCCCCAAATACTAAAACATCTAAGCAAAACCATCAAGTCGTCGGGGCTCCGAAATCATAAATACATAAAAAAAATCGTAGCGCAGCGCATGCGCGTGAAAAATAAGCATATAACTCACATCAAAACTCCATCCAGCATCCCGCAATCATCGGAGTCATGGTGAAGACACAATGTCCAAATCCAAAATAAAAATCAATATGATATAACTCGAAACTATACATGTAAATATCGAATATATATATGTAAGTATCTGAAGGAAATGCATGCCAAATCTCTTTAAGTCGCTGTGCAACGCGTATAACACTGCACAGTGGTGGACGTCTATCATAAGAAAATAACTATATACATATATACCTTCGTTTGAAATGTACGTTCCGCCGTTTTGGAAACAATTTAGAAGGGTCTCCTTATTTTAAACATTTCGTGTCGTATCAGAAACGTAGGTAAATACTGAGGCTATAGCTCGCTTTTTTGGAAATCCCTTCAATAACTATCAATGCATGCAAAATATTTTCGGGTACTGTCCTCTGACTAGTCCTGCTCAGTACGAAAACACATAGCAATATCATAAAAACGTACTGCTATATAAGAAAAAATCAATCGCAAAATACGCGTATGAATACTACGTGTGTCTGGTGCGCACGGAAATCAAAATCCATATATGTGCCATACATATGCACAGAAACAACATCTAAGTGCATCGGGTGTGCACGAAACATCAGTCGTAGGCAACATGTGTGCCTGACAGCAAAATCAGGTGCATCTGATATGCACGAAAAATCTCGATTTAGTGCATCTGGTGTGCACCAAAATCACATCTCAAAACATGTGCTCAACATGCGCGAAAATCCAAGGCAGGTGCATCCATCATGCACGAAATCATGAAATCCAATATCAAGCGCCGAACATGCGCAAAATCAAATCAGGTGCACAAGGTGCACGAAACAAATATCGAGTATCACAATCGAAATCGAAGTCCAGTGCATCTAAGTGGACAAAATGCGTATCACTGCACTGCAAGCATATGTGAATCATACCGAGTGCAAAAACCAAATCGTGTGCGCAACTCAAATGTCTAAAACCGTAAAATCACAAACATGTGAAACCAAAGCACGAAAACGATATCAAGTGCAACACTGTGCAAAGATCGTAAATCCTCAATCATCAAAATCAAATCATGCGAATAAATCACCCAGAACATCGAAATCAATAATGGCGGAATAGTACTGCTCAAGCGCATCCTCTAAGAATCTCTGGCTAACTGTCGTGGTCACTCATAGCATGTCTCATCGACGAACCTGAACTCTGGCCAGCCGGTGTGCGTAACATGACCACTCCTGGGTCCAAGTCTTCTTGTAATTCATTCCAGAAAGGTCCTGTCGAGATCTCTCCCAAATCTCGTCTCTGCCGAACTGTCCGGAAGTCATCGTCCCTTACAAGATCTATTCTCGTTCCTGAACGACTACATACTCATCGCGACTCCTTCAGGAAGGTATATCCAAGTACAATGCCTCGGCATGCGTACCGCATCTCTGATGTCGGCTGAGTGGAACGTCGTCTCATCAAGATCTCGTACGAACCTCTTACTCCACTTTTCTCTAATGTCGACCGCTTCGGACTCGTCTCGTCGTGGCTGCATGGACTGAGCTCCAACGGCTATCCTCGTATCGGGAGTCTCCCAAGAAATGCATCTCACCACCTAGCATCCGAATTAAGTCGAGCCATCCGATCGAGTCGTCAACACTTCATAATCCCCCAAGAGCTCAACATCTTGGGTACAGTATAATAGTATCGAGTACATACCACAGCATCGGTGGTCCAGCCGTAGAAGGGCAAACCCAAGCCTCACTAATGGCGCCATAGAACTGCCTCAAACCCGAAGGTTCAAAGGATTTCACACGGTCATTAAGTCGAGTTAGGGTTTCATTCTTCTAGAGGGACCATAGAATTGACTGCTTGTCTTTCCGACTACTTTAAACTTGGAATAATAGGTTTCTGACATTCGATCGTCTTTGTCGACTCCCAACGTCTCCGCGTGAAGTCGTCTCTAGCTGGAATCAATCTATCTGATGACCTCGCATCGGGGTAGGCGAACGATCCACATGTCCTAGTCATTCATCCTCGATGACTAGCGACCTTCTATCATCTCTTAGTACAACTCATTCTGCACTAACTCCAGCATCTGGGGCAATATCTCGTCGTTCGCAGCAATAACTGGCTCGCTCGTCTGCACGCTGAACGGTGCCTCAATCATCAGGAGTAAGCAACACACCAACGGTCATCAAAATCTGGCTGGCCTCTATCATTGGCTCAATCCTCTAGTGTCGATCAGCACATCCGAGTAACCTCATAAAGGCGATCTGCCAAACGCTCGTGGCGCGGAAACACAGTAAAAATACACATCTCTGCAATCGTGTGTTGCCGGAATTTCGCCCTGGTCAGTCCTCGTTCGTGACGAGCTCGTGCTGACCGCAACTCTAGCTGTAGCTCTCCCTGCCCATAATCGTGGCAGCAAACCATAACTGGTACTGATGAGGCTAGATCGGAATGAATATAATACTGAGCAAAGAAATGTACATCCTAAGGCTTCTTAAGTGGAGTAGCGTATCGTAAATATGCCGCGGAACATACCTACGGTACGTCACTCTACTTTAGTCACCTATTCCATCAACCAAGGATCGTCCTACGCTCCGAAGGTAAAACCTAACGCTCTGATACCAACTTTGTCACGTCCCGAAAGTACGGAATATGACCGGCACTTAAACTACGAACGTCTCGAGGCGTAAGTAATCTAAGTAAGCCGAAAACCAAGAAATCCAAACCAAGAAAAGTAGTAGAGTGAAGGAAAACCAATTTAAAACAAGTAGTTTTAATAGCATAAGCCGAATTTTGCGGTTTTAAAAAAACATCAATATTTCCCGAAAATTTCGGCAGAGTCTCCTTTGAAAATACTGGCCCCCAAACGGGATACACCATGAATAGTATACGAAATCAATAAAAAGGCATCCCCAAGCGGGAGCTAGCTCTTCGTCAATCGACGGTCACAACCACACAAGCAATATAATATACAACGCCAACGGCGAGGATCAAAATCTCAAAAGGGAACTCAAAACCACAAGAAAAAGAAACGCGCGACTCTAAGGTCGAATGAATAACATCACTGGTCTCTATATCAAAAATAAATACATGTTTGGTTGATGGAACTTCTAGATACAACAGAATAATGATATACAAGATATATAATGGGGGGTACAATACAAGTAAACCCACCTACTAGCAAATCACCCGAAGGAAACGATGCCCGCAAGCCGTAAAGAACCTGTACGGCAAACCTGCAAGAAACTGCGGCACAACGGGGGTGAGTTGCCAACTCGTGAATAGAAAAACTTCTACGGAAAGAAATCGCATAAATAACGCAACCTAGGTCAATGATCAGAATATATCCTCAAATATATGAATAGCATGCAGCCTATAACAATGGCTTGGGTAATATCTAACCCGAGTGTGATCTCATGTGCCCGTGTCAGTGCCTCAGGTAGCAATATATCATATGAATGAGGTATGAATGCATGGAACAGAATGCATGTACTGACGAAAACTGCTTTCATAAATCAGTGAGATTTCTGTATTTTAAAAGTGAGGTACCATAAATGAAATCAGCATAAAACAGTGCCCAGCATCGACACAAAACAAGTGTCCAAATATCTCGATATCTCTGTATCACAATCGCTGTACCTCAATATCTCAAATCACAATATCTAGGGCGCCGTCAATCCAGACCGGCCCCTACCATCCATCTCAAGACCACGACGGTATCCTCCGGATATCCGACGCGTCGGGTAATATCACCGGTCGGTAGTGCTCCCCTGCCGGGCTCAACGTCAACAACACATTCCTCTTGTCCCTGGGTACCGCACCGGGCCCACCATGCACACGAAACGGTTCCTCCACTCCTCGAATCGGGTCTCGAAATCCATCAGCAAACTCATGGTGGACGACTCATACATCATGGGAAAACCGCACTTTTTATTTTAAAAGAGAGAAAAGGTTTATTTATGTTTTTGCGGTTTTCCTCCAAATCCAAGAAATCTCATGAAATCCGAATCCAAGTCATCAATAGCATGTAAACAGTGAATATAGGCATGAGAATCCATGAATGCGACACAACAGTGAATAATAACATGCATGAAGTAGTAGGCAATAACTACAATGTCTAACTAGCATATAAGTCAAGTACACTAATATCATGTCTAAACTATTAGCTACCAACCTATGTCAAATGAAATAGTATTTTCTAAAGTGTTCATGACATGGCAATTACCGATGAAGATGTGTGTGAGCCGGCAAGTAAGTGTACGTGGTACATACGCGTCATCGGTAATGGTGCTGGTGTCCTAACAGCATGATATTAATAATGCAATAAGAAATTATAATATAAGTATGCGATGCGGAGCAAACAGTAAAAATGAGCGGGAGCTGAATACTAGACGCAACTATAACTAATCTGCACTAATCTAATATAAGTCCTACAAATGGTGCCTTTTGAAATAACACGAATCATGTGGTTTTGAAAATAGGGGCTACGGTGTTTTTAAGAAAAGATACGTTTTTGAAATATCCGTAGAATCCCTTGACCTGTCTTTTAAAATACGCATGATTCATAAGCTTTGAAATAGGTAAGAATCGAATCTAATCTAACAACTAAACTAAACTAAAGGGCTAAGCTAACAAGCTGGACTACAGGTAAGGAAACCGCCTAACATCTGAGTCGATACATATACATACCTGTATATATATTAGTCGGTGATCCCTCCTCAATAATATCATATCCGATACCATATCTATAATCAGACATCCCTAGTCAAGAGTGCGGATCAATCATCAAGATATAGCTCGTACGTAAATCCGTCGTACGGCATCCCCAATTCTGGGTACGGGTCAATATCACATTCATCATACTATTCACCTGGTATCCTCTTTATCAAATATCATGATCGGGTACTGATCTACGTCTAGTACAATACTTTTATCGCCTAAGTATGCATGCACGTGTGTAAAACACTACGTCAAGGACCCGCTACAACGTCATGTCGTATCTCCAATACGAACCCTGCTATATCACCGATCTCACGGCCTCAAATCAAATCTCATCGACTCATCATAAATCCCAAGTACTATCCTCAAATCCGTATGTGAACACACAGTCCCATACCTATGTGAACACATAACTATATAGAATCCCATGAGAACAAAAGAAAGAAGAAAGTATGCACGTATGGGTGGGTGTGTACAAGTTTGGTGCGACCGCTACTCTAGGGTTTCGCGACACTCAATCATCCAAGAACACCAAATATCCATATTTATCATCAATAACTCAAACAATATATATATATATATATATGTGTGTGTGTGTGTGTGTGTATACGTGTCCGTATACATCACCACGAACTGCGGGGGTGCTATACGCCATCCACCCGACTTTTCCCCGTAGATATAAATCTACTCACCTGGTCCTCGCTAGCCGGTGCCGACGTCGCCACACGCTTGCTTGTCGTCTCGAAGCCCAATGGGGTACCTACATATCATAACATACCATATCGCATTAAAATCCGACTCATGACCAAAACGACGCACGAATCCCACATAGGTCAAAACCTATGGTTTGCTTCCACAAATCAACTTGAAAACCCTCGACGTCGGCGTACAAACGCCAAACCATCGAGAAAAACCCAAACACACTCATTTGCACGATCACAAGCACTAATTATACTATAAAATAGGTTAAAATTCTCAAAAACCCCAAATTCACCTTAAAAGCCATTTTTCTGAAAATCTAGCATGCACAAATCACCGTTTTAGTACAAAACTCGATGTATAAACGAATCTAGCGGCCACAATATTCACTAAATATCTTAAATAAGTCATAAAAACAATTCCCATAATTTAATCTCATTAAATTCCAAAAACCCTAAAATTCTAGTTTACAAAATACTTAAATTTTAACAATTTTATAGCAAAAATGCACAAACTACAATCTAGCTTGGATTTTCATGAACTAAAAGCATTAAACCACTCAATATAATATTTATAATGACATGAAACCTTAATTTGAATTTTATCTTATAAGAATATAATTATTTTAAAAACCTAGTTTACAATTTAGCATAATTAACACAATTTTTAAACTAACCAATAACAACTAGCTACTAATCTTGTTTTAACATGTCATAAGAGCCTAAAAACATCACACAACCATACACCAATCTCACAAAACCCTAACTTGATTTTAAAACCCAATTCTAGAATTTCCAAACCCTAACTTGAAGATTTATAACTAGCAATTCAACCACTTTAACACTTGAATACAATAGCTTATCATAATTAAACAACAATCTAGCTATAAGGTTAAGAATTTACCCCACAATTATCATGAGATCTAACAAGAATCTAGACCTCCAAATTGGAATCCTTGCACCAAGATCCATGCTATAGGGGCTAAGGAAAAATGGGTAGGAGTTTGATTTGGATTTTGGTTTGATTTTGGATGTTATTTTGGAGATTTTTGGAAGGGTTTTGAGTGGAATGAGATGAGGGAAAAGAGGAGGGCAGCATGAGGAGGCTCGGCTGCAGCAAAAGGAATGAGAGGAGAGAGAGTGAGGTGGGGAAAATAATTGGCCAAGTCAAGAAAAGTCCAAGTCAACCCAAATCCATACCTCATTTCTTATTCTTTCTTTTCCATTTCTTTTCTTTGCTTTAAAGTGTGAAATGGGAGGCCCAAGATTGTTGGGATGATCAAGGGGGCCGGCCAAAGCATGTTGGGGGAATGGGTGTGGGTTTTGTTTGGGTGAGAAAAAGAGATAAGTGCAGTAACCCACTTCCATCACACTAATTTCACCGAAAAAAAGCCTTTTTCTTCGATATTTTATAAACCGTTTTGGCAAACGATTTCATTTCAAAAACCACATGATAAAATTTTATTTAATGTTTTATGATGCACAAAATTTGTTTCAACTCATTCCAATTTGTAATTTTCCATAATTAAATGTATTAGTGACGGCTTAAAATAATAATAAAATAATTTTTTTCAGAAAATTTGAAATTTCACCAGTGGCTCAATAAACACCAAATACTAGCAATTACATAGCTAGAATATGTATATTTAATTTTTATAATAAAATATTTGTATTTTGACTTTTTACAGAAAACCCCCTTATTTTACCGTTTTTTCGAAATTTCACCGAAACGATTTTCAAAACGTTACAGAGTCGTGCAAACAGGTTTTAGTTGGTTACAGTCCCGAGCCACATGGAGGCAGTGAGCGTATCGGCAAGGGTTTCGTCTCTCCCGTTATTGGGGGTGAGATCGCGCTGTGTCTAGAAGTGTCATTACACGAAGTCCTTGTCCAAGGCAGGAGATCTACTGGTAGGTATTCCAGTAGTATCTCAGGGTGTTCTGGGATACACTCCGACACGACTTGTACCGCTTTTGGGGGTCCGACTTTTACCAACCCCCTAGGCCCGTCATGCAATGCTCATAGACGAACGAACTGTAGGGCTCCTAGGCACACTAATGAGGTCTCACAAGGCATCAACCATGCCAATTTCAAAATTTTCCGGTGCCGAGAAACCCTAATGCGATCGTTAACTAGAGAATAGGCCAAACATGCAAGTAGTAAACAACTATACTGCAAAGTGAAAGAGACAACAACCTTTGTAGATCCGGTCCTCCACTTCCTTGGCTCCGTGATGACGTCCCTCCGCTGTACCCATCGGAATCCTAGACTCTTGCGGTGGTTTCATCGGAGAAAAGATCGGGCTAAGTCGTCGACTTCGATGCCGAAGATGATCTACGTCGAGGCAACACAAGATCAAGCTCCAACTTCACCAAGCCATGAAACTTGTGAAGAAAACACCCTATACTACTTGGCAAGTGGTAGAGGATGAAGAAATAGGAAGTGGGTTCACTTTGGATTTGGATTTCTCACTTGGAATCATCACTTGACATTTTTGAAGCAAGCTTTTCTTTTCTTTCTCAAGAGGAAGAAGAAGAAGAAAAAGAATAATGAATTAATTCCCAAAAGAAAAATGAAGTGATGGTTATCATAATGAAACCATGGGTTAGTGTTAACTAATGTAGAGAATGAACTAGGGTTAAGTAAATGGTTAGGGTTTAGGAACAAAACAAAATGGCATGACTTTTTCAAAGATGCTTTGAAGCTTCTTGAAGCTTCAAGCCAAAATAACAAAAAGCCACCATTTAGTTTTGTCAATAATAAATAAAGAAAGAAAATAAGACCTTAACCATTAACCTAAACCATGGTTTAAAATAAACACACACCCAAGTTTGCATGTATCATCAAACATGATACAAACTAGTGCACAAACATATATCATATATACATTGTGCACATTCAAGTGAGAAAATAATCTTAAGTGAACCAATACTAGTTAATGTAAAGTAATATATCAAATATATATAATTATACATTAAATCATTAAATCAACACTTGATTTAACGATCCGGTCATATCGCATATAACCGACTAATATCAATAGTAACAACTTATCGAATCAACACTTGATCCGATAACCCGGCAATATCGCATATAATCGATCAATGTCACAAATCGCGAGAATCGAATACAGTATCACATAACGATCCGGTCATATCGCATATAACCGACTAATATCAATAGTAACAACTTATCGAATCAACACTTGATCCGATAACCCGGCAATATCGCATATAATCGATCAATGTCACAAATCGCGAGAATCGAATACAGTATCACATACTTGTATTATTCTCGGTCCCGCACATATCTCATATGCGCTCCTATTTCATTTCGCTTGAGCCAGGAAACCTCTGTGTAGGACTCTAAAGACTCGTCAATACGCCGGCAGCAGGTGATGATCATATCAAACACCCACAAGCCGCAAGCGGTCTGCTAAACGTAACGGCCACATGGGTATTGAGCGATCAGAAGATCGACAAGCAAGCCCGCTCACACTCCTGTGAATCCAACCAATAACACTTACCGTACAGTCCGGTATGTTCGTCTGATATGTCGCATATCTCGCCTAGGGGTGGTAAACGTCAGACCCTAGTAGCTCGATAAGTCATGTCGATACAAGGTCTATAACAGTTCGAGAAACTACTGGTAACACTTACCAGTAAATCTCAGAAACCCTGGCCAGGGATTTTCGGTTACTGCCAATCGAACACAGCGCAACATCAACTCCCTATACCGGGAGAGACGAATCCCCTCTTATCGCTCATTGCCTCCATGTAATTCGGGACTGTACCCAAAAACCACCGTTTTGCACGCCCTCTTGGACGTGGTAAGGTGGAAATCAAAGCACAGTGGGAATCACACAAGACTCTATGACGATCTCGGGTCTACATACTAACCTGTACCAGTGTCACCAGAGAACTGCCATCTGACGTAAGGTATATTACCATCTGGGAGTTCTCGGCGAGTCCGTCCAGTGTACCCAGTCTCCACTGAGCACCCGTATATAATCTATGATGTCAAACACCAATGGATATGGGATCATCCATCGCCCATCTGTATGGGTCAAGAAGGTATACGCTAGTCTACTCTGGTATATCGATGCCCCGTCTCGATACACCCACGACTAGGGACCTTGAAGGATGTACTTATGGACTACCATGTCCCCACTAGTATGATCCGCATCATAGTCCAGGTAGTCAAGTACACATCCTAAGGGCTTTACCAACATGTAACAGAGAGACAATCAGTATACACGATAGGTAAAGAGTAACCAGATAGCATACTATCATGTCGAGCAAGAAAGTCCTCCCTATATATGTCCCAGCATCCACTCCAATATACATCCTATGTACAGTAATGGCCTCTAGGGCATACATATAACTAACAATCTCCCACTTGCACTAGGGCCATCTGTAGCAGTGGTTGCAATATCTCATACTCAACCATCCTATAATAGTCTCTCTCTGGGAAAAGGCCTTTGTGAGTGGATCCACTGTGTTGTCCTCTGAGTCTGCTCTCCTAACCTTGATCCCCTGGAGATCAACCATCTCCACGATCAGGTGACACTGCCTTAGAATATGTCTGGATCACTGATGGGACGGGCGTTCCTTGGCATAAGCCACAACTCCATTGTCACAGAATGGGAGGAACGAAGTTCATCTCATGAACTAATATACATCCAGACTGCCTCTTTGGTAGCATCTTAAGTAGCGATGTATCCAGCCTTTATCGTCTAGTATGCCATGGTATCTAGCTTGGAACTCTTCCAACATACCGTCCCTTTACTGAAGGTAAAGACAATGCCTGTGACTGACTTTCAGTCGTCCTTATCACCCTGGAACCCTTCCAGTGATTCTCCCCAGGACCAATTGATACCATCTCACTACAACTAGTGAGTATCCTAATATCCATTTAGATCTATCTCATAGATCCAAAACCCAGGATCTAGTTGGTATCACATTGATCCTGAATGGAGAATCATTGTGATAAGCGGAGGTTGACCGAGCGTAGCATAAGAAACTCCTTTCTTATCATGAGTATGTCATCCACGTACTCTACGAGGATCACTACCATACTCCCTACTACCTTTTGTGTATACAAGGTTCATCTACCATTTTGATGATGTCAAACTATTTGACTAACTCATCAAAACAGATGTTCCATCTCCGCGATGCCTGCTTCATCACATAAAACATCTTGCACACGTTTCCGCTGCTCCCACTTTTAACGAAACCCTCTGGCTGTGTACTTATAGACGTTCTCTTCTAAAACATCATTTAGAAAAGCAGTCATGGCACCCAACCGCCAGATATCGAAGTCATGGTATGTAGCCGTGGCAAGTAGGATCTGGATGGACTTAAGCATAGCCACTGGAAAAAGGTTTCATCATTATCCACGCCTGGTCGATGACGAAAACCTTTAACAAGTCTAGCTTTGAAAGTCTCAACTTTTCCATCTACACCAAGTAATCTTCTCAAGATATACTTGCTCCTGATGGGGATTTAACCCTTCAGATAAAGCAACTAAAGTCCATACTTTGTTGGTGTATAAGGATTCCATCTCAGATCGCTAAGCAACCAGCCATTCTTACAGAGTCCCACTCTTGATGGCCAGCTCGAAACTAGTTGGGTCATCATCTCATGATGCATTCCTCGCTCCCACTGTCATCGAGAAACCTAAGTAACTCTCAGGTGGGTGAGGAATCCTACTAGATCGGCGGAGTGGCTGAGGTTCATTGGTTACTATTGAACCCTTCGGTTCTACCAAATCATCAGCTGCAGTTTGTATAGCTGGAACATTTCCAGTTCTACATAACTGACCTTGCCTCGAGCTTGTCCGGATTTTGCTTTTAGACATAGGCCGGACAACCCCAAATCTTAACTAACTTAAGATATGGGCTCTTCCCTTTCCATATCACATATGAAGCGGTAGGCAACTGATTTGATTGGAACCCTATTCAATAGGTATGCAACTTCATAAGTGCATAACTCCCAAAAAGGAAATAGGTAACTCAGTAGTACTCATCATAGAGCACACATTATCATATAGGGTGTGATTGCTCCGCCCCGATATACCATCGTGCTATGGTGTATACGGAGGAGTAATGCTGAGAGAGAATCTCATTCTCCTTTAGAATAGTCCAGGATTTCCGTGCTTAAGTATTCTCCTCCTTGATTTCAACAAAGGACATAATACTTATACCCGTATTGGTTCTCTACTTCTAACTTATATTCTATGAATATCTCAAAAGTTTCGGACTTGTGTTTCAACAGGAACATATGTCTGAATCTTGAGAGATTATCAGAGAATTTAATGAAGTACAAAGAACCGGTCTTGGCATGTGTAGACAGGGGACCTACATACATCAACATGTATCAGTCCCAAGAGTTCATTAACTCTTTCTCTGTTTCCAATAAACAGAGCTATGGTCATCTTATCTTTGTGACATGACTGGCGAGTTTCATAAGATGTAAATTCAAACTAATTTAAATATGCATCTTTATGTAACTCCATCTAGTCGGGTCGCATTGATATGACCTAGTCGACAATACCTCAAGAAGGATCCGTTCATTTCTGAACTCTTCCTCTTGTGTGTGTTCCGTATACTAAGAACTGTAATTTGATTTCGAACATCAATGCTTTTAGATAACGTGCCTGAACCGATCAACTTTTGATATAGGAAATGTTCAAAGCATTATCCAACAATACAAAATTTTATCATTTCTTTACTTATAAAGAGACTGATATGATTTTGTATATCAGGTTCGGTATCTAATAACATTTGTTCAGAATCAATGTATTGGTAATACAGGGGGACAGTGACCAATAGACTTGGCTGCAACACTTGCCCCGTTTTCTGCCTCATGAAACTTATCACCCGTTCTCAGTTCTTTACCTATTTGTAGCCCATGTAACAAATTATATATGCGGGATCCTGATCTGGTATCACATACCCAGGACATAAAGAATACTGAGAAACAGTTCTTTGTAATGAACACACCGGAAGATGATGCATTATATGCACTTTCTTCGTTTGGGCGGCACGGGAATTCTGGTAATCCCCTATTTCCTGCTCTGTCTTATAACATTTATAAGTTGGAGCGGGACCAACGTTCCCCAGCTCAGTATAATAAGCGGGTTCGGTCAATACATCCGTTTTATTATCTTGATTAAGGCGTGACATGGTCGCTACCTGGAGAGAGAGAGAGAAGAAAACACTCTGCGTGCGCTCTTGCAAGATCAGATTGGTTATTATTTTATCCAATCAGGATGGCTCCCACTGTTTTTATCAAATCTTCCTTCAAACCCTAAAAGGAAAGACTAGCCGGGATTAATTACACGCTACAAGTTCGCCAATCATTCAGCCAGGCCAGTGTCGGTACTTTGAGGGAGGTTCCCCGTGCTTTCGCACGGACCTAATTACAGTAAACCTCGTTTTCCCAGAGGCGTAACCCCGTTGACACCTTTCTAGACACTTACTTGATCGGCTAATTGTACTGTGTAAAACTCTCCCGGGAGTAACAATTACTCGCAGCGGGTATCGGGATCCAACTATCTCATAGAAGGTATGCAATCTCATTGCAAATTTCAACACTTGAAATTCCCGATAATATTTTTCCCCTAACGTGCTATGGCCTTAACGAAAGCCAACAAACCATAGCCCGCTAGTCAAGTTCAACCCGTCATTTCCTGATTGAATTAAACCCACCCGCACGACCCTTGATGAAAGCCAACAAAGCTGCACGACTACCCTAATCCAATCGCATCATATGCAGCAGATAAGCAGCATATAGCTACCGCACACTACACCTTGACGAAAGCCAACAAATATAGCACGAATACTATATACAACTTATCTGAAAAGACGAAGGGCTACGACAGGTTTTTCTGAAAACCTATTGCGTAATGAACTTGATATCGTTGTAGAATCAAATGATTTTAAAATGGAGTGTTTTTTAGGCTTTTCTAGTTTTGCTAAAGGGGTCACTCCCGGTGAAGGGATCGTCGGCCCTTTCCTCGTCGAATGAGGAGCGTGATATATCATATATATCACTGTGCAAAGCAGAAACTATAGAAGCAATTAAAAGACAAACCGAGAGTTGTAGCATCTGTCAGTTATTGCTAAAGGAGTCACTCCCGGTGAAGAGATCTCGGTCCTTTCCTTATCGAATAAGGTGCAGAATGTTCTACAAGGAACACCGCGATGCAAAGCAAGAACTCTAGCTACCTGTTTTATTTCGAAATTCGATTCCACAACATCTTAGGTTTCTTTTCTTTCATTAATCACATTAATGAAGTCCCATCATTTAAATTTACCTAAACATCACAGATAAATACGACGTACACTTATGCCATCCGCATTCGCCTCGATGTCCCCTCGTGCACCGTTAGGTTAGGTAACTAACGGAAGAGCGGGGCAAGGCTAGAGCGGGTGTAAAACATAAGTAACGCCTATATAATATATCATATATACTATATACAGTATTTATCACATCACATCACATGATCACATCACAGATATCGCAGCAGAAGAAACATATGAAATATTGGATATACTAGGACGTCCGTGTTCTATTTTTAGCCTCTATAAAACACGGATTCCACGGTCGCGATGAATAGCCAAACCCACACCCCATGACCCCTACGAGATCGGCAAGCAACCCTACCAATTCTAGAGTTAGGAGACCCGGACTCGACTCCTCGAGTTGGTCTCCAACTGGACTCCAGAACCCGGTTACTTGTGCCCTCCTCCTTGGGTCTATCCTAGTGCGGAAAAGTAAATAATATACAAATGGTGACATCTTCAGCAACCTGGAAGTGTCCCAATAAAAGAATATTACATACAAGTTTTTACTTGAATGAAAATGAAAAAACACTCATCTCACATATAAACCCCCGGCTATTCAAACACGACGATCCAATATAACATATCCAGCAACACATAACATCACATGTCATCAACGTAAGTAAATATGCGCATCTCAATTGTCGTTGACATATAGCAACGAAACTGGGGATTCCACATATTACACTTACGGTCACAGAAAAGAAAGTGTAAAACTACAACAGTTGGAATACGCAACCTGCATAGACATCGCATGCCTAATCAAATGAATTTCTTAGACATCGCATGCCTTACAATTATAAACCCCGCATTTTAGTCTCATTATCGAAAACACTTTTCAATATCAAGTCGGGCAATTCAACAAGATTCCCGGCATCCTGATCGAATGCTCGTCGCAAACATTAGTAGACGGCCACACCCCCGATACCGTCGACGAAGTGCACCAAGGCGGAACACCGCTGCCGCGAGCACCCGAACGGATGCTTATTGGCGACGGGGTTCTCCTACAGTCACTTGGTCGAGGCTAAGGGGTGTAGCTGTCTATTAAGTTTACCCGGCGAGTATCCGTGTACGCTACGTGATTGCGACGGACTTTTGATCACATCAAAATTCCGTGGCAACCGATCATTTGAGACTAAAGTGCTATGTTCATAACATTCATATCAGTTATCTCATAACTACTTGTGGATTCCAAGTATTGTATCACATTCCAGATAAACAGAAAATGTTAAACTTTCCGATCGAACATTCAAACACCCAAGTTTTCCCGAAATAGCTCAACACATGAAATAAGTTTAAAAACATCCAGTTCATGCCTCAGTACCAACGGTCCAGCCGTAGAAGGGTCAAGCCAACGCCTCACATGTGGCACGCCGTACTGCCCCAAACCCTAAGGTTCAAAGGGCAGTTCAAGACGATCACATAATCGAGTTAAGGTTTGTTGTCTTCTAGAGGGACCATCGCGTTACTTGCACTACTTAGAACGTCATTAAACTACGGAAAGATCCAACACTTGGAAATTTCCCAACAGGGGAAAAATTGGGTATTTATATCCCGTCGAACTTTTCAAGATTTTCTAAAATTATCCGGAAAATCACAGACGAAGTTAAACGATCCGATCGAATCATCGAGTCCCCAATACATCCCAGAAAACTCAACTGTGGAGTATAGATTAAAAATTCTCAATAAGTACAGCAACTTTAAATTGAGATTACTGTGCAAAAATAAGTGAAAGAGGCCACTTTATTGCTGCGGAACCGCCGCCCAACCTAGGGTACGGCCGCGGTTCCGCGGTGGTTTAATGGATTTAGACCCCCGAATTTCACAGTAATTCTTATAAAACCCAGCTGAATTTTTTGGCTATTTTTTATTTGGAAAAATCCACATTTTCAGAAAATGTACAGAGAGTGGTCTCGGATTAGGGTTTCGGGTTCGATCGGGTTTCTAACATCGTCTACACTTCGCCTAAAGCTCTAGCTAGGCTCTGATACCACTGTAGGGTTCCTAGGCACACTAATAAGGTCTCACAAGGCATCAACCATGCCAATTTCAAAATTTTCCGGTGCCGAGAAACCCTAATGCGATCGTTAACTAGAGAATAGGCGAAACATGCAAGTAGTAAACAACTATACTGCAAAGTGAAAGAGACTACAACCTTTGTAGATCCGGTCCTCCACTTCCTTGGCTCCGTGATGACGTCCCTCCGCTGTACCCATCGGAATCCTAGACTCTTGCGGTGGTTTCATAGGAGGAAAGATCGGGCTAGGTCGTCGACTTCGATGCCGAAGATGATCTACGTCGAGGCAACACATGATCAAGCTCCAACTTCACCAAGCCATGAATCTTATGAAGAAAACACCCTATACTACTTGGAAAGTGGTAAAGGATGAAGAAATAGGAAGTGGGTTCACTTTGGATTTGGATTTCTCACTTGGAATCATCACTTGACATTTTTGAAGCAAGCTTTTCTTTTCTTTCTCAAGAGGAAGAAGAAGAAGAAAAAGAATAATGAATTAATTCCCAAAAGAAAAATGAAGTGATGGTTATCATAATGCAACCATGGGTTAGTGTTAACTCATGTAGAGAATGAACTAGGGTTAAGTAAATGGTTAGGGTTTAGGAATAAAACAAAATGGCATGACTTTTTCAAAGATGCTTTGAAGCTTCTTGAAGCTTCAAGCCAAAATAACAAAAAGCCACCATTTAGTTTTGTCAATAACAAATAAAGAAAGAAAATAAGACCTTAACCATTAACCTAAACCATGGTTTAAAATAAACACACACCCAAGTTTGCATGTATCATCAAACATGATACAAACTAGTGCACAAACATATATCATATATACAATATGCACATTCAAGTGAGAAAATAATCTTAAGTGAACCAATACTAGTTAATGTAAAGTAATATATCAAATATATATAATTATATATTAAATCATTAAATCAACACTTGATTTAACGATCCGGTCATATCGCATATAACCGACTAATATCAATAGTAACAACTTATCGAATCAACACTTGATCTGATAACCCGGCAATATCGCATATAACCGATCAATGTCACAAATCGCGAGAATCGAATACAGTATCACATACTGGTATTATTCTCGGTCCCGCACATATCTCATATGCGCTCCTATTTCATTTCGCTTGAGCCAGGAAACCTCTGTGTAGGACTCTAAAGACTCGTCAATACGCCGGCAACAGGTGATGATCATATCAAACACCCACAAGCCGCAAGCGGTCTGCTAAATGTAACGGCCACCCGGGTATTGAGCGATCAGAAGATCGACAAGCAAGCCCGCTCACACTCCTATGAATCCAACCAGTAACACTTACTGTACAGTCCGGTCTGTTCGTCTGATATGTCGCATATCTCGCGTAGAGGTGGTAAACGTCAGACCCCAGTAGCTCGATAAGTCGTGTCGATACGAGGTCTATAACAGTTCGAGAAACTACTGGTAACACTTACCAGTAAATCTCAGCAACCCTGGCCAGGGATTTCCGGTTATAGCCAATCGAACACAGCGCAACATCAACTCCCTATACCGGGAGAGACGAATCCCCTCCTATCGCTCATTGCCTCCATGTGATTCGGGACTGTACCCAAAAACCACCGTTTTGCACGCCCTCTTAGACGTGGTAAGGTGGAAATCAAAGCACAGTGGGAATCACACAAGACTCTATGACGATCTCGGGTCTACAGACTAACCTGTACCAGTGTCACCAGAGAACTGCCATCTGACGTGAGGTATAATACCATCTGGGAGTTCTCGGCGAGTCCGTCCAGTGTACCCAGTCTCCACTGAGCTCCAGTATATAATCTCTGATGTCAAACACCAATGGATATGGGATCATCCATCGCCCATCTGAATAGGTCAAGAAGGTATACGCTAGTCTACTCTGGTATATCGATGCCCCGTCTCGATACACCCACGACTAGGGACCTTGAAGGATGTACTTATGGACTACCATGTCCCCACTAGTATGATCCGTATCATAGTCCAGGTAGTCAAGTACACATCCTAAGGGCTTTACCAACATGTAACTCTAAGACAGTTTAAAGAGACTAGTATACATGTTAAGATAAAGTGCAACCAGATAGAATACTATTATATTGAGCAAGAAAGTCATCTCCATATATGTCCAAGCATCCAATATAATATACATCATCTGTACAATGCTGGCCTCTAGGGCATACATACAACTAACAATCTCCCACTTGCACTAGGGCCAGCTGCTGTAGTATCGCATACCGAGCATCCCGAAGAGTCTCTCAAACTGTATCTGGGGAATAGCCTTCGTGAGTGGATCCGACGTGTTGTTCTTCGTGTCAACCCTCCTGACCTCGATCTCCCGGCGATCAACTATCTCCCGGATCAGGTGATACCGCCTCAGAATATGCCTGGATCGCTGATGGGACCTGGGTTCCTTGGCCAAAGCCACCGCTCCATTGTTATCGCAATACAAAGGTATTGGATGCTCAATGGATGGAACCACTGCAAGTTCAGTAATGAACTTCTTGATCCAGAAAGCCTCTTTAGCAGCATCGTTGGCAGCGATGTATTCAGCCTCCATCATCGAGTCTGCCACGGTTTCGTGCTTGGAACTCTTCCAGCTAACCGCCCCTCCGTAAAGGGTAAAGACAAATCCCGACTGCGACTTAGAGTCGTCCTTATCACTCTGGAAGCTCGAATCGGTAAAGGACTCCACTTGGAGTTCTCCGTTACCATACACCAAGTGCATCTCTTTAGTCCTTCGCAAGTACTTGAAAATGCTCTTCACAGCTGTCCATTGACTCTCTCTAGGATCAGCTTGATACCTACTCACTACACTTAGTGAGTATGCTACATCGGGTCTGGTACATAGCATCGCATACATGATAGAGCCTACTGCCGAAGCACAGGGTATCTCTTGCATGCGAGCTCTCTCCAAATCAGTCTTAGGAGACATCTCTTTGGAGAGAATGACTCCAGAGATCGTGGGCAAGTTCCCACGCTTGGATTCTTCCATACTAAACCTCTTTAGTATGGTGTCAATGTACCTGGATTGGGACAATCCCAATATCCATTTGGATCTATCTCTATAGATCCTAATTCCCAATATGCAGGAGGCATCACCAAGATCTTTCATTGAGAATCTTTGTGATAAGAAGAGCTTGACCGATTGCAGCATAGGAATATCATTTCCTATCAAGAGTATGTCGTCCACGTACAATACGAGGAAGACAACCTTACTCTCTGCCACCTTCTTGTAGATACAAGATTCATCTGGGTTTTTGACGAAATCAAACTCTTTGATAATGACGTCAAGGCAGATGTTCCAACTCCGTGATGCTTTCTTTAATCCATAAATGGATTTAAGCAGCTTGCACACCTTCCCGCTGCTCCCACTGTCTATGAAGCCCTCTGGCCGAGTCATGTACACGCACTCTTCTAAATCACCGTTTAGAAAGGCGGTCTTAACATCCATTTGCCAGATTTCATAGTCAAGATATGCAGCGATGGCAAGCATGATCCGAATGGATTTAAGCATAGCCACTGGAGAAAATGTTTCATCATAGTCCACACCTGGTCTTTGACGAAAACCTTTTGCAACAAGTCTAGCTTTGAAAGTCTCCACTTTCCCATCTACACCAAGTTTTTTCTTGAAGATCCACTTGCTCCCAATGGGTTTTTCCCCTTCAGGAGCAACTTCCAAAGTCCATACTTTGTTGGTGTACATGGATTCCATCTCGGACCGCATTGCATCCAGCCATTTCACTGAGTCCCTACTCGTGATGGCCTGCTCGAAGCTAGTTGGGTCATCATCCTCCATGATGCAATCCTCGCTTCCACCGTCAATGAGAAAACCGTAGTATCTCTCAGGTGGACGAGAAACCCTACTAGATCGGCGGAGAGGCTGGGGTTTGTCGGGTACTACTGAATCCTCTGGTTCTACTGAATCATCAGTTGTAGTTTGTGGTGCTGGAACCTCTTCCAGCTCTACCTCTTTACCACTAATTTCTTTTGCAAGAAATTCGCTTTCCAAAAAGGTGGCATGTTGAGCAACAAACACTCTTTGTTCCTCAGCTTGGTAGAAAAAATATCCTTGAGAATTCTTTGGATATCCCACAAACTTGCAAAGAACTGATCGTGCCTCGAGTTTGTCCGGATTTTGCTTTTTGACATAGGCCGGACAACCCCATATCTTAATTCGTTTAAAATACGGTCTCTTCCCACTCCATATCTCATATGGTGTGGTAGGTACAGATTTAGACGGAACCAGATTCAATAGGTATATGGCTGTCTCAAGCGCATACCCCCAAAAGGAAATAGGTAACTCAGCATTGCTCATCATTGAGCGCACCATATCTAATAGGGTGCGATTCCTTCGTTCCGATACACCGTTGTGCTGTGGTGTATAAGGAGGAGTAAGCTGAGAGAGAATCCCATTCTCTTTTAGATAATCTAGGAATTCAATGCTTAAGTATTCACCTCCTCGATCAGATCGAAGAATCTTAATACTTTTGCCCGTTTGGTTCTCTACTTCATGCTTATATTCTCTGAATTTCTCAAAAGCTTCAGACTTGTGTTTCAACAGAAACACATGCCCGTATTTAGAGAGATCGTCAGTGAATGTAATGAAGTAGGAAGAACCGTCTCTGGCATGTGTAGACATAGGACCGCATACATCACTATGTACCAGTCCTAAGAGTTCAGTAACTCTTTCTCCGTGTCCACTAAACGGAGTTTTGGTCATCTTTCCTTTGAGACATGAATGGCAAGTGTCATAAGATGATAATTCGAATGAATTCAAATATCCATTCTTATGTAACTTAGCCAGCCGTGTCTCATTGATATGGCCAAGTCTACAGTGCCACAAGAAGGATTCGTTCATTTCTAAGCTTTTCCTCTTGTGTGTGTTTTGTATATTGAGGACTGTATTTTGATTAAGAATGAATATGCCATTATATAACGAGCCAGATGCAATCAACTTTTGATCTAGGAATATGTTCATAACATTATCCTTTACTACAAAATTATATCCTTCTTTACTTAATAAAGAAACTGATATAATGTTGCACGTCATGTTCGGTATATAATAGCATTCATTCAGAACTAGTGTATCACCACTTGGTAATACCAGGTGATATTTGCCAACTGCTTTAGCTGCAACATTTGCCCCATTCCCTATTTGAACGGAATGATCACCTTTTCCCAGTTCTCTACCTTTCCGTAGCCCATGTAACTGCTTACATATGTGGGATCCTGATCCGGTATCTAATACCCAGGACGTAGGGTGAACTGAAAAACAGTTCTCAATAACAAACACACCCGAAGAAGGTGCATCATCATGCATGTTCTTCGTTTGGGCGGCGTGAGAATCCAAATATTCTCCTGTTTCCTGTTCAGTCTTATAACACTTACAAGATAGAACGGGTCCAACGTTCCCCTGCACAGTATAACATGCGGGTTCGGTCAATACATCCATATTATTATCTTTATTAGGGCATGCCATAGTTGCTACCTGGAGAGAGAGAGAGAAGAAAACACTTTAGCGTATGCTCTTGCAAGATCAGATTGGTTATTATCTTATCTAATCAGGATGGCTCCCACTGGTTTTTATCAAATCTTCCTTCAAACCCTAAAAGGAAAGACTAGCTGGGATTAATTACACCCTACAACTTCGTCGATCTTTCAGCCAGGCCAGTGTCGGTACTTTGAGGGAGGTTCCCCGTTCTTTCGCACGGACCTAATTAAAGTAAACCTCGTTTTCCCAGAGGCGTAACCCCGTTGACACCTTTCTAGACACCTACTTGATCGGCTAATTGTCTTGTATAAAACTCTTCCAGGAGTAACAATTACTCGCAGTGGGTATCGGGATCCAACTATCTCATAGAAGGTATGCAATCTCATTGCAAATTTCAACACTTGAAATTCCCGATAATGCCTTTGCCCCTAGCGATCTATGACCTTGACTAAGTCAACAAACCATAAATCGCAAGTCAAGTTCAACCCGTACATTTCTCGATTGAATTAAACCAACCAGTACGACCCTTGACTGAGTTAACAAGGCCGTGCGAATGCCCTAATCCAATCACATCTCATGTTGTAACAGATAAACATTATTTAACTACCGTACACTACGCCTTGACTAAGTCAACAAATATAGCACGAATACTAAATAATATCTATCTGAAATGACGGAGGGCTACGCAGGTTTTTTTCAGGAAAAACCATGAGCGTAATGAACTTGATATCGTTGTAGAATCTAGTGAATTTTGAAATGGAGTGATTTTGAGGCTTTTATTAGTTTTGCTAAAGAGGTCACTCCCGGTGAAGGGATCTCGGCTCTTTCCTCATCGAATAAGGTGCGGGATATATCATATATATCACTGTTCAAAGCAAAACTCCAAAAGCGGTCAAAAGTCAAACCGAGTGTTGTAGCATCTGCCAGTTTCGTTAAAGGGGTCACTCCCGGTTAAGGGATCTCGGCCTTTTCCTCATCGAATAAGGTGCAGGGTATATCATATATACCGCTATGCAAAGCAAAACTGTAGCTACCCTTTTTTTATTAAAAATTTGATTCTACAACATCTTTTAGGTTTCTTTTCTTTCATTAATCACATTAATGAAGTCCCATCATTTAAGTCACCTAAACATCACAGATAAATACGACGTACACTTATGCCATCCGCATTCGCCTCGATGTCCCCTCGTGCACCGTTAGGTTAGGTAACTAACGACAGAGCAGGGCAGGGCTAGTGCGGGTGTAAAACATAGGTAACGCCTATATAATATATCATATATACTATATACTGTATCCATCAGAACATTTCAAATGATCACATCACAGATATCGCAGCAGAAACATAGATATAATGTGGGATATACTAGGACGTCCGTATTTAGTATTTAGCCAATAATAGAAAATACGGATTCCATAGTCGCGATGAATAGCCAAGCCCACACCCTGGACCCCTACGAGAGCGGCAAGCGACCCTACCAATTCTGGAGTTTAGGAGACCCGGTCTCGACTCCTCGAGATGGCATCCCACTGAACCCCAGAACCCGGTCACCTGTGCTCCCCTCCTTGGGTCCATCCTAATGCGGAAAAGTAAATAATATACAACACTGGTGACACAACCTCAACCCGGAAGTGCCCCAAATAAAAGAATATTACATTACATTTTAATTTACATGAATGAAAATATAAAACTATTATCTCATATAAAACCCCCCGGCTATTCAATTGTGACAATCCTGCACATCATATCTCAGCAACACATAATATCTCATATCATCAACGTAAGTAAGTATGCGTACCCCAATTGTCGTTGATGTATAGTAACGAAACCGGCGATATCGACATACTACACTTACGGTCACAGAAAATAAAGTGTAAAACTGCAATATCTGGAATCCACATTATCCTTAGACATCATAAATGCGAAATATCACATACCTCGTATTTCATGTCTTATAATATGAATTCCACACATTGCATCACATTCTAGATAATTAGACAGTATTAAAGTTTTCGAACGAACGATCAAATACCCAAGATTCACTAAAGCTCAACACTTGAGCGGAGTTCAAAAACCTGGAGTGTAACACAGCGGTAGCGGTCCAGCCGTAGAAGGGTCAAGCCAACGCCTCACATGTGGCACGCCGTACTGCCCCAAACCCTAAGGTTCAAAAGGCAGTTCAAGACGGTCACATAATCGAGTTAAGGTTTGTTGTCTTCTAGAGAGTCCACCACAAACAAACTTGCACAAACCTCCGAAGGATTTAAACCCCGTGAAAAGTGAGCAAATGATACTCGTTCAAACACTTCACTACTTTCTAATTTACCCGGAAAAGCAACGAAATGAAAATTCCGATCGAATCGACAAGTCCAAAACCATCTCCAGAATTTTTTAGCAGTATATTCAGATTAAACATACTCAAAACAATGTACAAGCAGTTTAAGGAGTTACTGTACAAAAACGAAGCCATGAAGCTACTACATGGCCGCGGAGCCGCGGCGTAAGCCATGATTTGCCACGGTTCCGCAGCGGTTTGTTCAGATCATGGGTTCATATTTCACAGTATTTCTTATATTTTCCTGCTGTATTTTTTAAGTATTTTTAATTCTGAAAATAACCAGATTTTAAAAAATGTCCAGAGAGCACCCAAAAAGCCGTATTTTCGGTTCGATCGGAGTTTTAACTTCGTAAAAGTGTCGCCTAATGTTCTAGGTCGGCTCTGATACCAATGAAAGGTTAGCCTAGCACCCTAAGAGGTGTTTGGAAGCATCACATGTACCAAAGATTCAATTTTTAGGGTGCTAAGTCAACATACAAAGGATCGATCCTAGAAAAATTAGGGTTTCAAAAACTATACTTCATCACATGAAAGAAATGCTAGGGTTTTGAGAGTACAACCTTTGTAGCTCCCTACGCTAGACTCCTTGGCTACTTGGGGTTTGGAAAAGCTCCGCTTGAACTCCTCTAGGTCACCGATGATCCACCCGGAGTCCGCTTTGTCCAAGCTAGCAATTTCGCAAGATCAAGTATGAAAAACGAAGCTAACACTCTAAACAAGTGGGCAAGACTTGTGTAGAATGATGTTGTGGTGGCTTTTCTCACTTCAAAATATTATCTTGATGAATGATTTGCTCTCTAGAAAATTCAAGAGAGCATGAGCTCAAGGTTGAAGAAGATGATGGATATTTTAGAAGAAGATAAGAATAACTCTAAAGAGAAAAAGAAAAACATAAGTATATATATTTTTCTTTCTTCATCTCAAACCATGGTTATCTCTTTATGAATATTTAATTTTACTTTAGTTAAACACAAGAGAAAGATTAAACCATAGTCAAAAGTTAGGTGCAAATGGTTAGGTCACAAGAAGAGTGTAGAAACATTGACCATGATTCAATCTTATCTCATTTCTTTTGTTTTAGCAAAAATAGAAATAAATATCCATAAAATAAACAATGGTGTGAGTCTTATATATCCATCATTTTCTATGTATAAACAACCATGATAGATGATGTATGTATGTGTGCATGCACATCCTTATGTGCATGAATCAACAAGGTATGCATACATGCATCCATACATCCAAAGATACAAGAAAAGATTTCTAGTGAGAAACTAATGGTTAAATGATAAATCAACACTTGATTTATCAATCCGGCCATATCACATATGACCCTAACCAAAAGCAAGCCTCTCGATCAATATACGGTATCCCATACACGCATTTTAATCGGGTCCATGCGCATATCGCATACGCGCACCACAACATTTCGCCTGGACTAGGTAACTCCATTATGGGACTCTAAGACTCGTCAATACGCCAGCAGTGGGTGATGATCATATCAAGCACCCTAAGCTGCAAGCGGTCAGCTAAACGTAACGGCCACCCGGGTATTGAGCGATCAGAAGAGAACAAGCGAACCTGCTGCAACTCCCGTTGAGCCAACCGGCAACACTTCCCGTACAGTCCGGTCTCCTCGTCTGATATGTCGCATATCAAGTCTAAGGGTGGTAAACGTCAGACCCCAATAACCGATAAGTCATGCGGATGTGAGGCTCATAACGGGTCGAGAAACTACTGGTAACACTTACCAGCAAATCTCTGAATCAGCCCTGGCCAGGGACTTCCCTGTTACGGCCAATCGAGCACAGTACAACATCAACCCCCAATACCGGGAGAGACGAAACCCCTCCTATCGCTCATTGCCTCCATGTGACTCGGGACTGTACCCAAAAACCACCGTTTTGCATGCCCTCATGGACGTGGTAAGGTGGAGATCAAAGCACAGTGGGAATCACACAAGACTCTATGACGATCTCGGGTCTACAGACTAACCTGTACAAGTGTCACCTGAGAACTGCCATCTGACGTGAGGTATAATACCATCTGGAAGTTCTCGGCGAGTCCGTCCAGTGTACCCAGTGTCACGACCCAAAGTTTGGCCCGTGACCGGCACTTAACCACGTAACGTCTACAGGCGTAACGCGACTAAGTGAACCGAAAACCCAGAAATCAAACCAGTGAAAGTATAGAGTGTTATAAGTTTTAAACGAAAGCACTTACTAACATGATAAGAAATCTAAGTAAACAATCACCAAGATAGCAATATACGACGCCGTAGCGAAGATCAAGATCCATAAGTGGGAACATCACAGATAGGATAACTGCAAGTACAGTCGGCTCACAACGAGCTCGACACCAGAATACAAATAATATACATCATCGTCCTCACACTGTCTCTAAGTAAAATACATACATGGTAGATGGAGAATACTAGATACAACAATGTACATAACTGAAAGATAAACAGATACCGCACAAAACCCACCTATCAGCAAAAGAGCTAGTACACCAACTATAGGGGTATCTGTGTCAAAAGATGCAAAACGCAGCCTGCCGCGACTACTCCGAATGGCAACCTGCAAACACTGTGGCACAACGGGGGTGAGTTGCCAACTAGTGAATAGAGATAACATATAAAGGTAATCGCGAGTATGCACGTACTGCGCTACTCTATCATATGCCAACAGATGATATCAATATGTGATACGCAGTATGTGCAATAATCATGCAAGTGCTCTATCAGGTAATGTAACTACAGGATGAGATACAATAATAAATGCTGAGCATGGGAAATATGATATCTACACGGAATGTCAACGTGGAATATATAATCGGTGTCCATAAATGCACCCAGATCCCCCAAATAGCTCAGGCGCCGGCACTCTCATCGGCCCTCAAATCCTGTACATCTCTAAGAATCCCGAGTGCCCAACATCGGTACCCAAATATCATAAATACTCGTGTCCAGCATCGACACGCAAATCCTCATCCATCAGGCCCCGTCATTCCGGTTCAACCCACGGGCTCCGTCTGCGGTATCGGCCCTCGGCCCCGGCAGTACGGATCACCCCGCATCCATCTATCGACTCTGATCAGTACCCTCCGGATAACTGTCGGGTCCAACCAATCACCGGTAGGTAGTAGTCCCTCTGCCAGGCTCACCGTCTACTACACGGCAAAACCGTTCTCGCCCCGGGGTACCATACCGGGTCCACCATGTACCCGTAATCGGCCTCAACCAGGTCCTCGATTCGGGTTCACATATATTACTCTAGCACCAAGGAAACACATGGTGGACGCACCGAAATATCATATCAAGGGAACCAGGTTTTTAAATGATTACATATTTGAAATAGCCACGGTTCCCAAATCCAGAAATCACATGTAATCCAAACCAATATGCAAGTCAATGATCTGATATGATATGTGCATCAAATATGAATATCATGTCAAGTCACATAAAGATGAGCTACAACATAACGATCCGATGTAATATATGCATCAAGTATGAATATCATGTCAAGTCACATATAGATGAACTACAACATAACGATCCGATGGAAATTCTACAGTGTGAGTGTCATGGCAATTACTAACGGTGTGTGTGTAACATGCAGGATAGTGCTCGTGCAACATGGACCGTTAGTAATGGTGCGGTGTTCTATCAATTCTAGTTTATATCCATATAGCAGGGAATGCAGTAAATAGTAGCCATGCACAGTCAATGTATGTAAATGTAGATATAAGGTCCTATCAGCCCTGACGTAGAACGCCATGCGGGCGATATCCCCGTAGATGTTAAATCTACTCACTGTAGTCTCTCACTAGGTATAGCCAACAACTTGTTTCCCCTTCTGCGCGGCGTCCGTCGTACTCGCCTGCGAACCTAGAATTACACAATACATCATACATAAGCTTGACATCATACAAACACGACATTAAAGCCGAACTAGTAACTCGTGTCGTGAACCAAGCGCACGTGTGCGCGATACGCTAAAACGTGTGATTACGCGCCTGAATCCACTCCGACACGTCACGATACGCAGAAACCCCAAACCCACACACACGTATCACGCGTGTCGCGAAAGATTGAAAATACGGGAAAATAGGTATTCTACTCCATATTTTGATACAGAAAAGATATTGTAAAACTATATATACCAAAATAACCCACATAGCAGCAGACACCCACACCCCAAACCCCAACCCAAATCACCCTCATCTGGCCGCAAATTGCGGCCAGAATGCTTATTTCGGTGGCCTGGGTAGGGAATTGGGCTCCCAGGTTTGGTGTGTGCACTCTATACCCCCCATACATGCTACAGTAACCTCTAGTTTCACTCTGAAATATCTCGGGTAGCAGCAGATCCTACAGAGCCTTATTTCTAGTTAAAATCCACACTTTTGCACTAAAATCAAACTTTAGGGTATTTTTTCTGAAATCTGAAACAAACCTAAGTCTAAACCCACACTAATAACTCATTAACAAGCTAATCAAGCCACAACGACATAAATTTTAACATATTAACACTAAATCCCTTCAATATCACTAAAATTGCACAAAAAGGTGATATTTTGAAACTAAACAAGCAAGTTATGGAGATAGGGTGCTAGGAGTGAGATTTATACCTTCAAATGACCTTAGAAAAACCAAAAGTTCCAGCTTCTCCTTCAAGTATGCAGATTTGCCTCCAAACACCTCAAAAACTCATTTTCCTAAGGTTTTGTAAAGGAAATGTGTGGTTTTTGTGTAGGATTTGAATGAGGAACTAAAGAGAAGTGAAAAGAGTAGAGAATATGGAGAAAAATGGGGGTTTGCTGCTGGAATTTCTGCAGAATTTCAGAATGAGGGAAAGAGAGAGAAGAGAGAAGAAAATGGGTCAAAAAGTCAAAGTTCAATACCTAACACCATGGCTCATTTGTTTATTTGGATTTTGAATTATGAAAAGAGTTATGAAAAGATTAAAATGGTGGAGAATAAGTTAGCAACCATGCAACAAAAGAATTTGGCTAACACTTAAACCTATGTTTCAAAAATGGCTAAGTGTGCAAGTGTCCACTACAAAGGAAAATTTTCCAATTTGCTAAACACGACTAAATAACTAATAATCCTATGAACACTAATATAATAACATGCACAAATACTAATTATCATAAAAACATTCTAACGGAAAATCAAAGTGTTACAATCTACCCGCCTTAAAGAAATTCGGTCCCCGAATTTAAAAATCTAATCATACGCACCTTCAAAAAGATGGGGATACTGTAGGATTCCTAGGCACTCTCAAGAGGTCTCACAAGGCATCAACCATGCCAATTTCAAAATTTACGGTGCCGAGAAACCCTAGACTACGGATCGTTAACTAGAAATCTAGGCGACCAAAGAAACTAGTTTGCAACTAAACTAAAAGAACGGAAATACAACCTTTGTAGATCCGTTTCTCCACCTCCATAGCTCCATGATGAAGTCCTCTCCGCTGTCCAAATCGAACCATGACTCTAGCATCGGCTTCAACGGAGAAAAAGCGGGCTAGGTCATCGACGACGATGCCGAAGATGATCTACATCGAGGCATCACTAGATCAAGCTCTACCTTCACCAAGCCATGAAAACTTGTGAAGGAAACACCCTATACTACTTGGCAAGAGGTAGAGGATGAAGAAATAGGAAGTGGGTTCACTTTAGATTTGGATTTCTCACTCTTTTTCATCAATCACCATTGATGAAGTCAAGGTTCTTCATCTTGAAGAAGAAGAAGATGATGATGATAATATTATGATATAATAATAAAGATTAACTTGAAAAGATAATCCCATTCATTCTTATCATAATAATTACCATGGTTAAGTGTAGAGAATGAACCAAGGTTAAGTGAAGTGGTTAGGGTTAAGCATGAGACAAAATGGTCACATAGTCAAAGCTTCATGAAACTTCAACTAGCATCCAAAGAAAGCCACCATTCATTTATTTTGCAAAATAAATAAATGATTAAGCAAAAGAAAACCCTAACCACTACACAACCATGGTTTAATCTTTACACAAACCCTTGTGAGCATGTATCATCAAACATGATACAAAAAGGTGCACAAAAATATATCACATATACAATGTGCATCAAATGAGAAAATCCTATTAAAGTGAACCAATACTAGTTAATGCAAAGTAATATATCAAATATATAATTATACATTAAAATCATTAAATCAACAATTGATTCAATGATCCGGTCATGTCGCACATAACCGACTAGTATCAATAGTAACAACTTATCGAATCAACACTTGATCCGATAACCCGGCTATATCGCATATAACCGATCAATGTCACAAATCGCGAGAATGGAATACGGTATCACATACACGCATTATTCTCGGTCCAGCACATATCTCATATGCGCTCCTATTTCGTTTCGCTTGAGCCAGGAAACCTCTGTGTAGGACTCTAAAGACTCGTCAATACGCCGGTAGCAGATGATGATCATATCAAGCACCCACAAGCCGCAAGCGGTCTGCTAAACGTAACGGCCACCCGGGTATTGAGCGATCAGAAGATCGACGAGCAAGTCCACTCATACTCCTGTGAATCCAACCAGTAACACTTACCGTACAGTCCGGTCTGATCGTCTGATATGTCGCATATCTCGCCTAGGGTTGGTAAACGTCAGACCCCAATAGCTCGATAAGTCGTGTCGATATGAGGTCTATAACAATTCGAGATACTACTGATAACACTTACCAGTAAATCTCAGCAACCCTGGCCAGGGATTTCCTGTTATAGCCAATCGAACACAGCGCAACATCAACTCCCTATACCGGGAGAGACGAATCCCCTCCTATCGCTCATTGCCTCCATGTGATTCGGGACTGTACCCAAAAACCACCGTTTTGCACGCCCTCTTGGACGTGGTAAGGTGGAAATCAAAGCACAGTGGGAACCACACAAGACTCTATGACGATCTCGGGTCAACAGACTACTCTGTACCAGTGTCACCAGAGAACTGCCATCTGACGTAAGGTATAATACCATCTGGGAGTTCTCGGCGAGTCCGTCCAGTGTACCCAGTCTCTACTGAGCACCCGTATATCATCTCCGATGTCAAACACCAATAGATATGGGATCATCCATCGCCCATCTGTATGGGTCGAGAAGGTATACGCTAGTCTACTCTGGTATATCGATGCCCCGTCTCGATACACCCATGACTAGGGACTTTGAAGGATGTACTTATAGACTATCTGTCCCCACTAGTATGATTTGCATCATAGTCCAGGTAGTCAAGTACACATCCTAAGGGCTTTACCAACATGTAACAGAGAGTTAATCAGTATACACGTTAAGGTAAAGAGCAACCAGATAGCATACTATCAAGTCGAGCAAGAAAGTCCTCCCTATATATGTCCCAGCATCCACTACAATATACATCCTATGTACAGTAATGGCCTCTAGGGCATACATATAACTAACAATCTCCCACTTGCACTAGGGCCATCTGTAGCATTGGTTGCAGTATCTCATACTCAACCATCCCATAAAAAATCTCTCTCTGGGAATAGGCCTTCGTGAGTGGATCCGCCGTGTTGTCCTCTTAGTCTACTCTCCTAACCTCGATCACCCTGGAGATCAACCATCTCCATGATCAGGTGATACTGCCTTAGAATATGTCTGGATTACTGATGGGACGGGTGTTCCTTGGCATAAGCCACAACTCCATTGTCTCACAATGGTTGGAACGTAGTTCATCTCATGAACCAATATACACCCAAACATCCTCCTTGGTAGCATCTTAAGTAGCGATGTATCCAGCCTTAATCGTCTAGTATGCCACGGTATCTAGATTGGAACTCTTCCAACATACTGTCCCTATACTGAGGGTAAAGACAATGCCTGCGACTGACTTTCAGTCGTCCTTATCACCCTGGAACCCTTCCAGTGATTCTCCCCAGGATTTATTGATACCATCTCACTACAACTAGTGAGAATCCTAACATCCAATTAGATCTATCTCATAGATTCACAACGCAGGATTTAGGAGGTATCACTTTGATCCTATGTGGAGAATCATTGTGATAGGCGGAGATTGATCGAGCGTAGCATAGGAAACTCCTTTCTTATCAAGAGTATGTCATCCACGTACTCTACGAGGATCATCACCATACTCCCTACTGCCTTTTTGTATATACAAGGTTCATCTACTATTTTGATGATGTTAAACTGTTTGACTACTACATAAAAACAGATGTTCCAACTCCGCGATGCCTGCTTTATCCTATAAAGCATCTTGTACACATTTCCGCTGCTCCCAATGTTTACGAAGCCCTCTGGATGTGTACTTATAGACGCTCTTTTCTAAAACATCATTTAGAAAAGTTGTCATGACACCCAACCACCAGATATCGTAGTCATGGTATATAGCCGTGGCAAGTAGGATCTGGATGGACTTAAGCATAGGCCCCTGGAAAAGGTTTCATCATTATCCACGCCTGGTCGATGACGAAAACCTTTAACAAGTCTAGCTTTGAAAGTCTCAACTTTTCCATCTACACCAAGTAATCTTCTCAAGATATACTTACTCCTGATGGGGATTTAACCCTTCAGATATAGCAACCAAAGTCCATACTTTGTTGGTGTATAAGGATTCCATCTCAGATCGATAAACATCCAGCCATTCTTACAGAGTCCCACTCCTGATGGCCAGCTCGAAACTGGTTGGGTCATCATCTCATGATGCAATCCTCGCTCCCACTGTCATAGAGTAACCGAAGTATCTCTCAGGTGGGTGAGGAACCCTACTAGATCGGCGGAGAGGCTGAGGTTCGTTGGTAACTATTGAATCCTTTGGTTTTATCATTTGCTCTATTTTGTATAGCTGGAACATTTCCAGTTGTACATAACTGACCTTGCCTCGAGCATGTCCGGATTTTGCTTTTAGACATAGGCCGGTCAACCCCAAATCTTAACTAGCTTAAGACATGGGCTCTTCCCTTATCATATCACATATGAAGTGGTAGGCAACTGATTTGATTTGAACCCTATTCAATAGGTATGCAGCTTCTCAAGTGCATAACTCCCAAAAGGAAATAGGTAACTCAGTAGTACTCATCATAGAGCACACCTTATCATATAGGGTGTGATTGCTCCGCCCCGATATACCAACGTGCTATGGTGTATACGGAGGAGTAATGCTGAGAGAGAATCTCATTCTCCTTTAGAATAGTCCAGGAATTCCATGCACAAGTATTCTCCTCCTTGATCTCATCAAAGGACATAATACTTATACCCGTATTGGTTCTCTACTTCTAACTTATATTCTGTGAATATCTCAAAAGGTTCGGACTTGTGTTTCAACAGGAACATAGGTCTGAATCTCGAAAGATCATCAGAGAATGTAATGAAGTACAAAGAACCAGTCTTGGCATGTGTAGACAGGGGACCTACATACATCAACATGTATCATCCCAAGAGTTCATTAACTCTTTCTCTGTTTCCAATAAACAGAGCTATAGTCATCTTATCTTTGTGACATGACTGGCAAGTTTCACAAGATGTAGATTCAAACTGATTTAAATATGCATCTACATATAACTTCAGCTACTCGGGTCGCATTGATATGACCTAGTCTACAATGCCTCAAGAAGGATTCGTTCATTTCTGAACTCTTCCTCTTTATGTGTGTTCCGTATATTAAAGAACTGTAGTTTGATTTAGAACATCAATGCTTTCAGATAACGTACCTGAACCGATCAACTTTTGATATAGGAAATGTTCAAAACATTATCCAACAATACAAAATTATATCCTTTCTTTACTAATAAAGAGACTGATATGATTTTGTATATCAGGTTCGGTATCTAATAACATTCGTTCAGAATCAATGTATTTGGAATACAGGGTGACAGTGACCAACAGACTTGGCAGCAACTCTTGCCCCGTTTTCTGCCTCATGAAACTTATCACCCGTTCTCAGTTTTTCTACCCTTTTGTAGCCCTATGTAACAGTTTACATATCTGGGATCCTGATCCGGTATCATATACCCAGGATGCGGAGGATACTGAGAAATAGTTCTTTGTAATGAACACACCCGAAGATGATGCATCAGCATGCACTTTCTTCGTTTGGGCGGCACGGGAATTCTGGTAATCCCCAATTTCCTGCTCTGTCTTATAACAATTATAAGTTGGAGCGGGACCAACGTTCCCCAGCTCAGTATAACAAGCGGGTTCGGTCAATATTCCGTATTATTATCTTGGTTAAGGCGTGATATGGTCGCTACCTGGAGAGAGAGAGAAGAAAACACTCAGCGTATGCTCTTGCAAGAATAGATTAGTTATTATTTTATCTAATCAGGATGGCTCCCACTGCTTTTTATCAAATCTTCCTTCAAACCCTAAAAGGAAAGACTAGCCGTGATTAATTACACACTACAAGTTCGCCAATCTTTCAGCCAGGCCAGTGTCGGTACTTTGAGGGAGGTCCCCCGTGCTTTCGCACGAACCTAATTAATGTAAACCTCGTTTTCCCAGAGGCGTAACCTCATTAACACCTTTCTAGACACCTACTTGATCGGCTAATTGTAATGTGTAAAACTCTCCCAGGAGTAACTCTTACTCGCAGCGGGTATCAGGATCCAACTATCTCATAGAAGGTATGCAATCTTATTGCAAATTTCAACACTTGAAATTCCCGATAATATTTTGCCCCGAACGATCTATGACCTTGACAAGGTCAACAAACCATAGACCGCAAGTCAAGTTCAACCCATCATTTCTTGATTGAATCAAACCCACCCGCACGACCCTTGACAAGGTCAACAAGGCCGCACGACTACCCTAACCCAATCTGCATCATATGCATAAGCAGATAAATATTGGTTAGCTACCGCACACTGCTCCTTGACAAGGTCAACAAACGCAGCACGAATACTAAACAGGATTTATCTGAAATGACGGAGGGCTACGACAGGTTTTTCTGAAAACCTATTGTGTAATGAACTTGATATCGTTGTAGGATCGAATGAATTTTGAAATGGAGTGCTTTTGAGGCTTTTCTAGTTTTGCTAAAGGAGTCACTCCCGGTGAAGGGATCGTCGGTCCTTTCCTCGTCGAATGAGGTGCGGGATATATATCACATATATCACTGTGCAAAGCAGAAACTATAGAAGCAATCAAAAACAAACCGAGAGTGTAGCATCTGCCAGTTATTGCTAAAGGAGTCACTCCCGGTGAAGGGATCTCGGTCCTTTCCTTATCGAATAAGGTGCAGGATATATCACATATACCTCTGTGCAAAGCAAGAACTGTAGCTACCTGTTTTATTTTGAAATTCGATTCTACAACATCTTAGGTTTCTTTTATTTCATTAATCTCATTAATGAAGTCCCATCATTTAAGTACTTGAACATCACAGATAAATACGACGTACACTTATGCCATCCGCATTCGCCTCGATGTCCCCTCATGCACCGTTAGGTTAGGTAACTAACGGCAGAGCGGGGCAGGGCTAGCGCGGGTGTAAAACATAAGTAACGCCTATATAATATATCATATATACTATATACAGTATCTATCACAGAACATATCACATGATCACATCACAGATATCGCAGCAGAAGAATCATATGAAATATTGGATATACTAGGACGTCCGTGTTTTCAATACGAGCCAGTATAAAACACGGATTCCACGGTTGCGATGAATAGCCAAACCCACACCCCTAGACCCTGCGAGAGCGGCAAGCAACCCTACCAATTCTAGAGTTAGGAGACCCGGACTCGACTCCTCGAGTTTGTCTCCCACTGGACTCTAGAACCCGGTTACTTGTGCTCCCCTCTTTGGGTCTATCCTGGTGCGGAAAAGAAAATAATATACAAAAGGTGACATCTTCCGCAACCTGGAAGTGCCCCAATAAAAGAATATTACATACAAGTTTTTACATGAATGAAAATGAAAAACACTCATCTCACATAAAAACCCCAGGCTACTCAAACACGACGATCCAATATAACATATCCAGCAACACAGAACATCACATGTCATCAACGTAAGTAAATATGCGCATCCCAATTGTCGTTGACATATAGCAACGAAACCGGCGATATCACATATTACACTTACGGTCACAGAAAAGAAAGTGTAAAACTACAATAGTTGGAATCCGCAAACTCTTTAGACATCGCATGCCTAGCCAAATGAATTCCTTAGACATCGCATGCCTAACAATTATAAACCCCGTATTTTAGTCTCATTATCGAAAACACTTTTCAATATCAAGTCGGGCAATTCAACAGGATTCCCGACATTCTGATCGCATGCTCGTCGCAAAATTTAGTAGATGGCCGCATCCCCGATGCCGTCGACGAAGTGCACCAAGGTGGAACACCGTTGCCGCGAGTACCCGAACGGATGCTTTCGGCGACGGGGTTCTCCTACAGTCACTTGGTCAGGGCTAAGGGGTGTAGCTATCTATTAAGTTTATTCGGCGAGTATCCGCGTACGCTACGTGATTGCGACGGACTTTTGATCACATCAAAATCCCGTGGCAACCGATCAAGTGAGACTAAACTGCTATGTTTATAACATCCAAATCAGTTATCTCATAACTACTTGTGGATTCCAAATATTGTATCCCATTCCAGATAAATAGAAAATGTTAAACTTTCCGATCGAACATTCAAACACCCAAGTTTTCCTAAAACAGCTCAACACATGAAACAAGTTTAAAAACATCCAGTTCATGCCTCAGTACCAATGGTCCAGCCGTAGAAGGGTCAAGCCAACGCCTCACATGTGGCACGCCGTACTGCCCCAAACCCGAAGGTTCAAAGGGCAGTTCAAGACGGTCACATAATCGAGTTAAGGTTTGTTGTCTTCTAGAGGGTCCATCGCGTTACTTGCACTACTTAGAACGTCTTTAAACCTCGGAAAAATCCAACACTTGGAAATTTCCCGACAGGGGAAAAGGTGGGTATTTCTATCCGGTCGAACCTTTTAACATATTCTAACATATCCGGAAAGACACATAGACAGAGTTTGACAATCCGATCGAATAAACGAATCCCCAAAACAACCCCAGAAAATTCAACTCTTGAATAATATTTAAAAATTCCCAGAAAATCCAGTATAATAAAATAGGAGTTACTGTGCAAACAGGGGATGATGATGTCATACTTTAGCCGCGGAACCGCCGCAGAAGGCATGCTTCTGCCGCGGTTCTGCCGCTCTTTGTACTGTTCATGAGTCAAATTTTGCACCGTAATTCTTATAATTCCATGCTGAATTTTTTAAGCATTTTTAATGTGGAAAAATCCCAGTTTTTAGAAAAAGTCCAGAGAGCATGTTTCGGGTTAGGGTTTTGGTTCGATCGGACTTCAGACTCCGTCTACGCATCGCCTAAGGCTCTAGCTAGGCTCTGATACCACTGTAGGATTCCTAGGCACTCTCAAGAGGTCTCACAAGGCATCAACCATGCCAATTTCAAAATTTACGGTGCCGAGAAACCCTAGACTACGGATCGTTAACTAGAAATCTAGGCGACCAAAGCAACTAGTTTGCAACTAAACGAAAAGAACGGAAATACAACCTTTGTAGATCCATTTCTCCACCTCCATAGCTCCATGATGAAGTCCTCTCCGCTGTCCAAATCTAACCATGACTCTAGCATCGGCTTCAACGGAGAAAAAGCGGGCTAGGTCATCGACGACGATGCCGAAGATGATCTACATCGAGGCATCACTAGATCAAGCTCTACCTTCACCAAGCCATGAAAACTTATGAAGGAAACACCCTATACTACTTGGCAAGAGGTAGAGGATGAAGAAATAGGAAGTGGGTTCACTTTAGATTTGGATTTCTCACTCTTTTTCATCAATCACCATTGATGAAGTCAAGGTTCTTCATCTTGAAGAAGAAGAAGATGATGATGATAATATTATGATAGAATAATAAAGTTTAACTTGAAAAGATAATACCATTCATTCTTATCATAATAATTACCATGGTTAAGTGTAGAGAATGAACCAAGGTTAAGTGAAGTGGTTAGGGTTAAGCATGAGACAAAATGGTCACATAGTCAAAGCTTCATGAAACTTCAACTAGCATCCAAAGAAAGCCACCATTGATTTATTTTGCAAAATAAATAAACAAAATAAATAAATGATTAACCAAAAGAAAACCCTAACCACTACACAACCATGGTTTAATCTTTACACAAACCCTTGTGAGCATGTATCATCAAACATGATACAAAAAGGTGCACAAAAATATATCACATATACAATGTGCATCAAATGAGAAAATCCTATTAAAGTGAACCAATACTAGTTAATGCAAAGTAATATATCAAATATATAATTATACATTAAAATCATTAAATCAACAATTGATTCAATGATCCGGTCATGTCGCACATAACCGACTAGTATCAATAGTAACAACTTATCGAATCAACACTTGATCCGATAACCCGGCTATATCGCATATAACCGATCAATGTCACAAATCGCGAGAATGGAATACGGTATCACATACACGCATTATTCTCGGTCCCGCACATATCTCATATGCGCTCCTATTTCGTTTCGCTTGAGCCAGGAAACCTCTGTGTAGGACTCTAAAGACTCGTCATCACGCCGGTAGCAGATGATGATCATATCAAGCACCCACAAGCCGCAAGCGGTCTGCTAAACGTAACGGCCACCCGGGTATTGAACGATCAGAAGACTGACGAGCAAGCCCGCTCATACTCCTGTGAATCCAACCAGTAACACTTACCGTACAGTCCGGTCTGATCGTCTGATATGTCGCATATCTCGCCTAGGGTGGTAAACGTCAGACCCCAATAGCTCGATAAGTCGTGTCGATATGAGGTCTATACCAATTCGAGATACTACTGATAACACTTACCAGTAAATCTCAGCAACCCTGGCCAGGGATTTCCTGTTATAGCCAATCGAACACAGCGCAACATCAACTCCCTATACCGGGAGAGACGAATCCCCTCCTATCGCTCATTGCCTCCATGTGATTCGGGACTGTATCCAAAAACCACCATTTTGCATGCCCTCTTGGACATGGTAAGGTGGAAATCAAAGCACAGTGGGAACCACACAAGACTCTATGACGATCTCGGGTCAACAAACTACTCTGTACCAGTGTCACCAGAGAACTGCCATCTGATGTAAGGTATAATACCATCTGGGAGTTCTTGGCGAGTCCGTCCAGTGTACCCAGTCTCTTCTGAGCACCCGTATATCATCTTCGATGTCAAACACCAATGGATGTGGGATCATCCATCGCCCATCTGTATGGGTCGAGAAGGTATACGCTAGTCTACTCTGGTATATCGATGCCCCGTCTCGATACACCCACGACTAGGGACTTTGAAGGATGTACTTATAGACTATCTGTCCCCACTAGTATGATCTGCATCATAGTCCAGGTAGTCAAGTACACATCCTAAGGGCTTTACCAACATGTAACAGAGAGATAATCAGTATACACGTTAAGGTAAAGAGCAACCAGATAGCATACTATCGTGTCCAGCAAGAAAGTCCTCCCTATATATGTCCCAGCATCCACTACAATATACATCCTATGTACAGTAATGGCCTCTAGGGCATACATATAACTAACAGATACCTCTTCCTCAGCTCGCTCTCGGTCTCCCAAGTGACCTCCTCGCCGCTTTGGCCACGCCAAAGTACCTTGACGGACGGTATCTCCTTCGACCTCAATTTCTTCACTTGTCGATCCAAGATCATCACCGGCTGCTCTGCATAGGAAAGGTCGCGCTCAAGCTGGATCGTCGGGTGCTGAATCGCATGCGAAGGATCTTGAAGATATTTGCGGAGCATCGAAACGTGAAATACGGGGTGCACGTATGGAAAGCTGGGCGGAAGGGCTAATCGATACGCAACCGCACCAATACGCTCAAGGATCTCGAAGGGGCCCACATATCTGGGACTAAGCTTCCCCTTCTTTCCAAACCTCATCACGCCTTTCATTGGGGAGACCCTCAAGAAAACATGATCACCAACAGAAAACTTAAGTCTGCGCCGACGACGGTCCGCATAAGACCTCTGCCTACTCTGGGCTGCTCTCATCCTATCGCGAATCAACTGGATCTTCGCGGTCGTCTCCTCCACAATCTGCGGCCCTAAGATACTGCTCTTACTGAGCTCCGTCCAACAGGTGGGCGATCTGCATCTCCTCCCATAAAGAGCCTCAAACGGTGCCATCTGAATAGTCTCCTGGTAGTTGTTGTTGTAGGAGAACTCTACTAAGGGCAAATGATGATCCCAGCTACCTCCGAAGTCTAAAACGCATGCTCTGAGCATGTCCTCGAGAGTCTGAATAGTCCGCTCTGACTGCCCGTCGGTCTGCCGATGGAATGCTGTCCTGAAACTCAAGCGAGTGCCCAAAGCCTCCTGAAGCCTCTGCCATAGCCGGCTGGTAAACTGGGTGCCTCTATCGGACACGATACAAGTCGGAACTCCGTGCAGTCGTACAATCTCATCAATGTAAATCTAGGCATACCGAGCAAATCTGAAAGTCGTCTTCACCGGTAGGAAGTGAGCCGCTTTCTTCAAACGATCCACGATCACCCAGATGGAGTCATACCCTCGACTAGTCCTGGGTAGACCCACAATGAAATCCATAGAGATCTGTTCCCATTTCCACTCCGGAATGGGTAACGGCTGTAGCTCTCCCGCGGGCCTCTGGTGCTCAGCCTTGACTTGCTGACAAGTCAGGCATCTCGACACAAAATCTGCAATGTCCCTCTTCATACCGTCCCACCAGTAAACATCTCTCATATCGTTGTACATTTTGGTGGAACCGGGATGAACACTATATACCGACCGATGTGCCTCCTCAAGAATCTCGCGCTGCAATCCCTCAGCATCTGGTACGCACAGTCTAGCTCCAAATCGTAGTATCCCCTGATCATCGATCACGAACTCGGAAAATCTGCCCTGTCCCATCTGTGTCCTGATCTCTAAACAGCGGTCATCACTGTGCTGTGCCTCATGTATACGGTCAAGCAACTGTGGGCATGCACGAACATGCGCAATCTGTCCTCCGATCGGCGTAAACTCGAACTGTACCCGGCTGTCGTATAAGATCTGCCAATCTGCCGACGACAGCCTCTGTACTCGCTCAAACAAGATAGACTACCCCCGGGCCTCCTGCTCAAAGCATCCGCCACTACATTCTCCCTGCCCGGGTGATACAAGATCTCACAATCGTAGTCCTTCACTAACTCCATCCATCGGCGCTGTCTAAGGTTCAGGTCTCGCTGCTGAAATATATACTTTAAGCTCTTGTGGTCAGTGAATATCTGGCACGACTCTCCATACAGATAATGTCGCCAGATCTTAAATGCAAAGACCACCGCAGCCATCTCCAGATCATGAGTGGGGTAATTCTGTTCATGTTTCTTTAATTGCCGCGAAGCATACGCGATCACCCTGTCATGCTGCATCAAAACGCACCCCAGCCCCACTCGTGAAGCATCACAGTAGACCACAAATGCACCTGATCCTGAAGGCAATGATAGCACTGGTTTCGTAGTCAGTAGAGCCCGTAGCTGCTGGAAACTGTGCTCACACTCCTCTGTCCAATCGAAGCGAACTCCCTTCCGGGTCAACCCGGTCAAAGGTGTAGCAATGCGAGAGAAGTCCTGCACAAATCGCCTGTAATAGCCTGCCAGCCCAAGAAAGCTGCGAACCTCCGTCACTGACTGTTAGTGTATATGCCCTAGAGGCCATTACTGTATCATACTAGTATGTATATTACTTAATGGAAGCTTGGGATATTCACCTTGTATTGACAATCTTGCTCAAAATAGTAGTATGCTACTTGGTTTGTTTCTACTTCAATGTGTACATGTGTTTATTTTTGTATATCGCCTATACACATTAGTAGAGCCCTTAGGATCTTTGCTTGATTACCAGCGATGTGATGGCCGTCACACTAGTGGGGCTGGGTAATCTATAAGCACATCCTTATGCAGGTCCCTGGTCGCAGGACTATCGAGACAGGGCATCGATACTCCGGAGTAGACCAGCGCATGCGCTTCTCATCCCAGTGTGGGAGACGGTTTGTCCCACAGCCGTCAGTACGTCGTACTTGAGATAGTATGCGGGTGCTCGTTAGGTTACGGGTACACTGGACAGGACTCGCCGGGAACTGACTAGTTGGTATTATACCTATCGTCAGTTATCAGTTCCCAGGTGACATGAGTACAGCTTAGTCCGATGACTTGACACTGTCACTTCGCCTCGAGTGTGTTCCCACTGTACTTTGATCACTACCCTACCACGGCTCAAAGGAGTCGTGCAAACAGGTAGTGGTTGGGTGCAGTCCCGAAGCACTTGGAGGCAGTGACGGTTAGACAGGATTCGTCTCTCCCGGTATTGGGGGTTGACATCGCGCTGTGTCTAGGAGAGCCATTACACGAGTAGTCCCTGGCCAGGGCAAACGAGATATACTGGTAGGTTTCCAGTGTTATCTCAGGGTGTTTTGGGCTACGCTCCGGCACGACTTGTACCGCTATTGGGGGACTGACGTTTACCGCCCCCTAGGCCCGCCATGCGATGTATCAGACGAACAGACCGGACTGTACGGAGAATGTCACACTCAGGCTCAGTAGGAGTTCAGATGGGTTTCGCCTCGTCGGTCTTCTTGTCGGCATTACCTGGGGACCGTTACGCACAGCTAGTGCCGCTTGCGGTCTGTGGTTAAACCCACTGCCAGCGTAGTGTCGAGTCTTTAGAGTCCCACACAGAAAGCTTTTCGCCTTTAGGCAAAAGAGTAGAGGTCACATGGTATTGCGACAGGTCGCATGGTTTTGCGACAGGGTTCGGTCACATCCGTGCACTTGTGCACGTACAGTGTCCGGACAGTTTACACTAGCGGGCTTTGGTTTAAGCCAGATCCTAGTGTACCTTATGGGATTGGATTTATCCAGTTTGCATTCGTGTTCCTCGGAACGCGGATGCGGGTGTGTATGCACAGTTGACAGGGAGGCAGAGGCAGCGGATTCTCATTAGGGTTGTTGACAGTTGACCGTTGACTATTTGACTTTATGCTCAACCCTAATGAGAATATGATATGTGATTAACTATTATATTAATTAAGTATTATGGTGATATGGTTGTTGACTTGTTGACTTTTGTTGACTTATTGACTTTGTTGACTTGTTGACTTTTGTTGACTTGTTGACCAGTTGACTAGGCTTGACTAGTTGACCATCATGATAACCATAGCCATCATTTCATGGCAAAGACTTTTGTTTACTTGCTCATTTGTGTAAAATGAGTGCATGAAATGATATGGTTGTGGTTGCTTCTAACCATCACATAAGACTTTTTTTTGATATGATGAGTTATGATCACTTTGGATTATGAGAGGGTGAAAGACAAAAGAGAGATTCATTCTTTCTTGCTCATTCTCTCTCTTGTTCTTGAGCTCTCCTCTTGCTCTCACCCTCAATCTCTTGCTCCCTCTCTTGATCTATGGTTCTCTTGTCTCATGAGTTGAGAATCAAGAACCATAGATAAAATCCCATTCTATTTCTTCTCTACTCATTCTAGTTCACTAGGTTTAGCAAACCAAGTGAACTAGTTTCTTCAAAGAACGAAGAAGGAGCTAAAGGTTGGAGCTTTCAGGTGGATCTATCTTCGGCGTACGGAGACGACGAGAAGAAGCCATCGGACCACCATCGGAGCTTTGAAGACGAAGGAGTTCAAGACAAGCAAGGTATAACCCCCTAACCGAGTAGCTAAAACTCATAGTTAGGATGTTAGATAGATGTTTAACCAAGATCCGGGTTTTAGGTCCATGTTACCATCTTGAAGAAAATCGTTTTTTACCAAATTCCGCATTCCCGAAAGTACCGGGAGAGGTAGCATGGACTTACAGTGGTATCAGAGCCTAGTTAAACTCTATCTAACATGTTAGCAAGTAACTAGAAGATCGATCAAAGAAAAAGTCCCGAAAACAAAACCCCAAATTTTCAACTTTCTGTCGATTTCAAAAGTACTGGAAAAACTTTTTGGAACACACCTAAAATCGACTCAGGCTTTTTTAAAGAATCTGCAAAATTTTGGGCCCCTGACTCGATCAAAGCGCCGCGTTTCCGCGGCGGGAGCACGCTCCCGCCGCGGAAACGCAGCCGAGTTGACTCGGTCAGGAGTTTTATTTTTTGCAGTTTTCTCTTGGGGGTATTTTGGGATTTTTAGCATATATATTTTCAACCCAGATTTTCCAGAACGAAAATTTCATTTTGGGGTCCCGAAAATCCGTATTTTTGATCGAACTTCTAAAAGACTTAAGCTAACGGGTTTTCTGTAATGTGATATTTGTATTGAACGTCTACTAATCGCTATATGTCGATTAGTGGGGGTTATACAAATCTGTGATCTGTAATGTGCTGGAATGTGTATATGAATATGTTGGATTGTCGCGGGTGAATAGCCGGGGGTTGTGAGACGAGAGTTTTCTTTTCTTTCAATTCATGTAAATTTGTAAATTGATGTAATAATTATTTGTATGGCCGCACAACCGGGTCGGGGTTGTAGCCGTCATTGTATAATTTCTTTTTACTGTTTTTGCTCCTAGGATAGACCCATGGAGGGGTGCACAAACTACCGGGTATGCCGAAGTGTCGAGTGGCCAACTCATGGAGATGAGGGAGGTTGCTACGCTTCGGGTACTTGGCGCGTAGTTTGCCGCACCCGTAGGGGTCTTGGGTGGGGTATTGGCTATTCACCGCGACCGTGTAATCTGTTTTTGTTACAGGCTCGTACAAATTACAGATTCCTAGTATATCCAATGTATTTATCTGTGATCTGAAATGTTTATCATTGCAGTATATCTATATATGATATTATTTAGGCGTTGCTTATGTTTTACAGACGCGCTAGCCCAGCCCCCGCTCTGTCGTTAGTTAAGTAACTTAACGGGTAATGACGGGGCCCCATGGCGAATGCGAATGGCATAAGCGTACGTCATATTTTGGTTGTTTTCTGCAATGGTAGGATTAATTGATGGGACGCATTAAAAGAACTAATGCAAGAATATCACGCATTAAAGGAACTAATGCAAGCAAAACATGCATTAAAAGAACTAATGCAAGAAAATAAACCAAGTATAAGTCGTTGGAACACTTTCGAAAAACCACTCGGTTCTTTTCAAAAACAAACTTTTAAAATGCGGAGTTTGAGCCACTCCATTTAAAAGCTATCTCGTTCCATCGACTAAATCAAGTTCACTACGTTCACGGTTTCGCCAAAACCATTCGTAGCCCTCCGTCGTTTCATATGAATATTCAACAGTATTCAAGCTGTGTTTGTTGGCCTTAGTCAAGGCACAGTGATTGGTAGCTGGTGGACATTCATATGTTGCATAGATAGATGCGTTGGTTTGGGACAGTCGTATTACCTTGTTGGCCTTAGTCAAGGGTATATACGGATGGGTTCAAATTAACCTGGACAACGACGGGTAGAACTTGACATGTGACTTATGATTTGTTGGCCTTAGTCAAGGTCATAAGTGCATGGGGCAAAAATCCACATCGGGAGTTTCATAAGTACTGAAACTTGCTAGATTTGCATACCATTTGGAGTGTGATGATTCTGGTAGGATTCCTTCAGTTTCGTCACGCGATGATATTTGGATCCCGATCCTACTGTGAGTATATGCTACTCCTCGGGAATTTTCTCACTTAACGATCAATGCTATAAACCTAGTAGGTGCCTAGAAAGGTGTTAGCGGGGCTACGCCCCCAGGGAAAAGAGGTTCTCTAATTAAGGAACTTCGCGAAAGCGTTGGAAAACCTCCCTCGAAGTACCGACACCGGCCAGGCTGAACGGTTAAGCAAGTATTGTACGGTGGGATTGATCCTGACTAATTCTTCCTTTATGGTTTGAGGAGGGATTCGAGAAACAGTGGGAGCCATCCTGTTTAGACAAACTAAAAACCACTCTAAACTTGCAAGAGCATCATGCTGAGTGTTTCTTCTTCTCTCTCTTAATTGCAGCGACCCTGTGACCACGCCTAGGTTACATCTAGATAAAAACATGACTGAACCTGACTGTTATGACTGGCAAAGGTCTGTCCAGATGTCCATTGCCCATGACAAGCTGGGACACCTCTTAACTAATCATAACCCTGCTGTCTCAGGTCCTGTTTCCCCTGTCACGGATGTTCACATCCGCAGGACATCGGAAAAGGATTGTGCGAAAGCCAAGTGCCTCGTGTTAGTCTCAGTTGATGGTACAAACCAGAGGCAGCACGAGAAGATGGACTCAGTTTCTATCTTCCTCCATAACAAAGTTTTATATGGAGAGCAATCTCGTATCACAAGATATGAGACCTCGAACGAATTGCTTCAAGCGAGGTTGGCAGTCGGGTCATCTGTAAGGGGCAACGTCCTTACAGAGACCAGCTATATTGAGCTCACGGACCTGGAGACCACGTTGGAGAATGGGTCAAGTACTGACCTAATTCTACAGTCCCTGCCCTCTGCTTATACCCTGAAAGAAACCAGGGAAGAAAAAGGAAAAACAAGGGCAAAAGTTTCAGGACTGGATATAGTAAAAGAGGGACGTTCCTATTGTAACGGGAATGAACTATGGCAGAAAGATTGCAGGGCTTGTAAAGCCAGTAGCCAGAATTCGAAGCATGTTGTGGCTTCGGCTTCGAGTGTGTTTGTAATTGAGAACTGTTTGTCAGTTAACCCTACTTCCTGGGTATTGGATACCGGATCAGGATCTCATATCTGTAATTCGTTACAGGGTCTGAGAAACCGTAGGGTTATCAGGAAAGGTGATATGACTCTCAGGGTTGCTAACGGAATGAGCATGGATGCTGTATCCGTAGGGGAATATCACCTAGGACTGACAACTGGGCAGATATTGATTCTGCGTGACTGTTTGTATGTACCAGGTGCGAGTTGCAATATCATATCTGTATCCTTACTTTCTAAGGAAGGATATGATTTTGCTTTTGTAAGCGATGTAGTAAACATCCACCTAAATCAAGCACTGATTGGGTCAGGTACATTAAATAACGGTATATACGTATTGAATCAAGCTCAGATATTCAGTGTCCAGAACACACTTAAAAGAAAGTCTCCAGAATTAAATCAGGCTTTCTTATGGCATTGTAGACTGGGTCACATCAATGAGACACGGTTGACTAAGTTACATAAAGAAGGATACTTGGATCCGTTCGAGTACCAGTCTTATGCCACTTGTGAATCTTGTCTCATGGGAAAGATGACAAAGACTCCGTTCACTGGACACGGAGTAAGAGCAAGCGAGCTCTTGGGACTTATACACAGTGACGTGTGTGGTCCAATGTCTACACATGCGCGAAGCGGTTATTCATACTTCATTACTTTCACAGATGATTTCTCTAGGTATGGACATGTCTTCTTAATGAAGCACAAATCCGAGGCCTTTGAGAAATTCCGGGAATATAAGAATGAAGTAGAAAAACAAACAGGCAAAAGTATCAAGATCCTAAGATCGGATCGAGGTGGTGAATACTTGAGTGCCGAGTTTCTGGACTACTTAAAAGAGAATGGAATTCTCTCTCAGCGTACTCCTCCATACACACCACAACACAACGGTGTATCGGAAAGAAGGAATCGAACCCTATTAGATATGGTTCGTTCCATGATGAGTAAGGCTGAGTTGCCGCGATCTTTCTGGGGTTATGCACTGGAAACAGCTGCACATCTCTTGAACCAAGTTCCTACTAAGACAGTGCCTACCACACCATATCAGATGTGGAGTGGGAAGAAACCCTGTCTTAAATCCTTTAAGACATGGGGATGTCCGGCTTTTGTAAAAAAGCAGCATGCGGACAAGCTCGAGGCACGCTCAGTACAGTGCAAGTTTGTGGGATACCCAAAGAACTCCAAGGGGTATCTTTTCTATTACGCAGAGGAGCAAAAAGTCCTTGTTTCTCGTCATGCCCGCTTCTTGGAAACTGAGTTTTTAGAAAATCAGATAAGTGGGAGCGCAATAGAACTGGAAGAAATTCCAGAACCGCAAGCTATTACTGAAACCTTAGTAGAACCAGAAGGTTCAGGGGAACCGGACATTCCTACGCCGCTCCGCAGAAGTAGTAGGCAGTCTCATCCGCCCGAGAGATACTACGGTTTTCTCATAGACGGGGATAGAGAGGATTGCATCATAGATTATGATGAGCCTACTAGCTTCCAGCAAGCCATTCAGAGCGGTGACTCGGTAAAATGGCTGGATGCAATGCGGACCGAGATGGAGTCCATGTACACCAACAAAGTTTGGACTTTGGACTTTGCTCCAGAAGGGGTAAAACCCGTAGGCTGCAAATGGATCTTCAGAAAGAAGATTGGTGTAGATGGGCAGGTTGAAACCTATAAAGCTAGGCTCGTTGCAAAGGGTTTTCGTCAAAGACCTGGTTTGGACTATGACGAGACTTTTTCTCCGGTAGCCATGCTTAAATCCATTCGGATCCTTCTTGCCATTGCTGCCTTCCACGATTATGAGATCTGGAAGATGGACGTTAAGACGGCTTTTCTAAATGGAAATTTGGAAGAGTGCGTCTATATGGATCAGCCAGAGGGATTCAATCAGAGTGGGAGCAGCGGTAAAGTGTGCAAATTGCTCAAGTCCATCTATGGACTTAAGCAGGCATCGCGGAGTTGGAACATCTGCTTTGATGATACTGTCAAAGAATTCGACTTTGTCAAAAACCCAGATGAACCATGCATTTACAGTAAGATTGTAGGGAGAAATGTGGTATTCCTCGTCTTGTACGTCGATGACATTCTCCTAATAGGAAATGATATTCCTATGCTACAGTCAGTCAAAGGATTCTTGTCACAGAGGTTCTCCATGAAGGACCTGGGCGATGCCAACTACATTCTGGGGATCCAGATCTATCGTGATAGATCTAAAAGGATGTTGGGACTTTCACAGTCAAGGTACATCGACACCATACTGAAACGATTCAGTATGGAAGATTCCAAGCGCGGTAATCTACCGGCTTGTCACGGAATCACCCTCTCCAAAGAGATGTCTCCCAAGACTGATTTGGAAAGGGCTCGCATGTCATCAATACCCTATGCATCTGCGGTAGGCTCTATTATGTATGCGATGTTATGTACCAGACCAGATGTAGCATACGCATTGAGCGTTGTAAGCCGGTATCAGTCGGACCCAGGGGAGAAACACTGGATAGCAGTAAAGAACATTCTCAAGTACCTGAGAAGGACTAAGGAGATGTTCTTGGTGTATGGCGGAAAAGACCTCCAGATTGAGGCCTTTGCTGACTCCAGCTTCCAGAGTGACAAGGTTGACTCCAAGTCCATGTCGGGTTATGTCTTTACCCTCAATGGAGGGGCGGTTTGCTGGAAGAGTTCCAAGCAGGAAACCGTTGCTGACTCAACCATGGAAGCGGAGTACATAGCTGCTTGCGATGCCGCAAAGGAAGCTGTCTGGATGAAGAAGTTCCTCACGGAACTTCAGGTGGTTCCTACCAGTGTTGATCCAATACTGCTGTATTATGACAACAACGGCGCTATAGCTTTAGCGAAGGAACCCAGGTCCCATCAGAAGTCCAGGCACATTTTGAGGCGGTTCCACCTGATCAGGGAGATCATTGATCGCCGGGAGATCGAGGTAAAGAGAGTAAAATCAGAAGATAACACTGCAGATCCATTCACCAAGGCCTTGCCCCAGACTCAGTTCGAGCGGCTGATCGAGATGATAGGTCTTCGATACGCCAGTACATGGCCTTAGTGCAAGTGGGAGATTGTTAGTGTATATGCCCTAGAGGCCATTACTGTATCATACTAGTATGTATATTACTTAATGCAAGCTTGGGATATTCACCTTGTATTGACAATCTTGCTCAAAATAGTAGTATGCTACTTGGTTTGTTTCTACTTCAATATGTACATGTGTTTATTTTTGTATATCGCCTATACACATTAGTAGAGCCCTTAGGATCTTAGCTTGATTACCAGCGATGTGATGGCCGTCACACTAGTGGGGCTGGGTAATCTATAAGCACATCCTTATGCAGGTCCCTGGTCGCAGGACTATCGAGACAGGGCATCGATACTCCGGAGTAGACCAGCGCATGCGCATCTCATCCCAGTGTGGGAGACGGTCTGTCCTACAGCCGTCAGTACGTCGTACTTGAGATAGTATGCGGGTGCTCGTTAGGTTACGGGTACACTGGACAGGACTCACCGGGAACTGACTAGTTGGTATTATACCTATCGTCAGTTATCAGTTCCCAGGTGACATGAGTACAGCTTAGTCCGATGACTTGACACTGTCACTTCGCCTCGAGTGTGTTCCCACTGTACTTTGATCACTACCCTACCACGGCTCAAAGGAGTCGTGCAAACAGGTAGTGGTTGGGTGCAGTCCCGAAGCACTTGGAGGCAGTGACGGTTAGACAGGATTCGTCTCTCCCGGTATTGGGGGTTGACATCGCGCTGTGTCTAGGAGAGCCATTACACGAGTAGTCCCTGGCCAGGGCAAACGAGATATACTGGTAGGTTTCCAGTGTTATCTCAGGGTGTTTTGGGCTACGCTCCGGCACGACTTGTACCGCTATTGGGGGACTGACGTTTACCGCCCCCTAGGCCCGCCATGCGATGTATCAGACGAACAGACCGGACTGTACAGAGAATGTCACACTCAGGCTCAGTAGGAGTTCAGATGGGTTTCGCCTCGTCGGTCTTCTTGTCGGCATTACCTGGGGACCGTTACGCACAGCTAGTGCCGCTTGCGGTCTGTGGTTAAACCCACTGCCAGCATAGTGTCGAGTCTTTAGAGTCCCACACAGAAAGCTTTTCGCCTTTAGGCAAAAGAGTAGAGGTCGCATGGTATTGCGACAGGTCGCATGGTTTTGCGACAGGGTTCGGTCACATCCGTGCACTTGTGCACGTACAGTGTCCGGACAGTTTACACTAGCGGGCTTTGGTTTAAACCAGATCCTAGTGTACCTTATGGGATTGGATTTATCCAGTTTGCATTCGTGTTCCTCGGAACGCGGATGCGGGTGTGTATGCACAGTTGACAGGGAGGCAGAGGCAGCGGATTCTCATTAGGGTTGTTGACAGTTGACCGTTGACTATTTGACTTTATGCTCAACCCTAATGAGAATATGATATGTGATTAACTATTATATTAATTAAGTATTATGGTGATATGGTTGTTGACTTGTTGACTTTTGTTGACTTGTTGACTTGTTGATTTTTGTTGACTTGTTGACCAGTTGACTAGGCTTGACTAGTTGACCATCATGATAACCATAGCCATCATTTCATGGCAAAGACTTTTGTTTACTTGCTCATTTGTGTAAAATGAGTGCATGAAATGATATGGTTGTGGTTGCTTCTAACCATCACATAAGACTTTTTTTTGATATGATGAGTTATGATCACTTTGGATTATGAGAGGGTGAAAGACAAAAGAGAGATTCATTCTTTCTTGCTCATTCTCTCTCTTGTTCTTGAGCTCTCCTCTTGCTCTCACCCTCAACCTCTTGCTCCCTCTCTTGATCTATGGTTCTCTTGTCTCATGAGTTGAGAATCAAGAACCATAGATAAAATCCCATTCTATTTCTTCTCTACTCATTCTAGTTCACTAGGTTTAGCAAACCAAGTGAACTAGTTTCTTCAATGAACGAAGAAGGAGCTAAAGGTTGGAGCTTTCAGGTGGATCTATCTTCGGCGTACGGAGACGACGAGAAGAAGCCATCGGACCACCATCGGAGCTTTGAAGACGAAGGAGTTCAAGACAAGCAAGGTATAACCCCCTAACCGAGTAGCTAAAACTCATAGTTAGGATGTTAGATAGATGTTTAACCAAGATCCGGGTTTTAGGTCCATGTTACCATCTTTAAGAAAATCGTTTTTTACCAAATTCCGCATTCCCGAAAGTACCGGGAGAGGTAGCATGGACTTACACTGACGTGGGTCTAGGCCAACTCCGAACTGCCTCGATCTTCCTCGGGTCTACACATATACCATCTCATGTAATCACGTGCCCCAAGAAGTCTACACTGTCTAGCCAGAAAGCACACTTTGAAAATTTGGCGAAAAGATGATGCTCTCTCAAGGTTTGCAGTGTATCCGCAGGTGCTGCTAATGCTCCTCTCTACTCCGAGAATACACCAAGATATCGTCAATAAACACTATGATGAACAGATCAAGATACGGCCGGAAAATGCGGTTCGTCAAATCCATAAATGCTGCTGGCGCATTGGTGAGTCCGAATGACATCACCAAAAACTCATAATGGCCGTAACGCGTGCGGAAAGCTGTCCTAGAAATGTCCTCTTGTCGAACCCGCAGCTGATGGTAGCCTGATCGCAAATCGATCCTCGAAAAGTATCCTGCCCCCTGAAGCTGGTCGAACAAATCGTCGATGCGTGGCAAAGGATACCTGTTCCGCACAATCACCCTGTTCAGCTGGCGGTAGTCGATACAGAAACGCATACTGCCGTCCTTCTTCTTGACAAACAGGACTGGAGCACCCCAAGGAGAAACACTGGGTCGAATAAGTCCCTTATCCAGCAAATCTTGCAACTGACCCTTCAATTCTCTAAGTTCCGCCGGGACCATCCGATAAGGCGGTACAGAAATAGGCCCCGTGCCAGGAACCAAATCAATACAGAAAGAAATATCACGCTCGGGCGGTAGCCCAGGAAGCTCGTCAGGGAACACATCAGGGAACTCGCTAACGACCGGAACCTGATCCATCAGAACCTCTGTAGCTCTAGTATCGTAAACATAGGCGAGAAATCCCTGACATCCCTTCCGCAAAAGCTGTCCAGCGCGAAAAGAAGAAATCACACTGTGAGGGGTGGCACCACGGTCCCCCAACACAACAACAACCGACTCGCCGGGAAAAAAAAATAGAACTGTCTTCTCGCGGCAGTCAACAGAAGCATAGCACGTGGCTAACCAATCCATGCCCAAAAGAACGTCGAAGTCCAACATCTCAAGAAGGATCAAATCGACCGGCAACTCTCTCTCGCCAATACGAACGGTACAGGATCGGAACACGTGCCTAGCAACAAATGACTCTCCTACAGGAGTAGTCACAACAAGCGGCTGGTCAAGTAAACCGGACTCTCTACCCAAACTCGGCACAAAGTGTGTGGATACATACAAGTGCGTGGATCCGGGATCGAATAACACGTGTGCATCAACCGAACATACAGGAAGGATACCTGAGACCACCGCATTGGACGCCTACGCGTCCTGATGTGTCAAAGCAAAAACTCGCGCCTGTCCTCCACCTGCAACTAACTGTCCCCTGCCGGCCGCTGGCTGCCCTCGACCTCGGTCACCTCGTCCTCTATGAACAAATCCTCCGTGACCACGACCTCTCTGTGCATGCGTCTGACGCGGAGTAACAGTAGGTACTATCGGCAATGCCGTTTGGGGTGGTGAAGGTGGTAATGTGACATGCGGTGCTGCCGCCTCACTCCGGGGTACCTCCGGACAATCTCGCACACGATGATAAGAACTCCCGCAACGGTAACATCCCGATGATGGTCGCTGACCCTCCTGGGGATAGGAGCTAAATAACCGGCCTCGCCTCGGATCTCTGCCACCTGCAAGGTGCCTGTCACGATGCCGAAAGGGCCGTCTCTGCACTGACGTATCTGCACGAACTCTCTTCGGCTCTGGGACTGCCGAAGTCTCAGCAAGGCGCTCCTCAACTAATAATGCTGCATTTACTGCTTCTGCGTATGTCTCGTAATGTTGAGCGCTGATAGCAAGGAATAGTGGTGTAAGCAAGCCTCGGACAAATCTCTTGACTCGCAACTCCTCAGTAGCCACTAGATATGGAGCATAAACTGATAGCTCGGTGAACAGCACATCGTACTCTGCCACTGACATCTCTGGCGTCTGGCGTAAGGACTCGAACCTGTGTGCTCTAGCATCTCTGACACTTAGGGGAAGAAAGCGGGCAAGGAATAGCGCCACGAACTCTATCCAGGTCATAGGAGGAAGACCTGCTGCTCTACCCTTCTCGACTGATTCGCACCATTTCTGCGCAAGACCTTCCAGGCGAAAGCTCGCGAACTCAACCCATCTCGCATCTGCGCATCTAAGTGAATGACATATCCGCGCCATCCTATCAATGAAAGACTGTGGGTCCTCGGCCACATCGGTGCCTGTGAAGACCGGAGGCTTCAGCCTCATAAATTCTGACAGCGATACTGTAATAACCTCTGTAGTCGCAAGTGCAACTGCCTGAACTGTGGGTACCACCGCGGTCTCTGCAATGGGTGGAACTACCTCTGGTCGCTGCGCTCGAAGTGTCTCAACTAGAGATCCCATCATCTGGCGCATCTCCTGCATACTGGATCCCATCGTCTGGCGTATCTCCTACACACCAGCCCCTAACATAGCAATCTAATCTGTCACGGCAGGAACAGCCTGCTCGGGCACAACCGGTGTACTACCCGGATCAGTCTTCGTCTCCGACGAGTCAACTCGAATCTCGGCCCTCACGGCCGCTCTCTGCGCCCTCGTAGTCTTTGGAGGCATAATGGCTGAAAGGAACAATAGGATTCGATAAGGATACGGAAGTCGAATCGCAAGAATGTATATACTCAAGAAGGAATTTAAATCAACAAGTCCTAAGGTCGCGTAGGCGGAGTACCGTGTCGTGAGTATGCCGTGGAACATACACACGCTACGCTACCCTGCTGCAGCTACCTACTCCATCATACCAGGGTCATCCTACACTCCGAAAGGTAAAACCTACGCTCTGATGCCAACTTTGTCACCAGAAATCAAACCAGTGAAAGTATAGAGTGTTATAAGTTTTAAACGAAAGCACTTACTAACATGATAAGAAATCTAAGTAAACAATCACCAAGATAGCAATATACGACGCCGTAGCGAAGATCAAGATCCATAAGTAGGAACATCACAGATAGGATAACTGCAAGTACAGTCGGCTCACAACGAGCTCGACACCAGAATACAAATAATATACATCATCGTCCTCACACTGTCTCTAAGTAAAATACATACATGGTAGATGGAGAATACTAGATACAACAATGTACATAACTGAAAGATAAACAGATACCGCACAAAACCCACCTATCAGCAAAAGAGCTAGTACACCAACTATAGGGGTATCTGTGTCAAAAGATGCAAAACGCAGCCTGCCACAACTACTCCGAAGGGCAACCTGCAAACACTATGGCACAACGGGGGTGAGTTGCCAACTCGTGAATAGAGATAACATATAAAGGTAATTGCGAGCATGCACGTACTGCGCTACTCTATCATATGCCAACAGATGATATCAATATGTGATACGCAGTATGTGCAATAATCATGCAAGTGCTCTATCAGGTAATGTAACTACAGGATGAGGTACAATAATAAATGCTGAGCATGGGCAATATGATATCTACACGGAATGTCAACGTGGAATATATAATTGGTGTCCATCAATGCACCCAGATCCCCCAAATAGCTCAGGCGCCGGAACTCTCATCGGCCCTCAAATCCTGTACATCTCTGAGAATCCCGAGTGCCCAACATCGTGTTAGTGTATATGCCCTAGAGGCCATTACTGTATCATACTAGTTTGTATATTACTTGATGGAAGCTTGGGATATTCACCTTGTATAAACGATCTTGCTCAATATAGTAGTATGCTACTTGGTTTGTTTCTACTTCAATGTGTACTTGTGTTTATTTCAGTATATCACTTATACGCATTAGTGGAGCCCTTAGGATCTTTGCTTGATTACCAGCGTTGTGATGGCAGTCACACTAGTGGGGGCTGGGTAATCTATAAGCACATCCTTGTATAGGTCCCTAGTCGCAGGACTATCGAGACAGGGCATCGATTCTCCGGAGTAGACTAGCGTATGCGCTTCTCATCCCAGTGTGGGAGATGGTCTGTCCCGCAGCCATCAGTATGTCGTACTGGAGATAGTATACGGGTGCTCGTTAGGTTACGGGTACACTGGACAGGACTCGTCGGGAACTGAAAGGTTGGTATTATACCTATCGTCAGTTATCAGTTCCCAGGTGACATGAGTACAGCTTAGTCCGCTGACTTGACACTGGCACTTCGCCTCGAGTGTGTTCCCACTACACTTTGATCACTACCCTACCACGGCTCAAAGGAGTCGTGCAAACAGGTAGTGGTTGGGTGCAGTCCCGAAGCACTTGGAGGCAGTGCCGGTTAGACAGGATTCGTCTCTCCCGGTATTGGGGGTTGACATCGCGCTGTGTCTAGGAGAGCCATTACACAAGTAGTCCCTGGCCAGGGCAAGCGAGATATACTGGTAGGCGTCCAGTGTTATCTCAGGGTGTTTTGGGCTTCACTCCGACACGACTTGTACCGCTATTGGGGGACTGACGTTTTACCGCCCCCTAGGCCCGACATGCGATGTATCAGACGAACAGACCGGACTGTGCGGAGAATGTCACATTCAGACTCAGTAGGAGTTCAGATGGGGTTTCACCTCGTCAGCCTTCTTGTCGGCAGCTACCTGGGGACCGTTACGCACAGCTAGTGCCGCTTGCGGTCTGTGGTTAAACCCACTGCCAGCGTAGTGTCGAGTCTTTAGAGTCCCACACAGAGGGTATTCGCCTCTGGGCAAAACAGAGTAGAGGTCGCATGGTTTTGCGACAAGGTTCGTTCTCATCCGCGCACTTGTGCACTTTTGGAGTCCGGACGGATATTACTGGCTGGCTCTGGTTTGAGTCAGATGCTGGTATATGTTTTGGGGTTGCTTTTATCTCTCAGTATTCATGTTCCTCGGAACAAGGATGCAGGTGTGTATGCACGGTTATTTGAGGAAGAGGAAGAGGGCTTTCATTAGGGTTTCGGAACGGGTGCGTATGCACAGTTGACAGTCGTCTTTTTCCAAACCCTAATGGATTTATGTTATATCAATTAATAATATATAATAAAATGAAATTGTGTCATGGTTGGTTTTTATGTTGACTTGTTGACCATGGTTGACTTGTTGACCATGGTTGAAGTTTTGACCATCATCATTACAAAAGAAAGATGCTCTTTGATTCTAGCAAATTCATTTAATGTTTGAAATGATAATGGTCATTCTTAAACTTTCCATCAACCTTTTCATTTTCATTATTATTATTATTTGATAATTCTTTTGCTTTATGTTATGGTTGCAAAAGAAAAAGAACTCACTTTATCATAACAACTCTCTCTCCTCACTTCATCTTCTTCTTCCTCTAGAAAAAGAGAACCCTTCTCATGAGTTGAGAATCCTTCTCTTTAAAAAGAAAAGCAACCCTTAGTCACTCTCTACTCATTCTAGGTTCAAGGTTTAGCAAGCCGGAAACCCTAGTTCACTCAAAGATCGAGGAAGAGCCCAAAGGTCGAACCTTCGAGGTGGATCCATCTTCGACGGAAGAAGGCGACAAGAAGAGAACCATCAACCCCTACAAAAGTTTAAAGAAGAAGGAGTTCAAGTTTAGGTATAACCATCTTCCATAGTAGCTAACTCTCTTTAGCAAGTTTGCTAGTTTAGTTTAGACACGATCCCGACATTGTTTTAGTCCATGTTGCCTCTTGCGATAAAAATTTGTTTTTTATACCGTTTCCGCCTCCCCGTAAGCACCGGGGGTCGCAATATGGACTTACAGTGGTATCAGAGCCTAACTAAACTTAAACTAGCTTAGTAGCGAAGTGTATGGAAGTTCGAAACCGAAAAATCGCAAAACCGGAAAAACTAAAACCCTAAGTTTCTGTTGAATTTTTTTCTGCTCTAAATGAAAAACTTTATACTTGAAAATTCGGCTCAGGGTTTTGTGTGAACACCCATGAAAAAAGATCCACTGTTTCGTTCAAACCGCCGCGCTTCCGCGGCACGAGGTAGGCATGTGCCGCGGAACCGCCGCCGTTTGTCGTCTTCTCTGCATCGTTTTTCGTGCAGTGTGTGTCTGTGTTGGTTTTGGGATTTTTAAAATATATTATATGTGCCCAGATTTTCCTGAACTGAAATTCACTTTTGGGGTCCTATAATTCCGTATTTTTTCCGAACTTCACTGCACTTTGGCTATGTTGGTTATATCTGTGTTGATTGCATGTATTGAACGTCGGCTAATCGCTATAAGTCGATTAGTCGGGGTTATATATGATCTGTGTTTGATATTGGATTGTGTATATGAATGTGTTGGACTGTCGCGGGTGAATAGCCGGGGTGGATGTGAGATGAGCTTTTGTTTTCTTTCATTCATTGTAAATGTAAATTGATGTAATAATTATTATTTGTTTGGCCGCACAACCGGGTCGGGGTTGTAGCCGTCATTGTATAATTCTTTTTACTATTTTTGCTCCTAGGATAGACCCATGGAGGGGTGCACAAACTACCGGGTACTTAGCGGGTAGTTTGCCGCACCCGTAGGGGTCTTGGGTGGGGTATTTGGCTATTCACCGCGACCGTGTAATCCGCTTTTCATTGCAGGCTCGAAAGGATTGCGGATTGCTAGTATATCCAATATATTCATCTGTGATCTGTAATGTCTATCATTGCTTTCTATTTAGGCGTTGCTTATATTTTACAGCCGCGCTAGCCCAGCCCCCGCTCTGTCGTTAGTTAAGTAACCTAACGAGTGATGACGGGACCCCGTGGCGAATGCGAATGGCATAAGCGTACGTCATATTTTGGTTGTTTTCTGCAATGGTAGGATTAATTGATGGGACGCATTAAAAGAACTAATGCAAGAATATCACGCATTAAAAGAACTAATGCAAGATAATAAACCATGTTTAAGTCGATGGAACACTTTCGAAAAACCACTCGGTTCTTTTCAAAACTAACTTTTAAATGCGGAGCTTGAGCCACTCCTTCTAAAAGCTATCTCGTTCCATCGATTATATCAAGTTCACTACGTTCACGGTTTCGCCAAAACCATTCGTAGCCCTCCATCATTTCAGTTAAATATACGGTAGTATTCAAGCTATGTATTTTGACCTCACGCCAAGGCATAGTGATTGGTAGCTGCCGGATATTTATCTGTTGCATAGATAGAATGCGTTGTTTTGAGACAGTCGTACCACCATTTTGGCCTACGTCAAGGGTAGGTACGGGTGGATTCAAATCAACCGGGATAATGATGGGAAGAACTTGACATGTGACTTATGACATTTTGACCTCACGCCAAGGTCATAAGAGCATGGGGCAAAAATCCACATCGGGAGTTTCATAAGTACTGAAACTTGCTAGATTTGCATACCATTTGGAGTGTGATGATTATGGTAGGATTCCTTCATTTTCGTCACGCGATGATATTTGGATCCCGATCCTACTGTGAGTATATGCTACTCCTCGGGAAATTTCTCACTAAACGATCAATGCTATAAACCTAGTAGGTGCCTAGAAAGGTGTTAGCGGGGCTACGCCCCCAGGGAAAAGAGGTTCTTAAATTAAAGAACTTCGCGAAAGCGTTGGAAAACCTCCCTCGAAGTACCGACACTGGCCTGGCTGAACGGTTAAGCAAGTATTGTACGGTGGGATTGATCCCGGCTAATTCTTCCTTTGTGGTTTGAGGAGGGATCCGAGAGACAGTGGGAGCCATCCTGTTTAGACAAATTAAAAACCATTCTAAACTTGCAAGAGCATCGTGCTAAGTGTTTCTTCTCTCCCCCTGCAGCGACCAAATCGAAATGACTGGACTTAAGTTACTTCTAGATAAAAACATACTGACAGGGCCAAACTACAAAGATTGGCTCAGGAATGTCAAATTGGCAATCGCTTACGACAAGCTGGGGTATCTTCTTACCACCAAAGCTCCCCCCGTCCCAGGTCCCACCTCCAGCATCGCGGATAAGGAAATCCGTAAGACTTGGGAGATTGATTGCGCGAAGGCCAGGTGCCTCGTGCTTGCCTCTATGGACAACGAACATCAGAGGAGGCATGAGAATATGGACCTCGAGTCCATATTTCTCCATACAAAAGAACTGTATGGAGAGCAGTCTCGTATCGCAAGATACGAAGTGTCGAAGAAGTTGTTTTCGACAAAGTTGGCCGTCGGATCATCGGTAGCGGACCACGTGCTTAAAATGATTGGCTACACTGAGGAGCTCGCAGAAATTGGGACCACGTTGGACAGTGAACTTTATACAGATTTAATTCTCCAGTCCCTTCCATCCACTTACGCCCAGTTCATACTGAATTTCAACTTGCAAGAAAAGGAAGTTGAACTTTCAGAACTCCTCAACCTGCTGAGGAGCGCAGAGGGCACCCTACAGAAGGGTAGGGAAACACCCGCTTTGTTTGTAGGAGGATCTTCTTCCTCTAGGTCCAAGGCGAAAGCCAAGGGAAAGAGGAAGAAAGCCCCCGCCAAACCAAGAGGAGGTGTTAGTAAAGTGGGTACGAAGGGAAAGGAAAAGGCAACAAAGATTGCGGGGAAGCTTGTTGGAAAGGAAGAGTGCTTCTATTGTCATAAAAGTGGACACTGGAAGAAAGATTGCAGGGCTTGGAAAGCCAGGACACAGGAACTGAAGCAGGTTGCGGCTTCAGCTTCAGGCGTTGAGAAACCGTAGGTTTTTGAAGGCAGGTGACATGACCCTCAGAGTTGCGAACGGAGCTAGCATGGATGCTAAAGCCGTGGGGGACTATCACCTGGGAATGTCAGATGGGCATGTTTTGGTTTTGCGTAATTGCTTTTTTGTACCCAACGCAACTTGTAATACCATTTCTGTATCTTTGGTTTCTAAAGAAGGTTATGAATTTGCGTTTGTAAGTAATGTTGTAAACATTCACCTTAATCAAGTTTTGATTGGGTCAGGTACACTGAGCAATGGTATATACGTATTAAACCAACCACAGATTTTCAATGTCCAGAATACACACAAAAGAAAGTCTCCAGATATCAATCAGACTTTCTTATGGCATTGTAGACTGGGTCACATCAATGAGAGAAGGTTGACTAAGTTACATACAGAAGGATATTTGGATCCGTTCGAATATCAATCATATGCCACTTGTCAATCCTGTCTCAAAGGAAAGATGACAAAGACTCCGTTCACTGGACACGGAATAAGAGCGAGCGAGCTCTTGGGACTCGTACACAGTGACGTGTGCGGTCCAATGTCTACACATGCGCGAAGCGGTTATTCTTACTTCATTACTTTTACGGATGATTTTTCAAGATACGGTTATGTCTTCTTAATGAAACATAAGTCAGAATCTTTTGAAAAATTCCAGGAATTTAAGAATGAAGTAGAAAAACAAACCGGCAAAAGTATCAAGATTCTAAGATCGGATCGAGGTGGAGAATACTTAAGTGCCGAGTTCCTGAATTACTTAAAAGAGAATGGGATTCTCTCTCAGCTTACTCCTCCATACACCCCGCAACATAACGGTGTATCGGAGAGACGGAACCGGACCTTATTGGATATGGTACGGTCCATGATGAGTAATGCTGAGTTACCGCGATCATTCTGGGGGTATGCGCTTGAAACAGCTGCATACCTATTGAACCGAGTTCCTACTAAGACTGTGCCTACCACACCATATGAGTTATGGAATGGGAAGAAACCCTATCTTCAGTACCTGAAGATTTGGGGATGTCCAGCTTATGTCAAAAAGAAGCATACGGACAAGCTCGAGGCACGCTCAGTACTGTGCAAGTTTGTGGGATACCCAAAGAACTCCAGGGGGTATCTTTTCTATTACGCAGAGGAACAAAAAGTCCTTGTTTCTCGTAATGCCCATTTTCTGGAACATCAGTTCTTAGAAAAAGAAGTAAGTGGGAGCGCAATAGAACTGGAAGAAATTCCAGAACCACAGACTATTACTGAAAGCTTAATGGAACCAGAGGGTTCAAAAGAACAGGACATTCCTATGCCGCTCCGCAGAAGTAGTAGGCAGTCTCATCCGCCCAAGAGATACTACGGTTTTCTCATAGACGGGGATAGAGAGGATTGCATCATAGACTATGATGAGCCTACTAGCTTCCAGCAGGCCGTTCAGAGCATTGACTCGGTAAAATGGCTGGATGCAATGCGGACCGAAATGGAGTCCATGTACACCAACAAAGTATGGACGTTGGACATTGCTCCAGACGGGGTAAAACCCGTAGGATGCAAGTGGATCTTCAAAAGGAAGATTGGTGTAGATGGACAGGTTGAGACCTATAAAGCTAGACTTGTAGCAAAGGGTTTCCGTCAAAGACCTGGCTTGGACTATGACGAAACCTTTTCTCCAGTGGCTATGCTGAAATCCATTCGGATCCTTCTTGCCATTGCTGCCTTCCACGATTATGAGATTTGGCAGATGGACGTAAAAACCGCTTTTCTAAATGGAAGTTTAGAGGAGTGTGTCTATATGGATCAGCCAGAGGGTTTCATTCAGAGTGGGAGTAGCGGAAAGGTGTGCAAGTTGCTTAAGTCCATCTATGGACTAAAGAAGGCATCGCGGAGTTGGAACATCTGTTTTGATGAGACGGTCAACGAATTTGACTTTATCAAAAATCCAGATGAACCATGCATCTATAGTAGATTTATAGCGAGAACTGTAGTATTCCTTGTTTTATACGTGGATGACATTCTCTTAATAGGAAATGACATTCCTATGCTACAATCTGTCAAGGGTTTCTTGTCACACAGGTTCTCCATGAAAGACCTGGGTGATGCCTCTTACATCCTGGGTATCCGGATCCATCGTGATAGATCCAAGAGGATATTAGGACTTTCACAGTCCAGGTACATCGACACCATACTGAAATGATTCAGTATGGAAGATTCCAAGCGCGGTAACCTACCGGCTTGTCACGGGATCACCCTCTCTAAAGAGATGTCTCCCAAGACTGATTTGGAGAGGGATCGCATGTCTATTATACCCTACGCTTCTGCGGTAGGCTCTATAATGTATGCGATGTTGTGTACCAGACCGGATGTAGCTTATGCACTGAGTGTAGTAAGCCGGTATCAGTCAAACCCTGGGGAGAAACATTGGATAGTAGTAAAGAACATTCTCAAGTACCTGAGAAGGACTAAGGAGATGTTCTTGGTGTATGGCGGAAAAGACCTCCAGATTGAGGCCTTTGCTGACTCCAGCTTCCAGAGTGACAAGGATGATTCCAAGTCCATGTCGGGTTTTGTCTTTACCCTCAATGGAGGGGCGGTGTGTTGGAAGAGTTCCAAACAGGAAACCGTTGCAGACTCGACGATGGAAGCGGAATATATCGCTGCATCTGATGCCGCAAAAGAAGCTGTCTGGATAAGGAAGTTCTTAAAAGAACTTCAGGTGGTTCTGTCCATTGTTGACCCAGTACCTCTGTATTGCGACAACAACGGGGCTATAGCTTTAGCAAAGGAACCCAGGTCCCATCAGAGATCCAGGCACATCTTGAGGCGGTATCACCTGATCAGGGAGATCGTGGATCGCAAGGAGATCGAGGTTCGGAGGGTTGCTTCAGAAGAGAACACTGCAGATCCATTCACCAAGGCCTTACCCCAGACTCAGTTCGAGCGGCTGATCGAGATGATAGGTCTTCGGTACGCCAGTTCATGGCCTTAGTGCAAGTGGGAGATTGTTAGTGTATATGCCCTAGAGGCCATTACTGTATCATACTAGTTTGTATATTACTTGATGGAAGCTTGGGATATTCACCTTGTATAAACGATCTTGCTCAATATAGTAGTATGCTACTTGGTTTGTTTCTACTTCAATGTGTACTTGTGTTTATTTCAGTATATCACTTATACGCATTAGTGGAGCCCTTAGGATCTTTGCTTGATTACCAGCGTTGTGATGGCAGTCACACTAGTGGGGGCTGGGTAATCTATAAGCACATCCTTGTACAGGTCCCTAGTCGCAGGACTATCGAGACAGGGCATCGATTCTCCGGAGTAGACTAGCGTATGCGCTTCTCATCCCAGTGTGGGAGATGGTCTGTCCCGCAGCCATCAGTATGTCGTACTGGAGATAGTATACGGGTGCTCGTTAGGTTACGGGTACACTGGACAGGACTCGTCGGGAACTGAAAGGTTGGTATTATACCTATCGTCAGTTATCAGTTCCCAGGTGACATGAGTACAGCTTAGTCCGCTGACTTGACAGTGGCACTTCGCCTCGAGTGTGTTCCCACTACACTTTGATCACTACCCTACCACGGCTCAAAGGAGTCGTGCAAACAGGTAGTGGTTGGGTGCAGTCCCGAAGCACTTGGAGGCAGTGCCGGTTAGACAGGATTCGTCTCTCCCGGTATTGGGGGTTGACATCGCGCTGTGTCTAGGAGAGCCATTACACAAGTAGTCCCTGGCCAGGGCAAGCGAGATATACTGGTAGGCGTCCAGTGTTATCTCAGGGTGTTTTGGGCTTCACTCCGACACGACTTGTACCGCTATTGGGGGACTGACGTTTTACCGCCCCCTAGGCCCGACATGCGATGTATCAGACGAACAGACCGGACTGTGCGGAGAATGTCACATTCAGACTCAGTAGGAGTTCAGATGGGGTTTCACCTCGTCAGCCTTCTTGTCGGCAGCTACCTGGGGACCGTTACGCACAGCTAGTGCCGCTTGAGGTCTGTGGTTAAACCCACTGCCAGCGTAGTGTCGAGTCTTTAGAGTCCCACACAGAGGGTATTCGCCTCTGGGCAAAACAGAGTAGAGGTCGCATGGTTTTGCGACAAGGTTCGTTCTCATCCGCGCACTTGTGCACTTTTGGAGTCCGGACGGATATTACTGGCTGGCTCTGGTTTGAGTCAGATGCTGGTATATGTTTTGGGGTTGCTTTTATCTCTCAGTATTCATGTTCCTCGGAACAAGGATGCAGGTGTGTATGCACGGTTATTTGAGGAAGAGGAAGAGGGCTTTCATTAGGGTTTCGGAACGGGTGCGTATGCACAGTTGACAGTCGTCTTTTTCCAAACCCTAATGGATTTATGTTATATCAATTAATAATATATAATAAAATGAAATTGTGTCATGGTTGGTTTTTATGTTGACTTGTTGACCATGGTTGACTTGTTGACCATGGTTGAAGTTTTGACCATCATCATTACAAAAGAAAGATGCTCTTTGATTCTAGCAAATTCATTTAATGTTTGAAATGATAATGGTCATTCTTAAACTTTCCATCAACCTTTTCATTTTCATTATTATTATTATTTGATAATTCTTTTGCTTTATGTTATGGTTGCAAAAGAAAAAGAACTCACTTTATCATAACAACTCTCTCTCCTCACTTCATCTTCTTCTTCCTCTAGAAAAAGAGAACCCTTCTCATGAGTTGAGAATCCTTCTCTTTAAAAAGAAAAGCAACCCTTAGTCACTCTCTATTCATTCTAGGTTCAAGGTTTAGCAAGCCGGAAACCCTAGTTCACTCAAAGATCGAGGAAGAGCCCAAAGGTCGAACCTTCGAGGTGGATCCATCTTCGACGGAAGAAGGAGACAAGAAGAGAACCATCAACCTCTACAAAAGTTTAAAGAAGAAGGAGTTCAAGTTTAGGTATAACCATCTTCCATAGTAGCTAACTCTCTTTAGCAAGTTTGCTAGTTTAGTTTAGACACGATCCCGACATTGTTTTAGTCCATGTTGCCTCTTGCGATAAAAATTTGTTTTTTATACCGTTTCTGCCTCCCCGTAAGCACCGAGGGTCGCAATATGGACTTACACATCGGCACCCAAATATCATAAATACTTGTGTCCAGCATCGACACGCAAATCCTCATCCATCGGGCCCCGTCAGTCCGGGTCAGCCCATGAGCTCCGTCTGCGGTATAGGCCCTCGGCCCCGGCAGTACGGATCACCCCGCATCCATCTATCGACTCTGATCAGTACCCTCCGGATAACTGTCGGGTCCAACCAATCACCGGTAGGTAGTAGTCCCTCTGCCAGGCTCATCGTCTACTACACAGCGAAACCGTTCTCGCCCGGGGGTACCATACCGGGTCCACCATGTACCCGTAATCGGCCTCAACCAGCTCCTCGATTCGGGTTCACATATATCACTCTAGCACCGAGGAAACACATGGTGGACGCACCGAAATATCATATCAAGGGAACCGGGTTTTTAAATGATTACATATTTGAAATAGCCACGGTTCCCAAATCCAGAAATCACATGTAATCCAAACCAATATGCAAGTCAATGATCTGATATGATATGTGCATCAAATATGAATATCATGTCAAGTCACATAAAGATGAGCTACAACATAACGATCCGATGTAATATATGCATCAAGTATGAATATCATGTCAAGTCACATATAGATGAACTACAACATAACGATCCGATGGAAATTCTACAGTGTGAGTGTCATGGCAATTACTAACGGTGTGTGTGTGTAACATGCAGGATAGTGTGAGTGCAACATGGACCGTTAGTAATGGTGCGGTGTTCTATCAATTCTAGTTTATATCCATATAGCAGGGAATGCAGTAAATAGTAGCCATGCACAGTCAATGTATGTAAATGTAGCTATAAGGTCCTATCAGCCCTGACGTAGAACGCCATGCGGGCGATATCCCCGTAGATGTTTAATCTACTCACTGTAGTCTCTCACTAGGTATAGCCAACAACTTGTTTCCCCTTCTGCACGGCGTCCGTCGTACTCGCCTGCGAACCTATAATGACACAATACATCATACATAAGCTTGACATCACACAAACACGACATTAAAGCCGAACTAGTAACTCGTGTCGTGAACCAAGCGCGCGTGTGCGCGATACGCTAAAACGTGTGATTACGCGCCTGAAGCCACTCCGACGCGTCACGATACGCAGAAACCCCAAACCCACAAACACGTATCACGCGTGTCGCGAAAGATTGAAAATACGGGAAAACAGGTATTCTACTCCAGATTTTGATACAGAAAAGATATTGTAAAACTATATATACCAAAATAACCCACATAGCAGCAGACACCCACACCCCAAATCACCCCCATCTGGCCGCAAATTGCGGCCATAATGCTTATTTCGGCGGCATGGGTAGGGAATTGGACTCCCAGGTTTGGTGTGTGCACTCTATACCCCCTATACATGCTACAGTAACCTCTAGTTTCACTCTGAAATATCTCGGGTAGCAGCAGATCCTACAGAGCCTTATTTCTAGTTAAAATCCACACTTTTGCACTAAAATCAAACATTAGGGTATTTTTCTGAAATCTGAAACAAACCTAAGTCTAAACCCACACTAATAACTCATTAACAAGCTAATCAAGCCACAACGACATAAATTTTAACATATTAACACTAAATCCCTTCAATATCACTAAAATTGCACAAAAAGGTGATATTTTGAAACTAAACATGCAAGTTATGGAGATAGGGTGCTAGGAGTGAGATTTATACCTTCAAATGACCTTAGAAAAACCAAAAGTTCCAGCTTCTCCTTCAAGTATGCAGATTTGCCTCCAAACACCTCAAAAACTCATTTTTCCTAAGGTTTTGTGAAGGAAATGTGTGGTTTTTGTGTAGGATTTGAATGAGGAACTAAAGAGAAGTGAAAAGAGAAGAGAATATGGAGAAAAATGGGGATTTGCTACTGGAATTTCTGCAGAATTTCAGAATGAGGGAAAGAGAGAGAAGAGAGAAGAAAAGGGGTCAAAAAGTCAAAGTTCAATACCTAACACCATGGCTCATTTGTATATTTGGATTTTGAATTATGAAAAGGGTTATGAAAAGATTAAAATGGTGGGGAATAAGTTAGCAACCATGCAACAAAAGAATTTGGCTAACACTTAAACCTATGTCTCAAAAATGGCTAAGTGTGCAAGTGTCCGCTACAAAGGAAAATTTTCCAATTTGCTAAACATGACTAAATAACTAATAATCCAATGAACACTAATATAATAACGTGCACAAATACTAATTATCACAAAAACTTTCTAACGGAAAATCAAAGTGTTACACCCAGTCTCCACTGAGCACCCGTATACCATCTCTGATGTCAAACACCAATGGATATGGGATCATCCATCGCCCATCTCATGGGTCGAGAAGCGTATACGCTAATCTACACTGGTATATCGATGCCCCGTCTCGATACACCCACGACTAGGGACCTTGAAGGATGTACTTATGGACTACTATGTCCCCACTAGTATGATCTGCATCATAGTCCAGGTAGTCAAGTACACATCCTAAGGGCTTTACTAACATGTAACTCTAAGACAGTTTAAAGAGACTAGTATACATGTTAAGATAAAGTGCAACCAGATAGCATACTATCATATTGAGCAAGAAAGTCATCTCCATATATGTCCAAGCATCCAATATAATATACATCATCTGTACAATACTGGCCTCTAGGGCATACATACAACTAACACTCAAGAGTTGAGTTTTCTGGGTTGTATTGGGAGTTCGTAGATTCGATCGAATTATCAGACTTTGTCTATATGGCTTTCCGGGTATTTTTAGAATATGTTAAAATGTTCGACCGGATATAAATACCCATCTTTTCCCCTGTCGGGAAATTTCCAAGTGTTGGATCTTTCCGTGGTTTAATAACGTTCTAAGTAGTGCAAGTAACGCGATGGTCCCTCTAGAAGACAACAAACCTTAACTCGATTATGTGACCGTCCTGAACTGCCCTTTGAACCTTCGGGTTTGGGGCAGTACGGCATGCCACATGTGAGGCGTTGGCTTGACCCTTCTATGGCTGGACCGTTGGTACTGAGGCATGAACTGAATGTTTTTAAACTTATATCATGTGTTGAGCTGTATCGGGAAAACTTGGGTGTTCGATTGTTTGATCGGAATGTTTAACATTTTCTACTTATCCGGAAAGTGATACAATATTTGGAATCCACAAGTAGTTATAAGATAACTGTATGAATGTTATAAACATAGCACTTTAGTCTCACTTGATCGGTTGCCACGGAATTTTGATGTGATCAAAAGTCCGTCGCAATCACGTAGCGTACGCGGATACTCGCCGGGTAAACTTAATAGACAGCCTCACTCCATAGCCCCGACCAAGTGACTATAGGAGAACCCCGTCGCCGAAAGCATCCGTTCGGGTGCTCGCTGCAGCGGTGTTCCGCCTTAGTGCACTTCGTCGGCGGCATCGGGGGTGCAGCCGTCTACTAAAGTTTGCGACGAGCAATCGATCAGGATGTCGGGAATCTTGTTGAATTACCCGACTTGATATTGAAAAGAGTTTTCGATAATGAGACTAAAATGCGGGGTTTATAATTGTTAGGCATGCGATGTCAAAGGAATTCATTTGATTAGGCATGCGATGTCTAAAGAGGATGCGGATTCCAACTGTTGTAGTTTTACACTTTCTTTTCTGTGACCGTAAGTGTAATATGTGATATCGCCGGTTTCGTTGCTATATGTCAACGACAATTGGGATGCGCATATTTACTTACATTGATGACATGTGATGTTATGTATTGCTGGATATGTTATATTGGATCGTCGTGTTTGAATAGCCGGGGGTTTTTATGTGCGATGAGTGTTTTTCATTTTCATTCATATAAAAAGTTTTATGTAATATTCTTTTATTGGAGCACTTCCAGGTTGCAGAAGATGTCACCTTTTGTATATTATTTACTTTTCCGCACTAGAATAGACCCAAGGAGGGGAGCACAAGTGACCGGGTTCTAGGGTCCAGTGGGAGACCAACTCGAGGAGTCGAGTCCGGGTCTCCTAACCCTAAAATTGGTAAGGTTGCTTGCCGCTCTCGTAGGGGTCTAAGGGTGTGGGTTTGGCTATTCATCACGACCGAGGAATCCGTATTTTATACTGGCTCGTATTAAAAACACGGACGTCCTAGTATATCCAATATTTCATATGATATTTTCTGCTGCGTTATCTGTGATGTGATCATGTGATGTTCTGTGATAAATACTGTATATAGTATATATGATATATTATATAGGCGTTACTTACGTTTTACACCCGCGCTTCCCCTGCCCTGCTCTGCCGTTAGTTATCTAACCTAACGGTGCACGAGGGGACATCGAGGCGAATGCGGATGGTATAAGTGTACGTCGTATTTATCTGTGATGTTTAGGTACTTAAATGATGGGACTTCATTAATGTGATTAATGAAATAAAAGAAACCTAAAGATGTTGTGTAATCGAATTTCAAAAATAAAACAGGTAGTTACGGTTCTTGCTTTGCACAGCGGTATATCTGATATATCCTGCACCTTATTCGATGAGGAAAGGGCCGACGATCCCTTCACCGGGAGAGACCCCTTTAGCAATAACTGGCAGATGCTACACACTCGGTTTGTCTTTTGATTGCTTCTATAGTTTCTGCTTTGCACGGTGATATATATGATATATCCCGCACCTCATTCGACGAGGAAAGGACCGACGATCCCTTCACCGGGAGTGACTCCTTTAGCAAAACTAGAAAAAATTAAAAAACACTCCATTTCAAAATTCATTCGATCCTACAACGATATCAAGTTCATTACGCAATAGGTTTTCAGAAAAACCTGTCGTAGCCCTCCGTCATTTCAGATAAGTCTTGTTTAGTATTCGTGCTGCGTTTGTTGACCTTGTCAAGGCACAGTGTGTGGTAGCTAACCAGTATTTATCTGCTTATGCATATGATGCAGATTGGGTTAGGGTAGTCGTACGGCCTTGTTGACCTGGTCAAAGGTCGTGCGGGTGGGTTTGATTCAATCAAGAAATGACGGGTTGAACTTGACTTACGGTCTATGGTTTGTTGACCTTGTCAAGGTCATAGATCGTTTGGGGCAAAATATTATCGGGAATTTCAAGTGTTGAAATTTGCAATGAGATTGCATACCTTCTATGAGATAGTTGGATCCCGATACCCGCTGCGAGTAAGAGTTACTCCTGGGAGAGTCTTACACATTATAATTAGCCGATCAAGTAGGTGTCTAGAAAGGTGTTAACGAGGTTACGCCTCTGGGAAAACGAGGTTTACATTAATTAGGTTCGTGTGATAGCACGGGGAACCTCCCTCAAAGTACCGACACTGGCCCGGATGAAAGATTGGCGAACTTGTAGTGTGTAATTAATCCCGGCTAGTCTTTCCTTTTAGGGTTTGAAGGAAGATTTGATAAAAACAGTGGGAGCCATCCTGATTAGATAAAATAATAACCAATCTATTCTTGCAAGAGCGCACGCTGAGTGTTTTCTTCTCTCTCACTCCAGGTAGCGACCATATCACGCCTTAATCAAGATAATAATACGGAATATTGACCGAACCCGCTTGTTATACTGAGCTGGGGAACGTTGGTCCCGCTCCAACTTATAATTGTTATAAGACAGAGCAGGAAATTGGGGATTACCAGAATTCCCTTGCCGCCCAAACGAAGAAAGTGCATAAGATGCATCTCCTTCGGGTGCGTTCACTACAAAGAACTGTTTCTCAGTATCCTCTGCGTCCAGGGTATTTGATACCGGATCAGGATCCCAGATATGTAATCTGTTACATAGGGCTACAGATAGGTAGAGAACTGAGAACGGGTGATAAGTTTCATGAGGCAGAAAACGGTGCAAGTGTTGTAACCAAGTCTGTTGGTCACTGTCACCCTGTATTACCAATACATTGATTCTGAACAAATGCTATTAGATACCGAACCTGATATACAAAATCATATCAGTCTCTTTATTAGTAAAGAAAGGATATAATTTTGTATTGTTGGATAATATTTTGAACATTTCCTATATCAAAAGTTGATCGGTTCAGGCACGTTATCTAAAAGCATTGATGTTCAAAATCAAACTACAGTTCTTAGTATACGGAACACACACAAGAGGAAGAGTTCAGAAATGAACGGATCCTTCTTGAGGTATTGTAGACTAGGTCATATCAATGCGACCCGACTAGCTAAGTTGTACAAAGATGCATATTTAAATCTGTTTAAATTTACATCTTGTGAAAACTTGCCAGTCATGTCACAAAGATAAGATGACCATAGCTCTGTTTAATGGAAACAGAGAAAGAGTTAGTGAACTCTTGGGATTGATACATGTTGATGTATGTAAGGTTCCCTGTCTACACATGCCAGGACCGGTTCTTTGTACTTCATTACATTCTCTGATGATCTTTCGAGATTCAGACCTATGTTCCTGTTGAAACACAAGTCCGAACCTTTTGAGATATTCACAGAATATAAGTTAGAAGTAGAGAACCAAAATACGGGTATAAGTATTATGTCCTATAAGGAGATCAAGGAGGAGAATACTTGTGCATAGAATTCCTGGACTATTCTAAAGGAGGATGAGATTCTCTCTCAGCATTACTCCTCCGTATACACCATAGCACGATGGTATATCAGGGTGGAGCAATAGCACCCTATGTGATATGGTGTGCTCTATGATGAGTACTACTGAGTTTCCTGTTTCCTTTTGGGAGTTATGTGCTTGAGAAGCTGCATACCTATTGAATAGGGTTCGAATCAGATCACAGCCTACCACTCCATATGAGATATGGTATGGGAAGAGCCCATGTCTTAAGCTAGTTAAGATTTGGGGTTGTCCGGCCTATGTCTAAAAGCAAAATCCGGACAAGCTCGAGGCAAGGTCTGTTATGTACAACTGGAAAGGTTCCAGCTATACAAACAGCAGCTGATGATTTGGTAAAACCGAAGGATTCAGTAGTAACCAACGAACCTCAGCCTCTCCGCCGATCTAGTAGGGTTTCTCACCCAACTGAGAGATACTTCAGTTTCTCTATGACAGTGGAAGCGAGGATTGCATCATGAGATGATGACCCGACTAGTTTCGAGCTGGCCATCAGGAGTGGGACTCTATAAGAATGACTGGATGCTTAGCGATCTGAGATGGAATCCTTATACACCAACAAAGTATGGACTTTGGTTGCTATATCTGAAGGGTTAAATCCGCATCAGGAGCAAGTATATCTTAAAAAGATTACTTGGTGTAGATGGAAAAGTTGAGACTTTCAAAGCTAGACTTGTTAAAGGTTTTCGTTATCGACCAGGCGTGGATAATGATGAAAACTTTTCCAGTGGCTATGCTTAAGTCCATCCGGATCCTACTTGCCACGGCTACATACCATGACTACGATATCTGGCGGTTGGGTGTCATGACTGCTTTTCTAAAATGATGTTTTAGAAGAGAGCGTCTGTAAGTACACAGCCAGAGGGCTTCGTAGACAGTGGGAGCAGCGGAAATGTGTACAAGATGCTTTATAGGATAAAGCAGGCATCGCGGAGTTGGAACGTCTGTTTTGATGAAGTAGTCAAAGAGTTTGACATCATCAAAATGGTAGATGAACCTTGTATAAACAAAAAGGTAGTAGGGAGTATGGTGACGATCCTCGTAGAGTACGTGGATGACATACTCTTGATAGTGAAGGAGTTTCCTATGCTACACTCGATCAATCTCCGCTTATCACAATGATTCTCCACATAGGATCAAAGTGATACCTACTAAATCCTGGGTTTTGGATCTATGAGATAGATCTAAATGGATGTTAGGATTCTCACTTGTTGAAGTGAGATGGTATCAATTGATCCTGGGGAGAATCACTGGAAGTGTTCCAGGGTGATAAGGACGACTGAATGTCAGTCACAGGAATTGTCTTTACCCTCAGTGGAGGGACGGTATGTTGGAAGAGTTCCAAGCTAAATACCGTGGCTTACTAGACGATAAAGGCAGGATACATCGCTACTTAAGATGCTACCAAAGAGGCAGTCTGGGTGTATATTAGTTCATGAGATAAACTTCGTTCCTCCTATTGTGTGACAATGGAGTTGTGGCTTATGCCAGGAACGTCCGTCCCATCAGTGATCCAGACATGTTCTAAGGCAGTATCACCTGATCATGGAGATAGTTGATCTCCAGGGTGATCGAGGTTAGGAGAGTAGACTCAGAGGACAACACGGCGGATCCACTCACAAAGGCCTTTTCCCAGAGAGAGACTTTTATGGGATGGTTGAGTATGAGATACTACAACCACTGCAATCAGATGGCCCTAGTGCAAGTGGGAGATTGTTAGTTATTTGTATGCCCTAGAGGCCATTACTGTACATTGGAAGTATATTGTAGTGGATGCTGGGACATATATAGGGAGGACTTTCTTGCTCGACATGATAGTATGCTATATGGTTACTCTTTACCTTAACGTGTACATTGATTGTCTCTCTGTTACATGTTGGTAAAGCCCTTAGGATGTGTACTTGACTACCTGGACTATGATACGGATCATACTAGCGGGGACATGGTAGTCCATAAGTACATCCTTCAAGGTCCCTAGTCATGGGTGTATCGAGACGGGGCATCGATATACCAGAGTAGACAAGCGTATACCTTCTCGACCTATACAGATGGGCGATGGATGATCCCATATCCATTGGTGTTTGACATCAGAGATGATATACGAGTGCTCAGTGGAGACTGGGTACACTGGACGGACTTGCCGAGAACTCCCAGATGGTATTATACCTCACGTCAGATGGCAGTTCTCTGGTGACACTGGTACAGGTTAGTCTGTAGACCCGAGATCGTCATAGAGTCTTGTGTGATTCCCACTGTGCTTTAATTCCCACCTTACCATGTCCAAGAGGGCGTGCAAAACGGTGGTTTTTGGGTACAGTCCCGAATCACATGGAGGCAATGAGCGATAGGAGGGGATTCGTCTCTCCCGGTATAGGGAGTTGATGTTGCGCTGTGTTCGTTTGGTTATAACCGGAAATCCCTGGCCAGGGTTGCTGAGATTTACTGGTAAATGTTACCAGTAGTTTCTCGAACTGTTATAGACCTCATATCGACACGACTTATCAAGCTATTGGGGTCTGACGTTTACCACCCCTAGGCGAGATATGCGACATATCAGACGATCAGACCGGACTGTACGGTAAGTGTTACTGGTTGGATTCACAGGAGTGTGAGCAGGCTTGCTCGTCGATCTTCTGATCGCTCAATACCCGGGTGGCCGTTACGTTTAGCAGACCGCTTGCGGCTTGTGGGTGATTGATTTGATCATCACCTGCTGCCGGCGTATTGACGAGTCTTTAGAGTCCGACACAGAGGTTTCCTGGCTCAAGCGAAACAAAATAGGAGCGCATATGAGATATGTGCGGGACCGAGAATGATACCAGTATGTGATACTGTATTCGATTCTCGCGATTTGTGACATTGATCAGTTATATGCGATATAGCCGGGTTATCGGGTCAAGTGTTGATTCGATAAGTTGTTACTATTGATATTAGTTTGTTATATGCAGTATGACCGGATCATTAAATCAAGCGTTGATTTAATGATTTAATGCATAATTATATATTTGATATATTACTTTGCATTAACTAGTATCGGTTCACTTAAGATGGATTTTCTCACTCGCATGTGCACATTATATATATGATATAGTTTTGTGCACTTGTTTGTATCATGTTTGATGATACATGCAAACTTGGATTTGTGTAAAGACTTAAACCATGTTTAGTGAATGGTTAGGGTTTCATTTCACTTATTTATTTATCTATTCTTTTTTGGTTAAAAGATAAAAGAAAAACAAAATGGTTGCTTTCAAACATGAAGCTTGTTGAAGCTTCATGAAGCTTTGACCAAGTGACCATTTTGTCTTCATTTCCTTTAAGCTAACCATTCACCAAAACCCTAGTTAACTCTCTACATATAACCATGGTTGGAATATGATAAGTATCATATTATTTTCTATTTTGGAAATGATGATGATATTCTTTCTTCTTCTTCTTCTTCAACAATGAAGAAAAGCTTGCTACTATCAATGGCAACTTGAGAAAATGAGTGAGAAATACAATTCTAAAGTGAACCCACTTCCTATTTCTTGTGTTGCCTCGACGTAGATCATCTTCGGCATCGAACTATATGGTGTTTTCTACACAAGTTTCATGGCTTGGTGAAGTTGGAGCTTGATCTTGTGTTGCCTCGACGTAGATCATCTTCGGCATCGAAGTCGACGACCTAGCCCGATCATTTCTTCGATGAAACCACCGCGAGAGTCCGGGATCCGATGAGTATAGCGGAGGGACTTCATCATGGAGCTATGGAGGTGGAGGACCGGATCTACAAAGGTTGTAGTCACTTTCCTTTAGCAGTAAAGTCATTTACTTGCATGTTTCGCCTAATCTCTAGTTAACGATCTAGCATTAGGGTTTCTCGGCACCGGACAAATTTGAAATTGGCATGGTTGATGCCTTGTGAGACCTCCTTAGAGTGCCTAGGAACCCTACACTCGGCTCATTCCTTATCGAATAAGGTGCTGGATATGTAAATACCACGATGAAAAGCAAAATTAGATCAAATCGAGTTCTTTGTAATATTTGCCAGTTTCACTAAAGGGGTCACTCCCGGTGAAGGGATCTCGGCCCTTTCCTCATCGAATGAGGTGCAAGATATTCAAGAATACTACTATGCAAAGCAAAAGCTAGAGTTACCCCTTTTTCTAAAAAAAATTGATTCTACAATATCTTTAGGTTCCTTTTTCTTAACATTAATCACATTAATGTTGTCCCATCATTTATGTTTCCTAAACATCACAGAAAAGAAATGAAAATAAAACGTACGCTTATGCCATCCGCATTCGCCACGGGGCCCCGTCATGCACTGTTAGGTTTCTTAACTAACGGCAGAGCGGGGGCTGGACTAGCGCGGGTGCAAAACATAAGCAACGTTTATTATATATCTCATATATTAATATATCCATTTCAGATCACAGATGAATACATTGGATATACTAGGAATTCCGTATTTCATTCAAGCCCTTAATGAAAGACGGGTTCCGCGGTCGTGATGAATAGCCAAAACCCCACCCTAGACCCCTACGGATGCGGCAAACTACCCGCCAAATTCCCGAAGTGAAGCAACCTCCCTCAACAAAGTGAGTAGGCCACTCGGCACTTCGAAAACCCGGTAGTTTGTGCATCCCGCCTTGGGTCTATCCTAGGAGCAAGAATAGTAAAAAGAAATTATACAACGGTGGCTACAACCTCAACCCGGATGTGCCCCGCAAAATAATATTACATTGCTTTTTACAAATTACATTGAATGAAAGAAAAGGAAAAACGCTCTTCTTACACACCCCGGCCATTCATCACGACGATCCAACATATTCATATACACAAACCATCACAGAAGTGTGCAACCCCGACTAATCGACTTATAGCAATTAGTCGACGTTTCAAACACACATATAAAAAGAACGGATAAACGATATTAAAAGTTCAAATTCGAAACACTCCATATTCCCTAACACTTAGTTTACATCACATGTAATCTGGAAATAATCAAACAATACCATAAATCCCCAAACCCAGTGTACAGATAACCCTAAAAAACCCAAGCCCAAACCAAGTAGGAAATCCGGCGACGCCGGAAAAGATGGTCTAGTCCCCGGCCAAAGGCCGGTGGTTGGGGCTCATTTTTCTAGGGTTTTCTAGTTATCATGTAACAAGTATTCTGCACATGTTTAAAAAAAATTTAGAACACTTTTGAAAAATATCCAGAGAGCAGGGTTTAAAAATACGGTTTTTGGAGTTGTTTCGTGTTCGAAACTTTAAACATCGTCTAATCATCTAATTGTGGTTTAGTTAAGCTCTGATACCATGTTAGTGCATGATGCATGCTCCCACAACTCTTGTGAGGCAGCGGAAGTGATAAAAAAAAAATTTCTTTGCATACAACAAGCAATTTCCATTAGATCTTGTCTAAACCACAACTAGAAAACCTTAACTAGAGATGTTATCTACTATGTTAGGGATTATACCTTGATGATCCGGTCCTTCGGGTCTTCTTTGATGAACATCTTGGCTCCTTGGACGTTGCCGATGTACTCGATCTCCGGCTACCCCAAGACCTAGATGATCCATGCGAGAGTTGTCGTACAAGCTAGAAACCCTTCTCAAGAGTTTAACCAAGAGACCAAATTTGCTAGAAGAGGTCACTAGGATCATGTAGAAATTAGTGTGTTGGATTATCTTTAACCCTAAGCCTTTGTTTCACAATACTTGTGAAGGGTAAAGCTTAGGATGAAGGAGGAGGAGAGAAGAAGGAGAGAGAAAGTGTTTGTGATAATGAGAGAGTTCAAGCATGAGAAAAATGATATATTGCAAATGAAATAATTGAAGCATATAATATAAAATTAGCACCATGCTTCAATAGTAATTCCAAAACAATATAAAATTAAACAACCCATTCTTGCAACCATGCTTAGACTTTCTTATTTCCACCTCATTTATTTATTTTCATAAAATAAATAATGTCATTATGAGGTGGCACCTTCTAGAAGGTATTCTTGTAACAATTACAAGAATACCCCTTCCTCCTTATACAGTATACCGTATACCGTATACCCGTATCCGAATTCCGAAAAATACGAATACCATTAATCCAATAATATAATACCGGTATCCGGCTTAAACCAAAGCCTACTAGTATTATCGTTCCGATTATTATTCCTGTAACAATTATACGAACAGAATCGAAACCCTTCCGCCACACCTTACGGCTGCCGTAACAACTTACGGCCTCTACATCTTTCACCTGAACGAGGGAACCCTCTGTGTGGGACTTTAAAGACTCCACAGTACGCTGGCAGTGGGTTTAATCACAAGCACGTCAGCGGCACTAGCTGTGCGTAACGGCTACCCAGGTACATGACGAAAAAGTGGCCGACGAGTGAACTCATCACAGCCCCAACGAGCCTACAAGCAACACATACCATACAGTCCGGTCTATTCGTTTAACACGTCGCATATTAAGTCTAGGGGTGGTAAATTTCAAACCCCAGTAACTTTATAAGTCATGCTGATTTACGGCTCATAACAGTTCGATGAACTACTGATAACACTTATTAGTAAACCTTCAGAACACTGGCCAGGGATTTAGGTGTTATAGCCGATCAAACATAGCGCGACATCGACTCCTGATTGAATGAATTTCTCATTGTCTCGGTTTTAGAAAATCGTAAAGAAATCACAACAAAAAATATTTGACCGCAATCAATAACGGTGTCGAATGTAGCGCGTTAGTAAGTGCGGATCGTCCACAGGGAAAGTGTAATCGTTCGTGTTTCGAATTAGATGAGTCGAAACTTTAAAGAAAAGAAAACAAACAATTCATGATTTGTAATTGAAGTTCGAGAATTAGAAAATCTAGATCTAATAACAAGAAACGATAAAATCAAGAATTGAGAATTTGATGATTTTCCAAACCAAATATCAAGAATCGAAATGAGGCTCGTAGGAATCAATCGAATCTATAGATGTGATGTAATCTATCTATGACGTATTCTTATCCATCGATGAATTGATACTAGATCGATGATGATCGACGAGAATTAGGGATTTCTAGTGAAACTAGGGTTTCATCGTTTATCCCTTGTTCCTTCGTCGATATCATTCACATTCTAGCCTCTAGTAAATTCATGAATCGATCGTGAATCCCTAATTTAGAGTGATCACAATCAAGAAAGAATCGCAACGAAACTAGGTCGTCGATTCTTCAATTTGCTAGGGTTTACAAAACTCGTAGGACATAAGAATCGTTTTAAGATTTGTTACATCATCATTCTATTGATCGTCTCGACTCCTTTTCGAGCGGAGTTTTACTCAAACATCACAACAAGAACTACAATCACAAATTGAGATCGAATCATGATGCAAGAATTTAAAGAAAGCAAGATTAAAGAATTTCACCTTTTATTTATATCAACAATTCCGTTACAATCGCTCAAGAACTACAAGAGGAAGGACTCGATCGTCGATTTGGCTTCGCTCGTCTCCATGAGTCGCGGATCGGTTTGGATCACTTGCTCTGTTGAAGATCGGCTCCGCTCCTAAAAGGTTGAAGGCTTCTCGCTTGATTGGTACTCGGGATCTTGAATTTGGCTTGGATTTAGAATTTAGGGCTACAAGATGTGTCACTCAACTTATAGATGGAAATTGGGGAAGAAGAAGATTCAAGAAGAAGAATTAACCCTAGATCTAGGCTCCTTTTTATAGACCATCAAAACCCTAGATCTAGGATTTCAAATTTGAATTTTCCCTCCAAAAGTTTGTTAAAGAGAGCCTTCTAGATGAAGTTTGTTAAACCGAGCCTTCTAGATGAGCCACGTGGAGAATCGGGAGTCTTCTGGAAGCTTGAACCGTTATTAGAGACACGTGTAAGAAAATTGAGGAGCTGAAGCCATAGAGCCGCCGCGGTTCCGCGGCGCAAGAGGGCTCCCGCCGCGGAACCGCGGCACTTGTGAAGCTTTAGGGCTTGGAACTTCAGGGCTTTTCTGATACTGACATTTGGGCCTTTTTGTGATATGTTGAATTGTGTTTTTCCCTCTAGATTGCTACCAGATCTCAAAACTTCGAGTTGGTGTATTTTTGATCAGCTTATTTTGGCTTTGTTCCTGCAATTTCCTGCACAGACTCCGAAACAAGTGTAGCGCAATACAAGGATGATGTGATGCCATGATAAACAGTCAATTTCCTTCATAAATGGTGGTTTTAGAGTATAACACATGCAATCTGGTATTTCAGGACTGTTTTGCTAATATGTGCAATATGAATACCGAACACCTCTAGATGAATGCAAAATATAGGGAAATTGCCGTGTTAAAAATGCAGTATTTTCGACTGATCAAATTCCCCCAAACTTATTTTCGGTCGTCTCGAGCGAATTGTTTTATTAAAAAGTGAAGGAGAAAAACTAACTAGCATACTTTCGTAGGCAACACGATTGCACTGAGCACGTGCAACAAGCCTTTAAACCTCTAGGTGTCCCTAGTAGGAGGAGTGTTGTCTCCTAAGGGTTTTCAGCGGATTGCACCCATAAAATCCAATAATAAAAGAAAGATCATGAATATTACATTTAAAGACAAGAATTGTAAAAGAAAAGCCTTGAAAGTTAGGGTTTCCAACTAAGCTAGCTTTTCGGTTGTCATGAGCCCTATCTTAATAGTCATAAAAAGATGTCAGAAATCACATCATCCCTCAATAAAACATCGTCTTTATTCTTCATTCCTATCTTTCTTCCAAACATCGATCATATAACCCTACGTGTGTGTAAAGGACATCCCTACACCCGGAGAATTCAATTCAAGCTATCATACTCTTGTCCAACCACCTCAGTACTTTTTAATTAATGAATATTTAGATGAATTTGCTCACACACTTTCATGCGACCGTTAATACTTCTTGAGGTACTAACCGACCGATTACTCATGTGCTTGCTTATTTGGTGTATTTTCCTCGTCTTGCACCACCTAATGCTTAGCAGTGACTCCCAGACCAGTTGGCCTTAGGGCACTAGGTGAAGAGGCACCCTCGCTATATTTTTTTATTGCTGCCTTGGCGATAAAAAAACCAGTGTTCATTTTTCTCACCATTTTATATTTTATTCATTTTTTTTATTTCCTTCATACATCGATTTTTAGACAAGAGCATTTCAAGGTATCCTCTACTATCCCGAGTTTCAAGACGTGTGTAAGTGCAAATAGTAGGGTATCAACGTTCAAAATGTCTTGCTTCCAGAATAGAAACTATTTTTCAGACTTATTTTTATCCTCAGGTTAGTGACTTCTTTCATCTTACTAACCCTTGGGACAACGGCTCATAACTACTTATTACTAGTTCGTTTAAGAAAACTTCTAATTTTCTTGGTTTTCTTAAATTTTTCAAATCTTTTGGATGTAATTTTTCACTATCTAAACTTTTATTATCTTATTTATGTACAAAAATTTATATATATATATATATATATATTTTGAATTTTTATAGGTTTTGAAATGTTTTGTGCTTATGCAAAGTATGATGCAAATGATGCAAAAATAAGCACAAACCTCCCCCAAACTTGTTTTAAACAGTGTCCTCACTGTTGCCATCTGCTAAATCTCAAAAAACCTGTATGCTTAGGAGGAATTTATTAGTGGGGGCAAAATATTTAAGTGAAGAACCTCCCCAAACTTATTCTTGGCTCATCATTTTGTAAAAATTTTCTTTTCAAGAGCCAGAAAAAATGCCCCCCCAAACTTGAGTTATGCAATGTTAATCTTTTGAAAATCACATGAGGGGGTCAAAAATCATTGGTCGATGCCAAGCTTTGCAAAGACCGAAGGTTAACACCAACCATTCAAAAATTTTATCAATGCAGTGCTCTGGTTGGTGGAAGAAGAAGTGGGGAAAGGGTAAGTGGTGGGATAGAATGTGAGTGCGTCTCATTTTGGAGAGACGATGCAGTGAATGTGATGGATTGCTCGCATTCTTTTTAAAGTTCAAAAGAAGGGGAGGAGGTTCAATTTCATTGATTGGGAGATGATTCATCTCAACACCCGTATCATTCAAAAATATGAGTTCATCAGCGAAAATTTCCTCAAAAGTTCCATCAATACCCTGAGAAATAATGTCATCATAAAGTGCAGGGTGATCTTCAGACACTAAAAACAGTTCATAATCAGTGTTAATTGTTGACCCGAACATCTCGGTGGAAGAGTCCGTATGTGTTTGATACATAGTTGGGTCAAACAATAACGTATGAAAAGAGTCAAGATCGGTATCATAAGGATCATCAAATTCGCTGCTGTCGACATCCATTAAGTCGACAGAATAGACCTGAGCAGTAGGTTCGGAGGGTACACTTCCCAACTTGTAAATGTTCAGCTCAATTGACCTATTCCCGAAGGATAGGGTCATAGAACCATTACGACAGTTAATGATAGTATTGGAAGTGGCCAAAAGGGGGCGACCTAAAATCACCGGAATTTGATTCCGTGGGTTCGCTACAGGCTGTGTATCAATTACAATAAAATCCACAGGGAATAAAAATTCCTCGATTTTTATTAACACATCCTCCAGTTCACCCCTAGGTTTGGTGATTGATCGGTCATCCATTTGGAGAGTTATGCTCGAGGGCTTTAACACTCCGATACCTAGTTGCTCATAAACCGAATATGGAAGCAAGTTAACACTAGCGCCAAGGTCTAGTAGAGCACGGTTGATGTGTTTTTCCCCAATTGAAATAGAAATAGTAGGACAGCCAGGGTCCTAACGTTTATCCCTTGTTCCTTCGTCGATATCATTCACATTCTAGCCTCTAGTAAATTCAAGAATCGATCGTGAATCCCTAATTTCGAGCGATCACAATCAAGAAAGCATCGCAACGAAACTAGGTCGTCGATTCTTCAATTTGCTAGGGTTTACAAAACTCGTAGGACTTAAGAATCGTTTTAAGATTTGTTACATCATCATTCTATTGATCGTCTCGACTCCTTTTCGAGCGGAGTTTTACTCAAACATCACAACAAGAACTACAATCACAAATTGAGATCAAATCATGATGCAAGAATTTAAAGAAAGCAAGATTAAAGAATTTCACCTTTTATTTATATCAACAATTCCGTTACAATCGCTCATGAACTACAAGAGGAAGAACTCGATCGTCGATTTGGCTTCGCTCGTCTCCGTGAGTCGCGGATCAGCTTGGATCACTTGCTCTATTGAAGATCGGCTCCGCTCCTAAAAGGTTGAAGGCTTCTCGCTTGATTGGTACTCGGGATCTTGAATTTGGCTTGGATTTAGAATTTAGGGCTACAAGATGAGTCACTCAACTTGTAGAAGAAAATTGGGGAAGATGAAGATTCAAGAAGAAGAATTAACCCTAGATCTAGGCTTCTTTTTATAGACCATCAAAACCCTAGATCTAGGATTTCAAATTTGAATTTTCCCTCCAAAAGTTTGTTAAAGAGAGCCTTCTAGATGAAGTTTGTTAAACCGAGCCTTCTAGATGAGCCACGTGGAGAATCGGGAGTCTTCTGGAAGCTTGAACCGTTATTAGAGACACGTGTAAGAAAATTGAGGAGCTGAAGCCATAGAGCCGCCGCGGTTCCGTGGCGCAAGAGGGCTCCCGCCGCGGAACCGCGGCGCTTGTGAAGCTTTAGGGCTTGGAACTTCAGGGCTTTTCTGATACTGACATTTGGGCCTTTTTGTGATATGTTGAATTGTGATTTTCCCTCTAGATTGCTACCAGATCTCAAAACTTCGAGTTGGTGTATTTTTTATCAGCTTCTTTTAGCTTTGTTCCTGCAATTTCCTCCACAGACTCCGAAACAAGTGTTGCGCAATACAAGGATGATGCGATGCCATGATAAACAGTCAATTTCCTTCATAAATGCCGGTTTTAGATTATAACACATGCAATCTGGTATTTCAAGACTGTTTTGCTAATATGTGCAATATGAATACCGAACACCTCTAGATGAATGCAAAAGATAGGGAAATTGCCGTATTAAAAATGCAGTATTTTCGACTGATCAACTCCCTATACCGGGAGAGACGAAACCCCTCCTATCGCTCACTGTCTTCATGTGATTCGGGACTGTACCAAAAGTCCACATGTGTGCATGACTCAATAGAGCTGTGGTAGGGTGGAAATCAAAGTACAGTGGGAATCACACAAGACACCATGACGATCTCAGGTCTACAGACTAACCTTTACAAGTGTCACCAGAGAACTACTATCTGACAATAGGTATATATACCATCTAGGAGTTCTCGGCGAGTCCTGTTCGGTGTACCCATTCTCCAATGAGCACTTGTGTACAATATTTGATGCCAAACACCAATGGTTATGGAATCAACCATCGCCCCCAGGGTCACGAAACGTACATACTAGTCTAATCTGGTAATACCGATGCCCTGTCTCGATATACCCTCGACTAGGAACTATTAAAGGATATGCTTGTAGACTGCCCAGGCCCCACTAGCATGATCTCATCATAATCCTGGTAGTCAAGCATAATCCTAAGGGCTTCATCAACATGCATATAAAGATATGAAATATAACACAACACATCACATGTTAAGATGAAGATAAACCAGATAGCATACTATCATTTCGAGCAAAGATTGTTTCTATACATATACATGCCTAGCATCCTATAAAATACAGGCTTCTTGGGCATACATATCTAACAGAGGCGTTGACTATGGGTATATCTTCCAGTATGAGTCGTGATGAGTATGCAGCCGTTCCGGAACAAGAAATAGATATAGTAAAGATGATGACTTCCGGGCAGTTCGGAAGAAACAACATTGGGGAGAGGCCTTGACAGGACCTTTCTGGAAATACTATACGAGAAGACTTGGACCCAGGATCAGTCATATTGCACACGCCCAATAGGCCAGAGTTCAGCATCGTCGACGAGACATATTATGAGTGACCATAAGAGTTGGCCAGAGATCTTTAGAGGACGTGCCAGAGCAGACCACTTCCATTATCGTTTTCATATTGGACTGTTGAGCCGGGGAGCTATGTACTTAGCAATTCGCAGTGAGAGACGAGAGCCTAAGGGCACCGGACTATAGGCCATGATCAGAAGGCAAGTAGATATCTTTCTCTGCTAGCATTGGATGCACCGACACCTTCTCGACCTTGAAGGAAGGACATATCGACGACAGTATTTACGACTTGTGATTTCGTAAGTTGACTATCATGTATCAGTCACTATAGATTTCGGTATTTTGGGTGATTTATTGCATGATTGAGTTTCAATGACCGAGTTTCATGATATTTGCTTTTGTGAAACATGGTTGCACCTACTGGGTATTTACGTTTTTGTGCATAGTTATTGCACTTGAGATATGTTTTCATATACCGTCGTGTTGATTTATGATTTTTATGTATTTATTGCACTTGATGTTGATTTTGAGCCTTGGCTGCACATGTTCATGATTTCATGGATTGCATACAGCTGATTGATTTTGTGCTGGTGGTATGCACTCGATTTGGTTTTTGCACTCGGTATAGCTTACATGTGTTTGCAGTGCGTGGATACGTGTTTTGTGCACGCAGGTTCATGCATTTATGATTTTTTACACCTTGGCACACTCAGTGTTGCTTTTTATATGTATTTGAGCTATTGATGCATCTCCGTGCACTTGTTGCACCTGATTTAGTATTTCATGCACTGGATGCACTGTATTTGATATTTCGTGCACTAGATGCACCGGATTCTTATTTCGAGCATTTGTTGCACTAGCTAGGTATTTTGTGCATTGGTTGCATCAGACATATACCCCGTACCTCGGTTGCACTCGATATATGTCTTGAGCATTTGTGTTACCATATTTGTGTTTTGTGCGCGTCTGCACTTGATGTTCGTTTTCATGCATGTTACTGCACTAGATACTTTTCACGGACTGACGCGCTTGGATTGGATTTTGCGCATGTTCGGCGCTTGATATTGGATTTCGTGATTTCGTGCATGTTGGATGCACATGATTTAGATTTTATTCGTGCATGATGGATGTACCTGATTTGGATTTTCGCGCATGTTGGGCGCATGATATGAGATACGATTTTGGTGCATACCAGATGCACTAAATAGGGCTTCTTTGTGCATATCAGATGCACCTGATATTGTTGTCGTGCAAACCCGTTGCACTGGACAGATGCTTTCATGCACACCCGTTGAACATAGATATTGATTCTGTGCACATGTATGGCACATTCATGGATTTTGATTTCCGTGCGCACCAGACAGACGTAGCATTCATATGCACATTTCGAGATTGATTCTTATGGAGTAGTACGTTTTTATGATATTTACTATTTATTTTCGTACTGAGCAGGACTACTCAGAAGACAGTACCTGGATATGTTTTGCATGTATTGATAGCTATCGAAGGGATTTCCAAAAAGGGAGCTATAGTCTCAGTATTTACCTACGTGTCTGAGATGACACGAAACATTTTATAAAGGAAACCCTTCTAAATTATTTCAGAACGGCGGGACGTATATACTAAACAAAGGATAAGTATATATATAGTTATTTTCTTATAATAGACATCCGCCACTGTGCCGCGATACGCGCATCGCACAGCAACATGAAAGGTTTGGCATGCATTTCCTTTTGATGTTTACATGTATGGTTTTGATGTATATCATGATTGGTTTCATTTTGGGCTTTGACATTGATGTCTTCTCCATGACTCCGATGATTATGGGATGCTTGACGGAGTTTTGATTTAGAGTTATCTGCTCATTGTTCATGCGCGTGCACTGCGCTAAGATACGTTTTATGTATTGATGATTTCGGAGCCCCGACGACTTGGACTTTTTACTGAAATGTTTTAGTATTTGAGGGGTTTAAATTTAAATTCGGGGACTGAATTTCTTTAATAGGGGAAGACTGTAACATTTCAGAAAATATAAAATATTATTTTTGGAATTTAATATTAAAATAATATTTTTCCCGAAAACTACCGATTTGCGAAATTGGGGTTTTCGAAAAAGGGTATAAATATATACCAATAATTGTGAAATATTGGGAATTAAAATGATTTATTCATTTAAATATATATTTAAATGATTTGGCATTTTAAAGATTTATTATATGCGGTTTAAATGAAAACCCGATTAGTGCACTGCTAATCGCGATTAGGCCAAATCCGTGTTTTTACAGTTTTCATGGCTAGTGCACCATGCCGTGTTGAATTTGGTTACATGCTGTTGCATTCGTGTTGTTTTATGGGTATTATGTATTTTTGTTTTAAAAGAGAAAAGAAAAGAGGAATGGAAAAAAGGGTAATTAGTGAGAGAGTGGGTGAGAATAAATGAGGAGAGAGAGAGAGGATGCCACATTCATCTCCCTCCACCATTTTTACATCATTTTCTTCTCCTCCTTCAACCTCATCTCCCTCCACTTTCACCCCAAAAAATCATCTCCAAATCTCCATCAAAACCCTAAACCCCTTTCATTAAAAGTGATCCTCTCTTCACTCTCTACACAATAGACCAAGCAAAGTAGGATTTTGATAACATTGGGGAGCTATGGTTTTTCTTGGGTTGCCCAAGTGAGGTATAAATTATTCCATCTAGTTTAATTTAAATTCTAATAGCACCTTATAGCAGTTTAGAGTTAAATTGGTTTTGATTAGTGAGGTTAGAAAATTTCTAGAGAAAGATTAGGGTTTGAATTGAATCCTAGGGTATAATTGAGGTTAGTAGTGACCTTAAACCCCCTTCAAGATACCATATTAGACCCAAAACTTGAGACTTAACCCTAATTTAAAACTTTGAAATTCTGCCGATATGGGAAATTGTGGAAATTGTGGTAGTATATTGGAATCTGGAGTGACTCGGGGACCTGGAAAATTATTTAACGAAGACAGAGAGTTGTGCAGGCACCTAGGAAGCTACTACAGAGACCCGAGCCCCAACCCCCAAGCTAAGGTCACAAATTTATTCATTCTGGCCACATTTGTGGCCAGAGTAGGGGCAAATTGGTCGGTTTTTGTTATGTGGCTCCTTTATCAGTAAAATAGACCCTCCATATATGCAGAATTGGCTAATTTGACTTAGGGTAAAATCTGGAGCATGTTTTCTAAGTTTATGAATTCGTTTTGCAGCTTCCTATGAATTTGGTTTTGGTATTTGATATTTTTTTTCCGTCGTGTGGCGTTTGAATGCCAACGACTAGGGTTTTGGTCGTGTTTTGCACGTGAGGCTATAAGTTTTGATCTATAGGCGAAACGTGTGCCGTTTTGGCTTTCCGACTTGGTTTTAATACACGTTTGCGATTGTGTATTGGTTCTAGATACCCCATGTAGACTTCAAGATAATGAGGATGAGCGTGGCGTCATCGACTCTCGCAAGCGAAGCTTAAGGTGAGTAGATTATATCTACGGGGGAAGTCAGGTGGATAGCGTATAGCACCCCCGCTAAGTTGTGAGAATTGATGTGATGTAATATAGATATACATTTATATGTTGTTGAGAGATATGAACACTTTGTAGGGTTAGCATAGAACCTTAGCAAAGTTTAGGAAGGCATCACACATGCTATATTGAAATTTTTGGGGTGCTAAACAAACCCTAACCAAGATCAAAACTAGAGAATTAGGGTTAACTTGAATCTAAACAACTTTACATCTAAGAGAGAGGGATTACAACCTTTGTAGTCCGTTCCTTCGCTTCATAAGCTCCGAGTAGTAGTCCCTTCGCCGCGATCCATGAACTTACGGACTCTAGAGAGGCTCCACAAGTCGAATGATCCATGCTTGCTAGAAGTCTTCCTTTTCGAAAATGATCTACCTTGAAGAATCTCAAACTCAAGCTCTCACTTCTCTAATCAAATATTAGTGAAGTGAATACCCTAATCTAAGTGGCTAGAATAGATGTGGATGATGAAGTAGGAATTTTGCACTCTTTTGTTTTCAATTTCTCACTTTAAATCATCACAAGTCAAAAAGCTAGAAAGCTTTTTCAAGGAGGAAGAAGAAGAAGAAAGCTTTTGTGATGAATAATGAATTATTTTTATGGTTACCATTGCAACCATGAGTTAATAATAAAGGCTTTAACTCATGTAGAGAATAAACTAGAGTTAAGTGTTTGGGTTGGGTTAACAAATATCTTCACAAAATATCAAGCTAGAAAACAAAAAAGAAAGCTTCAGGAAGCTTCAAGAAAAAGCTAACCAAAATCCAAAACCTAACTTTGTTTAAACTTAACAACCATGTTGCATTTGTAACCCTAACTTGTTACAATATTATATATCACATATACAATATATTTTGTAACAAAAGAAAATAATACAATTAACATATATCGCATATACATCAATGTATTAACCAGTGAGAAAATGAATCGATAAAGCGAGCTTATATTAGTTAACGTAATGTAATATATCACATATATAATTATACATTAAATTATCGAATCAACTCTTGATCCGACAATCCGGCTATATTACATATAACCGACTAATATAACATGTACCAGTTCATCAAATCAACACTTGATCCGATGACCCGGCCATATCAAATATACCCGGACGATATCTTATATCGCGAGAATAGAATACAGTATCTCATATCTTATTATTCTCGATCCCGCACATATCACATATGTGCTCCCACTCCGTTTTGCCTGAGCCAGGAAACCTCTGTGTAGGACTCTAAAGAATCGTCAATACGCCGGCAGCAGGTGATGATCATATCAAACACGCACAAGCTGCAAGCGGTCAGCTAAACGTAACGGCCACCCATGTATTGAGCAATCAGAATATCAACAAGTAAGCCTGTACATTCTCCTGCAAATCCAATCAGTAACACTCCCATACAGTCCGATCTCTTCGTCTGATATGTTGCATATCTAGTCTAGGGGTGGTAAACGTCAGACCCCAGTAACCGATAAGTCATGTCGATGTTGTTGCGCCACGGCAGCGCCCCGGCCTCGTACTCGAGGCCAAAATGCGGAATAAAAAACTTTGCGAACTTTGCAAAACGGCGCTACCGCGGACAATTAAAACCCGGATCGAAACCATTAACCTAGCTAGCTATCTAGAGATGGGGTGAGAAGATATACCAAGCGATCCGTGTCCTTCGGTCTTCATCTCCACTCCGATCTCTTGCGGAATCTCCGTCACCTCCTCGCTCGTCGGAAAGGGGCACCACGTAGCCGGAATCTTTTACGGGCTCCCGCCTCTTGACCGAGGCAACTCGGGCGCGAAGTTGGCTAGCCGACGCGTCCAAGGCTTGCTATAGAATAGTGTAGTGAACTTGTCTCTTGGGGTTATGGGGTTGCCTTGATGTGGAGGAATGGAGAAGAGAAGGAGAGAAAGAATTGAGCTTTGAAGCTAATTTTACAACCATGGAATGAGATGAGAAAATGCCACCACCAAAAATAATTCTCCCTATTCTCCAAAACAAGTGGCCGGCCCCCTCTCACTCAAGAATAGATTGGAGAGAGAAAAGAAAGCAAGAAAGAATATATATCCAATAAAGAAAATGGTCACTCTCATTTTCTAATCAAATCCTTTCCACCATCCATCAAAAGAAAAGCAAGTGATGAGATTAAAAGGGCATCTCATGATGAAACAAGTCTCATCATAAGCAACATATGCAAGAAAACCCTCCACTAAATGTTAATTGCAAACTTGCAATTAACACCCTCCACCAAGAAAGTCCGACCGAGAAGGAATGAAGGAAAACCGGCCGGAACGGAATGCAAACTGGCAACCCCAGAAAACCGATCCCATAATAAATTACAGGAAAACCCCGCTACTGCAAATACATGCCCGCATTTGTATTCCCACTGAACACAAATGCAAAGAGACAAAACTACACTATCAAATACTAGAATCCGGCTTAAGCCAAAGCCGGCTAGTAAAAACTGTCCGATCACGATCCGTGCAATACCGCACGTATCTGATCGAACCCTGCCATATCTCCATACGGCCTCTACAGCGTTTCGCCCGAAACTTGAGTAACTGAAACTGTGGTGGACTCTAAAGACTCGTCAATACAATGGCTGTGGATTTAACCACTGGCACGTCAGAGGTATAAGCCAATACGTGACGGGCCACCAGCTATTGACCAAATGGGACGTCGATGAGGAAGCTCACCCCGACACCCAACTGAGCCTATCAGTGACAATATCCGTACAGTCCGGTCCGTTCGTCTATGAGTATCGCATGGCGGGCCTAGGGGGTTGGTGAAAGTCAGACCCCCAAAAGCGGTACAAGTCGTGTCGGAGCGTAGCCCAGAACGCCCTGAGATACTACTGGAATACCTACCAGTAAATCTCCTGCCTCGGCCGAGGGCTTTGCGTAATGGCTCTCCTAGACACAGCGCGACCTCACCCCCAATACCGGGAGAGACGAACCCCTGCAGATCCGCTCACTGCCTCCATGTGGCTCGGGACTGTACCCAACTAAAACCTGTTTGCACGACTCCTTTGAGCCGTGGTAGGGTAGTAATCAAAGTACAGTGGGAACTCACACGAGACAAATGACGATCCCAGGTCGATGAACTAACCTGTACACATGTCACCAGGGAACTGCTATCTGACATCTGGTATAAGACCAACTAGCAGGTTCCCGGCGAGTCCTGTCCGGTGTACTCATAACCCAATGAGCACCTGTATACATCTTAGGTGAACCAACTGACACCAGTGGCTTGTGAGACCGGCCACCGCCCCTCGTCGGGGTCTCGACTGTATACACTAGTCTACTAATGGAGTATCGATGCCCTGTCTCGAAACTCCTACGACTAGGGACCTTTTAAGGATGTGCTTATAGACCACCAGCTCCCACGTATATGATCGCCATCATACTGCTGGCAGTCAAGCAAGAATCCTAGGGGCTCTATCAACGTGTAATAGCGACATGTCAGGTCACCTAAAGCAGTACACGATGATAAAGATAAACCAGATAGCATACTATCATCTCGAGTAAGACTGTCCTACCGGGATAGGTCCTCCCTCAATCATTGCAATCACGTGCCTGTGATCCAATAATTGACTCTGAGGGCACTAACTCCAACAATCTCCCACTTGCACTCAAGGCTAATTATTGCGATGTCGCATACTCACAGCCCGTGTGATACCGAACACCCAATTCCTCTACTAGTCAGTCTCACAAAGCTCGTTTGCGAAACTATTGCGTTCGAGGAATAGCCTCAGTGAGTGGATCCGCTGTGATGTTTCTTTCTATGTCTCTCTATATCTCAAGTTCGCGGAGAAAGCGATCTCCCGAAATGAGCAATACCTGTCTTAGAATGTCTGGATGTCTGATGGGACCTAGCTCATAAATGAACTCCAAATCCAAACTTCTTAGACTGTATCAACAACTGAACTTAATCAGTATCCTGCGCCATGCCTCCCTCAGTATTGCCTTGGACCACCTGTCCAAAATACTGCCCCTCGTCAGAAGGAAAATCTATAACTCTGACAACCTGCTTGTCGTCCATGTCACCTTGGAAGCCCGGAGTGATAACCGTCTCCTAAAGGAGGCAGCCGTTATCATATCCCTAGAACATTCACTTATGTTCTAAAACTGCTTCCGACTGGTTTTCCAGGATTGGATTAATATCAACTTATTGCATCTAGTGCAAGAACAACATCTGGTGTGGTATTTGACATCTCATGATTGACTCAAATGCCTAAGCAAGTGATCTGCCAATCATGCACATCCTCTCCCCTTTAGTCTGTAAGACACCTTTAGAGAGGGTGACTCCATTACCTGCAGGTACACTACCATGCCAGGAGTCGTCCATTCTAAATACTCATAGAATGCTGTCAAAATACCCTGATTGGGAAACCACCCAAATCTAGATCTAAAACCATAGGTCTAGTAACCAGTATGTCTGATATAATATCCAAGTCCCATGTGGAGAAACCACTGTGTGACGACCAAAGTATAACCGATCGTAGTATAGGAATATCACTTCCTACTACCTTCTCAACAGATCCATCCCCTATTCTGATGACGTCAAACCCATGACTGTCACATCAGAAACAGATGATCTATCTCCGCTACATCTGCTTTAGTCTATAAATAGACATAAGCCTGATGTCCACCAATGCTTCCGCTGCTCCCACTGACTACGACAACCCTCTGGTGGAGTCATATAGACGCGCACTTCTAAAGCTAGTTTAGAACGACGCTATACTCATCCTCTCACCGGGTCTCGCAGCCTGGAACAACAGCAATGGCAAGTGTGGGTAAACAAGAACTTCCCTGTCACCGTCCTTGAGGCTACCGGAGTACCTCTCGGGTGCCTGAAGTTACCCACCGTATCTGCGGAGTGGCCAATGGAATATCAAATCAGATTGAATCTTTATGTTCCTCATTAAATCTTCAGTAATCGTTTGCGGTTCTGGAATCACTTCCAGTTCTACCATACTCCCACTGCTGTTTTTGAAAAAATCCATTTTTAATAAAACTGTGGCGAGTCTAGAACAATATTTCTATTGATCTGCCAGATGGTAGAAAGTCAACCCTCGTCATAGCCTGGGTCAACCCACAAACAGCCATTACAGAAACGTGCCTTGAGTTATCCGGAGTCTGGTTTTAAGCATAAGCCGGACAACTCCCCGTACCTTAACATCGTTAAGATATGAACTGTTCTATATCCAATATAGAAACAGAGGCACTGATTCAATTGAACCAGATTCAAATCATGCAGCTGTCTCCAGTGCATGTCAACTAAATGGAGAGAGGTCAATCAGCGTTACTCAACTTAGGAATGCTTCCAATTATGAGTAACCTGAAAGAGAAGCAATTTCTCTTTATCATTACTATCAACTGAATACCATACACAAGTATCTACATCTTCGATCACTTTGAAGAATCCCGATACTTGCTACACCTGGTTCTCTACTCTATTCAAATACCTATAACTCCTCAAAACTTAGACCCTGTGTTTCAACGAAACACATGTCTAAGAACTAGAGAAGTTAAAAGTAAACAGAATATAGTATGAGGACCAACCCCTCTGCCCTAATGGACACTGGACAACATACAATACTCTGTATAAGTCCGCTGAGTCTAACAACTCTTTCACTGTGTGTCGTAGGTTGAAAACTGTACTTATGGTTAAGAAGAATTACACCGCTGTTTAATGCTCCTTACCTAACCATCCACTGATATAGGTAAATGTCGTAGACATAATATCAAAAGGTATATCTCACTCTATGAAAATAGACGTACAGATATATCAATTTGAAATTGGTGCATAACCGCGGATATTCAAAACCAAATATTTGCCGACCGGCAAACAACCCAGGTGACTTCCTCAAATATCACCGATTACAACGAATCCCGATACAATGAGGATGATCACCCAATTCCCAATAACTTACTCCCACTCAGCATCTGTAAAACCATACAGATGTGAGAATCCAACCTGGTAAATACATACCCTGGAGTAAGTGTCTAATCGGGAAATCAGTTTTCTATTAACAGTACACAGTGAAACTGAAACATTGAAATGTTTCGTCGGGGTATCCTGGTATTCCTAGTAATGCCTCTTCCATTATCCAGATTCACAACTGTAACCGTATAATTCTTTGCCACCTCTCCAAATCCCTTTATGTGTCTTTAGTCATTACCGTCTGCACACCCCTTTAGGCCAAATGGTTTTCTTCCTTCCCCACCGTTCGGCACCAGCCTATGGTTTGGAAGAAGACTATCTAAAAGGCATAAAGGGTGTACTGTCCTAATCCTAGGAGCACTCGCAACGCGAGAGAAGGTGAAGATAAAAGACACCTGAATGTACTTTATTCTTATTTCTCCTGAACCAGAATCCATCCCCGAACTGGAACTAGTTCCTTTCGAGTTCGTATATAACCATACGATGGAGTATCCAATAAAATGGGATCTTCGTAGTGATACGGAGTGTCCTGGAGAAATACAAAGGTGATTTAGGATTGGCGAAGAAATACTTGGTTTGGTCGTGAATATCAGTCGCAATTTACTTTGCCCTCTTACTAATCCCTTGCTTTGTCTGAACTTAATACCTTCTGTACACCGTTTTAGGCTAACTGGTTTTCTTCATTCCCTACCGGTCGGCACCAGCCTATGGTTTGGAAGAAGACTATCCAATTTGCGTAATAGGTGTACTACTCCTAAACCAAGGAGTACTCGCAACCTGAGAGAAGGTGAAAAGAAAAGACAACTGAATAATCCTATCCGTTTTCTCCAGAACCAGAAACCATCCTCGAAGTCCTTCGAGTTCGTATATAACCATACGATGGTTTTGTCCAATGGAAGTGGACGTTCGTAGTAATACGGGGTGTCCTGGAGAAAAGGGTAAAAGTAGGAGTGGCAATGAGGTCTGCAACTCTGACAATCCAAAAGCCAGTGTTAAGAAGGTTCGGTCAACTTGGTCACTGAGTCATAGTCTAGGGTCGGGTCAATGGTCGCTGCCAGAGAGAGAGAGAAAAGAAACACTCAGCGTGCACTCTAACCTAGATCAGAATGGTTATCACTTTGTCTAATCTGGAAACCTCCCACTGTACCTCAAATTCTTCTCCAAACCTGAAAGAAGAATTAGTCGGGAACACCCGAGGAGTAAACCAACTCATCAGTGGGAATCGGGATCCAACTATCATCGCATGATAACGTGACGGAATCCACTCACGTCACCACACTCCAGAAGGTATGCGCATGCCTGGCAAGTTTCAGTTCTTTTGAAACTCCCGATGTGATTTTTACCCCTAGGACCCAAGTGACCTTGACGAATAATCAACAAATCAAAAGGTCCTAGTCAAGTTCAACCCGTCATTATCTTGATTGCGTTAAACCCACCCGCACGACCCTTGACGAATAATCAACAAAGTCGCACGACTGTCCTAACCAATCCACATATCCATGCAACAGAAAGCATTACAGAGCTACCGCTCACTACGCCTCGGCGAATAGCAACGACAAACGTAGCGCGAATACTATGCAATACTAATCCGAAATGACGGAGGGCTACGAATGGTTTCTGGCGAAAACCTTTAACGTAATGAACTTGATATCGTTGAAGGAACTGGATAACTTTTATAAAAATATAGTGACGAAAACCTTTACTAAAGAGGTCACTCCCGGTGAAGGGATCTCGGCTCTTTCCCCGTAGAATGAGGTGCAGGATATTCCAGCTGAATACCACGATGCAAAGCAAAAGTAATCGGCTATAGTGAAGTTAATGCCCTGACGCAAACTTCTGTCCAAGGGGTCACTCCCGGTGAAGGGATCTCGGCCCTTGCCTCGTCGACTGAGGAGCAGGATATTCCAAATGAATACCGCGATGCAAAACAAAAGTGAACGTCCTTGCAATAACAGCTTTTTGAAAAATTGTTCCAACAACATCAGAATAGGTTTGTTTAAACTTGCATTGATCTGAATCAACGCAGTCCCATCAATTGATCACACCACAAAGAACGAAAATATACTGACGTACGTATATGCCATCCGCATTCGCCACTGGGTCCCGTCATCACCCGTTAGGTTAGCTAACTAACGGCAGAGCGGGGACTGGACTAGCGCGGATGAAAAACATATACAACATCTACTAATATATATACCAATATATAGTATTTCGCTCAAGGCGTGAATAAAATGCAGCAACACAGAAATGTATAGCAACACAGAACAATACAGATATCTGGAAGCCCCGGGTTTCACAGAGCCGCTGCTGAAACCCGACGTTCCCCTGGTCGTGTGGATAGCCTGTGCAATGAGAATCCTAGACCCCTACGGGCGCGGCAAGTCACCCGCCAAAACCTGAAGCGAGGCAGCCCCCTTCAGCACCGTGAATGGACCACCCAGCACTTCACGGAATCCGGCAACTTGGGCACCCCTCCTGGGTCAACCTGTACCCCCTACGAGTGCGGCGAATAGCCCGCCAATCCCAGAGTGAAGCCCCCTCCGTCCCAATGCCATGAGATGCGGGCTTGCTGCCATCCAGAACCCGGCTATCCGTGCACCCCTCCGCGGGGTAATCCTAGTACAGAAAGTAAAATATACATACACCGGGTACATCGACCGCAACCAGGTCGTGCCCCAAAAGAATAATACAAACAGGCAGTGACGGCAGTCCACATGTCGGACGCTCGCCCCGCAATAGCAAATGTACATAATACAACAAAACTGCACTAGCATTGCATCCAGGCTATCCCCCACGACCGATCCGCAACATCACAGCATAAACATAAAACATCAACGTGAAAGTCACGTTCGCAAATCCGTCTAACCGGGCTATAGCAGTTAGATCGGATTTACCGATCGAGTGACATTCACGGTCGCAGAAAATAATGTAAATACTGTGAAATAATGTGTTTAAAATTTTCCGATCAATCAAACAATTAACAAGTGGGCCCCAAAGAAAACTGTAGCACTCACAGAAACAATTGGCCCAACTTTAATATTCCAAAGCCCATATTTTAAGCCCAGAAGGCCTCTGTAAAAAAATGGTGAAGTGATGTGAATAGTGTGCGGCGGAAGGGCCGCACAAAGGGGGTTTTCGCGGCTGTTCCGCGCTCCAACTGTGGAGTCACTTCATCGAATTTTTACAGAGCTCTTAGATTTTCCAGTACATCAATATTTTACAACCTGAAAAATTTTTCGAGACCAAAATATTTCAACAGAAACTGATGTGAACAAAAAAATACGGTTTTTGGAAATTTTGGTCGATCGGAAATGCAAACACATCAAACGAAGCTAGGTAAGGTTAATGGCGTGGCTCTGATACCATGTTGCGCCACGGCAGCGCCCCGGCCTCGTACTCGAGGCCAAAATGCGGAATAAAAAACTTTGCGAACTTTGCAAAACGGCGCTACCGCGGACAATTAAAACCCGGATCGAAACCATTAACCTAGCTAGCTATCTAGAGATGGGGTGAGAAGATATACCAAGCGATCCGTGTCCTTCGGTCTTCATCTCCACTCCGATCTCTTGCGGAATCTCCGTCACCTCCTCGCTCGTCGGAAAGGGGCACCACGTAGCCGGAATCTTTTACGGGCTCCCGCCTCTTGACCGAGGCAACTCGGGCGCGAAGTTGGCTAGCCGACGCGTCCAAGGCTTGCTATAGAATAGTGTAGTGAACTTGTCTCTTGGGGTTATGGGGTTGCCTTGATGTGGAGGAATGGAGAAGAGAAGGAGAGAAAGAATTGAGCTTTGAAGCTAATTTTACAACCATGGAATGAGATGAGAAAATGCCACCACCAAAAATAATTCTCCCTATTCTCCAAAACAAGTGGCCGGCCCCCTCTCACTCAAGAATAGATTGGAGAGAGAAAAGAAAGCAAGAAAGAATATATATCCAATAAAGAAAATGGTCACTCTCATTTTCTAATCAAATCCTTTCCACCATCCATCAAAAGAAAAGCAAGTGATGAGATTAAAAGGGCATCTCATGATGAAACAAGTCTCATCATAAGCAACATATGCAAGAAAACCCTCCACTAAATGTTAATTGCAAACTTGCAATTAACACCCTCCACCAAGAAAGTCCGACCGAGAAGGAATGAAGGAAAACCGGCCGGAACGGAATGCAAACTGGCAACCCCAGAAAACCGATCCCATAATAAATTACAGGAAAACCCCGCTACTGCAAATACATGCCCGCATTTGTATTCCCACTGAACACAAATGCAAAGAGACAAAACTACACTATCAAATACTAGAATCCGGCTTAAGCCAAAGCCGGCTAGTAAAAACTGTCCGATCACGATCCGTGCAATACCGCACGTATCTGATCGAACCCTGCCATATCTCCATACGGCCTCTACAGCGTTTCGCCCGAAACTTGAGTAACTGAAACTGTGGTGGACTCTAAAGACTCGTCAATACAATGGCTGTGGATTTAACCACTGGCACGTCAGAGGTATAAGCCAATACGTGACGGGCCACCAGCTATTGACCAAATGGGACGTCGATGAGGAAGCTCACCCCGACACCCAACTGAGCCTATCAGTGACAATATCCGTACAGTCCGGTCCGTTCGTCTATGAGTATCGCATGGCGGGCCTAGGGGGTTGGTGAAAGTCAGACCCCCAAAAGCGGTACAAGTCGTGTCGGAGCGTAGCCCAGAACGCCCTGAGATACTACTGGAATACCTACCAGTAAATCTCCTGCCTCGGCCGAGGGCTTTGCGTAATGGCTCTCCTAGACACAGCGCGACCTCACCCCCAATACCGGGAGAGACGAACCCCTGCAGATCCGCTCACTGCCTCCATGTGGCTCGGGACTGTACCCAACTAAAACCTGTTTGCACGACTCCTTTGAGCCGTGGTAGGGTAGTAATCAAAGTACAGTGGGAACTCACACGAGACAAATGACGATCCCAGGTCGATGAACTAACCTGTACACATGTCACCAGGGAACTGCTATCTGACATCTGGTATAAGACCAACTAGCAGGTTCCCGGCGAGTCCTGTCCGGTGTACTCATAACCCAATGAGCACCTGTATACATCTTAGGTGAACCAACTGACACCAGTGGCTTGTGAGACCGGCCACCGCCCCTCGTCGGGGTCTCGACTGTATACACTAGTCTACTAATGGAGTATCGATGCCCTGTCTCGAAACTCCTACGACTAGGGACCTTTTAAGGATGTGCTTATAGACCACCAGCTCCCACGTATATGATCGCCATCATACTGCTGGCAGTCAAGCAAGAATCCTAGGGGCTCTATCAACGTGTAATAGCGACATGTCAGGTCACCTAAAGCAGTACACGATGATAAAGATAAACCAGATAGCATACTATCATCTCGAGTAAGACTGTCCTACCGGGATAGGTCCTCCCTCAATCATTGCAATCACGTGCCTGTGATCCAATAATTGACTCTGAGGGCACTAACTCCAACAGATGTAAGTCTTATAACAGGTTGAGAAACTACTGATAACTCTTACCATTAAATCTCCATATCAGCCCTGGCCAGGGACTTCCAGTTATAGCCAATTGAACACAGCACAACATCAACTCCCTATACCGGGAGAGACGAAACCCCTCCTATCGCTCATTGCCTCCATGTGATTCGGGACTGTACCCAAAAGCCACTGTTTTGCACGCCCTCTTGGACGTGGTAAGGTATAAATCAAAGCACAGTGGGAATCATACAAGACTCTATGACGATCTCGGGTCTACAGACTAACCTGTACCAGTGTCACCGGAGAACTGCTATCTGACGATAGGTATAATACCATCCAAGAGTTCTTGGCGAGTCCGCTCAGTGTACCCAGTCTCCACTGAGCACCCATACACCATCTTTGATGTCCAACACCAATGGATATGGGATCATCCATCGCCCATCATATGGGTCAAGATGCGTATACGCTAGCCTACTCTGGAGTATCGATGCCTTGTCTCGATACACCCTCGACTAGGAACAGTTATAGGATGTACTCGTAGACTACCCTGGCCCCACTAGTATGATCTATATCATAGTCCTAGTAGTCGAGTACATATCTTAAGGGCTTTATCAACACGTGATCACAAAACAGTATTTGTTAACATGTTAAGATAAAGTGAAACCAGATAGCATACTATCATATCGAGCAAGAAAGTCCTCTCTATATATCCAAGCATCCACTATAATATACATCATATGTACAACAATGGCCTCTAAGGCATACATATAACTAACATTCTCCCACTTGCACTAAGGACAGCCGTTGTAGTATCTCATACCCAACATCCCGAAGAGTCTCTCAAATTGTATCTGAGGAATGGCCTTTGTGAGTGCATCCGCAGTGTTGTCCTTCGTATCAACTATCCTGACCTCGATCTCCCGGCGATCAACTATCTTCCGGATCAGGTGATACCGCCTCAGAATATGTCTGGACTTCTGATGGGACCTGGGTTCCTTGGCTAAAGCCACAGCTCCATTGTTATCACAATACAGAGGTATTGGATGCTCAATTGACGGAACCACACTAAGTTCAGTGATGAACTTCTTTTTCCAGACAGCCTCTTTGGCAGCATCGTTGGCAGCTATGTATTCAGCCTCCATCGTCGAGTATTCCACGGTTTCCTGTTTGGAACTCTTCCAACAAACCGCCCCTCCATTTAGGGTAAAGATAAATCCCGAGTGTGACTTAGAGTCGTCCTTATCACTTTGGAAGCTCGAATCGGTAGAGGACTCCACCTGGAATTCTCCGTTACCATACACCAAGAATATCTCTTTAGTCCATCTCAAGTACTTGAGAATGTTCTTCTCAGCTGTCTAATGATTCTCTCCAGGATCTGCTTGATACCTACTCACTACACTTAGTGAGTATGCTACATCGGGTCTGGTATATAGTATCGCGTACATGATAGAGCCTACTGCCGAAGCATAGGGTATCCCTTGCATGCGAGCTCTTTCCAAATCAGTCTTGGGAGACATCTCTTTGGAGAGAGTGAGTCCAGAGATCGTGGGTAAATTCCCATGCTTGGATTCTTCCATACTAATCCTATTTAGTATGGAGTCAATGTACCTGGATTGGGACAATCCCAGTATCCGTCTAGATCTATCTCTATAGATCTTAATTCCCAAAATGCAGGAGGCATCACCTAGATCTTTCATTGAGAATATATGTGATAAGAAGAGCTTAACCGAGTGCAGCATAGGAATATCATTTCCTATCAAGAGTATGTCATCTACGTATAATACGAGGAAGACAACCTTACTCTCTGCCAGCTTCTTGTATATATAAGGTTCATCTATGTTTTTGATGAAGTCAAACCTTCTTGTAAAAAGCTAACCCAAATCCAAAACCTAACTTTGTTTAAACTTAACAACCATATTGCATTTGTAACCCTAACTTGTTACAATATTATATATCACATATACAATATATTTTGTAACAAAAGAAAATAATACAATTAACATATATCGCATATACATCAATGTATTATCCAGTGAGAAAATGAATCAATAAAACGAGCTTATATTAGTTAACGTAATATAATATATCACATATATAATTATACATTAAATTATCCAATCAACTCTTGAACCGACAATCCGGCTATATTACATATAACCGACTAATATAATATGTACCACTTCATTGAATCAACACTTGATCCGATGACCCGACCATATCAAATATACCCGGCCGATATCTCATATCGCGAGAATAGAATACGGTATCTCATATCGTATTATTCTCGGTCCCGCACATATCACATATGTGCTCCTACTCCGTTTTGCCTGAGCCAGGAAACCTCTGTGTAGGACTCTAAAGAATCGTCAATACGCCGGCAGCAGGTGATGATCATATCAAACACCCACAAGCTGCAAGCGGTCAGCTAAACGTAACAGCCACCCGTGTATTGAGCAATCAGAAGATCAACAAGCAAGCCTGTACATTCTCCTGCAAATCCAATCAGTAACACTCCCGTACAGTCCGATCTCTTCGTCTGATATGTTGCATATCTAGTCTAGGGGTGGTAAACGTTAGACCCCAGTAACCAATAAGTCGTGTCGATGTAAGTCTCATAACGGATCGAGAAACTACTGATAACTCTTACCAGTAAATCTCCATATCAGCCCTGGCCAGGGACTTCCAGTTATAGCCAATCGAACACAGCACAACATCAACTCCATATACCGGGAGAGACGAAACCACTCCTATCGCTCCTTGCCTCCATGTGATTCGGGACTGTACCCAAAAGCCACCATTTTGCATGCCCTCTTGGATGTAGTAAGGTGGAAATCAAAGAACAGAAGGAATCACACAAGACTCTATGACGATCTCGGGTCTACAGAATAACATGTACCAGTGTCACCGGAGAACTGCTATCTGACTATAGGTATAATTATTAGTTATATATATGCCCTAGAGGCCATTACTGTACATAGGATGTATATTGTAGTGGATGCTGGGACATATATAGGGAGGACTTTCTTGCTCGACATGATAGTATGCTATCTGGTTACTCTTTGCCTTAACGTGTATACAGATTGTCTCTCTGTTACATGTTGGTAAAGCCCTTAGGATGTGTACTTGACTACCTAGATTATGATGCGGATCATACTAGTGGGGACATGGTAGTCCATAAGTACATCCTTCAAGGTCCCTATTCGAGGGTGTATCGAGACGGGGCATCGATATACCAGAGTAGACTAGCGTATACCTTCTCGACCCATACAGATGGGCAATGGATGATCCCATATCCATTGGTGTTTGACATCAGAGATGATATACGGGTGCTCAGTGGAGACTGGGTACACTGGATGGACTCGCCGAGAACTCCCAGATGGTATTATACCTTACGTCAGATGGCAGTTCTCTGGTGACACTGGTACAGGTTAGTCTGTAGACCCGAGATCGTCATAGAGTCTTGTGTGATTCCCACTGTGCTTTGATTTCCACCTTACCACGTCTAAGAAGGCGTGCAAAACGGTGGCTTTTGGGTACAGTCCCGAATCACATGGAGGCAATGAGCGATAGGAGGGGATTCGTCTCTCCCGGTATAGGGAGTTGATGTTGCGCTGTGTTCGATTGGCTATAACCGGAAATCCCTGGCCAGGGTTGCTGAGATTTACTGGTAAGTGTTACCAGTAGTATCTCGAACTGTTATAGACCTCATATCGACACGACTTATCGAGCTACAAGGGTCTGACGTTTACCACCCTAGGCGAGATATGCAACATATCAGACGAACAGACCAGACTGTACGGTAAGTGTTACTGGTTGGATTCACAGGAGTGTGAGCGGGCTTGCTCGTCGATCTTCTGATCGCTCAATACCCGGGTGGCCGTTACGTTTAGCAGACCGCTTGCGGCTTGTGGGTGTTTGATATGATCATCACCTGCTGCCGGCGTATTGACGAGTCTTTAGAGTCCTACACAGAGGTTTCCTGGCTCCAGCGAAACGAAATAGGAGTGCATATGAGATATGTGCGGGACCGAGAATAATGCGTGTGTGTGATACCGTATTCTATTCTCGCGATGAATGTATCGATTGGTTGTATGCGATATAACCTGGTTATCGAATCGAGGATTGATTCGATAAGTCAATACATTGGATATTAGTCGGTTATATGCGATGTGACCGGATCGTTAAATCAAGTGTTGATTTAATGATTTAATGTATAATTATATATTTGATATATTACTTTACATTAACTAATATTGGTTCACTTAAGATGTTTTTCTCACTTGTTTGTGCACATTGTATATGTGATATATTTTTGTGCACAAGATTGTATCATGTTTGATGATACATGCAAACTTGGGTGTGTATGATTAAACCATGATTAAGTTAATGGTTACGGTTTGATTTACTTATTTATTTATTTCTTTTCATTTATATTTGGACAAGAAATGAAATGGTTGCTACTTTTGTTTTTTGTTGAAGCTTCATGAAGCTTTGAAAGCTTGACCATTTTGTTTCTTTCCTTAACCCTAACCATTCACCTAACCCTAGTTTATTCTCTACACTTAACCATGGTTGCATTATGATAACCATCACTTGTTTTTCTATTATTGATAATTCTTTTTCTTTCTTCTTCTTCATCTTCTTTATGAAGAGAAGAAACCATGGCTAGAAAATTCTAAGAGATAATTCCAAGTGAGAAATCCAAATCCAAAGTGAACCCACTTCCTATTTCTTCATCCTCTACCACTTGCCAAGTAGTATAGGGTGTTTTCTTCACAAGTTTCATTACTTGGTGAAGTTGGAGCTTGATCTTGAGTTGCCTCGACGTAGATTATCTTCGGCATCGAAGTCGACGACCTAGCTCGCCCATTTCTCCGATGAAGCCGACGCTAGAGCTCGGGATCCGATGATCGCAGCGAGGGGACATCATCACGGAGCTATGGAGGTGGAGGACCGGATCTACAAAGATTGTATTTTCCGTTCGCTTAGTGCTAAAGCAGTTTAGTAGCTTGTAGTTTCGCCTAATCTCTAGTTAACGATCGCATTAGGGTTTCTCGGCAACGGAATTTTTTGAATTTGGCATGGTTGATGCCTTGTGAGACCTCATTAGTGTGCCTAGGAACCCTACAGTGGTATCAGAGCCTAGCTAGAGCCTTAGGCGATGCGTAGACGATGCTAGAAATCCGAACGAACCCCGAAACCCTAACTCAAACCCCTCTCTGTCCAATTTTTGAAAATCTGGAATTTTGTGAATTAAAAATATGCAGAAAAATAAGCAGGGAATTCTATGGACCCATGTGCAAAACGAGACCCTAAGTCACTTAAACGGCCACGGAACCGCGGCAATGACATGCCAATGGCGGCGGTTCCACGGCTAAACTATTGAGTTAGGGTTTCTAGTTTGTACAGTTTCCTCCTTATGTGTTTCCTGATGTTTCTGGGCACTTTTAATTATACTCAACAGTTAAGTTTTCTGGGGTGAATTGGGGACTCATTGATTCGATCGGATATTTTTAACCTCGTTTATGGTTTTCCGGGTATTAAAGAACATGTTAAAAAGTTCGACCGGATATAAATACCCACTTTTTCCCCTGCCAGGAAATTTCCAAGTGTTGGATTTTTCCGTGGTTTAAGAATGTTCTAAGTAGTGCAAGTAACGCGATGGACCCTCTAGAAGACAACAAACCTTAACTTGATTATGTGACCGTCTTGAACTGCCCTTTGAACCTTCGTGTTTGGGGCAGTACGGCGTGCCACATGTGAGGCGTTGGCTTGACCCTTCTACGGCTGGACCGTTGGTACTGAGGCATGAAGTGAATGTTTTAAACTTATTTCATGTGTTGAACTGTTTCGGGAAAACTTGGGTGTTTGAATGTTCGATCGGAAAGTTTAACATTTTCTATTAATCTGGAATGTGATACAATAATTGGAATTCACAAGTAGTTATGAGATAACTAATATGAATGTTATAAACACAGCACTTTAGTCTCACTTGATCGGTTTCCACGGAATTTCGATGTGATCAAAAGTCCGTCGCAATCACGTAGCGTACGCAGATACTCGCCGGATAAACTTAATAGACAACTACACCCCATAGCCCCGACCAAGTGACTGTAGGAGAACCCCGTCGCCGAAAGCATCCGTTCGGGTGCTCGCGGTAGCGGTGTTCCGCCTTGATGCACTTCGTCGACGGTATCGGGGGTGCGGCCGCCTATTAAAGTTTGCGACGAGCATTCAATCAGGATGTCGGGAATCTTGTTTGTTAGTTATATGTATGCCCTAGAGGCCATTACTATACATAGGATGTATATTGTAGTGGATGCTTGGACATATATAGGGAGGACTTTCTTGCTCGACATGATAGTATGCTATCTGGTTGATCTTTACCTTAACGTGTACACAGATTGTCTCTCAATTACATGTTGGTAAAGCCCTTAGGATCTGTACTTGACTACCTGGACTATGATGCGGATCATACTAGTGGGTACATGGTAGTCCATAAGTACATCCTTCAAAGTCCCTAGTCGTGGGTGTATCGAGACGGGGCATCGATATACCAGAGTAGACTAGCGTATACCTTCTCGACCCATACAGATGGGCGATGGATGATCCCATATCCATCGGTGTTTGACATCGGAGATGATATACGGGTGCTCAGTAGAGACTGGGTACACTGGACGGACTCGCCGAGAACTCCCAGATGGTATTATACCTCACGTCAGATGGCAGTTCTCTGGTGACACTGGTACAGAGTAGTCTGTTGACCCGAGATCGTCATAGAGTCTTGTGTGGTTCCCACTGTGCTTTGATTTCCATCTTACCACGTCCAAGAGGGCGTGCAAAACGGTGGTTTTTGGGTACAGTCCCGAGTCACATGGAGGCAATGAGCGATAGGAGGGGATTCGTCTCTCCCGGTATAGGGGGTTAATGTTGCGCTGTGTTCGATTGGCTATAACAGGAAGTCCCTGGCCAGGGCTGATCAGAGAATTGCTGGTAAGTGTTACCAGTGGTTTCTCGACCCGTTATGAGCCTCATATCGACACGACTTATCGAGCTATTGGGGTCTGACGTTTACCACCCCTAGGCGAGATATGCGACATATCAGACGATCAGACCGGACTGTACGGTAGTGTTACTGGTTGGATTCACTGGAGTATGAGCGGGCTTGCTCGTCGATCTTCAGATCGCTCAATACCCGGGTGGCCGTTACGTTTAGCAGACCGCTTGCGGCTTGTGGGTGTTTGATATGATCATCATCTGCTGCCGGCGTATTGACGAGTCTTTAGAGTCCTACACAGAGGTTTCCTGGCTCAAGCGAAACGAAATAAGAGCACATATGAGATATGTGCGGGACCGAGAATAATGTGTGTATGTGATACCGTATTCCATTCTCGCGATGAATGTATCGAATGATTGTATGCGATATAACCTAGTTATCGATTCAAGCGTTGATTCGATAAGCCGATACATTGTATACTAGTCGGTTGTGTGCGACATGACCGGATCATTGAATCAAGTGTTGATTTAATGATTTAATGTATAATTATATATTTGATATATTACTTTGCATTAACTAGTATTGGTTCACTTTAAATGGATTTTTTCTCACTCGGTTGTGCGCATTACATATGCGATATGATTTTGTGCACTTGATTGTATCATGTTTGATGATACATGTTTACTTGTGTTTTGTGTAAAGTTTAAACCATGGTTATGTAATGGTTAGGGTTTACATTTTTATATCTATTTATTTATTCATTTATTCATTTTGGAAAATGAAAAGCAAATGTGAAAATGGTGGCTTCTTTTGTTTTGTTCATGAAGCTTCATGAAGACTTTGACCAAGTGACCATTTTGTCTCATGCTTAACCCTAACCATCCCACTAACCATGATTTATTCTCTACACTTGACCATGGTTCAATGATGATAAGTATTCTTTTTACTTTTCATTTTAATTGAACTTATCATATCATTTTTCTTCTTCTTCTTCCTTGAACTCAAGAAGAAAAGCTTAGGTCATCAATGGTGATTGATGATAAAGAGTGAGAAATCCAATTCTAAATTGAACCCACTTCCTATTTCTTCATCCTCTACCTCTTGCCAAGTAGTAGAGTGTGTTTTCTTCACAAGTTTCTTGACTTGGTGAAGTCGGAGCTTGATTTAGCGATGCCTCGACGTAGATCATCTTCGGCATGGACATCGACGACCTAGCTCGCCTATTCTCCGATGAAGTCGACGCTAGAGCCCGGATTTGATTTGGACAGCGGAGAGGACCTCATCTCGGAGCCGTGGAGGTGGAGGACCGGATCTACAAAGGTTGTATTTCCGTTTCCCATTAGTTAATTGTTAACTAGTTTACTTTTCGCCTAGTTTTCTAGCAAACGATCCGTAGTCGGGTCTCTCGGCACCCGTAAAATTTTATATTGGCATGTTCGATGCCTTGTGAGACCTCATTAGGGTGCCTAGGAACCCTACAGTGGTATCAGAGCCTAGCTAGAGCCTTAGGCGAAGTCTAGACGACATTTGAAGTCCGATCGAACCCGAAAGTCCAATACAAACATGCTCTCTGTCCAATTTTTAAAATCTGGGATTTTTCAACATTAAAAATATGCAGAAAAATCAGCAGGCAATTCTAAGAGATACTGTAAAATTCGTGAACCCAATTCCTTCAATGCGCCGCGGTTCCGCGGCACGAGCTTGGCTCGTGCGGCGGATCCGCGGCCGTTTTGTCTTTTCTGGGATCCAAATTTGCACAGTAATTGATAATATGCAGTGCTGTTTTTCTTGGGTATTTTTGATAATTTTCCAGAGTTTTAATTTTCAGGGTTGTTTTGGGGATTCGAATTTTCGATCGGATTATCGAATTTTGTCTATGTGGCTTTCCGGATAAATTTTAGAATATGTTAAAAAGTTCGACCGGATATAAATACCCAATTTTTCCCCTGTCGGGAAATTTCCAAGTGTTGGATTTTTCCGTAGTTTAACGACGTTCTAAGTAGTGCAAGTAACGCGATGGACCCTCTAGAAGACAACAAACCTTAACTCGATTATGTGACCGTCTTGAACTGCCCTTTGAACCTTCGGGTTTGGGGCAGTACGGCGTGCCACATGTGAGGCGTTGGCTTGACCCTTCTACGGCTGGACCTTTGGTACTGAGGCACGAACGGAATGTTGTTAGACTTGTTTCATGTGTTGATCTGTATCGGGAAAACTTGGGTGTTCGATTGTTCGATCTGGAAGTTTAACATTTTCTGTTTATCTGGAATGGGATACAATAATTGGAATTCATAAGAAGTTATGAGATAACTGAATGAATGTTATAAACATAGCATTTTCCCGACTTGGTATTGAAAAGTGTTTTCGATAAAGAGACTAAAATGCGGGGTTTATAATTGTTAGGCATGCGATGTCTAAGAAATTCATTTGGTCAGGCATGCGATGTCTGAGGAGGTTGCGGATTCCAACTGTTGTAGTTTTACACTTTCTTTTCTGTGACCGTAAGTGTAATATGTGATATCGCCGGTTTCGTTGCTATATGTCAACGACAATTGGGATGCGCATATTTACTTACGTTAATGACATGTGATGTTATGTGTTGCTGGATATGTTATATTGGATCGTCGTGTTTGAATAGCCGGGGGTTTTTATGTGAGATGAGTGTTTTTCATTTTCATTCATGTAAAAACTTGTATGTAATATTCTTTTATTGGGGCGCTTCCAGGTTGCGGAAGTAGTCACCGTTTGTATATTATTTACTTTTCCGCACTAGGATAGACCCAAGGAGGGGAGCACAAGTAACCGGGTTCTGGAGTCCAGTGGGAGACCAACTCGAGGAGTCGAGTCCGGGTCTCCTAACTTTAGAATTGGTAGGGTTGCTTGCCGCTCTCGTAGGGGTCTAGGGGTGTGGGTTTGGCTATTCATCACGACCGTGGAATCCGTGTTTTATACTGGCTCGTATTGAAAACACGGACATCCTAGTATATCCAATATTTCATATGTTTCTTCTGCTGCGATATCTGTGATGTGATCATGTGATGTTCTGTGATAGATACAGTATATAGTATATATGATATATTATATAGATGTTACTTATGTTTTACACCCGCGCTAGCCCTGCCACGCTCTGTCGTTAGTTACCTAACCTAACGGTGCACGAGGGGACATCGAGGCGAATGCGGATGGCATAAGTGTACGTCGTATTTATCTGTGATGTTTAGGTACTTAAATGATGGGACTTCATTAATATGATTAATGAAATAAAAGAAACCTAAGATGTTGTAGAATCGAATTTCAAAATAAAACAGGCAGCTACAGTTTTTGCTTTGCACAGCGATATATGTGATATATCCTACACCTTATTCGATGAGGAAAGGACCGAGATCCCTTCACCGGGAGTGACTCCTTTAGCAATAACTGGCAGATGCTACACACTCGGTTTGTCTTTTGATTGCTTTTAAGAGTTTTTGCTTTGCACAGTGATATATATGATATATCCCGCACCTCATTCGACGAGGAAAGGACCGACGATCCCTTCACCGGGAGTGACTCCTTTAGCAAAACTAGAAAAGCCTCAAAAGCACTCCATTTTAAAATTCATTCGATCCTACAACGATATAAAGTTTATTACGCAAAAGGTTTTCTTAAAAACCTGTCGTAGCCCTCCGTCATTTCAGATAGGTAATAGTTAGTAATCGTGCTGCGTTTGTTGACTCAGTCAAGGCGTAGTGTGCGGTAGCTGATTATTGCTTATCTGCAAAGCATATGATGCGATTGGATTAGGGTAGTCGTGCGGCCTTGTTGACTCAGTCAAGGGTCGTGCGGGTGGGTTTAATTCAATCGAGAAATGATGGGTTGAACTTTACTTGCGGTCTATGGTTTGTTGACTCAGTCAAGGTCATAGATCGCATGGGGCAAAAGATTATCTGGAATTTCAAGTGTTGAAATTTGCAATGAGATTGCATACCTTCTATGAGATAGTTGGATCCCGATACCCGCTGCGAGTAAGAGTTACTCCTGGGAGAGTTTTATACATTACAATTAGCCGATCAAGTAGGTGTCTAGAAAGGTGTCAACGGGGTTACGCCTCTGGGAAAATGAGGTTTACATTAATTAGGTTCGTGCGAAAGCACGGGGGACCTCCCTCAAAGTACCGACACTGGCCTGGCTGAAAGATTGGCGAACTTGTAGTGTGTAATTAATCCCGGCTAGTCTTTCCTTTTAGGGTTTGAAGGAAGATTTGATAAAAAGCAGTGGGAGCCATCCTGATTAGATAAAATAATAACCAAGCTATTCTTGCAAGAGCGCACGCTGAGGTTTTCTTCTCTCTCTCTCCAGGTAGCGACCATATCACGCCTTAATCAAGATAATAATACGGATTATTGACCGAACCCGCTTGTTATACTGAGCTGGGGAACGTTGGTCCCGCTCCAACTTATAAATGTTATAAGACAGAGCAGGAAATTGGGGATTACCAGAATTCCCGTGCCGCCCAAACGAAGAGAGTGCATGCTGATGCATCATCTTCGGGTGTGTTCTTTATACAGAACTGTTTCTCAGTATCCTTTACGTCCTGGGTATGTGATACCAGATCAGGATCCCAGATATGTAAAATGTTACATAGGGCTACAGAAAGGTAGAGAACTGAGAACGGGTGATAAGTTTCATGAGGCAGAAAACGGGGCAAATGTTGCAGCCAAGTCTATTGGTCACTGTCACCCTGTATTACAATACATTGATTCTGAACGAATGTTATTAGATACCGAACCTGTTATGCAAAATCATATCTGTCTCTTTATTAGTAAAGAAACGATAAAATTTTGTATTGTTGGACAATGTTTTGAACATTTCCTATATCAAAAGTTGATCGGTTCAGGCACGTTATCTAAAAGCATTAATGTTCTAAATCAAACTACAGTTCTTAGTATACAGAACACACAGAAGAAGAAAAGTTCAGAAATGAACGAATTCTTCTTGAGGTATTGTAGACTAGGTCAGATCAATGTGACCCGACTAGCTAGAGTTACATAAAGATGCATATTTAAATCAGTTTGAATTTACATCTTGTGAAACTCGCCAGTCATGTCACAAAGATAAGATGACCATAGCTCCGTTACTGGAAACATAGAAAGAGTTAGTAAACTCTTGGGATGATACATGTTGATGTATGTAGGTCCCCAGTCTACACATGCCAAGACTGGTTCTTTGTACCTCATTACATTCTCTGATAAATCTCTCAAGATTCAGACATATGTTCCTGTTGAAACACAAGTCCGAACCTTTTGAGATATTCACAGAATATAAGTTAGAAATAGAGAACCAAAATACGGGTATAAGTATTATATCCTTTGATGTGATCAAGGAGGAGAATACTAGAGCACGGAATTCCTGGACTATTCTAAAGGAGAATGAGATTCTCTCTCAGCATTACTCCTCCGTATACACCATGGCACGATGGTATATCGGGGCGGAGCAATCACACCCTATGTGATAAGGTGTGCTCTATGATGAGTACTACTGAGTTACCTTTTTCCTTTTTGGGAGTTATGCACTTGAGAAGTTGCATACCTATTGAATTGGGTTCCAATCAAATCTATTGCCTACCATTTCATATATGATATGGAAAGGGAAGAGCCCATATCTTAAGTTAGTTAAGATTTGGGGTTGTCCGGGCTATGTCTGAAAAGCAAAATCCGGACAAGCTCGAGGCAAGGTCTGTAATGTAGAACTGGAAAGGTTCCAGCTATACAAACTGCAGCTGATGATTTAATAGAACCAAGGATTCAGTAGATTCCAACGAACCTCAGCCTCTCCGCCGATCTAGTAGGGTTCCTCACCCACCTGAGAGATACTTCGGTTTCTCTATGACAGTGGGAGCGAGGATTGCATCATGAGATGATGACCCAACTAGTTTCGAGCAGGCCATCGAGAGTAAGACTCTGTAAGAATGGCTGGATGTTTAGTGATCTGAGATGGAATCCATGTACACCAATAAAGTATGGACTTTGGTTGCAATATCGGAAGGGTTAAATCCCCATCAGGAGCAAGTATATCTTGAGAAGATTACTTGGTGTAGATGGAAAAGTTGAGACTTTCAAAGCTAGACTTGTTAAAGTTTTTCGTCATCGACCAGGCGTGGATCATGATGAAACCTTTTCAAGTGACTATGCTTAAGTCCATCCAGATCCTACTTGTCACGGCTACATACCATGACTACGATATCTGGTGGTTGGGTGTCATGACTGCTTTTCTAAATGATGTTTTAGAAGAGTGCGTCTATAAGTACACAGCCAGAGGGCTTCGTAGACAGTGGGAGCAGCGGAAACGTGTGCAAGATGCTTTATAGGATAAAGCAGGCATCGCGGAGTTGGAACATCTGTTTTGATAGATTAGTCAAAGAGTTTGACATCATCAAAATGGTAGATGAACCTTGTATAAACAAAAAGGTAGTAGGGAGTATAAAGACAATCCTCGTAGAGTACGTGGATAACATACTCTTGATAGGGAAGGAGTTTCCTATGCTATGCTCGGTCAATCTCCGCTTATCACAATGATTCTCCGTGTAGGATCAAAATGATACCTCCTAAATCCTGGGCTTTGGATCTATGAGATAGATCTAAATAGATGTTAGGATACTCACTAGTTGTAGTGAGATGGTATCAGTTGATCCTGGGGAAAATCACTGGAAGTGTTCCAGGGTGATAAAGACGACTGAATGTCAGTCACAGGCATTGTCTATACCCTCAGTAAAGGGACGGTATGTTGGAAGAGTTCCAAGCCAGATACCATGACATAATAGACGATAAAGGCTGGATACATCGCTACTTATGATGCTACCAAAGAGGCAGTCTGGGTGTATATTGGTTCATGAGATGAACTACGTTCCTACCATTGTGAGACAATGGAGTTGTGGCTTATGCCAAGGAACGTTCGTCCCATCAGTGATCCAGACATATTCTAAGGCAGTGTCACCTGATCATGGAGTTGGTTGATCTCCAAGGGGATCGAGGTTAGGAGAGTAGACTCAGAGGACAACACAGCGGATCCACTCACAAAGGCCTGTTCCCAGAGAGAGACTTTTATGGGATGGTTGAGTTTGAGATACTGCAACCACTGCTATAGATGGCCCTAGTGCAAGTGGGAGATTGTTAGTTATATGTATGCCCTAGAGGCCATTACTATACATTGGATGTATATTGTAGTGGATGCTTGGACATATATAGGGAGGACTTTCTTGCTCGACATGATAGTATGCTATCTGGTTGATCTTTACCTTAACGTGTACACAGATTGTCTCTCTATTACATGTTGGTAAAGCCCTTAGGATCTGTACTTGACTACCTGGACTATGATGCGGATCATACTAGTGGGGACATGGTAGTCCATAAGTACATCCTTCAAAGTCCCTAGTCGTGGGTGTATCGAGACGGGGCATCGATATACCAGAGTAGACTAGCGTATACCTTCTCGACCCATACAGATGGGCGATGGATGATCCCATATCCATCGGTGTTTGACATCGGAGATGATATACGGGTGCTCAGTAGAGACTGGGTACACTGGACGGACTCGCCGAGAACTCCCAGATGGTATTATACCTCACGTCAGATGGCAGTTCTCTGGTGACACTGGTACAGAGTAGTCTGTTGACCCGAGATCGTCATAGAGTCTTGTGTGGTTCCCACTGTGCTTTGATTTCCATCTTCCCACGTCCAAGAGGGGGTGCAAAACGGTGGTTTTTGGGTACAGTCCCGAGTCACATGGAGGCAATGAGCGATAGGAGGGGATTCGTCTCTCCCGGTATAGGGAGTTGATGTTGCGCTGTGTTCGATTGGCAATAACAGGAAGTCCCTGGCCAGGGCTGATCAGAGAATTGCTGGTAAGTGTTACCAGTGGTTTCTCGACCCGTTATGAGCCTCATATCGACACGACTTATCGAGCTATTGGGGTCTGACGTTTACCACCCCTAGGCGAGATATGCGACATATCAGACGATCAGACCGGACTGTACGGTAGTGTTACTGGTTAGATTCAATGGAGTGTGAGCGGGCTTGCTCGTCGATCTTCAGATCGCTCAATACCCGGGTGGCCGTTACGTTTAGCAGACCGCTTGCGGCTTGTGGGTGTTTGATATGATCATCATCTGCTGCCGGCGTATTGACGAGTCTTTAGAGTCCTACACAGAGGTTTCCTGGCTCAAGCGAAACGAAATAGGAGCGCATATGAGATATGTGCGGGACCAAGAATAATGCGTGTATGTGATACTGTATTCCATTCTCGCGATGAATGTATCGAATGGTTGTATGCGATATAACCTAGTTATCGATTCAAGCGTTGATTCGATAAGCCGATACATTGTATACTAGTCGGTTGTGTGCGACATGACCGGATCATTGAATCAAGTGTTGATTTAATGATTTAATGTATAATTATATATTTGATATATTACTTTGCATTAACTAGTATTGGTTCACTTTAAATGGATTTTTTCTCACTCGGGTGTGCGCATTACATATGCGATATGATTTTGTGCACTTGATTGTATCATGTTTGATGATACATGTTTACTTGTGTTTTGTGTAAAGTTTAAACCATGGTTATGTAATGGTTAGGGTTTACATTTTCATATCTATTTATTTATTCATTTATTCATTTTGGAAAATGAAAAGCAAATGAGAAAATGGTGGCTTCTTTTGTTTTGTTCATGAAGCTTCAAGAAGACTTTGACCAAGTGACCATTTTGTCTCATGCTTAACCCTAACCATCCCACTAACCATGATTTATTCTCTACACTTGACCATGGTTCAATGATGATAAGTATTCTTTTTACTTTTCATTTTAATTGAACTTATCATATCATTTTTCTTCTTCTTCTTCCTTGAACTCAAGAAGAAAAGCTTAGGTCATCAATGGTGATTGATGATAAAGAGTGAGAAATCCAATTCTAAATTGAACCCACTTCCTATTTCTTCATCCTCTACCTCTTGCCAAGTAGTAGAGTGTGTTTTCTTCACAAGTTTCTTGACTTGGTGAAGTCGGAGCTTGATTTAGCGATGCCTCGACGTAGATCATCTTCGGCATGGACATCGACGACCTAGCTCGCCTATTCTCCGATGAAGTCGACGCTAGAGCCCGGATTTGATTTGGACAGCGGAGAGGACCTCATCTCGGAGCCGTGGAGGTGGAGGACCGGATCTACAAAGGTTGTATTTCCGTTTCCCATTAGTTAATTGTTAACTAGTTTACTTTTTGCCTAGTTTTCTAGCAAACGATCCGTAGTCGGGTCTCTCGTCACCCGTAAAATTTTATATTGGCATGTTCGATGCCTTGTGAGACCTCATTAGGGTGCCTAGGAACCCTACATTGTTGAATTACCCGACTTGATATTGAAAAGTGTTTTCGATAATGAGACTAAAATGCGGGGTTTATAATTGTTAGGCATGCAATGTCTGAGGAATTCATTTGATTAGGAATGCGATGTCTAAAGAGGATGCGGATTCCAACTGTTGTAGTTTTACACTTTCTTTTCTGTGACCGTAAGTGTAATATGTGATATCGCCGGTTTCGTTGCTATATGTCAACGACAATTGGGATACGCATGTTTACTTACGTTGATGGCATGTGATGTTATGTGTTGCTGGATATGTTATATTGGATAGTCGTGTTTGAATAGCCGGGGGTTTTATGTGAGATGAGTGTTTTTCATTTTCATTCATGTAAAAAAACTTGTATGTAATATTCTTTTATTGGGGCACATCCAGGTTGCGGAAGATGTCACTGTTTGTATATTATTTACTTTTCCGCACTAGGATAGACCCAAGGAGGGGAGCACAAGTAACCGGGTTCGAGAGTCCAGTGGGAGACCAACTCGAGGAGTCGAGTCCGGGTCTCCTAACTCTAGAATTGGTAGGGTTGCTTGCCGCTCTCGTAGGGGTCTAGGGATGTGGGTTTGGCTATTCATCGCGATCGTGGAATCCGTGTTTTATACTGGCTCGTATTGTAAACACGGACGTCCTAGTATATCCAATATTTCATATGATTCTTCTGCTGCGATATCTGTGATGTGATCATTTGATGTTCTGTGATAAATGCTGTATATAGTATATATGATATATTATATAGGCTTTACTTATGTTTTACACCCGCGCTAGCCCTGCCTCGCTCTGCCGTTAGTTAACTAACCTAACGGTGCACGAGGGGACATCGAGGCGAATGCGGATGGCATAAGTGTACGTCGTATTTATCTGTGATGTTTAGGTGATTAAATGATGGGACTTCATTAATGTGATTAATGAAATAAAAGAAACCTAAGATGTTGTGGAATCGAATTTTCAAAAACAGGTAGCTACATTTCTTGCTTTGCATCGTGGTGTTCCTTGTAGAACATCCTGCACCTTATTCGATAAGCAAAGGACCGAGATCCCTTCACTGGGAGTGACTCCTTTAGCAATAACTGGCAGATGCTACAACCCTCGGTTTGTCTTTTGATTGCTTCTATAGTTTTTGCTTTGCACAGTGATATATATGATATATCCCGCTCCTCATTCGACGAGGAAAGGACCGACGATCCCTTCACCGGGAGTGACTCCTTTAGCAAAACTAGAAAAGCCTCAAAAACACTCCATTTCAAAATTCATTCGATCCTACAACGATATCAAGTTCATTACGCAATAGGTTTTCAGAAAAACCTGTCATAGCCCTCCGTCATTTCAGATAAGTCCTGCTTAGTATTCGTGCTGCGTTTGTTGACCTTGTCAAGGCGCAGTGTGCGGTAGCTAACCAGTATTTATCTGCTTTTGCATATGATGCAGATTGGGTTAGGGTAGTCGTGCGGCCTTGTTGACCTTGTCAAGGGTCGTGCGGGTGGGTTTGATTCAATCAAGAAATGACGGGTCGAACATGACTTACAGTCTATGGTTTGTTGACCTTGTCAAGGTCATAGATCGTTTGGGGCAAAATATTATCGGGAATTTCAAGTGTTGAAATTTGCAATGAGATTGCATACCTTCTATGAGATAGTTGGATCCCGATACCCACTGCGAGTAATTGTTACTCCTGGGAGAGTTTTACACATTACAATAAGCCGATCAAGTAGGTGTCTAGAAAGGTGTCAACGGGGTTACGCCTCTGGGAAAACGAGGTTTACTTTAACTAGGTCCGTGCGAAAGCACGGGGAACCTCCCTCAAAGTACCGACACTGGCCTCGCTGAAAGATTGGCGAACTTGTAGCGTGTAATTAATCTTGGCTAGTCTTTCCTTTTAGGGTTTGAAGGAAGATTTGATAAAAACAGTGGGAGCCATCCTGATTAGATAAAATAATAACCAATCTGATCTTGCAAGAGCGCACGCTGATTGTTTTCTTCTCTCTCTCTCTCCAGGTAGCGACCATGTCACGCTTTAATCAAGATAATAAAACGGATATATTGACCGAACCCGCTTGTTATACTAAGCTGGGGAACGTTGGTCCCGCTCCAACTTATAATTGTTATAAGACAGAGCAGGAAATTGGGGAATACCAGGATTCCCCTGCCGCCCAAACGAAGAAAGTACATATGATGCATCTCTTTCCGGTGTGTTCATTACAAAGAACTGTTTCTCAGTATCCTCTGCGTCCTGGGTATTTGATACAGGATCAGGATCCCAGATATGTAATCTGTTACATAGGGGTACAAAAAGGTAGAGAACTGAGAACGGGTGATAAGTTTCATGAGACAAAAAACGGTGCAAGTGTTGCAGCCAGGTCTGTTGGTCACTGTCACCCTGTATTACCAATACATTGATTCTGAACAAATGTCATTAGATACCGAACCTGATATACGAAATCATATCAGTCTCTTTATTTATTAAAGTAGGATATAATTTTGTATTGATGGATAATGTTTTGAACATTTCCTATATCAAAGGTTGATCGGTTCAGGCACGTTATCTAAAAGCATTAACGTTCTAAATCAAACTACAGTTTCTTAGTATACGGAACACACACAAGAGGAAGAGTTCAGAAATGAACGAATCCTTCTTGAGGCATTGTAGACTAGGTCATATCAATGCGACCCGACTGGCTGAACTTACATATAGATGCATATTTAAATCAGTTTGAATATACATCTTGTGAAAAACTTGCTGGTCATGTCACAAAGATAAGATGACCATAGCTCTGTTTACTGGAAACAGAGAAAGAGTATGTGAACTCTTGGGATGATACATGTTGATGTATGTAGGTCTCCTGTCTACACATGCCAAGACCGGTTCTTTGTACTTCATTACATTCTCTGATGATCTCTTTAGATTCAGACATATATTCTTGTTGAAACACAAGTCCGAACCTATTGAGATATTCACAGAATATAAGTTAGAAGTAGAGAACCAATACGGATAAAAGTATTATGTCCTTTGATGAGATCAAGAAGGAGAATACTTGAGCACGGAAATCCTGGACTATTCTAAAGGAGAATGAGATTCTCTCTCAGCATTACTCCTCCGCATACACCATAGCACGATGGTAAATCGGGGTAGAGCAATAGCACCCTATGTGATATGGTGTGCTTTATGATGAGTACTACTGAGTTTCCTGTTTCCTTTTGGGAGTTATGCACTTATGAAGTTGCATACCTATTGAATAGGGATCTGATCAAATCAGTAGCCTACCACTTCATATGTGATATGGAAAGGGAAGAGCCCATATCTTAAGTTAGTTAAGATTTGGGATTGTCCTTCCTATGTCTAAAAGCAAAATCCGGACAAGCTCGAGGCAAGGTCTGTTATGTAGAACTGGAAATGTTCCAGCTATACAAACTGCAGTTGATGATTTGGTAGAACCGAAGGATTCAATAGTAACCAACGAACCTCAGCTTCTCCGCCGATCTAGTAGGGTTCCTCACCCACCTGAGAGTTACTTCGGTTTCTCTATGACAGTGGGAGCGAGGATTGCATCATGAGATGATGACCCAACTAGTTTTGAGCTGGCCATCAGGAGTGAGACTCTGTAAGAATGGCTGGATGTTTATCGATCTTAGATGGAATCCTTATACACCAACAAAGTATGGACTTTAGTTGCTTTATCTGAAGGGTTAAATCCCCATCAGGAGCAAGTATATCTTGAGAAGATTACTTGGTGTACATGGAAAAGTTGAGACTTTCAAAGCTAGACTTGTTAAAGGTTTTCGTCATCGACCAGGCATGGATAATGATGAAACCTTTTTCCAGTGCCTATGCTTAAGTCCATCCAGATCCTACTTGCCACGGCTACATACCATGACTATGATATCTGGCGGTTGGGTGCCATGACTGCTTTTCTAAATGATGTTTTAGAAGAGAATGTCTATAAGTACACAGCCAGAGGGCTTCGTAAATAGTTGGAGCAGCGGAAACGTGTGCAAGATGTTTTATCTGATGAAGCAGGCATCGCGGAGTTGGAACAACTATTTTGATGAGTTAGTAAAACGGTTTGACATCATCAAAATGGTAGATGAACCTTGTATATATAAAAAGGTAGTAGGGAGTATGGTAGTGATCCTCGTAGAGTACGTGGATGACATACTCTTGATAGGGAAGGAGTTTCCTATGCTACGCTCGGTCAATCTCCGCTTATCACAAGGATTCTCCATATAGGATCAAAGTGATACCTACCAAAATCGTGGGTTTTGGATCTAGGTGATAGATCTAATTGGATGTTAAGATACTCACTAGATGTAGTGAGATGGTATCAATTGATCCTGGGGAGAATCACTGGAAGGGTTTCAGGGTGATAAGGATGACTGAAAGTCAGTCACAGGCATTGTCTTTACCCTCAGTTAAGGGACGGTATGTTGGAAGAGTTCCAAGCTAGATACCGTGACATACTAGACGATAAAGGCTGGATACATCGCTACTTAAGATGGTACCAAAGAGGAAGTCTGGGTGTATATTGGTTCATGAGATGAACTAGGTTCCTACCATTGTGTGACAATGGAGTTGTGGCTTATGCCAAGGAACGTCGGTCCTATCAGTGACCCAGACGTATTCTGAAGCAGCATCACCTGATCATGGAGATAGCTGATCACCATGGTGATCGAGGTTAGGAGAGTAGACTCAGAGGACAACACAGCGGATCCACTCACAAAGGCCTTTTCCCAGAGAGAGACTTTTATGGGATGGTTGAGTATGAGATACTGCAACCACTGCTACAGATGATCCTAGTGCAAGTGGGAGATTGCTAGTTATATGTATGCCCTAGAGGCCATTACTGTACATAGGATGTATATTGTAGAGGATGCTGGGACATATATAGGGAGGACTTTCTTGCTCAACATGATAGTATGCTATCTGGTTACTCTTTGCCTTAACGTGTATACTGATTGTCTCTCTGTTACATGTTGGTAAAGCCCTTAGGATGTGTACTTGACTACCTAGATTATGATGCGGATCATACTAGTGGGGACATGGTAGTCCATAAGTACATCTTTCAAGGTCCCTAGTCGAGGGTGTATCGAGACGGGGCATCGATATACCATAGTAGACTAGCGTATACCTTCTCGACCCATACAGATGGGCGATGGATGATCCCATATCCATTGGTGTTTGACATCAAGAATGATATACGGGTGCTCAGTAGAGACTGGGTACACTGGACGGACTCGCCGAGAACTCCCAGATGGTATTATACCTTACGTCAGATGGCAGTTCTCTGGTGACACTGGTACAGGTTAGTCTGTAGACCCGAGATCGTCATAGAGTCTTGTGTGATTCCTGTTGTGCTTTGATTTCCACCTTACCACGTCCAAGAGGGCGTGCAAAACGGTGGTTTTTGGGTACAGTCCCGAATCACATTGAGGCAATGAGCGATAGGAGGGGATTCGTCTCTCCCGGTATAGGGAGTTGATGTTGCGCTGTGTTCGATTGGCTATAACCGGAAATCCCTGGCCAGGTTTCTGAGATTTACTGGTAAGTGTTACCAGTAGTATCTCGAACTGTTATAGACCTCATATCGACACGACTTATCGAGCTACTGGGGTCTGACGTTTACCACCCCTAGGTGAGATATGCGACATATCAGACGAACAGACCAGACTGTACGGTAAGTGTTACTGGTTGGATTCACAGGAGTGTGAGCGGGCTTGCTCGTCGATCTTCTGATCGCTCAATACCCGGGTGGCCGTTACGTTTAGCAGACCGCTTGTGGCTTGTGGGTGTTTGATATGATCATCACCTGCTGCCGGCGTATTGACGAGTCTTTAGAGTCCTACACAGAGGTTTCCTGGCTCAAGCGAAACGAAATAGGAGCGCATATGAGATATGTGCGGGACCGAGAATAATGCGTGTGTGTGATACCGTATTCTATTCTCGCGATGAATGTATCGATTGGTTGTATGCGATATAACCTGGTTATCGAATTGAGAATTGATTCGATAAGTCAATACATTGGATATTAGTCGGTCATATGCGATGTGACCGGATCGTTAAATCAAGTGTTGATTTAATGATTTAATGTATAATTATATATTTGATATATTACTTTACATTAACTAATATTGGTTCACTTAAGATGTTTTTCTCACTTGTTTGTGCACATTGTATATGTGATATATTTTTGTGCACAAGATTGTATCATGTTTGATGATACATGCAAACTTGGGTGTGTATGATTAAACCATGATTAAGTTAATGGTTAGGGTTTGATTTACTTATTTATTTATTTCTTTTCATTTATATTTGGACAAGAAATGAAATGGTTGCTACTTTTGTTTTTTGTTGAAGCTTCATGAAGCTTTGAAAGCTTGACCATTTTTTTTCTTTCCTTAACCCTAACCATTCACCTAACCCTAGTTTATTCTCTACACTTAACCATGGTTGCATTATGATAACCATCACTTGTTTTTCTATTATTGATAATTCTTTTTCTTTCTTCTTCTTCATCTTCTTCATGAAGAGAAGAAACCATGGCTAGAAAAATCTAAGTGATGATTCCAAGTGATAAATCCAAAGTGAACCCACTTCCTATTTCTTCATCCTCTACCACTTGCCAAGTAGTATAGGGTGTTTTCTTCACAAGTTTCATGACTTGGTGAAGTTGGAGCTTGATCTTGAGTTGCCTCGACGTAGATCATCTTCGGCATCGAAGTCGGCGACCTAGCCCGCCCATTTCTCCGATGAAGCCGACGCTAGAGCCTGGGATCCGATGATCGCAGCGAGGGGACATCATCACGGAGCTATGGAGGTGGAGGACCGGATCTACAAAGATTGTTTTTTCCTTTCACTTAGTGCTAAAGCAGTTTAGTAGCTTGTAGTTTCGCCTAATCTCTAGTTAACGATCGCATTAGGGTTTCTCGGCACCGGAATTTTTTGAATTTGGCATGGTTGATGCCTTGTGAGACCTCATTAGTGTGCCTAGGAACCCTACAATAATACCATCCAGGAGTTCTCGGCGAGTACTTTCAGTGTACCCAGTCTCCACTGAGCACCCGTACACCATCTTTCATGTCCAATACCAATGGATATAGGATCATCCATCGCCAATTATATGGGTCAAGATGCGTATACGCAGGCCTACTCTGGAGTATCGATGCCATGTCTCGATTCACCCTCAACTAGGAACAGTTATTGGATGTACTCGTAGACTAACCTGGCCCCACTAGTATGATATGTATCATAGTATTAGTAGTCGAGTACATATCCTAAGGGCTTTATCAACACGTGATCACAAAACAGTATTTGTTAACATGTTAAGATAAAGTGAAACCATATAGCATACTATCATATCGAGCAAGAAAGTCCTCTCTATATATATCCAAGCATCCACTATAATATACATCATATGTACAACAATGGCCTCTAGGGCATACATATAACTAACACACTTAGCAAGAGGAGCTTTAGGAGATCATGGTTTTAGTGTTAGCGAGATTTGAAGAAAGGACTTTAGTGGATTTCTTAGTCACGAAACCCTAGAGTAAAGATTTGCATACACGCACATACACATACTCGCATACATTTACTTCCTTGTGCGTATTGGGGACACATATATATATTGGTATTCTTATGCTTGGATGATGAGGATGTTATATGATACTTAGGAATGAGTCGATATGATCGGGCATGATGCCGTGAGATATTTAATGTGTGACCGAGATATGTCATGATGTTATAGCGGATCGTTGGACGACGATACCTTGTGGATGATGATATATATATGATAGTTGACATGTGGTCGAGATATGAGATAAGATATGTTAAGATATTTATAATGGATCGCTTGGGCGATGTATACTTCTATATGATGATATGTGTTGATGACATCGGATTGTATGAGGCTGTAGATCAATAGCCAGATCATGATTATTGTTGATGATATTAGTAGTGTACTAGATTTAGATCTGTACCCCTGCTCATGATATGTGATGATGTGGAAACTAGATGAATAATGAGATAAATGTGATATTTGACCCGTACCCAGATTTAGGATGACGTACGATAGATTTACCGTACGAGATATAGTTATGAGGATAGATCCACACTCTTGACTCGAGAATGTCATGTTATTTAATGTATCGTACGTAATACTATTGAGGCGAGATCACCGACTACTAGATATATATATAGATCGACTCAGACTTGGGTGGATTTCCTTACCCTTTTGACTGGGCTCGAGTCATACACTTTTTCAAAAGTAGAGAATCGTGAGTATTTAAATACCAAACTGTATGACTCGTATATTGGGCAGGTATATTTTTCAGTATTGCTGTTACTACATCGCTTTCTGTATATTCATGATGTTTCATTGCATTACATGCTTGTGCATATGTTATCTGTAATTATCTTGAAACCGTGCTGTCAGGACACCAGCACCATTACCGATGATGCGTATGTTACACGTACACCTGCTTTCCGGCTCACTCATATCATCATCGGTAATTGCCATGTCGCGTACTCTTTAGAAAATACTATTCATTGACATAGCTGGCTGGTTGATAGTTGCAACATGTTATAACTTTCCTATGCTAGTTTAACTATTGCATTTATTGCATGATATCAGATGCATTCATATATTCATTGGTCATGTAGTATTATGGAAATTTATGCCGGTATTCACTATTTATTGATATCATGATTTTTATGATTCCGGATCCTTCCTGAGATTTCTGGATTTGGAAACCACATATGAAAGTTTTATAAACAGATGATTTGTTTTAAAGAGATTGATGCGGTTTTCCTTGATATGATGCGTATTGTCCACCATGATGTTTTCTTAGTTCTGAGATGTTTTCGAGACCCGATTCGAGGAGTTGGATGAACCATCTCGGGTACATGGTGGGCCCTGTAAGGTACCCTGGGGCAGTAAGCTCGAGTTGTAGACGATGAGCCCGGCAGAGACAGACTGCCTACCGGTGATTTTACCTGGCGCGGAGGATATCCGGAGGATACCGTTCGTGGTCGTGTGATTGATGATATGGGCCGATCCGGACTGACGGAGCCCGAGTTATTGAGATATTGAGACTTGAGACACTGAGATATTGAGATTTGATGATACAGGCCAGTCCGGATAGCCGGAGCCTGAGGTATTGAGATACTGAGATTTATGTTTTGTGTCGATACTGGACACTGTTTTATCTGCCGATTTCATTGATGATACGCGATTTATATACATACAGAAATCTCATTAAATAAAGAAAAGAGTTGTCTCATTCACGATGTATTCTGTTTCATTTGTAATGCATTCATGCATCATATATCTGATATGTTGCTATCTGAGGTACTGACACGAGCATGTAGTATTACACTTATATATAGATGGACCAGGATATTTATTTGAGGATATTACTTGATATGACCTAGGATAGCGTCATGCATGCGATTTCTACTCGTAGATGTTTTCTATTCACGAGTTGGCAACTCACCCCCGTTGTGCCACAGTTTCTTGCAGGTTTTGCCGTACAGGTTTCATTGCGCTTTTGCTGGCACACTGTTCCTTCCGGGTGATTGCTTTGGTAGGTGGGTTCTTTTGCATCAGGACCACCATTGTATATTTGTTATTTCGGTTGTATCTAGTAAAACTCCATCAACCTGACTTGTATTATTTGATAGAAATAGAAGACCAGTGTATATTCTTTCGACCTTAGAGTCGCGCACTGTATTATATGATTTTCTCTGGTTTTCTTGATGATGTTGGATTTTTATCCTGAGTTTGATCATCGCCTTTCGGCGTTGTATATTATATTGCTTACGTGGTTGTGACCGTCAATTGACGAAGAGCTAGCTCCCGCTTGGGGATGCCCTTATTCATTATATATGCTTTATTAGGTTTGTACCACCCGTTTGGGGTCAGTTTTTACAAAGAAAACTCTGCCGAAATTTTCAGAAAAGACTTGAGATTTTAAAAATGCATACATCGGCTTATGTTGTTAAACTTCTTGCTATAAAATTGGTTTTTCCTTCACTCTACTGCTTTACATGGTTTGGATTTCTGGGTTTTGGCTTACTTAGATTACGTACGCCTCGAGACGTTTCGTAGTTTAAGTGCCGGTCATGTTCCATACTTTTCGAGTCGTGACATCTACACTGGTATATCAATGCCCTGTCTCGATACACCTACGACTAGGAACATTTGAAGGATGTATTTACCGACTACTCTGTCCCCACTAGTATGATTTGCATCATAATCTTGGTAGTCAAGTACTCATCCTAAGGGCTTTATCAACATGTAACATAGAGACAATCAGTGTACATGTTAAGATAAAGAGCAACCAGATAGCATACTATCATGTCGAGCAAGAAAGTCCTCCGTATATATGTCCAAGCATCCACTACAATATACATCGTATGTACAGTAACGGCCTCTAGGGCATACATATAACTAACAATCTTCCACTTGCACTAGGGCCATCTGTTGTAGTATCTCATACCCAACAATCAGCAGTGGTTGTAGTATCTCATACTCAACCATCCCATAAAAGTCCCTCCTAGGAAAAGGCCTTTGTGAGTGGATCCGCCGTGTTAACCTCTAAGTCTACTCTCCTATCCTCGATCTCACTGGAGATCATCCATCTCTATGATCAGGTGATACTGTCTAAGAATATGTCTGGATCACTGATGGGACGAGGGTTCCTAGGCCTAAGCCACAACTCCATTGTCATACAATGGTAGGAACAAAGTTCATCTCATGAACTTATATACACCCAGACTGCCTCTTTGGTAGCATCGTAGGTAGTGATATATCCTGCCTTTATCGTCTAGTTTGCCACGGTATCTAGCTTGGAACTCTTCCAACATACCGTCCATCCACTGAGGGTAAAGACAATGCCTGTGACTGACATTCAGTCGAGCTTACCACCCAGGAAACTATCCAGTGATTCTCCCCAGGATCGATTGATACCATCTCAGTACACCTAGTGAGAATCCTAATATCCACTTAGATCAATCTCATAGATCCAAAACCAAGGATTTTAGGAAGTATCACCTTGATCCTACATGGAGAATCAATGTGAGAAGAGGAGATTGACCGACTATAGCATAGGAAACTCCTTTCCTATCAAGATTATGTTATCCACGTACATTACGAGGAAGACCACCTTACTCTCAACTACCTTTTTGTATATATAAGGTTCATCTACCATTTTGATGAAGTCAAACTCTTTGACTACCACATCAAAACAGACGTTCCAACTCCGCGATGCCTGCTTTAACTCATAAAGCAACTTGCACACGTTTCCGCTGCTCCCACTGTCTATAAAGCCCTCTGGCTGTGTACTTATAGACGCTCTCTTCTAAATCACTATGTAAAAAAGCAGTCATGACACCCAACTGCCAGATTTCGTAGTCATAGTATGTAGCAATGGCAAGTAGGATCCGGATGGACTTAAGCATAAGCACTAGAAAAGGTTTCATCATTATCAACACCTGGTTGATGACGAGAACCTTTTGCAAGAAGTCTTAGCTTTGAAAGTCTCAACTTTTCCATGTACACCAACTAATCTTCTCAAGATATACTTGCACCTGATGGGAATTTAACCCATCAGATAAAGCAACCAAAGTCCATACTTTGTTGGTGTATATGGATTCCATCTCAGATCGCTTAGCATCCAGCCATTCTTACAGAGACACCACTCTTGATAGCCTACTCAAAATTAGTTGGGTCATCATCTCATGATGCAATCCTCACTCCCACTGTCATTGAGAAAATCGAAGTATCTCTCAAGTGGATGAGGAACCCTACTAGATCGGCGGAGAGGCTGGGGTTCTTCGGGAACTATTGAATCCTCCGGTTCTACCAAATCATCGGCTGTAATTTGTATAGATGGAACTCCTTCTAGTTCTACCTCATGACCAGTAATTTCTTCACAAGAAATTCCCTTTCCAAAAGGTGGCATGCTGAGAAACAAAACACCTTTTTCTCCTCAGTGTGGTAGAACATATTCCCTTGCGAATGCTTGGGATATCCAACAAACTTCCACAGAACTGACCTTGCCTCGAGCTTGTCCGGATTTTGCTTTTGACATAGGCCGGACGACCCCAAATCTTAACTTCCTTAAGAGATGGGATCTTCCCGTACCATATCACATATGGAGTGGTAGGCACCTGATTTGGTTGGAACCCTATTCAATAGGTATGCAGCTTCATCAAGCGCATAACCCCCAAAAGGAAACAGGAAACTCAGTAGTACTCATCATAGAGCACACCATATCACATAGGGTGCGATTGCTCCGCCCCGATACACCTACTCTACTGTGGTGTATTCGGAGGAATAATGCTGAGAGAGAATCTCATTCCCTTTTAGAATAGTCCAGGAATTCTGTTGGAGATAGTGCCCTCAGAGTCAATTATTAGGTCACAGGTACATGATTGTAATGATTGATGGAGGACCTATCCCGGTAGGACAGTCTTACTCGAGATGATAGTATGCTATCTGGTTTACCTTTATCATCGTGTACTGCTTTAAGTGACCTGACACGTCGCTATTACACGTTGATAGAGCCCCTAGGATTCTTGCTTGACCACCAGCAGTATGAGGGCGATCATATAAGTGGGAGCTGGGGGTCTATAAGCATATCCTTAAAAAGGTCCCTAGTCGTGAGAGTTTCGAGACAGGGCATCGATTCTCCATAGTAGACTAGTGTATACAGTCGAGACCCCGACGAGGGGCGGTGGCCGGTCTTGTTGGAGTTAGTGCCCTCAGAGTCAATTATTGGATCACAGGCACGTGATTGCAATGATTGAGGGAGGACCTATCCCGGTAGGACAGTCTTACTCGAGATGATAGTATGCTATCTGGTTTATCTTTATCATCGTGTACTGCTTTAGGTGACCTGATATGTCGCTATTACACGTTGATAGAGCCCATAGGATTCTCGCTTGACGGCCAGCAATATGATGGCGATCATATACGTGGGAGCTGGTAGTCTATAAGCACATCCTTAAAAGGTCCCTAGTCGTAGGAGTTTCGAGACAGGGCATCGATACTCCATTAGTAGACTAGTGTATACAGTCGAGACCCCGACGAGGGGCGGTGGCCGGTCTCACAAGCCACTGGTGTCAGTTGGTTCACCTAAGATGTATACAGGTGCTCATTGGGTTATGAGTACACCGGACAGGACTCGCCGGGAACCTGCTAGTTGGTCTTATACCAGACGTCAGATAGCAGTTCCCAGGTGACATGTGTACAGGTTAGTTCATCGACCTGAGATCGTCATTTGTCTCGTGTGAGTTCCCACTGTGCTTTGATTACTACCCTACCACGGCTCAAAGGAGTCGTGCAAACAGGTTTTAGTTGGGTACAGTCCCGAGCCACATGGAGGCAGTGAGCGGATCTGCAGGGGTTCGTCTCTCCCGGTATTGGGGGTGAGGTCGCGCTGTGTCTAGGAGAGCCATTACGCAAAGCCCTCGGCCGAGGCAGGAGATTTACTGGTAGGTATTCCAGTAGTATCTCAGGGCGTTCTGGGCTACGCTCCGACACGACTTGTACCGCTTTTGGGGGTCTGACTTTTACCAACCCCCTAGGCCCGCCATGCGATACTCATAGACGAACGGACCGGACTGTACGGATATTGTCACTGACAGGCTCAGTTGGGTGTCGGGGTGAGCTTCCTCATCGACGTCCCTTTTGGTCAATAGCTGGTGGCCCGTCACGTATTGGCTTATACCTCTGACGTGCCAGTGGTTAAATCCACAGCCATAGTATTGACGAGTCTTTAGAGTCCACCACACTTTCAGTTACTCAGCTTTCGGGCGAAACGCTGTAGAGACCGTATGGAGATATGGCATGGTCCGATCAGATACGTGCGGTATTGCACGGATCAGGAACGGACAGCTTTGTACTAGTGGCCGTATAGTTATATGGCAGGGTTCGATCAGATACGTGCGGTATTGCACGGATCAGGATCGAACGGATTTTACTAGCCGGCTTTGGCTTAAGCCGGTCCTAGTTTAGTACAGTGTAGATTTTGTCTCATTGCATTTGTATCCGGTCGGAATACAGATGCAGGTGTGTATGCACAGTGTCGGGGTTTTCCTGTAATTTATTACAGGACCAGTTTTCTGGAGTTGCCAGTTTGCATTCCGTTCCGGCCGGTTTTCCTTTGTTCTTTCCCGGCCGGACTTTTCCGATGGAGGGGGTAATTTGCAGTTTTGCAAATTACACTTTGTGGGGGGGTTTCTTGTAAAAGTTTGATTATGATAGATATCATTTCTTTCATCCATTGACTTGGTTTTTTAAAGTGAAGTGAAAGGTTATGGTGGCATAGTGTTTTAAGCATGGTTGATGTTTTGTTGACCTTGGATGTGGTCACCCCTCTCTTGCTCCTACACTCACCTCCCTCTTGCTATCATATTATCATTCCTCCACCATTCTCATTCTCACTTGATGATAAGTTTCTCATTTAGAAAAGAAGAAGAAGAAAAAGAAAAGAAGAAGAAGAAAAAGAAAGAGAGAAAGAAAAAGAATGAGAGAGTTCATCTTAGTTTTGTGAGGAATTCTTCATCTCCTTCTTCTTCTTGTTTCGGAAAAATGAAAGCACCATTTTTCCTAACCCCAATCCTCCATCATGGCAACTACAAACCCCAAGTGAGACAACCATCTTCTACACTACATTCTACAGCATATCTTGAGCATGTCGAGTTGCCGGCTTCATGCTCGAGTTGCCTCGGTATTGAGGCGGGAGCCCGTAAAAGACGAAGGCGATGTGGTGCCCCTTCCGGCGAGGAGGCGACAATGTGGAGCCAAGACTTTCCGCGGGAGATCGGGATGATGAAGAGAAGACCGGAGGACTCGGATCACTCGGTATACTTCTCACCCTATCTCTTGTTTGCTAGCGTAGGTTAATGGTTATCGATCCGGGTTTTCTTTGTCCGCGGTAGCGCCGGTTTCCGAGCAAGGAAAATTTTTATTCCGCAATTTGGCCTCGAGTAAGACGGCCGGGGCGCTGCCGTGGCGCAACATGGTATCAGAGCCACGCCATTAACCTTACCTAGCTTCGTTTGATGTGTTTGCGTTTCCGATCGACCGAAATTTCCAAAAACCGTATTTTTATTGCACATCAGTTTCTGTCGAATTTTTTTGAAGTCCAAAAATTTTTCAGGTGGTTTCAGAATGATGTGCAGGGAAATATAAGAGATCTGATAAAATTTGGTACCCTGATTCCTTTCTTTCACCGCGGAAGCGCGGCCAAAGCCTTGCTTTGGCCGCTCTTCCGCCGCGCTTTAAAATCTTTACTGTACCATATTTTTGCAGATTGTCTTGGACATGAAAATGGGGTATTTGGAATATTAAAATTGGGCCCAGGTTTTCTGTGACTGCTACAGTTTTGAGTGGGGGCCCACTTGTTAATTTTTGGTCAATCGGAAAATTTTAAACACATTTTTCACAGTATTTACATTATTTCTGCGACCGTGAATGTCACTCGATCGGTAAATCCGGTCTAACTGCTATAGCCCGGTTAGACGGATTTGCGAACGTGATTTTCACGTTGATGTTCTATGTTTATGCTGTGATGTTGCGGATCGGTCGTGGGGGATAGCCTGGATGCAATGCTAGTACAGCTTTGTTGTATTTTATACATTTGATATTGCGGGGCGAGCGTCCGACATGTGGACTGCCGTCACTGCCTGTTTGTATTATTCTTTTGGGGCACGACCTGGTTGCGGTCGATGTACCCGGTGTATGTATATTTTACATTCTGTACTAGGGTTACCCCGCGGTGGGGTGCACGGATAGCCGGGTTCTGGAGGGCAACGGGCCCGCATCTCAGGGCATTGAGACGGAGGGGGCTTCAGTCCAGGATTGGCGGGCTATTCGCCGCACTCGTAGGGGGTACAGGTTGACCCAGGAGGGGTGCCCAAGTTACCGGATTCCGTGAAGTGCTAGGTGGTCCATTCACGGTGCTGAAGGGGGCTGCCTCGCTTCAGGTTTTGGCGGGTGACTTGCCGCGCCCGTAGGGGTCTAGGATTTCATTGCACAGGCTATCCACACGACCAGGGGAACGTCGGGTTTCAGCAGCGGCTCTGTGAAACCCGGGGCTTCCAGATATCTGTATTGTTCTGTGATGCTGTACATTTCTGTGATGTTGCCTTTTATTCACGCCTTGAGCGAAATACTATATATTGGTATATATATTAGTAGATGTTGTATATGTTTTTCATCCGCGCTAGTCCAGTCCCCGCTCTGCCGTTAGTAAGCTAACCTAACGGGTGATGACGGGACCCAGTGGCGAATGCGGATGGCATATACGTACGTCAGTATATTTTCGTTCTTTGTGGTGTGATCAATTGATGGGACTGCATTGATTCGGATCAATGCAAGTTTAAACAAACCTATTCTGATGTTGTTGGAACAATTTTTCAAAAAAGCTGTTATTGCAAGGACGTTCGCTTTTGTTTTGCATCGTGGTATTCATTTGGAATATCCTGCTCCTCAGTCGACGAGGCAAGGGCCGAGATCCCTTCACCGGGAGTGACCCCTTGGACAGAAGTTTGCGTCAGGGCATTAACTTCACTATAGCCGATTACTTTTGCTTTGCATCGTGGTATTCAGTTGGAATATCCTGCACCTCATTCTACGGGGAAAGAGCCGAGATCCCTTCACCGGGAGTGACCTCTTTAGTAAAGGTTTTCGTCACTATATTTTATAAAAGGCTATGCAGTTCCTTCAACGATATCAAGTTCATTACGTTAAAGGTTTTTCGCCAAAAACCATTCGTAGCCCTCCGTCATTTCTTATGGGTATTATTTAGTATTCGTGCTGCGTTTGTTGACTCCGTCAAGGCGTAGTGTACGGTAGCTAAGTGGTGCTTGTTTGTTGCATAAGTGGGATTGGTTAGGACAGTCGTGCGGCCTTGTTGACTCCGTCAAGGGCACGTACGGGTGGGTTTAATGCAATCCAGATAATGACGGGTTGAACTTGACTAGGACTCTTTGATTTGTTGACTCCGTCAAGGTCACTTGAGTCCTAGGGGTAAAAATCACATCGGGAGTTTCAAAAGAACTGAAACTTGCCAGATATGCGCATACCTTCTGGAGTGTGGTGACGTGAGTGGATTCCGTCACGTTATCATGCGATGATAGTTGGATCCCGATTCCCACTGATGAGTTGGTTTACTCCTCGGGTGATCCCGACTAATTCTTCTTTCAGGTTTGGAGGGGAATTTGAGGTACAGTGGTAGGTTTCCAGATTAGACAAAGTGATAACCATTCTGATCTAGGTTAGAGTGCACGCTGAATGTTTTCTTTTCTCTCTCTTTGGCAGCGACCATTGACCCGACCCTGGACTTTGACTCAGTGACCAAGTTGACCGAACCTTCTTAACACAGGCTTTTGGATTGTCAGAGTTGCAGACCTCATTGCCACTCCTACTTTTACCCTTTTTCTCCAGGACACCCCGTATTACTACGAACGTCCACTTCCATTGGACAAAACCATCGTATGGTTATATACGAACTCGAAGGACTTCGAGGATGGTTTCTGGTTCTGGAGAAAACGGATAGGACTATTCAGTTGTCTTTTCTTTTCACCTCCTCTCAGGTTGCGAGTACTCCTTGGTTTAGGAGTAGTACACCTATTACGCAAATTGGATAGTCTTCTTCCAAACCTTAGGCTGGTGCCGACCGGTAGGGAATGAAGAAAACCAATTAGCATAACGATGGTGTGCAGAAGGTATTAAGTTCAGACAAAGCAAGGGATTAGTAAGAGGGCAAAGTAAATTGCGACTGATATTCACGACCAAACCAAGTATTTCTTCGCCAATCCTAAATCACCTTTGTATTTCTCCAGGACACTCCGTATCACTACGAAGATCCACAGTTTATTGGATACTCCATCGTATGGTTATATACGAACTCGAAAGGAACTAGTTCCAGTTCGGGGATGGATTCTGGTTCAGGAGAAATAAGAATAAAGTACATTCAGGTGTCTTTTATCTTCACCTTCTCTCGCGTTGCGAGTGCTCCTAGGATTAGGACAGTACACCTTTTATGCTTATTGGACAGTCTTCTTCCAAACCATAGGCTGGTGCCGAACGGTAGGGAAGGAAGAAAACCAATTGGCCTAAAGGGGTGTGCAGAAGGTAATGACTAAAGACATATAAAGGGATTTGGAGAGGTGGCAAAGAATTATACGGTTATAGTTGTGAATCTGAGTAATGGTAGAGGCATTACTAGGAATACCAGTATTCCCCACAGAAACATTTCAATGTTTCAGTTTCACTGTGTAATGTTGAAAGAAAACTGATTTCCCGATTAGACACTTACTCCAAGGTATGTATTTACCAGGTTGGATTCTCACATCTGTATGGTTTTACAGATGATGAGTGGGAGTAAGTTATTGGGAATTGGGTGATCGTCCTCATTATATCGGGATTCGTTGTAATCGGTGATATTTGAGGAAGTCACCTGGGTTGTTTGCCGGTCGGCAAATATTTGGTTATGAATATCCGCTGTTGTGCACCAATTTCAAATTGATATATCTGTACGTCTATTTTTATAGAGTGAGATATACTTTTTGATATTATGTCGATGACATTTACCTATATCAGTGGATGGTTAGGTAAGGAGCATTAAACAGCGGTGTAATTCTTCTTAACCATAAGTACAGTTTTCAACCTACGACGCACAGTGAAAGAGTTGTTAGACTCAGCGGACTTATACAGAGTATTGTATGTTGTCCAGTGTCCATTAGGACAGAGGGGTTGGTGCTCGTACTATATTCGGTTTACTTATGACTTCTCTAGATTTTAGACAGCTGTTTCGTGGAAACACAGGGTCTAAGTTTTGAGGAGTTATAGGTATTTGAATAGAGTAGAGAACCAGGTGTAGCAAGTATCGGGATTCTTCAAGGTGATCGAAGATGTAGATACTTATGTATGGTATTCAGTTGATAGTAATGAGAACTTGCTTCTCTTTCAGGTTACTCATAATTGGAAGCATTCCTAAGTTGAGTAACGCTGATCGGCCTCCTTCCATTTAGTTGACATGCACTGGAGATAGTTGCATGATTTGAATCTGGTTCAATTGAATCAGTGCCTCTGGTTCTATATTGGATATAGAACAGTTCATATCTTAACGATGTTAAGGTACGGGGAGTTGTCCAGCTTATGATTAAAACCAGACACTGGACAACTCAAGGCACGTTTCTGTAATGGCTGTTTGTGGGTTGACCCAGGCTATGACGAGGGTTGACTTTCTACCATCTGGCAGATCAATAGAAATATTGTTCTAGACTCGCCACAGTTTTATTAAAAATGGATTTTTTCAAAAACAGAAGTGGGAGTATGGTAGAACTGGAAGTGATTCCAGAACCGCAAACGATTACTGAAGATTTGATAAGGAACCTAAAGATTCAATCTGATTTGACATTCCATTGGCCACTCCGCAGATAAGGTGGGTAACTTCAGGCACCCGAGAGGTACTCCGGTAGCCTCAAGGACGGTGACAGGGAAGTTCTTGTTTACCCACACTTGCCATTGTTGTTGTTCCAGGCTGCGAGACCCGGCAGGAGGATGAGTATAGCGTCGTTCTAAACTAGCTTTAGAAGTGCACGTCTATATGACTCTGGCAGAGGGTTGTCGTAGTCAGTGGGAGCAGCGGAAGCATTGGTGGACTTTGTGCTTATGTCTATTTATAGACTAAAGCAGATATAGCGGAGTTAGATCATCTGTTTCTGATGTGACAGTCATGGGTTTGACGTCATCAGAATAGGGGATGGATCTGTTGAGAAGGTAGTAGGAAGTGATATTCCTATACTACGATCGGTTATACTTTGGTCGTCACACAGTGGTTTCTCCACAAGGGACTTGGATATTATATCAGACATACTGGTTACTAGATCTATGGTTTTAGATCTAGATTTGGGTGGTTTCCCAATCTGGGTATCTTGACAGCATTCTATGAGTATTTAGAATGGACGACTCCTGACACGGTAGTACACCTGCAGTTAATGGAGTCACCCTCTCTAAAGGTGTCTTACAGACTAAAGGGGAGAGGGATACGCATGATTGACAGATCACTTGCTTAGGCAATTGAGTCAATCATGAGATGTCAAGTACCACACCAGATGTTGTTCTTGCAGTAGGTGCAATAAGTTGATATTAATCCAATCCTGGAAAAACAGTCGGAAGCAGTTTTAGAACATAAGTGAATGTTCTAGGGATATGATAACGGCTGCCTCCTTTAGGAGACGGTCATCACTCCAGGCTTCCAAGGTGACATGGACGACAAGGAGGTTGTCAGAGTTGTAGTTCTCCCTCTGACGAGGGACAGTATTTTGGACAGGTGGTCCAAGGCAATACTGAGGGAGGCATGGCGCAGGATACTGATTAAGTTCAGTTGTTGATACAGTCTAAGAAGTTTGGATTTGGAGTTCATTTATGAACTAGGTCCCATCAGACATCCAGACATTCCAAGACAGGTATTACTCATTTCGGGAGATGGTTTTCTCCGCGAACTTGAGATATAGAGAGACATAGAAAGAAACATCATAGCGGATCCACTCACTGAGGCTATTCCTCGAACGCAATAGTTTCACAAACGGGTTTTGTGAGACTGACTAGTAGAGGAGTTGGGTGTTCGGTATCACACGGGCTGTGAGTATGCGACATCGCAATAATTAGCCTTGAGTGCAAGTGGGAGATTGTTGGAGTTAGTGCCCTCAGAGTCAATTATTGGATCACAGGCACGTGATTGCAATGATTGAGGGAGGACCTATCCCGGTAGGACAGTCTTACTCGAGATGATAGTATGCTATCTGGTTTATCTTTATCATCGTGTACTGCTTTAGGTGACCTGATATGTCGCTATTACACGTTGATAGAGCCCATAGGATTCTCGCTTGACGGCCAGCAATATGATGGCGATCATATACGTGGGAGCTGGTAGTCTATAAGCACATCCTTAAAAGGTCCCTAGTCGTAGGAGTTTCGAGACAGGGCATCGATACTCCATTAGTAGACTAGTGTATACAGTCGAGACCCCGACGAGGGGCGGTGGCCGGTCTCACAAGCCACTGGTGTCAGTTGGTTCACCTAAGATGTATACAGGTGCTCATTGGGTTATGAGTACACCGGACAGGACTCGCCGGGAACCTGCTAGTTGGTCTTATACCAGACGTCAGATAGCAGTTCCCAGGTGACATGTGTACAGGTTAGTTCATCGACCTGAGATCGTCATTTGTCTCGTGTGAGTTCCCACTGTGCTTTGATTACTACCCTACCACGGCTCAAAGGAGTCGTGCAAACAGGTTTTAGTTGGGTACAGTCCCGAGCCACATGGAGGCAGTGAGCGGATCTGCAGGGGTTCGTCTCTCCCGGTATTGGGGGTGAGGTCGCGCTGTGTCTAGGAGAGCCATTACGCAAAGCCCTCGGCCGAGGCAGGAGATTTACTGGTAGGTATTCCAGTAGTATCTCAGGGCGTTCTGGGCTACGCTCCGACACGACTTGTACCGCTTTTGGGGGTCTGACTTTTACCAACCCCCTAGGCCCGCCATGCGATACTCATAGACGAACGGACCGGACTGTACGGATATTGTCACTGACAGGCTCAGTTGGGTGTCGGGGTGAGCTTCCTCATCGACGTCCCTTTTGGTCAATAGCTGGTGGCCCGTCACGTATTGGCTTATACCTCTGACGTGCCAGTGGTTAAATCCACAGCCATAGTATTGACGAGTCTTTAGAGTCCACCACACTTTCAGTTACTCAGCTTTCGGGCGAAACGCTGTAGAGACCGTATGGAGATATGGCATGGTCCGATCAGATACGTGCGGTATTGCACGGATCAGGAACGGACAGCTTTGTACTAGTGGCCGTATAGTTATATGGCAGGGTTCGATCAGATACGTGCGGTATTGCACGGATCAGGATCGAACGGATTTTACTAGCCGGCTTTGGCTTAAGCCGGTCCTAGTTTAGTACAGTGTAGATTTTGTCTCATTGCATTTGTATCCGGTCGGAATACAGATGCAGGTGTGTATGCACAGTGTCGGGGTTTTCCTGTAATTTATTACAGGACCAGTTTTCTGGAGTTGCCAGTTTGCATTCCGTTCCGGCCGGTTTTCCTTTGTTCTTTCCCGGCCGGACTTTTCCGATGGAGGGGGTAATTTGCAGTTTTGCAAATTACACTTTGTGGGGGGGTTTCTTGTAAAAGTTTGATTATGATAGATATCATTTCTTTCATCCATTGACTTGGTTTTTTAAAGTGAAGTGAAAGGTTATGGTGGCATAGTGTTTTAAGCATGGTTGATGTTTTGTTGACCTTGGATGTGGTCACCCCTCTCTTGCTCCTACACTCACCTCCCTCTTGCTATCATATTATCATTCCTCCACCATTCTCATTCTCACTTGATGATAAGTTTCTCATTTAGAAAAGAAGAAGAAGAAAAAGAAAAGAAGAAGAAGAAAAAGAAAGAGAGAAAGAAAAAGAATGAGAGAGTTCATCTTAGTTTTGTGAGGAATTCTTCATCTCCTTCTTCTTCTTGTTTCGGAAAAATGAAAGCACCATTTTTCCTAACCCCAATCCTCCATCATGGCAACTACAAACCCCAAGTGAGACAACCATCTTCTACACTACATTCTACAGCATATCTTGAGCATGTCGAGTTGCCGGCTTCATGCTCGAGTTGCCTCGGTATTGAGGCGGGAGCCCGTAAAAGACGAAGGCGATGTGGTGCCCCTTCCGGCGAGGAGGCGACAATGTGGAGCCAAGACTTTCCGCGGGAGATCGGGATGATGAAGAGAAGACCGGAGGACTCGGATCACTCGGTATACTTCTCACCCTATCTCTTGTTTGCTAGCGTAGGTTAATGGTTATCGATCCGGGTTTTCTTTGTCCGCGGTAGCGCCGGTTTCCGAGCAAGGAAAATTTTTATTCCGCAATTTGGCCTCGAGTAAGACGGCCGGGGCGCTGCCGTGGCGCAACAGGTCTCACAAGCCACTGGTGTCAGTTGGATCACCTAAGATGTATATAGGTGCTCATTGGGTTATGAGTACACCGGACAGGACTCGCCGGGAACATGCCAGTTGGTCATATACCAGACGTCAGATGGCAGTTCCCTGGTGACATGTGTGCAGGTTAGTTCATCGACCTGGGGATCGTCATTTGTCTCGTGTGAGTTCCCACTGTACTTTGATTACTACCCTATCACGGCTCAAAGGAGTCGTGCAAACAGGTTTTAGTTGGGTACAGTCCTGAGCCACATGGAGGCAGTGAGCGTATCTTCAGGGGTTCGTCTCTCCCGGTATTGGGGGTGAGGTCGTGCTGTGTCTAGGAGAGCCATTACACGAAGCCCTCGGCCGAGGCAAGGAGATTTACTGGTAGGTATTCCCATAGTATCTCAGGGTGTTCTGGGCTACACTCCGACACGACTTGTACCGCTTTTGGGGGTCTGACTTTTACCAACCCCCTAGGCCCGCCATGCGATACTCATAGACGAACGGACCGGACTGTACGGATATTGTCACTGACAGGCTCAGTAGGGAGTCAGGCTGAGTTCGCTCACAGACGTCCCTTTTGGTCAATACCTGGTAGCCCATTATGTATTGGCTTATACCTCTAACGTGCTAGTGGTTAAATCCACAACCAAGGTGTTGATGAGTCTTTAGAGTCCCCCACATTCAGTTACTCAGCTTTCGGGCGAAAGGTTGTAGAGGCCGTATGGAGATATGGCAAGGTCCGATCAGATACGTGCGGTATTGCACGGATCAGGATCGGACAGTTTGTACTATAGGCCGTATGGATATATGGCAGGGTTCGATCAGATACGTGCGGTATTGCACGGATCAGGATCGAACAGATATTACTGGCCGGCTTTGGTTTAAGCCGGATCCTAGTATAGTACAGTGTAGATTTTGTCTCATTGCATTTGTATTTCGGTCGGAATACAAATGCGGGTGTGTATGCACAGTATCGGGGTTTTCCTGTAATTTATTACGGGACCAGTTTTCTGGAGTTGCCAGTTTGCTTTCCGTTTCGGCCGATTTCCATTGTTCCGTTCATTGGCCGAAGATTGGTGGAGGAGGGTTTATTTGCATTGTTGCAAATAGGCATTAGTGGAGGGGGTTCTTTGCATCTTGTTGCATCATGATGGCTTTCATGATGTGCACCATCCTTTGACATGATTTCTTCATGATGGCATGACTTTTTGAGTCATCATGGTTCATGATGGTTGGACTTTGTGAGGTGATGATGGTGGTGTTGAGTGTTGAGTTTTCCTTACTATCATTTCTTTTGCATGATAGCTTTCCTCTCTCTCTCTTGGGTTTTAGAGGAGAGTGGCTCCCTTTTTTGATTGACTCTCCCACTCTCTCATTCTCTCCACCACCATGTCATGGCCGGCCTCTTGAGGGGGTGGGGCTGTCCCAATTTTGAGAAGGGGGTTTTTGGTTCATTTCATGCTCCAAAAATCCCCAAGTCCCTCCATATAGTTCTTGTATCATTCCTCCACCAAAAAGGCAACTCCACAAACCCCAAATGAGACATATAGATCCACACTACATTCTACAGCAAATCTTGGGCACGTCGAGTAGCCGGCTTCGTGCCCGAGTTGCCTCGGCATTGAGGTGGGAGCCCGTAAAAGAAGTAGGCGATGTGGTGCACTTCCGGCGACGAGGAGGAGACGGGACATTCCGCAGGAGATCGGGACGATGACGAGAAGACCGGAGGACTTGGATCGTCGGTATATCTCTTTCTCATCTTATAGTTAGCTAGGACTAGTTAATGGTTCGATCCGGGTATTAGTGCGCGGCGGTTTGCCAGTTCAGTAAAATTTAAGTTATTCACCGCTTCCGCATTTGGCCGTCGGATTGACGGCCGGGGCGCTGCCGTGCACTTACAGTGGTATCAGAGCCTCGCCATTAACTTAGTCTAGCTTGGTTTAATGTGTTTCCATTTCCGATCGATCAAAAAGTTCCAAAACCGTGTTTTTCAAAGTGACAGTTTTCTGTTGAAATTTTTCAGTCTCGAAAAAATTTTCAGGTTGTATAAAAGTACTGTACAGGAAGTTCTAAGCTCTCTGGAAAAATTCGACAAAGTGATCTTTTAAGTGGAGCGCGGAACCACGGCCAAATCCCACTCCGGGCCGCGGTTCCGCCGCAGTTTGGAATCTTCAGTTGGTCGAAATTTTCCAGTTGGCTTCTGGGCTGGAAACAGGGTTTTTGGAATATTAATATTGGGCCCAGAAATTCTTGATGTGCTGCAGTAACACTTGGGGCCCACTTGTTAAAAATTTGATCGGTCGGATATTTTAAACACATTATTTCACAGTATTTACATTATATCTGCGACCGTGAATGTCACTTGATCGGTAAATCCGGTCTAACTGCTATAGCCCGGTTAGACGGATTTGCGAACGTGACTTTCACGTTGATGTTTTGTTTTTGCTGTGATGTTGCGGATCGGTCGTGGGGGATAGCCTGGATGCAATGCTAGTACAGTTGTGGTTGTATTATGTACATTTGATATTGCGGGGCGAGCGTCCGACATGTGGACTGCCGTCACTGCCTGTTTGTATTATTATTTTGGGGCACGACCTGGTTGCGGTCGATGTACCCGTTGTATGTATATTTTACTTTCTGTACTAGGCTTACCCCGCGGAGGGATGCACGGATACCCGGATTCTAGAGGGCAACAAGCCCGCATCTCATGGCATTGGGACGGAGGGGGCTTCGCTCTAGGATTGGCGGGCTATTCGCCGCACTCGTAGGGGGTACAGGTTGACCCAGGAGGGGTGCCCAAGTTACCGGATTCCGTGAAGTGCTGGGTGGTCCATTCACGGCGCTGAAGGGGGCTGCCTCGCTTCAGGTTTTGGCGGGTGACTTGCCGCGCCCGTAGGGGTCTAGGATTTCATTGCACAGGCTATCCACACGACCAGGGGAACGTCGGGTTTCAGCAGTGGCTCTGTGAAACCCGGGGATCCCAGATATCTGTATTGTTTCTGTGATGCTGTACATTTCTGTGATGTTGCATTTTTATTCACGCCTTGAGCGAAATATAATATATTGGTATATATATTAGTAGATGTTGTATATGTTTTACATCCGCGCTAGTCCAGTCCCCGCTCTGTCGTTAGTTAGCTAACCTAACGGGTAATGACGGGACCCAGTGGCGAATGCGGATGGCATATACGTACATCAGTATATTTTCGTTCTTTTTGGTGTGATCAATTGATGGGACTGCGTTGATTCGGATCAATGCAAGTTAAAAACAAACCTAATCTGATGTTGTTGGAACATTTTTCAAAAAGCTGTTATTGCAAGGACGTTCACTTTTGTTTTGCATCGTGGTATTCAGTTTGAATATCCTGCTCCTCAGTCGACGAGGCAAGGGCCGAGATCCCTTCACCGGGAGTGACCCCTTGGACAAAAAGTTTGCGTCAGGGCAATGACTTCACTATAGCCGATTACTTTTGCTTTGCATCGTGGTATTCAGTTGGAATATCCTGCACCCCATTCTACGGGGAAAGAGCCGAGATCCCTTCACCGGGAGTGACCTCTTTAGCGGAAGTTGTCGTCACTATATTTTTAAAAAGCTATCCGTTCCTTCGACGATATCAAGTTCATTACGTTAAAGGTTTTCTCCAGAAACCATTCGTAGCCCTCCGTCATTTCATATGGATAGTCAATAGTATTCAAGCTGTGTTTGTTGGCCAAAGTCAAGGCACAGTGTTTGGTAGCTGTTGGTTATTCATATGCAGCATAGATAGATGCGTTGGTTTGGAACAGTCGTATAGCCTTGTTGGCCAAAGTCAAGGGCTTGTGCGGGTGGATTCGAATCAACCTGGAGAATGACGGGTAGAACTTGACATGTGACTTATGATTTGTTGGCCAAAGTCAAGGTCATAAGAGCATGGGGCAGAAATCACATCGGGAGTTTCAAAAGAACTGAAACTTGCCAGATATGCGCATACCTTCTGGAGTGTGATGACGTGAGCGGATTCCGTCACGTTATCATGCGATGATAGTTGGATCCCGATTCCCACTGATGAGTTAGTTTACTCCTCGGGTAACCCCGACTAATTTTTCTTTCAGGTTTGGAGGAGAATTTGAGGTACAGTGGGAGGATTCCAGATTAGATAAATCGGTAACCATTCTGATCTAGGTTAGAGTGCACGCTGAGTGTTTCTTTTCTCTCTCTCTTTGGCAGCGACCATTGACCCGACCCTAAGGCTATGACTCAGTGACCAAGTTGACCGAACCTTCTTAACACCGGCTTTTGGATTGTCAGAGTTGCAAACCTCATTGTCACTCCTACTTTTACCCTTTTCTCCAGGACACCCCGTTTTACTACGAACGTCCACTTCCATTGGACAAAACCATCGTATGGTTAGATACGAACTCGAAGGAATATATTCGAGGATGGTTTCCGGTTCTGGAGAAAACGGATAGGATTATTCAGTTGTCTTTTCCTTTTACCTTCTCTCAAGTTGTGAGTACTCCTTGGTTTAGGGGTAGTACACCTATTACGCAAATTGGATTGTCTTCTTCCAAACCTTAGGCTGGTGCCGACCGGTAGGGAATGAAGAAAACCAATTAGCCTAACGATGGTGTACAGAAGGTATTAAGTTAAGACAAAGCAAGGGATTAGTAAGAGGGCAAAGTAAATTGCAACAGATATTCACGACCGAACCAAGTATTCCTTCGCCAATCCTAAAATCACCTTTGTATTTCTCCAGGACACTCCGTATCACTACGAAGATCCACATTTTATTGGATACTCCATCGTATGGTTATATACGAACTCGAAAGAAACTCGTTCCAGTTCGGGGATGGATTCTGGTCCAGGAGAAATAGGAATAAGGTTTATTCGGTTGTCTTTTATCTTCACCCTCTCTCATTGCGAGTGTTCCTAGGATTAGGACAGTACACCCATTATGCTTATTGGATAGTCTTCTTCCAAACCATAGGCTGGTGCCGAAAGGTAGGGAAGGAAGAAAACCATTTGGCCTAAGGGGTGTGCAGAAGGTAAAGACTAAAGACATAAGAAGGGATTTGGAGAGGTGGCAAAGGATTATACGGTTACAGTCGTGAATCTGGAAGAGGCATTACTAGGAATACCAGGATACCCCATCGAAACATTTCGATGTTTCAGTCTCACTGTGTACTGTTAAAGGAAAACTGATTTCCCAATTAGTCCTTACTCCAGGGTATGTATTTACCGGGTACGATTCTCACATCTGTATGGTTTTACAGATGATGAGTGAGAGTAAGTTATTGGGAATTGGGTGATTATCCTCATTATATCGAGATTCGTTGTAATCGGTGATATTTGAGGAAATCACCTGGGCTGTTTGCCGGTCGACAAATATTTGGTTGTGAATATCCGCAGTTATGCACCAATTTCAAATTGATATATCTGTACGTCTATTTTCATAGAGTGAGATATACCTTTCTGAAATTATGTCTACGACATTTACCTATATCAGTGGATGGTTAGGTAAGGAGCATTAAACAGCGGTGTAATTCTTCTTAACCATAAGTACAGTTTTCAACCTACGACACACAGTGAGTGAGTTATCAGACTCAAGGGACTTGTACAGAGTATTGTATGATGTCCAGGGTCCATCAGGACAGAGGGGTTGGTCCTCGTACTATATTCGGTTTACTTATGACTTCTCTAGTTTTTAGACAAGTGTTTCGCGGAAACACAGGGTCCGAATTTTGAGAAGTTATAGGTATTTGAATAGAGTAGAGAACCAGAAGTAGCAAGTATCGGGATTCTTCAAAGTGATCGAAGATGTAGATACTTGTATATGGTATTCAGTTGATAGTAATGATTAAGAGAAATTGCTTCTCTTTCAGGTTACTCATAATTGGAAGCATTCCTAAGTTGAGTAACGCTGATCGGCCTCCTTCCATTTAGTTGACATGCACTGGAGACAGTTGCATGATTTGAATCTGGTTCAACTAAATCAGTGCCTCTGTTTCTATATTGGATATAGAACAGTTCGTATCTTAACGATGTTAAGGTACGGGGAGTTGTCCGGCTTATGCTTAAAACCAGACACTGGACAACTCAAGGCACGTTTCTGTAATGGCTGTTTGTGGGTTGACCCAGGCTATGACGCGGGTTGATTTTCTACCATCTGGATGAACAATAGCAATATTGTTCTAGACTCGCCACAGTTTTAATAAAAATGGATTTTTTCAGAAAACAGTAGTGGGAGTATGGTAGAACTGGAAGTGATTCCAGAACCACAAACGATTACTGAAGATTTGATAAGGAACCTAAAGATTCAATCTGGATTGACATTCCATTGGCCACTCCGCAGATGCGGTGGGTAACTTCAGGCACCCGAGGGGTACTCCGGTAGCCTCAAGGACGGTGACAGGGAAGTTCTGGTTTACCCACAATTACCATTGCTATTGTTCCAGGCTGCGAGACCCGGTGGGAGGATGAGTATAGCGTCGTTCTAAACTAGTTTTAGAAGTGTACGTCTATATGACTCTGCCAGAGGGTTGTTGTAGTCAGTGGGAGCAGCAGAAGCATTGGTGGACAGGTAGCTTATGTCTATTTATAGACTAAAGCAGATGTAGCGGAGTTAGATCATCTATTTCTGATGTGACAGTCATAGGTTTGACTTCTTCAGAATAGGGGATGGATCTGTTGAGAAGGTAGTAGGGTGTGATATCCTGGTATTTGGATGACATACACAGAGTAGGAAAAGAAACTCCTATACTACAATCGGTTATACTTTGGTCGTCACACAGTGGTTTCTCCACAAAGGAAATGGATTTTATATCAGACATATTGGTTACTAGATCTATGGTTTTAGATCTAGATTTGGGTGGTTTCCCAATCAGGGTACTTGACAGCATTCTAAGAGTATTTAGGATGGACGACTCCTGGCACGGTAATGTACCTGCAGGTTTTGGAGTCACCCTCTCTGAAGGGGTCTTACAGGCTAAACTGGAGAGGGATGTGCATGATTGGCAGATCACTTGCTCAGGCAATTGAGTCAATCATGAGATGTCAAGTACCACACCAGATGTTGTTCTTGCACTAGATGCAATAAGTTGACATTGATCCAATCTTGGAGAAACGGTCGGAAGCAGTTTTAGAACATAAGTGGATGTTCTAAGGATATGATAACGACAGCCTCATTCGAGGAGACAGTTATCATTCCAGGCTTCCAAGGTGACCTGGACGATAGGGAGGTTGTCAGAGTTATAGTTTTTCCTTCTGACGAGGGGCAGTATTTTGGACAGGTGGTCCAAGGCAATACTGAGGGTGGCATGGCGCAGGATACTGATTAAGTTCAGTTGACGATACAGTCTAAGAAGTTTGGATTTGGAGTTCATTTATGAGCTTTGTCCCATCAGACATCCAGACACATTCTAAGACAGGTATTGCTCATTTCGGGAGACGGGTTTCTCCGCGAACTTGAGATATAGAGAGACATTGAAAGAGACAACAAAGCGGATCCACTCACTGAGGCTATTCCTCGAACGCAATAGTTTCGTAAACGAGCTTTATGAGACTGACTAGTAGAGGAGTTGGGTGTTCGGTATCACACGGGCTGTGAGTATGCGACATCGCAATAATTAGCCTTGAGTGCAAGTGGGAGATTGTTGGAGATAGTGCCCTCAGAGTCAATTATTAGGTCACAGGTACGTGATTGTAATGATTGATGGAGGACCTATCCCGGTAGGACAGTCTTACTCGAGATGATAGAATGCTATCTGGTTTACCTTTATCATCGTGTACTGCTTTAAGTGACCTGACACGTCGCTATTACACGTTGATAGAGCCCCTAGGATTCTTGCTTGACCACCAGCAGTATGAGGGCGATCATATAAGTGGGAGCTGGGGGTCTATAAGCATATCCTTAAAAAGGTCCCTAGTCGTGAGAGTTTCGAGACAGGGCATCGATTCTCCATAGTAGACTAGTGTATACAGTCGAGACCCCGACGAGGGGCGGTGGCCGGTCTCACAAGCCACTGGTGTCAGTTGGATCACCTAAGATGTATACAGGTGCTCATTGGGTTATGAGTACACCGGACAGGACTCGCCGGGAACATGCCAGTTGGTCATATACCAGACGTCAGATGGCAGTTCCCTGGTGACATGTGTGCAGGTTAGTTCATCGACCTGGGGATCGTCATTTGTCTCGTGTGAGTTCCCACTGTACTTTGATTACTACCCTACCACGGCTCAAAGGAGTCGTGCAAACAGGTTTTAGTTGGGTACAGTCCCGAGCCACATGGAGGCAGTGAGCGTATCTTCAGGGGTTCGTCTCTCCCGGTATTGGGGGTGAGGTCGTGCTGTGTCTAGGAGAGCCATTACACGAAGCCCTCGGCCGAGGCAAGGAGATTTACTGGTAGGTATTCCAGTAGTATCTCAGGGTGTTCTGGGCTACACTCCGACACGACTTGTACCGCTTTTGGGGGTCTGACTTTTACCAACCCCCTAGGCCCTCCATGCGATACTCATAGACGAACGGACCGGACTATACGGATATTGTCACTGACAGGCTCAGTAGGGAGTCAGGCTGAGTTCGCTCACAGACGTCCCTTTTGGTCAATACCTGGTAGCCCATTATGTATTGGCTTATACCTCTAACGTGCTAGTGGTTAAATCCACAACCAAGGTGTTGATGAGTCTTTAGAGTCCCCCACATTCAGTTACTCAGCTTTCGGGCGAAAGGTTGTAGAGGCCGTATGGAGATATGGCAAGGTCCGATCAGATACGTGCGGTATTGCACGGATCAGGATCGGACAGTTTGTACTATAGGCCGTATGGATATATGGCAGGGTTCGATCAGATACGTGCGGTATTGCACGGATCAGGATCGAACAGATATTACTGGCCGGCTTTGGTTTAAGCCGGATCCTAGTATAGTACAGTGTAGATTTTGTCTCATTGCATTTGTATTTCGGTCGGAATACAAATGCGGGTGTGTATGCACAGTATCGGGGTTTTCCTGTAATTTATTACGGGACCAGTTTTCTGGAGTTGCCAGTTTGCTTTCCGTTTCGGCCGATTTCCATTGTTCCGTTCATTGGCCGAAGATTGGTGGAGGAGGGTTTATTTGCATTGTTGCAAATAGGCATTAGTGGAGGGGGTTCTTTGCATCTTGTTGCATCATGATGGCTTTCATGATATGCACCATCCTTTGACATGATTTCTTCATGATGGCATGACTTTTTGAGTCATCATGGTTCATGATGGTTGGACTTTGTGAGGTGATGATGGTGGTGTTGAGTGTTGAGTTTTCCTTACTATCATTTCTTTTGCATGATAGCTTTCCTCTCTCTCTCTTGGGTTTTAGAGGAGAGTGGCTCCCTTTTTTGATTGACTCTCCCACTCTCTCATTCTCTCCACCACCATGTCATGGCCGGCCTCTTGAGGGGGTGGGGCTGTCCCAATTTTGAGAAGGGGGTTTTTGGTTCATTTCATGCTCCAAAAATCCCTAAGTCCCTCCATATAGTTCTTGTATCATTCCTCCACCAAAAAGGCAACTCCACAAACCCCAAATGAGACATATAGATCCACACTACATTCTACAGCAAATCTTGGGCACGTCGAGTAGCCGGCTTCGTGCCCGAGTTGCCTCGGCATTGAGGTGGGAGCCCGTAAAAGAAGTAGGCGATGTGGTGCACTTCCGGCGACGAGGAGGAGACGGGACATTCCGCAGGAGATCGGGACGATGACGAGAAGACCGGAGGACTTGGATCGTCGGTATATCTCTTTCTCATCTTATAGTTAGCTAGGACTAGTTAATGGTTCGATCCGGGTATTAGTGCGCGGCGGTTTGCCAGTTCAGTAAAATTTAAGTTATTCACCGCTTCCGCATTTGGCCGTCGGATTGACGGCCGGGGCGCCGCCGTGCACTTACAAATTCCATGCTCAAGTATTCTCCTCCCTGATCACATCAAAGGACATAATACTTATACCCGTTTTGGTTCTCTACTTCTAACTTATATTCATTAAATTTCTCAAAAGCTTCATACTTGTGTTTCAACAGGAACATATGTCCAAATCTTGAGAGATCATCAGTGAATGTAATGAAGTACAAAGAACCAGTCCTGGCATGTGTAGACAGGGGACTTACATACATCAGCATGTATCAATCCCAAGAGTACATTAACTCTTTCTCTGTTTCCAATAAACGGAGCTATGGTTATGTTTATCTTTGAGACATGACTGGCAAGTTTCACAAGATGTAAATTCAAATTGATTTAAATATGCATCTTTATGTAACTTAGCTAGTCGGGTCGCATTGATATGACCTAGTCTACAATGCCTTAAGAAGGATTCGTTCATTTCTGAATTCTTCCCTTTGTGTGTGTTCTGTACGTTAAGAACTGTAGTTTGATTTAGAACGTATATGCTTTTAGATAACGTGCCTGAACCGATCAACACTTGATATAGGAAATGTTCAAAACATTATCCAACAATAGAAAATTATATCTTTCTGTACTTAATATAGAGACTGATATGATGTTGTATATCAGGTTCGGTATCTAATAACATTCGTTCAGAATCAATGTATTTGGTAATACAGGGTGATAACTGCCAACAACATGGCTGCAACAATTGCATCGTTTCTAACTCTTAAAACTTATCACCCATTCACAGTTCTCTACCTATCTGTAGCCCATGTAACATATTACATATACGGGATCCTGATCCGGTATCTCATACCCAGGACGTAAAGGATACTGAGAAACAGTTCTCTGTAATGAACATACCTGAAGAAGATGCATCATCATGCACTTTCTTTGTTTGGGCGGCACGGGAATCCTGGTAATCCCCTATTTCCTGCTCGGTCTTGTAACAATTATAAGTTAGAGCGGGACCAACGTTCCCTAGCACAGTATAACAAGCGGGTTCGGTCAATACATCTTTATAATTATCTTGATTAAGGCATGACATGGTCGCTACCTGGACAGAGAGAGAAGAAAACACTCAGCGTATGCTCTTGCAAGATTAGATTGGTTATTAGTTTATCTAATCAGGATGGCTCCCACTGTTTTAGTCAAATCTACCTTCAAACCCTAAAAGGTATGACTAGACGGTATTAATTACACCTTTCAAGCTCGCCAATCTTTCAGCCAAGCCAGTGCCGATACTTTGAGGGAGGTTCCCCGTGCTTTCGCACAAACCTAATTAAAATAAACCTCGTTTTCCCAGGGGCGTAACCCCGTTGACACCTTTCTAGACACCTACTTGATCGGCTAATTGTGATGTGTAAAACTCTCTCAGGAGTAACTCTTACTCGCAGTGGGTATCGGGGTCCAACTATCTCATAGAAGGTATGCAATCTCATTGAAAATTTCAACACTTGAAATTCCCGATAATATTTTACCCCTAGCATCCTATGACCTTGACGAAAGCCAACAAACCATAGGCTGCTAGTCAAGTTCAACCCGTACATTTCCTGATTGAATTAAACCCACCCGCACGACCCTTGACGAAAGACAACAAAGTCGCACGACTACCCTAACTCAATCACGTGATATGCTTATGCAGATAAGCATAAATAGCTACCGTACACTACGCCTTGACGAAATCCAACAAACGTAGCACGAATACTATGAAATACTTATCTGAAATGACGGAGGGCTACGACAGGTTTTTAAGAAAACCTTTTGCGTAATGAACTTGATATCGTTGTAGAATCAAATGATTTAAAATGGAGTGTTTTTTAAACTTTTAGTAGTTTTGCTAAAGAGGTCACTCCCTGTGAAGGGATCTCGGCTCTTTCCTTATCGAATAAGGTGTAGGATATTTCACAAATACCACTATGCAAAGTAAAAACTATAGAAGCAATCAAAAGCCAAAACCGAGAGTTGTAGCATCTGCCATTTATTGCTAAAGAGGTGACTCCCGATGAAGGGATCTCGGCTCTTTCCTTATCGAATAATGTGCTGGATATTCTACAAGGAATACCGCTATGCAAAGCATGAACTAGAGCTACCTGTTTTTAAAAATTCGATTCCACAACATCTTTTAGGTTTATTTTCTTTTCATTAATCTCATTAATGAAGTCCCATCATTTTAAGTTACCTAAACATCACAGATAAATACAACGTACGCTGATGTCATCTGCATTCGCCTCGATGTCCCCTCATGCACCGTTAGGTTAGGTAACTAACGACAGAGCACGGCGCGGCTAGCGCGGGTGTAAAATATAAGCAACGTCTATATAATATATCACATATACTATATACAGTATTCATCTCATCATATACAGTGATCATATCACAGAATATCGCGGCAGAACACAACATATGAAATATTAGGTATACTAGGATTTCCGGGTTTTAAATTAAGCCTGTATAAAACACGGATTCCACGGTCGTGATGAATAGCCAAACCCACATCCCTAGACCCCTACGAGAGCGGCACGCAACCCTACCAATTCTAGAGTTAGGAGACACGGTCTCGACTCCTCGAGATGGTCTCCCACTGGACCCTAGAACCCGGTTAATTATGCTCCCATCCTTGGGTCTATCTTAATGCGGAAAAGTAAATAATATACAATGGTGACATCATTCTCAACCCGGAAGTGTCCTAATAAAATAATATTACATACAATGAATTTTACATGAATGAAAATGAAAAACTCTCATCTCACATAAAACCCCCGGCTATTCAAAACACGACGATCCAATATAACATATCCAAGCAACACATAACATCACATGTCATCAACGTAAGTAAATATGCGTATCCCATCGTCGTTAGTATATAACAACGAAATCGGCGATACACCATATATTACACTTACGGTCGCAGAAAAGAAAGTGAAAAACTACAACAGTTGGAATCCGCAACGACCTTAGACATCGCATGCCTAACCAAATGAATTCCTTATACATCGCATGCCTAACAATTATAAACTCCGCATTTTAGACTCGATCACGAAAATACTTTTCAATATCAAGTCAAGCAATTCAACAAGATTCCCGACATCCTGATCGAATGCTCGTCGGAAACTTTAGTAGACGGTCGCAACCCCTGATGCTGTCGACGAACTGCACTAAGGCGGAACACCGCGGCCGCGAGCACCCGAACGGATGCTTTTGGCTACGGGGTTCTCCTACAGTCACTTGGTCGGGGCTATGGGGTGTGGCTCTCTAATAATGTTACCCGGCGAGTATCCGCGTACGCTACGTGATTGCGACGGACTTTTGATCACATCAAAATCCTGTGGCAACCGATCAAATGAGACTAAACTGCTAGATTTATAAAATTCAAACTAGTTATCTCATAACTACATTTGTGGATTCCAAATATTGAATTCCATCACATAATATCCGGACGACGTTAAACTTTTTGATCGATTCATCAAAGTCCCACAATGTCCCGACAGCTCAACACTTGAGCACAGTTCAATAATACCCAGAATATGCCACAGTACCTATGCACCAGCCGTAGAAAAGCAGACCCAAGCCTCACTGATGTCGCCACGGAACTGCGGCAAACCCTAGTGTATGACCGTGGTTCCATGATCCAAAAAGTCGAGTTAGGGTTTCATTCTTCTAGGGAGTTCATAGAATTACTTGCATATTTTTCCGAATACATTAAACTTGGAAAAATGGGTTTTTGACATTCGATCGAACTTTTAGACTTCGCCTAGACAACATGCGAAGACCCGAAACAATGTTAAAACTACGAATACGAAACACTCCGAATTGCTTATAGTGTAAGTTCACATCACATGCAAAATTAGCAAAAAAAAACAACACCTGAAACACCAAAACCCAATACCTGGAACATAATGCAAAATTCAACCCCAAGCATCCCAAGATGGCCGAGGAGGCCGGACTTTCATCAAATGTGGCCGGCCAAATTCCGACGAGGGGGGCTAAATTTTCATGTGTGTTCATATTGCATCCCATACAACATTCTGTACATGTAGAAAAAAAATTTTGACAACTTTAAAAATTCGACAGAAACTAAGTTTTGGATTTTCAAGTTTCGGGGTATTTCGGTTACGTAATCTTAACAAAATCGTCTAATTTTCTAGCATGGCTCCGATACCACTGAAGGGTTTCCTAGCACAGCAGCAAGGTTTCGGGAGGCATCTTACATGCCATATTAAAATTTTAGCCGTTCTAGCTAACCCTAATCTTAGAATCGTTTAATAGAAATCCGACGAAATGAAATGCAAACAACTTTGCAAGTAAAAGTGAACAAGGAATACAACCTTTGTAGACCAGTCCTTCATTTCATTAGCTCCGTGTAGTCGTCACTTCGCTGCGATCATGAACTCCTGGACTCTAGAGATGCTCCAATGAAGAAATGAACATGCTTGCATCGAAGACTTCGAGGCCGAAGATGATCTACGTCGAGGAGACACTAACCCAAGCTATCTCTTCACTAATTATGGAATTAGTGATCAAACACCCTATACTAAATGGCAAGTAGTAGAGGATGATGAAGTAGGAAGCGGGCTCACTTTGGATTTATTTTTCTCACAATATTTCATCACCTCTCAAAACCCTAGAAAACATTTTTCTTGAGCTCATGAAGAAGAAGAAGAAGAGAGATGAATGAGAGTTGTGAATGAATTATTCATGAGGTTAGAAATGCAACCATGGTGAGTTATCATCTCATGCTTAACTCATGTAGAGAATAAACCAAGGGCTAAGGTTAAGGGTTGGGTTAACAAATATCTTAAGTAATGACAAAAGAGTTGAATAAGTCAATGTATCCATAAGCTTCTACAAGTTTATCCATGACTAATTCCAAATGTTTTGTGAATTACTTAATGATAAATAAAACCCAAACATAAACCCTAGCATGGTATAAGTCTCATACACCCTTGTTGCATATGTAACCTAGCATGACACAAACATGTACACAAATATACATATCACATATATACAATGTGCACATCAAATGAGAAAAGAAATCATAAGTAAGCAAGTATTAGTTAATGTTACTTAATATATCAAATATATAACTATACATTAAATTATTAAATCAACACTTGATTTAAAAATCCGGTTATATCATATATAACCGACTAATATCAAATGTAACAACTTATCGAATCAACACTTGATCCGATAACCCGTCTATATCACATATAACCGACCTATGTCATATATCGCGAGAATAGAATACGGTATCTCATACGTATTAATCTCGGTCCCGCACATATCACGTATGTGCTCCTACTCCATTTCGCTTGAGCCAGGAAACCTCTGTGTAGGACTCTAAAGACTCGTCAATACGCCGGCAGTTGGTGATGATCATATCAAACACCCACAAGCCGCAAGCGGTCTGCTAAACGTAGCGGCCACCCGGGTATTGAGCGATCAGAAGATCAACAAGCAAGTCTGCTCATACTCCTGCGAATCCAATCAGTAACACTACCGTAAAGTCCGGTCTCTTCGTCTGATATGTCGCATATCTCGTCTAGGGGTGGTAAACGTCAGACCCCGGTAACTCAATAAGTCGTGCCGATATGACGCTCATAACGGGTCGAGAAACTACTGATGACACTTACCAGTATATCTCTGAATCAGCCCTGGCCAGGGACTTCCTGTTATAGCCAATCGAGCACAGCGCAACATCAACCCCCGATACCGGGAGAGACGAAACCCTTCCTATCGGTCATTTCCTCCATGTGATCTGGGACTGTACCCAAAAGCCACTGTTTTGCATGTTCTCTTGAATCTGGTAAGGTGGAAATCAAAGCACAGTGGGAATCACACAAGACTCTATGACGATCTCGGGTCTACAGACTAACTTGTACCAGTGTCACCAAAGAACTGCTATCTGACGATAGGTATAATACCATCTAGGAGTTCTCGGCGAGTCCGTTTAGTGTACCCAGTCTCCACTGAGCACCCATATACTATCTCTGATGTCAAACACCAATGGATATAGGATCATCCATCACCCATCTACATGGATCGAGAAGCTATATGCTAGTCTACCCTGGTACATCAATGCCCTGTCTCAATACACCCACGACTAGAAACATTTGAAGGATGTACTTACCGACTACTCTGTCCCCACTAGTATGATCTGCATCATAATCCTGGTAGTCAAGTACTCATCCTAAGGGCTTTATCAACATGTAACATAGAGACAATCAGTGTACATGTTAAGATAAAGAGCAACCAGATAGCATACTATCATGTCGAGCAAGAAAGTCTTCCCTATATATGTCCAAGCATCCACTAAAATATACATCGTATGTACTGTAATGGCCTCTAGGGCATACATATAACTAACAATGGTCTCCCACTGAACCCTAAAACTCGGTTACTTGTTCTCTCCTCCTTGGGTCTATCCTAATGTGAAAAAGTAAATAATATACATCAATGGTGACATCATCCTCAACCCGGAAGTGCCTCAATAAAAGAATATTACATACAAGCTTTTACATGAATGAAAATGAAAAACTCTCATCTCACATTAAAAAAAACCGGCTATTCAAAACACGACGATCTAATATAATATATCACAGCAACACATAACATCACATGTCATTAACGTAAGTAAATATGCGTATCCCAATTTTTCATTGACGTATAACAACGAAACTGGCGATACACTACATATTACACTTACGGTCGCAGAAAAGAAAGTGAAAAACTACAACAATTGGAATCCGCAACCAACTTAGACGTCATAAACCCAATGTATCACATACTTTGGATTTCATGCCTAACAAAATGAATTCCTTAGACATCGCATGCCTAACAATTATAAACCCTGCATTTTAGTCTCGATATTGAAAACACTTTCCAATAACAGTCGGTTAATTAAATAATATTCCTGATAACCTGATCGAATGCTCATCGTAAACTTTAGTAGACGGTCGCACCCCCGATGCCGTCGACGGAGTGCACTAAGGCGGAACACCGCAGCCGCGAGCACCTGAACGGATACTTTTGGCGACGGGGTTCTCCTACAGTCACTTGGTCGGGGTTATGGGGCGTGGCTATCTAGTAAAGTTACCCGGCGAGTATCCGCGTACAATCTGTAATTGCGATGGACTTTTGATCCACATCAAAATTCTGTGGCAACCGATGAATTGAGACTAAACTGCTAGATTTATAAAATTCAAACTAGTTATCTCATAACCAATTATATAGATTCCAAATATTGTATCACAATCATAGATAGCTAGACGAAGTTAAACTTTTCGATCGAATAAGCAAACGCCCAAAATTTTCCGAAAATCTCAATACTTGAGCGGAGTTCAAAAAGTACCCAGAAACTGCGACAGCTCCTATGAACCATCCGTAGAAGGGCCGACCCATGCCTCACTCATGTCGCTACGGAACTACGGCAAACCCTAGGGTATGACCGCAGTTCCAGGATCCAAAAAGCCAAGTTTGGGTATCGCTCTTCTAGAGGGTCTACAGAATCTCTTCCATGATTTTCTGAAGATTTTAAACTTGGAAAAAATCCAACACTTCGAAAATTTCAAGCGGGTAAAAATTGGGTTATTGATATCCGTTCAAACATTTTAACATCGTCTAAATAACCCGAATACATTATAAAATTACGACTACGAAACACTCGTTATTACCTTTGCACAAAAATAACATCACATGCAAATTTAGCAACACCTGAAACACCAAAACCCAGAGCCTGGAACACACAAAAAATTTGAAGCCAAAATTCCTTAAGAGGGTCGGCCTCCTCGGTTTCAATGCTCATGTGCTCGGCTAAATTCTGAGCAAAACCCCTTCAAATTTTCTCTGTGTTCATGTTATATCACATACAATATTCTGCAGTTGCTAAAAAATTTATAGAGGCCAGTTAAAATTCGACAGAAACTAGATTTTCGTGTTTCAAGTTTCGGAGTAGTTTCGGTTTCGTAATCTAACAAAAATCGTTTAAATCTCTAGCTTGGCTCTGATACCAATGTAGGGTTACTTAGTAAGGCAGCAAGGTTTCAGGAGGTATCGTCCATGCCGTTTTCAAATTTTTGTCGTACTAATGAACCCTAACCTTAGAATCTAAACTAGAAATTTAAACAAACAAGCATGCAAACAACTTTACATACTAAGTGAATGAGGAATACAACATTTGTAGACCGGTCCTTCACTTCTAAAGCTCCGTGTAGTAGTCCCTTCGCTCCAAGTAGTGAACTCCCGAACTCTAGAAAGGCTTCACATGAAGAAATGAACAAGCTTGCTCGAAGTCTTCGAGGCCGAAGATGATCTACATCGAGGTGACTCAAGCTCATACTACCTCTTCACTAATATGTGAATTAGTGAAGCAAACACCCTAAACTAAATGAATAATAGTAAAGGATGATGAAGTAGGAATTGGGCTCTTTTTAGATTTCTTTTTCTAACAATATTTTCTCGCCTTGAGAAAAGCTAGTGAGCTTTTCTCATGAGGAAGAAGAAGCTCAAGTGAAGAATAGAATGAAAACTCATGAGGTGAGAAAATGAATCATGGGTGAGTTAGTGTCATACACTAACTCATGTAGAGACTAAACTAGGGTGAGGATAACAGTTAGGTCAATAAATATCTACAAGTGAAACAAAAATGGTGGACTTGGTCAATGTTTCCACAAGCTTCTACAAGCTTGTAGCCATGACAATTTCCAACCATTTTATGATTTACTTTGATAAATAAAAACCCTAGGATTATCCTAACTATAGTGTAAGTCTCATACACCCATGAAGCATGCGGCATCAAGCATGACACAATAAAATGTACATTAATATATATCACATATATACTATATGCACACAAGTGAGAAAAAGAATACTTAGTGAGCAAATATTAGTTAATGTAAGTTAGTATATCAAATATATAATTATAAATTAAATTATCAAATCAACACTTGATTTAATAATCTGGCTATATTACTTACAACCGACTAATATCATATAGATCAACTTATCGAATCAACACTTGATCCGATAACCCGGCTATATCACATATAACCAGCCGATATCGCATATCGCGAGAATAGAATTCAGTATCACATACTCGTATTAATCTCGGTCCCACACATATCACATATGTGCTCCTATTTCATTTCGCATGAACCTGGAAACCACTATGTAGGACTCTAAAGACTCGTCAATACGCCGGCAGTAGGTGATGATCATATCAAACACCCACAAGCCGCAAGCGGTCTGCTAAACGTAACGGCCACCCGGGTATTGAGCGATCAGAAGATCAACAAGCAAGCCTGCTCATACTCCTGCGAATCCAATCGGTAACATTACCGTACAGTCCGGTCTCTTCGTCTGATATGTCGCATATCACAGCCTGGGGGTGGTATAACGTCAGACCCCAATGGCCTGATAAGTCATGCCGATGCAAGGTCCATAACGGTTCGAGAAACTACTGATAATACTTACCAGTAGATCTCAGTAACCCCGGCCAAGGATTTCCTGTTATGGCCAATCGAGCACAGAGCAACATCAACTCCCAATACCAGGAAAGACAAATCCCCTCCTATTGCTCATTGCCTCCATGCGACTCGGGACTGTACCCAAAAACCACCTTTTTGCACGATCTCTTGACTGTGGTATGGTGGAAATCAAAGCACAGTAAGAATCACACAAGACGCTATGATGATCTCGGGTCGACATACTAACCTGTACCAGTGTCACCAGAGAACTGCTATCTGACGATAGGTATAATACCATCTAGGAGTTCTCGGCGATTCCGTCCAGTGTACCCAGTCTCCACTGAGCATCCGTATACCTTCTCTGATGTCAAACACCAATGGATATGGGATCATCCATCGCCCATCATATAGGTCAAGAAGCGTATACGCTAGTCTACTATGGAGTATCGATGCCCTGTCTCGATACTTCCATGACTAGGAACATTTGAAGGATGTACTTGCCGACTACCTCATCCGCACTAGTATGATCCGCATCATAATCCTGGTAGTCAAGTACTCATCCTAAGGGCTTTATCAACATGTAATAGAGTGACAATAATTGTATATGTTAAGATAAAGAGCAATCAGACGGAATACTATCATGTCGAGCAAGAAAGTCCTCCCTATATATGTCCAAGCATCCAGTACAATTTACATCGCATATACATTAATGGCCTCTAGGACATACATATAACTAACAATTTAGAGATAAATAAATCCATCATTAGACTCTACATCTTCTAGGCTATCTAATTTAGCGAACTAGGTACCCTAGTTACCTCGGCTATAAGGTAGGAGTTCGGAATACAAATCCGCAGGTGGATCATCTTCGATGGAGGGTGACCGGAGATCAAGCTTGATCATGGAGGCCTCTAGGAGCTTGGGATGATGGTTAAAGACCGAAGGACACGGATCATTCGGTATAACCTTTCTAAACTCCTATATATAGTTTTCTAGATTAAGGTTAATGGTAGATCTGTAGCATCGGGTTGTTCTAGATCCAGTTAGTAAAATTTTTGTTCCGCAATCATCCACGGTTTGATGGCCAGGGCGCTGGCATAACCCAACACAGTACAATGTCTTCGTCTAAAACTGTCGCATAACGGGTCTGGGAGGTGCAAACCATCAGACATCCAATAACCGAATAAGTCATGCGGACGTTAAGCTCATGTTTATCTGAGAAACTACTGATAACACTTATCAGTAAATCTCGTATGCCTTGGCCAAGTACTTATGGTCATAGCTAGCTGTGCACAGTACGACATCAACTCCCTATACCGGGAGAGACGAATTCCCTTGACCGCTCAATGCCTCCATGTGCTTAGGGACTATACCCAACTAAAACATGTTTGCATGACTCTTTAATGTCGTGGTTGAAGGATTCCTTAGCACCCTCACAATGTTTTCTAAGGCATCTAGCATGCAATTTTAAAAAATCTAGAGTGCTAGAAAACCCAAACCAAGGATCGAACTAAGAAATTATGGTTATAAAAACATGTAAACAACTTTACCTAAGTGAAGTGGGGATACAACCTTTGTAGACCGGTCTTTCACTTCAAAAGCTCCGTGTAGTAGTGCTAGGTTACCTACAACGGCAACAAGGTTTCGGGTGGCATTATCCATGCCAAGTTAAAATTTTGCCATTGAAGATAACCCTAAACCTAAGAACTTTAACTAGAGAATCAAACCAAACAAGCATGTTAACACTTTAACATCTAAGAGTTAGGGATTACAACTTATGTAGTCCGTTCCTTCGCTTCGTAAGCTCTGTGTTGAGGTCCCTTCGCTGCGATCATCAAGTACGCGGACTCTAGAGAGGCTCCATGAAGAGAAAGATGTAAGCTTGCTTCCAATCTTCAACAACTTAGATGATCTACATTGAAGAAACTCAAACCCAAGCTCTTGCTTCACTAATCAAGTATTAGCAAAGCAAATACCCTAATCTAAGTGGCTAGAATAGATGAGGATAATGAAGTAGGAATTTTGCTCTCTTTTGTTTTCATATTCTCACTCATTATCATCACTTATCAAAAACCTAGTGAAGGTTTTCATCAAAGAAGAAAGAAGAAGAAGATGAAGCAAATCCTTTTGTGATGAAAATGAATTATTATTGTGGTTAACAATCAACCACGAGTTAAGCATGAAGGCTTAACCCTTGTAGAGGATAAACTAGGGTAAAGGGTTTGGGTTGGGTTAAGAAATATCTACACAAAAAAATCAAAGCAAGTGACAAAAGTCAAAGCTTCATGAAGCTTCATGGAAGCTTCATGGAAGCTTCATCCAAGCTTAACCCTAATCCAAACCCTAACCATGTTTACAATCTACAAAGCATGTTGCATTTGTAACCCTAACATGTTACAATATTATATATCATATATATAATATATTTTGTAACAAAAGAAAATAATACAATTAACATATATCACATATACATCAATGTATTATCCCGTGAGAAAATGAATCAATAAAGCGAGCTTATATTAGTTAATGTAATGTAATATATCTCGTATATAATATACATTGAATTATCGAATCAACACTTGATCCGATAACCCGGCTATAATACATATAACCGACTAATATAACATGTACCAATTCATCGAATCAACACTTGATCCGATGACCCGACTATATCACATATACCTGGCCGATATCACATATCGCAAGAATCGAATACAGCATCACATACTCGTATTATTCTCAGTCCCGCACATATCACATATGTGCTCCTACTCCGTTTTGCTTGAGCCAGGAAACCACTGTGTAGGACTCTAAAGAATCGTCTATACGCCGGCAGTAGGTGATGATCATATCAAACACCCACAAGCTGCAAGCGGTCAGCTAAACGTAACAGCTACCCAGGTATTGAGCGATCAGAAGATAAATAAGCAAGCCTGTACATTCTCCTGCGAATCCAATCAGTAACACTCCCGTACAGTCCGGTCTCTTCGTCTGATATGTCGCATATCCAGTCTAGGGGTGGTAAACGTCAGACCCCAGTAACCGATAAGTCATGTCGATATGAGGTCCATAACAGTTCGAGAAACTACTGATAACACTTACCAGTAAATCTCGGTAACCCTTTCCAGGGATTTCCAGTTATAGCCAATCGACCACAGCACAACATCAACTCCCTATACCGGGAGAGACGAAATCCCTCCTATCGCTCATTGCCTCCATGTGATTCGGGACTGTACCCAAAAGACACCATTTTGCACGTTCTCTTGAACGTGGTAAGGTGGAAATCAAAACACAGTGGGAATCACACAAGACTCTATGATGATCTCGGGTCTACAAACTAACCTGTACCAGTGTCACCAGAGAACTGCCATCTGACATAAGGTATAATACCATCTGGGAGTTCTCGGCGAGTCCGTCCAGTGTACCCAGTATCCACTGAGCACCCGTATACTATCTCTGATGTCAAACACCAATGGATATAGGATCATCCATCGCCCATCTGTATGGGTCGAGAAGCTATACGCTAGTCTACTCTAGTATATCGATGCCCTGTCTCGATACACCTACGACTAGGAACATTTGAACGATGTACTTAGCGACTACACTGTCCCCACTAGTATGATCTGCATCATAGACCTGGTGGTCAAGTACTCATCCTAAGGGTTTTATCAACATGTAACATAGAGACAATCAGAGTGCATATTAAGATAAAGAGCAACCAGATAGCATACTATCATGTCGAGCAAGAAAGTCCTCCATATATATGTCCAAGCATCCACTACAATATACATCGTATGTACAGTAATGGCCTCTAGGGCATACATATCACTAACAATCTCCCACTTGCACTAGGGCCATCTGTTGTGGTATCTCATACCCAACAATCAGCTGTGGTTGAAGTATCTCATACTCAACCATCCCATAAAAGTCTCTACTGGAAAATATGCCTTTGTGAGTAGATCCGCGCTGTTGTCCTCTGTATCTACTCTCCTGACCTCGATCTCCCTGGAGATCATCCATCTCCTTGATCAGGTGATACTGCCTAAGAATATGTTTGGATCTCTGATGGGATGGGGGTTCCTAGGCATCAGCCAAAACTCCATTGTCACACAATGGTAGGAACGAAGTTCATCTCATGAACTTATATATATATCCAGACTGCCTCTTTGGTAGCATCCTTGGTAATGATGTGTCTTACCTTTAATCTTCTAGTTTGCCACGGTATCTAGCTTGGAACTCTTCCAACATACCGTCCCTCCACTGAGGGTAAAGACAATGCCTGTGACTGACATCCAGTCGACCTTACCACCCTGGAAGCTTTCCAGTGATTCTCCCCAGGATCTATTGATACCATATCACTACAGCTAGTAAGAATCCTAACATCCAATTTAGATCTATCTCATAGATCCATAACCCAGGGTTTAGGAGGTATCACTTTGATCCTATATGGAGAATCCTTGTGATAAGAGAAGATTGACCTAGAGTAGCATAGGAAACTCCTTTCCTATCAAGAGTATGTCATCCACGTACAATATGAGGATCACCACTATACTCCCTACTACCTTTTTGTATATACAAGGTTCATCTACCATTTTGATGAAGTCAAACGCTTTGCCTACCACATCAAAACAGATGTTCCAACTCCGCGATGCCTGATTTATCCCATAAAACAATTTGCACACGTTTCCGCTGCTCCCACTGTCTAAGAAACCCTCTGGCTGTGTACTTATAGACGCTCTCTTCCAAATCACTATTTAGAAAAGCAGCCATGACACCCAACCGCCAGATATCGTAGTCCTGGTATGTAGCAGTGGCAAGTAGGATCTGGATGGACTTAAGCATAGCTTTGAAAGTCTCAACCTTTCCATGTACACAAAGTAATCTTCTCAAGATATACTTGCTCCTGATGGGGATTTAACCCTTCAGATAAAGCAACCAAAGTCCATACTTTGTTATTGTATATGGATTCCATCTCAGATCGCTAAGTATCCAGCCATTCTTACAGAGTCCCCACTCTTGGTGGCCTGCTTGAGACTAGTTGGGTCATCATCTCATGATGCAATCCTCGCTCCCACTGTCATAGAGAAAACCGAAGTATCTCTCAGGTGGGTGAGGAACCCTGCTAGATCGGCAGAGAGGCTGAGGTTCGTTGGAAACTATTGAATCCTCCGGTTCTACCAAATCATCAGCTATAGTTTGTATAGCTGGAACTCCTTCCAGTTCTACCTTATGACCACTAATTCCTTCACAAGAAATTACCTTTCACAAAGGTGGCATGCTGAGAAACAAAACACCTTTTGCTCCTCAGTTTGGTAGAAGATATTCCCTTGCGAATGCTTGAGATATCCAACAAACTTCCACAGAACTGACCTTTCTTTTAGTTTGTCCGGATTTTTCTTTTAGACATAGGCCGGACAACCCCAAATCTTAATATCCTTAAGAGATGGGCTCTTCCAATACCATATCATATATGGAGTGGTAGGCATCTGATTTGATTGGAACCCTATTCAATAGGTATGCAGCTTCTCAAGTGCATAACCCCAAAAGGAAATAGGCAACTCAGTAGTACTCATCATAGAGCACACCATATCACATAGGGTGCGATTACTCCGTCCCGATATACCAACGTGTTGTTGTGTACACGGAGGAGTAATGCTGATAGTGAATCTCATTCTCCTTTAGAATAGTCCAGAAATTTCGTGCTCAAGTATTCTCCTCCCTGATCTGATCAAAGGACATAATACTTATACCCATTCTGGTTTTCTACTTCTGACTTATATTCTATGAATTTCTCAAAAGTTTCAAACTTGTGCTTCAACAGGAACATATGTCTGAATCTTGAGAGATGATCAATGAATGTAATGAAGTATAAAGAACCGGTCCTGGCATGTGTAGACAGGGGACTTTCATACATCATCATGTATCAATCCCAAGAGTTCACTAACTCTTTCTCTGTTTCCAATAAACGGAGCTATGGTCATCTTATCTTTGTGACATGACTGGAAAGTTTCACAAGATGTAAATTCAAACATATTTAAATATGCATCTAAATGTAACTTAGCTAGTCGGGTCGCATTGATATGACCTAGTCTACAATGCCACAAGAAGGATTCGTTCATTTCTGAACTCTTCCTCTTGTGTGTGTTCTGTACGTTAAGAACTGTAGTTTGATTTAGAATATATATGCTTTTAGATAACGTGCCTGAACCGATCAACTTTTGATATAGGAAATGTTTAAAACATTATCCAACAATACAAAATTATATCCATCTTTACTAATAAAGAGACTGATATGATGTTGTATATCAGGTTCGGTATATAATAACATTCATTCAGAATCAATGTATTTAGTAATACATGGTGATAATTGTCAACAGACTTGGCTGCAACACTTGCACCGTTTCTAACTCTTAAAACTTATCACCCGTTCCCAGTTCTCTACCTATCTATAGCCCATGTAACATATTACATATGTGGGATCCTGATCCGTTATCTCATACCCAGGACGTAGAGGATACTGAAAAACAGTTCTCGGTAATGAACACACCCGAAGAAGATGCATCATCATGCACTTTCTTCGTTTGGGTGGCACGGGAATCCTGGTAATCCCCTATTCCTGCTCGGTCTTATAACAATTATAAGTTAGAGCGGGACCATCGTTCCTTAGCGCAGTATAACAAGCGGGTTCGGTCAATACATCTGTATTATTATCTTGATTAAGGCATGATATGGTCGCTACCTGGAGAGAGAGAGAAGAAAACACTCAGCGTATGCTCTTGCAAGATTAGATTGGTTATTATTTTGTCTAATCATGATATCTCCCACTGTTTTAGTCAAATCTTCCTTCAAACCCTAAAAGGAAAGACTAGCCGGGATTAATTACACCATACAAGTTCGCCAATCTTTCGGTCCGACCAGTGTCGGTACTTTGAGGGAGGTTCCCTGTGCTTTCGCACGGACCTAATTAAAATAAACCTTATTTTCCCAAAGGCATAACCCCGTTAACACCTTTCTAGACACCTACTTGATCGGCTAATTGTAATGTGTAAAACTCTCCCAGGAGTAACTCTTACTCGCAGTGGGTATCGGGATCCAACTATCTCATAGGAGGTATGCAATCTCATTGCAAATTTCAACACTTGAAATTCCCGATAATATTTTACTCCTACCAGCTATATGACCTTAACATAGTCAACAAATCATAAGTGCTAGTCAAGTTCAACCCGTCATTTCTTGATTGAATTAAACCCACCTGCACGACCCTTAACATAGTCAACAAAGTCGCACGACTACCCTAATCCAATCACATCATATGCTTATACAGATAAGCATTAATCAGCTACCGCACACTACGCCTTAACATAGTCAACAAACGTAGCATGAATACTACCTAGTACTTATCTGAAATGACGGAGGGCTACGATAGGTTTTTAAGAAAACCCTTTGCGTAATGAACTTGATATCGTCGCAGAATCGAGGGATTTTGAAAAAGAGTGTTTTTTAGGCTTTTGCTAGTTTCGCTAAAGAAGTCACTCCCGGTGAAAGCATCTCGGCTCTTTCCTTATCGAATAAGGTGCAGGATATTTCACAAATACCAATATGCAAAGCAAAAACTATAAAAGCAATCAAAAGACAAACCGAGGGTTGTAGCATCTGCCAGTTATTGCTAAAGAGGTCATTCCCGATGAAGGGATCTTGGCTCTTTCCTTATCGAATAAGGTGATGGATGTTCTACAAGGAACACCGCTTTGCAACTAGAGCTACCTGTTTTTGAAAATTCGATTCCACGACAGCTTTAGGTTTCTTTTATTTCAATAATCTCATTAATGAAGTCCCATTTTTATTATGCTTCACAAGCATCACGTTTGAAACGAAATAAACAATATACAATATATATTTCATATATATAATAAAAACATTCGTCTCAGGAAGTAATATGATCTCATCGCAGAACATTGCAACAGAAGAACATATATGAAATATTGGATATACTAGGATTTCCATGTTTTATTGCGAGCCTGTATAAAACACGGATTCCAAGGTCACGATGAATAGCCAAACCCACACCCTTAGACCCCTACGAGAGCGGCAAGCAACCCTACCAATTCTAGAGTTAGGAAACCCGGTCTCGACTCCTCGAGATGGTCTCCCACTGGACCCTAAAACCCGGTCACTTGTGCTCCCCGCCTTGGGTCTATCCTAATGCGGAAAAGTAAATAATATACAATGGTGACAACATCCTCAACCCGGAAGTGCCCCAATAAAAGAATATTACATACAATGAATTTTACATGAATGAAAAAGAAAACTCTCATCTCACATAAAACCCCCGGCTATTCAATCACGACGATCCAATATAACATATCACAGCAACACATAACATCACATGTCATCAACGTAAGAAAATATGCGTATCCCAATTGTCGTTGACATATAGCACCGAAACCGGCGATACACCACATATTACACTTACGGTTGCAGAAAAGAAAGTATAAAACTACAACAGTTGGAATCCGCAATCTCCTAAGAAATCACATGCCTAACCAAATGAATTCCTTAGACACCGCATGCCTAACAATTATAAACACCGCATTTTATTCTCGATCTCGAAAACACTTTTCAATATCTAGTCGGGCAATTCAACAGGATTCCCAACATCCAGATCGAATACTTTTCGGAAACTTTAGTAGACGGCCGCACCCCTGATGCCGTCGACGAAGTGCACTAAGGCGGAACACCGCTGCCGCGAGCACCCGAACGGATGCTTTTGGAAACGGGGTTCTCCTACAGTCACTTGGTCGGGGCTATAGGGCGTGGCTATCTATTAAGTTTACCCGGCGAGTATCCGCGTACGCTACGTGATTGCGACGGACTTTTGATCGCATCAAAATCCCGTGGCAACCGATCAACTGAGACTAAACTGCTAGATTTATAACATTCAAATTAGTTATCTCATAACTACTTGTGGATTCCAAATATTGTATCACATTACAAAAAAAAGTTAGACGATGTTAAACATTCCGATCGAATCAACAAACACCCAAAATTTCCCTATTTTCTCAACTCTTGAACTTAGTTTAAAAGCATCCATCACATGCCACAGTACCAATGGACCAGCCGTAGAAGGGTCAAACCAACGCCTCACATGTGGCAACGCCGAACTACTACAAACCCTAAGATTTAGAGGTGGTTCAGACGGTCACATAATCGAGTTAAGGTTTTCGTTCTTCTAGAGGGTCCACCGCGTTACTCGCACGACTTTGAATGTTCTTTGACTAAGGAAAAATCCAACACTTAGAAATTTCCCGACATGGGAAAAAGTGAGTTATTGATATCCGTTCGAACTTTTTAACACTGTTTAAACAATCATGAAACCAAGCTAGAATTGCGAATACGAAACACTCCGAATTACCTTTTGAGTAAATAAATATATCATGCAAATTTAGCAAAAATAAACAATACCAAAAATACCAAACACCAGAGACTTGAACACCACCCAAAAACCAAACCCCAGCTCACCTAGAAATCCGAGCAGGCCGGATTTTTGGGCCTACTGGCTAGCCAAAAACTGAGCAGGGGGGATGGGTTTTGGGCTGTGTTCATATTGTATCACATACAGTCTTCTGCAACTGTTTGGAAAAAAAATTTGACTCCAGAAATAATTTGATAGAAACTAGGGTTTTGCATCAGGTGTTTTGGAGTTGTTTCGGTTTCGTAATCCTACACTTATCCATCTAATTCTCTAGCTAGACTCTGATACCACTACTGGGTTACCAACAACTGCAGCAAGGTTTCGGATGGCATCATCCATGCCAAGTTAAAATTTTGCCATTGAAGATAACCCTAAACCTAGGAACTTTAACTAGAGAATCAAACCAAACAAGCATGTTAACACTTTAACATCTAAAAGTTAGGGATTACAACCTTTGTAGTCCGTTCCTTCGCTTCATAAGCTCCGTGTTGAGGTCCCTTCGCTGCGATCATCAAGTATCCGGACTCTAGAGAGGCTCCATGAAGAGAAAGATGCAAGCTTACTTCCAATCTTCAACAACTAAGATGATCTACATTGAAGAAACTCAAACCCAAGCTCTTACTTCACTAATCAAGTATTAGCAAAACAAACACCCTAATCTAAGTGGCTAGAATAGATGAGGATGATGAAGTAGGGATTTTTCTCTCTTTTGTTTTCATATTCTCACTCATTATCATCACTTATCAAAAACCTAGTAAAGGTTTTCATCAAAGAAGAAAGAAGAAAAAGATGAAACAAACCCTTTTGTGATGAAAATGAATTATTGTTGTGGTTACAAATCAACCATGAGTTAAGCATGAAGGCTTAACCCTTGTAGAGAATAAACTAGAGTAAAGGGTTTGGGTTGGGTTAAGAAATATCTACACAAAAAATCAAAGCAAGTGACAAAAGTCAAAGCTTCATAAAGCTTCATGGAAGCTTCATAAAGCTTCATGGAAGCTTCATAAAGCTTCATGGAAGCTTCATAAAGCTTCATGGAAGCTTCATAAAGCTTCATGGAAGCTTCATAAAGCTTCATGGAAGCTTCATAAAGCTTCATGGAAGCTTCATAACCCTAATCCAAACCCTAACCATGTTTAAACTCTACAAAGCATGTTGCATTTGTAACCCTAACATGTTACAATATTATATATCACATATATAATATATTTTGTAACAAAAGAAAATAATACAATTAACATATATCACATATACATCAATGTACTATCCCGTGAGAAAATGAATCAATAAAGCGAGCTTATATTAGTTAATGTAATATAATATATCTCATATATAATATACATTGAATTATCGAATCAACACTTGATCCGATAACCCGGCTATAATACATATAACCGACTAATATAACATGTACCAATTCATCGAATCAACACTTGATCCGATGACCCGGCTATATCACATATACCCGGCCGATATCACATATCGCAAGAATCAAATACAGCATCACATACTCGTATTATTCTCGGTCCCGCACATATCACATATGTGCTCCTACTACGTTTTGCCTGAGCGAGGAAACCACTGTGTAGGACTCTAAAGAATCGTCAATACGCCGGCAGTAGGTGATGATCATATCAAACACCCACAAGTTGCAAGCGGTCAGCTAAACGTAAAATCTACCCAGGTATTGAGCGATCAGAAGATCAACAAGCAAGCTTGTACATTCTCCTGCGAATCCGATCAGTAACACTCCCGTACATTCCGGTCTCTTCGTCTGATATGTTTCATATCCAGTCTAGGGGTGGTAAACGTCAGACCCCAGTAACCGATAAGTCGTGTCGATATGAGGTCCATAACAGTTCTAGAAACTACTAATAACACTTACCAGTAAATCTCAGCAACCCTGGCCAGGGATTTCCAGTTATAGCCAATTGACCACAGCGCAACATCAACTCCCTATACCGAGAGAGACGAAACCCTTACTATCGCTCATTGCCTCCATGTGATTCGGGACTGTACCCAAAAGCCACCGTTTTGCACATTCCTTTGAACGTGGTAAGGTGTAAATCAAAGCACAGTGGGAATCAGACAAGACTCTATGACGATCTCGAGTCTACAGACTAATCTGTACCTGTGTCACCAGAGAACTGCCATCTGATGTAAGGTATATTACCATCTGGGAGTTCTCAGCGAGTCCGTCCAGTGTACCCATACTCCACTGAGCACCCGTATACTATCTCTGATGTCAAACACCAATGGATATAGGATCATCCATCGCTTATCCGTATGGGTCGAGAAGCTATACGCTAGTCTACTCTAGTATATCGATGCCCTGTCTCGATACACCTACGACTGGGAACATTTGAAGGATGTACATAGAGACTACACTGTCCCCACTAGTATGATCTGCATCATAGTCCTGGTAGTCAAGTACTTATCCTAAGGGTTTTATCAACATGTAATATAGAGACAATCAGAGTACATGTTAAGATAAAGAGCAACCAGATAGCATACTATCATGTCGAGCAAGAAAGTCCTCCATATATATGTCCAAGCATCCACTACAATATACATCGTATGTACAGTAATGGCCTCTAGGGCATACATATCACTAACAAGTAATCCCTTCGCTCTAAGTAATGGTCTCTCAAACTCTCGTTAGGCTCCACTAGGCGAAAGGAAAAAGCTTGCTTGAAGAATTTCGAGGCCAAAGATGATCTACGTGGAGAAATCTCCAACTCAAGCTACCTCTTAAATAATTGAGAATTAGTGAAGAGACAACCTATATTAAATGGCTAGTTTGGTATAGATTGGTGAAGTAGGAATTTTGCTCACTTTAGAATAATTTTTCTCTCTTTCTTTTCTTTTCTCACTCAAAGCTAGAGAGCAATTGAAGGAGATGAAGAAAATGATCAAGTGATCAACTCATGAATCATGGGTGAGAAAATATCATATATAACTCATGTAGAGACTTAACCAAGGCTAAAGATAATGGTTAGATTAATAAAAATCAAGAGCAAAACAAAATTGGTGGACTAAGTCAATGGTTTCCACAACCTTCTCTAAGGTTCACAAGCCATGAGAAATTTCCACCTAATTTTGGTTTTCCCTTAATAAATAAATCCCCACATTATCTTAAGTGTGGTGTGAATCTCATACACACATGTATAAGGTATCATCAAGCATGACACAAAGAAATAATACATTAATATATATCATATATATATTAAATGTATAAAGAGAAAAAATTTTCTTAAGTGAGCTAATATTAGTTAATGTATATTAATATATCAAATATATAATTACACATTAAATTATTAAATCAACCCTTGATTTAATAACCCGGCTGTATCGCATACAACCGACTAATATCATTTATATGCATATTACATATACATATAACATAACATTGAATCGACACTTGATTCAACAATCCGGTTATATCACATATAACCTGTATCGCGAGATTGGAATACGGTATCACATACACGTATTAATCTCGGTCCCGCACATATCATATGTGTGCCCTACTTCGTTTCGCATGAGCTTGGAAACCTCTTTGTAGGACTAATGACTCGTCACTACGCCGGCAGCAGGTGATGATCATATCAGTCACCCACAAGCCGTCAGCGGTACTAGCTGGACGTAACGGCTACCCGGGTATTGAGCGATCAGAAGATCAACAAGCAAGCTTGTCCATACTCCTGTGAATCCACAGAAACACTACCATACTGTCCAGTCTCTTCGTCTGATATGTCGTATATCGAGTTTAGGGGTGGTAAACGTCAAACCCCAGTAACATGATAAGTCATGCCGATGTGTGTCTCATAACGGGTTGAGAAACTACTGATAACACTTACCAGTAAATCTCTGTATCAGCCCTGGCCAGGGACTTCATGTTATGGCCAATCGAGCACAGCGCAATATCAACCCCCAATACCGGAAGAGACGAAACCCCTCCTATCGCTCATTGCCTCCATATGACTCGAGATTGTACCCAAAAACCTTCGTTTTGCACACTCTCTTGAACGTGGTAAGGTGGAAATCAAAGCAAAGTAGGAATCACGCAAGTCTCTATGACGATCTCGGGTCTACAGACTAACATGTACCAGTGTCACCACAGAACTGCTATCTGACGTTTGGTATAATACCATTTAGGAGTTCTCGGCGAGTCATGTTCAGTGTACCCAGTCTCCACTGAGCACCCGTATAGCATCTTTGATGTCAAACACCAATGGATATAGGATCATCCATCGCCCATCAAATGGGTCAAGAAGCGTATAAGCTAGTCTACTCTGGAATATCGATGCCCCGTCTCGATACACTCTCGACTAGGAACAAATAAAGGATGAACTTGTGGACCACCCTGGCCCCACTAGTATGATTTGCATCATAATCCTGGTAGTCAAGTATACATCCTAAGGGCTTTACCAACATGTGAGAGTAAGACAGTATCACAATACTAGTCAACATATTAAGATAAAGAGTAACCAGATAGCATACTATCATGTCGAGCAAGAAATTCCTCTCTATATATGTCCAAGCATCCATTGTAATATACAATCATGTACAACAATGGCCTCTAGGGCATACATACAACTAACAATCTCCCACTTGCACTAAGGCCAATTGTTATAGTATCTCATACCCAACGTCCCAAAAACTCTCAAACTATATCTGGGGTTTTGGCCTCGGTGAGTGGATCCGCCGTGTCATTCTCCGTCTTAACTTTCCTGACCTCGATCGCCAGGAGATCAACCATCTCCCTGATCAGGTGATACTACCTAAGAATATGTCTGGATCACTGATGGGATCAGGGTTCCCAGGCTAAAACCACAACTCCATTGTCACCACAATGGTAGGAACGAAGTTCATCTCATGAACATCTATACCCAGACAACCTCTTTTGGTAGCATCGTTGGCAGCGATGTATTCATCCTTTATCGTTGAGTCTGCCACGGTATCTAGCTTGGAACTCTTCCAACATACCGTCCCTCCACTGAGGGTAAAGACAAAACCCGCGACTATCTTACAGTCAAACTTATCACTATGGAAGATGGAATCGGTAAAGGACTCCACTTGAAAACCAAGAACATTTCTTTAGTCCTTCTCAAGTACTTAAGAATGTTCTTCACAGCTGTCCAGTGATTCTCTCCAGGATCCGCTTGATACCTACTCACTACACCTAGTGAGTATGCTACTTCAGATTTGGTACATAACATCACATACATAATAGAACCTACTGCCAAAGCATACGGTATCCCTTGCATGCGAGCCCTATCCAAATCAGTCTTGGGGGACATCTCTTTGAAGAGAGTTATTCCTGAGATCGTGGGTAAACTCCCACGCTTGGAATCTTCCATACTAAACCTCTTTAGTATGGTGTCAATGTACCTGGATTGGGACAATACCAACTTCCGTTTAGATCTATCTCTAAAGATCTTAATCCCCAGGATGTAGGAGGCATCACGCAGATCTTTCATGGAGAATCTTTATGATAAGAGAAGCTTGACCGAGTGTAGCATAGGAACACCATTTCCTATCAAGAGTATGTCATCCATGTACGATACGAGGAAGACAACCTTACTCTCTACAACCTTCTTGTATATACAAAGTTCATTTACCATTTTGATGAAGTCAAACTCTTTGACTGCCACATCAAAATAGATGTTTCAACTCCGCGATGCCTGCTTTAATTCGTATATTGATTTAAGCAACTTGCACACCTTTCCGCTGCTCGCACTGTCTACGAAGCCCTCTGGCAATGTCATGTACACGCTCTTTTCTAAATCACCATTTAGAAAAGCGGTCTTGACGTCGATCTGCCAGATTTTGTAGTTATGGTATGCAGCAATGGCAAGTGGGATCCTGATGGACTTAAGCATAACCACTGGAGAAAAGGCTTCATTAAAATCCACACCTAGTTATTGACGACAACCTTTTGCAACAATTCTAGCTTTGAAAGTTTCAACTTTTCCATCTATACCAAGAATCTTCTCAAGATCCACTTGCTCCCGATGGGTTTTACCCCTTTAGGTGTAACTACCAAAGTCACTACTTTGTTGGTGTATATGGATTCCATCTCAGATCGCATAGCATCCAGCCATTTCACAGAGTCCCTACTTGTGATGGCCTGCTCGAAACTAATTGGGCCATCATCTTTCATAATGCAATTCTCGCTCCCACTGTCATTAAGAAAACCGTAGTAACTCTCAGGCGGATGAGGAACCCTACTAGATCTACGGAGAAGCTCAGGTTCGTTGGGAACTATCGAATCCTCTGGTTCCATCAAATCATCAGTTGTAATTTGTATAGCTGGAACTTCTTCCAGTTCTACCTCATGACCACTAATTTCTTTCTCAAGAAATTCCTTTTCTAAAAAGGTGGAATGCCGAGAAATAAAACACCGTTTGCTTCTCAGTGTGGTAGAAGATATACCCTCGCGAATGTTTTGGATATCCAACAAACTAGCACAGAACTGACCTTGCCTTGAGCTTGTCCGTATTTTGCTTTTCAACATAGGCCGGACAACCCCATATCTTAACTCGTTTAAGACATGGTCTCTTCCGATACCATATCTCATATGGAGTGGTAGGCACCGATTTGTTCGGAACCCTATTCAATTGGTATGCGGCCTCTCAAACGCATAACCCCAAAAGGAAAAAGGCAACTCAGCAGTACTCATCATAGAGCGCACCATATCTAATAGGGTGTGGTACCTCCACCCCGATACACCGTTGTACTGTGGTGTATACGGAGGAGTAAGCTGAGAAAAAATCTCATTCTCTTTTAAATAATCCAAGAATTCTGTGCTCAAATATTCTCCTCCCCGATCATATCGAAGGATTTTAATATTTCTACCCGTTTGGTTCTTTACTTCGTATTTATATTCCTTGAATTTCTCAAAAGTTTCAGACTTGTGTTTCAACAGGAACACATGTCCGAATCTTGAGAGATCATCGGTGAATGTAATGAAGTACGAGGAACCATTCCTGGCATGTGTAGATATAGGACCGCTCACATCACTATGTATCAGTCCCAAGAGTTCAATAGCTCTTTCTTCGTGTCCAGTAAATGGAGTTTTGGTCATTTTGCCTTTGAGACATGACTGGAAAGTTTCATAAGATGTAAATTCGAACAGATTCAAATATCCATCCTTATGCAACATCGCTTGTCGTGTCGCATTGACATGACCTAGTCTACAATGCCACAAGAAGGATTCATTCATTTCTGAACTTTTCTTCTTGTGTATGTTCAGTATGTTAAGAATTGTAGTTTGATTTAGAACTTATTTGCCATTACATAACGTGTCTGATCCAATCAACTTTTGATTCAAGAAAATGTTCATAACATTATCCTGCAATACAAAATTATATCTTTCTTTACTTAATAAAGAAACTGATATAATATTGCATATCAGGTTCGGTATGCAATAACATTCGTTCAGAATCAATGTATTCCTATTTGGTAATACAAGGTGATATTCACAAACTGTTTTGGCTGCAACACTTGCACCATTCCCTACTCTTAGAGAATGATCACATTTTTCTCAGTTGTCTACCTTTCTTTAGCCCATGTAATATATTACATATGTGGGATGCTGATCCGGTATCTAATACTCAGGACATAGAGTGTACTGCTAAACAGTTCTCGGTAACAAATACACCCAAAGAAGATGCATCAATATGCTCATTCTTCGTTTGGGTCACGTGGGAATCCGGATATTCCCCTATTCATGCTCGGACTTATAACAATTATAAGTAGAGCGGAACCAACGTTCCCCTGCTTAGTATAACAAGCGGGTTCGGTCAATACATCCATATTATTATCTTGATTAAAGCGTGACATGGTCGCTACCTGGAGAGATAGAAGAAAACACTCGCATGCGCTCTTGCAATATTATATTTGTTATTATTTTGTCGAATCAGGATGGCTTCCACTGTTTTTATCAAATCTTCCTTCAAACCCTAAAAGGTAAGACTAACAAGGATTAATTACACCCTACAAGTTCGCCAATTTTTTATCCGGGCCGATGTCGGTACTTTGAGAGAGGTTCCCCGCGCTTTCGCACGGACCTAATTAAAATAAACCTCGTTTTCCCAGAGGCATAACACCGTTGACACCTTTCTAGTCACCTACTCGATCGGCTAATTGTAAAGTGCAAAACTCTCCTAGGAGTAACTCTTACTCACAGTGGGTATCGGGATCCAACTATCTCATAGAAGGTATGCAATCTCATTGCAAATTTCAACACTTGAAATTCCCGATAATATTTTAACCCTAATGTTCTATGACCTTGACAAAAACCAACAAACCATAGGGCGCTAGTCAAGTCCAACCCGTCATTTCGTGATTGAATTAAACCCACCCGCACGACCCTTGACAAAGGCCAACAAAGTCGTATGACTACCCTTATCCAATCGCATCACATGCTTTACAGATAAACACTAATCAGCTATCGCGCACTACGCCTTGATAAAGGCCAAAAAACGCAGCACGAATACTAAATAGTATTTATCTGAAATGACGGAAGGCTACGATAGGTTTTTAAAAAATCCTTTTATGTAATGAACTTGATATCGTTGTAGAATCGAGTGATTTGAAAAGGAGTGGTTTAAGTTCCGCTTTTAAAATCATGTGTTTTTCAAAATAAATTGAGTGGGTGTAGCATCTGCTAGCTTTTGCTAAAGAGGTCATTCCCGGTGAAGGGATCTCGGCTCTTTCCTCATCGAATGAGGTGCTGGATATTCATCAAGTAATACCGCTATGCAAAGCAAGAACTAGAGCCACCTTTTTGAAAATTTGATTCTACAACATCTTTAGGTTTCTTTCCTTTCATTAATCTCATTAATGAAGTCAAATCATTTATGCTTCTTAAGCATCACAGAAGAAATGAAAATACAACGTACGCTTATGCCATTCGCATTCGCCTCGGGGTCCCGTCATGCACCGTTAGGTTAGATAACTAACGGTAGAGCGGGGGCAGGATTAGCGCGGACGCAAAATTTAAGCAACGTTTATTATATATCATATATATAATAATAACATTCGTCCCATCAAATAAAGTGATCACATCACAGAACATTGCAGCAGAAGTCAACATATGAAATATTGGATATATTAGGAGCTCCGCGTTTTAAATTAAGCCAGTAAAAAAACACGGATTCCACGGTCGCGATGAATAGCCAAACCCACATCCTTAGACCCTTACGAGAGAAGAAAGAAACCCTACCAATTCTAGAGTTAGGAGACCCGGTCTCGACTCCTCGAGATGGTCTCCCACTGGACTCTAGAACCCGGTTACTTGTGCTCCCCTCCTTGGGTCTATCCTAATGCGGAAAAGTAAATAATATACATCAATGGCGACATCATCCTTGTAGGGTTATTTGGAACAACCACAAGGTTTCACAAAGCATCAAACATGCCAATTTCATAAATTTCTAGTGTGCCAAACAACCTAACCAAGGATCCAACTAGAGTTTTAGGAGCAAAACAAGAATGTAAACAACTTTACATAGAAAGTGAATAAGAAATACAACCTTTGTAGACCGGTCCTTCACTTCTAAAGCTCCGCGTAGAAGTCCCTTCTGTTAGTTATATGTATGCCCTATAGGACATTACTGTACATACGATGTATATTGTAGTGGATGCTTTGACATATATAGGGAGGACTTTCTTGCTCGACATGATAGTACACTATCTGGTTGCTCTTTATCTTAACATGTACTCTGATTGTCTCTATGTTACATATTGATAAGGCCCTTAGGATGAGTACTTGACTACCAGGACTATAATGCAGATCATACTAGTAGGGACAGTGTAGTCGCCAAGTACACCTTTCAAATGTTCCTAGTCATGGGAGTACCGAGACAGGGCATCGATACTCCAGAGTAGACTAGCGTATGCACTTCTTGACCCATATGATGGGCGATAGATGATCCCATATCCATTGGTGTTTGACATCAGAGAAGGTATACGGGTGCTCAGTAGAGACTGGGAACACTGGACGGACTCGCCGAGAACTCCTAGATGGTATTATACCTCACGTCAGATGGCAGTTCTCTGGTGACACTGATACAGGTTAGTCTGTAGACCCGAGATCGTCATAGAGTCTTGTGTGATTCCTACTGTGCTTTGATTTCCATCATACCACGTCCAAGAGGGCGTGCAAAAAGGTGGCTTTTGGGTACAGTCCCAAATCACATGGAGGCAATGAGCGATAGGAGGGGATTCGTCTCTCCTGGTATAGGGAGTTGATGTTGCGCTGTGTTCGATTGGCTATAACTGGAAATCCCTGGCCAGGGTTGCTGAGATTTACTGGTAAGTGTTATCAGTAGTTTCTCGAAGTGTTATAGACCTCATATCGACGGGACTTATCAAGCTACTGGGGTCTGACGTTTACCACCCCTAAGAGAGATATGCGACATATCAGACGAAGAGACCGGACTGTACGGGAGTGTTACTGATTGGATTCGCAGGAGAATGTACAGGTTTGCTTGTTGATCTTATGATCGCTCAATACCTAGGTGGCTGTTACGTTTAGATGACCGCTTGCATCTTGTGTGTGTTTGATATGATCATCACCTACTGCCGGCGTATTGACGATTCTTTAGAGTCCTACACAGAGGTTTCTTGGCTCAGGCAAAACGGAGTAGGAGCACATATATGATATGTGCGGGACCGAGAACAATACGTGTATGTGATACCGTATTAGATTCTCGCGATATGAGATATTGGCCGGGTATATGTGGTATAGCCGGGCCATCGGATCAAGTGTTGATTCGATGAACTGATACAGATTATATTAGTCGGTTATATACAATATAACCGGATTGTCGGATCAAGTGTTGATTCGATAATTTAATGTATAATTATATATTTGATATATTAAATTACATTAACTAATATAAGCTCACTAAAAGATTCTTTTTCTCACTCGGGTAATATATTGATATATATGCGATATATGTTAATTGTATTATTTTATTTTGTTACAATAAATATTGTATATGTGATATATAATATTGTAACATGTTAGGGTTATTAATGCAACATGATTAGTGGAGACTAAACATGATTAAGGTTTGATTTGGATTAATTTTTCTAGAAGCTTTTTTTTTGTTTTTGCAAAGATATTTTCTAAAGATATTTTGTTATGATATTTATTAACCCAGCTCAACCCTTGACCATGGTTCATTCTCTACATGGGTTAAGTTATCATACATAACCAATGGTTGCATTTCTAATCTCACCACAATTCATTATTCATCAAAAAGTAAAAATTCGTCTTCTTCATCTTCCTTGCAAAGCTTTCTAGCTTTGAGTCATGTGATGAATTAGTGTGAGATTAAGAAAACAAATGAGAGCTAAAATCCTACTTCATCATCCTAATCTATCCTAGCCATTTATATTAGGGTGTTCACTTCATTAGTAAGTGAGAGCTTGTGTTAATGAAACTTCAAGGTAGATCATCTTTGTTATCGATGATCGGAAGCAAGCTTGCATCATTCTCTTCGTGGAGCCTCTCTACAGTCCGGGTACATGATGATCGCATCGAAGGGACCTCAACACGGAGCTTATGATGCGAAGGACCGGACTGCAAAGGTTGTAATCCCAAACTCTTAGATGTAAAGTTGTTTACATACTTTGTTTCGCCTAATCTCTAGTTTAAAGATCTTGATTAGGGTTGTTCGGCACGTTTAAATTTTAAATCGGGCATGGTTGATACCTTATAGACCCTTGTGAGAGTGCCTAGTAACCCTACAATGGTATCAGAGCCAAGCTAAAGTTTTAGGCGAAGTCTAGACGAAGTTAGAAGTCCGATCGAACCACGAAACCCTATATTTTACCCTTCTTTGGAAATTTTATAAAAATGGTGATTTTTCTGTATTAAAAATACTCAAAAAAATCAGCAGGGAATTCTATGGAGATCAGTGAAAAACGAGCCATTAATTCACCTAAACCGCAGCGGAACCGCGGCAAGACCATGCCTTGCGCGGCTGTTCCGCGGCCAAACAGTGGAATTGGAGTTTGACTTTTACATAGTAATATCCGTACAGATTTCCTGATTCTTCTGAGAATTTTTAATTCTACTCAGTGTTGAGTTTTCTGGGATGTATTGGGAACTCATTGATTCGATCGGAAAGTTTAACTTCGTTTAAGTTTTTTCCAGATAATTTTAGAACGTGTTAAAAAGTTCGAACGGATATCAATAACTCACTTTTTCCCCTGTCGGAAAATTTCAAAAGTTGGATTTTTTCCCGAGTTTGAAACTTCCGGAAAGTCGTGCAAGTAATGCGGTGGACCCTCTAGAAGAACACAGACCTTAACTTGATTATGTGACCGTCTGAACTGCCTCTAAACCTTAGGGTTTGGGGCAGTACGGCGTTGCCACATGTGAGGCGTTTGTTTGACCCTTCTACGGCTGGACCATCGGTACTGTAGCATGTGATGGATAATTTTTTAACTCCACTCAAGTGTTAAGCTATTTGGGAAATCTTGGGTGTTTGTTTATTCGATCGTAAAGTTTAACATTGTCTATTTATCTGGAATGTGATACAATATTTGGAATCCACAAGTAGTTATGAGATAAGTAATTTGAATGTTATAAATCTAGCAGTTCAGTCTCAGATGATCGGTTGCCACGGAATTTTGATGAGATCAAAAGTCCGTCGCAATCACGTAGCGTACGCGGATACTCGCCGGGTAAACTTAATAGACAGCCACGCCCCATAGCCTCGACCAAGTGACTGCAGGAGAACCCCGTCGCCAAAAGCATCCGTCAAGGTGCTCGCGGCAGCGGTGTTCCGCCTTAGTGCACTTCGTCGATGGCATCGGGGGTGCGGCTGTCTACTAAAATTTGCGACGAGTATTCGATCAGATTTTCGGGAATCTTGTTGAATTGCCCGACTAGATATTGAAAAGTGTTTTCGATATTGAGACTAAAATGCGGGGTTTATAATTGTTAGGCATGCGATGTCTAAGGAATTCATTTGGTTAAGCATGCGATGTCTAAAGAGGTTGCGGATTCCAACTGTTGTAGTTTTACACTTTCTTTTCTGCGACCGTAAGTGTAATATGTGGTTTATCGCCGGTTTCGTTGCTATACATCAACGACAATTGGGATACGCATATTTACTTACGCTGATGATATGTGATATTATGTGTTGCTGTGATATGTTGTATTGGATCGTCGCGTTTTGAATAGCCGGGGGTTTTATGTGAGATGAGAGTTTTTTCTTTTTCATTCATGTAAAATTCATTGTATGTAATATTCTTTTATTGGGGCACTTCCGGGATGAGGATGATGTCACCATTGTATATTATTTACTTTTCCTCATTAGGTAGACCCAAGGCGGGGAGCACAAGTAACCGGGTTCCAGGGTCCAGTGGGAGACCATCTCGATGAGTCGAGACCGGGTCTCCTAACCCTAGAATTGGCAGTGTTGCTTGCCGCTCTCGTAGGGGTCTAGGGATGTGGGTTTGGCTATTCATCGCGACCGTGGAATCCGTGTTTTATACAGTCTCGTATTAAAACACGGGCCTCCTAGTATATCCAATATTTCATATATGTTCTTCTGCTGCAATTTTCTGTGATGAGATCATATTACTGCCTGAGATGAATGTTTATATTATATATATGAGATATATGTTATATTGCAGATTTCGTTTCAAATATGATGCTTGTGAAGCATAATAAAATGGGACTTCATTAATGAGATTAATGAAACTAAAAGAACCTAAAAATGTTGTAGAAACTTGTCTCAAAAACAGGTAGCTCTAGTTCTTGCTTTTGCATAGCGGTGTTCCTTGTAGAACATCCAGCACCTTATTCGATAAGGAAAGAGCCGAGATTCCTTCACCGGGAGTGACCTCTTTAGCGAAACTAGCAGATACTGTATACTCGGTTTGTCTTTTGATTGCTTCTATAGTTTTTGCTTTGCATAGTGGTATTTGTGAAATATCCTGCACCTTATTCGATAAGGAAAGAGCCGACGATCCCTTCACCGGGAGTGACCTCTTTAGCAAAACTAGAAAAGGCCTCAAAAACATTCCATTTAAAATCGCTCGATTCTACAACGATATCAAGTTCATTACGCAAAGGGTTTTCTTAAAAACCTGTCGTATCCCTCCGTCATTTCAGATAAGTACTACTTAGTATTCATGCTACGTTTGTTGACCTTAGCCAAGGCGTAGTGTGCGGTAGCTAATTAACGCTTATCTGTATAAGCATATGATGCGATTGAGTTAGGGTAGTCGTGCGACTTTGTTGACCTTAGCCAAGGGTCGTGCGGGTGGGTTTAATTCAATCGGGAAATGACGAGTTGAACTTGGCTAGCACTTATGATTTGTTGACCTTAGCTAAGGTCATAAGATGCTAGGGGAAAAATATTATTGGGAATTTCAAGTGTTGAAATTTGCAATGAGATTGCATACCTTCTATGAGATAGTTGGATCCCGATACCCGCTGCGAGTAAGAGTTACTCCTAGGAGATATTTACACATTACAATTAGCCAATCGAGTAGGTGTCTAGAAAGGTGTTAACGGGGTTACGCCCCTGGGAAAACGAGGTTTATTTTAATTAGGTCCGTGCGAAAGTACGGGGAACCTCCCTCAAAGTACCGGCATTGGCCTGGCTGAAAGATTGGTGAACATGTAGGGTGTAATTAATCCCGGCTAGTCTTTCCTTTTAGAGTTTGAAGGAAGATTTGACTAAAACAGTGGGAGCCATCCTGATTAGATATATTGATAACCAATCTAATCTTGTAAAAGCGCACGCTGAGTGTTTTCTTCTCTCTCTCTCCAGGTAGCGACCATGTCACCCCTAAATCAAGATAATAATACAGATGTATTGACCGAACCCGCTTTTTATACTGCGCTAAGGAACGTTGGTCCTGCTCCAACTTATAATTGTTATAAGACGGAGCAGGAAATAGGGGATTACCAGAATTCCCGTGCCGCCCAAACGAAGAAAGTTCATGTTGATGCATCTTCTTCGGGTGTGTTCATTACAGAGAACTGTTTCTCAAGTATCATTTACGTCCTGGGTATGTGATACCGGATCAGCAACCCGCAAATGTAATCTGTTACATGGGCTATAGATAGGTAGAGGACTGAGAACGGGTGATAAAGTTTCATGAGATAGAAACGGTGCAAGTGTTGCAACCAAGTCTGTTGGTAGTTATCACCCTGTATTACCAGAATACATTGATTCTAAACAAATGTTATTAGATACCGAACCTGATATACAACATCATATCAGTCTCTTTATTTATAAAGAAGGATATAACTTTGTATTGTTGGATAATGTTTTGAACATTTCATATATCAAGAGTTGATCAGTTCAGGCACGTTATCAAAAAACATTAACGTTCTAAATCAAACTACAGTTCTTAGTATACAGAACACACACAAGAGGAAGAGTTCAGAAATGAACGAATCCTTCTTTAGGCATTGTAGACTAGATCATATCAATGCAACCCGACTAGCTAAAGTTATAATTAGATGCATATTTAAATTTGTTTGAATTTACATCTTGTGAAACTTGCCGGTCATGTCACAAAGATAAGAAGACCACAGCTCCGTTTATTGGAAACAGAGAAAGAGTTAGTGAACTCTTGGGATTGATACATGCTGATGTATGAAGGTCCCCTGTCTACACATGCCAAGACCGGTTCTTTGTACTTCATTACATTCACTGATTATCTCTCAAGATCCGGACATATGTTCCTGTTGAAACACAAGTCTGGAACATTTGAGAAATTCAATGAATTTAAGTTAGAAGTAGAGAACCAAAAACGGGTATAAGTATTATGCCCTTTGATGAGATCAGGGAGGAGAATACTTGCGCACGGGATTCCTGGACTTTAAGGAGAATGAGATTCTCTCTCAGCATTACTCCTCCGAATACACCACAGCACATCGGTGTATCGGGGTGGAGCAAACACACCCTATTTGATATGGTGTGCTCTATGATGAGTACTACTGAGTTGCCTATTTTCTTATGGGAGTTATGCACTTGTGAAGCTGCATACCTATTGAATAAGGTTCCAATCAAATCTGTTGCCTACCACTCCATATGTGATATGGAATGGGAAGAGCCCATATTTTAAGTAAGTTAAGATTTGGGGATGTCCGGCCTATGTCTAAAAGCAAAATCCGGACAAGCTCGAAGCAAAGTCAGTTCTATGGAAGTTTGTTGGATATCCCAAGCATTCGCAAAGGAATATCTTCTACCAAACTGGGGAACAAAAGGTGTTTTTGTTTCTCAGCATGCCACCTTTGTGAAAGGGAATTTCTTGTGAAGAAATTAGTGGTCATGAGGTAGAACTGGAAGCAGTTCCAGCTATACAAACTGCAGCTGATGATTTGGTAGAACCGGAGGATTCAATAGTTTCCAACGAACCTCAGCCTCTCCGCCGATCTGGTAGGGTTCCTCATCCACCTAAGAGATACTTCGGTTTCTCTATGACAGTGGGAGCGAGGATTGAATCATGAGATGATGACCCAACTAGTTTCGAGCTAGCCATCAGGAGTGGGACTCTGTAAGAATGGCTGGATGCTTAGCGATCTGAGATGGAATCTGTGTACACCAACAAAGTATGGACTTTGGTTGCCTTATCTGAAGCGTTAAATCCCCATCAGGAGAAAGTGTATCTTGAGAAGATTACTTGGTGTACATGGAAAAGTTGAGACTTTCAAAGCTATGATTAAGTCCATCCAGATCCTACTTGCCACTGCTACATACCATGACTACGATATCTGGTGGTTGGGTGTCATGACTGCTTTTCTAAATGTTGATTTGGAAGAGAGCGTCTATAAGTACACAGCCAGAGGGCTTCGTAGACAGTGGGAGCAGCGGAAACGTGTGCAAGATGTTTTATGCGATAAAACAGGCATCGCGGAGTTGGAACGTCTGTTTTGATGTGGTAGTCAAAGAGTTTGACTTCATCAAAATGGTAGATGAACCTTGTATATACAAAAAGGTAGTAGGGAGTATAGTGGTGATCCTCGTAGAGTACGTGGATGAAATACTCATGATAGGGAAGGAGTTTCCTATGTTACGCTCGATCAATCTCCGCTTATCACAAAGGATTCTCCATATAGGATCAAAGCGATACCTCCTGAATCCTGGGTTTTAGATCTATGAGATAGATCTAATTGGATGTTAGGATTCTCATTAGTTGTAGTGAGATGGTATCAATCGATCCTAGGGAGAATCACTGGAAAGGTTCCAGAGTGATAAGGACGACTGAATGTCAGTCGCAGGCATTGTCTTTACCCTCAATGGAGGGACGGTATGTTGGAAGAGTTCCAAGCTAGATATCGTGATTTACTAGACGATTAAAGGCAAGATACATCGTTACCAAGGATGCTAGTAAAGAGGCAGTCTGGATATATATAAGTTCATGAGATGAACTTCGTTCCGACCATTGTGTGACAATGGAGTTATGGCTTTGGCATAGGAACTCCCGTCCCATCAGAAATCCAGATATAATTCTTAGGCAGTATCACCTGATCATGGAGATGGTTGATCTCCAGGGAGATCGAGGTTAGGAGAGTAGACACAGAGGACAACAACGCGGATCCACTCACAAAGGCCTTTTTCCAGTAGAGACTTTTTATGGGATGGTTGAGTATGAGATACTTCAACCACAGCTAATTGTTGGGTATGCGATACCACAACAGATGGCCCTAGTGCAAGTGGGAGATTGTTAGTTATATGTATGCCCCAGAGGCTATTACTGTACATACGATGTATATTGTAGTGGATGCTTGGACATATATAAGGAGGTCTTTCTTGCTCGACATGATAGTACGCTATCTGGTTGCTCTTTATCTTAACATGTACTCTGATTGTCTCTATGTTACATGTTGATAAAGCCCTAAGGATGTGTACTTGACTACCAGGACTATGATGCAGATCATACTAGTGGGGACAGTGTAGTCGCCAAGTACATCCTTCAAATGTTCCTAGTCGTGGGAGTACCGAGACAGGGCATCGATACTCCAGAGTAGACTAGCGTATGCGCTTCTTGACCCATATGATGGGCGATGGATGATCCCAAATCCATTGGTGTTTGACATCAGAGAAGGTATACGAGTGCTCAGTAGAGACTGGGTACACTGGACGGACTCACCGAGAACTCCCAGATGGTATTATACCTCACGTCAGATGGCAGTTCTCTGGTGACACTGGTACAGGTTAGTCTGTAGACCCGAGATCGTCATAGAGTCTTGTATGATTCCCACTGTGCTTTGATTTCCATCATACCACGTCCAAGAGGGCGTGCAAAAAGGTGGCTTTTGGGTACAGTCCCGAATCACATGGAGGCAATGAACGATAGAAGGGGATTCGTCTCTCCTGGTATAGGGAGTTGATGTTGCGCTGTGTTCGATTGGCTATAACTGGAAATCCCTGGCCAGGGTTGCTGAGATTTACTGGTAAGTGTTATCAGTAGTTTCTCGAAGTGTTATAGACCTCATATCGACACGACTTATCAAGCTACTGGGGTCTGACGTTTACCACCCCTAGGCGAGATATGCGACATATCAGACGAAGAGACAGGACTGTATGGGAGTGTTACTGATTGGATTCGCAGGAGAATGTACATGCTTGCTTGTTGATCTTCTGATCGCTCAATACCTAGGTGGCTGTTATGTTTAGCTGACCGCTTGCAGCTTTTGGGTGTTTGATATGATCACCACCTACTGCCGGCGTATTGACGATTCATTAGAGTCCTACACAGAGGTTTCTTGGCTCAGGCAAAACGGAGTAGGAGCACATATATGATATGTGCGGGACCGAGAACAATACGTGTATTTGATACCGTATTAGATTCTCGCGATATGAGATATCGGCCGGGTATATGTGATATAGCCGGGTCATCGGATCAAGTGTTGATTCGATGAACTGATACAGATTATATTAGTCGGTTATATGCGATATAACCGGATTGTCGGATCAAGTGTTGATTCGATAATTTAATGTATAATTATATATTTGATATATTAAATTACATTAACTAGTATAAGCTCACTAAAAGATTTTTTTCTTCACTCGGGTAATACATTGATATATATGCGATATATGTTAATTGTATTATTTTGTTTTGTTACAATAAATATTGTATATGTGATATATAATATTATAACATGTTAGGGTTATTAATGCAACATGATTAGTGGAGATTAAACATGATTAAGGTTTGATTTGGGTTAATTTTTCTAGAAGCATCTAGAAGCTTTTTGTTTTGTTTTTGCAAAGATATTTTCTGTTATGATATTTGTTAACCCAACTCAACCCTTGACCATGGTTCATTCTCTACATGGGTTAAGTTATCATGCTTAACCCATGGTTGCATTTCTAACCTCACCACAATTCATTATTCATCAAAAAGTAAAAATTCATCTTCTTCTTCCTCCTTGCAAAGCTTTCTACCTTTGAGTCATGTGATGAATTAGTATGAGATTAAGAAAACAAATGAGAGCTAAAATCCTACTTCATCATCCTAATCTATCCTAGACATTTAAATTAGGGTGTTCACTTCATTAGTAAGTGAGAGCTTGTGTTAATGAAACTTCAAGGTAGATCATCTTTGTTATCGAAGATCGGAAGCAATCTTGCATCATTCTCTTCGTGGAGCCTCACTAAAGTCCGGGTACATGATGATCGCAGCGAAGGGACCTCAACACGGAGCTTATGAAGCGAAGGACCGGACTACAAAGGTTGTAATCCCAAACTCTTAGATGTAAAGTTGTTTACATGCTTTGTTTCACCTAAGCTCTAGTTTAAAGATCTTGGTTAGGGTTGTTCGGCACGTCTAAATTTTAAATCGGGCATGGTTGATGCCTTATAGACCCTTGTGAGAGTGTCTAGTAACCCTACACCTTCGCTGCGACCGTTGATCTCCCGAACTCTAGTATGGGTTCCCTTGGAGAAATGAACAACCTTGCTCGAAGTCTTCGAAGCCGAAGATGATCTACGTCGAGGAGACTCAAACCCAAGCTACCTATTCACTAGGTGATGAACTTTGTGACGAGAACACCCTAAACTAAATGGCAAGTAGTATAGGATGATGAAGTAGGAAGTGGGCTCACTTTAGATTTTATTTTCTCACAATATTTCTTCATGTTTCATGGAGCTAGAAAGCTAGATGAAAGAGATGAAGAAAAGCACCATGAAAAATGAAGCAACTCAAGAATGAAAAATAATAAGGTGAGAATAGCAACCATAGGTGAGTTAGTGTCATATACTAACCCTTGTGGAGACTAAACCATGGTTTTATCATAACGGTTAGGTTTAAAATATCTTAAGTAAAACAAAATGAGTGGACTTTGGTCAATGGTCTACAAGCTTCATGAAGCTTTCAAGCCATGATAAAATCCATGTCATTTTGATTTACTTAACACAAATAAAACCCTAAATTATAATAAGTATGGTGTAAGTCATACACACACCCAAGTTTGCATGTATCATCTAGCATAATACAATCATTTACACAAACATATATCACATATACACTATATGCACATCAAGTGAGAAAACAATCTTAAGTGAGCCAATACTAGTTAATGTAAAGTAATATATCAAATATATAATTATACATTAAATCACTAAATCAACACTTGATTTAATGATCCGGTCATATTACATATAACCGGCTAATATCATGTGTATCAAATTATCGAATCAACACTTGATTCGATAACCCGGCTATATCACATATACCCGACCGATAACACAAATCGCGAGAATAGAATACGGTATCATATACTCGTATTATTCTCAGTCCCGCACATATCACATATGTGCTCCTACTCCGTTTCTCCTGAGCCAGGAAACATCTGTGTAGGACTTTAAAGACTCGTCAATACGCCGGCAGTAGGTGATGATCATATCAAACACCCACAAGCCGCTGTAGGGTGTTTTTCGTCACCCCATTAAGATGGGAATACGCGCGCGCTTGTCAAGCGTACTACAGATTCCCCCTGCCTAGGGTAGGCCGGGGTTTAATGATTATGGGGATCCGAATCTCCGGCAGCCGCGGACTAAGTTGCCGTTAATTACTGTTAGTGTGTATGCCATAGGGGCCATTATTGTATCATACTAGGTTGTATATTACTTAATGGAAGCTTGGGATATTCACAGTTGTATATAACAATCTTGCTAAAAATGGTAGTATGCTACTTGGTTTGTGTCTACTTTAATATGTGCATATGTTTCTTGTAACGTATCACTTATACATATTAGTAGAGCCCATAGGATCTTTGCTTGATTACCAGCGTTGTGATGGCAGTCACACTAGTGGGGGCTGGGTAGTCTGTAAGCAACATCCTATACAGGTCCCTGGTCGTTGGATTATCGAGATAGGGCATCGATATTTCGGAGTAGACTAAGTGTATACGCTTCACATCCCAGTTGGGGAGATGGTCTTTCCCACAGCCATCAGTTACGTCATACTCGAGATAGTATACAGGTGCTCGTTAGGTTACGGGTACACCGGACAGGACTCACCGGGGAACTAATTGGTTGGTGTTATACCCATCGTCAGTTAATAGTTCCCAGGTGACATGAGTACAGCATAGTCCGCAGACTTGACACTGCTACTTCGCCTCGAGTGTGTCCCATTGTTCTTAGATTGCTACCCTACCACGGCTCAAAGAAGTCGTGCAAACAGGTAGCAGTTGGGTGCAGTCCCGAGCACTTGGAGGCAGTGGCAGTTAGACAGGATTCGTCATTCCCGGTATTGGGAGTCGATATCGCGCTATGTCGGAGAGCCATTACGCAAATTCCCTGGCCAGGGCAAGCGAGTTATACTGGTAGGTTCCAGTAGTTTCTTAGGGTGTAATGGACTTCGCTCCGACACGACTTATACAGCTATTAGGGGACTGACGCTTGCCGCCCCTAGGCTTGATATGCGATAGTCTTAGACGAACAGACCGGACTGTACGGAGATTGTCACATCAGGCTCAGTAGGGGTACGGATGGTTTTCCTCATCAGCCTTCTTATCGACATCTACCTGGAGACCGTTACGTACAGCTAGTGCCGCTTGCGGTCTGTAGTTAAACCCACTGCCAGGGTAGTGTCGAGTCTTTAGAGACCCACACAGAGAGTTTCCCTGCTCCAGGCGAAACGATATAGAGGTCGTATGGTTTTACGACAAGGGTTCGGATGCGTACGTGTGTTTACGCACATACGACTTTTCGGACAGTTTTTACTAGTCGGCTTTGGTTTAAGCCAGATTCTAGTACCGGGTTACTGGATTTATACATTCTAAAGTTTTTCCGTGTTTTCACGGATTGGAGGGGCGTTCTCGTAATTTTCCGGGAAGCTTCTAGATGAGTGGTGACTAAGGGGTTAAGGTGGCATAAGCATTAATTGCTTAATGACTCATTTGTGTGATTCATCCTTTGTATTAAATGGTTCATTAATGAGTTAATGAGTCATATGATGAATCACACAAGATGAATGCATCAACCATGATGATTAATCATATATATTATTTATTTGATTAATTGTTATGGTTGATATATTCTAGTGGGTTCCTTTTTCTTTTCATTCTAATGCTCACCTTCTCTCTCCTCAAGCTCATCCTCTCTTGAAACCCTAATCCTCCCTTCTCATGTGTTGAGATCAAGGATTAGATAGACTAATACATCCATAACCTTACTCTATATCCCCTAGGTAGCTTAGATTAGCACTTTAAGCAACCTAGTTATCTCAAGTTTGAGATTAAGCTTGGTGTAGGAACTTTCGGGTGGATCGTCTTTGATTCGAGGAGGCCGTTGAGGTGTCGATGTTCCAAGGGGCCTACGAGGAGTGGAGGACAGCAATGAAGACCCGAAGGACAAGTAACATGAGGTATAACTTCGTATCCGAGTAGTTAAACCTCTAGTAGTTAGTTAGCAATGGTTTAGATAACGATTCATATGCTTAAGTCCGTGTTACGAACCTTTGATAATTGTTTTTCATATATTCCGCATACCCGCAAGTTCGTGGGGTGCGTGACATGGACTTACAGTGGTATCAGAGCCAACAAAACCGTTACTAGCTTGTTAGCAACTAGTTAGAAGTTCGATCGACGGAAAACACGAAAACGAAACTCTCCGTACCCTAAGTTTCTGTTAATTTTAAAAGTGTCTAAAAAAATATTTGACATACCTTAAAATTCACAGCAGGGTATTTTAAGAATACTGGGAAAATACGAGCCAGTAACTCGGTAGAACGGTCGCGGATCCGCGGCAATAGAGTGCTTGTGCCGCGGATCCGCCGCCGAGTCAACTCCGAGTTGACTCGGATTTGCTCTGTAATTCTTGTTTTTTGGTGTTTTGGTTCTCTGTTTGTTCTGTTTATACCCAGGTTACTTCAGTGCTGCTTTGCTTTTGGGGTAGAGTAACGTTTTAAAAATAATTAAATAAATAATTAAATGAATAAAATTGTTTAAGTGAATTTTAAGAATTTCGGTAAAGTAAAATGTATTTTTCGTAAAATTAAACCGTGATTGTTTTTCATAATAATTTCAAAAATGCCTATTTTAATTATGTAATTACTAGTAAATGGTGTTTATTTAGCCACTTATAAATTTTTAGTTTAATTAAATATTTTTCCTAAATTAATTATTTTAAATATTAACATAAGCTTTATTTTTACACTAAATTAGTGTAAATTACAAATTTGAATGATTTTAATTTGTAAAAATGAACCATGGCATATTAGAATTTAGTGTGTATAATGCAAAATTTATTTGCAAATTTTTCCATTTTTCTAGAGCTTTCTTGAGTTGCTATAGTAAAGAAATAAAATAAAATAAAGAAATGCATGAAAAGACATAATGAAGTGATATTTTGGTGGAGACTGTTGGAGGTAATGCCCTCAGAGTCAATTATTGGATCACAGGCACGTGATTGCAATGATTGAGGGAGGACCTATCCCGGTACAACAGTCTTACTCGAGATGATAGTTTGCTATCTGGTTTACCTTTATCATCGTGTACCGCTTCAGGTGACCTGACAGGTCGCTATTGCACGTTGATAGAGCCCCTAGGATTCTTGCTTAACTGCCAGCAGTATGAGGGCGATCATATAAGTGAGAGCTGGAGTCTATAAGCACATCCTTAAAAGGTCCCTAGTCGTGGGAGTTTCGAGACAGGGCATCGATTCTCCAGAGTAGACTAGTGTATACAGTCGAGACCCCGACGAGGGGCGGTGGCCGGTCTCACAAGCCACTGGTGTCAGTTGGTTCACCTAAGATGTATACAGGTGCTCATTGGGTTATGAGTACACCGGACAGGACTCGCTGGGAACATGCTAGTTGGTCTTATACCTGACGTCAGATAGCAGTTCCCAGGTGGCATGTGTGCAGGTTAGTTCATCGACCTGGGGATCGTCATTTGTCTCGTGTGAGTTCCCACTGTACTTTGATTACTACCCTACCACGGCTCAAAGGAGTCGTGCAAACAGGTTTTAGTTGGGTACAGTCCCGAGCCACATGGAGGCAGTGAGCGGATCTTCGGGGGTTCGTCTCTCCCGGTATTGGGGGTGAGGTCGCGCTGTGTCTAGGAGAGCCATTACACGAAGTCCTTGGCCAAGGCAGGAGATTTACTGGTAGGTATTCCAGTAGTATCTCAGGGTGTTCTGGGCTACACTCCGACACGACTTGTACCGCTTTTGGGGGTCTGACTTTTACCCACCCCCTAGGCCCGACATGCGATGCTCATATACGAACGGACCGGACTGTACGGATATTGTCACTGACAGGCTCAGTAGGGTGTCAGGATGAGTTCGCTCATCGACGTCCCTTTTAGTTAATAGCTGGTGGCCCGTTACGTATTGGCTTATACCTCTGACGTGCTAGTGGTTAAATCCACAACCAAGGTGTTGACGAGTCTTTAGAGTCCCCCACATTCAGTTACTCAGCTTTCGGGCGAAAGGCTGTAGAGGCCGTATGGAGATATGGCAGGGTTCGATCAGATACGTGCGGTATTGCACGGATCGTGATCGGACGGTTTTTACTAGCCGGCTTTGGCTTAAGCCGGATCTTAGTATTTGATAGTGTAGTTTTGTCTCTTTACATTTGTATTTCGGTCGAAATACAAATGCGGGTGTGTATGCACAGTATCGGGGTTTTCCTGTAATTTATTATGGGACCAGTTTTCTGGGGTTGCCAGTTTGCATTCCGTTCCGGCCGGTTTTCTCTTTTTCCTTCCCGGTCGGACTTTTCGTTGGAGGGTGTTAATTGCAAGTTTGCAATTAACATTTTGTTGAGGGGTTTCTTGCAAAAGGTTTGATTTTGATATCTTCCCTCCATCTCTTGCATTAAATAAGGTAAGGTTGAGTATGGGTTTAAATGTGTTTTGGCGTTGGGAATTGGTGTGGGGCCGGCAACTGTTTGAATGGGGTTTGGGAATGGGGCCGGCCACTGTTTGAATGGGGTTTGGGAATGGGGCCGGCCACTGTTGTGAGGTTGAGTGTGCTGGAGACTTTTTGTGAGTTTGGGATTAATTAATATTGCTTGATTGAGATGGAATATAAATGAGAGTGTGTGCTGGAATTGGTTGTGGTGTGTGGATGAATTAATATATTTATTCATTTGGTTGCATTCTCCAGAGACTTTGCTTCATTCATTTTTCCAAAAAGCTCATTCTTGTGATGGTGGCCGAGCTCAATTTTTGAGAGAGGCTCCATTTTCATTTCCTTTTTGCATGCTCAATTTCTCCATCATGGCAACTCCTCATAAACCCCAAAGAGACCCGCTTGCTACACTATTCTACAGCAAATCTTGGGCGCGTCGGCTAGCCAACTTCGCGCCCGAGTTGCCTCGGTATAGAGGTGGGAGCCCGTAAAAGAATCCGGCTACGTGGTGCCCTTCCGGCGAAAGGCGACGACCGGAGTTTCCACAGGAGATCGGGACGACGACGAGAAGACCGGAGGACTCGGATCACTCGGTACATCTCTAACCCATCTTCTAGTTAGCTTAGACTTGTTAATGGTTACGATCCGGAGTTTAGTGCGCGGTGGTGCCGGTTTGCAAAGTCCGCAAAATTAAAGTTTTTCACCGCTTCCGCATTCCGGCGTCGGATTGACGGCCGGGGCGCCGCCGTGCACTTACAGTGGTATCAGAGACTCGCCATTAACTTCGTCTAGCTTCGTTTGATGTGTTTTGCATTTCCGATCGACCAAAATCCAAAACTTGCATTTTTTGTTCACATCAGTTTCTGTTGAAATATTTTGGTCTCGAAAATTTTTTCAGGTTGTAAAATATTGATGTACTGGAAAATCTAAGAACTCTGTAAAATTTCGATGAAGTGATTCTACAGTGGGAGCGCGGAACCGCCGCATAAACCCCCATTCCGCCGCCCTTCCGCCGCGCACTGTAGAGATCACAGCACCAATTTTTTACAGAGGCTTTCTGGGCTTAAAATATGGGTTTTGGAATATTAAAATTGGGCCCAGGTTTTCTGTGAGTGCTACAGTTTTGATTGGGGGCCCACTTGTTAATTTTTGGTCAATCGGAAAATTTTAAACACATTTTTCACAGTATTTACATTATATCTGCGACCGTGAATGTCACTCGATCGGTAAATCCGGTCTAACTGCTATAGCCCGGTTAGACGGATTTGCGAACGTGACTTTCACGTTGATGTTTGTTTTTGCTGTGATGTTGCGGATCGGTCGTGGGGGATAGCCTGGATGCAAAGCTAGTACAGTGTGCTGTTGTATTATGTACATTTGATATTGCGGGGCGAGCGTCCGACATGTGGACTGCCGTCACTGCCTGTTTGTATTATTCTTTTGGGGCACGACCTGGTTGCGGTCGATGTACCCGGTGTATGTATATTTTACTTTCTGTACTAGGATTACCCCGCGGAGGGGTGCACGGATGGCCGGGTTCTAGAGGGCAACAAGCCCGCATCTCATGGCATTGAGACGGAGGGGGCTTCACTCTGGGATTGGCGGGCTATTCGCCGCACTCGTAGGGGGTACAGGTTGACCCAGGAGGGGTGCCCAAGTTGCCGGATTCCGTGGAGTGCTGGGTGGTCCATTCACGGAGCTGAAGGGGGCTGCTTCGCTTCAGGTTTTGGCGGGTAACTTGCCGCACCCGTAGGGGTCTAGGATTCCATTGCACAGGCTATCCACACGACCAGGGGAACGTCGGGTTTCAGTAGTGGCTCTGTGAAACCCGGGGATCCCAGATATCTGTATTGTTCTGTGATGCTGTACATTTCTGTGATGTTGCATTTCTTTTCACGCCTTGAGCGAAATATAATATATTGGTATATATATTAGTAGATGTTGTATATGTTTTACATCCGCGCTAGTCCAGTCCCCGCTCTGCCGTTAGTTAGCTAACCTAATGGGTGATGACGGGACCCAGTGGCGAATGCGGATGGCATATACGTACGTCAGTATATTTTCGTTCTTTGTGGTGTGATTAATTGATGGGACTGCATTGATTCGGATCAATGCAAGTTAAAAACAAACTTAATCTGATGTTGTTGGAACACTTTTTCAAAAAGCTGTTATTGCAAGGACGTTCACTTTTGTTTTGCATCGAGATATTCAGTTGGAATATCCTGCTCCTCAGTCGACGAGGCAAGGGCCGAGATCCCTTCACCGGGAGTGACCCCTTGGACAGAAGTTTGCGTCAGGGCACTAACTTCACTATAGCCGATTACTTTTGCTTTGCATCGCGGTATTCATTTGGAATATCCTGCACCCCATTCTACGGGGAAAGAGCCGAGATCCCTTCACCGGGAGTGACCTCTTTAGTAAAGGTTTTCGTCACTATGTTTTCTAAAAAGCTATTCGTTCCTTCAACGATATCAAGTTCATTACGTTAAAGGTTTTCGCCAGAAACCATTCGTTGCCCTCCATCATTTCAGTTAAATATTCGGTAGTATTCAAGCTATGTATTTTGACCTCACGCCAAGGCATAGTGTTTGGTAGTTGCCGGGTATTTATCTGTTGCATAGATAGATGCGTTGGTTTGGGACAGTCGTACTACTATTTTGGCCTACGTCAAGGGTATGTACGGGTGGGTTCAAATTAACCTGGACAATGATGGGTAGAACTTGACATGTGACTTATGATATTTTGACCTCACGCCAAGGTCATAAGAGCATGGGGCAGAAATCACATCGGGAGTTTCAAAAGAACTGAAACTTGCCAGATATGCGCATACCTTCTGGAGTGTGGTAGCGTGAGCGGATTCCGTCACGTTATCATGCGATGATAGTTGGATCCCGGTTCCCACTGATGAGTTGGTTTACTCCTCGGGTGACCCCGACTAATTCTTCTTTCAGGTTTGGAGGAGAATTTGAGGTACAGTGGGAGGTTTCCAGATTAGATAAATTGGTAACCATTCTGATCTTGGTTAGAGTGCACGCTGAGTGTTTCTTTTCTCTCTCTCTTTGGCAGCGACCATTGACCCGACCCTAGACTATGACTCAGAGACCAAGTTGACCGAACCTTCTTAACACTGGCTTTTGGATTGTCAGAGTTGCAGACCTCATTGCCACTCCTACTTTTACCCTTTTCTCCAGGACACCCCGTATTACTACGAACGTCCACTTCCATTGGACAAAACCATCGTATGGTTAGATACGAACTCGAAGGGATTCGAGGATGGTTTCCGGTTCTGGAGAAAACGGATAGGATTATTCAGTTGTCTTTTCCCTTTCACCTTCTCTCAAGTTGTGAGTACTCCTTGGTTTAGGAGATAGTACACCTATTGCGCAAATTGGATAGTCTTCTTCCAAACCTTAGGCTGGTGCCGACCGGTAGGGAATGAAGAAAACCAATTAGCCTAAATGGTGTGCAGAAGGTATTAAGATTAAGACAAAGCAAGGGATTAGTAAGAGGGCAAAGTAAATTGCGACTGATATTCACGACCAAACCAAGTATTTCTTCGCCAATCCTAAATCACCTTTGTATTTCTCCAGGACACTCCGTATCACTACGAAGATCCACAGTTTATTGGATACTCCATCGTATGGTTATATACGAACTCGAAAGGAACTTGTTCCAGTTCGGGGATGGATTCTGGTCCAGGAGAAATAGGAATAAGGTTTATTCGGTTGTCTTTTATCTTCACCTTCTCTCGCATTGCGAGTGCTCCTAGGATTAGGACAGTACACCCATTATGCTTATTGGATAGTCTTCTTCCAAACCATAGGCTGGTGCCGAACGGTAGGGAAGGAAGAAAACCATTTGGCCTAAGGGGTGTGCAGAAGGTAACGACTAAAGACATATAAAGGGATTTGGAGAGGTGGCAAAGAATTATACGGTTATAGTTGTGAATCTGGATAATGGTAGAGGCATTACTAGGAATACCAGGATACCCCATCAAAACATTTCAATGTTTCAGTTTCACTGTGTACTGTTAAATGAAAACTGATTTCCTAATTAGACAATTGCTCCAGGGTATGTATTTACCAGGTTTGATTCTCACATCTGTATGGTTTTACAGATGATGAGTGGGAGTAAGTTATTGGGAACTGGGTGATAATCCTCATTATATCGGGATTCGTTGTAATCGGTGATATTTGAGGAGATCACCTGGGCTGTTTGCCGGTCGGCAAATATTTGGTTTTGAATATCCGCTGTTGTGCACCAATTTCAAATTGATATATCTGTACGTCTATTTGAATAGAGTGAGATATACCTTTTGATATTATGTCGATGACATTTACCTATATCAGTGGATGGTTAGGTAAGGAGAATTAAACAGCGGTGTAATTCTTCTTAACCATAAGTACAGTTTTCAACCCACGACGCACAGTGAAAGAGTTGTTAGACTCAGCGGACTTATACAGAGTATTGTATGTTGTCCAGTGTCCATTAGGACAGAGGGGTTGGTCCTCATACTATATTCTGTTTACTTTTAACTTCTCTAGTTCTTAGACATGTGCTTCGTAGAAACACAGGGTCCAAGTTTTGAGGAGTTATAGGTATTTGAATAGAGTAGAGAACCAGGTGAAGCAAGTATCGGGATTCTTCAAGGTGATCGAAGATGTAGATACTTGTGTATGGTATTCAGTTGATAGTAATGATAAAGAGAAATTGCTTCTCTTTCAGGTTACTCATAATTGGAAGCATTCCTAAGTTGAGTAACGCTGATAGGCCTCTCTCCATTTAGTTGACATGCACTGGAGACAGCTGCATGATTTGAATCTGGTTCAATTAAATCAGTGCCTCTGGTTCTATATTGGATATAGTACAGTTCATATCTTAACATTGTTAAGGTACGGGGAGTTGTCCGGCTTATGATTAAAACCAGACTCTGGATAACTCAAAGCACGTTTCTGTAATGGCTGTTTGTGGGTTGACCCAGGCTATGACGAGGGTTGATTTTCTACCATCTGGAAGATCAATAGTGATATTGTTCTTAACTCGCCACATTTTAAAAGAAATGGTTATTTTTCAGAAAACAGTAGTGGGAGTATGGTAGAACTGGAAGCGATTCCAGAACCGCGAACGATTACTGAAGATTTGATAAGGAACCTAAAGATTCAATCTGATTTGACATTCCATTGGCCACTCCGCAGATAAGGTGGGAAACTTCAGGCACCCGAGAGGTACTCCGGTAGCCTCAAGGACGGTGACAGGGAAGTTCTTGTTTACCCACACTTGCCATTGTTGATGTTCCAGGCTGCGAGACCCGGCAGGAGGATGAGTATAGCGTCGTTCTAAACTAGCTTTAGAAGTGCACGTCTATATGACTCTGCCAGAGGGTTGTCGTAGTCAGTGGGAGCAGCGGAAGCATTGGTGGACATCAGGCTTATGTCTATTTATAGACTAAAGCAGATATAGCGGAGATAGATCATCTATTTCTGATGTGACAGTCATAGGTTTGACGTCATCAGAATAGGGGATGGATCTGTTGAGAAGGTAGTAGGAAGTGATATTCCTATACTACGATCGGTTATACTTTGGTCGTCACACAGTGGTTTCTCCACATAGGACTTGGATATAATATCAGACATACTGGTTACTAGATCTATAGTTTTAGATCTGGATTTGGGTGGTTTCCCAATCAGGGTACTTTGACAGCATTCTAAGAGTATTTAGAATGGATGACTCCTGGCATGGTAGTGTACCTGCAGGTAATGGAGTCACCCTCTCTAAAGGTGTCTTATAGACTAAAGTAGAGAGGGATGTGCATGATTGGCAGATCACTTGCTTAGGCAATTGAGTCAATCATGAGATGTCAAGTACCACACCAGATGTTGTTCTTGCACTAGATGCGATAAGTTGATATTTATCCAATCCTGGAGAAACAGTCGGAAGCAGTTTTAGAACATAAGTGGATGTTCTAGGGATATGATAACGACAGCCCTATTCGGGAGACAGTTATCATTCCAGGCTTCCAAGGTGACATGGACGACAAGGAGGTTGTCAGCGTTATATTTTTCCTTCTGACGAGGGGCAGTATTTTGGACAGGTGGTCCAAGGCAATACTGAGGGTGGCATGGCGCGGGATACTGATTAAGTTCAGTTGACGATACAGTCTAAGAAGTTTGGATTTGGAGTTCATTTTTGAGCTCGGTCCCATCAGATATCCAGACACTCTAAGACAGGTATTGCTCATTTCGGGAGATGGCTTTCTCCGCGAACTTGAGATATAGAGAGACATAGAAAGAAACATCAGAGCGGATCCACTCGCTGAGGCTATTCCTCGAACGCAATAGTCTCGCAAACGAGCTTTGTGAGACTGACTTGTAGAGGAGTTGGGTGTTCGGTATCACACGGGCTGTGAGTATGCGACATCGCAATAATTAGCCTTGAGTGCAAGTGGGAGATTGTTGGAGGTAGTGCCCTCAGAGTCAATTATTGGATCACAGGCACGTGATTGCAATGATTGAGGGAGGACCTATCCCGGTACAACAGTCTTACTCGAGATGATAGTTTGCTATCTGGTTTACCTTTATCATCGTGTACCGCTTCAGGTGACCTGACAGGTCGCTATTGCACGTTGATAGAGCCCCTAGGATTCTTGCTTAACTGCCAGCAGTATGAGGGCGATCATATAAGTGAGAGCTGGAATCTATAAGCACATCCTTAAAAGGTCCCTAGTCGTGGGAGTTTCGAGACAGGGCATCGATTCTCCAGAGTAGACTAGTGTATACAGTCGAGACCCCGACGAGGGGCGGTGGCCGGTCTCACAAGCCACTGGTGTCAGTTGGTTCACCTAAGATGTATACAGGTGCTCATTGGGTTATGAGTACACCGGACAGGACTCGCTGGGAACATGCTAGTTGGTCTTATACCTGACGTCAGATAGCAGTTCCCAGGTGGCATGTGTGCAGGTTAGTTCATCGACCTGGGGATCGTCATTTGTCTCGTGTGAGTTCCCACTGTACTTTGATTACTACCCTACCACAGCTCAAAGGAGTCGTGCAAACAGGTTTTAGTTGGGTACAGTCCCGAGCCACATGGAGGCAGTGAGCGGATCTTCGGGGGTTCGTCTCTCCCGGTATTGGGGGTGAGGTCGCGCTGTGTCTAGGAGAGCCATTACACGAAGTCCTTGGCCAAGGCAGGAGATTTACTGGTAGGTATTCCAGTAGTATCTCAGGGTGTTCTGGGCTACACTCCGACACGACTTGTACCGCTTTTGGGGGTCTGACTTTTACCCACCCCCTAGGCCCGACATGCGATGCTCATATACGAACGGACCGGACTGTACGGATATTGTCACTGACAGGCTCAGTAGGGTGTCAGGATGAGTTCGCTCATCGACGTCCCTTTTAGTCAATAGCTGGTGGCCCGTTACGTATTGGCTTATACCTCTGACGTGCTAGTGGTTAAATCCACAACCAAGGTGTTGACGAGTCTTTAGAGTCCCCCACATTCAGTTACTCAGCTTTCGGGCGAAAGGCTGTAGAGGCCGTATGGAGATATGGCAGGGTTCGATCAGATACGTGCGGTATTGCACGGATCGTGATCGGACGGTTTTTACTTGCCGGCTTTGGCTTAAGCCGGATCTTAGTATTTGATAGTGTAGTTTTGTCTCTTTACATTTGTATTTCGGTCGAAATACAAATGCGGGTGTGTATGCACAGTATCGGGGTTTTCCTGTAATTTATTATGGGACCAGTTTTCTGGGGTTGCCAGTTTGCATTCCGTTCCGGCCGGTTTTCTCTTTTTCCTTCCCGGTCGGACTTTTCGTTGGAGGGTGTTAATTGCAAGTTTGCAATTAACATTTTGTTGAGGGGGTTTCTTGCAAAAGGTTTGATTTTGATATCTTCCCTCCATCTCTTGCATTAAATAAGGTAAGGTTGAGTATGGGTTTAAATGTGTTTTGGTGTTGGGAATTGGTGTGGGGCCGGCCACTGTTTGAATGGGGTTTGGGAATGGGGCCGGCCACTGTTTGAATGGGGTTTGGGAATGGGGCCGGCCACTGTTGTGAGGTTGAGTGTGCTGGAGACTTTTTGTGAGTTTGGGATTAATTAATATTGCTTGATTGAGATGGAATATAAATGAGAGTGTGTGCTGGAATTGGTTGTGGTGTGTGGATGAATTAATATATTTATTCATTTGGTTGCATTCTCCAGAGACTTTGCTTCATTCATTTTTCCAAAAAGCTCATTCTTGTGATGGTGGCCGAGCTCAATTTTTGAGAGAGGCTCCATTTTCATTTCCTTTTTGCATGCTCAATTTCTCCATCATGGCAACTCCTCATAAACCCCAAAGAGACCCGCTTGCTACACTATTCTACAGCAAATCTTGGGCGCGTCGGCTAGCCAACTTCGCGCCCGAGTTGCCTCGGTATAGAGGTGGGAGCCCGTAAAAGAATCCGGCTACGTGGTGCCCTTCCGGCGAAAGGCGACGACCGGAGTTTCCGCAGGAGATCGGGACGACGACGAGAAGACCGGAGGACTCGGATCACTCGGTACATCTCTAACCCATCTTCTAGTTAGCTTAGACTTGTTAATGGTTACGATCCGGAGTTTAGTGCGCGGTGGTGCCGGTTTGCAAAGTCCGCAAAATTAAAGTTTTTCACCGCTTCCGCATTCCGGCGTCGGATTGACGGCCGGGGCGCCGCCGTGCACTTACAGAGACTTCTACACATTTTCTCACCCTCTTCTTTCTCTCCCTCACCTCCAAAAAAATGGCCGGCCTCACCCCCCATGGTAGCCCCCATTTTCCTCATTTTATTTTGCTCCAAAATTCATCAAAAATCCTTTTAAAAATTCAATAAAAATCCACAAAATCCTATTTATTTCATACCTTTTATTCCTTGCTCATTTTTATATGGAATTTGGAGATGGAAAGCATGCATTTTGGAGGCTCATTTTCTTGTTTAGATTTCATATTTTGGAGGTATAAATTTCCTTCTTTTGTTCATTTATTATTAGATGTTTCTTTTAAGCATGTTTAGATTTAATGAATTAATTCTATGTTCAATTTTTAAAATTCAAGTTAGGGTTTGTAAATTCAAGTTATGATTTTTATTAATTAATTAGGGTTATAATAGTTAGTTTATCACTTTTATAATTGGAAAATCTTGCATGGTTGTTGAATTGTAAATTTTTCATTTAAAATTGTTTAAATTAGGAATTTTGCTAACTAGGTTTCTATAAAACATAATTTTTGGTGAAATAAAATTTCAATTAATATTTGTAACACTAGATTGTGGTCTTAATAAGGGTATTAACTTGTTGGTGGAATGGAAACTTAAATTGATTGCTAGTTTCTATTGATAATTGATAAATTGTGATAAAAATTGCTATTTTGTAAACTAGATTTTAGAAATTCCTAAATAAATGAGATTAAAAATATAATTTATGGTTTCATTAAATCATTATCATCATGAATTGTGGTTTAATACATTAATTCATGCAAAATCATGTTTTGTGGTGGAATTGTGGTATTTGCTTGAAAAATGTTGAAAATTGTTAAAGGTTGCAAGCTAGAAATTTCAAATTAATACAAATTTGTGTAATAAAAATATGGTAACGGTTTGTATAGTCTAGTTATGCTATTTAATGAGTTTTATGACCATTGGTTTCATTTAAATGTCAATTTTTGATGAAAAACGGTAAATTGGCATTTTCGGGTTTTACGAAATTGGACGGTTTGATGGATTTTAGGGTTTCGATGGATTTAATCATGTTTTATAATATAAGTAATGTGTTTTAAAACTACGAGTTATTTTTTGATGTTATCTAGATCCATCGGAGTTTGTACGCCGATATCGAGCGATATTTGGTGCTTTTGCGTGGACGGGACATAGGTTTTAACCTATGCTTGTTCCTTGCGTCGTTTTGACTTTTGTATGTGATTCAGTTTACGATGCTATTTATATGTTTGCGTTTAGGTACCCCTCACGTGGACTGCGGGTGATGAAGAGGAGGATGGCGACACCGTCTTCGGCAGACATAGACCAGGTGAGTAGATGTATATCTACGGGGGAAAGTCGGGTGGATGGCGTTTAGCACCCCCGCAACGTAGAATAGGAATAGTACTTATTGACATTAGGAAACAAGATGTGACCCTAGATTCTTAATGAGTAGGACCCTAGTAATGACCCTAGGCTGGACTAGACTGATTTAGGAAAACCATATCAGAGGATGAGTACCTTGGAAGAGGTTCGTAGGTTTCAGGTAAAAACACACACACGCACACACTGAAACTCGACATGCTGTATACGTGCATGTATATAAACATATAGGACTAGGTATAGGTATATATATATATATACAACACGTGTATGGGATACATTGATGTGATATGATATCCGAGGTATGATGAAACAGTGTAACTGGGCATGATGCCGTGATTCTTGGCTATACAGTCGTATTAAGTGTTAGCGGATCACTAGAGAATAAGATAATGAACATATATACATAAATTATAATGGGTGGTGATGATATTGAGATATATGGGACTCTAAAATAGTACCCGGACTGTAACTTGTGACTGATCACGATATGATATATGTATGACTTGATTACGACATCATATAGATGTGACCAGATGTCGGTATCATATAAGTATGACTTGATGACGATATGATATCAGTATGACTTAATCACAATATGATACATATGACATGATATTTCTGAGGATAAACTAATGATGCATATTTTGATGGCAATGATATATAATTGATGTAGGCGGTTACAGTTTAGCACCTTGATCATGAGATGTGTTGATGATGACATTATACGAATGATAAGACACCTAGGAGATACTTGACCCGTACCCCGATATTGGGATGACGTACGATGGATTTTACCGTACGAGGCATAGATATGATGATTGATCCGCACTCTTGTTTTGAGGAAGTCGTACTATGTACGTGACTCTATTGAGACAGGATCGCCGACTATTAGAGATATGGACTCAGGCGTTAGGTGTACTTCTATCGACCAGTTCTTAGGTTTAGTTTTCCTTAGGAGGGTTAGATGAACACTAGGTTAGGTATGAGCCATATAGTGGTAGTGGTAGTGGTATTTGTATATCAAATGAGTGGATAACACACATCCGTCTTTACTTTTTCACTGTAATCATAAGGTTGCATGTTCATACATATGTTGCTATAATCAGAATAAACTTTACCTGTTAGGACACCAGCACCATTACCGATGATGTGCATATTCCACGCACACTTATTTGCCGGCTCACACACATCATCATCGGTAATTGCTATGTCACGTACAGATCATATTATCTTTTATGGATACATTCAGCTAACAGCTAGATTGATATAATATCGTGATTACTCTCAGATGTTAGTCTAGACATGGCATCATTACGTAGACATTCATGCATTCATATTTTCAGGTTATTATGCAGTATTATGGGGCATATGCCGACATTTATCATATTCTTACTCATGATTTTGAGATTTGTATTTCTATGAGATTTCTGGACTTTTGGGGAAAACCGCAAGAAAATATAAAAAAAAAAACTTCTCTCTCTCTCCTCCTCTCTTTTTAAAATATAAGATGCGGTTTTCTCGTGATGTATGTGTCGTCCACCATGAGATTTCATGTTTTCTGATGGATTTCGAGACCCGATTCGAGGTGTGGATGAACCGTCTCGGGTACATGGTGGGCCCGATATGGTACCCCAGGGCAAGAAGATCGAGTTGTAGACGATGAGCCTGGCAGGGGAAGGCTACCTACCGGTGATGTCTGGCATGGCGGATATCCGTAGGATACCGACCGTTGTCGTGAGATTTGATGTTATGGGCCGATCCGGACTGACGGAGCCCGAGGTATTGAGACTATGAGACTTGAGGTTTACATGTTTGTGTCGATGCTTGACTCGGATTTCCATGGACTTCATTGTTGAGATTTCAGATTCCTATACACATTTTACTATGATAACAGCTAAAGATTTCTTATAAAGATATTTATGGATTTCAGGATTGATTATTTTATATTCATGATGCATGCATATCCATTCATATGACATAGTATTATATGAGGCACTGACACGAGCACGGAGTATCTGCATTTACACGTAGTTTTACCCTGCTATTACTAGATGATTGGGATATAATAGTGTATTATTATGACCTAGGATAGCGTCGTGCATTTGATTTCTTTTCGTAGATGTCTTCTACTCACGAGTTGGCAACTCACCCCCGTTGTGCCAAATTTTATTACAGGTTCGATGTACAGGTTTCCCTTGGCAGTTGCTGGCACATCATTTTCATTTCGGGTGATTTGCACGGTAGGTTGGTTCATTTGTATCTGAACCGCCGTTGTATTTTTATTATTTCATTTGTATCTAGAAAGCTCCATCAACCAAACTTGTATTATTTGATAGTTTATTGGGCCAGTCTTTTATTTCGACCTTAGAGTCGCGCATGTATTATTCTGATCTGGTGGTTTTGTTTTCTTTTGAGTTTGAGCCTCGCCCTTTGGCGTTGTATATTTTTGTGCTTGTTGTGGTTGTTTCCGCCTGTTGGCGTTGAGCTAGCATCCGTTCGGGGATGCTTTTTATTGTTTATGTATATTATACTTTTTGTACCCGTTTGGGGCCAGTTTTTACAGAGGAGACTCTGCCGAAATTTTTGGGAAAATTTGCTGATGTTTTAAACTTGTTCCTTCATATTTCCTTTTACTGCTTCTTCTTTTTTTTCATGGTTTAGATTTCTGGGCTTCGGCTTACTTAGGTTACGTGGCGCCTCTAGACGCTTCGTAATCTAAGTGCCGGTCACGTTCCGTACTTTTGGGTCGTGACAATGTTGGTATCAGAGCGCTAGGTTTAACCTTGTATAAGTCTAGGTGACCCTTGGTTGATGGAGTAGGCGATTTAGGTAGAGTAACGTACCGTGGGTATGGTTCGCGGCATACTTACGATACGCTACTCTGCTTAAGGAGCCTTAGGATGTACAATTGTTTGCACCGTATTCCATTCGTTCTTTTGATCTATCTTCGTCAATGTTGGAGGGTGGTTTCTGTTACCACGGACACACTGGCAGAGGGAGCTGCGGCTTGAATGCGATAACCATTAGAGTATTGGTTATTCTTGAGGATTGAAGCATTGCTTAGTGTGCGGACGAAGGGTATTCACATGCCGTCCGGATGAAGTTAAAGGGTTCGAACGATTATCAGAAAACCATTTTCCCAAGTTTAAAGTATTCGGAAGAACATGCAGGTATTTCGATGGACCCTCTAGAAGAATGAAACCCTAACTCGACATAATGACCACGAGAACGCCCTTGAACCTTAGGGTTTACGGCAGTTCCGCGGTGCCATTAGTGAGGCTTGGGTTTGCCCTTCTACGGCTGGATCATCGATGCTGGGGTATGTACCGGATATTTTTAAGCTGTACTTGAGTGTTGAGCTCTCGGGGAATTTTGGGATTTTGATGGATCGATCGAAAAGTTTAATGTGGTCCGGATATCAGGTGAAGGGATCGACTACGTGGGAGACTCTAGATGTGAGTATTGTCGTTGGTAGCGCAGTCAGCACACTTATGAAGAGATAAGTTTGAAGCGGCAGACATCAGAGGAAAGAGGCGCACATTGACGATAGTGATTACGATGTGACTTGGTGATTTGAATTTCATATTTCTGTTATTGGATTTTGGTATTTTGAGGATTTTGTTCTACGATTGGTATTTCTTATGTGTACCTTCATTACATTCTATCTGTGTTTCATATATCAGTTGCATTGATGTTTCTTAGTGTACACCCAGTACACTTGATTAGGTTTTATATATTTTGAGATTTTTGATTTGATTTCGTGCATAGGGGTCACACATGATTTTGACATATGTTTCGACCTAGTTTTCATGCATTTTTGTGCTGTGATTTCGATTTTGATATTCGATGTATGTTTTCGTGCACCATGTGCACCTGATTAGGGTTCTTGCGCATACTTAGCGCACTTGATGCGATTTTGTGCACACCAGATGCACTAAATCGGGGTTTTGTGCAGATTAGATGCACCTGATAGTGAGTCGTGCACACCCGTTGCACTTGACAGATGTTTTGGTGCACACCTGTTGCAATTATTTTGTTTTTGTGTGTATTCATGGTATCTGTATTTGGTTTCGATTTCAGTGCGCACCGGACGCACATGATATTTTATTGATCTGATTGGGATTGATTTCAGTTTGAGCAGTATGTTTCATAATCATTATTATTTGATTTAGTAACCAGGCGGGACGTGTATGTTAAATAAAAGATATATATATATATATATATAGCTATTTTTTTTTAAAAAATAAACGTCCGCTACTTATGCCGTGACACGTGCATTGCACGGCGATTTTCAAGAGGGGTTTTTGTATGCTTCTTTATTATGATGTTTAGGCGATTTTACTATGATACGCAGTATATATAAGTTATAGATTGATGTATATTATGATGGTTTTCATATTGGGTTTTGATATTTTATCTTCACCATAACTCCGATGGTTGCGTTATGCTTGATGGAGTTGATTTTTGTTATGTATTGATGATTTCGGAGCCCCGACGATTTGAGTGTTTTGCTAAATGTTTTAGTATTTGGAGGGGGAGTTTTAATTTAAATTCGGGGACCGAATTTCTTAAAGAGGGGAAGATTGTAACGTTTTAAAAATAATTAAATAAATAATTAAATGAATAAAATTGTTTAAGTGAATTTTATGAATTTCGGTAAAGTAAAATGTATTTTTCGTAAAATTAAACCGTGATTGTTTTTCATTATAATTTCAAAAATACCTATTTTAATTATGTAATTACTAGTAAATGGTGTTTATTTAGACACTTATAAATTTTTAGTTTAATTAAATATTTTTCCTAAATTAATTATTTTAAATATTAACATAAGCTTTATTTTTACACTAAATTAGTGTAAATTACAAATTTGAATGATTTTAATATGTAAAAATGAACCATGGAATATTATAATTTAGTGTGTATAATGCAAAATCTATTTGCAAATTTTTTCATTTTTCTAGAGCTTTCTTGAGTTGCTATAGTAAAGAAATAAAATAAAATAAAGAAATGCATGAAAAGACATAATGAAGTGATATTTTGGTGGAGACTTCTACACATTTTCTCACCCTCTTCTTTCTCTCCCTCACCTCCAAAAAAATGGCCGGCCTCACCCCCCATGGTAGCCCCCATTTTCCTCATTTTATTTTGCTCCAAAATTCATCAAAAATCCTTTAAAAAATTCAATAAAAATCCACAAAATCCTATTTATTTCATACCTTTTATTCCTTGCACATTTTTATATGGAATTTGGAGATGGAAAGCATGCATTTTGGAAGCTCATTTTCTTGTTTGGATTTCATATTTTGGAGGTATAAATTTCCTTCTTTTGTTCATTTATTATTAGATGTTTCTTTTAAGGATGATTAGATTTAATGAATTAATTCTATGTTCAATTTTTAAAATTCAAGTTAGGGTTTGTAAATTCAAGTTATGATTTTTATTAATTAATTAGGGTTATAATAGTTAGTTTATCACTTTTAGAATTGGAAAATCTCGCATGGTTGTTGAATTGTAAATTTCTCATTTAAAATTATTTAAATTAGGAATTTTGCTAACTAGGTTTCTATAAAACATAATTTTTGGTGAAATAAAATTTCAATTAATATTTGTAACAATAGATTATGGTCTTAATAAGGGTATTAACTTGTTGGTGGAATGGAAACTTAAATTGATTGCTAGTTTCTATTGATAATTGATAAATTTTGATAAAAATTGCTATTTTGTAAACTAGATTTCAGAAATTCCTAAATAAATGAGATTAAAAATATAATTTATGGTTTCATTAAATCATTATCATCATGAATTGTGGTTTAATACATTAATTCACGCAAAATCATGTTTTGTGGTGGAATTGTGGTATTTTGCTTGAAAAATGTTGAAAATTGTTAAAGGTTGCAAACTAGAAATTTCAAATTAATACAAATTTGTGTAATAAAAATATAGTAACGGTTTGTATAGTCTAGTTATGCTATTTAATGAGTTTTATGACCATTGGTTTCATTTAAATGTCATGTTTTGATGAAAAACGGTAAATTGGCATTTTCGGGTTTTACGAAATTGGACGGTTTGATGGATTTTAGGGTTTCGATGGATTTAATCATGTTTTATAATATAAGTAATGTGTTTTAAAACTACGAGTTATTTGTTGATGTTATCTCGATCCATCGGAGTTTGTACGCCGATATCGAGCGATATTTGGTGCTTTTGCGTGGACGGGACATAGGTTTTAACCTATGCTTGTTCCTTACGTCGTTTTGACTTTTGTATGTGATTCAGTTTACGATACTATTTATATGTTTGCGTTTAGGTACCCCTCACGTGGACTGCGGGCGATGAAGAGGAGGATGGCGACACCGTCTTCGGCAGACATGGACCAGGTGAGTAGATGTATATCTACGGGGGGAAGTCGGGTGGATGGCGTTTAGCACCCCCGCAACGTAGAATAGGAATAGTACTTATTGACATTAGGAAACAAGATGTGACCCTAGATTCTTAATGAGTAGGACCCTAGTAATGACCCTAGGCTGGACTAGACTGATTTAGGAAAACCATATCAGAGGATGAGTACCTTGGAAGAGGTTCGTAGGTTTCAGGTAGAAACACACACACGCACACACTGAAACTCGACATGGTGTATACGTGCATGTATATATACATATAGGACTAGGTATAGGTATATATATATATATATACAACACGTGTATGGGATACATTGATGTGATATGATATCCGAGGTATGATGAAACAGTGTAACTGGGCATGATGCCGTGATTCTTGGCTATACAGTCGTATTAAGTGTTAGCGGATCACTAGAGAATAAGATAATGAACATATATACATAAATTATAATAGGTGGTGATGATATTGAGGTACATGGGACTCTAAAATTGTACCCGGACTGTAACTTGTGACTGATCACGATATGATATATGCATGACTTGATTACGACATCATATAGGTGTGACCAGATGTCGATATCATATAAGTGTGACTTGATGACGATATGATATCAGTATGACTTAATCACAATATGATACATATGACATGATATTTCTGAGGATAAACTAATGATGCATATTATGATGGCAATGATATATAATTGATGTAGGCGGTTACAGTTTAGCACCTTGATCATGAGATGTATTGATGATGACATTATACGAATGATGAGACACCTAGGAGATACTTGACCCGTACCCCGATATTGGGATGACGTACGATGGATTTTACCGTACGAGGCATAGATATGATGATTGATCCGCACTCTTGTTTTGAGGAAGTCGTACTATGTACGTGACGCTATTGAGACAGGATCGCCGACTATTAGAGATATGGACTCAGGCGTTAGGTGTACTTCTATCGACCAGTTCTTAGATTTAGTTTTCCTTAGGAGGGTTAGATGAACACTAGGTTAGGTATGAGCCATATAGTGGTAGTGGTATTTGTATATCAAATGAGTGGATAACACACATCCGTCTTTACTTTTTCACTGTAATCATAAGGTTGCATGTTCATACATATGTTGCTATAATCAGTATAAACTTTACCTGTTAGGACACCAGCACCATTACCGATGATGTGCATATTCCACGCACACTTATTTGCCGGCTCACACACATCATCATCGGTAATTGCTATGTCACGTACACTTTAGATCATATTATCTTTTATGGATACATTCAGCTAACAGCTAGATTGATATAATATCGTGATTACTCTCAGATGTTAGTCTAGACATGGCATCATTACGTAGACATTCATGCATTCATATTTTCAGGTTATTATGCAGTATTATGGGGCATATGCCGACATTTATCATATTCTTACTCATGATTTTGAGATTTGTATTTCTATGAGATTTCTGGACTTTTGGGGAAAACCGCAAGAAAATATAAAAAAAAAACTTCTCTCTCTCTCCTCCTCTCTTTTTAAAATATAAGATGCGGTTTTCTCATGATGTATGTGTCGTCCACCATGAGATTTCATGTTTTCTGATGGATTTCGAGACCCGATTCGAGGAGTGGATGAACCGTCTCGGGTACATGGTGGGCCCGGTATGGTACCCCGGGGCAAGAAGATCGAGTTGTAGACGATGAGCCTGGCAGGGGAAGGCTACCTACCGGTGATGTCTGGCGTGGCGGATATCCGAAGGATACCGACCGTTGTCGTGAGATTTGATGTTATGGGCCGATCCGGACTGACGGAGCCCGAGGTATTGAGACTATGAGACTTGAGGTTTACATGTTTGTGTCGATGCTTGACACGGATTTCCATGGACTTCATTGTTGAGATTTCAGATTCCTATACACATTTTACTATGATAACAGCTAAAGATTTCTTAAACAGATATTTCTGGATTTCAGGATTGATTATTTTATATTCATGATGCATGCATATCCATTCATATGACATAGTATTATATGAGGCACTGACTCGAGCACGGAGTATCTGCATTTACACGTAGTTTTACCCTGCTATTACTAGATGATTGGGATATAATAGTGTATTATTATGACCTAGGATAGCGTCGTGCATTCGATTTCTTTTCGTAGATGTCTTCTACTCACGAGTTGGCAACTCACCCCCGTTGTGCCAAATTTTATTACAGGTTCGATGTACAGGTTTCCCTTCGCAGTTGCTGGCACATCATTTTCATTTCGGGTGATTTGCACGGTAAGTTGGTTCATTTGTATCTGAACCGCCGTTGTATTTTTATTATTTCATTTTTATCTAGAAAGCTCCATCAACCAAACTTGTATTATTTGATAGTTTATTGGGCCAGTCTTTTATTTCGACCTTAGAGTCGCGCATCTATTATTCTGATCTGGTGGTTTTGTTTTCTTTTGAGTTTGAGCCTCGCCCTTTGGCGTTGTATATTTTCGTGCTTGTTGTGGTTGTTTCCGCCTGTTGGCGTTGAGCTAACACCCGTTCGGGGATGCTTTTTATTGTTTATGTATATTATACTTGTTGTACCCGTTTGGGGCCAGTTTTTACAGAGGAGACTCTGCCGAAATTTTTGGGAAAATTTGCTGATGTTTTAAACTTGTTCCTTCATGTTTCCTTTTACTGCTTCTTCTTCTTTTTCATGGTTTAGATTTCTGGGCTTCGGCTTACTTAGGTTACGTGGCGCCTCTAGACGCTTCGTAATCTAAGTGTCGGTCACGTTCCGTACTTTCGGGTCATGACAGGTAGACACGGAACATGGTAATCGATCGATGTTCTAAGATATTTGCTAATTGGGTTTTTATCTGTAATGTTTAATGTGTTCGTAAACCTCCCCTAACTGCTAGTATGTCGGTTGGCAGGGGGTTGCACATTTCTGTAATGTTTACTGTTTGTGTATATGGACTTGATTGGAATGTTGTGATGATTAGCCGGGGTTTGAGATGGGTTTGATATTCATTCATACGATGTAAATGTAATATGATGTAATATTCTTTTGCGGGACACATCCAGGTTGCGGTTGTAGCCACCGTTGTATTATTTCTTTTTACTGTTTTTGCTCCTAGGATAGACCCAAGGCGGGGTACACAAACTACCGGGTACTTTGAAGTTTTTAGTGGCCTACTCACTTTGTTGAGGGAGACCGCTTCACTTCGGGTACTTGGCGGGTAGTTTACCGTACCCGTAGGGGTCTAGGGTGGGGTAATGGCTATTCATCACAACTGTGTAATCCGTCTTTTATTGCAGGCTCAAAGCAAATGCGGATTGCTAGTAAATCCAATAAAGTTCATCAGTGATCTGGAATGCTTATTATTGCGTCTGACGAATGTACAATATTTATATATGATAGCTATTAGACGTCACTTATGTTTTACACCCGCGCTAGCCCAGCCCCCCCTCTGTCGTTAGTTAAGTAACCTAACGGGTGATGACGGGACCCCGTAGTGAATGCGGATGGCATAAGAGGACGTGGTATTTTCGTTGTTTTCTGCAATGATAGGATAATTGATGGGACGCATTATTATAATGCAAAGAAAATAAACCAAAGTTTAATCGTTGGAACAAATTTAAAAGAAACCACTCGATTATTTTAAAAAAGATCAGAATTTTTAAAATTACGGAGCTTTAACCACTCTTTTTTTAAAAAGTATCAGGTTCCTTCGATTATATCAAGTTCACTACGTTCACGGTTTTGCCAAAACCATTCGTAGCCCTCCGTCATTTCATTTGGGTATTCAATAGTATTCAAGCTGTGTTTGTTTGGCCAAAGTCAAGACACAGTGTTTGGTAGCTATTGGATATTCATATGTAGCATAGATAGATGCGTTGGTTTGGGACAGTCGTACTGCCTTGTTTGGCCAAAGTCAAGGGTATGTGCGGATGGGTTCAAATTAACCTGGACAATGACGGGTAGAACTTGACATGTGACTTATGATTTGTTTGGCCAAAGTCAAGGTCATAAGAGCATGGGGCAAAAATCCATATCGGGAATTTCTAAAGAAACTGAAATTTGCAGAGAAAGCATACCATTTTGGAGTTTGATGAATGTTGGTAGGATTCCTTCAACATTATCATACGATGATATTTTGGATCCCGATCCTACTGTGAGTATATACTACTTATCAGGAGATTCGTCACTTAACGATCAATGCTATAAACCAAGTAGGTGCCTAGAAAGGTGTCAGCGGGGTTACGCCCCCAGAGAAAAGAGGTTATTTAATTAAGGAACTTCGCGAAAGCGTTGGAAAACCTCCCTCGAAGTATCGACACTGACCTGGCTGAACGGTTAAGCAAGAATTGTACGGTGAGAATTGTCCTGGCTAATTCTTCTTTTATGGTTTGAGGAGGGATTCGAGAAACAGTGGGAGCCATCCTGTTTAGATAAATTAAAACCCAATCTAAACTTGCAACAGCATCATGCTAAAATGTTTTCTTCTTTGTCTCTTAAATGCAGCGACCTTGTGACCACACATAGGTTACATCTTGATAACAATTTGACTAAATCTGACTTATATGACTGGCAAAGGTCTGTCCAGATGTCCATTGCCTATGACAAGCTGGACCACCCTATTACTACTCAAGATCCCGCCGTCCCAGGTCCATTTTCCACTGTCGCGGATATGGATATCCGTCAGACAAGGGAAAAAGATAAAGCGAAAGCTAAGTGCCTCGTGTTAGCTTCAGTTGATGGTGTATACCAGAAGCAGCACGAGAAGATGGACTTAGTTTCCATCTTTCTCCATAACAAAGATTTATATGGAGAGCAATCTCATATCGCAAGATATGAGACCTCGAACGAATTAATTCAAGCGAGGTTGGCTAACGGGTCATCTGTAGGGGACAACGTCCTTACAATGACTAGCTATATTGATAAGCTCCAGGACCTGGAGACCGCGTTGGGAAACGAGTCAGATACTGACTTAATTCTACAGTCCCTGCCTCCTACCCTGAAGGAAACCAGGGAAGCAGAAGGAAAGAGAACGGCAAAAGTTTCGGGACTGGATATAGTAAAAGAGGGACGTTCCATTGTTACAGGAATGAACATTGGCAGAATGATTGCAAGGCTAGCAAAGCCAGTAGCCAGGATTCGAAGCATGTTGTGGCTTCAGCCTCAAGTGCATTTGTTATTGAGAACTGTTTGTCAATTAACTCTACTTCCTGGGTACTACATACCGGAGCAGGATCTCATATCTGTAATTCAATACATGCTTTGAGAAACCGTAGAGTTATAAAGGTAGGTGATTGGTCTCTCAGAGTTGCAAACGGAATGAGCGTAGACGCTGAATCCGTGGGAGAATATCGCCTAGGTTTGACCAGTGGGCATATATTGATTCTACGTAACTGTTTGTATGTACATAGTATGACATGTAATATCATATCAGTATCCTCACTTTCAAGAGAGGGATATGATTTTACAATCGTAAGCGATGTAGTTAACATCCACCTAAATCAAGTTATGATTGGGTCCGGTACATTAGATAACGGTATATATGTATTAAGTCAAGCTCAGGTTTTCAATATCCAGAACACACTTAAAAGAAAGTCTTCAGACATGAATCAGGCTTTCTTATGGCATTGTAGACTAGGTCACATCAATGAAACACGATTAACTAAGTTACATAAAGAAGGATATTTGAATTCGTTCGAATATCAATCTTATGCTACTTGTGAATCTTGTCTCATGGGAAAGATGACAAAGACTCCGTTTAATGGACACGGAGTAAGAGCAAGCGAGCTCTTGGGACTCGTACACAGTGACGTGTGCGGTCCAATATCTACACATGCGCGAGGTGATTATTCCTGCTTCATTACTTTTACAGATGATTTCTCTAGGTATGGATATATCTTCTTGATGAAGCATAAATCCGAGGCCTTTGAGAAATTCCAAGAATACAAGAATGAAGTGGAAAAACAAACAGGCAAGGGTATAAAAACACTGAGATCTGATCGAGGTGGTGAATACTTAAGTGCCGAGTTCCTGGGTTACTTAAAAGAGAATGGAATTCTCTCTCAGCTTACTCCTCCATACACACCACAACACAACGGTGTATCGGAAAGAAGGAATCGAACCCTATTGGATATGGTTCGTTCCATGATAAGTAAAGCTGAGTTACCACGATCATTCTGGGGATATGCACTAGAATCGGCTGCATACCATTTAAACCGAGTTCCAATTAAGATTGTGCCTTCTTCACCATATCAGATGTGGTGTGGAAAGAAACCTTATCTTAAACATATTAAAATATGGAGATGTCCAGCTTTTGTAAAGAAGCAGCATGCGGACAAGCTAGAGGCACGATCAGTACAGTGTAAGTTTGTGGGATATCCAAAGAACTCCAAAGGATATTATTTCTATTACGCAGAGGAACAAAAGATTTTTGTTTCTCATAATGCTCGCTTCTTGGAAACTGAGTTTTTAGAAAATCAGATAAGTGGGAGCGCAATAGAACTGGAAGAAATTCCAGAACCACAAGCTATTACTGAAAGCTTAGTAGAACCAGAGGTTTCAGAAGAACCGGACATCCCGACGCCACTCCGTAGGAGTAGTAGGCAATCTCATCCGCCCGAGAGATACTACGGTTTTCTCATAGACGGAGATAGAGAGGATTGCACTATTAACGATGATGAGCCTACTAGCTTCCAGCAAGCCATTCAGAGTGGTGACTCAGTAAAATGGCTGGATGCAATACGGACCGAAATGGAGTCCATGTACACTAACAAAGTATGGACTTTGGACGTTGCTCCAGATAGGGTAAAACCCGTAGGATGCAAATGGATCTTCAAAAAAAAGATTGGTGTAGATAGACAAGTTGAAACCTATAAGGCTAGACTTGTTACAAAGGGTTTCCGTCAAAGACCTGGTTTGGACTATGAAGAAACCTTTTCTCCAGTGGCTAAGCTTAAATCTATTCGGGTCCTTCTTGCTATTGCTGCCTTCCACGATTATGAAATCTGGCAGATGGACGTAAAGACGGCCTTTCTAAATGGTAATTTAGAAGAGAGCATCTATATGGATCAGCCAGAGGGATTCATTCAGAGTGGGAGCAGTGGTAAAGTATGCAAGCTGCTTAAGTCCATTTATGGACTAAAGCAGGCATCGCGGAGTTGGAACATCTGTTTTGATGATGCTGTCAAAGAATTTGACTTTATTAAAAATCCAGATGAACAATGCATATACAGTAAGATTGTAGGGAGAGCTGTAGTATTCATCGTCTTGTACGTGGATGACATTCTCCTAATAGGAAATGATATTCTTATGATACAGTCAGTCAAAAGATTCTTGTCACATAAATTCTCCATGAAAGACGTGGGTGATGCCACCTATATTCTGGGGATCCGGATCTATCGTGATAGATCAAAGAGGATGTTGGGACTTTCGTAGTCCAGGTACATAGACACCATAGTGAAGAGATTCAGTATGGATGATTCTAAGCGCGGTAACCTACCGGCTTGTCACGGAATCACCCTCTCCAAAGAGATGTCTCCCAAGACTGATTTGGAAAGGGATCGCATGTCGATTATACCCTACGCTTCTGCGGTAGGCTCTATAATGTATGCGATGTTATATACCAGACCAGATGTAGCATACGCATTGAGCGTAGTAAGCCGGTATCAAGCAAACCCAGGGGAGAAGCACTGGATAGCAGTAAAGAACATTCTCAAGTACCTAAGGAGGACTAAGGAGATGTTCTTGGTGTATGGCGGAAAAGACCTCCAGATGGAGGCCTTTGCCGACTCCGGCTTCCAGAGTGACAAAGATGACTCCAAATCCATGTCGGGTTATGTCTTTACCCTCAATGGAGGGGCGGTCTGTTGGAAGAGTTCCAAGCAGGAGACCGTTGCTGACTCAACAATGGAAGCGGAGTATATAGCTGCTTGTGATGCCGCAAAAGAAGCAGTCTGGATGAAGAAGTTCCTCACAGAACTTCAGGTGGTTCCTACCAGTGTTGGTCCAATACCTCTGTATTGTGACAACAACGGCGCTATAGCTTTAGCGAAGGAACCCAGGTCCCATCAGAAGTCCAGACACATCTTAAGGCGGTATCACCTGATCAAGGAGATCGTAGATCGCCGGGAGATCGAGGTGAAGAGAGTAAGACGGAGAATAACATTGTTGATCCATTCACAAAGGACCCTCCTTAGACGAAGTTCGAGAGGCTATTCGAGATGATAGGTCTACGATATGCCAGCTCATGGCCCTAGTGCAAGTGGGAGATTGTTAGTGTATATGCCCTAGGAGCCATTATTGTATCATACTAGGTTGTATATTACTTAATGTAAGCTTGGGATATTCACAGTTGTATATAACAGTCTTGCTAAAAATGGTAGTATGCTATTTGGTTTGTGTCTACTTTAATATGTGCATATGTTTCTTGTTGTTGGAGATAGTGCCCTCAGAATCAATTATTGGATCACAGGCACGTGATTGCAATGATTGAGGGAGGACCTGTCCCAGTAGGACAGTCTTACTCGAGATGATAGTATGCTATCTGGTTTATCTTTATCATCGTGTACTGTTTTAGGTGACCTGACATGTCACTATTACACGTTGATAGAGCCCCTAGGATTCTTGCTTGACCACCAGCAGTATGAGGGCGATCATATAAGTGGGAGCTGGGGTCTATAAGCACATCCTTAAAAGGTCCCTAGTCGTGGGAGTTTCGAGACAGGGCATCGATACTCCAGAGTAGACTAGTGTATACAGTCGAGACCCCGACGAGGGGCGGTGGCCGGTCTCACAAGCCACTGGTGTCAGTAGGTTCACCTAAGATGTATACAGGTGCTCATTGGGTTATGAGTACACCGGACAGGACTCGCCGGGAACCTGCTAGTTGGGATTATACCAGACGTCAGATAGCAGTTCCCAGGTGACATGTGTACCGGTTAGTTCATCGACCTGAGGATCGTCATTTGTCTCGTGTGAGTTCCCACTGTACTTTGATTACTACCCTACCACGCTCAAAGGAGACGTGCAAACAGGTTTTAGTTGGGTACAGTCCCGAGCCACATGGAGGCAGTGAGCGGATCTTCAGGGGTTCGTCTCTCCCGGTATTGGGGGTGAGGTCGCGCTGTGTCTAGGAGAGCCATTACACGAAGCCCTCGGCCGAGGCAGGAGATTTACTGGTAGGTATTCCAGTAGTATCTCAGGGTGTTCTGGGCTACACTCCGACACGACTTGTACCGTTTTTGGGGGTCTGACTTTTACCAACCCCCTAGGCCTGCCATGCGATGCTCATAGACGAACGGACCGGACTGTACGGATATTGTCACTGACAGGCTCAGTAGGGTGTCAGGATGAGTTCGCTCATCGACGTCCCTTTTGGTCAATACCTGGTAGCCCGTTACGTATTGGCTTATACCTCTGACGTGCTAGTGGTTAAATCCACAACCAAGGTGTTGACGAGTCTTTAAAGTCCCCCACATTCAGTTGCTTATGTTTTCGGGCGAAACGCTGTAGAGGCCGTATGGAGATATGGCAGGGTTCGATCAGATACGTGCGGTATTGCACGGATCATGATCGGACGGATTTTACTAGCGGGCTTTGGTTTAAGCCGGATCCTAGTATAGTACAGTGTAGATTTTGTCTCATTGCATTTGTATTTCAGTCGGAATACAGATGCGGGTGTGTATACAAAGTATCAGGGTTTTCCTGTAATTTATTACGGGACCAGTTTTCTGGAGTTGCCAGTTTGCTTTCCGTTTCGGCCGATTTCCTTTGTATCGTTCATTGGCCGAAGATTGGTGGAGGAGGGCTTATTTGCATTTATGCAAATAAGCAATTTGGAAGGGTGTTCTTTGCATTTTCTTGTATCATGATGGTGAACCATCCCTTGACCATTTGACTTCTTCATCCATCATGGCTTGATTTTTTATGACATGGTTTTTATGATGGTTGTGGTTGAGTGTGGTTTTTGTTTGGTGATCATTTTCTTGCATGATATCTTTTGACCTCTCTCTCACTTGCATTATTGATATACACTCCCTCATTCACCATCTCATTTTCTATTGATGCATGGGCCGGCCAATTTGGGGAGGGGCTGTCCAATTCATTTGGTGTGGGGTTTTGTTCATTTGGCTTTGCAAAAAATCCCACAAGATCAATCTCCAAAACTCCAAGTATCATTCCTCCACCAAAGGCAACTCTATAACCCCAAATGAGACATGTTTCTACACTATATTCTACAGCAAATCTTGGGCACGTCGACTCGCCAGCTTCGTGCCTGAGTTGCCTCGGTATAGAGGCGGGAGCCCGTAAAAGAAGCCGGCGACGTGGTGCCCTTTCCGGCGAGGAGGTGGAGACCGGACATTCCGCGGGAGATCGGGACGACGGCGAGAAGACCGGAGGACTCGGTATATCTCTCTTCCCCATCTTGTAGTTAGCTAGAACTAGTTAATGGCCCGATCCGGGTTTTAGTGCGCGGTGGTGCCGGTTCAAGAAAAATTAAAGTTAACCATCACTTCCGCATTTGGCCTCGGGATGGAGACCGGGGCGCCGCCGTGCACTTACAGTGGTATCAGAGCCTCGCTATTAACATAGTCTAGCTTTGTCTAATGTGTTTTACATTTCCGATCGAACAATTTTCCAAAAACCGTGTTTTTCTTCACATCAGTTTCTGTCGAAATTTTTTGGAGTCCAAAAATTTTTCAGGTTGTCTCAGAATGATGTGCAGGGAATTATAAGAATTCTGTAGAAATTTGATCACGTGATCGCTCCATACGACCGCGGAACCGCGGCCAAACCCATGCTTGGGCCGCGGTTCCGCCGCAGTATATGCAGATCAGTGTGCCAAATTTTTACAGAGGCCTCCTGAGTGGAAAATAGGTTTTCTGGAATGTTATTTTTTGGGCCCAGATTTCTTGATGTGCTACAGTAGTACTTAGGGGCCCACTTGGTAAATTTGATCTATCGGATATTTTAAACACATTAGTTCACAGTATTTACATTATATCTGCGACCGTGAAAGTCACTTGATCGGTAAATCCTGTCTAACTGCTATAGCCCGGTTAGACGGATTTGCGAACGTGATTTTCACGTTGATGTTCTGTGTATTGCTGTGATGTTGCGGATCGGTCGTGGGGGATAGCCTGGATGCAATGCTAGTACAAGTTTTTGTTGTATTATGTACATTTGATATTGCGGGGCGAGCGTCCGACATGTGGACTGCCGTCACTGCCTGTTTGTATTATTATTTTGGGGCACGACCAGGTTGCGGTCGATGTACCCATTGTATGTATATTTTACTTTCTGTACTAGGATTGCCCCGCGGAGGGGTGCATGGATAGCCGGATTCTAGAGGGCAACAAGCCCGCATCTCATGGCATTGAGACAGAGGGGGCTCCACTCTAGAATTGGCGGGCTATTCGCCGCACTCGTAGGGGGTACAGGTTGACCCAGGAGGGGTGCCCAAGTTACCGAATTCCATGAAGTGCTGGGTGGTCCATTCACGTTGCTGAAGGGGGCTGCCTCGCTTCAGGTTTTGGCGGGTAACTTGCCGCGCCCGTAGGGGTCTAGGATTTCATTGCACAGGCTATCCACACGACCAGGGGAACGTCGGGTTTCAGTAGTGGCTCTGTGAAACCCGGGGATCCCAGATATCTGTATTGTTCTGTGATGCTGTACATTTCTGTGATGTTGCATTTTATCACGCCTTGAGCGAATATAATATATTAGTATATATATTAGTAGATGTTGTATATGTTTTGCATCCGCGCTAGTCCAGTCCCCGCTCTGTCGTTAGTTAGCTAACCTAACGGGTAATGACGGGACCCAGTGGCGAATGCGGATGGCAAATACGTACATCAGTATATTTTCGTTCTTTTTGGTGTGATCAATTGATGGGACTGCGTTGATTCGGATCAATGCAAGTTAAAAACAAACCTAATCTGATGTTGTTAGAACTTTTTCAAAAAGCTGTTATTGCAAGGACGTTCACTTTTGTTTTGCATCGTGGTATTCAGTTGGAATATCCTGCTCCTCAGTCGACGAGGCAAGGGCCGAGATCCCTTCACCGGGAGTGACCCCTTGGACAAAAAGTTTGCGTCAGGGCAATGACTTCACTATAGCCGATTACTTTTGCTTTGCACCGTGGTATTCAGTTGGAATATCCTGCACCTCATTCTACGGGGAAAGAGCCGAGATCCCTTCACCGGGAGTGACCTCTTTAGCAAAGGTTTTCGTTACTATATTTTTCTAAAAAGCTATCCGTTCCTTCAACGATATCAAGTTCATTACGTTAAAGGTTTTCGCCAGAAACCATTCATAGCCCTCCGTCGTTTCAGACGGGTAGCACGTAGTATTCATGCTATGTTTGTTGACCTTCGTCAAGGCATAGTGTATGGTAGCTGCTTGTTGCCTTTCTGTTGCATAGATAGATGCGTTGGTTTGGGACAGTCGTATAGCCTTGTTGACCTTCGTCAAGGGCTTGTACGGGTGGGTTCAAATTAACCTGGACAATAACGGGTAGAACTTGACATGTGACTTATGATTTGTTGGCCTTCGTCAAGGTCATAAGAGCATGGGGTAAAAATCACATCGAGAGTTTCAAAAGAACTGAAACTTGCCAGATATGCGCATACCTTCTGGAGTGTGATGATGTGAGCGGATTCCGTCACGTTATCATGCGGTGATAGTTGGATCCCGATTCCCACTGATGAGTTAGTTTACTCCTCGGGTGACCCCGACTAATTCTTCTTTCAGGTTTGGAGGAGAATTTGAGGTGACAGTGGGAGGTTTCCATATTAGATAAATTGGTAACCATTCTGATCTAGGTTAGAGTGCACGCTGAGTGTTTCTTTTCTCTCTCTCTTCGGCAGCGACCATTGACCCGACCCTAGACTATGACTCAGTGACCAAGTTGACCGAACCTTCTTAAACACTAGCTTTTGGATTGTCAGAGTTGCAGACCTCATTGCCACTCCTACTTTTACCCTTTTCTCCAGGACACCCCGTATTACTACGAACGTCCACTTCCATTGGACAAAACCATCGTATGGTTAGATACGAACTCGAAAGAATTTATTCGAGGATGGTTTCAGGTTCTGGAGGAAACGGATAGGACTATTCAGTTGTCTTTTCCTTTTACCTTCTCTCAGGTTGCGAGTACTCCTTGGTTTAGGAGTAGTACACCTATTACGCAAATTGGATAGTCTTCTTCCAAACCTTAGGCTGGTGCCGAACGGTGGGGAATGAAGAAAACCAATTAGCATAACGATGGTGTGCAGAAGGCATTAAGTAAAGACATAACAAGGGATTAGTAAGAGGGCAAAGTAAATTGCGACTGATATTCACGACAAAACCAGGTATTTCATTACCACTCCCACTTCACCTTTGTATTTCTCCAGTATACTCCGTATCAATACGAAGATCCACAGTTTATTGGATACTCCATCGTATGGTTATATACGAACTCGAAAGGAACTTATTCCAGTTCGGGGATGGATTCTGGTTCAGGAGAAATAGGAATAAGGTTTATTCGGTTTTCTTTTATCTTCACCTTCTCTCATTGCGAGTGCTCCTAGGATTAGGACAGTACACCCATTATGCTTATTGGATAGTCTTCTTCCAAACCATAGGCTGGTGCCGAACGGTAGGGAAGGAAGAAAACCATTTGGCCTAAAGGGGTGTGCAGAAGGTAATGACTAAAGACATAAAAAGGGATTTGGAGAGGTGGCAAAGAATTATACGGTTACAGTCGAGAATCTGGAAGAGGCATTACTAGGAATACCGGGATACCCCATCGAAACATTTCAATGTTTCAGTTTCGCTGTGTACAGTTAAAGGAAAACTGATTTCCCGATTAGTCCTTACTCCAGGGTATGTATTTACCAGGTATGATTCTCACATCTGTATGGTTTTGCAGATGATGAGTGGGAGTAGGTTAGTGGGAATTAGGTGATCATCCTCATTATATCGAGATTCGTTGTAATCAGTGATATTTGAGGAAGTCACCTGGGTTCTTTGCCGGTCGGCAAATATTTGGTTTTGAATATCCGCTGTTGTGCACCAATTTCAAATTGATATATCTGTACGTCTATTTTCATAGAGTGAGATATACCTTTTTGAAATTATGTCTATGACATTTACCTATATCAGTGGATAGTTAGGTAAGGAGCATTAAACAGCGGTGTAATTCTTCATAACCATAGTACAGTTTTCAACCTACGACACACAGTGAATGAGTTATCAGACTCAATGGACTTATACAGAGTATTGTATGTTGTCCAAGGTCCATCAGGACAGAGGGGTTGGTCCTCGTACTATATTCGGTTTACTTATGACTTCTCTAGTTTTTAGACAGGTGTTTCGTGGAAACACAGGGTCCGAATTTTGAGAAGTTATAGGTATTTGAATAAAGTAGAGAACCAGATATTGCAAGTATCGGGATTCTTCAAGGTGATCGAAGATGTAGATACTTGTGTATGGTATTCAATTGATAGTAATGATAAAGAGAACTTACTTCTCTTTCAGGTTACTCATAATTGGAAGCATTCCTAAGTTGAGTAACGCTGATCGGCCTCCTTCCATTTAGTTGACATGCACTGGAGACAGCTGCATGATTTGAATCTGGTTCAATTAAATCAGTGCCTCTGGTTCTATATTGGATATAGAACAGTTCATATCTTAACGATGTTAAGGTACGGGGAGTTGTCCGGTTTATGATTAAAACCAGACACTGGACAACTCAAGGCACGTTTCTGTAATGGCTATTTGTGGGTTGACCCAGGCTATGACGAGGGTTGACTTTCTACCATAAGAAAGATCAATAGTGATATTGTTCTTGACTCGCCACAGTTTTAATAAAAATGGATTTTTTCAAAAAAAAAAATAGTAGTGGGAGTATGGTAGAACTGGAAGTGATTCCAGAACCGCAAACGATTACTGAAGATTTGATACGAACCTAAAGATTCAATCTGGTTTGACATTCCATTGGCCACTCCGCAGATTAGGTAGGTAATTTCAGGCACCCGAGAGGTACTCCGGTAGCCTCAAGGACGGTGACAGGGAAGTTCTTGTTTACCCACACTTGCCATTGCTGTTGTTCCAGACTGTAAGACCCGGCAGGAGGATGAGTATAGCGTCGTTCTAAACTTGCTTTAGAAGTGGACGTGTATATGACTCTTCCAGAGGGTTGTCGTAGTCAGTGGGAGCAGCGGAAGCATTGGTGGACAGGTGGCTTATGTCTATTTATAGACTAAAGCAGATGTAGCGGAGATAGATCATCTATTTCTGGTATGACAGTCATAGGTTTGACTTCATCAGAATAGGGGATGGATCTGTTGAGAAGGTAGTAGGGTGTGATGTCATGGTATTTGGATGACATACACAGAGTAGGAAGTGATATTCCTATACTACGATCGGTTATACTTTGGTCGTCACACAGTAGTTTCTCCACATGGGACTTGGACATTATATCAGACATACTAGTTACTAGATCTATGGTTTTAGATCTAGATTTGGGTGGTTTCCCAATTAAGGGTACTTAGACAGCATTCTATGAGTATTTAGAATGGACGACTCCTGGCACGGTAGTGTACCTGCAGATAATGGAGTCGCCCTCTCTAAAGGTGTCTTACAGACTAAAGGGGAGAGGGATGTGCATGATTGGCAGATCACTTGCTTAGGCAATTGAGTCAATCATGAGATGTCAAGTACCACACCAGATGTTGTTCTTGCACTACATGCAATAAGTTGACATTGATCCAATTCTGGAGAAACAGTCGGAAGCAGTTTTAGAACATAGGTGGATGTTCTAGGGATATGATAACGACAGCCTCATTCGGGAGACAGTTATCATTCCAGGCTTCCAAGGTGACCTGGACGACAAAGAGGTTGTCAGAGTTATAGTTTTTCCTTCTGACGAGGGGCAGTATTTTGGACAGATGGTCCAAAGCAATACTGAGGGAGGCATGGCGCAGGATACTGATTAAGTTCAGTTGATGATACAGTCTAAGAAGTTTGGATTTGGAGTTCATTTATGAGCTAGGTCCCATCAGACATCCAGACACATTCTAAGACAGGTATTGCTCATTTTGGGAGATGGTTTTCTCCGCGAACATGAGATATAGAGAGACATAGAAAGAAACATCAAAGCGGATCCACTCTCTGAGGCTATTCCTCGAACGCAATAGTTTCGCAAACGGGCTTTGTGAGACTGACTAGTAGAGGAGTTGGGTGTTCGGTATCACACGGGCTGTGAGTATGCGACATCGCAATAATTAGCCTTGAGTGCAAGTGGGAGATTGTTGGAGATAGTGCCCTCAGAGTCAATTATTGGATCACAGGCACGTGATTCCAATGATTGAGGGAGGACCTGTCCCAGTAGGACAGTCTTACTCGAAATGATAGTATGCTATCTGGTTTATCTTTATCATCGTGTACTGCTTTAGGTGACCTGACATGTCACTATTACACGTTGATAGAGCCTCTAGGATTCTTGCTTGACCACCAGCAGTATGAGGGCGATCATATAAGTGGGAGCTGGGGTCTATAAGCACATCCTTAAAAGGTCCCTGGTCATGGGAGTTTCGAGACAGGGCATCGATACTCCAGAGTAGACTAGTGTATACAGTCGAGACCCCGACGAGGGGCGGTGGCTGGTCTCACAAGCCACTGGTGTCATTAGGTTCACCTAAGATGTATACAGGTGCTCATTGGGTTATGAGTACACCGGACAGGACTCGCTGGGAACCTGCTAGTTGGGATTATACCAGACGTCAGATAGCAGTTCCCAGGTGACATGTGTACAGGTTAGTTCATCGACCTGAGGATCGTCATTTGTCTCGTGTGAGTTCCCACTGTACTTTGATTACTACCCTACCACGCTCAAAGGAAACGTGCAAACAGGTTTTAGTTGGGTACAGTCCCGAGCCACATGGAGGCAGTGAGCGGATCTTCAGGGGTTCGTCTCTCCCGGTATTGGGGGTGAGGTCGCGCTGTGTCTAGGAGAGCCATTACACGAAGCCCTCGGCCGAGGCAGGAGATTTACTGGTAGGTATTCCAGTAGTATCTCAGGGTGTTCTGGGCTACACTCCGACACGACTTGTACCGCTTTTGGGGGTCTGACTTTTACCAACCCCCTAGGCCCGCCATGCGATGCTCATAGACGAACGGACCGGACTGTACCGATATTGTCACTGACAGGCTCAGTAGGGTGTCAGGATGAGTTCGCTCATCGACGTCCCTTTTGGTCAATACCTGGTAGCCCGTTACGTATTGGCTTATATCTCTGACATGCTAGTGGTTAAATCCACAACCAAGGTGTTGACGAGTCTTTAGAGTCCCCCACATTCAGTTGCTCATGTTTTCGGGCGAAACGCTGTAGAGGCCGTATGGAGATATGGCAGGGTTCGATCAGATACGTGCGGTATTGCACGGATCATGATCGGACGGATTTTACTAGCGGACTTTGGTTTAAGCCGGATCCTAGTATAGTACAGTGTAGATTTTGTCTCATTGCATTTGTATTTCAGTCGGAATACAGATGCGGGTGTGTATACAAAGTATCAGGGTTTTCCTGTAATTTATTACGGGACCAGTTTTCTGGAGTTGCCAGTTTGCTTTCCGTTTCGGCCGATTTCCTTTGTATCGTTCATTGGCCGAAGATTGGTGGAGGAAGGCTTATTTGCATTTGTGCAAATAAGCAATTTGGAAGGGTGTTCTTTGCATTTTCTTGTATCATGATGGTGAACCATCCCTTGACCATTTGACTTCTTCATCCATCATAGCTTGACTTTTTTATGACATGGTTTTTATGATGGTTGTGGTTGATTGTGGTTTTTGTTTGGTGATCATTTTCTTGCATGATATCTTTTGACCTCTCTCTCACTTGCATTATTGATATACACTCCCTCATTCACCATCTCATTTTCCATTGATGCATGGGCCGGCCAATTTGGGGAGGGGCTGTCCAATTCATTTGGTGTGGGGTTTTGTTCATTTGGCTTTGCAAAAAATCCTTCAAAATCAATCTCCAAAACTCCAAGTATCATTCCTCCACCAAAGGCAACACCATAACCCCAAATGAGACATATTTCTACACTATATTCTACAGCAAATCTTGGGCATGTCGACTCCCCAGCTTCGTGCCTGAGTTGCCTCGGTATAGAGGCGGGAGCCCGTAAAAGAAGCCGGCGACGTGGTGCCCTTTCCGGCGAGGAGGTGGAGACCGGACATTCCGCGGGAGATCGGGACGACGGCGAGAAGACCGGAGGACTCGGATCACTCGGTATATCTCTCTTCCCCATTTTGTAGTTAGCTAGAACTAGTTAATGGCCCGATCCGGGTTTTAGTGCGCGGTGGTGCCGGTTCAAGTAAAATTAAAGTTAACCATCGCTTCCGCATTTGGCCTCGGGATGGAGGCCGGGGCGCCGCCGTGCACTTACACTTGTAACGTATCACTTATACATATTAGTAGAGCCCATAGGATCTTTGCTTGATTACCAGAGTTGTGATGGCAGTCACACTAGTGGAGGCTGGATAGTCTGTAAGCAACATCCTATACAGGTCCCTGGTCGTTGGATTATCGAGATAGGGCATCGATATTCCGGAGTAGACTAAGTGTATATGCTTCTTATCCCAGTTGGGGAGATGGTCTGTCCCACAGCCATCAGTTACGTCGTACTGGAGATAGTATACAGGTGCTCGTTAGGTTACGGGTACACCGGACAGGACTCGCCGGGGAACTGATTGGTTGGTGTTATACCCATCGTCAGTTAACAGTTCCCAGGTGACATGAGTACAGCATAGTCCGCAGACTTGACACTGCTACTTCGCCTCGAGCGTGTCCCACTTTTCTTAGATTGCTACCCTACCACGGCTCAAAGGAGTCGTGCAAACAGGTAGCAGTTAGGTGCAGTCCCGAGCACTTGGAGGCAGTGGCAGTTAGACAGGATTCGTCTCTCCTGGTATTGGGGGTCGATATCGCTCTATGTCGGAGAGACATTACGCAAAGTCCCTGGCCAGGGTAAGCGAGTTATACTGGTAGGTTCCAGTAGCTTCTCAGGGTGTAATAGACTTCGCTCCGACACGACTTATACAGCTATTAGGGGACTGACGCTTGCCGCCCCCTAGGCTTGATATGCGATAGTCTTAGACGAACAGACCGGACTGTACGGAGATTGTCACATCAGGCTCAGTAGGGGTACGGATGGTTTTCCTCATCGGCCTTCTTATCGACATCTACCTGGGGACCGTTACGTACAGCTAGTGTCGCTTGCGGTCTGTAGTTAAACCCACTGCCAGCGTAGTGTCGAGTCTTTAGAGACCCACACAGAGAGTTTCCTTGCTCCAGGCGAAACGATATAGAGGTCGTATGGTTTTACGACAAGGGTTCGGATGCGTATGTGTGTTTACGCACGTACGACTTTTCGGACAGTTTTTACTAGTCGGCTTTGGTTTAAGCCAGATTCTAGTATCGGGTTACTGGATTTATACAGTCTAAAGTTTTTCCGTGTTTTCACGGATTGGAGGGGCGTTCTCATAATTTTCCGGGAAGCTTCTAGATGAGTGGTGACTAAGGGGTTAAGGTGGCATGAGCATTAATTGCTTGATGACTCATTTGTGTGATTCATCCTTTGTATTAAATGGTTCATTAATGAGTTAATGAGTCATATGATGAATCACACAAGATGAATGCATCAACCATGATGATTAATCATATATATTATTTATTTGATTAATTGTTATGGTTGATATATTCTAGTGGGTTCCTTTTTCTTTTCATTCTCATGCTCACCTTCTCTCTCCTCAAGCTCATCCTCTCTTGAAACCCTAATCCTCCCCTCTCATGTGTTGAGATCAAGGATTAGATAGACTAATACATCCATAACCTTACTCTATATCGCCTAGGTAGCTTAATTAGCACTTTAAGCAACCTAGTTATCTCAAGTTTGAGATTAAGCTTCGTGTAGGAACTTTCGGGTGGATCGTCTTTGATTCGAGGAGGCCGTTGAGGTGCCGATGTTCCAAGGAGCCTACGAGGAGTGGAGGACAGCAATGAAGACCCGAAGGACAAGTAACATGAGGTATAACTTCGTATCCGAAAAGTTAAACCTCTAGTAGTTAGTTAGCAATGGTTTAGATAACGATTCATGTGCTCAAGTCCATGTTACGAAGCTTTGATAATTGTTTTTCATATATTCCGCCTCCCCGCAAGTTCGTGGGGTGCATGACATGGACTTACAATTACCCCCCGCCTTTGAGGCGAGGGAACCTCCGATTAACGGGTTAAACTGGTCATGCAAACTCAATGTGCAGTGTACGTGTGTTTTGTTTTGGAAGGGGGGTTTAAATATATCGGGAGCCACGCAGAGTTTTTACGGGGGTCCTTACGGGGTGAGGGGCAGCGTCCCGTTAGAAATTTTTTTCTAACAGGGACAGTGACGTGGAGTATGTGTGTAGCGTTTAGAAAATCGTTTCGGTGAAATTTCGGAAAATCGGTAAAATAAGGGGGTTTTCTGTAAAAAGTCAAAATACAAATATCTTATTATAAAAATTAAATATACATATTCTAGCTATGTAATTGCTAGTATTTGGTGTTTATTGAGCCACTGGTGAAATTTCAAATTTTCTGAAAAAAAATTTACTTTATTATTATTTTAAGCCGTCACTAATACATTTAATTAGGGAAAATTACAAACTGGAATGGGTTGAAACAAATTTTATGTATCATCACACATTAAACAAAATTTTATCATGTGGTTTTTACAACGAATTCGTTTGCCAAAACGGTTTAGAAATTATTGAAGAAAAAAGGCTTTTTTTGTGTGTAAATGGATGTTTGGGGTATTGTATTTATCATTTTCCATCACCCCACACCCATACCCACACTCACACACCCCCATTTATTTCTTCCCTTGGCTGAATTCAGCAGCCCCCACCCTTTTTCCCCACTTGAATTTCAAAGAAAAGAAAAGAAAGAAAAGAAAAGCAAAGAAAAGAGAATGATAGAATTAAAGGTGGACTTTTTGACCACATTCTCTCTCCAATCACCTCACACTCTCTTCTCCTCCACATTTGGCCGAGCCCACTTGTTTTTCCTGCACCACAACAGCCCCTCTTTCTTCCTCTCTCATTTTGCATCAAAAAAATTCAACAAAATGCCCAAAAACCAACACAAAAATCCCACAAAATCAAAATCCACCTCCTACCCATTTTTCCTTGGCTACTTTAGCATGGATCTAGGGATTTAGATTTCAATTTGGGAGGCTAAGTGTGCTTGTGGGAGCTTCAAATTATTTGGGTATAAATTCTAACCTTTTGCTTAATGTGTTGTAATTGTTTCGTGTTAGCTTAATTAGGTGTTTAATTATGTTTAAATAGGTTTTCAATTGGTTTTAAGTGCATGATTTAAAATTTATGAGTTAGGGTTTGAATTCAAATATGGTCATTGTCACTTGTTTAAGTTTACAAAGTGTATTTTGGCATGTGAGGGCATGGAAAAACCTAATCTAGTTGCTATTATGTAAATTGTTGCATTTAATTTGTCCAAATCAAGTTTTTAAGCAAACTGAGTTTTTGGAATTTGATTAAATAATGGAGATAAAAATCTAATTAGGGTATTCATGCCATTATTAACATTTTAAAGTGTAGTTTAATACTTTAGTTCTTGAAAATCCAAGCTAGATTGTAGTTTGTACATTTTAGCTATAAAATTGTTAAAATTTAGGTATTTTGTAAACTAGAATTTTGGGGTTTATGGAATTTAATGAGATTAAATTATGGGAATTGTTTTTACGACTTATTTATGATATTTAGTGAATATTGTGGCCGCTAGATTCGTTTATACATCGAGTTTTGTACTAAAACGGTGATTTGTGCTTGCTAGATTTTCGGAAAAATGACTTTTTAAGTGAAATTGGGGTTTTCGAGAATTTTAAGCTATTTTATATTATAATTAGTGCTTGTAATTGTACAAATGAGTGTGTTGGGAGCTTTCTCGATGGTTTGGCGTTTGTACACCGACGTCGAGGGTTTTTGGGTCGATTTGTGAAAGCAACCATAGGTTTTGACCTATGTGGGATTCGTGCGTCGTTTTCGTCATGAGTCGAATTTTAATGCGATACGGTGCGTTATGATATGTAGGTACCCCATGCGGACTTCGAGACGACAAGCAAGCGCATAGCGACGTCGGCACCGGCGAGCGAGGACCAGGTGAGTAGATTTATATCTATGGGGAGAAGTCGGGTGGATGGCGTATAGCACCCCCGCAGTTCGTAGTGATGTATACGAATACGTATACACACATATATATATTGTTTATATATTGTTTGAGTTAATGATGATAAATATGGATATTTGGTGTTATTGGATGATTGAATGTCGCGAAACCCTAGAGTAGCGATCGCACACACTTGCACACACCCACCCATACTTGCATACTTTCTTCTTTCTTTTGTGCTCATACGGGAATATATAGTTATGTGTTCACATAGGTATGGGACTATGTGTTCACATACGGATTTGGGGATGATACTTGGGATTGAGATGAGTCGATGAGATTTGTGTTGAGATTGTGATATCGGTGATATGGCAGGATTCGTACTTGAGATACGTCCTGGTGTTATAGCGGATCTTGGGGCGACGATACGGGTGAATAGTGTTATAAATAAAGTGGTCGACATATGATCGTGATATGAGATATAATATGCTAGGATATTGATCCTAGGCTGTATTGGGCGATGTATACCCCTTGATGATGATATGTGCTGATGATATCGGTTTGTACGAGACTGTCGATCAGTAGTCAGATCATGACTATATTGATGATATTAGTATTGTATTAGACATAGGTCAGTACCTTAGACTATGATCTTTGATAAAGAGGATACCGGATGAATAGTGTGATGAATATGATTTTGACCCGTACCCAGATTTATGGATGCCGTACGACGGATTTACGTACGAGCTATATTTTGATGATTGATCCGCACTCTTGACTTGGGATGTCTGATTATAGATATGGTATCGGATATGATATTATTGAGGCGGGATCGCCGACTAATATATATACAGGTATGTATATGTATCGACTCAGATGTTAGGCGGTTTCCTTACCTGTAGTCCAGCTTGTTAGCTTAGCCCTTTACTTTAGTTTAGTTGTTAGATTAGATTCGATTCTTACCTATTTCAAAAACTAACGAATCATGGGTATTTTAAAAGACAGCCCAAGGGATCCTACGGATATTTCAAAAGACGTATCTTTTCATAAAAACACCGTAGCCCCTATTTTCAAAACCCCACGATTCGTGTTATTTTCAAAAGGCACCATTGTAGGACTTATATTAGGTTAATGCAGATTAGTTATCGTTGTGTCTAGTGTTCATCTCCCACTCATTATTGTGGTTCGCTCCGCATCGCATGCTTATATTAAGCTTTAGATTCTACTGTTGATATCTTGTGGTTAGGACACCAGCACCATTACCGATGATGCGTATGTAACACATACACTTACTTGCCGGCTCACACACATCTTCATCGGTAATTGCCATGTCACGTACACCTTAGAAAATATTATTGCTTGACATAGCCTGTTAGCTAATAGTTTAGACATGATATTAGTGTACTTGCCTTATATGTTAGTTTAGACATTGTAGTTATTACCTGCTACTTCATGCATACTGTTATTCATTGTTATGCCGCATTCATGGATTCTCATGCATATATTCACTTTTTACGTGCTATTGAGGTTTTGGATTCGGATTTCCATGAGATTTTCTGGATTTGGGGAAAACCGAAAAACATATACAAACTTCTTCTTTCTCTTTTTAAATGAAAAGCACGGTTTTCCCATGATGTATGAGTCATCCACCATGAGTTTGCTGATGGATTTCGAGACCCGATTCGAGGAGTTGGATGAACCGTTTCGGGTACATGGTGGGCCCGGTACGGTACCCCGAGGCGAGAAGGTCGTGTTGTTGATGTTGAGCCTGGCACGGGAGCACTACCGACCGGTGATATTACCCGACGCGTCGGATATCCGGAGGATACCGTCGTGGTCTTGAGATGGATGGTAGGGGCCGGTCTGGACTGACGGCGCCCTAGATATTGAGATTTCGAGATATTGAGGTACTGAGATTTGATGATATAGGCCAGTCCAGATAGCCGGAGCCTGAGCTTTTGAGACATTGAGATTTATGTTTTGTGTCGATGCTAGACACTGTTGATGCTGATTTCATTTATGATACCTCATTTTAAAAATACAAAGGAAATCTCACTAATTTATGGAAACAGTTTCTTCATTTACATGTATTCTGTTTTCATGCATTCATACCTCATTCATATGATATATTGCTACCTGAGGCACAGACACGGGCACATGAGATTACACTCGGGTTAGATATTACTCTAGCCATTGTTATAGGCTGCATGTTATACATATATTTGAGGATATATTATGATCATTGACCTAGGTTGCGTTATTTATGCGATTTCTGTGCGTAGATGTTTTTCTATTCACGAGTTGGCAACTCACCCCCATTGTGCCCCAGTTTCTTGCAGGTTTGCCGTACAGGTTTCATTACGGCTTTGCGGGCGTAGTTTCGTTCGGGTGATTTGCTAGTAGGTGGGTTTACTTGTATCGTACCCCCATTATATATCTTGTATATCATTATTCTGTTGTATCTAGAAGTTCCATCAACCAAACATGTATTTATTTTTGAGATAGAGACCAGTGATGTTATTCTTTCGACCTTAGAGTCGCGCGTTTTTTTTTCTTGTGGTTTTGAGTTTCCTTTTGAGTTTTTGATCCTCGCCGTTGGCGTTGTATATTACATTGCTTGTGTGGTTGTGACCGTCGATTGACGAAGAGCTAGCTCCCGCTTGGGGATGCCTTTTTTTGATTTCGTATACTATTCATGTTGTATCCCGTTTGGGGGCCAGTATTTACAAAGGAGACTCTGACGAAATTTTCAGTAAATTTTTGATGTTCTTAAAAACCGCATAATTCGGCTTATGCTATTGAAACTACTTGCTTTAAGTTGGTTTTTCCTGCATTCTACTACTTTTCTTTGTTTGGATTTCTGGGTTTTCGGCTTACTTAGATTACGTACGCCTCGAGACGTTCGTAGTTTAAGTGCCGGTCATATTCCGTACTTTCGGGACGTGACAAAGTGTGTATGTACATATGTATAGATATACATGTATATATATAAAAAGGGAAAAATACATCCAAAGGATGCGTGGGGGCAGCACCTTGGGCGCTGTGCGCCTAGGTGCTGTGCGCTCAGGCACTAGAGTGCCACGTGTCGGCACGTGGGCGCTCTGTGCTTGAGCGCTGGACGCTTGAGCGCAAGCGCGCCATGTGTCGGCACGTGAGCATTTTGCGCTGCAGCGCCTGACACTCGAGCGCAAGTGCGCCACGTGTCGGCACGGAGGCAACTTGCGCTTGAACGCAAGCGCGCCACGTGTCGGCACCGGGGCGACTTGCGCTAGAGCGCTTGCGCTTGAGCGCAAGCGCGCCACGTGTCGGCACGCCGGCGCTTTGCGCTCGAGCGCTGAGCGCTCAAGCGCAAGCGCGCCATGTGTCGGCACGCGGGCGCTCTGCGCATGAGCACCCGCAAGGAAAATAGGCTTTTAGCCTAAAATAAATTTCTCGGAAGAGAAATCAGAGAGGAGTTGGACTCCTGAGTGTGTGTTTTTTTTTTGGGTTTAGTGAAAGATGTTCTTCTTCTTCCTCCTCTGTTAGCTGGATCTTAAAGATCAAGAGATATGGGATTTTTAAAAATCTCTTCTTTTTGAGATCTAATGGATGATCTGAGTTCCCCTTATGGGTTTTGTGGTGAAAAACTAATTTGTTTTATAAAAAGAAGAGTAAAACTCTTGATTTGATTCAAGAGAAAAAGGAAGGTTTTGGAACCTTGAAGAAGGAGAAAAGATCTCAGATCTGAATAATTTTGAGAGAGAGAGAGAGAGAAAAGTTGTTAAGATATTTCATTATCTTTGCCTTTATAGGCTGTACACTTTATACATAGCCCCTTGGGCTTCACAAAATGGCATTTTGCCTATCCCGTGGCTCATGTGCCATTTCTTTTTGCACATAAGCTATGGGCTTTACAAAAATTTGGCTTTATGCCTATTTTTCTTACATTTATCCATAAAATAAAATAAAAGAAATACAACAAAATTATTTATTACAAAAATTTTATCTTGGCATGGGGGGAGGCCGGCCGCTTCATGTTCGGGCTCGACCCGGGCATGGACCCTCTAGATCTGGGCTTGGGGCCACTTGGGTTGGGGTTGACTTTGATTTCGACTTGGTCAACCGGGGTGTAAATTTTTACCCCAACAAATTGCCCCACATCAATAAATGCACACCACATATGTGGGACGTGTGCATGAAATTAATGGATCTTCTTTTGCTTGGAGGCGACCTGATTTGGTTCCCGCTTTGTAGGAATCCTGCGCTACCCTTTTTACGACATGGACGGTCAATGCTGCCCTTTTTGCGACTTGGACGATCGGTGCTGCCCTTTTAGCGACTTGGACGGTCAGTGCTGCCCTTTTAGCGATGTGGACGGTCGATGCTGCCCTTTTTGCGACTTGGACGGTCGATGCTGCCATTTTAGCGACGTGGACGGTCGATGCTTCCATTTTAGCGACGTGGACGGTCGGTTCTGCCCTTTTTGCGACTTGGACGGTCGATACTGCCCTTTTTGCGACTTGGACGGTCAGTTCTGCCCCTTTTGCGACGTGGACGGTCGGTGCTGCCATTTTAGCGACGTGGACGGTCGATGCTGCCCTTTTTGCGACTTGGACGGTCGATGCTGCCCTTTTTACGACGTGGACGGTCGATGCTGCCCTTTTTGCGACTTAGACGGTCGGTTCTGCCCTTTTTGCGACTTGGACGGTCCGTGCTGCCCTTTTAGCGACGTGGACGGTCGGTTCTACCCTTTTTGCGACTTGGACGGTCGGTGCTGCCCTTTTAGCGACGTGGACGGTCGGTTCTGCCCTTTTTGCGACTTGGACGGTCGGTGCTGCCCTTTTAGCGACGTGGACGGTCCGTGCTTGATTTGACTTGCTCTGCTTCTTGCAGTGTCAGGGGTAGACTTGACTTGCTCCGCTTCTTGAGGTGTCGAGATTGGATTCTGACTTGCTCCGCTTTCTGCGGTGTCGGAGTAGAAGTTGACTTGTTGATTTTGATTTGGGTTGACATCAGCATCGCTATACTGGAATATGGTACCAGGAGCGAATCATCATCTTTCATTGAGAGGATTTGGGGATTTTGGTTTTTGTTTGGCATCTCCATTGCTGTGCTGGAATAATTCCAGGAGCAACTCATCATTTGCCCCGGGAGGATTTGGCAATTGGTTTTTTTTTTTATTATTATTTTTTTTTTGTGGGAATTTGAATGTGGTCTCACCGGTAGGACTTGGGAGAGGTTGAGATTGTTTTACGCCCGTGGATTGTATACGGTTTTGCAGGATGTATGATCCAGACCGTAGGGCCGGAAAAATTTCGGGACTTTGTTGGCGTCTGCATCGCTGCACTGGAATATGGTACCAGGAGAGACTCATCATTCGCCGTTGGGATATGGGATTTGGAATTTGGTTGGCGTCTGCATCGCTGCGCTGGAATATGGTACCAGGAGCGACTCATCATTCGCCATTTGGGGATTGGGGGAGCGATGGCTTAGAAGACAGGTTTAGATCCCTATCGCCTAAGGCTTTTCAATTTTATGGGCCGTGAGGGACCCATAAAAGCATTTTCTCCCTACGAGTTGTAAGGATCCCGCAGGTGTATTTTCTCCTTTGGAGTCATGAGGACTCCTAAGTGTGTTTTTCCTTTATGAGTCGTAAGGATCCCACAAAGGTTTGTTCTCCTCATATATCGTGAGGACACATGAGTGGGTCTTATCAATGGAGCATCATTTTTAAAGCGGAGACCGGCCGCGTAACTGGTGATTACGGTGGGGGCATGGGTATGATGAGAATTATTTGAGCCTGTGGATTGTATACGATGGTCAACTTGGGGACCCACCGTAGGGCCGGGAGAATTTTGAGAAATCGGATTTTGGTTGGTGTCTGCATCGCTGCACTGGAATGTGGTACCAGAAGCGACTCATCATTCGCCGTTTGGGAACTTGGAATTTGGATCTTGTTTGGCTCAGCATTGCTGCACTGAAATAATGTCAGGAGCAACTCATCATTTGCCTTGGGAGGACTTGGGATTTGGGTTTTTGGTCGGCATCAGCACCGCTAACACTGAAGCTAAATGCCAGGAGCGACTCATCATTTGCCGTTGCCCATTGGGGAACGATGGCTTAGGAGACAGGTTTGGGTCCCTATCACCTAAGGCTTTTCAGTTTTATGGGCCGTGAGGGTCCCATAAAAGCATTCTCTCCCTACGAGTCGTAAGGATCTCGCAGGTGTATGTTCTCCTTAGGAATCGTGAGGATTCCTAAGTGTGTTGCTCCTTTGTGAGTCGTAAGGATCTCACGCAGGGGTTTTCTCCTCATAAGGTCAAGAGGACTTTGAGAGTGTATTTCATCTCTTTTCACGTGTTTGCGCCCTTTCGGGTTTTCACAAACTCGCCGGTAGTCGTGGTGTTTTTACTCACGGAGCCCTTTCGGGTTTTCATCCATGCCCGTTTTGCTTGTGGACATAACGTTTATTTTTTTATTTCTTTTATTTTTCTTCTTTCTTTTTTTTTCTTTTTCTCTTTTTTTTGCCGCTGGTGGGACTTTAAAAGTAGTCTCACCGGCAGGATTTGGGAGAGATAGGGGTCATTTACGCCCGTGGATTGTATGCGGTTTTGCAGGATGTAAGATCCAGACCGTAGGGCTGATGTGCTCAATTCGCCTGCGACTTGGAGCATTCACGTGTAGTATTTCTTGAGATATCGGCCATTGATGGGTGGCATGGGCCTTTCTCCCTCGGCACTTATTAGTTGGTAGGATTCTCTGTCAAACACTTTCTCGATGACGTATGGTCCTTCCCAGTTTGGCTCGAATTTTCCCTTGTCATGTCGATTGGGGATGATCGATCTTTTGAGGACCAACACCAATTCACCTTTCTTGAAAGCGCGGAGACGGGTTATCTTGTCATAGGCCCGTGACATTTAGGCTCGGTATAGCTCCAGACTTTGCTGCACCGCGAGCCTCTTTTCTTCGAGGGCATCGAGTTCTTCAAGTCGAAGGAGCACGTTTTCCTCCTCCGTCAACTCATGCTGAACGAACATTCTTAAGCTTGGAATTTCGACTTCGAGGGGGAGGACCGCCTCCACTCCGAAGAGCAATGAGTATGGAGTAAACTGAGTTGGAGTACGGTGCGTGGTACGATATGCCCACAACGCCTCGTGAAGCTTGAGATTCCAATCTCTCTTGTTGGCTGAAGCATTTTTCCTCAAGAGCTTGCATAGAGTCTTATTGAAGGCTTCGGCGAGCCCATTGGCTCTTGGATTACAGATGGAGGAATATCTCCAGTCTATCTTGTGCTGAGTAGCGAACCTTGAGACATTGAAGCTCTTGAGAGAAGGCCCGTTGTCAGAAATGATTCTTCTTGGTGTACCGAAGCGGTATAGAATATTATGCTGGAAGAATGTCAGAATATCTTTTGTCTTAACTTCTTTTAGCGGGACAGCTTCAGCCCATCTGGAGAAGTAATCAGTTGCAGCCAGTATGAACCGGTGGCCTTTGGATGACGGAGGATCAATTGGGCCAACGATGTCGGTGCCCCAGACTTCGAAGGGCCACGATGCCACCGTAGGATGCAACGAATTGGGATGCTTATGAATGAAATCACCATGGATTTGGCAGATCTGACATTTCTTTCCATGCTCTCCGCAATCCCGTATCATGGTGGGCCAGTAATACCCAAGCCGTTTGATTTGAAGTCGCATCTTGGGGCCAGATTGGTGAGCACCGCAAATGCCCGAGTGAACATCTTTCATGATCTTTTGGGCTTCGGCCAATGACAAACACCTGAGCCAGAGTTGGTCATATAACCTGCGGTATAACATGTCATTTACAAACACATATCGGAGAGCTCTTTTCTTCAGCTGAATCCTCGCAGATTTTTCTTCGGGCAGCTTGTCGTATCGGAGGTACTCTATGAAGGGTTCTCTCCAATCGGGCTCGTCTCGGATGATCGAAGCTTCTTCTGCAGGTCTGCTCTTCTGTTCCGCGCTTTCCTCTTCTCGTAGAGAGACTGGGGGTAGAATTTGCCGGCTCCTGACTATGATCAGAATTTCGTCCATGTCAGGATCAGCTAGCTCCTTGGCCAGGCGAGCGAGTACATCAGCCTTTCCGTTCAACGCTCTAGGGACTCTCGTTAGTTCAATATGAGTGAACCGTTTCATGAGTTCCACCACTCGGCCTCTGTACCGAGCTAATTCGTGTTTGTATATCTTATAATTGCCGCTTACTTGGTTGACGACAAGCTGGGAGTCACCGTAAACCCGTAGCCAAAGGATTTCCATTTCTATGGCGAGTTCCAAACCAGCTATCAGGGCTTCATACTCTGCTTCGTTGTTCGTTCGAGGCTCGGTGAGAGCGAAAGAACGCCGTAGGGTTCCTATTGATGGTGTGATGAACACCAATCCTATCCCTGCTTTTATCTCTGGGACGCTTGATTTACTGGAGGTCCTTATTGATGAGGCTCCATCGAAGTAGAGCTCCCAACATGGCCCATCTTCCTCGAGGTGCAGCACTTGTTCGTCGGGTAACTCACAATTTAGCTGCGACCCTTCTGGTATAGGATTAGCGGCAAGGAAGTCTACAAGAGCTTGCCCTTTCACTGCTTTCTGAGGAGTATAAACTATGTCAAACTCAAGTAGCATGACAGCCCATCTTGCCATTCTGCCGGCTAGGCTCGCTCTGGTCATCAAGTGTTTGAGCGGGTCGACCTTGGAGATCAGCATAACCCGATGAGCGAGCAGACAGTGCCTCAGCTTCTTCACAGCAAATATCAGAGCCAGGCATTGCTTTTTGATTGGGGAATAGTTGTGTTCCGCCCCGACTAGAGTTCGACTGAGGTAGTAGAGGGCATTTTCTTTTCCCTCCTCGTTATTCTGGGTAAGGAGCGCACCAAGTGACTCATCTAGTGCAGCAGTGTAGAGAATCAGTAGTTTATTCGGAATGGTGGCGGCCGGCACTGGAGGGTGCAACAAGTATTGTTTGATGCTTTCGAACGCTGCTTGACATTCGATATCCCAGATAAAAGGAGCTCCTTTCTTCATGAGCTTTGAGAAGGGCCTAAATCTCCCCGATAAATTTGAGATGAACCTCCGTATATAAGTAAGCTTTCCTTGAAAAGATCTTAGCTGCGTCAGACTCTTCGAAGGGGGCATCTCCATGATGGCATTTATCTTTGATGGGTCAACTTCGATCCCTCGATGTCGGACTATGAAGCCCAGGAATTTTCCCGATGACACGCCAAAAGCGCACTTCAGAGGATTCATCTTCAGATCGTATTCCCTCAGTCTGGTGAGAACGGTCCTAAGATCTTGGATATGATCGGCCTTGGTTTTAGTCTTGAGGACCAGATCATCAACATAACATTCGACGACTTTATGGATTAGGTCATCAAAGATATTGGTCATTGCCCTTTGATATGTAGCACCTGCGTTCTTCAGTCCGAACGGCATTACCATGTAGCAATATATTCTGATCGGGGTTTGAAATGCTGTGTGCTTCTCATCCTCAGGCGACATCTTGATCTGATTATATCCAGACGAGCCATCCATAAAGGTGAACAATTCGTAATTTGAGGTGTCATCGACCATCATTTCCATGACCGGTAGCGGGAAGTCGTCTTTAGGACATGCCTTGTTGAGGTCCCTGAAATCGACACAAACTCGGATCTGCCCATTTTTCTTCTTCACATGGACTATGCATGCGATCCAGTCCGCATATTTCTCTTCCCTGATGAAGCCGGCATCGATGAGTTTCTTGGTTTCCTCGATGACCTTTTCTTCCAACTCCTTTCTCATTCTTCGAGGAGCTTGTTTGACTAGCTTAGCATCAGGATATATAGCCAACTTATGTACGGCCACTTCAGGGGAAAGGCCAGGCATTTCTTTGTATGTCCACCCGAAGCAGTCGACAAACTCATGTAGCAGGGCAATTAGCTGCGCTTTCATTTCCTCTGACAAGAGTGAGCTGATGTAGGTCGGCATTGGATTATCGGGCGTTCCTAAGTCAATCTCGATTAGCTCGTCAAAGGTTGCTTGTCCGCCATCTTCGAGTTCTTGAGGAGCTTCTTCTGGCTCGGCCATCTCGTCATCACCATTTGATCTTTCGCTGGCCTCACCAACATAGACCATGTAGCACGCTTTGGAATCAGGTTGAATGTAGCCTATGCCCCGTCTATCTGGAATTCGTCCATCGATGAGCGCTCGGACCTGGGGCGGATGCCATAGCCCTTCGTAAAACTTTGCTTCGGACTCCGTTTGATATAACCGGCATCCGCACTTTTTGAAGTATTCCCGCATCTCGGGCGCATAGTATCTGGGATTGAGGATGGCCCTTATGCCTCTTTCGTATAGAAGGCATGCGACAGACAAATCGTCCGGATGCACAACGGGGTTTGACCCATAAAACAGGATGCCCTTTTGTCCACTTTTCCTCCCGGGAACGTAGAAAGTTTTCAGCTGGTCTACGGTGGAGACTGACAATGCATCGAGCTCTTTGCACATCTGCTCTGGTACCCTTGTGACGGCTAGGGACCCTTCTGCAACTTCGAAGGTCTCTCTTAGTTTCGCTTGCTGCATGGGGGTCCAATCTGCACAGCTGTTGCACGGCAGATCCTCTTCTTCTGACTCTTCAGTGTCACTGCCAAGATGAGGGCGGACTTTGCTGCTAGATAGGCCTTCAGCATCAGATTCGTCCGTATCACTACCGAAACGAGGGCGAGTTTTACGGAAAGACGGACTTCCAGCGTCGGACTCATCAGTGTCACTACCAAAATGCGGGCGTACTTGGGCGTTTTTGCTTTTGAAAGTGACAGCCGGCTCAGATTTGCCTTTGAGTCTTGGGGCCGCTTTATCTTCAGTCAGTTGTGGCTTAGCATTTTGGTGGTTCATAAAGTACTGAGAATCTTCATATCGGACTTCATGCACACCGAACGGATGGATGTCTCCGTCAATGCGTCTTTCTTCGCCATTTTTAGTATACTTCATGCATCGATGGAGAGTTGACGGGACGATGCCGTAATCGTGGAGCCACGGCCGTCCCAAGAGAATCTTATAAGACGCGTCCGCATCGATCACGTATATCTTAGCTTCGGTCTGCAGATCCCTGAATTTGATTGGCAGAGCTATGGACCCCAGAATTTGCTGGAAATTTTGGTTGAAGCCTTGAATGACAATCCTTTCCCTTGACAGGTGTCGGACGTCCATTGACAAACTCTTCAGCGTCCGCAAGTTCATGATGTTCACTGAAGACCCCGGATCAATTAATATGCGATTAATCCGATCTCCGTCACTGTACCCGGTCACGTAAAGCGGCCGATTATGCTCAGCCGTTCCCAGTAGCAAGTCTTCATCCTTAAATGTGACTGCGGCGGCATGCAAAGCCTGTTGGGCTTCTTTCATATTAATTTTCGCAAAGTGAGCCTGATACCGCTCGGGGTTTTGTAGAGCGTGAATGAGAACATCTCTAAGCTCCTTAGATATGACCAAGGCGTCGTAGATGCTCAGGAGAGACGAAAGCTTCCGGAGATGTGCCAAGACATTATAGTCCACCGAGGAAGGACTTATGTTTTCATCAGCCAGTTCTCTGCCATCTTCTTCATTAGCGACTTGTTTTTCCTTCCCTTTTGGGGCGTTGCCCTGATTTGGCGGTAGAGCCCTGCCGCTTCTGAGCTGGATTTGATTGGCTGTTGTGGCGAGCTCCTCGTCCTCTTCAGGAAAACAGAGCTCCTCTTCCGAGTCGCTGCCAAGATGGATGGCGTAGCAGGTTACTACGGGGATCTCTTCATTGGAGTCTTCTTCTAACTCCTCAAGAATTTCAGCCGCTTGTACAGGGAAGAACTCCTTCAATTGAATCAATGTTCTTTCCTTTTGTTCATATTCTTCGAGAGAAAAGATATATATTTGAATGGTCGATCTCCCTGCAGACTCTTTTTCGCGCCGAGCTGCACTTTTCTTTTTCTTGAGCTTCTTGGATTTTGAGCCTGATGGAGCCGCATTGGCAGCTGGACTGGTAGGCTTCTTCTGTCCTTCCCATTCCATCCTGGGCTCTTTCTGAAGCAGCTTTAGCATCTTCTTCGTCTTATTAGATATGTGTGTACTCCACGGAGGCCGCGATGAGTCAGTTTCGTTTGTCAGGGCAGCAGGTTCAGCTTTATACAGACAGAAGGCTTCAACTTCTGTCTGTATAAAGTTGGCGGTTGCAACTTGATTGTTCACCAACACGCTTTTGGACAGTTCGATCTCTCCAGCCTTGTACTGCTTCTCGACCCAGTCTTTGAAGATATAGCAATCCTCGATCGCATAGCTCACTACTCGGTGGTACGGGCAATACAGAGGATTTTCGGTCATTTTTGCTTCTTGGGGTCTTTTCGACTCCGGCAATTGTAGGCCGTTGTTCAAGGCATCTTTAAATATCTTGCGGACCTTGTCCCTTCTGAAAGAGTAAACCTTGTTCTTTTTCTCCTCTAGGGAAGGCCCATCTCCTCCCAGCAATGGCTTTCGAGACCGGTTAGTTTTGGATTCGGCCGCCCTTCGCTTTTCTTCATTGTCGGACGCATTAAATACATTGGTACTGCTGGAACTCCCGCTTCTACGGTTGTCGTCCCGCTTGCTTTTCCAAGTTTTCTCTCTCTGAGAATCCGGCAGGGACTTTTGCTTCGAGCGTGCCAGCATTTGGACTTTCTTGGTTAGCTCCTGAAATGTCTTGAGGCCCGCCGTACACAAGAATGGGACCATCCAATTGCTGAGGTTCCCAATGAGAAGGCTGACGGACTGGTCCTGCTCCAGCAGCGGTTCGCACTTGACTGTGAGATTACGCCATCGAGCGATAAAGTCGGTGTTGCTTTCATTCTTCCCCGGCTTGGTCCTCACAAGGTCGGTAATGGAGATTTTATCACTGACACTCATGAACCTTTGCCGAAACAGAGCTTCCATTTGGGCAATGGTAACGACGGACCCGTCTGGTATGCTCGCGTACCAGTCGAAAGCGACATCGGTCAGGATGTTGACAAACTGACGAAGAAGGAGCGCGTCATTGCCCCCTGTATTTCCGCACGATGCTTTGAAGTGGGCGACGTGCTGATTTGCATTCCCCGTTCCATCAAATCTTCCGAACTTAGGAATGACGTAGCCGCTTGGGAACTCAATCAGATCGTACTGCGCGGGATATGGCCGCCCACTACTGCCGATTTCTTTCTAAGCTTCAGCTTCGGCCACCAATGTTTTAACCTTGCAGGTGACCAAATCCATTATCCGATCCTGTGTTAGCGGTATAGTGCTATCTGGGTCCAAGGCATCCCCAGAAGCGGAGTGTGGCCGGCTTTCATGTGGCTCGACCAGTCTTGGACCCGAAGGAACAGGCATTGGCTGCCTCGGATTGTCATCACCCGGCTGATTAGTAGCGGCTTGTGCTTGATTGGGAGGCGCTCGAGCAATTTGAGCCGTAAGCTGCATCACTACGTTCATTAAGTCGTCAATCTTCGAATAGAGCTTGACCATCTCTTTATCTTTGCTCCTGAGCTGTTTTCAAAGCTCTTGAAGCAGCTCTTGCTCCGCAGTCCTGGGGCGGAAAGTCGGCTCTTCCTCGCTGTCCGAGCTTGACTCTGCATGGACCGAGGGGTCTTTCTGCCTATCATCCTCATCGAGAGGGTTTTCTTCATCCAGCGGGGGAGGCTGTTCTTGGGCAGCGGCAACCACATTCAGGCTAGATTCGGCTTGGGATGTGGTGGCCCCATCCTTGCTTTTGCTGCGAAGGTTGTCGCTGGGGCGCCCGCCCGCCATATAGACCGTATGGATGATATATCCGGCCGTCTTTCTATCATTGGCAGCTGATTTCACGGATCCCTGTCTTGACCCCCTTGTTTCGGTAGCTGGTAGTCGATTGAAGGCGGCTGGCCTAACCAGGTTCTTGAATGGTGCTGGCGCTTCTTTTCTGGGTTTGCCCCGCTGTTAGTGTATATGCCCTAGAGGCCATTACTGTATCATACTAGTTTGTATATTACTTGATGGAAGCTTGGGATATTCACCTTGTATAAACAATCTTGCTCAATATAGTAGTATGCTACTTGGTTTGTTTCTACTTCAATGTGTACTTGTGTTTATTTCAGTATATCACTTATACGCATTAGTGGAGCCCTTAGGATCTTTGCTTGATTACCAGCGTTGTGATGGCAGTCACACTAGTGGGGGCTGGGTAATCTATAAGCACATCCTTATACAGGTCCCTAGTCGCAGGACTATCGAGATAGGGCATCGATACTCCGGAGTAGACTAGCGTATGCGCTTCTCATCCCAGTGTGGGAGATGGTCTGTCCCACAGCCATCAGTACGTCGTACTGGAGATAGTATACGGGTGCTCGTTGGGTTACGAGTACACTGGACAGGACTCGTCGGGAACTGACAGGTTGGTATTATACCTATCGTCAGTTATCAGTTCCCAGGTGACATGAGTACAGCTTAGTCCGCTGACTTGACACTGGCACTTCGCCTCGAGTGTGTTCCCACTGCACTTTGATCACTACCCTACCACGGCTCAAAGGAGTCGTGCAAACAGGTGGTGGTTGGGTGCAGTCCCGAAGCACTTGGAGGCAGTGACAGTTAGATAGGATTCGTCTCTCCCGGTATTGGGGGTTGACATCGCGCTGTGTCTAGGAGAGCCATTACACGAGTAGTCCCTGGCCAGAGCAAGCGAGATATACTGGTAGGTTCCAGTGTTATCTCAGGGTGTTTTGGGCTTCACTCCGACACGACTTGTACCGCTATTGGGGGACTGACGTTTTACCGCCCCCTAGGCCCGACATGCGATGTATCAGACGAACAGACCGGACTGTACGGAGACTGTCACATTCAGACTCAGTAGGAGTTCAGATGGGGTTTCACCTCGTCAGCCTTCTTGTCGGCATCTACCTGGGGACCGTTACGCACAGCTAGTGCCGCTTGCGGTCTGTGGTTAAACCCACTGCCAGCGTAGTGTCGAGTCTTTAGAGTCCCACACAGAGGGTATTCGCCTCTGGGCAAAACAGAGTAGAGGTCGCATGGTTTTGCGACAGGGTTCGTTCTCATTCGCGCACTTGTGCACGTTTGGAGTCCGGACGGATTATACTGGCAGGCTCTGGTTTGAGCCAGATACTGGTATATGTTTTAGGGTTGCTTTTATATCTCGGTATTCTTGTTCCTCGGAACGAGAATGCAGGTGTGTATGCACAGTTGCTTGAGGCGGAGGATGAGATTTTTCATTAGGGTTTCGGAACGGGTGCGTATGCACAGTTGACAGTTATCATTTTCCAAACCCTAATGGATTTATGGATTATCTATTTATAATAGTAATTAAATGAGAATTTTGTTATGGTTGATTTTGTTGACTTGTTGACCATGGTTGAATGTTGACCACCATCATGCTTTAAAAAGTCCTCCTTGATTTATGCTTACATTTCATTAAATGAAGCATGGTAGTGGTCATTCCAAATTACCATCAACTATTCTCATTTTCAATTATTATTATTAGATAATTCTTTTCTTTTGGCATTATGGTTGCAAGAAAGAAAAGATTGCTCATTATCTCATTTAGCTTCTCTCTCCTCTCTTCATCTTCTTCTTCCTCTAGCAAAGAGAAACCATCTCATGTGTTGAGAATCCTTCTCTTTAAAAAGAAAAGCAAACCCTAGTCACTCTCTACTCATTCTAGGCCAAAGGTTTAGCAAGCCGGAAACCCTAGTTCACTCAAAGATCGAGGAAGAGCCCAAAGGTCGAACCTTCGAGGTGGATCCATCTTCGACGGAAGAAGGCGACGAAAAGAGAACCATCAACCTCTACAAGATTTCAAGAAGAAGGAGTTCAAGTTTAGGTATAACCTTCATCCGAGTAGCTAACTCCCTTTAGCGTATTTGCTAGTTTAGTTTAGACACGATCCCGACCTTGTTTAGTCCATGTTGCCTCTTGCGATAAAAATTTGTTTTTTATACCGTTTCCGCCTCCCCGTAAGCACCGTGGGTCGCAATATGGACTTACAGTGGTATCAGAGCCTAACTAAACTTAAACTAGCTTGGTAGTGAAGTGTAACGAAGTTCGAAACCGAAAAATCGCAAAACCGGAAAAACCAAAACCCTAAGTTTCTGTTGAATTTTTTTCTGCTCTAAATGAAAAACTTTATACTTGTAAATTCGGCTCAGGGTTTTGTTTGAACACACAAGAAATACGATGCCCTAATTCGATTAAACCGCCGCGCTTCCGCGGCACGAGGTAGGCATGTGCCGCGGAAGCGCCGCAGTTTATTATCTTCTCTGCATCGTTTTTCGTGCAGTGTTCTTCTGTGTTGGTTTTGGGATTTTTAAGATATATTATATGTGCCCAGATTTTCCAGAACAGAAATTCACTTTTGGGGTCCTATAATTCCGTATTTTTTTCCGAACTTCACTGCACTTTGGCTATGTTGGTTATATCTGTGATATTTGCATGTATTGAACGTCGGCTAATCGCTATAAGTCGATTAGTCGGGGTTATACATGATCTGTGTTTGATATTGGAATGTGTATATGAATGTGTTGGACTGTCGCGGGTGAATAGCCGGGGTGGATGTGAGATGAGCTTTTGTTTTTCTTTCATTCATTTGTAAATGTAAATTGATGTAATAATTATTATTTGTTTGGCCGCACAACCGGGTCGGGGTTGTAGCCGTCATTGTATAATTCTTTTTACTGTTTTTGCTCCTAGGATAGACCCATGGAGGGGTGCACAAACTACCGGGAACTTGGCGGGTAGTTTGCCGCACCCGTAGGGGTCTTGGGTGGGGTATTTGCTATTCACCGCGACCGTGTAATCCGCTTTTCGTTGCAGGCTCGAAAGGATTGCGGATTGCTAGTATATTCAATGTATTCATCTGTGATCTGTAATGTCTATCATTGCTTTCTATTTAGGCGTTACTTATGTTTTACAGCCGCGCTAGCCCAGCCCCCGCTCTGTCGTTAGTTAAGTAACCTAACGAGTGATGACGGGACCCCGTGGCGAATGCGAATGGCATAAGCGTACGTCATATTTTGGTTGTTTTCTGCAATGGTAGGATTAAATGATGGGACGCATTAAAAGAACTAATGCAAGAATATCACGCATTAAAAGAACTAATGCAAGATAATAAACCAAGTTAAAGTCGTTGGAACACTTTCGAAAAACCACTCGGTTCTTTTCAAAACTAACTTTTAAATGCGGAGCTTGAGCCACTCCTTCTAAAAGCTATCTCGTTCCATCGATTATATCAAGTTCACTACGTTCACGGTTTCGCCAAAACCATCCGTAGCCCTCCGTCGTTTCATATGAATATTCAACAGTATTCAAGCTGTGTTTGTTGGCCTTAGTCAAGGCACAGTGTTTGGTAGCTGGTGGGTATTCATATGTTGCATAGATAGAATGCGTTGGTTTGGGACAGTCGTATTGCCTTGTTGGCCATAGTCAAGGGTATATACGGGTGGGTTCAAATTAACCTGGATAACGACGGGAAGAACTTGACATGTGACTTATGATTTGTTGGCCTTAGTCAAGGTCATAAGAGCATGGGGCAAAAATCCACATCGGGAGTTTCATAAGTACTGAAACTTGCTAGATTTGCATACCATTTGGAGTGTGATGATTATGGTAGGATTCCTTCATTTTCATCACGCGATGATATTTGGATCCCGATCCTACTGTGAGTATATGCTACTCCTCGGGAAATTTCTCACTAAACGATCAATGCTATAAACCTAGTAGGTGCCTAGAAAGGTGTTAGCGGGGCTACGCCCCCAGGGAAAAGATGTTATTTAATTAAGGAACTTCGCGAAAGCGTTGGAAAACCTCCCTCGAAGTACCGACACTGGCCTGGCTGAACGGTTAAGCAAGTATTGTACGGTGGGATTGATCCCGGCTAATTCTTCCTTTTTGGTTTGAGGAGGGATTCGAGAGACAGTGGGAGCCATCCTGTTTATACAAATTAAAAACCATTCTAAACTTGCAAGAGCATCGTGCTAAGTGTTTCTTCTCTCCCCCTGCAGCGACCAAATCGAAATGACTGGACTTAAGTTACTTCTAGATAAAAACATATTGACAGGGCCAAACTACAAAGATTGGCTCAGGAATGTCAAATTGGCAATCTCTTACGACAAGCTGGGGTATCTTCTTACCACCAAAGCTCCCCCCGTCCCAGGTCCCACCTCCAGCGTCGCGGATAAGGAAATCCGTAAGACTTGGGAGATTGACAGCGCGAAGGCCAGATGCCTCGTACTTGCCTCGATGGACAACGACCATCAGAGGAGGCACGAGAATATGGATTTGGAATCCATATTTCTTCATACAAAAGAACTGTATGGAGAGCAGTCTCGTATCGCAAGATACGAAGTGTCGAAGAAGTTATTTTCGACAAAGTTGGCCGTCGGATCATCGGTAGCGGACCACGTGCTTAAGATGATTGGCTACACTGAGGAGCTCGCGGAACTTGGGACCACGTTGGACAGTGAACTCTATACGGATATAATTCTCCAGTCCCTTCCATCCACTTACGCCCAGTTCATACTGAACTTCAACTTGCAAGAAAAGGAAGTTGAACTTTCAGAACTCCTCAACCTGCTGAGGAGCGCAGAGGGCACCCTACAGAAGGGTAGGGAAACACCCGCTTTGTTTGTAGGAGGATCTTCTTCCTCTAGGTCCAAGGCGAAAGCCAAGGGAAAGAGAAAGAAAGCCCCCACCAAACCAAGAGGCGGTGTTAGTAAAGTGGGTACGAAGGGAAAGGAAAAGGCAACAAAGATTGCGGGGAAGCTTGTTAGTAAAAAGGAATGCTTCTATTGTCATAAGAGTGGACACTGGAAGAAAGATTGCAGGGCTTGGAAAGCCAGGACACAGGAACTGAAGCAGGTTGCGGCTTCAGCTTCAGGTGTGTATGTTATTGAAAACTGTCTTTCTATAAACTCTTCTTCCTGGGTATTGGATACCGGATCAGGATCTCATATCTGTAATTCTTTGCAGGCGTTGAGAAACCGTAGGTTTTTGAAGGCAGGTGACATGACCCTCAGAGTTGCAAACGGAGCTAGCATGGATGCTAAAGCCGTGGGGGACTATCACCTGGGAATGACAGATGGGCATGTTTTGGTTTTGCGTAATTGTTTTTTTGTACCCAACGCAACTTGTAATATCATTTCTGTATCTTTGGTTTCTAAAGAAGGTTATGAATTTGCGTTTGTAAGTAATGTTGTAAACATTCACCTTAATCAAGTTCTGATTGGGTCAGGTACACTGAGCAATGGTATATACGTATTAAACCAACCACAGATTTTCAATGTCCAGAATACACACAAAAGAAAGTCTCCAGATATCAATCAGGCTTTCTTATGGCATTGTAGACTGGGTCACATCAATGAGACACGGTTGACTAAGTTACATAAAGAAGGATACTTGGATCCGTTCGAGTATCAGTCTTATGCCACTTGTGAATCTTGTCTCATGGGAAAGATGACAAAGACTCCGTTCACTGGACACGGAGAAAGAGCGAGCGAGCTCTTGGGACTCATACACAGTGACGTGTGTGGTCCAATGTCTACACATGCGCGAAGCGGTTATTCATACTTCATTACTTTCACAGACGATTTCTCTAGGTATGGACATGTCTTCTTAATGAAGCACAAGTCCGAGGCCTTTGAGAAATTTCGGGATTATAAGAATGAAGTTGAAAAACAAACAGGCAAAAGTATCAAGATCCTAAGATCGGATCGAGGTGGTGAATACTTGAGTGCCGAGTTCCTGGACTATTTAAAAGAGAATGGTATTCTCTCTCAGCGTACTCCTCCATACACTCCGCAACATAACGGTGTATCAGAAAGGAGGAATCGAACCCTATTGGATATGGTTCGTTCCATGATGAGTAAGGCTGAGTTACCGCGATCTTTCTGGGGATATGCACTAGAAACAGCTGCACATCTCTTGAACCAAGTTCCTACTAAGACTGTGCCTACCACACCATAACAAATGTGGAGTGGGAAGAAACCCTGTCTTAAAGCCTTTAAGACATGGGGATGTCCGGCTTTTGTAAAAAAGCAGCATGCGGACAAGCTCGAGGCACGCTCAGTACAGTGCAAGTTTGTGGGATACCCAAAGAACTCCAAGGGGTATCTATTCTATTACGCAGAGGAGCAAAAAGTCCTTGTTTCTCGTCATGCCCACTTCTTGGAAACTGAGTTTTTGGAAAATCAGATAAGTGGGAGCGCAGTAGAACTGGATGAAATTCCAGAACCTCAGACTATTACTGAAAGCTTAGTGGAACCAGAGGGTTCAAAAGAACAGGACATTCCTATGCCGCTCCGTAGGAGTAGTAGGCAGTCTCATCCGCCCGAGAGATACTACGGTTTTCTCATAGACGGGGATAGAGAGGATTGCATCATAGACTATGATGAGCCTACTAGCTTCCAGCAGGCCGTTCAGAGCGTTGACTCAGTAAAATGGCTGGATGCAATGCGGACCGAAATGGAGTCCATGTACACCAACAAAGTATGGACGTTGGACATTGCTCCAGACGGGGTAAAACCCGTAGGATGCAAGTGGATCTTCAAAAGGAAGATTGGTGTAGATGGACAGGTTGAGACCTATAAAGCTAGACTTGTAGCAAAGGGTTTCCGTCAAAGACCTGGCTTGGACTATGACGAAACCTTTTCTCCAGTGGCTATGCTGAAATCCATTCGGATCCTTCTTGCCATTGCTGCCTTCCACGATTATGAGATTTGGCAGATGGACGTAAAAACCGCTTTTCTAAATGGAAATTTAGAGGAGTGTGTCTATATGGATCAGCCAGAGGGTTTCATTCAGAGTGGGAGCAGCGGAAAGGTGTGCAAGTTGCTTAAGTCCATCTATGGACTAAAGCAGGCATCGCGGAGTTGGAACATCTGTTTTGATGAGACGGTCAAGGAATTTGACTTTATCAAAAATCCAGATGAACCATGCATCTATAGTAGATTTGTAGCGAGAACTGTAGTATTCCTTGTTTTATACGTGGATGACATTCTCTTAATAGGAAATGACATTCCTATGCTACAATCTGTCAAGGGTTTCTTGTCACACAGGTTCTCCATGAAAGACCTGGGTGATGCCTCTTACATCCTGGGGATCCGGATCCATCGTGATAGATCCAAGAGGATATTAGGACTTTCACAGTCCAGGTACATCGACACCGTACTGAAAAGATTCAGTATGGAAGATTCCAAGCGCGGTAACCTACCGGCTTGTCACGGGATCACCCTCTCTAAAGAGATGTCTCCCAAGACTGATTTGGAGAGGGATCGCATGTCTATTATACCCTACGCTTCTGCGGTAGGCTCTATAATGTATGCGATGTTGTACCAGACCGGATATAGCTTATGCACTGAGTGTAGTAAGCCGGTATCAGTCAAACCCTGGGGAGAAACATTGGATAGCAGTAAAGAACATTCTCAAGTACCTGAGAAGGACTAAGGAGATGTTCTTAGTGTATGGCGGAAAAGACCTCCAGATTGAGGCCTTTGCTGACTCCAGCTTCCAGAGTGACAAGGATGATTCCAAGTCCATGTCGGGTTTTGTCTTTACCCTCAATGGAGGGGCGGTGTGTTGGAAGAGTTCCAAACAGGAAACCGTTGCAGACTCGACTATGGAAGCGGAATACATCGCTGCATCTGATGCCGCAAAAGAAGCTGTCTGGATAAGGAAGTTCTTAAAAGAACTTCAGGTGGTTCCGTCCATTGTTGACCCAGTACCTCTGTATTGCGACAACAACGGGGCTATAGCTTTAGCAAAGGAACCCAGGTCCCATCAGAGATCCAGGCACATCTTGAGGCGGTATCACCTGATCAGGGAGATCGTGGATCGCAAGGAGATCGAGGTTCGGAGGGTTGCTTCAGAAGAAAACACTGCAGATCCATTCACCAAGGCCTTACCCCAGACTCAGTTCGAGCGGCTGATCGAGATGATAGGTCTTCGGTACGCCAGTTCATGGCCTTAGTGCAAGTGGGAGATTGTTAGTGTATATGCCCTAGAGGCCATTACTGTATCATACTAGTTTGTATATTACTTGATGGAAGCTTGGGATATTCACCTTGTATAAACAATCTTGCTCAATATAGTAGTATGCTACTTGGTTTGTTTCTACTTCAATGTGTACTTGTGTTTATTTCAGTATATCACTTATACGCATTAGTGGAGCCCTTAGGATCTTTGCTTGATTACCAGCGTTGTGATGGCAGTCACACTAGTGGGGGCTGGGTAATCTATAAGCACATCCTTATACAGGTCCCTAGTCGCAGGACTATCGAGATAGGGCATCGATACTCCGGAGTAGACTAGCGTATGCGCTTCTCATCCCAGTGTGGGAGATGGTCTGTCCCACAGCCATCAGTACGTCGTACTGGAGATAGTATACGGGTGCTCGTTGGGTTACGAGTACACTGGACAGGACTCGTCGGGAACTGACAGGTTGGTATTATACCTATCGTCAGTTATCAGTTCCCAGGTGACATGAGTACAGCTTAGTCCGCTGACTTGACACTGGCACTTCGCCTCGAGTGTGTTCCCACTGCACTTTGATCACTACCCTACCACGGCTCAAAGGAGTCGTGCAAACAGGTGGTGGTTGGGTGCAGTCCCGAAGCACTTGGAGGCAGTGACAGTTAGATAGGATTCGTCTCTCCCGGTATTGGGGGTTGACATCGCGCTGTGTCTAGGAGAGCCATTACACGAGTAGTCCCTGGCCAGGGCAAGCGAGATATACTGGTAGGTTCCAGTGTTATCTCAGGGTGTTTTGGGCTTCACTCCGACACGACTTGTACCGCTATTGGGGGACTGACGTTTTACCGCCCCCTAGGCCCGACATGCGATGTATCAGACGAACAGACCGGACTGTACGGAGACTGTCACATTCAGACTCAGTAGGAGTTCAGATGGGGTTTCACCTCGTCAGCCTTCTTGTCGGCATCTACCTGGGGACCGTTACGCACAGCTAGTGCCGCTTGCGGTCTGTGGTTAAACCCACTGCCAGCGTAGTGTCGAGTCTTTAGAGTCCCACACAGAGGGTATTCGCCTCTGGACAAAACAGAGTAGAGGTCGCATGGTTTTGCGACAGGGTTCGTTCTCATTCGCGCAGTTGTGCACGTTTGGAGTCCGGACGGATTATACTGGCAGGCTCTGGTTTGAGCCAGATACTGGTATATGTTTTAGGGTTGCTTTTATATCTCGGTATTCTTGTTCCTCGGAACGAGAATGCAGGTGTGTATGCACAGTTGCTTGAGGCGGAGAATGAGATTTTTCATTAGGGTTTCGGAACGGGTGCGTATGCACAGTTGACAGTTATCATTTTCCAAACCCTAATGGATTTATGGATTATCTATTTATAATAGTAATTAAATGAGAATTTTGTTATGGTTGATTTTGTTGACTTGTTGACCATGGTTGACTTGTTGACCATGGTTGAATGTTGACCACCATCATGCTTTAAAAAGTCCTCCTTGATTTATGCTTACATTTCATTAAATGAAGCATGGTAGTGGTCATTCCAAATTACCATCAACTATTCTCATTTTCAATTATTATTATTAGATAATTCTTTTCTTTTGGCATTATGGTTGCAAGAAAGAAAAGATTGCTCATTATCTCATTTAGCTTCTCTCTCCTCTCTTCATCTTCTTCTTCCTCTAGCAAAGAGAAACCATCTCATGTGTTGAGAATCCTTCTCTTTAAAAAGAAAAGCAAACCCTAGTCACTCTCTACTCATTCTAGGCCAAAGGTTTAGCAAGCCGGAAACCCTAGTTCACTCAAAGATCGAGGAAGAGCCCAAAGGTCGAACCTTCGAGGTGGATCCATCTTCGACGGAAGAAGGCGACGAAAAGAGAACCATCAACCTCTACAAGATTTCAAGAAGAAGGAGTTCAAGTTTAGGTATAACCTTCATCCGAGTAGCTAACTCCCTTTAGCGTATTTGCTAGTTTAGTTTAGACACGATCCCGACCTTGTTTAGTCCATGTTGCCTCTTGCGATAAAAATTTGTTTTTTATACCGTTTCCGCCTCCCCGTAAGCACCGGGGGTCGCAATATGGACTTACACCCGCTACTTTCGCACGACACAAAGCACTTGATAAACTCTTGAAGAGACAGTGTCATACTTTTTCTGTTGGGGCCGGGACACGTCTCTTTGTGGCACTGTTCGGATCGCTGTCTTCTTGATTCTGGCGGTCATGGCATTTTTCTGAACCCACTTCAGAGGCTCGAAGGAATTGCTGATTCTTACGTCCGACTTAGCCGTCGTCGCGGGGCAACCCTGCACTTGGAACTTCATACGATTCCATTTAGCCGAAGCCTTGGCCCTCTTGTTGGCTCGATACCTGAGCCGCTTCTGCCTTAACTTTTCTGTTCTAAGCACCTGGCAGACTTCGGCTCTTTGGGAAGATACCGCAGACCGGTCGATGGAGAGCCTTGGAGATACGCTCGATTGTGTATTTGTTGGAGTCATCGCCTGAGCTCATCCGCAACATTTGATGTTACCCTTTGTACCGAAGTTCTTTCCCCCCGTTGGAGCACCAGAGAATCGTTCAGATACCGTCTTAAGTTTCGGTTGTGGTGCCTTGGCGATCAAGACATTCGGCCTCTTACCCCTTGAGACCGGCTTGGCCACTTGGTCCGCCGGGATCTCCGCCAGATGAGCGCTTCCGGCAGGGTAGATGATGACGGAGCCAAACTGGCGGGGCGGTTCCTCCCACTGTCGACTGAGGCTTGCGGGGAGAACCACACGAGCGTTGATCTTGACCACGTACGGAATCGGGGTCGCTTTGGAAGTTGAATTCGTCTTGGAAGACATTTTCGCTGAAATTTGATTGCTGCACGAAAAGAAAACATTATTTCAGTATAGGCAATCGATATGTATATTGATTGAGTTCGTATGAACGTTTAACCCGAAATATGGGAGGAGAGAAGGGTCCCACCGGGCGTGCCAAAATCTGTAGGGTGTTTTTCATCACCCCATTGAGATGGGAATATGCGCGCGCTTGTCAGGCATACTACAGATTCCCCCTGCCTAGGATAGGCCGAGGTTTAATGATTATAGGGATCCGAATCTCCGGCAGCCGCGAACTAAGCTGCCGTTAATTACCCCCCGCCTTTGAGGCGAGGGAAACTCCGATTAACGAGTTAAACTGGTCATGCGAACTCAATGTGCAGTGTACGTGTGTTTTGTTTTGGAGGGAGGGTTTAAATATATCAGGAGCCACGCAGAGTTTTTACGGAGGTCCCGCTACCCGGATAGCGGGCTGGGGGTCAAGGGGGCTAGCAGCACCCTTGCGGGGTGCGGGGCAGCGTCCCGTTAGAAATTTTTTTCTAACAGGGACAGTGTCGTGGAGTATGTGTGTATGTACATATGTATAGATATACATGTATATATATAAAAAGGGGAAAAGACATCCAAAGGATACGTGGGGGCAGCACCTTGGGCGCTGTGCGCCTAGGTGCTATGCGCTCAGGCACTAGAGTGCCACGCGTCGGCACGTGGGCGCTCTGCGCTTGAGCGCTGGACGCTTGAGCGCAAGCGCTCCACATGTCGGCACGTGAGCGTTTGCGCTTCAGCTCCTGACGCTCGAGCGCAAGCGCGCCACGTGTCAGCACGGAGGCGACTTGCGCTTGAGCACTGGGCGCTGGAGCGCAAGTACGCCACGTGTCGGCACGGGGTGACTTGCGCTCGAGCGCTTGCGCTGGAGCGCAAGCGCGCCACGTATCGGCACCGGGGCGACTTGCGCTCGAGCGCTTGTGCTGGAGCGCAAGCGCGCCACGTGTCGGCAAGCGCGCTACGTGTTAGCACGCGGGCGCTCTGCGCTTGAGCGCCGGCGAGGAAAAGAGGCATTTAGCTTAAAAAAATTTATCGGAAGAGAAATCATAGAGGAGTTGGACTCCTGAGTGTTTTTTTTGGGGGGTTTAGTGAAACATGTTCTTCTTCTTCCTCCTCTATTAGCTGGATCTTGAAGATCAAGAGATATAGGATTTTTAAAAATCTCTTCTTTTTGAGATCTAATGGAAGATCTGAGTTCCCCTTATGGGTTTTGTGGTAAAAAACTAATTTGTTTTTTAAAAAGAAGAGTAAAACTCTTGATTTAATTCAAGAGAAAAATGAAGGTTTTGGAACCTTGAAGAAGGAGAAAAGATCTCAGACCTGAATAATTTTGAGAGAGAGAGAGAGAAAAGTTGTTGAGATATTTCATTATCTTTGCCTTTATAGGCTGTACACTTTACACATAGCCCCTTGGGCTTCACAAAATGGCATTTTGCCTATCCCATGGCTCATGTGCCATTTATTTTTGCACATAAGGCATGGGCTTTACAAAAATTTGGCTTTATGCCTATTTTTCTTACATTTATCCATAAAATAAAATAAAATAAAAGAAATACAACAAAATTATTTATTACAAAATTTTTATCTTGGCATGGGGGGAGGCTGGCCGCTTCATGTTCGGGCTCGACCCGGGCATGGGCCCACTGGATCTGGGCTTGGGCCCACTTGGCTTGGGGTTGACTTTGATTTTGACTTGGTCAACCGGGGTGTAAATTTTTACCCCAACAGCCGCAAGAGGCGTGCTAAGCGTAACGTCCACCCGGGTATTGAGCAATTAGAAGATCAACAAGCAAGCCTGCTCATACTCCTGCGAGTCCAATCAGTAACACTACCGTACTATCCGGTCTGTTCTTCTGATATGTCGCATATCTCGCCTAGGGGTGGTAAACGTCAGTCCCCAATAGCTTGATAAGTCATGCCGATGTAAGGTCCATAACGGGCGTAAAACTACAGATAACACTTACCAGTAAATCACATCTACCCTGGCCAGGGATTTCAGTTATGGCCAATCAAGCATAGCGCAACATCAACCCCCAATACCGGGAAAGACGAATCCCCTCCTATCGCTCATTGCATCCATGTGACTCGGGAATGTACCTAAAAACCATTTGTTTGTACGACTCAGTAGAGCCGTGGTAGGGTGGAAATCAAAGCACAGTGGGAAACATAAGACTCTATGACGATCTCGGGTCGACAGACTAACATGTACCAGTGTCACCAGAGAACTGCTATCTGACATGAGGTATAATACCATCTAGGAGTTCTCGGCGAGTCCGTTCAGTGTACCCAATCTCCACTGAGCACCCGTATACCATTTCTGATGTCAAACACCAATGGATATGGGATCATCCATCGCCCATCACATAGGTCGAGAAGATATATGCTAGTCTACTCTGGAATATCGATGCCCCGTCTCCATATTCCCACGACTAGGAACATTGAAGGATGAACTCATGGACTACCAATGCCCCACTAGTATGATCTGCATCATAATCCTGGAAGTCGAGTACACATCCTAAGGGCTTTATCAACATGTAACAGAGAGATAGTGAGTGTACATGTTAAGATAAAGAGCAACCAGATAGCGTACTATCATGTCGAGCAAGAAAGTCCTCCATATATATGTCCCAGCATCCATTATAATATACATCTCATGCACAATAATGGCCTCTAGGGCATACATACAACTAATAATCCTCAATCCGGAAGTGCCCCAATAAAAGAATATTACTTACAAGTTTTTAAATGAATGAAAATGAAAATCTCTCATCTCACGCAAAAAAAACCCGTCTATTCAAACACGACGATCCAATATAACATATCCCAGCAACACATAACATCACATGTCATCAACGTAAATAAATATGCGTATCCCAATTGTCGTTGACGTACAACAACGAAACCGGAGATGCACCACATATTACACTTACGTTCGTAGAAAAGAAAGTGAAAACTACAACAATTGGAATCTGCAACTACCTTAGACATCATAAATTCGAAATATCACATACTTCGGATTTCATGCCTAACCATATGAATTCCTTAGACATCATAAACCTGGAATATCTCATATTCCAAATTCCATGCCTAACCTTACAAACCCCGCATTTTAGTCTCAATATTGAAAACACTTTTCAATAACCAGTCGGGTAATTCAACAAGATTCCCGACAACCTGATCAAATGCTCGTCGGAAATTTTAGTAGACGGCCGCACCCCCCGATGCCGTCGACAAAGTGCACTTAGGCAGAACACCGCGGCCGCGAGCACCCGGGAGGACGCTATTAGCAACGGGGTTCTCCTACAGTCACTTGGTCGGGGCTATGGGGCGTGGTTATCTAGTAATGTTACCCGGTGAGTATCCACGTACACTACGTGGTTGCGATAGAGTTTTGATCCATATCAAAACCTCGTGGCAACCGATCAAATAAGACTAAATTGCTAGGTTTACAAAATTCAAACTAGTTTTCACAAAACTAATTATTGTGGATTCCAAATATTGTATCACATATCAATATCAAACCCGAAACGATGTTAAAATTACGAATACGAAACACTCCAAATTGCCATTACAGAAAGATAACATCACATGCAATCTTGGCAAAATCAAACAATACCTGAAACACCAAACCCCAGAGACTGGAACACCAAAGAAAATCGAATCCCAAACTCATCTAAAGAACTGGCCATATCGGTTTTTTGCACTATTTCGTCGGCCAAAAACTGGTGGATTGGGCTCGTTTTTCTCTGGTGTTCATATTACATCTCATGTAACATTCTGCACCTGTTTAAAAAAATTATAGAGAACCTTTTAAAATCAACAGAAACTAGGGTTTTGGTTTCGAGGTTTCGGAGTTGTTTCGGTTTCGTAATTCTAATATCGTCAAATTCTCTAACTTGGCACTGATACCACTGAAGGGTTCCTTAGCACCCTCACAATGTTTTCTAAGGCATCTAGCATGCAATTTTAAAAAATCTAGAGTGCTGGGAAACCCAAACCAAGGATCGAACTAGAGAAATTAGGGTTATAAAAACATGTAAACAACTTTACACTAAATGAAGTGGGAATACAACCTTTGTAGACCGGTCCTTCACTTCAAAGCTCCGTGTAGTAGTCCCTTCGCTCCAAGTAGTGGTCTCCCGGACTCTCGTTAGGCTCCACTAGGCGAAAGGAACAAGCTTGCTTGAAGAACTTCGAAGCCGAAGATTATCTACGTCAAGGAATCTCCAACTCAAGCTACCTCTTCACTAATTAAGAATTAGTGAAGAAACAACCTATACTAAATGGCTAGATTGGTATAAATTGGTGAAGTAGGAATTTTGCTCACTTTAGAATAATTTCTCTCTCTTTCTTTTCTCTTCTCACTCAAAGCTAGAGAGCAATTGAAGGAGATGAAGAAAACGATCAAGTGATCAACTCATGAACCATGGGTGAGAAAATATCATATATAACTCATGTAGAGACTTAAGCAAAGCTAAAGATAATGGTTAGGTTAATAAATATCAAGAGTAAAACAAAATTAGTGGACTAAGTCAATAGTTTCCACAAGCTTCTCCAAGTTTCACAAGCCATGACAAATTTCCACATAATTTTAATTTTCCCTTAATAATTAAATCCCCACATTATCTTAAGTGTGGTGTGAGTCTCATACACCCATGTATAATGTATCATCAAGCATGCCACAAAGAAATAATACATTAATATATATCACATATATATTAAATGTATAAAGAGAAAATATTTTCTTAACTGAGCTAATATTAGTTAATGTATATTAATATATCAAATATATAATTACACATTAAATTATTATATCAACACTTGATTTAATAACCCGGCTGTACCGCATACAACCGAATAATATCATTTATATGCATATCATATATACATATAACATTACATTGAATCAACACTTGATTCAGCAATCCGGTTATATCACATATAACCTGTATCGCGAGATTAGAATACGGTATCACATACACGTATTAATCTCGGTACCGCACTGTAACGTTTTAAAAATAATTAAATAAATAATTAAATGAATAAAATTGTTTAAGTGAATTTTATGATTTTCGGCAAAGTAAAATGTATTTTTCGTAAAACCTAGCCGTGATTGTTTTTCATTATAATTTCAAAAATACCTATTTTAATTATGTAATTACTAGTAAATGGTGTTTATTTAGCCACTTATAAATTTTTAGTTTAATTAAATATTTTTCCTAAATTAATTATTTTAAATATTAACATAAGCTTTATTTTTACACTAAATTAGTGTAAATTACAAATTTGAATGGTTTTAATTTGTAAAAATGAACCATGGAATGTTAGAATTTAGTGTGTATCATGCAAAATTTATTTGCAAATTTTTCCTATTTTCTAGAGTTTTCTTGAGTTGCTATAGTAAAGGAATAAAAAAATAAATAAATAAAAGCATGAAAAGACTTTATGTGATGTTTCTTCTCTTGAAACTTCTACACAACATCACACCCTCTTCTTTCTCTCTCTCACCTCCCACTAAGGCCGGCCACAACCCCATGGCAGCCCCCCCATTTCCCACCTCATTTTTATTCAAAATTCATCAAAAATACATCAAAAATTCAATTAAAATTCCACAAAATCCTAATAAATTCCTACCCTTTGTTCTTTGCTCTTATTTACATGGATTTTGGAGTGGGAAAGCATGCATTTTGGAGGCTCGTTTTCATGTTTGGGTTTCATATTTTGAAGGTATAAATTTCCTTCTTTTGTTTTATTTCTATTAGATGTTTCTTTTAAAGCATAATTAGATTTAATATATTAATTCTAGTTGCAAATTTTAAAATTCAAGTTAGGGTTTGTAAATTCAAGTTGTGGTTTTTATTAATTAAATAAGGTTATAATAGCTAGTTTAACATCTTTTAGAGTGGAAAAATCTTGCATGGTTGTTGTATAATAAATTGTTTATTCAAATTGTTTTAATTAAATTATTTAGCTAACTAGATTTTTCTAAAATGTGTTTGTGGGTAAAATAAAATTCTTATTAAGGTTGTTATCATTAGATGGTAGTTTTAATGAGAATATTAGCATATTAAAGGAAAGAAAAACTTAGTTTGATCACTAGTTTCCTTTGATAATTGGAAAATAGTAATAAAATGCTAGTATTTTGTAAACTAGATTTTGGAAATTCCTATATAAATGAAATTAAAAATATAATCATGGTTTCATTATATCATTATCATCATGAATTGTAGTTTAATACATTAATTCATGCAAAATCGTGTTTTGTGGTGGAATTGTGGTATTTTGCTTGAAAAATGTTGAAAATTGTTAAAGGTTGCAAACTAGAAATTTCAAATGTATACAAATTTGTGTAATAAAAATATAGTAATGGTTTGTATAGTCTAGTTATGCTATTTAATGAGTTTTATGACCATTGGTTTCATTAAATGTCAAGTTTTGATGAAAAACGGTAAATTGGTATTTTCGGGTTTTACGAAATTGGACGGTTTGATGGATTTTAGGGTTTCGATGGATTTAATCATGTTTTATAATATAAGTAAGGTGTTTTAAAACTACGAGTTATTTGTTGATGTTTATTTCGATCCATCGGAGTTTGTACGCCGATATCGAGCGATATTTGGTTCTTTTGCGTGGATGGGACATAGGTTTTAACCTATGCTTGTTCCTTGTATCGTTTGACTTTCGTATGTGATTCAGTTTACGATACTATTTATATGTTTGCGTTTAGGTACTCCTCACGTGGACTGCGGGCGATGAAGAGGAGGATGGCGACACTGTCTTCGGCAGACATGGACCAGGTGAGTAGATGCATATCTACGGGGGGAAGTCGGGTGGATGGCGTTTAGCACCCCCGCAACGTAGAATAGGAATAGTACTTATTGACATTAGGAAACCAGATGTGACCCTAGATTCTTAATCAGTAGGACCCTAGTATTGACCCTAGGCTAGACTAGACTGATTTAGGAAAACCATATCTGAGGATGAGTACCTTGGAAGAGGTTCGTAGGTTTCAAATAGAAACATACACACGCACACACTGAAACTCGACATGGGGTATACGTGTATGTGTGTATATATATAGAACTAGGTATAGGTATATACATATATATACAACACGTATATGGGATTCATTGATGTGATATGATATCCGAGGTATGATGAAATAGTGTAACTGGGCTTGATGCCGTGATTTTTGGCAATACAGTCGTATTAAGTGTTAGCGAATCATTAGAGGATAAGATAATGAACATGTATACTTAAATTATAAGGGGTAGTGATGATATTGAGGTACATAGGACTCTAAAATAGTACCCGGACTGTAACCTGTGATTGATCACGATATGGGATAAGTATGACTTAATCAATATGATACATATGACATGATATTTCTGAGGATAAACTAATGATGCTTATTATGATGGCAATGATATATGATTGATGTAGGCGATTACAGTTTAGCAGCTTGATCATGAGATGTGTTGGTGATGACATTATACGAATAATGAGACACCTAGGAGATACTTGACCCGTACCCCGATATTGGGATGCCGTACGATGGATTTTACCGTACGAGGCATAGATATGATGATTGATCCGCACTCTTGATTCGAGGAAGCCGTACTTCGTACGTGACGCTATTGAGGCTGGATCGCCGACTATTAGAGATATTGATTCAGACCTAGGTAGACTCTTGTTACTTAATGACTAGTTTCTTTGGTTAAGTTCCTTAGGAGGTTAGATGGACACTAGTTTAGGTTCGATTCATATAGTGATAGTTATTCTCGTATGTCGCAGAGGGGTGGATAATGCACATCTGTCTTGCATTCATACTGTAATCATCATGGTGCATGTTCTTTTATATGTTGCTATAATCAGTATAAACTTTACCTGTTAGGACACCAGCACTATTACCGATGATGCGCATACTCCACGCACACTTATTTGCCGGCTCACACACATCATCATCGGTAATTGCTATGTCACGTACACTTAGATCATATTGTCTTTTATGGATAGAATCAGTTAACAACTAGACCGCTATAATATTATGATTATTCTCTGACATTAGTACAGACATGATATTTATTGCTTAGACATTCATGCATTCATATTTTCATGTTATCATGCAGTATTATGGGCATATGCCGACACTTATCATATAGTTACTCATGATTTCGAGATTTGGATTTCTATGAGATTTCTGGATTTTGGGGAAAACCGCAAGAATATGTAAAAATTTCTCTCTCTCCTCCTCCTCTTTTTTTTTTTAAAAAAACATAAGATGCTGTTTTCTCGTGATGTATGTGTCGTCCACCATGAGATTTCATGTTTTCTGATGGATTTCGAGACCCGATTCGAGGAGTGGATGAACCGTCTCGGGTACATGGTGGGCCCGGTATGGTACCCCGGGGCAAGAAGATCGAGTTGTAGACGATGAGCCTGGCAGGGGAAGGCTACCTACCGGTGATGTCTGGCGCGGCGGATATCCGGAGGATACCGACCGTTGTCGTGAGATTTGATGATATGAGCCAATCCGGACTGACGGAGCCCGAGATATTGAGACTTGAGATTACATGTGTTGTGTCGACGCTTGACACGGATTTCCATGGATTTCATTGTTGAGATTTCAGATTCTTATACACATTTTACTATGATAACAGCTGAAGATTTCTTATACATATATATCTGGATTTCAGGATTTGTTACTTTACATTCATGGTGCATGCATTTCATTTCATATGATATAGTACTATATGAGGCACTGACACAAGCACGGAGCATCTGCACTTACACGTAGTTTTACCCTGCTATTACTAGATGATTGGGATATTATAGTGTATTATTATGACCTAGGATAGCGTCGTGCATTCGATTTCTTTTCGTAGATGTCTTCTACTCACGAGTTGGCAACTCACCCCCGTTGTGCCAAATTTTATTACAGGTTCGGTGTACAGGTTTCCCTAGCAGCTTGCTGGCACATCTATTCTTTCAGGGTGATTTGCACGGTAGGTTGGTTCACTTGTATCCGAACCACCATTGTACTTTTATTCATTCATTTGTATCTAGTAAGCTCCATCAACCATACTTGTATTACTTGATAAGTTTATTGGACCAGTCTTTTATTTTGACCTTAGAGTCGCGCATATATTATTCTGATCTGGTGGTTTTGTTTTCTTTTGAGTTTGAGCCTCGCCCTTTGGCGTTGTATACTATTGTGTATTGTTGTGGTTGTTTCCGCCTGTTGGCGTTGAGCTAGCTCCCGTTTGGGGATGCTTTTTTATTGTTTATGTATATTATACTTGTTGTACCCGTTTGGGGGCCAGTTTTTATAGAGGAGACTCTGCCGAAATTTTTGGGAAATTTGCTGATGCTTTTAAACTTGTTTTCTTTTTCTTCTTCTTCTTCTTTTATGGTTTAGATTTCTGGGCTTCGGCTTACTTAGGTTACGTGGCGCCTCTTGACGCTTCGTAATCTAAGTGCCGGTCACGTTCCGTACTTTCGGGTCGTGACAAAGTTGGTATCAGAGCGCTAGGTTTAACCTTGTATAAGTCTAGGTGACCCTTGGTTGATGGAGTAGGCGATTTAGGTAGAGTAACGTACTGTGGGTATGGTCCGCGGCATACTTACGATACGCTACTCTGCTTAAGGAGCCTTAGGATGTACATTTGTTTGCACCGTATTTCATTCGTTCCTTTGATCTATCTTCGTCGATATCGGAAGGTAGTTTCTGTTACCACGGGCGCACGGGCAGAGGGAGCTGCGGCTCGAATGCGATAACCATTAGGGTATCGTTCATTCTTGAGGATTGGAGCATTGTTTAGCGTGCGGACGAAGGGTATTCACATGGTGTCCAGGCGAAGTTAAAAGGTTCGAACGATTATCAGAAAACCATTTTCCCAAGTTTAAAGTATTCGGAAGAACATGCAGGTATTTCGATGGACCCACTAGAAGAATGAAACCCTAACTCGACATAATGACCACGAGAACGCCCTTGAACCTTAGGGTTTACGGCAGTTCCGCGGTGCCATTAGTGAGGCTTGGGTTTGCCCTTCTACGGCTGGATCATCGATGCTGGGGTATGTACCGGATATTTTTAAACTGTACTTGAGTGTTGAGCTCTCGGGGAATTATGGGATTTTGATGGATCGATCGAAAAGTTTAATGTAGTCTGGATATCAGGTGAAGGGATCGACTACGTGGGAGACTCTAGATGTGAGTATTGCCGTTGGTAGCGCAGTCAGCACACTTATGAAGAGACAAGTTTGAAGCAGCAGACATCAGAGGAAAGAGGCGCACATTGACGATAGTGATTACTATGTGACTTGGTGATTTGAATTTCATATTTCTATTATTGGATTTTGGTATTTTGAGGATTTTGTTCTACGATTGGTATTTCTTATGTGTACCTTCATTACATTCTATCTGTGTTTCATATATCAGTTGCATTGATGTTGCTTAGTATACACCCAGTACACTTGATTAGGTTTTATATATTTTGAGATTTTTGATTTGATTTCGTGCATAGGGGTCACACATGATTTTGACATATGTTCGACCTAGTTTTCATGCATCTTTGTGCTGTGATTTCGATGTATGTTTTCGTGCACCATGTGCACCTGATTAGGATTCTTGCGCATACTTGGCGCACTTGATGCGACTTTGTGCACACCAGATGCACTAAATCGAGGTTTTGTGCAGATTAGATGCACCTGATAGTGAGACGTGCACGCCCGTTGCACTTGACAGATGTTTTGGTGCACACCTGTTGCACTTATTTTGTTTTTGTGTGTATTCATGGTATCTGTATTTGGTTTCGATTTCAGTACGCACCGGACGCACATGATATTTGATTGATGTGATTGGGATTGATTTCAGTTTGAGCAGTATGTTTTCATAATCACTATTATTTGATTTAGTAACCAGGCGGGACGTGTATGTTAAATAAAAGATATATATATATATAGCTATTTTTTTTATAAACGTCCGCTACTTAAACACGGCGATTTTCAAAAAGGGGATTTTGTATATTTCTTTATCCAGATATTTGGACGGCTTCACTATAATGCGCACTATATATAAGTTACAGATTGATGTATATTATGATGGTTTTCATATTGGGTTTTGATATTTTATTCTCGCCATAACTCCGATGATTGCGCTATGCTTGACGGAGTTGATTTTTGTTATGTATTGATGATTTCGGAGCCCCGACGATTTGAGTGTTTTGCTAAATGTTTTAGTATTTGGAGGGGGAGTTTTAATTTAAATTCGGGGACCGAATTTCTTAAAGTGGGAAAGATTGTAACGTTTTAAAAATAATTAAATAAATAATTAAATGAATAAAATTGTTTAAGTGAATTTTATGATTTTCGGCAAAGTAAAATGTATTTTTCGTAAAATCTAGCCGTGATTGTTTTTCATTATAATTTCAAAAATACCTATTTTAATTATGTAATTACTATTAAATGGTGTTTATTTAGCCACTTATAAATTTTTAGTTTAATTAAATATTTTTCCTAAATTAATTATTTTAAATATTAACATAAGCTTTATTTTTACACTAAATTAGTGTAAATTACAAATTTGAATGGTTTTAATTTGTAAAAATGAACCATGGCATGTTAGAATTTAGTGTGTATCATACAAAATTTATTTGCAAATTTTTCCTATTTTCTAGAGTTTTCTTGAGTTGCTATAGTAAAGGAATAAAAAAATAAATAAATAAAAGCATGAAAAGACTTTATGTGATGTTTCTTCTCTTGAAACTTCTACACAACATCACACCCTCTTCTTTCTCTCCCTCACCTCCCACTAAGGCCGGCCACAACCCCATGGCAGCCCCCCCATTTCCCACCTCATTTTTATTCAAAATTCATCAAAAATTCAATTAAAATTCCACAAAATCCTAATAAATTCCTACCCTTTGTTCTTTGCTCTTCTTTACATGGATTTTGGAGTGGGAAAGCATGCATTTTGGAGGCTCATTTTCATGTTTGGGTTTCATATTTTGAAGGTATAAATTTCCTTCTTTTGTTTTATTTCTATTAGATGTTTCTTTTAAAGCATAATTAGATTTAATATATTAATTCTAGTTGCAAATTTTAAAATTCAAGTTAGGGTTTGTAAATTCAAGTTGTGGTTTTTATTAATTAAATAAGGTTATAATAGCTAGTTTAACATCTTTTAGAGTGGAAAAATCTTGCATGGTTGTTGTATAATAAATTGTTTATTCAAATTATTTTAATTAAATTATTTAGCTAACTAGATTTTTCTAAAATGTGTTTGTGGGTAAAATAAAATTCTTATTAAGGTAGTTATCATTAGATGGTAGTTTTAATGAGAATATTAGCATATTAAAGGAATGAAAAACTTAGTTTGATCACTAGTTTCCGTTGATAATTGGAAAATAGTAATAAAATGCTAGTATTTTGTAAACTAGATTTTGGAAATTCCTATATAAATGAAATTAAAAATATAATCATGGTTTCATTATATCATTATCATCATGAATTGTAGTTTAATACATTAATTCATGCAAAATCGTGTTTTGTGGTGGAATTGTGGTATTTTGCTTGAAAAATGTTGAAAATTGTTAAAGGTTGCAAACTAGAAATTTCAAATTTATACAAATTTGTGTAATAAAAATATAGTAATGGTTTGTATAGTCTAGTTATGCTATTTAATGAGTTTTATGACCATTGGTTTCATTAAATGTCAAGTTTTGATGAAAAACGGTAAATTGGTATTTTCGGGTTTTACGAAATTGGACGGTTTGATGGATTTTAGGGTTTCGATGGATTTAATCATGTTTTATAATATAAGTAAGGTATTTTAAAACTACGAGTTATTTGTTGATGTTTATTTCGATCCATCGGAGTTTGTACGCCGATATCGAGCGATATTTGGTTCTTTTGCGTGGACGGGACATAGGTTTTAACCTATGCTTGTTCCTTGTATCGTTTGACTTTCGTATGTGATTCAGTTTACGATACTATTTATATGTTTGCGTTTAGGTACCCCTCACGTGGACTGCGGGCGATGAAGAGGAGGATGGCGACACTGTCTTCGGCAGACATGGACCAGGTGAGTAGATGCATATCTACGGGGGGAAGTCGGGTGGATGGCGTTTAGCACCCCCGCAACGTAGAATAGGAATAGTACTTATTGACATTAGGAAACCAGATGTGACCCTAGATTCTTAATCAGTAGGACCCTAGTATTGACCCTAGGCTAGACTAAACTGATTTAGGAAAACCATATCTGAGAATGAGTACCTTGGAAGAGGTTCGTAGGTTTCAGATAGAAACATACACACGCACACACTGAAACTCGACATGGGGTATACGTGTATGTGTGTATATATATAGAACTAGGTATAGGTATATACATATATATACAACACGTATATGGGATTCATTGATGTGATATGATATCCGAGGTATGATGAAATAGTGTAACTGGGCTTGATGCCGTGATTTTTGGCAATACAGTCGTATTAAGTGTTAGCGAATCATTAGAGGATAAGATAATGAACATGTATACTTAAATTATAAGGGGTAGTGATGATATTGAGGTATATAGGACTCTAAAATAGTACCCGGACTGTAACCTGTGATTGATCACGATATGGGATAAGTATGACTTAATCAATATGGTACATATGACATGATATTTCTGAGGATAAACTAATGATGCTTATTATGATGGCAATGATATATGATTGATGTAGGTGATTACAGTTTAGCACCTTGATCATGAGATGTGTTGGTGATGACATTATACGAATAATGAGACACCTAGGAGATACTTGACCCGTACCCCGATATTGGGATGCCGTACGATGGATTTTACCGTACGAGGCATAGATATGATGATTGATCCGCACTCTTGATTCGAGGAAGCTGTACTTCGTACGTGACGCTATTGAGGCTGGATCGCCGACTATTAGAGATATTGATTCAGACCTAGGTAGACTCTTGTTTCTTAATGACTAGTTTCTTAGGTTAAGTTCCTTAGGAGGTTAGATGGACACTAGTTTAGGTTCGATTCATATAGTGATAGTTATTCTCGTATGTCGCAGAGGGGTGGATAATGCACATCTGTCTTGCATTTATACTGTAATCATCATGGTGCATGTTCTTTTATATGTTGCTATAATCAGTATAAACTTTACCTGTTAGGACACCAGCACTATTACCGATGATGCGCATACTCCACGCACACTTATTTGCCGGCTCACACACATCATCATCGGTAATTGCTATGTCACGTACACTTTAGATCATATTGTTTTTTATGGATAGAATCAGTTAACAACTAGACCGCTATAATATTGTGATTATTCTCTGACATTAGTACAGACATGATATTTATTGCTTAGACATTCATGCATTCATATTTTGATGTTATCATGCAGTATTATGGGCATATGCCGACACTTATCATATAGTTACTCATGATTTTGAGATTTGGATTTCTATGAGATTTCTGGATTTTGGGGAAAACCGCAAGAATATGTAAAAATTTCTTTCTCCTCCTCCTCTTTTTTTTTTATAAAAAACATAAGATGCGGTTTTCTCGTGATGTATGTGTCGTCCACCATGAGATTTCATGTTTTCTGATGGATTTCGACACCCGATTCGAGGAGTGGATGAACCGTCTCGAGTACATGGTGGGCCCGGTATGGTACCCCGGGGCAAGAAGATCGAGTTGTAGACGATGAGCCTGGCAGGGAAAGGCTACCTACCGGTGATGTCTGGCGCGGCGGATATCCGGAGGATACCGACCGTTGTCGTGAGATTTGATGATATGGGTCGATCCGGACTGACGGAGCCCGAGATATTGAGACTTGAGATTACATGTGTTGTGTCGACGCTTGACACGGATTTCCATGGATTTCATTGTTGAGATTTCAGATTCTTATACACATTTTACTATGATAACAGCTGAAGATTTCTTATACATATATATCTGGATTTCAGGATTTGTTACTTTACATTCATGGTGCATGCATTTCATTTCATATGACATAGTACTATATGAGGCACTGACACAAGCACGGAGTATCTGCACTTACACGTAGTTTTACCCTGCTATTACTAGATGATTGGGATATTATAAAGTATTATTATGACCTAGGATAGCGTCGTGCATTCGATTTCTTTTCATAGATGTCTTCTACTCACGAGTTGGCAACTCACCCCCGTTGTGCCAAATTTTATTACAGGTTCGGTGTACAGGTTTCCCTGGCAGCTTGTTGGCACATCTATTCTTTCAGGGTGATTTGCACGGTAGGTTGGTTCACTTGTATCCGAACCACCATTGTACTTTTATTCATTCATTTGTATCTAGTAAGCTCCATCAACCATACTTGTATTACTTGATAAGTTTATTGGACCAGTCTTTTATTTTGACCTTAGAGTCGCGCATATATTATTCTGATCTGGTGGTTTTGTTTTCTTTTGAGTTTGAGCCTCGCCCTTTGGCGTTGTATACTATTGTGTATTGTTGTGGTTGTTTCCGCCTGTTGGCGTTGAGCTAGCTCCCGTTTGGGGATGCGTTTTTATTGTTTATGTATATTATACTTGTTGTATCCGTTTGGGGGCCAGTTTTTATAGAGGAGACTCTGCCGAAATTTTTGGGAAATTTGCTGATGCTTTTAAACTTGTTTTCTTTTTCTTCTTCTTCTTCTTTTATGGTTTAGATTTCTGGGTTTCGGCTTACTTAGGTTATGTGGCGCCTCTTGACGCTTCGTAATCTAAGTGTCGGTCACGTTCCGTACTTTCGGGTCGTGAATATCACATATGTGCCCTACTTCGTTTCGCATGACCTAGGAAAGCTCTGTGTAGGACTCTAATGACTCGTCAATACGCCGCCAGTAGGTGATGATCATATCAGTCACCCACAAGCCGTCAGCGGTACTAGCTGGACGTAACGGCTACCCGGGTATTGAGAGATCAGAAGATCAACAAGCAAGCTTATCCATACTCCTGTGAATCCAACTGCAACACTACCGTACAGTCCGGTCTCTTCGTCTGATATGTCGCATCTCGAGTCTAGGGGTGGTAAACGTCAGATCCCAGTAACTTGATAAGTCATGCCGATGTGACGCTCATAACGGGTCGAGAAACTACCGATAACACTTACCAGTAAATCTCCGTATCAGCCCTGGCCAGGGACTTCCTGTTATGGCCAATCGAGCACAATGCAATATTAACCCCCAATACCAGGAGAGACGAAACCCCTCCTATAGCTCATTGTCTCTAAGTGATTCGGAACTGTACCTAAAAACCACCGTTTTGCATGCTCACTTGAACGTGGAAATTGTTAGTGTATATGCCCTAGAGGCCATTACTGTATCATACTAGTTTGTATATTACTTAATGGATGCTTGGGATATTCACCTTGTATATACAATCTTGCTCAAAATAGTAGTATGCTACTTGGTTTGTTTCTACTTCAATGTGTACATATGTTTATTTTAGTATATCACCTATACACATTAGTGGAGCCCTTAGGATCTTTGCTTGATTACCAGCGATGTGATGGCAGTCACACTAGTGGGGCTGGGTAATCTATAAGCACATCCTTATGCAGGTCCCTGGTCGCAGGACTATCGAGACAGGGCATCGATACTCCGGAGTAGACTAGCGCATGCGCTTCTCATCCCAGTGAGGGAGACGGTCTGTCCCACAGCCGTCAGTACGTCGTACTTGAGATAGTATGCGGGTGCTCGTTAGGTTACGGGTACACTGGACAGGACTCATCGGGAACTGACTAGTTGGTATTATGCCTATCGTCAGTTATCAGTTCCCAGGTGACATGAGTAAAGCTTAGTCCGCTGACTTGACACTGTCACTTCGCCTCGAGTGTGTTCCCACTGCACTTTGATTACTACCCTACCACGACTCAAAGGAGTCGTGCTAACAGGTAGTAGTTGGGTGCAGTCCCGAAGCACTTGGAGGCAGTGACGGTTAGACAGGATTCGTCTCTCCCGGTATTGGGGGTTGACATCGCGCTGTGTCTAGGAGAACCATTACACGAGTAGTCCCTGGCCAGGGCAAACGAGATATACTGGTAGGCTTCCAGTGTTATCTCAGGGTGTTTTGGGCTTCACTCCGACACGACTTGTACCGCTATTGGGGGACTGACGTTTACCGCCCCCTAGGCCCGCCATGCGATGTATCAGACGAACAGACCGGACTGTACGGAGAATGTCACACTCAGGCTCAGTAGGAGTTCAGATGGGTTTCGCCTCGTCGGTCTTCTTGTCGGCATTACCTGGGGACCGTTACGCACAGCTAGTGCCGCTTGCGGTCTATGGTTAAACCCACTGCCAGCGTAGTGTCGAGTCTTTAGAGTCCCACACAGAAAGCTTTTCGCCTTTAGGAAAAAGAGTAGAGGTCGCATGGTATTGCGACAGGTCGCATGGTTTTGCGACAGGGTTCGGTCACATCCGTACACTTGTGCACGTACAGTGTCCGGACAGTTTACACTAGCGGGCTTTGGTTTAAGCCAGATCCTAGTGTACCTTTTGGGATTGGATTTATCCAGTTTGCATTCGTGTTCCTCGGAACACGGATGCGGGTGTGTATGCACAGTTGACGGGGAGACAGAGGCAGCGGATTCTCATTAGGGTTGTTGACAGTTGACCGTTGACTATTGACTTTTTGCTCAACCCTAATGAGAATATGACATGTGATTAACTATTATATTAATTGAGTATTATGGTGACATGGTTGTTGACTTTTGTTGACTTTGTTGACTTGTTGACTTTAGTTGACTTGTTGACCTTGTTGACCGGTTGACTAGGCTTGACTAGTTGACCATCATGATAACCATAGCCATCATTTCATGGCAAAGACTTTTGCTTGCTTGCTCATTTGTGCAAAATGAGTGCATGAAATGATATGGTTATGGTTGCTTCAACCATCACATAACACTTGATTTGGTATAATGAGTTATGATGACTTTGGATTATGAGAGGGTGAGAGACAAAAGACTTGCTCATTCTTTCTTGCTCATTCTCTCTCTTGTTCTTGAGCTCTCTTGTTTTGCTCTCACCCTCTTCCTCTTGCTCCCTCTCTTGACTCTATGGTTCTCTTGTCTCATGAGTTGAGAATCAAGAACCATAGATAAAATCCCATACAAACTCTTCTCTACTCACTCTAGTTCACAAGGTTTAGCAAACCGAGTGAACTAGTTTCTTCAAAGAACGAAGAAGGAGCCAAAGGTTGGAGCTTTCAGGTGGATCTATCTTCGGCGTACGGAGACGACGGGAAGGAGCCAATCCGGACCACCATCGGAGCTTGAAGACGAAGGAGTTCAAGATAAGCAAGGTATAACCCCCTAACCGAGTAGCTAGAAACTCATAGTTAGGTTGTTAGATAGATGTTTAACCAAGATCCGGGTTTTAGGTCCATGTTACCACCTCTATAAAAATCGTTTTTTTACCAAATTCCGCATTCCCGAAAGTACCGGGAGAGGTGGCATGGACTTACAGTGGTATCAGAGCCTAGTTAAACTCTATCTAACATGTTAGCAAGTAACTAGAAGATCGATCGAAGAAAAAGTCCCGAAAACGAACCCCAAAATTCGAAGTTTCTGTCGATTTTTATACTGTTCAAAAGTTGATTATTTTCACACCTAAAATCGACTCAGGGTTTTCTGTGAATACTGTAGAAATTTGGTCCAGTGATCCCATCAAAGAGCCGCGGAAACGCGGCAATAGCTTGCTATTGCCGCGGTTCCGCGGCCGACTTGGCTCCTCTCTGTTCTTTCTTTGCTACAGTATTCTCATAGGGGTATTTTGGGATTTTTGGAATATGTGTTTTTTGCCCAGATTTTCTAGAACGAAAATTTTATTTTTGGGGTCCCGAAAATCCGTATTTTTGATCGAACTTCTAAAAGACTTAAGCTAACGGGTTTTTCTGTAATGTGATATTTGTATTGAACGTCTGCTAATCGCTATATGTCGATTAGTGGGGGTTATACAAATCTGTGATCTGTAATGTTGCTGGAATGTGTATATGAATATGTTGGATTGTCGCGGGTGAATAGCCGGGGGTTGTGAGACGAGAGTTTTCTTTTCTTTCAATTCATGTAAATTTGTAAATTGATGTAATAATTATTTGTATGGCCGCACAACCGGGTCGGGGTTGTAGCCGTCATTGTATAATTTCTTTTTACTGTTTTTGCTCCTAGAATAGACCCATGGAGGGGGTGCACAAACTACCGGGTATGCCGAAGTGTCGAGTGGCCTACTCATGGAGATGAGGGAAGTTGCTACGCTTCGGGTACTTGGCGGGTAGTTTGCCGCACCCGTAGGGGTCTTGGGAGGGGTATTGGCTATTCACCGCGACCGTGTAATCTGTTTTTCGTTACAGGCTCGTGCGAATTACAGATTCCTAGTATATCCAATGTATTCATCTGTGATCTGAAATGTTTATCATTGCAGTATATCTATATATGATATTATTTAGGCGTTGCTTATGTTTTACAGACGCGCTAGCCCAGCCCCCGCTCTGTCATTAGTTAAGTAACCTAACGGGTAATGACGGGGCCCAGTGGCGAATGCGAATGGCATAAGCGTACGTCATATTTTGGTTGTTTTCTGCAATGGTAGGATTAAATGATGGGACGCATTAAAAGAAATAATGCAAGAATATCACGCATTAAAAGAACTAATGCAAGATAATAAACCAAGTTAAAGTCGTTGGAACACTTTCGAAAAACCACTCGGTTCTTTTCAAAACCAACTTTTAAATGCGGAGCTTGAGCCACTCCTTTTAAAAGCTATCTCGTTCCATCGACTATATCAAGTTCACTACGTTCACGGTTTCGCCAAAACCATTCGTAGCCCTCCGTCGTTTCGTATGAATATTCGATAGTATTCAAGCTGTGTTTGTTGACCTTCGTCAAGGCATAGTGATTGGTAGCTGTTGGGTATTCATATGTAGCATAGATAGATGCGTTGGTTTGGGACATTCGCATTACCTTGTTGACCTTCGTCAAGGGTATATACGGGTGGATTCAAATTAACCTGGAAAATGACGGGAAGAACTTGACATGTGACTTATGATTTGTTGACCTTCGTCAAGGTCATAAGAGCATGGGGCAAAAATCCACATCGGGAGTTTCATAAGTACTTAAACTTGCTAGATTTGCATACCATTTGGAGTGTGATGATTCTGGTAGGATTCCTTCAGTTTCATCACACGATGATATTTGGATCCCGATCCTACTGTGAGTATATGCTACTCCTCAGGAAATTTCTCACTAAACGATCAATGCTATAAACCTAGTAGGTGCCTAGAAAGGTGTTAGCGGGGCTACGCCCCCAGGGAAAAGAGGTTATTTAATTAAGGAACTTCGCGAAAGCGTTGGAAAACCTCCCTCGAAGTACCGACACCGGCCTGGCTGAACGGTTAAGCAAGTATTGTGCGGTGGGATTGATCCCGACTAATTCTTCCTTTATGGTTTGAGGAGGGATTCGAGAAACAGTAGGAGCCATCCTGTTTAGACAAACTAAAAACCACTCTAAACTTGCAAGAGCATCATGCTGAGTGTTTCTTCTTCTCTCTCCTAATTGCAGCGACCAATCGACATGACTGGACTTAAGTTACTTCTACATAAAAATATACTGACAGGGCCAAACTACAAAGATTGGCTCAGGAATGTCAAGATGGCAATCACTTACGACAAGCTGGGGTATCTTCTTACCACCAAAGCTCCCCCTGTCCCTGGTCCCACTTCCAGCGTCGCGGATAAGGAAATCCGCAAGACTTGGGAGATTGATAGCGCGAAGGCCAAGTGCCTCATACTTGCCTCGATGGACAATGAACATCAGAGGAGGCACGAGAATATGGACTTGGAATCCATATTTCTTCATACAAAAGAACTGTATGGAGAGCAGTCTCGTATCGCAAGATACGAAGCGTCGAAAAAGTTATTTTCGGCAAGGATGGCCGTCGGATCATCAGTAGCCGAGCACGTGCTAAAGATGATCGGCTACATTGAGGAGCTCGCGGACCTAGGGACCACATTGGAGAGTGAACTCTATACGGACATAGTTCTCCAGTCCCTTCCTTCCACTTACGCCCAGTTTATACTGAACTTCAGCTTGCAAGAAAAAGAAGTTGAACTTTCAGAGCTCCTCAACATGCTGAGGAGCGCAGAGGGCACCCTACAGAAAAGTAGGGAAACATCCACTTTGTTTGTAGGAGGATCATCTTCTTCTAGGTCCAAGGCGAAAGCCAAGGGAAAGAAGAAGAAAGCCCCCGCCAAACCAAGGGGCGGTGTTAGTAAAGTGGATACGAAGGAAAAAGCTAAAGCAACAAAGAAAGCGGGGAAGCTTGTGGATAAGGAAGAATGCTTCTATTGTCATAAGAAAGGACACTGGAAGAATGATTGCAGGGCCTGGAAGGCCAGAACACAGGAATTGAAGCAGGTTACAGCTTCAGCTTCAGGTGTGTATGTTATTGAAAGCTGTCTTTCAATAAACTCTACTTCCTGGGTATTGGATACCGGATCAGGATCTCATATCTGTAATTCTTTGCAGGCGTTGAGAAACCGTAGGGTTTTGAAGGCAGGTGACATGACCCTCAGAGTTGCGAACGGAGCTAGCATGGATGCTAAAGCCGTGGGGGACTATCACCTGGGAATGTCAGATGGACATGTTTTGGTTTTGCGTAATTGCTTTTTTGTACCCAACGCAACTTGTAATATCATTTCTGTATCTTTAGTTTCTAAAGAAGGTTATGAATTTGCGTTTATAAGCAATGTTGTAAACATTCACCTTAATCAAGCTCTGATTGGGTCAGGTACATTGAGTAATGGTATATACGTATTGAACCAACCACAGATTTTCAATGTCCAGAATACACACAAAAGAAAGTCTCCGGAAATAAATCAGACTTTCTTGTGGCATTGTAGACTGGGTCACATCAATGAGAGAAGGTTGACTAAGTTACATACAGAAGGATATTTGAATCCGTTCGAATATCAATCGTATGCCACTTGTCAATCCTGTCTCAAAGGAAAGATGACAAAGACTCCGTTTACTGGACATGGAGTAAGAGCGAGCTCGCTCTTGGGACTCGTACACAGTGACGTGTGCGGTCCAATGTCTACATGCTCGAAGCGGTTATTCTTACTTCATTACTTTTACGGATGACTTCTCAAGGTACGGTTATGTCTTCTTAATGAAACATAAGTCCGAAGCCTTTGGAAAATTCCAGGAGTATAAGAATGAAGTAGAGAAACAAACCGGCAAAAGTATCAAGATTCTAAGATCGGATCGAGGTGGAGAATACTTAAGTGCCGAATTCCTGAATTACTTAAAAGAGAATGGTATTCTCTCTCAGCTTACTCCTCCATACACTCCGCAACATAATGGTGTATCGGAGAGACGGAACCGAACCCTATTGGATATGGTTCGGTCCATGATGAGTAACGCTGAGTTACCGCGATCATTCTGGGGATATGCACTAGAAGCAGCTGCGTATCTCTTGAACAAGGCTCCCACCAAGACTGTGCCTACCACCCCATATCAGATGTGGACTGGGAAGAAACCCTGTCTTAAGTATCTTAAGGTATGGGGATGTCCAGCTTTTGTAAAAAAGCAGCATGCGGACAAGCTTGAGGCGCGTTCAGTACAGTGTAAGTTTGTGGGATACCCAAGGAACTCCAGGGGGTATCTTTTCTATTCTGCTGAGGAACAAAAGGTTTTTGTTTCTCAGCATGCCCGCTTCTTGGAAACTGAGTTTTTGGAAACCCAGATAAGTGGGAGCACAATAGAACTGGAAGAAGTTCCAGAACCACAGACTATTACTGAAAGCTTAGTGGAACCAGAAGGTTCAAAAGAACAGGACATTCCTACGCCGCTCCGCAGGAGTAGTAGGCAGACTCATCCGCCCGAGAGATACTACGGTTTTCTCATAGACGGGGATAGAGAGGATTGCATCATAGATTATGATGAGCCTACTAGCTTCCAGCAGGCCGTTCAGAGCGTTGACTCAGTGAAATGGCTGGATGCAATGCGGACCGAAATGGAGTCCATGTACACCAACAAAGTATGGACGTTGGACATTGCTCCAGACGGGGTAAAACCCGTAGGATGCAAGTGGATCTTCAAAAGGAAGATTGGTGTAGATGGACAGGTTGAGACCTATAAGGCTAGACTGGTAGCAAAGGGTTTTCGTCAAAGACCTGGCTTGGACTACGACGAAACCTTTTCTCCAGTGGCTATGCTGAAATCCTTTCGGATCCTTCTTGCCATTGCTGCTTTCCACGATTATGAGATCTGGCAAATGGACGTAAAGACCGCTTTTCTAAATGGAAATTTAGAGGAGTGTGTCTATATGGACCAACCAGAGGGTTTCATTCAGAGTGGGAGCAGCGGAAAGGTGTGCAAGTTGCTTAAGTCCATCTATGGACTAAAGCAGGCATCGCGGAGTTGGAACATCTGCTTTGATGAGACGGTCAAAGAATTTGGCTTTATCAAAATCCAGATGAACCATGCATCTATAGTAGACTTGTAGCGAGAACTGTAGTATTCCTCATTTTATACGTGGATGACATTCTCTTAATAGGAAATGACATTCCTATGCTACAATCTGTCAAGGGGTTCTTGTCACACAGGTTCTCCATGAAAGACCTGGGTGATGCCTCATACATCCTGGGGATCCGGATCCATCGTGATAGATCCAAGAGGATATTAGGACTTTCTCAGTCCAGGTACATCGACACCGTACTGAAAAGATTCAGTATGGAAGATTCCAAGCGCGGTAACCTACCGGCTTGTCACGGAATCACCCTCTCTAAAGAGATGTCTCCCAAGACTGATTTGGAGAGGGATCGTATGTCTATTATACCCTACGCTTCTGCGGTAGGCTCTATAATGTATGCGATGTTGTGTACCAGACCGGATGTAGCTTATGCACTGAGTGTGGTAAGCCGGTATCAGTCAAACCCTGGGGAGAAATACTGGATAGCGGTAAAGAACATTCTCAAGTACCTGAGAAGGACTAAGGAGATGTTCTTGGTGTATGGCGGAAAAGACCTCCAGATCGAGGCCTTTGCTGACTCCAGCTTCCAGAGTGACAAGGATGATTCCATGTCCATGTCGGGTTTTGTCTTTACCCTCAATGGAGGAGCGGTGTGTTGGAAGAGTTCCAAACAAGAAACCGTTGCAGACTCGACGATGGAAGCGGAATACATCGCTGCATCTGATGCCGCAAAAGAAGCTGTCTGGATGAGGAAGTTCTTGAAAGAACTTCAGGTGGTTCCGTCCATTGTTGATCCAATACCTCTGTATTGTGACAACAACGGGGCTATAGCTTTAGCGAAGGAACCCAGGTCCCATCAGAGATCCAGGCACATCTTGAGGCGGTATCACCTGATCAGGGAGATCGTGGATCGCCAGGAGATCGAGGTTCGGAGAGTCGCTTCAGAAGATAACACTGCAGATCTATTCACCAAGGCCCTACCCCAGACTCAGTTCGAGCGGCTGATCGAGATGATAGGTCTTCGATACGCCAGTACATGGCCTTAGTGCAAGTGGAAGATTGTCAGTGTATATGCCCTAGAGGCCATTACTGTATCATACTAGTTTGTATATTACTTAATGGATGCTTGGGATATTCACCTTGTATATACAATCTTGCTCAAAATAGTAGTATGCTACTTGGTTTGTTTCTACTTCAATGTGTACATGTGTTTATTTTAGTATATCACCTATACACATTAGTGGAGCCCTTAGGATCTTTACTTGATTACCAGCGATGTGATGGCAGTCACACTAGTGGGGCTGGGTAATCTATAAGCACATCCTTATGCAGGTCCCTGGTCGCAGGACTATCGAGACAGGGCATCGATACTCCGGAGTAGACTAGCGCATGCGCTTCTCATCCCAGTGAGGGAGACGGTCTGTCCCACAGCCGTCAGTACGTCGTACTTGAGATAGTATGCGGGTGCTCGTTAGGTTACGGGTACACTGGACAGGACTCGTCGGGAACTGACTAGTTGGTATTATGCCTATCGTCAGTTATCAGTTCCCAGGTGACATGAGTACAGCTTAGTTCGCTGACTTGACACTGTCACTTCGCCTCAAGTGTGTTCCCACTGCACTTTGATTACTACCCTACCACGGCTCAAAGGAGTCGTGCTAACAGGTAGTAGTTGGGTGTAGTCCCGAAGCACTTGGAGGCAGTGACGGTTAGACAGGATTCGTCTCTCCCGGTATTGGGGGTTGACATCGCGCTGTGTCTAGGAGAGCCATTACACGAGTAGTCCCTGGCCAGGGCAAACGAGATATACTGGTAGGCTTCCAGTGTTATCTCAGGGTGTTTTGGGCTTCACTCCGACACGACTTGTACCGCTATTGGGGGACTGACGTTTACCGCCCTCTAGGCCCGCCATGCGATGTATCAGACGAACAGACCGGACTGTACGGAGAATGTCACACTCAGGCTCAGTAGGAGTTCAGATGGGTTTCGCCTCGTCGGTCTTCTTGTCGGCATTACCTGGGGACCGTTAGGCACAGCTAGTGCATCTTGCGGTCTGTGGTTAAACCCACTGCCAGCGTAGTGTCGAGTCTTTAGAGTCCCACACAGAAAGCTTTTCGCCTTTAGGCAAAAGAGTAGAGGTCGCATGGTATTGCGACAGGTCGCATGGTTTTGCGACAGGGTTCGGTCACATCCGTGCACTTGTGCACGTACAGTGTCCGGACAGTTTACACTAGCGGGCTTTGGTTTAAGCCAGATCCTAGTGTACCTTTTGGGATTGGATTTATCCAGTTTGCGTTCGTGTTCCTCGGAACGCGGATGCGGGTGTGTATGCACAGTTGACGGGGAGACAGAGGCAGCGGATTCTCATTAGGGTTGTTGACAGTTAACCGTTGACTATTGACTTTTTGCTCAACCCTAATGAGAATATGATATGTGATTAACTATTATATTAATTGAGTATTATGGTGACATGGTTGTTGACTTTTGTTGACTTTGTTGACTTGTTGACTTTAGTTGACTTGTTGACCTTGTTGAACGGTTGACTAGGCTTGACTAGTTGACCATCATGATAACCATAGCCATCATTTCATGGCAAAGACTTTTGCTTGCTTGCTCATTTGTGCAAAATGAGTGCATGAAATGATATGGTTATGGTTGCTTCAACCATCACATAACACTTGATTTGGTATAATGAGTTATGATGACTTTGGATTATGAGAGGGTGAGAGACAAAAGACTTGCTCATTCTTTCTTGCTCATTCTCTCTCTTGTTCTTGAGCTCTCTTGTTTTGCTCTCACCCTCTTCCTCTTGCTCCCTCTCTTGACTCTATGGTTCTCTTGTCTCATGAGTTGAGAATCAAGAACCATAGATAAAATCCCATACAAACTCTTCTCTACTCACTCTAGTTCACAAGGTTTAGCAAACCGAGTGAACTAGTTTCTTCAAAGAACGAAGAAGGAGCCAAAGGTTGGAGCTTTCAGGTGGATCTATCTTCGGCGTACGGAGACGACGGGAAGGAGCCAATCCGGACCACCATCGGAGCTTGAGGACGAAGGAGTTCAAGATAAGCATGGTATAACCCCCTAACCGAGTAGCTAGAAACTCGTAGTTAGGTTGTTAGATAGATGTTTAACCAAGATCCGGGTTTTAGGTCCATGTTACCACCTCTATAAAAATCGTTTTTTACCAAATTCCGCATTCCCGAAAGTACCGGGAGAGGTAGCATGGACTTACAGTAAGGTGGAAATCAAAGCACAGTGCGAATCACACAAGACTTTATGACGATCTCGGGTCTACAGACTAATCTGTACCAGTGTCACCAGAGAACTGCTATCTGACGTTAGGTATAATACCATCTAGGAGTTCTCGGCAAGTCCTGTTCAGTGTACCCAGTCTCCACTGAGCACTCGTATACCATCTTTGATATCAAACACCAATGGATATAGGATCATCCATCGCCTATCAAATGGGTCAAGAAGCATATACGCTAGTCTACTCTGGAATATCGATGTCCCGTCTCGATACACCTTCGATTAGTAACAATTAAAAGATGAACTTGTGGACTACCATGACCCCACTAGTATGATCTGCATCATAATTCTGGTAGTCAAGTATACATTCTAAGGGCTTTACCAACATGTGAGAGCAAGACAGTATCATAATACTAGTCAACATGTTAAGATAAAGAGTAATTAGATAACATACTCTCATGTCAAGTAAGAAAGTCCTCCATATATATGTCCAAGCATCCATTGTAATATACAATCATGTACAACAATGGCCTCTAAGGCATACATACAACTAACAATCTCCCAATTTTACGGCAATCTAGTCAAAAATTTAATATTTGAAGTTACATTATCATATTTTCAGAGTATAAAATACAAAGATAAACCTCAAAGGATCATCAAATATAGAACATATCTTATCTAAAGCTTATATACACCAACATAAGGCATCAACACTGAACCAATCCACAAACTTCCATTTCTCTCTTCGACTTCACTGATGTACTTTACCTTCTTTCCACCAAAATCTTCCAGAACTTCAAGAATCTCACCATTTTCGCTTATTCTCAATGCCCATGCTATTCCATTCCATCTACTCAATGGCGATAAAACCCAACTAAAATCGAACGGATGCTGATGAAAAAATTCTTGCAATGGAGGAAAAGATAGAAGCCATTCCAATAGTTCTCCTCTTCGTGAATGCAGTGCTACCCAAAACCCGCCTTTTCTGCTGGGTTTTATGTTATCAGGGAAGCCCGGGAGTTGAATAAGAATTTCGAGTTTACTCTCTGTCGAGTTAAGCCAATATCTCAATATTCTGCAAGTTGTGGTTTCGGCAATGAGGAGGAAGGAGCCATCTGAGCTTCGCATAATGCCATTGGGGAATGATAAATTACCGAGCAGGACTTGTGTCTGTTTTTCTTTTGTATCGTATTTCAGTACCCTTCCAGTTTTGTCCCCGGATATGATTGCTGACATGAATTCTCTGTAAAATCAATTTGTAATCTCAACTTTTCAAATTACATTGTTTCTTTTTTATACATTTCAGATAATCTTATAAACCATTGAACTTTTCAGATTATGAAAATTTGCACATCAAGATCAAGTTGATATATAACATGCAGTGTTATGTTGATCTCTTATGTCAAATAGTATACTTCACTTCTAGACTAAGGACTGGGGAAGCAAGAATGAATATATGAATGTTTTCTTAAACCTAAGAAAAGTATCAAATAGATAAAATAAAGTAAAATAAAAATAAAAGAATGTACGTTTTGCTTATATTTACGGTTTTAGTACCGATTAATATTTTTCTGATTGGGTAAAAACCTTAATTCCTAACAAATAAGAACCAACATATTCCTAGAAAAATTTCCTAGTTGAAAGCAAAATCAGCACCAAAACCCAAATTTCTAGCAAAACTCATCGGCCTCAATTTACCCCAAATAGATGCAAAATAAATAGTAAGACTCTCATTTGCAGCAAAGAACTGACAAAATCCTAATTGCATTAAAAACCCGAGAAAGCATAGAAATTCTACCTGATTAAACGTACAATTCTACAATTAACAGCAAAACTGCGGTTTTTTAAGTCTTTGTTGCAAATCATAATAACTAGAGTTTTGTCGATGTTGTCCATGTTCTTTTATGTGTGTGCGCGCTTCGAATAAAGTTTTACCCCATTAGTACCATTGCATTTACCTCCTCTGAAAACGCATGCTGCTGTCCGTAAAATAGATAATAATTCCATTATCTTGATCAATATCCAAACCATTGGTAAAGTGCAGTGGGAGCCCTTGCACATGTGTAATAATTGGCGTTGCAAATTTTTCACCAGGGCTAACCATTAATAGCCCCAAATATGCATCAGCAATGTAAAGATCTTGAGTCATCTTGTTGAACTGTAATCCTAATGGCCGACCACACAAATGCTCTTTGTTATGGAACTTTCTTCTTTTGCATTCCTTCAATCTATCAAATTGAAACAGAATTAGATTCAAGTTTCATACTGGGTAGTTTATGATCGAAAAATATGTTACGAATAAATGAAGAATCTGAAGTTATTGTTCATATGCATAAGGATGTACTTAATATTTTCCCAAGTTTATTTAGAACTACTGACAACCGCCAAATGTTATTTGGAGTTTGAATTTAAAACATTTTGCATCAAAGTTTTGTTTCCGTATTAGTTTTCTTGCCGTTATTATCGATTCCTGTAATACTTGTTACACATGTTTAATCACTATGGTTCATTTACAAAAACTTTAAAATGTCGGCAGTGATTTTTCATTGCGTTTACAAATTCCTCTGAATAAATATACATTTCAAGTACAAGAAGTTGATAGTAGACATAGACACTGTTCTAAATGTAGCACCTGAAAGCTATGGAGAGACTCCCCTTTGCCCACTTGATTATAGAACAAATAGGAACATTAATTACATCTTAATAGATGATTAGGTGTTTACCAGTTTCCATAGAATAGTTAGGTAGGTGCAACTTTGGTATCATAGTGCCTTCAGATTTAAAAGCCTTGTACAATTTTTTTTCTTTTTTCTTTTTCTTTTGCTTAATTTTTTCAATATCTGTAGTCGTCGTACAGTCCTAGTTTAGAAAAGGATCCGTAGCAGAGACTCTTGAAAGCATCAGTAAAATGAGAGAGAACCATATATATTGGCCTTCGATGTTCGGGACTAACCGATGAATTTTGGAATCATAAGTGATTTCAATTATATTAATGAACTAGTTTAATTGTCTACCAAAAATTTATATCAATAAGTTAATCTAGTACTTTTACTCTAAGAGTAAATTAAAATAGCATCGTCTCCGTGTATGGAGTCGGAAAACAATGCCCAGTGCAATCTGTTAAACAAAATCAAGCTGACATGTTAACTTCTTGTATACATTTCAGTAAACTGCCATGAAAGCTGAACTGTCAGCCTTCTCCAGATGAATACCATAAACTTCGTAAATTGAAAATAAATATCATGAACTTAGTCATCTACATATGGATGTCACAAGCTATCAGTTTTTTAGGTTCAATAACAATTCTTCATATGGAACCATATTGAAGTCTAAATTAAAAACGACATATATGATAGTTCATGCTATTTAGTTAAATTTAGCATAGATTTTTTTTTTCTTTTCCTTTTTTTTGGCCAGACAATTATATCAAGAGAATACTATATTAATAAAACTTAAAAGTTCACCATGAAGCTAAGGAACTTACAGATGTTGAGGAGTAACAAGAGCAAAGTCAAGCCAACCAAGTTCATCTCCTTGCCACTTCAAGATTCGGCCATCTGAAACGCCCGTGTAAGGCCCTTGGCCGTCCGGGTCAAAGGTGAGGCTCTCGGGTCCAACCGCATCGCCGTCGATCTGAATCACTTTCATTCTCGAGGTATCATTCTTTTGAGTGTTGTAGAAATCAATGGAGATGAAGATAGAACAGGTTGCCAACACTATAGCAGTCCAGAGATGTGTGCTTTTCATGTTGTGCTTACTTCTTTTTGTCAACTATGAAGTTATATATCTAGTATTGAGTGAAACATGAGTTAAAATGTAAGACGATTTTTCTCAACTACCCAACTTTGAAGATTTGGTGATAACAAATTTTATACTGATACCGACGGCTGTGCAAAAGCTCATATTTTTGGCCGATAAAGGGTACTCGACGCCTTTGAGCAAGTCAGTATATGAAAATAAATAGGGTAAATTATACAACATCTCTATAACTTTTCGATGCTTTCCAGCTAAAGCAATTGAATCGACTTCATAAATTACAGGTAACATATTGGACTATTACTTAATAAATTACTTCATAAAAAATAACATCAGCAAAAGTTTGCCGGGGGTTAGTATAATTTACTTTTGTTATTTACGTTGACCTTTAATTAAGTAAGAGTAAGTTGAGTATACTAACTATTTCCAATGTGTAATTAATGGTGATGGAGAGAAGAATGGTAGGAGATATATTAGTCATGCTTTCAGCACTTTTGTGACAGTGGTTGCAACAAATATTGGTAAGCTAGACTCCAAATTAAGAGAAAAAGATGTTTTGTTATGTATTAGACAGGTTTTTTGGGGACTGAGCTATATTTGTCTAGTGTGAATTAGTGAAGGGACCACTCTGTTGGTTACTGGAAAATTTTGATATCAAATTTGGATACCAACTCAATCACAATCCTGCTAGAAACAAATATAGAATTAGAATCAGTTCAAATAAGGTGTTAATTTGTAAAATATTTCAAAGTTTTCACCCATTTTGAATTTACAGTTGCTTCTGGGTTTCAACTTGAAATTTCATAGTTGAAGCTGCACTCAAATTTAAAAGGTTCAAAAACATTTCTCAAAATCAGTGACATGGTTGGAGAATCAAAGCAATAAACAAGCAAGCAACCATCAATGAAACAAAGCCCATAGTGAAGTATCACCTCTCAAAAGTAGTTTAGCTCTAGCAGTCGGAACTGTCTGAAGTTAAAAACATTTTTCTCGAGCTACACCAGAATGAAAGCTGTTAGTTAAAAAATGATGTTTCTTATATATTTTAATTCAGATAATGATATTTACAAACAATGAAATGCATTGGGTTGTTCACTCTTTGTCACAATTCTACATACAGTTCCAATAAAAAAAGAAAAAGGAAAATCCTAACACAGTAACTTCAATTACCTATTTTATCATATAGGTAGTAAGTACACCCGGTGAAATATTTGAAAACCGAATTCCACTGTGGTAGTTTCAAATAAGGCTAATATTGGTATATTCGGTATAAGCTCGAAAGATAAATTCCTTGAATCTCTTTACATATTGTTTCGGATTGACAGAAGATATCGAGGTCGCATCATACTGTATCGATTTGTACGCATGCTCGAGCTTTTTACTGATGTCAGTCTTGGGGAATGTCAATGATGCCGAAGAACAAGATAACATCGTAAAATTTCCCTGTTGGTTCTCCAATTAAACTTGATTCACAATCGCTTCTCCGTACTATTTGTTCCACCCAAGCTGGCATGTTTATGCCTAGTCGAATTGTCGCCCACCTGCACCATTAACCAAAAGGTAGAATTTGTTAACAGAAGGATAATCATGTATTGGTAGACTTTTAGAAGTGGTAAAACTAATACTAACTTCAATTTTTGGAATTTCGAATTTTGTTCAAGGCACCCGCTATTTGAATTCCACATGACACTAGAAAATTCCTGTACTTCTTTTTGTAAGTCTACGGTAGCGCCCCGGCCGTCAATCTGAGACCAAAATGCGGAAACAAAAAACTTTTCATAAACATGAAACTGGCGCTAACGCAGACTTTAATCCCGGATCGAACCATTAACATTAACTAGCAATCTAGAAGAAGTTAGGAAAGGCTATACCAATCGATCCATGTCCTTCGGTCTTTAGCCACCGTCTTTAGCTCCTTACGGCATCTCCGATCTCGCTCGATCTCCGGTCTCCTCATCGGAAAAGGGCACCACATCTATGAATCCTTTTACGGGCTCCCGCTTCGAACCGAAGCAACTCGGACACGAAGTTTGCTAGCCGACGTGTCCAAGGTGAAGTAGAGAATGTGTGTGATCATTTTGTCTCAAGCATCCATTGATTCTCAACGCATGAGAGTGTATGGATGGAGGTTGAAGATGATGCCATTAATGGAGATAGTGCGCTCAAGAAGAAAGAGGATGAAGAAGAGCTTTCTTTTTCTTTTGTGTTAAAATGATAATGAGAGTGAGCTAGAATCAAAAACACAAGAGCAAACCCAAGCCATATGGTTGTCCTCTCTCTCTCTTCTTAACATTTCAACACACCAAATCAATCCAAAATGTGACATATGAAGGGTTTCCTACAGCACCACCACAAGGGTTTGGAAGCAACACACATGCCATATTTAATATTTTTTTATGGTACTAAAGAAACTATCTTAAGGATCATGCTAGAAAGTTTAGGGCAACATAACTTTAACATGTACACAAGTAGTAAAAGCTAGGGTTTTGAGAGTACAACCTTTGTAACTCCCTACGCTAGACTCCTTGGCTACTTGAGGGTTGGAAAAAGGTTCGCTTGAGATCCTCTAGGTCCACGACGATCCACCCGGAGTCCTCTTTGTCCAAACTTGAAGCACCACTAGATCAAGAGAAGAAATGGAAGCTAACACTCTACACTAATGGGCAAGACTAGTGTACAATGGTGATGTGGTTTGTTTTCTCACTTCAAAATCCTAACTTGGTAACTATTTTGCTCACTTGAGAAATCTAGAGAGCAAGAGAGAAAGGAGGAAGAAGATGATGGCTTGTAAAGAGCTCAAGATAATGATAAAACTTGTGAATAAAAATGAGAAATGAAAAAATATATATATTTTCACTTGCTCATTCTTAACCATAGTTATAAAATATCTAAATATTTAGTTTGGAACAAAAATGGCCATAGAAAATGAATCATGGTTAATCCAAGGGGTTAGTGCAAGAATAAAATAATAAACCATGATAACAATTTTCCACTTCCATTTTTATTTTTCCAAAAAATAATATCTATATATTTATATATATATGGTGTGAGTCTTATATTGCCACCATCCACTATATCAACAAGCATGATAGATTATGTATGCATGTATGTGTGCATGAATGAGAATGAATGCATACATGCATGCATACAACAAAAAGACAAGAAAGGGTTTAAAGTGAGAAACTAATGGTCAATGATAAATCAACACTTGACTTAGCAAACCGGTCATATCAAATACAACCTGACCAAAAGCAAACCGCCCGATTAATATACGGTATCTCATACGCGCATTTTAACCGGGTCCACGCGCATATGTCATATGCGCACCACATCGTTTCGCCTGGACTAGGCAACTCCATTGTGGGACTCTAAGACTCGTCAATACGCCGGTAGTGGGTGATGATCATATCAAGCACCGCCAAACCGCAAGCGGTTAGCTAAACGTAACGGCCACCTGGGTATTGAGCGATCAGAAGAAAACAAGCGAACCTGTCACAACTCCCGTCGAGCCAACCGGCAACACTACCGTACAGTCCAGTCTCTTCGTCATATATGCTGCATATCAAGTCTAGGGATGGTAACGTCGACCCCAATAACTCAATAAGTCGTGTTGATGAATGGTCTATAACAGATCGAGAAACTACTGATAACACTTATCAGTAAATCTCAACAGCCCTAGCCAGGGACTTACTGATATAGCCAATCGTACAGCACAACATCAACTCCCAATACCGGGAGAGACGAAACCCCTCCTATCGCTCATCGCCTTCGTGTGTCTCGGGCTGTACCCAACGACCACCCGTTTGCATGACTCAGTAGAGCCGTGGTAGGGTGGTAATCAAAGTACAGTGAGAGAACACACAAGACTCTATGACGATCTCGGGTCTACAGACTAACCTGTACCAGTGTCACCTGAGAACTGCTATCCGACGATAGATATAATTCCATATAGGAGTTCTCGGTGAGTCCGTCCAGTGTACCCAGTCACCACTGGGCACCCGTATACGATCTCGATGTCAAACATCGATGAATGTGGGAACATCCATCGCCCATCATATGGGTCTAGTATCATATACGCTAGTCTACTCTGGTATATCGATGCCCAGTCTAGATACACCTACGACTAGGGACATTCCAGGATATGCTTATAAACTACAGATGTCCCACTAGTATGATCTCCATCATAATCACAGTAGTCAAGCCTATATCCTCAGGGCTTTATCAACATGTATGAATGAATAAAAGCATGATCAAATCAACATGTCAGATAAAGAAGAACCAGATAGCATACTATCATGTCGAGCAAGAATGTACACTGAATATATATATGTGTGTGTATAAATACATCTAATATCATATAATGGCCTCTAGGGCATACATATACCCAACAATCTCCCACTTGCACTAAGGCCAGTTATTGGCGTATCTCATATCCAACATCTCAAAAAGTCGCTCATGCTGCGGCTGAGGGAGGGCCTTGGTGAGTGGATCCGCGGCGTTATTCTTTGTTTCTACTCTCCTAATCTCGATCTCGCGGCGATCTACAATCTCCCGGATCAAATGAAAGCGCCTCAGGATGTGTCTGGACCGCTGATGGGACCTGGGCTCCTTGGCTAACGCCATAGCCCCATTATTATCACAATACAATGGTATTAGATCAATAATGGTTGGAACTACTCCTAACTCCGAGACGAACTTCTTCATCCAGACGGCTTCCTTGGCGGCATCATTTGCAACAATGTACTCAGCCTCCATCGTAGAGTCTGCAACGGTATCCTGTTTGGAACTCTTCCAACTTACCGCCCCTCCATTGAGGGTAAATACAAACCCGGAGATAGATTTGTTGTCGTCCTTATCGCTCTGGAAGCTCGAATCGGTAAAGACCTCCATTTGGAGATCTCCATTACCATACACCAAGAAAAATTCATTAGTCCTTTGCAAGTACTTAAGAATGTTCTTCACAGCTATCCAGTGATTCTCCCCTGGGTTGGATTGATATCTGCTTACAACACTAAGTGCATAAGCTACATCTGGGCGTGTACATAACATCGCATACATTATAGATCCTATTGCCGAAGCATAGGGTATAATGCTCATGCGAGCTCTCTCTTCATCGGTCTTTGGGCAAGAGTCCTTGGTGAGAGTGACCCCATGGAAAGCGGGTAAGGCACCCCGCTTGGAGTCTTCCATACTAAACCTTTTTAGGATGGTGTTGATGTACCTGGTTTGGGACAATCCCAATAACCTCTTGGATCTATCCCTATAGATCCTAATGCCCAGAATGTATGTGGCATCACCTAGGTCCTTCATGGGGAACCTTAGTGATAAGAAAGATTTGACCGACTGTAGCATAGGAATATCATTTTCTATCAGAAGAATGTCATCCACGTACAATACGAAAAATGTGACAGCTCTCCCTACAGCCTTCTTATAAACACAAGGTTCATCTGGATTTTTGATGAAATCAAACTCTTTGATAACATCATCGAAACAGATGTTCCAACTCTGTGATGCCTTCTTTAACCCATATATGGATTTAAGCAATCTACATGCTTTCCCGCTGCTCCCACTGTTAATGAAACCCTCTGGCTGATCCATATAAACACATTCTTCTAAATCTTCATTTAGAAATGCTGTTTTAACGTCCATCTGCCATATTTCATAGTCGTAGTGAGCAGCAATAGCAAGTAGGATCCGAATGGATTTAAGCATGGCTACGGGAGAAAAAGTCTCGTCATAATCCAAACCTGGTCTTTGACGAAAACCCTTCGCCACAAGTCTTGCCTTATAGGTCTCTACCTGCCCATCTACACCAATCTTTCTTTTAAAGATCCATTTGCACCCCACAGGTTTTACCCCAGGGGGTACAACGTCCAAAGTCCATACTTTGTTGGTGTACATAGATTCCATTTCGGATCTCATGGTATCCAGCCACTTCACAGAGTCTCCACTCGTGATAGCTTGCTGAAAGCTGGTAGGATCATCATCCTCCATGATGCAGTCTTCTCTGTCACCATCAATGGGGAAACCGTAGTACCTCTCCGGTGGGCGAGAAGTCCTACCAGACCTTCGGAGTGGCCGAGGTTCCTCAGTTTTTATTGCAACAGCCGGTTCAACCAAGTCGTCATTTGTAGTTTGTGTCTCTAGAACCTCTTCTAGATCCACCACATTGCCATCAGTTTCATTTGTGAAAAACTCTTTTTCCAAGAATGTGGCATACTGAGAAACGAACACCTTTTGTTCCTCCTTGTGGTAGAATAGATATCCATAAGAGTTCTTTGGATATCCCACAAAAATACACATGACTGACCGTGTCTCGAGTTTGTCCGGATTCTGCTTTTTAACATAGGCCAGACAACCCCAAATCATAATTCTCTTAAGAGATGGTCTCTTCCCATGCCATATATCATATGGTGTGGTAGACACGGTTTTGGTTGGAACCCTGTTCAGTAGAAACGCTGCAGTCTCCAATGCATGCCCCCAAAATGAGACGGGTAACTCAGCATCACTCATCATGGAACGGACCATATCTAATAGGGTCCGATTCCGTCGTTCTGACACACCGTTGTGCTGTGGTGTGTAAGGAGGAGTGAGCTGAGAGAGAATCCCATTCTCTTTTAGGAAGTTTGCAAATTCTGTACTGAGATACTCTCCACCTCGATCTGATCGAAGAATTTTGATACTCAAGACGGTTTGTTTTTCTACTTCGAGTTTATATTCAGTGAATTTCTCGAAAGCTTCGGATTTATGCTTTAATAAAAATACATGACCGAATCTTGAGAAATCGTCAGTGAAAGTAATGAAGTATGAAAAACCGCCTCTAGCCTGTGTAGACATTGGCCCACATACATCACTATGTATGAGGCCTAGGAGCTCAGTAGCTCTTTCTCCGTGTTCGGTAAATGGAGTTTTGATCATTTTACCCTTGATACAAGACTGGCAAGTCGCATAAGATTTATATTCAAAAGGGTTTAAATATCCATCTTTGTGTAACTTGTTTAGTCTTGTTTCGTTAATATGACCAAGTCTACAGTGCCAAAGAAAAGCTTCATTTATTTCTGAAAGTTTTCTTTTATTAGTGTGTTGTATGCTGAAAACTGTGTGTTGATTTAGGACGTATATCCCGTTATTAAGCGTACCTTACCCAACCAACATTTGATTCAGGTGAATGTTCATAACATTGTTCTGCAATACAAAATTATATCCTTCATTGTCTAACAAAGAAATGGATATTATATTACAAAGCATACTAGGTACAAAATAACATGGGTTCAAAACCAATATACACCCAGATGGCAACCCCAAATGATACTCTCCCACAGCAACTGTATGTACATGGGAACCATTTCCAACACGGAGAGTATGGTCACCTATCTTCAAAACCTTGCTATTTCTCAGCCCCTGCATAGAATTGCAAATGTGAGAACCTGAACCGGTATCTAATACCCAGGAAGCAGAGTTTATTGAAAAACAGTTTTCTGTCACAAACACACCTGAAGCGGAAGAATCCCTATGCTTCTTCTTGAGATTTAAGTACTCCGTGCAGTTGCGCTTCCAATGTCCTGTTTTGTGGCAGTGATAACATTCCCCTTTCCCCGATTCTCCAGCTTTGGACTTGTCCTTCCCGTTAACCTTTTTAACTCCATCCCTAGGCTTGGTGGGCTTCTTCTTCATCTTTCCCTTGGCCTTAGTCTTTGGGCGAGAAGAGGAAGATTGCCCAACATTCAAAACGGGAGTTTTCACTGATTTCAGTGTGCGCTCTGTACTCCTTAAGATATTAAGGAGTTCAGGTAGTTCCTTCTCCATGTTGTGCATGTTGAAGTTAACTATAAATTGAGCAAAGGTGGAGGGGAGGGACTGTAGAATAATATCCGTATATTGTTCATTGTCCATCATCCATCCAAGATCCTCAAGCTCTTCTATGAGAGCTATCATCTTCAGAACATGGTCTCCTACTGGTGTGCCAGGGGCCATTCGCATCTGAAACAGTTTCTTTGATGCTTCGTATCGTAATACGCGGGATTGCTCTCCATACAACTCCTTTGTATGGAGGAATATGGCGTGAACGTCCATATTCTCGTGCTGCTTTTGATGTGTGTTATCCATCGATGCAAGCGCAAGGCATTTGGCCGTGGCACAGTCAGCGTCCCATGTCTTGCGGACTTCAATATTCGCAACTGAGGATTTTGGACCTAGGACGGGCGGAGCTGGAGCCGTGAGGACATATGATATTTTATCATAAGTCAAGGCAATGTTCAGATTTCTCAGCCAGTCTTTATAATTGGAACCATTCAGTTTAATTTTATCTAGTAGAAGCTTGAGTCCTGTTATTGGTATCTTCCATTAAGAGAGAGAGAAAAGAATACACTCAGCGAAAGCTCTTGCAAAGATCAGATTGGTTATTATCTTATGTTAGGCCACGGCAGCGCCCCGGCCGTCTGTCCGAGGCCAAAATGCGGAAACAAAATTTTTTCTTAACTTTAAACCGGCGCTACCGCGGACTATAAACCCGGATCGGGCCATTAACCTACTACTAGCAAATTGAAGAAAGGGAGAAAGATATACAGAGCGATCCGTGTCCTTCGGTTTTCGGCCTCCATCCCGATCTCCTCGCAGAATCTCCGGTCTTCATCTCCTCGTCGGAAGGGCACCACATCGCCGGGTTCTTGTACGGGTTCCCACCTCTGGACCGAGGCAACTCGGGCATGAAGTTGGCGAGTCGACGTGCCCAAGAAGTGCTGTAGATGAAGTGTAGAACTCTATGTGTCTCTTTGGGTTGAAATTGCCATGTATTGGTGGAGGAATGAGATGTGAGCTTTTGAGATGAACCATGGAATTTTGTGTGAGCCAACAAGATCAAAAAACCCCACACAAAAATAATGGACAACCCCTATCAAATGTGGCCGGCCCCATGAGGTGAAGAGAGAGGGAAAAAGTCCAAGGGTGTGTGTGTATCAATAATGCAAGAGAGAGTGTGATAATGAGAAGAAATAATCACCAACCAAATCCAACACTCCACAAACTAATCATAACCCAAAAGTCAAGCAATGATGATGCCCAATCATGAAGCAAGAAGTCAATGCATGGTGGAACCATCATGACACTACAACATGCAAATAACACCCTCCACAAATCAAATTTGCATTCTTGCAAATAAGCCCTCCTCCACCAATTATCAGCCAACGAAAGGAAGAAAGGATTACTGGCTGAAACGGAAAGCAAACTGGCAAATTCATAAAACTGATCCCGGAATAAATTACAGGAAAACCCCGTGACTGTATATACATACCCGCATTTGTATTCCGACCGAACACAAATGCAATGAGACAAAATCTACACTGTACTATACTAGGATCCGACTTAAACCCGCTAGTATTATCCGTCCGATCATGATCCGTGCAATACCGCACGTACATGATCGAACCCTACCATATCTCCATACGGCCTCTACAGTGTTTCGCCCGAAACTTGAGAAAACGGTCTGTGGGGGACTCTAAAGACTCGTCAATCCCTTGGCTGTGGATTTAACTACTAGCATGTCAGAGGTATTAGCCATACGTAACGGGCTACCAGGTATTGAACAAAATGGACGTCGATGAGCGAACTCATCCTGACACCCTACTGAGCCTGTCAATGACAATATCTGTACAGTCCAGTCCGTTCGTCTATGAGCATCGCATGGCGAGCCTAGGGGTTGGTAAAAGTCAGACCCCCAAAACCGGTACAAGTCGTGTCGGAGTGTAGCCCAGAACACCCTGAGATACTAATGGAATACCTACCAGTAAATTTCCTGCCTTGGCCAAAGACTTTGTATAATGGCTCTCCTAGACACAGCGCGACCTCACCCCCAATACCGGGAGAGACGAAGCCCTGAAGATCCGCTCACTGCCTCCATGTGGCTCGGGTCTGTACCCAACTAAAACCTGTTTGCACGACTCCTTTGAGCCGTGGTAGGGTAGTAATCAAAGTATAGTGGGAACTCACACGAGACAAATGATGATCTCAGGTCGATGAACTAACCTGTACACATGTCACCAGGAAACTTCTATCTGACGTCTGGTATAAGACCAACTAGCATGTTCCCGGCGAGTCCTGTCCGGTGTACTCATAACCCAATGAGCACCTGTATACATCTTAGGTGAACCAACTGACACCAGTGGCTTGTGAGACCGGCCACCGCCCCTCATCGGGGTCTCGACTGTATACACTAGTCTACTCTGGAGTATCGATGCCCTGTCTCGAAACTCCCACGACTAGGGACCTTTTAAGGATGTGCTTATAGACCCCAGCTCCCACGTATATGATCGCCATCATACTGCTGGCCGTCAAGCAAGAATCCTAAGGGCTCTATCAACGCGCAATAGTGACTTGTAAGGTCACCTAAAGCAGTACACGATGATAAAGATAAACCAGATAGCAAACTATCATCTTGAGTAAGACTGTCCTACAGGTATAGGTCCTCACTCAATCATTGCAATCACGTGCCTATGATCCAATAATTGACTCTGAGGGCACTATCTCCAACAATCTCCCACTTGCACTCAAGACTAATTATTGCGATGTCGCATACTCACAGCCCGTGTGATACCGAACACCCAACTCCTCTACTAATCAGTCTCACAAAACCCATTTACGAAACTAATGCGTTCGAGGAATAGCCTCAGTAAGTGGATCCGCCCTAATGTTTCTTTCTATGTATCTCTTTATCTCAAGTTCGCGGAGAAAGCCATCTTCCGAAATGAGCAATACTTGTCTTAGAGTATGTCTGGATATCTGATGGGACCTAGTTCATAAATGAACTCCAAATCCAAACTTCTCAGACTGTATCGTCAACTGAACTTAATCAATATCCTGCGCCATGCCTCCCTCAGTATCCGCTTGGACCACCTGTCCAAAATACTGCCCCTCGTCAGAGGGAAAACTATAACTCTGATAGTCACTCTGTTATCCATGTCACCTTGGAAGCCTGGAATGATAACCGTCTCCCGAATGAAGCTATCGTTATCATATTCCTAGAACATCCATTTATGTTCTAAAACTACTTCCGAATGTTTCTCCAGGATTGGATCAATATCAACTTATTGCATTTACTGCAAAAACAACATCTGGTGTGGTACTTGACATCTCATGATCGACTCAATTGCCTAAGCAAGTGATCTGCCAATCATGCACATCCCTCTCCCCTTTAGTCTGTAAGACTCCTTTAGAGAGGGTGACTCCATCACCTGCAGGTATACTACCGTGCTAGGAGTCGTACATTCTAAAACACCTTTAGAATGCTGTCTAGATACCCAGATTGGGAAACTACCCAAATCTAGATCTAAAACCATAGATCCAGTAACCAAAATGTCTTGATATAATATCCAAGTCCCATGTGGAGAAACTACTGTGTGACAACCAAAGTATAACCGATCGTAGTATAGGAACTTCACTTCCTACTCTGTGTATGTCATCCAAAAACCAGAACATCTCACCCTACTACCTTCTCAACAGATCAATCCCCTATTCTGATGAAGTCAAACCTGTGACTGTCACATCAGAAATAGATGATCTATCTCTGCTATATCTGCTTTAGTCCATAGATATAAGCTACTTGTCCACCAATGCTTCCGCTTCTCCCATTGACTACGACAACTCTCTGGCAGAGTCATATAGACGTACACTTCTAAAGCCAGTTTAGAACGACGCTATACTCATCCTCCTGCCGGGTCTCACAGTCTGGAACAACAGCAATGGCAGTCTGGGTAAACAAGAACCTCCCTGTCACCGTCCTTGAGGCTACCGGAGTACCTCTCGGGTGCATGAGGTTACCCACCATATCTGCAGAGTGGCCAATGGAATGTCAAACCAGATTGAATCTTTAGGTTCTTATCAAATTTTCAGTAATCGTTTGCGGTTCTGGAATCACTTCCAGTTCTACCATACTCCCGCTACTGTTTTCTGAAAAATCCATTTTTATTAAAACTGTGGCGAGTCAAGAACAATATCACTATTGATCTTCCAGATGGTAGAAAATCAACCCTCGTCATAGCCCGGGTCAACCCACAAACAACCATTACAGAAACGTGCCTTGAGTTATCCAGAGTCTGGTTTTAAGCATAAGCCGGACAACTCCCCATACCTTAACAATATCAAGATATGAACTGTTCTATATCCAATACAGAAACAGAGGAACTAATTTAATTGAACCAGATTCAAATCATGCAGCTGTCTTCAGTGCATGTCAACTAAATGGAGAGAGGCCGATCAGCATTACTTAACTTAGGAGTACTTCCAATTATGAGTAACCTGAAAGAGAAGCAAGTTCTCTTAATCATTACTATCAACTAAATACCATACACAAGTATCTACATCTTCGATCACCTTAAAGAATCCCGATACTTGCAATACCTGGTTCTCTACTTTATCCACATACCTATAACTTCTCAAAACTTAGACCCTGTGTTTCTACGAAACACCTGTCTAAAAACTAGAGAAGTCATAAGTAAACCGAATATAGTACGAGAACCAACCCCTCTGTCCTCATGGACGCTGGACAACATACAATACTCCGTATAAGTCCCTTGAGTCTAATAACTCATTCCCTGTGTGTCGTAGGTTGAAAATTGTACCTATGGTTAAGAAGAATTACACCGCTGTTTAATGCTCCTTATCTAACCATCCACTGATATAGATAAATATCATGGACATAATTTCAAAAAGGTATATCTCACTCTATAAAAATAGACGTACAGATGTATCAATTTGAAATTGGTGCATAACAGCGGATATTCAAAACCAAATATTTGCCGACCGGCAAACAGCCCAGGCGATTTCCTCAAATATCACCAATTACAACGAATTCCGATATAATGAGGATGATCACCTAATTACCAACAACTTACTCCCACTCATCATCTGTAAAACAATACAGATGTGAGAATCATACCTGGTAAATGCATACCATGGAGCAAGGGCTAATTGGGAAATCAGTTTTCTTTTAACAATACATAGTGAAACTGAAACATGTAAATGTTTCGTAGGGGTATCCGGGTATTCCTAGTAATGCCTCTTCCATTGTCCAGATTCACAACTGTAACCGTATATTTCTATGCCATCTCTCCACATCCCTTCATATGTCTTTAGTCATTACCTTCTGTATACCCTCTTAGGCTAAATGGTTTTCTTCCTTCCCTACCGTTCGGCATCAGCCTATGGTTTGGAAGAAGACTATCCAATAAGCGTAATGGGTGTACTGTCCTAATCCTAGGAGCACTCGCAACGCGAGAGAAGGTGAAGATAAAAGACACCTGAATAAACCTTATTCCTATTTCTCCTGAACCAGAATCCATCCCCGAACTGGAACAAGTTCCTTTCGAGTTCGTATATAACCATACGATGGAGTATCCAATAAACCGTGGATCTTCATAGTGATACGGAGTGTCCTGGAGAAATACAAAGGTGAAGTAAGAGTGGTAATGAAATACTTGGTTTGGTCGTGAATAGCAATCGCAATTTACTTTGCCCTCCTTCTAATCCCCTTATTTGTCATGACTTAATACCTTCTGCACACCATCGTTAGGCTAATTGGTTTTCTTCATTCCCTACCGGTCGGCACCTGCCTATGGTTTGGAAGAAGACTATCCAATTTGCGTAATAGGTGTACTATCCCCTAATCTAAGGGGCACTCGCAACCTGAGAGAAGGTAAAAGGAAAAGACAACTGAATAGTCCTATTCGTTTTCTCCAGAACCGGAAACCATTCTCGAATAAATTCCTTCGAGTTCGTATATAACCATACGATGGTTTTATCCAATGGAAATGGACGTTCGTAGTAATACGGGGTGTCCTGGAGAAAAGGGTAAAAGTAGGAGTGGCAATGAGGTATGCAACTCTGACAATCCAAAAGTCAGTGTTTTAAGAAGGTTCGGTTAATCTTGGTCACTGAGTCATAGTCTAGGTCGGGTCATGGTCGTTGCCAGAGAGAGAGAGAGAGAAAAGAAACACTCAGCGTGCACTCTAACCTAGATCAGATTGGTTACCAATTTATCTAATCAGGAAATCTCCCACTGTATCGTCAAATTCTCCTCCAAACCTGAAAGAAGAATTAGTCGGGATCACCCGAGGAGTAAACCAACTCATCAGCAGGAATCGGGATCCAACTATCATCGCATGATAATGTGATGGAATCCACTCACATTATCTCACTCCAGAAGGTATGCGCATATCTGGCAAGTTTCAGTTTCTTTAGAAACTCCCGATGTATGTTTTTACCCCCAAGCGGCTTATGACCTTGACTAGGTCAACAAACCATAAACCGCTAGTCAAGTTCAACCCGTCATTATTCTGGACTGTATTAAACCCACCCGTACGTGCCCTTGACTAGGTCAACAAGGCCGCACGACTGTCCTAACCAATCCCATTTATGCAACAAACAAGCACCACTTAGCTACCGAACACTACGTCTTGACTAGGTCAACAAACGCAGCACGAATGCTAAATAATACCCGTAAGAAATGACGGAGGGCTATGGCTGGTTTTTGGCGAAAAACCTTTAACGTAATAAACTTGATATCGTTGAAGGAACAGCATAACTTTTTATAAAAAATATAGTGACGAAAACCTTTGCTAAAGAGGTCACTCCCTATGAAGGGATCTCGGCTCTTTCCCCGTAGAATGAGGTGCAGGATATTCCAACTGAATACCACGATGCAAAGCAAAAGTAATCGGCTATAGTGAAGTTATTACCCTGAAGCAAACTTCTATCCAAGGGGTCACTCCCGGTGAAGGGATCTCGGCCCTTGCCTCGTCGACTGAGGTGCTGGATATTCATAACCGAATACCACTGTGCAAAACAAAAGTGAACGTCCTTGCAATAACAGCTTCTTGAAAAATTGTTCCAACAACATCAGAATAGGTTTGTTTAGCTTGCATTGATCCGAATCAATGCAGTCCCATCAATTGATCACACCAATAAAGAACGAAAATAATGATGTACGTATATGCCATCTGCATTCGCCACTGGGTCCCGTCATCACCCGTTAGGTTACTTAACTAACGACAGAGCGGGGACTGGACTAGCGCGGATGCAAAACATATACAACATCTACTAATATATATATCAATATATAATATTCACTCAAGGCGTGATAAAATGCAACATCACAGAAATGTAATAAGCATCACAGAACAATACAGATATCTGGGATCCCCGGGTTTCATAGAGCCGCTACTGAAACCCGACGTTCCCCTAGTCGTGTGGATAGCCTGTGCAATGAAATCCTAGACCCTTACGGGTGCGGCAAGTTACCCGCCAAAACCTGAAACGAGGCAGCCCCCTTCAGCAACGTGAATGGACCACCCAGCACTTCACGGAATCCGGTAACTTGGGCACTCCTCCTGGGTCAACTTGTACCACCTACGAGTGCGGCGAATAGCTCGCCAATTCTAGAGTAAAGCCCCCTCCGTCTCAATGCCATGAGATGCGGGCTCGTTGCTCTCTAGAACCCGGCTATTCGTGCACCCCTCCTTAGGGTAATCCTAGTACAGAAAGTAAAATATACATACAACGGGTACATCGACCTCAGCCCGGTCGTGCCCCAAAAGAATAATATACAAACAGGCAGTGACGGCAGTCCACATGTCGGACGCTCGCCCGGCAATATCAAATGTACATAAACAACCAAACTGTACTAACGTTGCATCCAGGCTATCCACCACGACAATCCGCAACATCACATCACAACACAGAACATCAACGTGAATGTCACGTTCGCAAATCCGTCTAAAATGGCTATAGCAGTTAGACAAGATTTACCGATCAAATGACATTCACGGTCGTAGATTTAATGTAAATACTGTGAACTAACATGTTTAAACTTTTTGATCGATCAAATTTACCCAAGTGGGCCCCAAGCACAACTGTAGCACTCAAAGAAAATCTGGGCCCAAACAGAATATTCCAAAAACCCTATTTTCAACTCAGAAGCTCTCTGTAAAATTTTGGTGCAGTAAGGAGTCAAAGTGGCGGCGGAACCGCGGCCAATGCATGGGTTTGGCCGCGGTTCCGCTGTGGAACAGTGACATCAGGGCACCAAATTTTCACAGAATGCATAAAAAACCCTGCTCGTATTTTTACAATGTACCAAAAAAAATTTCGAGCCAAAAATAAATTGACAGAAAACTGATGCATGAAAAACGCGGTTTTTGGAAAATCCGATCGATCGAACTTGTAAACATGTTAGAGAAAGCTAGACTAGGTTAATGGCGTGGCTCTGATACCATGTTAGGCCACGGCAGCGCCCCGGCCGTTTGTCCGAGGCCAAAATGCGGAAACAAAATTTTTTCTTAACTTTAAACCGGCGCTACCGCGGACTATAAACCCGGATCGGGCCATTAACCTACTACTAGCAAATTGAAGAAATGTAGAAAGATATACCGAGCGATCCGTATCCTTCGGTCTTCGGCCTCCATCCCGATCTCCTCGCGGAATCTCCGGTCTTCATCTCCTCGTCGGAAGGGCACCACATCGCCGGGTACTTTTATGGGCTCCCACCTCTGGACCGAGGCAACTCGGGCACGACGCTGGCGAGCCGACGTGCCCAAAAAGTGCTGTAGATGAAGTGTAGAACTCTATGTGTCTCTACGGGTTGAAATTGCCATGTATTGGTGGAGGAATGAGATGTGAGCTTTTGAGATGAACCATGGAATTTTGTGTGAGCCAACAAGATCAAAAAACCCCACACAAAAATAATGGACAGCCCCTATCAAATGTGGCCGGCCCCATGAGGTGAAGAGAGAGGGAAAAAGTCCAAGGGTGTGTGTGTATCAATAATGCAAGAGAGAGTGTGATAATGAGAAGAAATAATCACCAACCAAATTCAACACTCCACAAACTAATCATAACCCAAAAGTCAAGCAATGATGATGCCCAATCATGAAGCAAGAAGTCAATGCATGGTGGAACCATCATGACACTACAACATGCAAATAACACCCTCTACAAATCAAATTTACATTCTTGCAAATAAGCCCTCCTCCACCAATTATCAGCCAACGAAAGGAAGAAAGGAAAACTGGCTGAAACGGAAAGCAAACTGGCAACTTCAGAAAACTGATCCCGTAATAAATTACAGGAAAACCCCGTGACTGTATATACATACCCGCATTTGTATTCCGACTGAACACAAATGCAATGAGATAAAATCTACACTGTACTATACTAGGATCCGGCTTAAACCCGCTAGTATTATCCGTCCGATCATGATCCGTGCAATACCGCACGTACATGATCGAACCCTGCCATATCTCCATACGGCCTCTACAGCGTTTCGCCCGAAACTTGAGAAAACGGTCTGTGGGGGACTCTAAAGACTCGTCAATCCCTTGGCTGTGGATTTAACCACTAGCATGTCAGAGGTATTAGCCATACGTAACGGGCTACCAGGTGTTTGATATATGTATGCCCTAGAGGCCATTATATGATAGTGGATGCATCTGTACATGTGTATATATATATTCAGGGTACATTCTTGCTCGACATGATAGTATGCTATCTGGTTCTACTTTATCTGACATGTTGATTTGATCATGCTTTTATTCATTCATACATGCTGATAAAGCCCTGAGGATATCGGCTTGACTATAGTGATTATGATAGAGATCATACTAGTGGGACATCTGCAGTTTATAAGCATATCCTGAAATGTCCCTAGTCGGAGGTGTATCGAGACGGGGCATCGATATACCAGAGTAGACTAGCGTATATGATACTAGACCCATGTGATGGGCGATGGATGTTCCCACATTCATCGATGTTTGACATCGAGATCGTATACGGGTGCTCAGTGGTGACTGGGTACACTGGACGGACTCACCGAGAACTCCTATATGGAATTATATCTAAAGTCGGACAGCAGGTCTCAGGTGACACTGGTACAGGTTAGTCTGTAGACCCGAGATCGTTATAGAGTCTTGTGTGCTCTTCCACTGTACTTTGATTACCACCCTACCACGGCTCTAATGAGTCGTGCAAACAGGTGGCCGTTGGGTACAGTCCCGAGACACACGAAGGCGATGAGCAATAGGAGAGGTTTCGTCTCTCCCGGTATTGGGAGTTGATGCTGTACTGTACCCGACTGGTTATATCAGTAAGTCCCTGCCAGGGCTGCTGAGATTTACTGATAAGTGTTATCAGTAGTTTCTCGATCTGTTATAGACCATTCACCGGCACGACCTATTGAGTTATTGGGGTCGACGTGACCATCCCTAGGCTCGATATGCAGCATATCTGACGAAGAGACCGGACTGTACGGTAGTGTTGCCGGTTGGCTCGACGGGAGTTGTAGCAGGTTCGCTTGTTTTCTTCTGATACCCGGGTGGCCATTACGTTTAGCTGACCGCTTGCGGCTTGGGGGTGCTTGATATGATCATCACCCACTGTCGGCGTATTGATGAGTCTTAGAGTCCCACAAAGGAGTTACCTAGTCCAGGCGAAACGTTGCGGTGCGCGTATGCGATATGCGCATGGACCCGATTAAAATGCGCGTATAGGATACCGTATATTGATCGGGCGGCTTGCTTTTGGTGGGGTCGTATGTGATATGACCCGATTGATAAATCAAGTGTTGATTTATCATTTAACCATTAGTTTTCTCACTTAAAATCTTTTCTTGTATATGATGGATGTATGCATGCATGTATGCTTTCTTTCTTTTTAGTTTCATGCACATATGGATGTGCATACATACATACATACATACATACATACATACATCATCCTTCATGGTTGATTACACATTGAAAATGGTGGCAATATAAGAATCACACCATGGTTTAAATATATGGATTATTATTTAATTTTTTGTTAAAACAAAAGAAAAGAAGAAAAGGATAATTCTTGGTTAGTTTCTACACTCTTCCTTAACCTTACCATGCTCACCTACTTCTAACCATGGGTTAACCTTCTCTTTGTGTTTTAACTCAAATTAAATAATATCTTAAACATTTAACCATGGTTTGAGATGAGAAGAAATAAATATATATACATATATTTTCTTTTTCTTTTGAAGAGATCATCTTTTCCTTCTTCTCAAAAAAGGCCATCATCTTCTTCAACCTTGATCTCTTGCTTTCTAGACTTTTCAAGTGAGCAAAATACTCAACAAGATTGGATTTTGAAGTGAGAATAATAACCACAACATCATTCTACACAAGTTTAGCCCACTTGTTTAGAGTGTTTGCTTCATTTCATTCTCTTGGAAAAGTGAAGTTGTTAGCTTGGACAAGGAGCTTCGGGTGGATCGTCGTGGACACTAGGAGACCTCAAGCGAACCCTCCTCCAACCCTCAAGTGGCCAAGAAGTCTAGCATAGGGAGCTACAAAGGTTGTACTCTCAAAACCCTAGTCTTTGCTACTTGTAATGTTTAGAAACCCTAATTTTCTAGGATAGATCCTTTGTATGCTTACTTAGCACCATAAAAATTTGATCTTTGAGACATGTGATGCTTCCAAACCTCTCATAGGGTGCTAGGTAAACCTAACATTGGTATCAAAGCCGACCTAGAACATTAGGCGATACTTCAGCGAAGTATAAACTCCGATCAAACCGAAATACGGAATTACGGGACACTCTCTGGACATTTTTTTAAATCTGTTATTTTTCAGAATTAAAAATCCTTAAAAAATTCAGCAGGTAAATATAAGCATAACTGTAAAATACGAGCCCATGAACAGTTAAATCCACCGCGGAACCGCGGCCAAAGCTTGCTTGGGCCGCGGCTCCGCGGCCATACAGAGGGTATATTTTTTAATTTTTATACAGTAATGCTTATAATTGCCTGAATATATTTTTGGGTATTTTTAGTCTGAATTTAGTACTGTTAATTCTGGAGATTATTTTGAGTTCATTGTTTCGATCGGAATTTTAACTTCTTGTCTTTCCGGATAACTAGAAAGTATTGAATTGTTCGAACGAGTGTTGTTTGCTCACTTTTCACGGGGTTTAAATTTTTTGGTTACATGTGCAAGTTTTGTGGTGGACCCTCTAGAAGACAACAAACCTTAACTCGATTATGTGACCGTCTTGAACTGCCCTTTGAACCTTAGGGTTTGGGGCAGTACGGCGTGCCACATGTGAGGCGTTGGCTTAACCCTTCTACGGCTGGACCGCTACTACTGTGACACACTCCAGATCTTTTGAACTCTGCTCAAGTGTTGAGATTTAGGGAATTTTGGGTATTTGAACATTCGGTCGAAAACTTTAATACTGTCTATTTATCTGGAATGTGATACAATATGTGGAATTCATATAGTTTAGTCATGAAATACGAAGTATGTGATATTTCGCATTTATGATGTCTAAAGAGAATGTGGATTCCAAATATTGTAGTTTTACACTTTCTTTTCTGTGACCTTAAGTGTAGTATGTTCGATATCGCCGGTTTCGTTGCTATACATCAACGATAATCGGGATACGCATACTTACTTACGTTGATGATATATGATATTATGTGTTGCTAAGATATGATGTGCAGGATTGCCGCGATCGAATAGCCGGGTTTTTTTAATGTGAGATGAGAGTTTTATATTTTCATTCATGTAAATTCAAATGTAATGTAATATTCTTTTATTTGGGGCACTTTCGGGTTGAGGTTGATGCCACCAGTGTTGTATATTATTTACTTTTCCGCATTAGGATGGACCCAAGGAGGGGAGCACAGGTGACCGGGTTCTGGGGTTCAGTGGGAGGCCATCTCGAGGTGTCGAGACCGGGTCTCCTAAACTCTAGAATTGGTAGGGTCGCTTGCCGCTCTCGTAGGGGTCCAGGGTGTGGGCTTGGCTATTCATCACGACTGTGGAATCCGTATTTTCTATTATTGGCTAAATACTAAATACGGACGTCCTAATATATCCCACATTATATATATGTTTCTGCTGCCTGTGTTCTGTGATATCTGAGACGAATGATATATTATATATGAGATATATAGTTGACGTTGCTTATGTTTTACACCCGCGCTAGTCCTGTCCCGGTATGTCGTCAGTTAAGTAAACTAACGGTGCATAACGGAACATTGTGGCGAATGCGGATGGCATAAGCGTACGTGTTATTTTCGTTTCTTTTTCTGTGATTGGCTTAAGGACTTAAATGATGGGATTACATTAATATGATTAATGTAAAGAAAATAAACCTAAAAAGATGTTGTAAAATCAGATTTGAAAACCACTCGGCTTTTTATGAAAAAGCTATATTTCAAAACTGCGGAGCACAAGCCACTCCTTTTGAAAACCGTTTGATTCTACAACGATATCAGGTTCAAAGCGTTAAAGATTTTCTTAAAAATCATCCGCAACCCTCCATCATTTTAGGAAGTAGAGTACTTAGTATTCGTGCTACGTTTGTTGAATTTAGTTAAGGCGTAGTGTACGGTAGCTAAGTGGTGTCTTCCTACACTGCATATGATGCAGATTAATTAGGACATTCATGCGACTTTGTTGACCATAGTTAAGGGTCATATGGGTGGGTCTAATTGTTCAAGAAATGACGGGTAAAACTTGACTGGTACTTATGATTTGTTGACCATAGTTAAGGTCATAAGTACTAGGGGTAAAAATCACATCGGGAATTTCAAGTGTTGAGATTTGCAATGAGATTGCATACCTTCCATATGATGGTTGGATCCCGATCCCACTGTGGGCAATAGTTGCTCCTAGGAGAGTTTTGCAGTTTACAATTAGCTAACTCATTAGGTGTTTAGAAAGGTGTTAACGGGGCTACGCCTCTGGGAAAATGAGATTTACTTTAATTAGGTCCGTGCGAAAGCACGGGGAACCTCCCTCAAGTACCGACACTGGCCTGGCTGAATGGTTAGCGAAGTTGTAGACTGTAATTAATCCTGGCTAGTTTTCTTTTTTAAGGTTTGAAAGAAAAACTTGATTAAAACAGTGGGAGACATCGATTAGACAAGATAATAACCAATCTGATCTATGCAAGAGCTTTCGCTGAGTGTATTCTTTTCTCTCTCTTAATGGCAGATACCAATGACTGGACTCAAGCTTCTACTAGATAAAAACAAACTGAATGGGACCAATTATAAAGACTGGCTGAGGAATCTGAAAATAGCCTTGACTTATGATAAAGTATCATATGTCCTCACGGCTTCAGCCCCGCCCACCCCAGGTCCAAAACCTTCAGTTGCGGACATTGAAGTCCGCAAGACATGGGACGCTGACTGTGCCACGGCCAAATACCTCGCGCTTGCATCGATGGACAATACACATCAAAAGCAGCACGAGAATATGGACATTCAAACCATATTCCTCCATACAAAGGAGTTTTATGGAGAGCAATCCCGCGTATTACGATACGAAGCATCAAAGAAATTGTTTCAGATGCGAATAGCCCCTGGCACACCGGTAGGAGACCATGTTCTGAAGATGATAGCTCTTATAGAAGAGCTTGAGGACCTAGGATGGACAATGGACAATGAACAATATACGGATATTATTCTGCAGTCCCTCCCCTCCACCTTTGCTCAATTCATAGTTAACTTCAACATGCACGGCATGGAGAAGGAGCTACCTGAACTCCTTAATATGTTAAGGAGTGCAGAGAGCACTATGAAATCGATGAAAACTCCCGTTATGACTATTGGGCAATCTTCTTCTTCTCGCCCTAAGGCTAAGTCCAAAGGAAAGAAAAAGAAGAAGCCCACCAATCCTAAGGGTGGAGTTAAAAAGGTGAAGGGAAAGGAAAAGTCCAAAGCTGGAGACTCGGGAAAAGGTGAATGTTTTCATTGCCATAAGACAGGACATTGGAAGCGCAACTGTATAGAGTACTTGAACCTCAAGAAGAAGCATGGGGATGCTTCCGCTTCAGACGTGTTTGTGACAGAAAACTGTTTTTCAATAAACTCTGCTTCCTGGGTATTAGATACCGGTTCAGGTTCTCACATTTGCAATTCTATGCAGAGACTGAGAAATAGCAAAGTTTTGAAGACAGGTGACCATACTCTCCGTGTTGGAAATGGTTCCAATGTACATACAGTCGCAGTGGGAGAGTATCACTTGGGGTTGCCATCTGGGTGTATATTGGTTTTGAACCCATGTTATTTTGTACCAAGTATGCTATGTAATATAATATCTGTTTCTTTGTTAGACAATGAAGGATATAATTTTGTATTGCAGAACAATGTTATGAACATTCACCTGAATCAAATGTTGGTTGGGTATGGTACACTTAATAACGGGATATACGTCCTAAATCAACACACAGTTTTCGGTATACAACAAACTAATAAAAGAAAACTTTCAGAATTAAATGAAGCTTTTCTTTGGCACTGTAGACTTGGTCATATTAACGAAACAAGACTAAACAAGTTACACAAAGATGGATATTTAAACTCTTTTGAATATAAATCTTATGCGACTTGCCAGTCTTGTATCAAGGGTAAAATGACCAAAACTCCGTTTACCGGACACGGAGAAAGAGCTACTGAGCTCCTAGGCCTCATACATAGTGATGTATGCGGGCCAATGTCTACACAGGCTAGAGGCGGTTTTTCATACTTCATTACTTTCACTGACGATTTCTCAAGATTCGGTCATGTATTTTTATTAAAGCACAAGTCCGAAGCTTTCGAGAAATTCATTGAATATAAACAAGAAGTAGAAAAACAAACCGGCTTGAGTATCAAGATGCTTCGATCAGATCGAGGTGGGGAATACCTTAGTACAGAATTTGCAAACTTCCTAAAAGAGAATGGGATTCTCTCTCAGCTCACTCCTCCTTACACACCACAGCACAACGGTGTGTCTGAACGACGGAATAGGACCCTATTAGATATGGTCCGTTCCATGATGAGTGATGTTGAGTTACCCGTCTCATTTTGGGGGCATGCATTGGAGACTGCAGCGTTTCTATTGAACAGGGTTCCAACCAAAACCATGTCTACCACGCCATATGAGATATGGCATGGAAAGAGACCATCTCTTAAGAGAATTAAGATTTGGGGTTGCCTGGCCTATGTTAAAAAGCAGAATCCGGACAAACTCGAGACACGGTCAGTCATGTGTAATTTTGTGGGGTATCCAAAGAATTCTTATGGATATCTATTCTACCACAAAGAGGAACAAAAGGTGTTTGTTTCTCAGTATGCCACATTCTTGGAAAAAGAGTTTTTTACAGATAAAGATGATGGCAAAGTGGTGGATCTAGAAGTGGTTCTAGAGACACAAACTATAAATGACGATTTGGTTGAACCGGCTGTTGCAATAGAAACTGAGGAACCTCGGCCACTCCGAAGGTCTGGTAGGACTTCTCGCCCACCGGAGAGGTACTATGGTTTCCTCATTGATGGTGACGGAAAAGACTGCATCATGGATGATGATGATCCTACCAGTTTTCAGCAAGCCATCACGAGTGGAGACTCTGTAAAGTGGCTGGATGCCATGAGATCCGAAATGGAGTCTATGTACACCAACAAAGTATGGACTTTGGACATTGTACCCCCTGGGGTAAAACCTGTAGGATGCAAATGGATCTTTAAAAGAAAGATTGGTGTAGATGGGCAGGTAGAGACCTATAAGGCAAGACTTGTGGCGAAAGGCTTTCGTCAAAGACCAGGTTTGGACTATGACGAAACTTTTTCGCCCGTAGCCATGCTTAAATCCATTCGGATCCTACTTGCTATTGCTGCTCACTACGATTATGAAATCTGGCAGATGGACGTTAAAACAACATTTCTAAATGGAGATTTAGAAGAATGAGTTTATATGGATCAGCCAGAGGGCTTCATTGACAGTGGGAGCAGCGGGAAAGCATGTAGATTGCTTAAATCCATATATGGGTTAAAGCAGGCATCTCGGAGTTGGAACATCTGTTTCGATGATGTTATCAAAGAGTTTGATTTCATCAAAAATCCAGATGAACCTTGTGTTTATAAGAAGGCTGTAGGAAGAGCTGTCACATTCCTCGTATTGTACGTGGATGACATTCTTCTGATAGGAAATGATATTCCTATGCTACAGTCGGTCAAATCTTTCTTATCACTGAGGTTCTCCATGAAGGACCTGGGTGATGCCACATACATCCTGGGCATAAGGATCTATAGGGATAGATCCAAAAAGTTATTGGGATTGTCCCAAACCAGGTACATCAACACCATCCTAAAAAGGTTTAGTATGGAAGACTCCAAGCGAGGTGCCTTACCCGCTTGCCATGGAGTCACTCTCTCCAAGGATTCTTGTCCAAAGACGGATGAAGAGAGAGCTCGCATGAGCATTATACCCTATGCTTCGGCAGTAGGATCTATAATGTATGCGATGTTATGTACATACCCAGATGTAGCTTATGCACTTAGTGTTTTAAGCAGGTATCAATCCAACCCAGAGGAGAATCACTGGACAACTGTGAAGAACATTCTTAAGTACTTGCGAAGGACTAAAGAATTGTTCTTGGTGTATGGTAATGAAGATCTCCAAATGGAGGCCTTTACCGATTCGAGCTTCCAGAGCGATAAGGACGACAGAAAATCTATCTCAGGGTTTGTATTTACCCTCAATGGAGGGGCGGTAAGTTGGAAGAGTTCCAAACATGATACCGTTGCAGACTCTACGATGGAGGCTGAGTACATTGCTGCAAATGATGCCGCCAAGGAAGCCGTCTGGATAAAGAAGTTCGTCTCGGAGCTAGGAGTAGTTCCAACCATTATTGATCCAATACCCTTGTATTGTGATAATAATAGGGCTATGGCGTTAGCCAAGGAGCCCAGGTCCCATCAGCGGTCCAAACACATCCTGAGGCGCTTTCATTTGATCCGGGAGATTGTAGATCGCCTCGAGATCGAGATTAAGAGAGAAGACACAAAGAATAACGCCGCGGATCCACTCACCAAGGCCCTCCCTCAGCCGCAGCATGAGCGACTTTTTGAGATGTTGGGTATGAGATACGCCAATAACTGGCCTTAGTGCAAGTGGGAGATTGTTGGATATATGTATGCCCTAGAGGCCATTATATGATAGTGGATGTATCTGTACATGTATATATATATATATATATATATATATTCAGTGTACATTCTTGCTCGACATGATAGTATGCTATCTGGTTCTACTTTATCTGACATGTTGATTTGATCATGCTTTTATTCATTCATACATGCTGATAAAGCCCTGAGGATATCGGCTTGACTACAGTGATTATGATAGAGATCATACTAGTGGGACATCTGTAGTTTATAAGCATATCCTGAAATGTCCCTCGTCGGAGGTGTATCGAGACGGGGCATCGATATACCAGAGTAGACTAGCGTATATGATACTAGACCCATGTGATGGGCGATGGATGTTCCCACATTCATCGATGTTTGACATCAAGATCGTATACGGGTGCTCAGTGGTGACTGGGTACACTGGACGGACTCACCGAGAACTCCTATATGGAATTATATCTATCGTCGGATAGCAGTTCTCAGGTGACATGGTACAGGTTAGTCTGTAGACCCGAGATCATCATAGAGTCTTGTGTGCTCTCCCACTGTACTTTGATTACCACCCTACCACGGCTCTAATGAGTCGTGCAAATAGGTGGCCGTTGGGTACAGTCCCAAGACACACGAAGGCGATGAGCGATAGGAGGGGTTTCTTCTCTCCCAGTATTGGGAGTTGATGCTGTGCTGTGCCCGACTGGTTATATCAGTAAGTCCCTGGCCAGGGCTGCTGAGATTTACTGATAAGTGTTATCAGTAGTTTCTCGATCTGTTATAGACCATTCACCGGCATGACCTATTGAGTTATTGGGGTCGACGTGACAATCCCTAGGCTCGATATGCAGCATATCTGACGAAGAGACCGGACTGTACGGTGGTGTTGCCGGTTGGCTCGCCGGGAGTTGTAGCAAGTTCGCTTGTTTTCTTCTGATCGCTCAATACCCGGGTGGCCGTTACGTTTAGCTGTCCGCTTGCGGCTTGGGGGTGCTTGATATGATCATCACCCACTGTCGGCGTATTGACGAGTCTTAGAGTCCCACAAAGGAGTTACCTAGTCCAGGCGAAACGTTGTGGTGCGCGTATGCGATATGCGCATGGACCCGATTAAAATGCGCGTATAGGATACCGTATATTGATCGGGCGGCTTGCTTTTGGTGGGGTCGTATGTGATATGGCCGGATTGATAAATCAAGTGTTGATTTATCATTTAACCATTAGTTTTCTCACTTAAAATCTTTTCTTGTATATGATGGATGTATGCATGCATGTATGCTTTCTTTCTTTTTAGTTTCATGCACATATGGATGTGCATACATACATACATACATACATACATACATCATCCTTCATGGTTGATTACACATTGAAAATGGTGGCAATATAAGACTCACACCATGGTTTAAATATATGGATTATTATTTAATTTTTTGTTAAAACAAAAGAAAAGAAGAAAAGGATAATTCTTGGTTAGTTTCTACACTCTTCCTTAACCTTACCATGCTCACCTACTTCTAACCATGGATTAACCTTCTCTTTGTGTTTTAACTCAAATTAAATAATATCTTAAACATTTAACCATGGTTTTCTATGAGAAGAAATAAATATATATACATATATTTTCTTTTTCTTTTGAAGAGATGATCTTTTTCTTCTTCTCAAAAAGGCCATCATCTTCTTCAACCTTGATCTCTTGCTCTCTAGACTTTTCAAGTGAGCAAAATACTCAACAAGATTGGATTTTGAAGTGAGAATAAGAACCACAACATCATTCTACACAAGTTTAGCCCACTTGTTTAGAGTGTTTTCCTCATTTCATTCTCTTGGAAAAGTGAAGTTGTTAGCTTGGACAAGGAGCTTCGGGTGGATCGTCGTGGACACTAGGAGACCTCAAGCAAACCCTCCTCCACCCCTCAAGTGGCCAAGAAGTCTAGAATAGGGAGCTACAAAGGTTGTACTCTCAAAACCCTAGTCTTTGCTACTTGTAATGTTTAGAAACCCTAATTTTCTAGGATGGATCATTTGTATGCTTACTTAGCACTATAAAAATTTGATCTTTGAGACATGTGATGCTTCCAAACCTCTCATAGGGTGCTAGGTAAACCTAACACCAGGTATTGACCAAAATGTACGTCGATGAATGAACTCATCCTTACACCCTACTGAGCCTGTCAGTGACAATATCTGTACAGTCCGGTCCGTTCGTCTATGAGCATCGCATGGCGGGCCTAGGGGGTTGGTAAAAGTCAGACCCCCAAAACCAGTACAAGTCGTGTCGGAGTGTAGCCCAGAACACCCTGAGATACTAATGGAATACCTACCAGTAAATTTCCTGCCTTGGCCAAGGACTTCGTGTAATGGCTCTCCTAGACACAGCGCGACCTTACCCCCAATACCGGGAGAGACGAACCCCTGAAGATCCGCTCACTGCCTCCATGTGGCTCGGGACTGTACCCAACTAAAACCTGTTTGCACGAATCCTTTGAGCCGTGGTAGGGTAGTAATCAAAGTACAGTGGGAACTCACACGAGACAAATGACGATCTCAGGTCGATGAACTAACCTGTACACATGTCACCAGGGAACTGCTATCTGACGTCTGGTATAAGACCAACTAGCATGTTCCCGGCGAGTCCTGTCTGGTGTACTCATAACCCAATGAGCACCTGTATACATCTTAGGTGAACCAACTGACACTAGTGGCTTGTGAGACCGGCCACCGCCCCTCGTCGGGGTCTCGGCTGTATACACTAGTCTACTCTGGAGTATCGATGCCCTGTCTCGAAACTCCCACGATTAGGGACCTTTTAAGGATGTGCTTATAGACCCCAGCTCCCACGTATATGATCGCCATCATACTGCTGGCCGTCAAGCAAGAATCCTAAGGGCTCTATCAACGCGCAATAGTGACCTGTAAGGTCACCTAAAGCAGTACATGATGATAAAGATAAACCAGATAGCATACTATCATCTTGAGTAAGACTGTCCTACCGGTATAGGTCCTCACTCAATCATTGCAATCACGTGCCTGTGATCCAATAATTGACTCTGAGGGCACTATCTCCAACATCTTATCTAATCGATATCTCCCACTGCTTTAATCAGGTTTTTCTTTCAAACCTTAAAAAGAAAACTAGCCAGGATTAATTACAGTCTACAACTTGGCTAACCGTTCAGCCAGGCCAGTGTCAGTACTTGAGGGAGGTTCCTCGTGCTTTCGCACGGACCTAATTAAAATAAACCTCGTCTTCCTAGAGGCGTAGCCCCGTTAACACCTTTCTAGACACCTAATGGGTTAGCTAATTGTAAACTGCAAAACTCTCCTGGGAGCAACTATTGCCCACAGTGGGATCGGGATCCAACCATCATATGGAAGGTATGCAATCTCATAACAAATTTCAACTATTGAATTTCCCGATGTGGTTTTTACCCCTAGTACCTATGACCTTAACTATGGTCAACAAATCATAAGTACTAGTTAAGTTCTACCCATCATTTCTTGATTAATTAGACCCACTCACATGACCCTTAACTATGGTCAACAAAGTCGCATGAATGTCTTAATTAATCTGCATCATGTGCAGTGTAGGAAGACATCACTTAGCTACCGTACACTACACCTTAACTATAGTCAACAAACGTAGCATGAATACTAAGTACTCTACTTCCTAAAATGACGGAGGGTTGCGGATGATTTTTAAGAAAATCTTTAACGCTTTGAACTTGATATCGTCGTAGAATCAAATGCTTTTCAAAAGGAGTGGCTTGAGCTCCACAGTTTTGAAATATAGCTTTTTCATAAAGAGCCGAGTGGTTTTCAAATCCGATTCTACAACATCTTTTTAGGTTTATTTTCTTTACATTAATCATATTAATGTAGCCCCATCATTTAAGTCCTTAAGCCAATCACAGAAAAGAAACGAAAATACAACGTACGCTTATGCCATCCGCATTCGCCGCAATGTTCTGTTATGCACCGTTAGGTTACTTAACTAACGACATACCGGGACGGGACTAGAGCGGGTGTAAAACATAAGCAACGTCTACTATATATCTCATATATAATATATCATTCGTCTCAGATATCACATCACAGTATACAGGCAGCAGAAACACAGATATAATGTAGGATATACTAGGATGTCCGTATTTAGTATTTAGCCAACAATAGAAAATACGGATTCCACAGTCGCGATGAATAGCCAAGCCCACACCCTTAGACCCCTACGAGAGCGGCAAGCGACCCTACCAATTCTGGAGTTTAGGAGACCCGGTCTCGACTCCTCGAGATGGCCCCCCTCTGAACCCCAGAACCCGGTCACTTGGTCTCCCCTCCTTGGGTCTATCCTAATGCGGAAAAGTAAATAATATACAACACTGGTGACAATAACCTCAACCCGGAAGTGCCCCAAATAAAAGAATATTACATTACATTTGAATTTTACATGAATGAAAATAAAACTCTCATCTCACATAAAAAAACTCCGTCTATTCAATCGCGACAATCCTGCACATCATATCTCAGCAACACATAATATCATATATCATCAACGTAAGTAAGTATGCGTACCCCGATTGTCGTTGATGTATAGCAACGAAACCGGCGATATGCGACATACTACACTTATGGTCACAGAAAAGAAAGTGTAAAACTACAACATTTGGAATCCACAATCACTTTAGACATCGTAAATCTGAAATATTACATACTTCGTATTTCATGCCTAACTATATGAATTCCACATATTGTATCACATTCCAGATAAATAGACAGTATTAAACTTTCCGATCGAATAATCAAATACCCAAGATTTCCTTAATAGCTCAACACTTGAGCGCAGTTCAAAAATCCCGGAACATGTCACAGTAGCAGCGGTCCAGCCGTAGAAGGGTCAAGCCAACGCCTCACATGTGGCACGCCGTACTGCCCCAAACCCTAAGGTTTAGAGGCAGTTCAGACGGTCACATAATCGAGTTAAGGTTTGTGTTCTTCTAGAGGGTCCACCATGTTACTTGCACGTATTTCCGAAAGATTTAAACTCGAGAAAAATTCAACATTTGAAAGTTTTTCGTGCCGGGAAAAAGTGAGTTAATGATATCCGTTCGAACTTTTTAATACTTTCTAAATTACCCGAAAACAGCACGAAATTAAATTTTCCGATCGAATCAACGAATCCAAAATAATCCCCAGAATACTCAACACTTGAGTCAGATTAAAAATACTAAAAAATATGTACAAGCAGCTAAGAACATTACTGTACAAAAACGAGGCTATATTACTTCTGTACGGCCGCGGATCCGCGGCCCAAGCAAGATCTGGCCGCGGTTCCGCGGCGGTAAGTACGGATTATGACTTCGTTTTTTTACAGTATTGCTTATATTTGCCTGCTGAATTTTTTAAGTATTTTTAATTCAGAAAAAAACACAGTTTCAAAAAATGTCCAGAGAAGGGTCAAAATCCGTATTTCGTGGTTCGATCGGAGTTTTAACTTCGCCTAAACGTCGCCTAAAGCTCTAGCTTGGCTCTGATACCATGAAGGGTTTCCTACAACACCACTACAAGGGTTTGGAAGCAACACACATGCCATATTAAATTTTTTTTTATGGTGCTAAAGAAACTATCTTAAGGATCATGCTAGAAAGTTTAGGGCAACATAACTTTAACATGCACACAAGTAGTAAAAGCTAGGGTTTTGAGAGTACAACCTTTGTAGCTTCCTACGCTAGACTCCTTGGCTACTTGAGGGTTGGAAAAAGGTTCGCTTGAGATCTTCTAGGTCTACGACGATCCACCCAGAGTCCTGTTTGTCCAAGCTTGAAGCTCCACTAGATCAAAAGAAGAAATGGAAGCTAACACTCTACACTAATGGGCAAGACTAGTGTAGAATAGTGATGTGGTTTGTTTTCTCACTTCAAAATCCTAACTTGGTGACTCTTTTGCTCACTTGAGAAATCTAGAGAGCAAGAGAGAAAGGAGGAAGAAGATGATGGCTTGTAAAGAGCTCAAGATAATGATAAAACTTGTGAATAAAAATGAGAAATGAAAATATATATATATATATATTTTCACTTGCTCATTCTTAAACATAGTTATAAAATATCTAGATATTTAGTTTGGAACAAAAATGGCCATAGAAAATGAATCATGGTTAATCCAAGGGGTTAGTACAAGAATAAAATAATAAACCATGATAACAATTTTCCACTTCCATTTTTATTTTTCCAAAAAATAATATCTATATATTTATATATATATGGTGTGAGTCTTATATTGCCACCATCCACTATATCAACAACCATAATAGATTATGTATGCATGTATGTGTGCATGCACATCTTATGTGCATGAATGAGAATGAATGCATACATGCATGCATACAACAAAAAGACAAGAAAGGGTTTAAAGTGAGAAACTAATGGTCAATGATAAATCAACACTTGACTTAGCAAACCGGTCATATCAAATACGACCTGACCAAAAGCAAACCACCCGATTAATATACGGTATCTCATACGCGTATTTTAACCGGGTCCACGCGCATATCTCATATGCGCACCACATCGTTTCGCCTGGACTAGGAAACTCCATTGTGGGACTCTAAGACTCGTCAATACGCCGACAGTGGGTGATGATCATATCAAGCACCCCCAAGCCGCAAGCGGTCAGCTAAACGTAACGGCCACCCGGGTATTGAGCGATCAGAAGAAAACAAGCGAACCTGCTACAACTCCCGTCGAGCCAACCAGCAACACTACCGTACAGTCCGGTCTCTTCGTCAGATATGCTGCTTATTAAGTCTAGGGATGGTAACGTCGACCCTAATAACTCAATAAGTCGTGCCGATGAATGGTCTATAACAGATCGAGAAACTACTGATAACACCTATCAGTAAATCTCAACAGCCCTGGCCAGGGACTTACTGATATAGCCAATCGTACAGCACAGCATCAACTCCCAATACCGGGAGAGATGAGACCCCTCCTATCGCTCATCGCCTTCGTGTGTCTCGGGACTGTATCCAACGGCCACCTGTTTGCGCGACTCAGTAGAGCCGTGGTAGGGTGGTAATCAAAGTACAGTGGGAGAACACACAAGACTCTATGACGATCTCGGGTCTACAGACTAACCTGTACCGGTGTCACCTGAGAACTGCTATCCGACGATAGATATAATTCCATATAGGAGTTCTCGGTGAGTCCGTCCAGTGTACCCAGTCACCACTGAGCACCCGTATACGATCTCGATGTCAAACATCGATGCATGTGGGAACATCCATCGCCCATCATATGGGTCTAGTATCATATACGCTAGTCTACTCTGGTATATCGATGCCCCATCTCGATACACCTACGACTAGGGACATTCCAGGATATACTTATAAACTACAGATGTCCCACTAGTATGATCTCCATCATAATCACAGTAGTCAAGCCTATATCCTCAGGGCTTTATCAACATGTATGAATGAATAAAAGCATGATCAAATCAACATGTCAGATAAAGAAGAACCAGATAGCATACTATCATGTCGAGCAAGAATGTACACTGAATATATATATATATATATATGTATGTATATATATATATGAGAATAATGGAGAAAAGATGCCATAGGAGGGAATTCCCTCCTATGGCGTCGAAAAAACACCCCCTCCCTAGTTTTTTCCGACGATCGGCACCCACCATCTTCATCGTCATCATCTAAGATGTGGATACACCAAATTTCATGTGATTGTACAACTTTTTCACCGTTGATTTAGCAATGTAAAAAGTTCTATTGTCGGTAAACCGTTAATTTTGAACCGACTAAATCAACGGTGAAAAAGTTGTAGAATCACATGAAATTTGGTATACCCACGTCTTAGATGATGACGATGAAGATGGTGGGCGCCGATCGTCGGAAAAAACTAGGGAGGGGGTGTTTTTTCGACGCCATAGGAGGAAATCCCCTCCTATGGCCTCTTTCCTCCATTAATCTCTCTCTATATATATATGTATAAATACATCCACTATCATATAATGGCCTCTAGGGCATACATATACCCAACAACATATGCACAAATAAAGAGACCATGAGTCATCACTTGTGCATGTGTCACAATTAATGCTCCTAATCATGACATTGAGCTCTCAATTTCCATTTGCAAATATTAATCTAAATGTTTGCAACAATAAAAAGAGAATGGCATCTACTAAAGTAAACTCGTGACGGATCACAAGGATACCCCTCGCCTGTATATACATACCTGCATCCGCATTCCGACTGAATGCGAATGCACTGAGACTAAAGTAATCCAACAAATCTAATACTAGGATCCGGTTTAAACCAAAGCCAACTAGTATTATCCGTCCGATCATGATCCGTGCACTACTACACGTATATGATCGAACCCTGCCATAATACCATATGGCCTCTACAACGTTTCGCCCGAAACTTGAGAAACTGTCTGTGGGGGACTCTAAAGACTCGTCAATACTTTGGCTGTGGATTTAACGACTAGCACGTCAGTGGTACTAGCTGTACGTAACGGGCTACCAGGTATTGACCAAAAGGGAGGTCGATGAGCGAACTCATCTTGATACCCTACTGAGCCTGTCAGTGACAATATCCGTACAGTCCGGTCCGTTCGTCTATGAGTATCGCATGTCGGGCTTAGGGGGTTGGTAAAAGTCAGACCCCCAAAAGCGGTACAAGTCATGTCGGAGTGTAGCCCAGAACACCCTGAGATACTACTAGAATACCTACCAGTAAATCTCCTGTCTTGGCCAAGGACTTCGTGTAATGGCTCTCCTAGACACAGCGTGATCTCACCCCCAATACCGGGAGAGACAAAACCCCTGCCAATCCGCTCACTACCTCCATGTAGCTCGGGACTGTGCCCAACTAAAACCTGTTTGCATGACTCCTTTGAGCCGTGGTAGGGTAGTAATCAAAGCACAGTGGGAACTCAGACGAGACAAATGACGATCTCAGGTCGATAGACTAACCTGTACACATGTCACCAGGGAACTGCTATCTGACGTCAGGTATAATACCAACTAGCATGTTCCCGGCGAGTCCTGTCCGATATACTCATAACCCAATGAGCACCCGTATACATCTTTGGTGAACCAACTGACACCAATGGCTTGTGAGACCGCCCACCGCCCCTCGTCGGTGTCTCGACTGTATACACTAGTCTACTAATGGAGTATCGATGCCCAGTCTCGAAAACTCCCACGACTAGGGACCACATTAAGGATGTGCTTATAGAATACCCAACTCTCACGTATATGATCGCCATCATACTGCTGGTAGTCAAGCAAGAATCCTAAGGGCTCTATCAACGTGGAATAGTGATCTGTAACATCACCTAAAGCATGTACATGATGATTAAGATAAACCAGATAGCATACTATTATCTCGAGTAAGACTGTCCTACCGGCATAGGTCCTCCCTCAATCATTGCAATCACGTGCATGCGATCTAATAATTGACTTTGAGGGCACTATATCCAACAATCTCCCACTTGCACTCAAGGCTAATTATTGCGATGTCGCATACTCACAGCCCGTGTGATACCGAACACCCAACTCCTCTACTAATCAGTCTCACAAAGTCTGTTTGTGAAACTATTGTGTTCGAGGAATAGCCTCAGCGAGTGGATCCGCCGTGATGTTTCTTTCTATGTCTTTCTTTACCTCAACTTCGCGGAGAAAGCCATCTTCCGAAATGAGCAATACATGTCTCAGAATATGTCTGGATATCTGATGGGACCTAGTTCATAAATGAACTTCAAATCCAAACTTCTTAGACTGTATCGTCAACTGAATTTAATCAGTATCCTGTGCCATGTCTCCCTTAGTATCCGCTTGGACCACCTGTCCAAACTACTGCCCCCCGTCAGAGGGAAAACTATAACTCTGACAGTCATTCTGTCATCCAGGTCACCTTGGAAGCCTGGAATGATAACCGTCTCCCGAAGGAGGCTGTCGTTATCATATCCCTAGAACATCCACTTATGTTCTAAAACTGCTTCCGAATGTTTCTCCAAGATTGGATTAATATCAACTTATTGTATCTAGTGCAAAAACAACATCTGGTGTGGTACTTGACATCTCATGATTGACTTAATTGCCTAAGCGAGTGATATGTCAATCATGCACATCCCTCTCCCCTTTAGTCTGTAAGACACTTTTAGAGAGGGTGACTCCATCACCTGCAGGTACACTACCATGCCAGGAGTGGTCCATTCTAAAGCACCTTTAGAATGCTGTCAAAGTACCCAGATTGAGAAACTATCCAAATCTAGATCTAAAACTATAGATCTAGTAACCAGAATGTCTGATATTATATCTATATCCTATGTGGAGAAACCACTGTATGACAACCAAAGTATAACCGATCGTAGTATAGGAATTTCACTTCCTACTATGTGTATGTCATCCAAATACCAGGACATCACACCCTACTACCTTCTTAACAGATCCATCCCCTATTTTTATGAAGTCAAACCCATGACTGTCACATCAAAAATAGATGATCTATCTCCGTTATATCCGCTTTAGTCTATAAATAGACATAAGCCACTTGTCCACTATGCTTCCGCTGCTCCCACTGATTACGACAACCCTCTGGCAGAATAATATACACGTGCACTTCTAAAGCCAGTTCTATACTCATCCTCCTGCCGGGTCTCATAGCCTGGAACAACAGTAGTGTCAAGTCTGGGTAAACAAGAACCTCCCTGTCACCGTCTTTGAGCATACCGAAGTACCTTTCGAGTGCCTGAGGTTACCCACCATATCAGCGCAGTGGCCAATGTAATGTCAAACCTGATTGAATCTTTAGGTTCTTATCAAATTTACAGTAATCGTTTATGGTTCCGGAATCACTTCCAGTTCTACCATAATCCCACTACTGTTTTCTGGAAAAAAAAACATTTTTATTAAAACTGTGGCGAGTCAAGAACAATATCACTATTGATCTTCCAGATGGTAGAAAGTCAACCCTCGTCATAGCCCAGGTCAACCCACAAACAGCCATTACAGAAACGTGCCTTGAGTTATCCAGAGTCTGGTTTTAAGCATAAGCCGGACAACTCCATATAACTCAACATCGTTAAGATATGATCCATTCTATATCTAATATAGAAACAGAGGCACTAATTTAATTGGAACCAGATTCAAATCATGCAGCTGTCTCCAGTGCATGTCAACTAAATGGAAGGAGGCCGATCAACGTTACTCAACTTAGGAATGGATCCAGATATGAGTAACCTGAAAGAGAAACAAGTTTCTCAAAACCATTATTATCAACTGAATACCGAATACAAGTATCTACATCTTCGATCACCTTGAAGAATCCTGATACTTGCAACACCTGGTTCTCTACTTTATTCTTATACCTATAACTTCTCAAAACTTAGACCTTGTATTTCTACGAAACACTTGTCTAAAACTAGAGAGGTCACAAGTAAACAGAATATAGTATGAGGACCAATCCCTCTATCCTACTGGACACTGGACAACATACAATACTTTGTATAAGTCCCCTGAGTTGAATAACTCAAACTCTGTGCGTCGTAGGTTGAAAACTGTACTATGGTTAAGAAGAATTACACCGCTGTTGCATGCTCCTTACCTAACCATCAACTGATATAGGTAAATGTCATGGACATAATTTCAAAAAGTTATATCTCACTTTATAAAATAAACATACAGATATATCAATTTGAAATTGGTGCATAATAACGGATATTCAAAACCAAATATTTGCCGCCCGGCAAAAACCCAGGCAATTTCCTCAAATATTACCAATTACAACGAATCCCAATATAATGAGGATGATTACCTAATTCCCAATAACTTACTCCCACTCATCATCTGTAAAACCATACAGATGTGAGAATCATACCTGGTAAATATATACCCTGGAGCAAGTGTCTAATTGGGAAATCAGTTTTCTTTTAACAATACACAGTGAAACTGAAACATGAAAATGTTTCGAAGGGGTATCTCGGTATTCCTAGTAATGCCTCTTCCATTATCAGATTCACAACTATAACCGTATCTCTTTGCCATCTCTCCAAATCCCTTTATATGTCTTTAGTCATTACCTTCTGTACACCCCCTTAGGCTAAATGGTTTTCTTCCTTCCCTACCGTTCGGCACCAGCCTATATTTTGGAAGAAGACTATCCAATAAGCGTAATAGGTGTACTCTCCTAATCCTAGGAGCAATCGCAACGTGAGAGAAGGTAAAGATAAAAGACAACCGAATAAACTTTATTCCTATTTCTCCTGAACCAGAATCCATCCCCGAACTGGAACAAGTTCCTTCGAGTTCGTATATAACATACGATGTCACGCCCCGCTTCCTGGTGTACGGCGAAGTGGACGCGACGAGGTCCGCTACGTATATACTTAGAAGTACATATGCTAAGCATATCTAAGCAATATAAAAGTAAATCACAAGAGACAAGAGATATAGAAATAACAACAACTTTATTAATAACATTCTTTTGTACAATGCATGAAAAGTAAATACAACTGAAATGAAAATCGATGCCTAAACAATGGCATAACAGGAAATGAAAGTATTGAATAGAACAAGGTACAGTGTCAAGAGCTCGGGGTCTTCGTGAAACTGATCCAAGTCTTCACCGGTGGGCTCGATCTCTGCCGGGTCCAAAACACCTGACAACATTCAAAGAAGAAAGAAATAGAATGTCGTCAGCGAACAGGTCGCTCGGTAGGTCCCAAAGATAAGGACGAATTAGAAAGACAGAATAAGAGGTATCTTCTAAAGTTGTAAACTATTTGTTGTAATGTTGTATTAACGCTGTTGTTTGCAGCTTGGTACAGAAGAATGCCAGTGTATACGAGAGGGGTCTCTATATGCTAGAGACCAGGGCAAACGGAAAATAGAGTACAAGGCTCCGTTAGAAGGCCCGGAACAACGACAATTGGATTCATGTTAGGTGTCTTAAATATGACCGTCTCATGCCACTTTTAACATCTTCCGTACCAATCTACCCCTTAAACCTCGTAGTGTTTTGATTGTATTGTTGTATTGTATTGTATAAGTTGGATGACTGACCAAAACCATGATATCAGTAAACAGATTGTAACTGCATAATCAGGTAAATGGAATAACGGAATAATGGATGAATATCCATGGTTTGATTCAGTCAAGTTATATAGATTGTTAACTGGATTCTGGGATTCATGTGTTCATATTGAGTTGGAATATTAAAGAATGTAGATTGACTTGAATCATATTCAAGTCAGAAATAATCAGAATCAAACCCGAGTCAAACAAAAGAAATGTAAATTGAAGTTCTATAATTGTTAGGGTCCTTATTGTAATTTATAAAACTTGAGGGGGTTTTATGTAAAAATACTTTTGTATAGTTTTCAAGATACACATCAAGTATTTATTATCCGTCTTTATAATTATTATGAGTGTGATTTATTTTGTGATATTTCTAGTGAAAATATCCTAATTTCATAAATAAATGTATTAATTTGTAATATTGATTTATTTGAAATTCATGGTATTTTAATGTAACTTTTAATCTTGTAATTTTTTAGGAAAAGGTGGAAACTTTATCTTATAATAAAATAGGTGTTTAAATGATAAATATACATATGTTTATACAAGAATAATTTTTAATAAATATTTTATTTTCCAAAAATCACATTTTTCTTAAATGTCGTATTTTAAACCTTTCGAGACCGAATGCTCCTTGCGGAGGTCTGAATCTCGCACTACTAAGCCCGAGGGTGCAGGATAAACCGTACCATCCCTAACGAGTTCCCCAAAGGCGGGTTGTAGTGGCGCTTTGCAAAGATTAAATAAATACTAGTCATTTAGAAAACGGTTTTATAAAGTTAAGATATTTATTTGCAAAAGTCGATTTTCCGTATTTTAGGTTTTAGGATTCTTTATTTCAACTAGACTATTTCTAAATGATCTAAATAACAAGCTGTTAGAAGTCTCAAATCGTATTTTCACCGCCAATTGTGGCCAGGTAAGTACAAGTGAGGAAGGAGGGATCCGCTCACGAATCGTGAGGCGGGCCTTTTAAAGTTACCTAAGCTCACTCGCCTAGCCTTAGACACCTTAAAGTCAGGTTTAGAAAAACGATCGATGTCCACAACTTATCGTATTTTCCTATTAAAGATATTGTTTTAAAATTTTATAAAACCTAGAACTTTTAGAAAAGGTTTTATTAAGAAAAATGGTATTTTAATGTAAAATCTTGTTTTATCGTATTCTAAGTTTTCAAGGTAGCGTGTTATGATTGCATATGAGTGTGTGTGGAGGTAGGTCATTACCTCGTGATCTATGTTAAGGTATAGCAATGTTAAAGGGTTAAATGTGATAAACTAAACATGGTGGTATTTAAATGAAAGAATACGATATATTGCAAAAGCTATTATTTCACGTGTGAAAACTTGTTCAAATTAATTTTTAAGTGATTAGTAGTCAACATGAAGATATTTAAGTATTATGGAATTAGTGATAAGTGAGATTTGATAGAAAACCGAATCGGAAATCGGTTTGTTCCGATTTCCGTCGGGTTTTTAAGTTCGTATTTTAATGAAAGAAAAGAAGGATAGAAAAGGGGGACTTACTGGTTTGGACAACGTTAAAGAGTGAGAGGAAGGTAGAGGGTTTGCCGGTACGTCGAATCGTCATTGAGAGGTCCTAGCATGATCACCGGGATTCCGCCGTCGATTTCGTCAGCGCTTCGCCTTTCTCTCGTTTTCTCACGTACCAAGTTCTCTTGGAATTTTTATAGAGTGGACTTAGGAATGTAGGATGAGAGGGTAGAGGGTATGGGGGTTTATATAGGGTTAGGCTAGGGTTAGGGTTTTTAATAAAAAAATATAAAAATATACAAAATCATTAAAAATTCATTCAACATAGGAGTAAAAGGGCTTTATTGGGAAATTTAAAACCGATCCAGGTATAATAAGTGTGCAGGAGGGTTTACCAAGTCAAGGAGCATCTTTTCTCTGTTGGTGACTCGGCCGTCCGGCCAAGTCCGGCCGGCGCCGCCGGACCGAGTCGGCCGAGTCGTCGGCCGGCGGCACCGAGTCGGGCCGAGTCACACCACCAGAGGCCGGGGAAACTTCGGGGGTACAATTTGGTATATTTACTTTTTGTTGTCCAGTACTTATTTTGGGAATTATGGCCTTTTGACCGTTGACTTCCAAAAGAAATTAAAACAAAATAAATACAAAAGTAATGTGGGGCATGGGATTTGAATTCTGGTGGCTTGGTTCAGCAGTGCAAAGTCTTACCAATGAGCTACAAGCTCCTTCTTGTAATTATGGTGTGAAATAATTACTTAAAGTGGTAACAGCACCATTAAGTACACCAAGTACACTTTAATTTTAAAACAATTTTATATACACTAAAAATGGAATTATTTAAAAACAAAATAATTACTTATATATATATTATGCTCAGGTTAAAATACTCCTTTATAGATTTTTAAAATTTTAAAAAAATTTGTATAGAAAAGTATATAGGAAAATTAGGGTTACATTTTACCCTCCTTATAAAAATTTCGTCCTCGAAATTTGTAAAAGGAAAGTGTAACAAATCCAAGAAAAGTTTGGTGCTAGTGTACTGACAGGGTTTTAAAAATGTAAAGATTGTGTGAAGGAATGAAAGAATGCGAAAGTTTTGGTAAAATTGTAAAAGAGGTGAGGGAATTTTATGTTAAGATAGATTCAAAGTATATGATTTAAGGAATATGAAATGATGGGATTCAAGGAACATGATTGTAAAGAATGTTTTAGTTGCTGGTTTTTGTGTTTTATATTGCTTAGGGTTCCATACAGCTCTGACCTGCATGGGCCACCAACAAAACCTGTCACGCCCCGCTTCCCGGTGTACGGTGAAGTGGACGCGACGAGGTCCGCTACGTATATACTTAGAAGTACATACGCTAAGCGTATCTAAGCAATATAAAAGAAAATCACAAGAGACAAGAGATATAGAAATAACAACAACTTTATTAATAACATTCTTTTGTACAATGCATGAAAAGTAAATACAACTAAAATGAAAATCGATGCCTAAACAATGGCATAACAGGAAATGAAAGTACTGAATAGAACAATGTACAATGTCTAGAGCTCGGGGTCTTCGTGAAACTGATCCAAGTCTTCACCGGTGGGCTCGATCTCTGCCGGGTCCAAAACACCTGACGACATTCAAAGAAGAAAGAAATAGAATGTCGTCAGTGAACAGGTTGCTCGGTAGGTTCCAAAGATAAGGAGGAATTAGAAAGACAGAATAAGAGGTATCTTCTAAAGTTGTAAACTATTTGTTGTAATGTTGTATTAACGCTGTTGTTTGTAGCTTGGTACAGAAGAATGCCAGTGTATACGAGAGGGGTCTCTATATGCTAGAGACCAGGGCAAACGGAAAATAGAGTACAAGGCTCCGTTAGAAGGCCCGGAACAACGGCAATTGGATTCATGTTAGGTGTCTTAAATATGACCGTCTCGTGCCACTTTTAACATCTTCCGTACCAATCTACCCCTTAAACCCCGTAGTGTTTTGATTGTATTGTATTGTATAAGTTGGATGACTGACCAAAACCATGATATCAGTAAACAGATTGTAACTGCATAATTAGGTAAATAGAATAACGGAATAATGGATGAATATCCATGGTTTGATTCAGTCAAGTTATATAGATTGTTAACTGGATTCTGGGATTCATGTGTTCATATTGAGTTGGAATATTAAAGAATGTAGATTGACTTGAATCATATTCAAGTCAGAAATAATCAGACTCAAACCCGAGTCAGACAAAAGAAATGTAAATCGAAGTTCTATAATTGTTAGGGTCCTTATTGTAATTTATAAAACTTGATGGGGTTTTATGTAAAAATACTTTTGTATAGTTTTCAAGATACACCTCAAGTATTTATTATTCGTCTTTATACTTATAATGAGTGTGATTTATTTTGTGATATTTCTAGTGAAAATATCCTAATTTCATAAATAAAGGTATTAATTTGTAATATTGATTTATTTGAAATTCATGGTATTTTAATGTAACTTATAATCTTGTAATTTTTTATGAAAAGGTGGAAACTTTATCTTATAATAAAATAGGTGTTTAAATGATAAATATACATATGTTTATACAAGAATAAATTTTAATAAATATTTTATTTTCCAAAAATCACATTTTTCTTAAATGTCGTATTTTAAACCTTTCGAGACCGAATGCTCCTTGCGGAGGTCTGAATCTCGCACTACTAAGCTCGAGGTTGCACGATAAACCGTACTATCCCTAACGAGTTCCCCAAAGGTGGGTTCTAGTGGCGCTTTGCAAAGATTTAATAAATACTAGTCATTTAGAAAACGATTTATAAAGATAAGGTATTTATTTGCAAAAGTCGATTTTCCGTATTTTAGGTTTTAGGGTTCCCTATTTCAACTAGACTATTTCTAAATGATCTAAACAAAAAGTTGTTAGAAGTCTCAAATCTCCTCTTCACCGCCAATTGTGGCCAGGTAAGTACAAGTGAGAAAGGAGGGATCCGCTTACGAATCGTGAGGCGGGCCTTTTAAAGTTACCTAAGCTAACTTACCTAGCCTTAGACACCACAAAGTCAGGTTTAGAAAAACGATCGATGTCCACAACTTATCGTATTTTCCTATTAAAGATATTGTTTTAAAATTTTATAAAATCTAAAACTTTTAGAAAAGGTTTTATTAAGAAATGGTATTTTAATGTAAAATCTTGTTTTATCGTATTCTAAGTTTTCAAGGTAGCGTGTCATGATTGCATATGAGTGTGTGTGTGGAGGTAAGTCATTATCTCGTGATCTATGTTAAGGCATAGCAATGTTAAAGGGTTAAATGTGATAAACTAAACATGGTGGTATTTAAATGAAAGAATACGTTATATTACAAAAGCTATCATTTCATGGGTGAAAACTTGTTCAAATTAATTTTTAAGTGATTAGTAGTCAACATGAAGATGTTTAAGCATTATGGAATTAGTGATAAGTGAGATTTGATAGAAAACCGAATCGGAAATCGGTTTGTTCTGATTTACGTCGGGTTTTTAAGTTCGTATTTTAATAAAAGAAAAGAAGGATAGAAAAGGGGGACTTACGGGTTTGGACAACGTTAGAGAGTGAGAGGAAGGTAGAGGGTTTGCCGGTACGTCGAATCGTCATTGAGAGGTCCTAGCACGATCACCGGGATTCCGCCGTCGATTTCGTCAGCGCTTCGCCTTTCGCTCGTTTTCTCACGTACCAAGTTCTCTTGGAATTTTTAGAGAGTGGACTTAGGAATGTAGGGTGAGAGGGTACAGGGTATGGGGGTTTATATATGGTTAGGCTAGGGTTAGGGTTTTTAATAAAAAAATATAAAAATATACAAAATCATTAAAAATTCATTAAACATAGAAGTAAAAGGGATTTATTGGGCAATTTAAAACCGATCCAGGTATAATAAGTGTGCAGGAGGGTTGACCAAGTCAAGGAGCATCTTTTCTCTGTTGGTGACTCGGCAGTCCAGCCAAGTCCGGCCGGCGGCGCAGGACCGAGTCGCCGGTCGGCGGCGCCGTGTCGGCCCGAGTCACACCACCAGAGGCCGGGGAAACTTCGGGGGTATAATTTGGTATATTTACTTTTTGTTGTCCAGTACATATTTTGGGAGTTATGGCCTTTTGACCGTTGACTTCCAAAAGAAATTAAAACAAAATAAATACAAAAATAATATGGGGCATGGGATTTGAACTTTGGTGGCTTGGTTCAGTAGTGCAAAGTCTTACCAATGAGCTACAAGCTCCTTCTTGTAATTATGGTGTGAAATAATTATTTAAAGTGGTAACAACACCATTAAGTACCCCAAGTACACTTTAATTTTAAAACAATTTTTTGTACACTAAAAATGGAATTATTTAAAAACAAAATAATTACTTATATATATATATATATTGTGCTCAGGTTAAAATACTCCTTTGTGGATTTTTAAAAATTTTAAAAAAAATTGTATAGAAAAGTGTATAGGAAAATTAGGGTTGTTACAATGGAGTATTCAAATAACTTTGGATCTTCGTAGTGATATGGAGTGTTCTGGAGAAATACAAAAGGTGAAATAGGTGTGGCGATGAAACACGTGGTTTGTTCATGAATGATAGCAGTTGCAATTTACTTTGCTCTCTTTCTGATCCCTTTATTTGTCTTTACTTAATACCTTCTGTACACCTTACTCAGGCTAATCGGTTTTCTTCTTTCCCTACCTTTCGGCACCTGCCTATTGTTTGGATGAAGACTATCCAACTAGCGTAATATGTATACCGTCCTAATCCAAGGAGCACTCGCAACCTGAGAGAAGGTAAAAGAAAAAATAAACGAATAGTCCTATTCAATCTCTCCAGAACCAGAATCCATCCTCGAATCTGGAACAAGTTCCTTCGAGTTCATATATAACCATACGATGGATTTATCCAATGGAAGTGGATGTTCGTAATAATATGGGGTGTTCTGGAGAAATGCATAGGGTAAAAGAAGGAGTGGCAATGATGTATGCAACTCAGACAATCCAAAAGCCAGTGTTTTAAGAAGGTTCATTTGATCTTAGTCACTGAGTCATAGTCTAGGGTCGGGACATGGTCGCTGCCAAAGAGAGAGAGAGAAAAGAAACACTCTGCGTGCACTCTAACCTAGATCAGAATGGTTATCACTTTATCTAATCAGGAAACCTCCCAGTGTAACCTCAAATTCTCCTCCAAACCTGAAAGAAGAATTAGTCGGGATCACCCGAGGAGTAAACCAACTCATCAGTGGGAATCGGGATCCAACTATTATCGCATGATAACGTGATGGAATCCACTCACTTTATCACACTCCAGAAGGTATGCGCATGCCTGGCAAGTTTCAGTTTCTTTAGAAACTCCCGATGTGATTTTTATCCCACGCTCTTATGACCTTGACGAAGGTCAACAAATCATAAGTCACATGCCAAGTTCTACCTGTCATTGTCCAGGTTAATTTGAACCCACCCGTACAAGCCCTTGACGAAGGCCAACAAGGCTGTACGACTGTCCCAAACCAACGCATCTATCTATGCAACAGAAAGATAACAAGCAGCTACCATACATTATGCCTTGATGAAGGTCAACAAACATAGCATGAATACTAAGTGCTACCCGTCTGAAATGACGGAGGGCTACGAATGGTTTTTGGCGAAAAACCTTTAACGTAATGAACTTGATATCATTGAAGGAACCGGATAGCTTTTTATAAAAATATAGTGGCAAAAACCTTTGCTAAAGAGGTCACTCCCGGTGAAGGGATCTCGGCTCTTTCCCCGTAGAATGAGGTGCAGGATATTCCAACTGAATACCACGATGAAAAGCAAAAAGTAATCGACTATAGTGAAGTTATTACCCTGACGCAAACTTCTGCCAAAGGGGTCACTCCCGGTGAAGGGATCTCGGCCCTTGCCTCATCGACTGAGGTGCTGGATATTCATAACCGAATACCACTGTGCAAAACAAAAGAGAATGTCCTTGTAATAACAGCTTTTTGAAAAATTGTTCCAACAACATCAAACAGGTTTGTTTAGCTTGCATTGATCCGAATCAATGTAGTCCCATCAATTGATCACACCAATAAAGAACGAAAATATGATGTACGTATATGCCATCAGCATTCGCCACTGGGTCCCGTCATCACCCGTTAGGTTACTTAACTAACGACAGAGCGGGGACTGGACTAGCATGGATGTAAAACATATACAACACCTACTAGTATAGTAATATATAATAATCGCTCAAGGCGTGATAAATGCAACATCACAGAAATGTAATAAGCATCACAAAACAATACAGATAATCTTGGATCCCCGGGTTTCCTTTGAGCCGCAATTGAAACCCGACGTTCCCCTGGTCGTGTGGATAGCCTGTGTAATAAAATCATAGATCCCTACGGGCGCGACAAGTTACCCGCCAAAACCTGAAGCGAGGCAGCTCCCTTCAACAAAGTGAATGGACCACCCAGCACTTCACGGAATCCGGTAACTTGAGCACCCCTCCTTGGGTCAACATATACCCCCTACGAGTGCGGAGAATAGCCCGCCAATTCTAGAGTGAATCCCCCTCCGTCTCAAAACCATTAGATGCGGGCCCGTTGCCCTCTAGAACCCAGCTATCCGTGCACCCCACCGCGGGGTAATCCTAGTACAGAAAATAAAAATATATGTACAATGGGTGCATCGACCTCAACCCGGTCGTGCCCTAAAAGAATAATATACAAACAGGCAGTGACGACAGTCCACATGTCGGACGCTCGTCCCGCAATATCAAATATACAAATATAACCAAACTGTACTAACATTGCATCCAGGCTATCCACCACGACAAATCCGCAACATCACAGCACAACACAGAATATCAACGTGAATGTCACGTTCGCAAATCCGTCTAAAAGGGCTATAGCGATTAGACAAGATTTACCGATCAAATGATATTCACGGTCGAAGATATAATGTAAAGAATTGTAAACTTTAAACAATATTATAAAATATCAAATCCGAAATAACCCCCGAATAGCCCAGAAAAACTGATAAAACCATATCCAAATCAGGCCAAATAAACAATACCACTGCACCAACTCCCCAAAGACCAAACCACACCCAAAACACCAACACGTGAAGCCCCTGAAAAACTGGCCTCCTTGGTTTTTGTGGCTATGTCATCGGCCCAATACCGAGGGGTGGGGTCCATATTTGGGGTGTGGTCTTCTGGTGTCTTGGGTAGTCTTCTGCACATGTTCGAAAATTATTCTGAACACTTTTTAAAAACGACAGAGAGCAGGACAGCAGCGGCAGTGTTTGGGTTTCGTTACGGTTTTGATACATTAACATTGTTTAAAACAAGCAAGCTAAGGTTAATGGCGTGGCTCTGATACCATGTAAGTCTACGGTAGCGCCCCGGCCGTCAATCCGAGGCCAAAATGAGGAAACAAAAAACTTTCATAAACATGAAACTGGCGCTAACACAGATTTTAATCCCGGATCGAACCATTAACATTAACTAGCAATCTAGAAGAAGTTAGGAAAGGCTATACCGATCGATCCGTGTCTTTCGGTCTTTAGCCACTGTCTTTAGCTCCTTGCGGCATCTCCGATCTCGCTCGATCTCCGGTCTCCTCGTCGGAAAGGGTACCACATCTATGAATCCTTTTACGGGCTCCCACTTCGAACCGAAGCAACTCGGACACAAAGTTTGCTAGCCGACGTGTCCAAGGTGAAGTAAAGAATGTGTGCAATCACTTTGTCTCAAGCATCCATTGATTCTCAACGCATGAGAGTGTATGGATGGAGGTTGAAGATGATGCCATTAATGGAGATAGTGAGCTCAAGAAGAAAGAGGAAGAAGAAGATCTTTCTTTTTCTTTTGTGTTAAAATGATAATGAGAGTGAGCTAGAATCAAAAACACAAGAGCAAACCCAAGCCATATGGCTGTCTTCTCTCTCTCTCTTCTTATCATTTCAACACACCAAATCAATCCAAAATGTGACATATGCACAAATAAAGAGACCATGAGTCATCACTTGTGCATGTGTCACAATTAATGCTCCTAATCATGACATTGAGCTCACAATTTCCATTTGCAAACATTAATCCAAATGTTTGCAACAATAAAAAGAGAATGACATCTACTAAAGTAAACTCGTGACGGATCACAAGGATACCCCTCGCCTGTATATACATACCTGCATCCGCATTCTGACTGAATGCGAATGCAATGAGACTAAAGTAATCCAACAAATCTAATACTAGGATCCGGCTTAAACCAAAGCCCACTAGTATGATCCGTCCGATCATGATCTGTGCACTACTGCACGTATATGATCGAACCCTGCCATAATACCATACGACCTCTACAACGTTTCGCCCGAAACTTGAGAAACTGACTGTGGGGGACTCTAAAGGCTCGTCAATATTTTGGCTGTGGATTTAACCACTAGCACGTCAGTGGTACTAGCTGTACGTAACGGGCTACCAGGTATTGACCAAAAGGGAGGTCGATGAGCGAACTCATCCTGACACCCTATTGAGCTTGTCAGTGATAATATTCGTACAGTCCGGTCCGTTCGTCTATGAGTATTGCATGTCAGGCCTAAGGGGTTGGTAAAAGTCAGACCCCCAAAAGCGGTAAAAGTCGTGTCGAAGTGTAGCCCAGAACAACCTGAGATACTACTGGAATACCTGCCAGTAAATCTCCTGTCTTGGCCAAGGACTTCATGTAATGGCTCTCCTAGACACAGCGCGATCTCATCCCTAATACCGGGAGAGACGAAACCCCTGCCGATCCGCTCACTGCCTCCATATGGCTCGGGACTGTACCCAACTAAAACCTGTTTGCACAACTCTTTTGAGCCGTGGTAGGGTAGTAATCAAAGCACAGTGGGAACTTACATGAGGCAAATGACGATCTCAGGTCGATAGACTAACCTGTACACATGTCACCAGGGAACTGCTATCTGACGTCAGGTATAATACCAACTAGCATGTTCCCGGCGAGTCCTGTCCGGTGTATTCATAACCCAATGAGCACCTGTATATATCATAGGTGAACCAACTAACACCAATGGCTTGTGAGACCGGCCACCGCCCCTCGTCGGGGTCTCGACTGTATACACTAGTCTACTAATGGAGTATCGATGCCCAGTCTCGAAAACTCCCACGACTAGGGACCACATTAAGGATGTGGTTATAGACTATCCAACTCTCACGTATATGATCGCCATCATACTGCTGGTAGTCAAGCAAGAATCCTAAGGCCTCTATTGTCACGTCCCGAAAGTACGAAACATGATCGGCACTTAAACTACGAAACGTCTCGAGGTGTACGTAATCTAAGTAAACCGAAAACCTAGAAATCCAAACCAAGATAAGTAGTAGAGTGAAGGAAAACCAATTTAAATCAAGTAGTTTTAATAGCATAAGCCGAATTATGCGTTTTTAAAAATATCAAATATTTACTGAAAATTTCGGCAGAGTCTCCTTTGTAAATACTGGCCCCCAAACGGGATACAACATAAATAGTATACGAAATCAATAAAAGGCATCCCCAAGCAGGAGCTAGCTCTTCGTCAATCGACGGTCACAACCACACAAGAAATATAATATACAACGCCAAGGGCAAGGATCAAAACTCAAAAGGAAACTCAAAACAACAAGAAAATCCATAGAAATACCACGCGCGACTCTAAGGTTGAAAGAATAAACATTACTGGTCTTTATCTCCGAAATAAATACATGTTTGGTTGATGGAACTTCTAGATTCAATAGAATAATAATATACAAGGTATAATGACGGGTACGATACAAATAAACCCACCTACTAGCAAGTCACCCGAAAAGAAGCAGTGCCAGCAAAGCCGTAATGAAACCTGTATGGCAAAACCTGCAAGAACTGTGGCACAACGGGGATGAGTTGCCAACTCGTGAATAGAATACATCTACGAACAGGAATCGCATGTATGACGCAATCGTAGGTCATACGATCATAATATAACCTCAAATATATAACCAGCAGCCTATAACAATGGCTAGGGTAAATGTCTAACCCAAGTGTAATCCCATATGCCCGTGTCAGTGCCTCATGTAGCAATGTATCATATGGATGATGTATGAATGCATGAAACAGAATGCATTGAAGAAAACTGCTTTCATAAATTAGTGAGATTTCTGTATTTTTAAAATGAGGTATCATAAATGAAATCAGCATAAACAGTGCCTAGTATCGACACAAAACAAGTATCCAAATATCTCGATATCTCTGTGTTGTGTTCAGTTGAAAATATTGCACTTTGGTATAAGTATTTTCCTTACATTTCTTAAATAATAAAAGGTGTTTATTATAAATATTAAACATATTTGGATTTATCTGCAAAATACTATTTTCCATATGTTTATATATTATAATTAATATTATGAAAGAAAATATAGGCATTTTATATTTATATAATATTTTGGTAATTGAAAATATGCATATCATATCAAATATTCTAATCACAATTCTTAAAAGATATAATATCATACAAATGGTTAGAATATTATTTCAAAATATATGCATAATATTTTAGTAATTAAAAGATGCATAGCATATCAAATATTCTTAATCATGTTTCTTAAAGATTTATTACCATATAAAGTGCATAGCATATTAAATATTCTTAATCAAGTTTCTTAAAGATTTATTACCATATATAGTGATTAAGACACTCTCTCTAATTTAATAAATAAACTAATATTATTCATAGAGATTTTGTGCAAGATTTAGCTCAGGTCAAGAGATCAAGATGTTCAAGATGTCAGGATCAAAAATCTGCCAAAATCAATACTGACAGGGACTCAGAATCCAGGCATGGAAAGTCACCATATTAGGAAGTCACCATATATGGTAACTAGTTTTTCTTCTTTGAGGGCTATATAAAGGACCAAGGGCTAAAGTTAGAAGGCATCAAACCGAAGAGATTACGAAGTCCAAGACGGCTCACGCATCCAGGCTGATCATCAACTGTTCATCTACCTCCTTCGGAAGAGTTCGAGAGGCAAACCAAGTTTTTGTAATCATTTTCTAAGGAATAAAGTGTAGATTGTTCAAGTTGATTAATAAAGGTAGTTGTTTTATTTAATTCTTTTGCATTTTACATTATGTTTTCCCTCTCTGTCTTTTCATCTTCTTTTCCTAACATGCGCGAGTAATTCTTCGCTTGTTAGGGTTCATAGGATTATGGTAGATTAATGGATGATGAAGATCCTTAAACTCTTTTTACGTCCTATAAAGTTTTTAAACTTTACTAAAAGAATCATTAACATCCTAATCGGGCACGCTACCAATTTATTGTTAGTCTCGACCGCGATTAGAGATTAGATTAATGATTGTTTCGGTAAAGGCTAGATATGAACGGAGTTCCATGTCGAGATAGGGGTTAAGAGTGGGAACCCTTTTCCCTCCAGAAACCCTAATCTACATGCATCTCTATCGTTCTAGTTTTAAATCTATTAAAGGATAAAAAATAGTAATCTTTAATTAACTATCCATAACTACTAAATCCTAATGAACCCTACAAGCCCCCTTTTAATATTGAACTTACATCCATAATTAATCTAGATCTATATTTTGCATCCGTGTTTAACGTAGATCTAGAACCTACAACCATTCTTATTTTTTCCTCCTTTCTTTCTCAACACGCCTAAACTAAGAATAAAATATTCCACGTTTCCCTGCGGACGACCCGTACTCATCTCGGCTAGCTACAAGCGACACCGTTATTGATCGCGGTTAACTATAAAAACACACTTTTTCACATCAATCAAATGGCGCCATTGCCGGGATACGTGCGTAATTTTTTATTCATATTATTTGTGTTGAATTCTTAGACGATTCATATCATTATTAAAACAAAACCGCAAATTGCATATTTAACGATTTGTGTGTGAATTTTGAGAGGGAATCTGGAGTCACGGACTTGAGGAAACAGGAGATCTAGGGTTCCGAACTTCTCTGGTATCTCTCGTAACTCCTCTCTCCTCTCAAATCCAATAAAATCTATTTTCTGCAGGATTCTTTGCAAAATAGCGCCGCTCGAAAATCTTTTTGCAAAAGTTTTGTGATTGGTTTTGTTTTGCATATTTTAATACGGACTTTAAGGGGCAAAGACCAAATCAAGATCAGGTGGGGATTTCATCACCCTTCCTAAGCCCCACAAATCACAAACTGAGCATCTAGATCAACCCTTCATTAATTTAAAAAATATCTAGACCAGACTCTAAGGACTGTCGCGCTCAATAAGAACAGAGGAAGGTCGTGGGTAATCTATTGCTTATCCGCATTACTTTTGTAGTGTCCAGGCAAGTGTGACTAAGGCTAGTGGTTTTTAATTAGGCCCACTACTGTGGTTCCTTCCCATTTACCTGGCACTTATTTGTCTACAAGGGTAGTACGGAGGCGGTAGAGGATTGATCCTGCGGCTTGTGCTTTGGAAGTCTAGGAGCGGTCTAGAGACTGGACCTAGGTGACCTTAGTTCTAGGGTTGCTTGTGCATTTTAGAGTGATTTGTCTTGAGTCCCACTTTTTTCAAAATAAGTTAATTTTAAATCACACACACGCTGCCACTTGCACTAAACCCGCTTAGTGCATGCTCGGCTGGACACGGGATCCTAGTGCCCGTCTTGTCCGCGTTCCTGCTATCGACTCCGAGGTCGGTGCTTCTTCATCTTCTTTTCCCCCACCACACACCACGACCGAGATGGACGGCACTCCATCAAATTATAACACCACGCTGCCACCGCCCGTAGGTGCACAGAATCCACCGCGCATCTCTCTCCAAGAGAGATGCTATCCTATCTGTAGTCCCCTTCCTACTTGTCTATCTCTTCCACCAACTAACGGGGATAATTTCGAAATTAAATCCCACTACATCAATCTGCTGCCCAAATTTCATGGGCTTGAATCGGAAGACACATACGTTTTCATCACCAAATTCGAAAACGTATGCGCAATGATGGGTACTTCACAATTGACTTTAGATGCTATGCGCTTACGTTTTCTCCCATTCACACTGTGCGACTTGGCAGAAAAATGGCTTTAGACTACTGCCTCACACTCTATCACTAATTGGGATGAATTCGTCATAGCATTTCTTAAGAAGTTTTACCCAAACCATAAGACTGCCCGTGTTAGAAGCGAGATCAACCAGTTCACCCAGCTTCCTAATGAACCATTTTGGAAGTGCTTTGAACGTTTCAAAGATCTTCTTGTCCAATTCCCCCATCACGGAATACAAAGATGGGATTTATGTCGGATTATATATGAGGGCATTAATCCAGCGACAAAGCAGATGCTTGAAACAATATGTCAATGCAATTTCATGTCTAAAGATGACGGTGAAGCTTGGAAGTATCTGGAAGACCTCGCTGAACACACTTTGCAGTGGGAAAGCCTAAGACCACCTTCATCTAGGGGAGGTGTTCACCAGCTCGATGTGTCTATCGCAGTAAAAGCCGAAATGGCAGCGATACAGAAGAAACCCGACGCTATTGAGAACAAATTCTCATCATTCTCCCTAAATCAGGTCACGCTTCCTAAGACCGTCTGTGGTTGCTGTTCGGATCCTTCACACTTAACGGAAGAATGTCCTATGAATGCACCATTTCAAGGTCACGAGCAAACTAATGCTGCTTTTCAACAGCGACCTAGAAACGATCCTTATTCTTCCACATACAATCAAGGATGGAGGAATCTGTAGGGTCCCTAAGCACCCTAGTGAGGTCTCACAAGGCATCGAACATGCCAATTTCAAAAATTCTAGGTGCCGAGAGACCCGACTACGGATCGTTTGCTAGAAAACTAGGCGAAAAGCTAACTAGTAAACACTTAACTATGAGTTTAACGGAAATACAACCTTTGTAGATCCGGTGCTCCACCTCCATAGCTCCGCAATGAAGTCCTCTCCGCTGTCCATAAAGAATCCGGGCTCTAGCGTCGACTTCATCGGAGAATAAGCGAGCTAGGTCGTCGATGTCCACGCCGAAGATGATCTACGTCGAGGCATCGCTAGATCAAGCTCCACCTTCACCAAGCCTTGAAAACTTGTGAAGGAAACACACTCTACTACTTGGCAAGAGGTAGAGGATGAAGAAATAGGAAGTGGGTAAACTTTAGAATTGGATTTCTCACTCTAATTCTCACTTTGCCATTAAAGCTTGTGAAGCTTTTTCTTGAAGTGAAGAAGAAGAAGAAGATGAAGAATATGATAAGTGTTAATTAAAATTAGAAAAGAAAATCAAACCTTATCATATTCAAATCATGGTTTAGTGTAGAGAATGAATCATGGTTAAATGGAATGGTTAGGTTTAAGGATGAGACAAAAATGGTGACTTGGTGAAAGTATTCATGAAGCTTCATGAAAGAAGAAAGAAAGCCACCATTTTATCATTTCCTTTTCTTTTTCCAAAAGAATAAATAAATGAATAAAATGAATAAGGAAAAAGTAAACCCTAACCATTTCATTAACCAAGGTTTAATTCTTTACACTTAACCAAAAGGCATGCATCATCAAACATGATACAAGCAAGTGCACAAAATCATATCGCATATGCAATGCGCACATCCGAGTGAGAAAATCCATCTTAAGTAAACCGATACTAGTTAATGCAAACTAATATATCAAATATATAATTACGCAATAAATCATTAAATCAACACTTGATTTAACGATCCGGTCATATCGCATATAACCGACTAGTATCCAATGTATCAGCTTATCGAATCAACCCTTGATTCGATAACTAGGTCATATCGCATACAACCAATCGATACATTCATCGCGAGAATGGAATACGGTATCACATACACGCATTATTCTCGGTCCCGCACATATCTCATATGTGCTCCTATTTCGTTTCGCTTGAGCCAGGAAACCTCTGTGTAGGACTCTAAAGACTCGTCAATACGCCGGCAGCAGGTGATGATCATATCAAACACCCACAAGCCGCAAGCGGTCTGCTAAACGTAACGGCCACCCGGGTATTGAGCGATCTGAAGATCGACGAGCAAGCCCGCTCACACTCCAGTGAATCCGACCAGTAACACTACCGTACAGTCCGGTCTGATCGTCTGATATGTCGCATATCTTGCCTAGGGGTGGTAAACGTCAGACCCCAATAGCTCAATAAGTCGTGTCGATATGAGGTCTATAACGATTCGAGAAACTACTGGTAACACTTACCAGTAAATCTCAGCAACCCTGGCCAGGGATTTCCTGTTATAGCCAATCGAACACAGCGCAACATCAACTCCCTATACCGGGAGAGACGAATCCCCTCCTATCGCTCATTGCCTCCATGTGACTCGGGACTGTACCCAAAAACCACCGTTTTGCACGCCCTCTTGGACGTGGTAAGATGGAAATCAAAGCACAGTGGGAACCACACAAGACTCTATGACGATCTCGGGTCAACAGACTACTCTGTACCAGTGTCACCAGAGAACTGCCATCTGACGTGAGGTATAATACCATCTAGGAGTTCTCGGCGAGTCCGTCCAGTGTACCCAGTCTCTACTGAGTACCCGTATATCATCTCTAATGTCAAACACCGATGGATATGGGATCATCCATCGCCCATATGTATGGGTCGAGAAGGTATACGCTAGTCTACTCTGGTATATCGATGCCCCGTCTCGATACACCCACGACTAGGGACTTTGAAGGATGTACTTATGGACTACCATGTCCCCACTAGTATGATCCGCATCATAGTCCAGGTAGTCAAGTACAGATCCTAAGGGCTTTACCAACATGTAACAGAGAGACAATCAGCATACATGTTAAGGTAAAGGGTAACCAGATAGCATACTATCATGTCGAGCAAGAAAGTCCTCCCTATATATGTCCCAGCATCCACTACAATATACATCCAATGTACAGTAATGGCCTCTAGGGCATACATATAACTAACAATCTCCCACTTGCACTAGGGCCATCTGTAGCAGTGGTTGTAGTATCTCATACTCAACCATCCCATAGAAGTCTCTCTCTGGGAACAGGCCTTTGTGAGTGGATCCGCTGTGTTGTCCTCTGAGTCTACTCTCCTAACCTCGATCTCCCTGGAGATCAACCATCTCCATGATCAAGTGATACTGCCTTAGAATATGTCTGGATCACTGATGGGACGGACGTTCCTTGGCATAAGCCACAACTCCATTGTCACACAATGGGAGGAACTAAGTTCATCTCATGAACCAATATACACCCAGACAGCCACTTTGGTAGCATCTTAAGTAGCGATGTATCCAGCCTTTATCGTCTAGTATGCCACGGTATCTAGCTTGGAACTCTTCCAACATACCGTCCCTTTACTGAGGGTAAAGACAATGCCTGCGACTGACATTCAGTCGTCTTTATCACACTGGAACCCTTCCAGCGATTCTCCCCAGGATCGATTGATACCATCTCATTACAACTAGTGAGTATCCTAACATCCATTTAGATCTATCTCATAGATCCAAAACCCAGGATTTAGTAGGTATCACTTTTGATCCTATATGGAGAATCTTTGTGATAATCGGAGATTGATCGAGCGTAGCATAGGAAACTACTTCCCTATCAAGAGTATGTCATCCACGTACTCTACGAGGATCGTCACCATACTCCCTACTACCCTTTTGTATATACAAGGTTCATCTACCATTTTGATGATGTCAAACTCTTTGTATACTTCATCAAAACAGATGTTCCAACTCCGCGATGCCTGCTTTATCCTATAAAGCATCTTGCACACGTTTCCGCTGCTCCCACTGTCTACGAAGCCCTCTGGCTGTGTACTTATAGACACTCTCTTCTAAACATCATTTAGAAAAGCTGTCATGACACCCAACCACCAGATATCGTAGTCATGGTATGTAGCCGTGGCAAGTAGGATCTGGATGGACTTAAGCATAGCTACTTAGAAAAGGTTTCATCATCATCCATACCTGGTTAATGATGTAGACCTTTAACAAGTCTAGCTTTGAAAGTCTCAACTCTTCCATGTACACCAAGTAATCTTCTCAAGATATACTTGCTCCTGATGGGGATTTAACCCTTCAGATATAGCAGCTAAAGTCCATACTTTGCTGGTGTATAAGGATTCCATCTCAGATCACTAAGCATCCAGCCATTCTTACAGAGTCACACTCCTGATGGCCAGCTCGAAACTAGTTGGGTCATCATCTTATGATGCAATCCTCGCTCCCACTATCATAGAGAAACCAAAGTATCTCTCAGGTGGGTGAGGAACCCTACTAGATCGGCGGAGAGGCTGAGGTTCGTTGGTATCTACTGAATCCCTTGGTTCTATCAAATCATTTGCTGTAGTTCGTATAGCTGGAACTTTTCCAGTTCTACATAACAGACCTTGCCTCGAGCTTGTCCGGATTTTGCTTTTAGACATAGGCCAGACAACCCCAAATCTTAACCAACTTAAGATATGGGCTCTTCCCTTTCCATATCACATATGAAGCGGTAGGCAACTGATTTGATTGGAACCCTATTCAATAGGTATGCAGCTTCTCAAGTGCATAACACCCAAAAAGGAAATAGGTAGCTCAGTATTACTCATCATAGAGCACACCTTATCACATAGGGTGTAATTGCTCCACCCCGATATACCATCGTGCTATGGTGTATGCGGAGGAGTAATGCTGAGAGAGAATCTCATTCTCCTTTAGAAAAGTCCAGGATTTCCGTGCTCAAGTATTCTCCTCCTTGATCTCATCATAGGATATAATACTTATACCCGTATTCTGGTTCTCTACTTCTCGCTTATATTCTGTGAATATCTCAAAAGGTTCGGACTTGTGTTTCAACAGGAACATAGGTCTGAATCTAAAGAGATCATCAGAGAACGTAATGAAGTATAAAGAACCAGTCTTGGCATGTGTAGACAGGGGACCTACATACATCAACATGTATCATCCCAAGAGTTTACTAACTCTTTCTCTGTTACCAGTAAACGGAGCTATGGTCATCTTATCTTTGTGACATGACTGGCGAGTTTCACAAGATGTAAATTCAAACTGATTTAAATATGCATCTATATGTAACTCTAGCTAGTCGGGTCACATTGATATGACCTAGTCTACAATGCCTCAAGAAGAATTCGTTCATTTCTGAACTCTTCCTCTTGTGTGTGTTCCATATACTAAGAACTGTAGTTTGATTTAGAACATCAACGCTTTTAGATAACGTGCTTGATACGATCAACTTTTTATATAGGAAATGTTCAAAACATTATCCAACAATACAGAATTTTATCATTTCTTTACTAATAAAGAGACTGATATGATTTTGTATATCAGGTTCGGTATCTAATAACATTCGTTCAGAATCAATGTATTGGTAATACAGGGTGACAGTGACCAACAGACTTGGCTGCAACACTTGCCCCATTTTCTGCCTCATGAAACTTATCACCCGTTCTCAGTTCTCTACCTTTCTGCAGCCCTATGTAACAGATTACATATCTGGGATCCTGATCTGGTATCACATACCCAGGACGTAAAGGATACTGAGAAACAGTTCTCTGTAATGAACACACCCGAAGATGATGCATCAGCATGCACTCTCTTCGTTTTGGGCGGCACGGGAATTCTGGTAATCCCCAATTTGTCTTATAACAATTATAAGTTGGAGCGGGACCAACGTTCCCCAGCTCAGTATAACAAGCGGGTTCGGTCAATATTCCGTATTATTATCTTGATTAAGGCGTGATATGGTCGCTACCTGGAGAGAGAGAGAAGAAAACACTCAGCGTGCGCTCTTTCAAGAATAGATTGGTTATTATTTTATCTAATCAGGATGGCTCCCACTGCTTTTTATCAAATCTTCCTTCAAACCCTAAAAGGAAAGACTAGCCGGGATTAATTACACACTACAAGTTCGCCAATCTTTCAGCCAGGCCAGTGTCGGTACTTTGAGGGAGGTCCCCCGTGCTTTCGCACGAACCTAATTAATGTAAACCTCGTTTTCCCAGAGGCGTAACCTCGTTAACACCTTTCTAGACACCTACTTGATCGGCTAATTGTAATGAAAAAAACTCTCCCAGGAGTAACTCTTACTCGCAGCGGGTATCGGGATCCAACTATCTCATAGAAGGTATGCAATCTCATTGCAAATTTCAACACTTGAAATTCCCGATAATATTTTGCCCCTAGCTCGCTATGACCTTGACGGAGGCCAAACAACCCATAGTCCGCTAGTCAAGTTCAACCCGTCATTTCCTGATTGAATTAAACCCACCCGCACGACCCTTGACGGAGGCCAAACAACGCCGTACGAATACCCTAATCCAATCGCATCATATGCTAGCAGATAAGCACTAGTTAGCTACCGTACACTACGCCTTGACGGAGGCCAAACAACCGCAGCACGAATACTAACTAGTACGTATCTGAAATGACGGAGGGCTACGACAGGTTTTTCTGAAAACCTATTGCGTAATGAACTTGATATCGTTGTAGGATCGAATGATTTTAAAATGGAGTGCTTTTGAGGCTTTTCTAGTTTTGCTAAAGGAGTCACTCCCGGTGAAGGGATCGTCGGTCCTTTCCTCGTCGAATGAGGTGCGGGATATATCATATATATCTCTGTGCAAAGCAAAAACACTTAAAAGCAATCAAAAGACAAACCGAGTGTGTAGCATCTGCCAGTTATTGCTAAAGGAGTCACTCCCGGTGAAGGGATCTCGGTCCTTTCCTCATCGAATAAGGTGCAGGATGTAAGTCCATATTGCGACCCCCGGTTCTTACGGGGAGGCGGAAACGGTATAAAAACGAATTTTTATCGCAAGAGGCAACATGGACTAAACTATGGTCGGGATCGTTGTCTAAACTAAAACTAGCAAACTATGCTAAAGAGAGTTAGCTACTCGGATGAAGATGGTTATACCTAAACTTGAACTCCTTCTCTTCAAGCTCCGATGGTGGTTCGATGGCTCCTTCTCGTTGTCTCCGTACGCCGAAGATAGATCCACTTGAAAGCTCCAACCTTTAGCTCCTTCTTCGTTCTTTGAAGAAACTAGTTCACTTGGTTTGCTAAACCTAGTGAACTAGAATGAGTAGAGATGATTTAGAATGGGATTTTATCTATGGTTCTTGATTCTCAACTCATGAGACAAGAGAACCATAGATCAAGAGAGGGAGCAAGAGGTTGAGGGTGAGAGCAAGAGGAGAGCTCAAGAACAAGAGAGAGAATGAGCAAGAAAGAATGAGGCTCTCTTTTCTCTCTCACCCTCTCATAATCCAAAGCAATGATAACTCATCATATCAACAAAAGTCTTATGTGATGGTTGAAGTAACCATAACCTTATCATGTCATGCACTCATTTTACTCAAATGAACAAGCAAGAAAAAGTCTTTGGCATGAAATGATAACCATGGTCATCATGATGGTCAACTAGTCAAGCCTAGTCAACCGGTCAACAAGTCAACAAAAGTCAACAGGTCACCAAAGTCAACAAGTCAACAAAAGTCAACAAGTCAACAACCATATCACCATAATACTTAATTAATATAATAGTTAATCACATATCATATTCTCATTAGGGTTGAGCAAAAAGTCAAAAAGTCAACGGTCAACTGTCAACAACCCTAATGAGAATCCGCTGTCTGTGCCTCCCTGTCAACTGTGCATACACACCCGCATCCGCGTTCCGAGGAACACGAATGCAAACTGGATAAATCCAATCCCATAAGGTACACTAGGATCTGGCTTAAACCAAAGCCCGCTAGTGTAAACTGTCCGGACACTGTACGTGCACAAGTGCACGGATGTGACCGAACCCTGTCGCAAAACCATGCGACCTGTCGCAATACCATGCGACCTCTACTCTTTTGCCTAAAGGCGAAAAGCTTTCTGTGTGGGACTCTAAAGACTCGACACTACGCTGGCAGTGGGTTTAACCACAGACCGCAAGCGGCACTAGCTGTGCGTAACGGTCCCCAGGTAATGCCGACAAGAAGACCGACGAGGCGAAACCCATCTGAACTCCTACTGAGCCTGAGCGTGACATTCTCCGTACAGTCCGGTCTGTTCGTCTGATACATCGCATGGCGGGCCTAGGGGGCGGTAAACGTCAGTCCCCCAATAGCGGTACAAGTCGTGCCGGAGTGAAGCCCAATACACCCTGAGATAACACTGGAAACCTACCAGTATATCTCGTTTGCCCTGGCCAGGGACTACTCGTGTAATGGCTCTCCTAGACACAGCGCGATGTCAACCCCCAATACCGGGAGAGACGAATCCTGTCTAACCGTCACTGCCTCCAAGTGCTTCGGGACTGCACCCAACCACCACCTGTTTGCACGACTCCTTTGAGCCGTGGTAGGGTAGTGACCAAAGTACAGTGGGAACACACCCGAGGCGAAGTGACAGTGTCAAGTCAGCAGACTAAGCTGTACTCATGTCACCTGGGAACTGATAACTGACGATAGGTATAATACCAACTAGTCAGTTCCCTACGAGTCCTGTCCAGTGTACCCGTAACCTAACGAGCACCCGCATACTATCTCAAGTACGACGTACTGACGGCTGTGGGACAGACCGTCTCCCACACTGGGATAAGAAGCGCATGCGCTGGTCTACTCCGGAGTATCGATGCCCTGTCTCGATAGTCCTGCGACCAGGGACCTGAATAAGGATGTGCTTATAGATTACCCAGCCCCCACTAGTGTGACTGCCATCACAACGCTGGTAATCAAGCAAAGATCCTAAGGGCTCCACTAATGCGTATAAGTGATATACTGAAATAAACACAAGTACACATTGAAGTAGAAACAAACCAAGTAGCATACTACTATTTTGAGCAAGATTGTATATACAAGGTGAATATCCCAAGCATCCATTAAGTAATATACAAACTAGTATGATACAGTAATGGCCTCTAGGGCATATACACTAACAATCTCCCACTTGCACTAAGGCCATGTACTGGCGTATCGAAGACCTATCATCTCGATCAGCCGCTCGAACTGAGTCTGGGGCAAGGCCTTGGTGAATGGATCTGCAGTGTTGTCTTCTGAAGCGACTCTCCGAACCTCGATCTCCTGGCGATCTACGATCTCCCTGATCAGGTGATACCGCCTTAAGATGTGCCTGGATTTCTGATGGGACCTGGGTTCCTTCGCTAAAGCTATAGCCCCGTTGTTGTCGCAATACAGAGGTATTGGATCAACAATGGACGGAACCACCTGAAGTTCTTTCAAGAACTTCCTCATCCAGACAGCTTCTTTTGCGGCATCAGATGCAGCGATGTATTCCGCTTCCATCGTCGAGTCTGCAACGGTTTCCTGTTTGGAACTCTTCCAACACACCGCCCCTCCATTGAGGGTAAAGACAAAACCCGACATGGACTTGGAATCATCCTTGTCACTCTGGAAGCTGGAGTCAGCAAAGGCCTCGATCTGGAGGTCTTTTCCGCCATACACCAAGAACATCTCCTTAGTCCTTCTCAGGTACTTGAGAATGTTCTTTACCGCTATCCAGTGTTTCTCCCCTGGGTTAGACTGATACCGGCTTACCACACTCAGTGCATAAGCTACATCCGGTCTGGTACACAACATCGCATACATTATAGAGCCTACCGCAGAAGCGTAGGGTATAATAGACATGCGATCCCTCTCCAAATCAGTCTTGGGAGACATCTCTTTAGAGAGGGTGATCCCGTGACAAGCCGTTAGGTTACCGCGCTTGGAATCTTCCATACTGAACCTCTTCAGTATGGTGTCGATGTACCTGGACTGTGAAAGTCCTAATATCCTCTTGGATCTGTCACGGTAGATCCGGATACCCAGAATGTATGAGGCATCACCCAGGTCTTTCATGGAGAACCTGTGTGACAAGAACCCCTTGACAGATTGTAGCATAGGAATGCCATTTCCTATTAAGAGAATGTCATCCACGTATAAAACGAGGAATACTACAGTTCTCGCTACAAATCTACTATAGATGCATGGTTCATCTGGATTTTTGATAAAGCCAAATTCTTTGACCGTCTCATCAAAGCAGATGTTCCAACTCCGCGATGCCTGCTTTAGTCCATAGATGGACTTAAGCAACTTGCACACCTTTCCGCTGCTCCCACTCTGAATGAAACCCTCTGGCTGGTCCATATAGACACACTCCTCTAAATTTCCATTTAGAAAAGCTGTCTTTACGTCCATTTGCCAGATCTCATAATCGTGGAAGGCAGCAATGGCAAGAAGGATCCGAATGGATTTCAGCATGGCTACTGGAGAAAAGGTTTCGTCGTAGTCCAAGCCAGGTCTTTGACGAAAACCCTTTGCTACCAGCCTAGCTTTATAGGTCTCAACCTGTCCATCTACACCAATCTTCCTTTTGAAGATCCACTTGCATCCTACGGGTTTTACCCCGTCTGGAGCAATGTCCAACGTCCATACCTTGTTGGTGTACATGGACTCCATTTCGGTCCGCATTGCATCCAGCCATTTCACTGAGTCAATGCTCTGAACGGCCTGCTGGAAGCTAGTAGGCTCATCATAATCTATGATGCAATCCTCTCTATCCCCGTCTATGAGAAAACCGCAGTATCTCTCGGGCGGATGAGACTGCCTACTACTCCTGCGGAGCGGCGTAGGAATGTCCTGTTCTGTTGAACCCTCTGGTTCCACTAACCTTTCAGTAATAGTCTGTGGTTCTGGAATTTCTTCTAGTTCTACTGCGCTCCCACTAATTTCCTTTTCCAAGAACTGGTGTTCTAGAAAGTGGGCATTACGAGAAACAAGGACTTTTTGTTCCTCTGCGTAGTAGAAAAGATACCCCCTGGTGTTCTTTGGGTATCCCACAAACTTGCACAGTACTGAGCGTGCCTCAAGTTTGTCCGCATGCTGCTTTTTGACAAAAGCTGGACATCCCCAGATCTTCAGATATTGAAGATAGGGTTTCTTCCCACTCCATATTTCATATGGGGTGGTAGGCACAGTCTTAGTCGGAACTCGGTTCAAAAGGTATGCTGCTGATTCTAGCGCATATCCCCAGAATGATCGCGGCAACTCAGCGTTACTCATCATGGACCGCACCATATCCAATAGGGTGCGGTTCCGTCTCTCCGATACACCGTTATGTTGCGGGGTGTATGGAGGAGTAAGCTGAGAGAGAATTCCGTTCTCTTTTAAATAGTCCAGGAATTCGGCACTTAAGTATTCTCCACCTCGATCCGATCTTAGAATCTTAATACTTTTGCCGGTCTGTTTCTCTACTTCATTCTTATACTCTTGGAATTTTCCAAAGGCCTCGGACTTATGTTTCATTAAGAAGACATAACCGTACCTTGAGAAGTCATCCGTAAAAGTAATGAAGTAAGAATGTCCGCTTCGGGCATGTGTAGACATTGGACCGCACACGTCACTGTGTACGAGTCCCAAGAGCTCGCTCGCTCTTACTCCATGTCCAGTAAACGGAGTCTTTGTCATCTTTCCCTTGAGACAGGATTGACAAGTGGCATACGACTGATATTCGAACGTATTCAAATACCCTTCTGTATGTAACTTCGTCAACCTTCTCTCATTGATGTGACCCAATCTACAATGCCATAAGAAAGTCTGATTTATTTCTGGAGACTTTCTTTTGTGTGTATTCTGGACATTAAAAATCTGTGGTTGGTTTAACACGTATATACCATTACTCAGAGTACCTGACCCAATCAATACTTGATTAAGGTGAATGTTTACAACATTACTTACAAACGCAAATTCATAACCTTCTTTAGAAACTAAAGATACAGAAATGATATTACAAGTTGCGTTGGGTACAAAAAAGCAATTACGCAAAACCAAAACATGTCCATCTGACATTCCCAGGTGATAGTCCCCCACGGCTTTAGCATCCATGCTAGCTCCGTTTGCAACTCTGAGGGTCATGTCACCTGCTTTCAAAACACTACGGTTTCTCAACGCCTGCAAAGAATTACAGATATGAGATCCTGATCCGGTATCCAATACCCAGGAAGTAGAGTTTATTGAAAGACAGTTTTCAATAACATACACACCTGAAGCTGAAGCTGCAACCTGCTTCAATTCCTCTGTTCTGGCCTTCCAGGCCCTGCAATCATTCTTCCAGTGTCCTTTCTTATGACAATAGAAGCATTCTTCCTTATCCACAAGCTTCCCCGCTATCTTTGTTGCTTTGCCTTTTCCCTTCGTATCCACTTTACCAACACCGCCCCTTGGTTTGGCGGGGGCCTTCTTCTTCTTTCCCTTGGCTTTCGCCTTGGACCTAGAAGAAGATGATCCTCCTACAAACAAAGTGGATGTTTCCCTACCTTTCTGTAGGGTGCCCTCTGCGCTCCTCAGCATGTTGAGGAGCTCTGATAGTTCAACCTCTTTTTCTTGTAGGTTGAAGTTCAGTATAAACTGGGCGTAAGTGGAAGGAAGGGACTGGAGAACTATATCCGTATATAGCTCACTCTCCAATGTGATCCCTAGGTCAGCGAGCTCCTCAATGAAGCCGATCATCTTTAGCACATGCTCGGCTACTGATGATCCGACGGCCATTCTTGTCGAAAATAACTTTTTCGACGCTTCGTATCTTGCGATACGTGATTGCTCTCCATACAGTTCTTTTGTATGGAGCAATATGGACTCCATGTCCATATTCTCATGCCTCCTCTGATGTTCGTTGTCCATCGAGGCAAGCAGGAGGCACTTGGCCTTCGCGCTATCAATCTCCCAAGTCTTGCGGATTTCCTTATCCGCGACGCTGGAAGTTGGACCAGGGACAGGGGGAGCTTTGGTGGTAAGAAGATACCCCAGCTTGTCATAAGTGATTGCTATCTTGACATTCCTGAGCCAATCTTTGTAGTTTGGCCCTGTCAGTTTGTTTTTATCTAGGAGTAACTTAAGTCCAGTCATGTTGATTGGTCGCTGCAATTAGGAGAGAGAAGAAGAAACACTCAGCATGATGCTCTTGCAAGTTTAGAGTGGTTTTTAGTTTGTCTAAACAGGATGGCTCCCACTGTTTCTCGAATCCCTCCTCAAACCATAATGGAAGAATTAGCCGGGATCAATCCCACCGCACAATACTTGCTTAACCGTTCAGCCAGGCCGGTGTCGGTACTTCGAGGGAGGTTTTCCAACGCTTTCGCGAAGTTCCTTAATTAGAGAACCTCTTTTCCCTGGGGGCGTAGCCCCGCTAACACCTTTCTAGGCACCTACTAGGTTTATAGCATTGATCGTTAAGTGAGAAATTTCCCGAGGAGTAGCATATACTCACAGTAGGATCGGGATCCAAATATCATCACGTGACGAAACTGAAGGAATCCTACCAGAATCATCACACTCCAAATGGTATGCAAATCTAGCAAGTTTCAGTACTTATGAAACTCCCGATGTGGATTTTTGCCCCATGCTCTTATGACCTTGGCGTGAGGTCAAAATGTCATAAGTCACATATCAAGTTCGTCCCATCATTATCCAGGTTAATTTGAATCCACCCGTACATACCCTTGACGTAGGCCAAAATGGCAGTACGACTGTCTCAAACCAACGCATTCTATCTATGCAACAGATAAATATCCGGCAGCTACCAATCACTATGCCTTGGCGTGAGGTCAAAATACATAGCTTGAATACTACCGAATATTTAACTGAAATGATGGAGGGCTACGGATGGTTTTGGCAAAACCGTGAACGTAGTGAACTTGATTTGGTCGATGGAACGAGATAGCTTTTAAATGGAGTGGCTCAAACTCCGTATTTTAAAAGTTTGTTTTGAAAAGAACCGAGTGGTTTTTCGAAAGTGTTCCAACGACTTTAACTTGGTTTATTATCTTGCATTAGTTCTTTTAATGCGTGATATTCTTGCATTAGTTCTTTTAATGCGTCCCATCATTTAACCCTACCATTGCAGAAAACAACCAAAATATGACGTACGCTTATGCCATTCGCATTCGCCACTGGGCCCCGTCATTACCCGTTAGGTTACTTAACTAACGACAGAGCGGGGGCTGGGCTAGCGCGTCTGTAAAACATAAGCAACGCCTAAATAATAAGCAATGATAGACATTACAGATCACAGATGAATGCATTGGATATACTAGCAATCCGCAATCCTTTCGAGCCTGAAACGAAAAGCGGATAACACGGTCGCGGTGAATAGCCAAATACCCCACCCAAGACCCCTACGGGTGCGGCAAACTACCCGCCAAGTACTCGGTAGTTTGTGCACCCCTCCATGGGTCTATCCTAGGAGCAAAAACAGTAAAAAGAATTATACAATGACGGCTACAACCCCGACCCGGTTGTGCGGCCAAACAAATAATATTATTACATCAATTTACATTTACAATGAATGAAAGAAAAACAAAAGCTCATCTCACATCCACCCCGGCTATTCACCCGCGACAGTCCAACACATTCATATACACATTCCAGCACATTACAGATCATGTATAACCCCGACTAATCGACTTATAGCGATTAGCCGACGTTCAATACATGCAAGCATCACAGATATAACCATCATAGTCAAAGTGCAGTGAAGTTCGGAAAAAATACGGAATTATAGGACCCCAAAAGGAAATTTCTTTTCTGGAAAATCTGGGCACATATAATATATTTTAAAAATCCCAAAACCAACACACAAACACACTGCACGAAAAACGATGCAGAGAAGACACCAAGTCGCGGCGGTTCCGCGGCGTCTAAGAAGGATCACGCGGCGGAAGCGCGGCACTTTAGGCGAATCACTGTATCGTTTTTCTTGGGTGTTCACACAAAACCCTGAGCCGAATTTAGGAGTATAAAGTTTTTCATTTTGAGCAGAAAAAATTTCAACAGAAACTCAGTTTTTGTGATTATCCGGTTTTGTGATTTTTTTCGGTTCCGAACTTCGTTACACTTCACTACCAAGCTAGTTTAAGTTTAGTTAGGCTCTGATACCACTGTAAGTCCATATTGCGACCCCCGGTTCTTACGGGGAGGCGGAAACGGTATAAAAACGAATTTTTATCGCAAGAGGCAACATGGACTAAACTATGGTCGGGATCGTTGTCTAAACTAAAACTAGCAAACTATGCTAAAGAGAGTTAGCTACTCGGATGAAGATGGTTATACCTAAACTTGAACTCCTTCTCTTCAAGCTCCGATGGTGGTTCGATGGCTCCTTCTCGTTGTCTCCGTACGCCGAAGATAGATCCACTTGAAAGCTCCAACCTTTAGCTCCTTCTTCGTTCTTTGAAGAAACTAGTTCACTTGGTTTGCTAAACCTAGTGAACTAGAATGAGTAGAGATGATTTAGAATGGGATTTTATCTATGGTTCTTGATTCTCAACTCATGAGACAAGAGAACCATAGATCAAGAGAGGGAGCAAGAGGTTGAGGGTGAGAGCAAGAGGAGAGCTCAAGAACAAGAGAGAGAATGAGCAAGAAAGAATGAGGCTCTCTTTTCTCTCTCACCCTCTCATAATCCAAAGCAATGATAACTCATCATATCAACAAAAGTCTTATGTGATGGTTGAAGTAACCATAACCTTATCATGTCATGCACTCATTTTACTCAAATGAACAAGCAAGAAAAAGTCTTTGGCATGAAATGATAACCATGGTCATCATGATGGTCAACTAGTCAAGCCTAGTCAACCGGTCAACAAGTCAACAAAAGTCAACAAGTCACCAAAGTCAACAAGTCAACAAAAGTCAACAAGTCAACAACCATATCACCATAATACTTAATTAATATAATAGTTAATCACATATCATATTCTCATTAGGGTTGAGCAAAAAGTCAAAAAGTCAACGGTCAACTGTCAACAACCCTAATGAGAATCCGCTGTCTGTGCCTCCCTGTCAACTGTGCATACACACCCGCATCCGCGTTCCGAGGAACACGAATGCAAACTGGATAAATCCAATCCCATAAGGTACACTAGGATCTGGCTTAAACCAAAGCCCGCTAGTGTAAACTGTCCGGACACTGTACGTGCACAAGTGCACGGATGTGACCGAACCCTGTCGCAAAACCATGCGACCTGTCGCAATACCATGCGACCTCTACTCTTTTGCCTAAAGGCGAAAAGCTTTCTGTGTGGGACTCTAAAGACTCGACACTACGCTGGCAGTGGGTTTAACCACAGACCGCAAGCGGCACTAGCTGTGCGTAACGGTCCCCAGGTAATGCCGACAAGAAGACCGACGAGGCGAAACCCATCTGAACTCCTACTGAGCCTGAGCGTGACATTCTCCGTACAGTCCGGTCTGTTCGTCTGATACATCGCATGGCGGGCCTAGGGGGCGGTAAACGTCAGTCCCCCAATAGCGGTACAAGTCGTGCCGGAGTGAAGCCCAATACACCCTGAGATAACACTGGAAACCTACCAGTATATCTCGTTTGCCCTGGCCAGGGACTACTCGTGTAATGGCTCTCCTAGACACAGCGCGATGTCAACCCCCAATACCGGGAGAGACGAATCCTGTCTAACCGTCACTGCCTCCAAGTGCTTCGGGACTGCACCCAACCACCACCTGTTTGCACGACTCCTTTGAGCCGTGGTAGGGTAGTGATCAAAGTACAGTGGGAACACACCCGAGGCGAAGTGACAGTGTCAAGTCAGCGGACTAAGCTGTACTCATGTCACCTGGGAACTGATAACTGACGATAGGTATAATACCAACTAGTCAGTTCCCTACGAGTCCTGTCCAGTGTACCCGTAACCTAACGAGCACCCGCATACTATCTCAAGTACGACGTACTGACGGCTGTGGGACAGACCGTCTCCCACACTGGGATAAGAAGCGCATGCGCTGGTCTACTCCGGAGTATCGATGCCCTGTCTCGATAGTCCTGCGACCAGGGACCTGAATAAGGATGTGCTTATAGATTACCCAGCCCCCACTAGTGTGACTGCCATCACAACGCTGGTAATCAAGCAAAGATCCTAAGGGCTCCACTAATGAGTATAAGTGATATACTGAAATAAACACAAGTACACATTGAAGTAGAAACAAACCAAGTAGCATACTACTATTTTGAGCAAGATTGTATATACAAGGTGAATATCCCAAGCATCCATTAAGTAATATACAAACTAGTATGATACAGTAATGGCCTCTAGGGCATATACACTAACACAGGATATATCACATATACCTCTGTGCAAAGCAAGAACTGTAGCTACCTATTTTATTTTGAAATTCGATTCTGCAACATCTTAGGTTTCTTTTATTTCATTAATCATATTAATGAAGTCCCATCATTTAAGTATCTAAACATCACAGATAAATACGACGTACACTTATGCCATCCGCATTCGCCTCGATGTCCCCTCGTGCACCGTTAGGTTAGGTAACTAACGGCAGAGCGGGGCAGGGCTAGCACGGGTGTAAAACATAAGTAACGTCTATATAATATATCATATATACTATATACTGTATCTATCAAAGAACATCACATGATCACATCACAGATATCGCAGCAGAAGAATTATATGAAATATTGGATATACTAGGACGTCCGTGTTTTCAATACGAGCCAGTATAAAACACGGATTCCACGGTCGTGATGAATAGCCAAACCCACACCCCTAGACCCCTACGAGAGCGGCAAGTAACCCTACCAATTTTAGAGTTAGGAGACCCGGACTCGACTCCTCGAGTTGGTCTCCCACTGGACTCCAGAACCCGGTTACTTGTGCTCTCCTCCTTGGGTCTATCCTAGTGCGGAAAAGTAAATAATATACAAGAGGTGACAACTTCCGCAACCTGGAAGTGCCCCAATAAAAGAATATTACATACAAGTTTTTACATGAATGAAAATGAAAAACACTCATCTCACATAAAAACCCCCGGCTATTCAAACACGACGATCCAATATAACATATCCAGCAACACATAACATCACATGTCATCAACGTAAGTAAATATGTCCATCCCAATTGTCATTGACATATAGCAACGAAACCGGCGATATCACATATTACACTTACGGTCACAGAAAAGAAAGTGTAAAACTACAACAGTTGGAATCCGCAACCACCTCAGACATCGCATGCCTGAGCAATTGAATTACTTAGACATCGCATGCCTAACAATTATAAACCCCGCATTTTAGTCTCATTATCGAAAACACTTTTCAATATCAAGTCGGGCAATTCAACAAGATTCCCGACATACTGATCGAATGCTCGTCGCAAACTTCAATAGACGGCCGCACCCCCGATACCGTCGACGAAGTGCACCAAGGCGGAACACCGCTACCGCGAGCACCCGGAGGGATGCTTTCGGCGACGGGGTTCTCCTACAGTCACTTGGTCGGGGCTATGGAGTGAGGCTGTCTATTAAATTTACCCGGCGAGTATCCGCGTACGCTACGTGATTGCGACGGACTTTTGATCACATCAAAATTCCGTGGCAACCGATCAAGTGAGACTAAACTGCTATGTTTATAATATTCATTCAGTTATCTCATAACTATTTGTGAATTCCAATTATTGTATCCCATTCCAGATAAATAGAAAATGTTAAACTTTCCGATCGAACATTCTAACACCCAAGTTTTCCCGATACAGATCAACACATGAAACTAGTGTAACAACATTCAGTTCGTACCTCAGTTCCAACGGTCCAGCCGTAGAAGGGTCAAGCCAACGCCTCACATGTGGCACACCGTACTGCCCCAAACCCGAAGGTTCAAAGGGCAGTTCAAGACGGTCACATAATCGAGTTAAGGTTTGTTGTCTTCTAGAGGGACCATCGCGTTACTTGCACTACTTAGAACGTCGTTAAACTACGGAAAAATCCAACACTTGGAAATTTCCCGACAGGGGAAAAATTGGGTATTTATATCCGGTCGAACTTTTTAACATATTCTAAAATTTATCCGGAAAGCCACACGGACAAAATTTGATAATCCGATCGAACATACGAATCCCCAAAACAACTCCTGAAAATTAAAGCTCTGGAAAAATATCAAAAATACCCAGGAAAAACAGCACTGCATATTATGAATTACTGTGCAAATTTGGATCCCAGAAAAGACAAAACGGCCGTGTTTCCGCCGCACGAGCCAAGCTCGTGCCGCGGAAACGCGGCGCATTGAAGGAATTGGGTGCACGAATTTTACAGTATTCCTTAGAATTGCCTGCTGATTTTTCTGCATATTTTTAATGTTGAAAAATCCCAGATTTTAGAAAAAGGACAGAGAGCTATTTTGGGTTCGTGTTTTCGGTTCGTTCGGGTTTCAAACTCCGTCTAGACGTCGCCTAAGGCTCTAGCTAGGCTCTGATACCACTGTAGGGTCCCTAGGAACCCTAGTGAGGTCTCACAAGGCATCGAACATGCCAATTTCAAAAATTCTAGGTGCCGAGAGACCCGACTACGGATCGTTTGCTAGAAAACTAGGCGAAAAGCTAACTAGTTAACACTTAACTATGAGTTTAACGGAAATACAACCTTTGTAGATCCGGTGCTCCACCTCCATAGCTCCGCAATGAAGTCCTCTCCGCTGTCCATAAAGAATCCGGGCTCTAGCGTCGACTTCATCGGAGAATAAGCGAGCTAGGTCGTCGATGTCCACGCCGAAGATGATCTACGTCGAGGCATCGCTAGATCAAGCTCCACCTTCACCAAGCCTTGAAAACTTATGAAGGAAACACACACTACTACTTGGCAAGAGGTAGAGGATGAAGAAATAGGAAGTGGGTAAACTTTAGAATTGGATTTCTCACTCTAATTCTCACTTTGCCATTAAAGCTTGTGAAGCTTTTTCTTGAAGTGAAGAAGAAGAAGAAGATGAAGAATATGATAAGTGTTAATTAAAATTAGAAAATAAAATCAAACCTTATCATATTCAAACCATGGTTTAGTGTAGAGAATGAATCATGGTTAAATGGAATGGTTAGGTTTAAGGATGAGACAAAAATGGTGACTTGGTCAAAGTATTCATGAAGCTTCATGAAAGAAAAAAGAAAGCCACCATTTTATCATTTCCTTTTCTTTTTCCAAAAGAATAAATAAATGAATAAAATGAATAAGGAAAAAGTAAACCCTAACCATTTCATTAACCAAGGTTTAATTCTTTACACTTAACCAAAAGGCATGCATCATCAAACATGATACAAGCAAGTGCACAAAATCATATCGCATATGCAATGCGCACATCCGAGTGAGAAAATCCATCTTAAGTAAACCGATACTAGTTAATGCAAACTAATATATCAAATATATAATTACGCAATAAATCATTAAATCAACACTTGATTTAACGATCCGGTCATATCGCATATAACCGACTAGTATCCAATGTATCAGCTTATCGAATCAACCCTTGATTCGATAACTAGGTCATATCGCATACAACCAATCGATACATTCATTGCGAGAATGGAATACGGTATCACATACACGCATTATTCTCGGTCCCGCACATATCTCATATGTGCTCCTATTTCGTTTCGCTTGAGCCAGGAAACCTCTGTGTAGGACTCTAAAGACTCGTCAATACGCCGGCAACAGGTGATGATCATATCAAACACCCACAAGCCGCAAGCGGTCTGCTAAACGTAACGGCCACCCGGGTATTGAGCGATCTGAAGATCGACGAGCAAGCCCGCTCACACTCCAGTGAATCCGACCAGTAACACTACCGTACAGTCCGGTCTGATCGTCTGATATGTCGCATATCTTGCCTAGGGGTGGTAAACGTCAGACCCCAATAGCTCAATAAGTCGTGTCGATATGAGGTCTATAACGATTCGAGAAACTACTGGTAACACTTACCAGTAAATCTCAGCAACCCTGGCCAGGGATTTCCTGTTATAGCCAATCGAACACAGCACAACATCAACTCCCTATACCGGGAGAGACGAATCCCCTCTATCGCTCATTGCCTCCATGTGACTCGGGACTGTACCCAAAAACCACCGTTTTGCACGTCCTCTTGGACGTGGTAAGATGGAAATCAAAGCACAGTGGGAACCACACAAGACTCTATGACGATCTCGGGTCAACAGACTACTCTGTACCAGTGACACAAGAGAACTGCCATCTGACGTGAGGTATAATACCATCTGGGAGTTCTCGGCGAGTCCGTCCAGTGTACCCAGTCTCTACTGAGCACCCGTATATCATCTCTGATGTCAAACACCGATGGATATGGGATCATCCATCGCCCATCTGTATGGGTCGAGAAGGTATACGCTAGTCTACTCTGGTATATCGATGCCCCGTCTCGATACACCCACGACTAGGGACTTTGAAGGATGTACTTATGGACTACCATGTCCCCACTAGTATGATCCGCATCATAGTCCAGGTAGTCAAGTACAGATCCTAAGGGCTTTACCAACATGTAACAGAGAGACAATCAGCATACATGTTAAGGTAAAGGGTAACCAGATAGCATACTATCATGTCGAGCAAGAAAGTCCTCCCTATATATGTCCCAGCATCCACTACAATATACATCCAATGTACAGTAATGGCCTCTGGGGCATACATATAAGTAACAGAATCATCCTAACTTTGCTTGGAATCAAAACCAACAAAGCAATTATCAAAGACCTCCTCCACAGCAATCACAACCACAGAATCAGCCACCTTTCAGTCATAAAATTTCTAAAATCCGGCCAACATTTCTACACCACAAGTGGCCAGTACTGAAAACTCACTTGCACAAACTTTGGATATGTTCATGAAACAATCCATGCAATTGTCGGCTGAGATGAAGTCTTCTATTGATACCATAACGAAAAACTCCGCCTCCCATGATGAGAGTATTAAATCAATAGAAAACCAAATCACACAGTTAAACGCCGCAATGAGTGTGAGAGAGAAAGGGAAACTCCCATCTCAACCCATACCTAATCCTGGCCACTCACAAAGTTATAATGTGAGTGCTGTTACAACGTTGAGATTGGGAAAAGTGCTGAATAACCGAGTGGGTGAGCAATGTGATGATAGTGACACCAATGATACCCCAGCTTCTTCTTCCCCTAATTCGTCTAATCTCCCATCTTCACCCGAGCCTATTCTCCGTTTTCCCCAAGGCTCGAACATTTCGTCGAATCTATCTAAGTCGATTCCCGCTCCAATTTTGGGATTGAATCCATCCCCACAGTCTTCTCCACAAACGTTGGACCCAAAACTTATTGATCAAGCACCTTATCCAAACAGGTTAAGGGGCAACAGACCAAGTCCACAAAAGGAGAAGATTGTGGAAATTTTTAAGCAAGTTAAGATAAACATTCCTCTCCTACATGCTATTCAACAAGTTCCGTCATATGCGAAAATCCTAAAGGACTTGTGCACTAGGAAGAGAAAGATTCAAGTACCTAAAAAAGTTTTCCTTGCGAGTAATGTGAGCACTGCTTTTACACAACAACTACCCAAGAAACGAAAGGACCCCGGAAGTCCTACAATTCCTATTTCCATTGGGGGTAAAAATATCAATCGTTCTCTACTCGATTTAGGTGCTAGTGTTAACTCGCTTCTTTATTCTGTTAATCAGCAATTAGGAATCGGAGAGTTAAAACCTGCGCATTGCACTCTTTAGATGGCCGATCGATCTATCACCCAACCAAGGGGTGAGCTAGAGGATGTGTTAATCAAATTCGGGGAATTCATATTCCCTGTGGACTTTATCGTTATAGATACACAACCTGTGGCAAACCCACGCAATCAAATCCCGGTGATACTCGGCCGACCCTTTTTGGCCACTTCCAACGCAGTAATCAATTGTAGAAACGGCTCTATGACCCTATCCTTTGGAAAGAAGTCAATTGAGCTTAACATTTACAAGTTGGGAAGTGAACCCTCTGAACCCTATGCTCATGTGTGTTCTGTCGAATTAATGGATGTCGACTGCAGCGAATTTGATCAACCTCACGATACTGACTCTTTTCAAATGTTGTTGTTTGACCCAACCATGTACTCTTCCACCGAGTTGTCCGGGTCAATATCTAACGCTGATGAGAAACTTTTTATAGAGTCTGATGATCACCCCATTTTTTCTGATGACATTATTCTTCGGGGTATCGATGAAAGCTTTGGGGAAATTTTCGCTGATGAACTCGCATTTTTAAAACTAGTGCCCTAAGTCAACTGGACTGGGAGTCACTGCTAAGCCTTAGGTGGTGCAAGACGAGGAAAATATTATCACCTAATCAGCAAACACATGAGTAATCGGTTGGTTAGTACCTCAAGAAGTATTAACGGTCGCATGAAAATGTGTGAGCAAATCTAAGTATTCATCAAATTAAAAAGTACTAAGGTAGATGGACAAGAGTATGATAGCTTGAATTGAATTCTCCGAGTGTAGGGATGTTCTATACACACACGTAGGGGTATATGATCGATGTTTGGACGAAAGGTAGGAATGAAAAATAAAGATGATGTTTTATTGAGGGATTATGTGATTTCTAACATTTTTTCATGACTATTAAGATAGGGCTCATGACAACTGAAAAGCTAGTATAGTTGGAAACTCTAAATTTTCAAAGTATTCTTTTATGGTTCTTATCTTTATATGTAAATTTCACCATCTCTCTTTTATTATAGGATTTTGTGGGTGTAATCCGCTGAAAACCCTCAGGAGACAACACTCCTCCTACTAGGGACACCTAGAGGTTTAACGGCATGTTGCACGTGCTCAATGCAATCGTGTTTGCCTACGAAAGTGTGCTATTTAGATTTTTCTTTTTCTTTTTCTCTTTCTCTTGAATAACTAGTTTGCTCGGGACGATCAAAGTTAAGTTTGGGGGTATTTGTTCAGTTGAAAATATTGCACTTTGGTATAAGTATTTTCCTTACATTTCTTAAATAATAAAAGGTGTTTATTATAAATATTAAACATATTTGGATTTATCTGCAAAATACTATTTTCCATATGTTTATATATTATAATTAATATTATGAAGGAAAATATAGGCATTTTATATTTATATAATATTTTGGTAATTGAAAATATGCATATCATATCAAATATTCTAATCACAATTCTTAAAAGATATAATATCATACAAATGGTTAGAATAATATTTCAAAATATATGCATAATATTTTAGTAATTAAAAGATGCATAGCATATCAAATATTCTTAATCATGTTTCTTAAAGATTTATTACCATATAAAGTGCATAGCATATTAAATATTCTTAATCAAGTTTCTTAAAGATTTATTAACATATATAGTGATTAAGACACTTTCTCTAATTTAATAAATAAACTAACATTATTCATAGAGATATTGTGCAAGATTTAGCTCAGGTCAAGAGATCAAGATGTTCAAGATGTCAGGATCAAAAATCTGCCAAAATCAATACTGACAGGGACTCAGAATCCAGGCATGGAAAGTCACCATATTAGGAAGTCACCATATATGGTAACTAGTTTTTCTTCTTTGAGGGCTATATAAAAGACCAAGGGCTAAAGTTAGAAGGCATCAAGCCGAAGAGATCACGAAGTCCAAGACAGCTCACGCATCCAGGCTGATCATCAACTGTTCATCTACCTCCTTCGGAAGAGTTCGAGAAGCAAACCAAGTTTTTGTAATCATTTTCTAAGGAATAAAGTGTAGATTGTTCAAGTTGATTAATAAAGGTAGTTGTTTTATTTAATTCTTTTGCATTTTACATTATGTTTTCCTTCTCTGTCTTTTCATCTTCTTTTCCTAACATGCGCGAGTAATTCTTCGCTTGTTAGGGTTCATAGGATTAGGGTAGATTAATGGATGATGAAGATCCTTAAACTCTTTTTACGTCCTATAAAGTTTATAAATTTACTAAAAGAATTATTAACATCCTAATCGGGCGCGCTACCAATTTATTGTTAGTCTCGACCGCGATTAGAGATTAGATTAATGATTGTTTCGGTAAAGGCTAAATATGAATGGAGTTCTATGTCGAGATAGGGGTTAAGAGTGGGAACACTTTTCCTTCCAGAAACCCTAATCTACATGCATCTCTATCGTTCTAGTTTTAAATCTATTAAAGGATAAAAAGAGTAATCTTTAATTAACTATCCATAACTACTAAATCCTAATGAACCCTACAAGCCCCGTTTTAATATTGAACTTACATCCAAAATTAATCTAGATCTATATTTTGCATCCGTGTTTAACGTAGATCTAGAACCTACAACCATTCTTATTTCTTCCTCCTTTCTTTCTCAACATGCCTAAACTAAGAATAAAATATTCCACGTTTCCCTGCGGACGACCCATACTCATCTTGGCTAGCTACAAGCGACACCGTTATTGATTGCGGTTAACTACAAAAACACACTTTTTCACATCAATCATGTCGCAATCTCTGTACCTCAATATCTTAAAATCTCAATGTCTCAATCACAATATCTAGGGCACAGTCAGTCCAGACCGGCCCCTACCATCCATCTCAAGACCACGACGGTATCCTCCGGATATCCGACGCGTCGGGTAAAATCACCGGTCGGTAGTGCTCCCCTGGCAGGCTCAACGCCATCATTTGCGATCCTCTTGCCCCGGGGTATCGCACCGGGTCCACCATGTACCCGAAACGGTTCCTCCATCTCCTCGAATCGGGTCTCGAAATCCATCAGCAAACTCATGGTGGACGACTCATACATCATGGGAAAACCGTGCTTTTTATTTAAAAAGAGAGAAGAAGTTTGTATAAGTTTTGCGGTATTCCCCCAAATCCAGAAAAATCTCATGGAAATCCGAATCCAAAACCTCAATAGCACGTAAAATAGTGAATATATGCATGAGAATCCATGAATGCGGCATAACAGTGAATAATAACATGCATGAAGTAGCAGGTAATAACTACAATGTCTAAACTAGCATATATGGCAAGTACACTAATATCATGTCTACACTATTAGCTAACAGGCTATGCCAATGTAATAGTATTTTCTAAGTGTACGAGACATGGCAATTACCGATGAAGATGTGTGTGAGCCGGTAAGTAAGTGTACGTGGTACATACGCATCATCGGTAATGGTGCTGGTGTCCTAACAGCATGATATCAATAATGGAATATGAAATCACAAAATAAGTATGCGATACGGAGCGAACAGCAATAACGTGCGGGAGCTGAATACTAGATACAACGATAACTAATCTGCATTTAATAAAATAAGAGTTCCACAGTGGTGCCATTTGAAATAACACGAATCGTGGGGTTTTGAAAATAAGGGCTACGGTGTTTTTAAGAAAAGATACGTCTTTTTGAAATATCCGTAGAATCCCTTGACGTGTCTTTTAAAATACCCACGATCCGTTAGTTTTTGAAATTGGTAGGAATCTAATCTAGTCTGAAAACTACACTAAACTATACGGTTGAACTAACAAGCTGAATTAAGGGTAAAGAAACCGCCTAACATCTGAGTCGATATATATATATATATATATAACATATATATTAGTCGGTGATCCCGCCTCGATAATATCACATCCGATATCATATCTATAATCAGATATTCCCAAGTCAAGAGTGCGGATATATCATCAATATATAGCTCGTACGTAAACCCGTCGTACGGCATCCCCAAATCTGGGTACGGGTCAATATCATATTCATCACACTATTCATCTGGTATCCCCTTTATCAAAGATCATAATCCGGGTACGGATCTATGTCTAGTACAATACTGATACCACCTACGTATGCATGCACGTGTGTGAAACACTACGTCAAAGGACCCGCTACAACGTCATGTCGTATCTCAAATACGAACCCTGCCAAATCACCGATCTCACGGCCTCAAATCAAACCTCATCGACTCATCTCAGATCCCAAGTACTATCCTCAAATCTAGTATATGAACACATAGTCCCATACCCATGTGAACACATAACTATATAACCCCATATAAGCACATATGAAGAAGAATGTATGCAAGTATGGGTGTGTGTGTGTAAATGTGGTGCAACCTCTACTCTAGGGTCTCGCAATACTTAACCTATCCATTCACACCTAAAATCTATCTTTATCATCAATAAACTCAACAATATAATCAATATATATGTGTGTATATGTATTCGTATACATCACCATGAACTGCGGGGGAGCTATACGCCATCCACCCGACTTCTCCCTGTTGATATAAATCTACCCACATGGTCTTTGCTCGCCGGTGCCGACGTCGCCATGCGCTTGCTTATCGTCTCGAAGTCCACATGGGGTACCTACATATCATAACGCACCGTATCGCATTAAAATCTGACTCATGACCAAAGCGACACACGAATCCCACATAGGTCAAAACCTATGGTTGCTTTCACAAATCAACCCAAAAACCCTCGACGTCGGCGTACAAACGCCAAACCATCGAGAAAAACCCAAACACACCAATCGTGATTTCAAAACTCACTAATTATATAAGAAATAGGGTTTAATTCATCAAAACCATAAAATTAAACAAATCGTTTTATTTTCCAAAAAAACTAGTTAGCATAAATTCTCATTTCGGTTCAAAACTTGATGTTTTACCCAAACTAAATATTTTAACGATTCTAATAGCCAAAATGCTCACTTAAAATCATAATTAGGTCATACAAATCACCTCCATATTTTTAATCTCACCAATTATCATTAACTCAAAATTCAAGTTTGCAACAAATATCGATTTTAACACCTTTTAAAGCAAAATTCACAATTCTTCAACTAGCTAGGTTTTGCATAGCCCTAAAGTGTTAAACTACACGTTATGTTGCTAATGAGGTGATAAAAATCCTAACCATATTTTAAATTCTCAATTTTGAATTAATTACGAAAACCTAGTTTAAAAATATATGTGATTTGGACAAATTACATATAACAAGTGCAATTTAATCAACCAAACTAGATTTTACATACATTAAGATGTTAAACTAAACATTGCATCCCTAATGATATAATAAAAACCCTATATGAAATCACAAACCCTTACTATATTTTTCCAAACATTCAATTAAGCCCAAATTATTAACTAATTATGCTTGATTTAAAGTATTCAAACAACAATTTAACAAAAGGTCAAGTTTTATACCTCACAAGATTTGAGATCTATCATGAAAATCTTGACTTCCAATTTGAAAACTTTTCACCAAAATCCATGCTTGAGAGGCTAAGGAAAAATGTGTAGGAGTTGGATTTTGATTTTGTGGGATTTTTGTGTTGATTTTTGCGCATTTTGTGATGAAATTTTGAGGTGAAATGAGAAGGAGAAGAGAGGGGGGGCTGCTGTTGAGGGAGGATGGGGGGGCTCGGCCATAATGGATGAGGGGGGAGAGAGAGAGAGTGAGGGTGGAAATGCAAGGTCAAGAAAGTCCAAGTCAACCCAACCCATACTCATGTATATTTACTCTTTTCTTTTCTTTTCATTGTTTTCTTTTACCAAAATCAAGTGGGGAAAATTGAGGGGGGTGTTCACACCATAATATTGCATTATTATATTCCCCTTTCTTATTCTGTTTATAAATAAATAGGTGCGTTTGACGCATGTCTGCTACATGTTACAGGTTACAGGTTCGTGGATCTAAAACAGTGAAAACGATAAAAAGATGATGCAAAAGTGGACTTTGACCAACAAACAGAGGACTCTTGATCAAGCCTACATCAAAGAACAGTTCACAAACTAAAAGGCAACGCAAGGTCCAAGATTTCGTCTCGAAACAACGGTTAAAATCCATTACACTATTCACTGGCGATCTGGAGGAAACCTAAAAGCCCAATTGAGAAAAAACATATAGAAACAGGAAGAACAAGTCAATATAAGCCGGCCCAGAAAGTTTCAGAAGCTATATCGATTATTGGGCCGCGGAACCGCGGCCAAACCAGGCCTCGGGCCGCGGTTCCGCGGCATTCTTGAGCATTTAACAGTTGGAAATTTTTCCATATTTTGTTGGCGACGTTGACTGGTCTTCATAAGGGCAAATATGTAATTGTAGACATGCGGGTCAAATGTAACCTAGGGTTTCCTATTCTCTATAAATAGGAACTCTAAAGATTGTAATTTCTTATGCCTCCTTTTAATAATAAATTCCAGAATTCTTTATGGAGAGCATCGGTGCCTCTCTTCAATTCAGAAATTCAGATCTGACAACCCTGCATTGATGATTGGAGAAATGCATCTGTAAGTAGATTTTAATTCCTTGCCCTAGTTTAGATTTTAATTCTTTGCCCTAGGTAGATTTATTTCCTTGCCGTAGATAAATTGTTTAGAGTTAGTTTTGGGGAAGGCTTTTGAGAGATGAGATCTCTCATCCCTTTCTTACCCATTATATATTTACAATAGGACTCCATGCATACACGCACACACCGCGCCCTACGGCACCCTATCCCTCGAGGTAGCGGTGACACCGTAGTGTAAAAGCCCGGTTGTGCGCGTTTTCCATGGAGGTTAGGGTAAGGATCTCTAAAGGAAGGACAAGAACCTAGAGAAAGGAACACCTTCCCGAATGGATCTAATTCGCTTTATTGATAATTACCATAACTCCTCATAGATCTTCATTCGGATATAGAAAGCGTTGAGATTTACTTGCATTTCCAAACCATCCCTAAACCTAACCCTAGCAAGAATAGATCTAGATAATCGTAGATAGAATAATTTAGGTTTTTAGATTTAATAACCAATCCAAACACCCATCGGAATTAACTCGTTAGCGCAAATCGGAAATTCACAAAATCCCTGTGGACCGACCCGTACTCACCGGCAAGCTGCAAAGCGACGCCGTTCTTGATTGCGGTTAATAGATAATTTTTGAGATAAATCAAATGGCGCCGTTGCCGGGGATGGCATAGAATTTTCCTTTTTGCAATTTCGGGTTAATCTAAATTTAAAAAATCATAAAAATCTAAAAAAATCCAAAAAAAAAATATAAAAATATATCATCTGTTATTTTTGGAAAGGGTATTTTTGTGTTAATTTTGCAGTATCTACGTACAAATTCGGATCTGGAAATCTACAGAAAGCAAAACAGTAAATAGACGATCCTATCAACAGAAGATTGCAACAACAGAGGAACAGAAAAAAAATTTAGAGGACCGAGTCAACAAGTCAACCACACGATCTGGTGCAGCAGCAAAAAAAAAAAGAAGCTCCGTCGGCTCTTTCCGGCCGCGGAACCGCTGCGGGATATCCCTTCTGGCCGCGGAACCGCCGCGGCCTGGTCGACATCTGGAGCAAAAAAAAAAAAACAGCAGAAGCGCAGTTAAAAAAAAAAACTATAAGTCTTCGAATCTCCTCCTCTGCAAATCTCTGATATATCTTCTGCAAAATCTCCTGCAGGATTCTTTGCGCTTAAAAATCTTCCCCCTTCCAAATAACAAATCTTGTGCAGGATTCTTTGCGCGCGCTTAAAATAATAATTGATTGCAAGTGATCTTTTCTGATTTGCATATCCTTAATCTTTTTGCTAAAAATATCTTTCCAAATAAAGAGTAAGCGGAAAAAGGAAAATTTTAATTAGAAAACTTGCAAACTTTGAAATTCACAAAAAAAAATATTTGATTGCAAGTGATTTACTGTTTTGCATATCTTTAATCGGACTTTAAGGGGCTTTTGACCAATTCATATTTGGTGGGGATTTCATCACCCTTCCCAGGACCCCAGAAATCACATAAAGCATTTGCATTGACCAATCTTTAATTAAAAAATACTAGACTCAGCCCTAAGGACGTCGCGCTCAATAGGACAGAGGACTAGTATAGGCATCGGCCGTTTATCCTAACCTGACTTTGCGGTGCCTAGGCAAGTGTGTCAAGGCTAGTGGTTTTTAATTAGGCCCACAGTGTGGTTCCTTCCCACTTATCTGGCACTTACCTGGCCGCAATTGGCGGTGAAGAGGCGGTTTGAGGTCCTATTTCTAGCCCTTTAGAACAGTTAGGAGCTGTCTAGCTGACCTAGGTGACCCTAGATCTAGGTCTGATTGTGCATTTCTGGTTGATTACATTTGTGTCTAAGCCGTTTATCGAATTTTTTTTTCTGCAAACAGTCTCAAATAAAGGGAAAAAGGAAAAAAGCAAAATTTTTATAAAAACTTGCAAAAATTTTGTCGCTAAGAAATCCTTGCACCCCACTTGCACCACCTACCTTCTTTCTTTTCTCATTCTTCTATCATGGGTATCCCACATCATAAATCTCTTGCCGAACTTTGGTATCCCGAACCTAGCTTTGCGTCGTTTGTCAATTGTTTCGGTCGATTTAAAGACGATCTTTCTTTGCCTAAAAAATCTTTTAAAGATCAAATAGAGGCGTCTAGGAGAAACAGTTTGACTTTTCAACCCATTTTGTGTCAACCAAGTCAACCTTTACCATCTCCATATGTTGATACCACTTTTTCAAGTCCTTCTGTCACTCTTAAGCCGATGTCCATTACTGAGCATATTGCTCAATCTCGCAGTCGATCTTTCACCCCTCTCCACTCATCTAGTTCTAGGGATCCGCACGATTATTCACCTTTTTATCCATATGTTGACCCTACCCCTGCCCAGCCACCCACTTCCTACCAGTCCTACCCGACCTTCCCACCTTCACTAGACACTGTTTCTACACAGCCTGTTGGGAGTTTTGCATATCCACACCATTTTGAATCTTTTATCGAAACCCCCTCACCACCTAAGTCTAGTTTGGAAGAGTCGTTGGAGGCTTATATTGCAGCAACAAATAAATGACTAGGAATGTGGAAGCGTCCGTAGCCGCCCTTATGCAACCTACTGAAGCGGTAGCTAGTTTCCCGCTAGCTCAAAATTTTTCAATGTATAAGGAGGCGGTTGGACAGAGTGAGAATGTGAGAGGATTTCAAAATCAAACCTACCCTTACCCAATTGAAGCCCACAACTCCAGTTTTCCATCGAATGTCCTAAATTATTCACTAGTTCAAAATAAAAACGAGTTGTGTGATTTTGTAGTGTTTGATTTGCCAAATTATGAAGAACCCCTTTCGAGTGAAACCGCACCTAATCCGTTTGACCTTTACACCTCCACTCTAGAACCTAAATTGATAAATATCCATGCTTTTGATGAGGTGTCTAAAGAAATTGATTTTCACTTGATTGAGGATATAGACGCCGGGAATATTTCGGATGATGAACCTATCGATTTAATTGAGATTTTATGTTCAAATTATCATCCCAAGTTATTAAATGTTTCTCCCGAATCTCATATGCATCTTGACTTTGATGATAATGGCATGGATGAGTTGAATTTTGAGGAAAATTATAAGGATAATATTGAGGATAGTTTTGAGGATAATATTGAGGTTGAACCATTTTTGTTTAATGTGTCGGATTTTCCAATTCAGCCTCCTGAACCATTGACTGTTATATCACCCTCCCTCCTTCCTATCATTCCGACCGGACAAAAGACTGTTACGCTTTCATCCCCAATACCTAGTTCGGCATATCCATGTTTTCTTGCGAATCTTGAGGGATTTGACCCCATTTCTCGATGGGTTGATAGGTTAGCGCAATCGCTTATAACATATCGGTCATCACATATTGCGCTAATTCATTCACTCGATTTACACCCTCAAGATCGCGCGACCCTTCTTTCTCCTTTCCGCCATTCTTCTCCTCCACCGAGACCTTATTCTACCATTCTTCTTTCCACACGGTCTAGCGTGTTTCTCATTTCTTTTCTTTTCACCCCATTCTTGCACCGACTATACCTTTATCACGATAAGATCTTTGAATGGTTGGTGCTAACCTTTGGCTTGTGTAAGGCCAAGCTTAAGTTTGGGGGGGCCTTTGTATATATGTACATATATTTTTTGTTTTCATTTTATAAAAAAATAATAAATTTTTTTTCAAAACAATAAAATAAAATAAAAAAAAATTGTAAATAAATAAACAGGGGAGTGCCGACATTTTGACCCTTTTGGTTCAGCATGACAGTGCGACACTGTCAAGTTCAAGTTTGGGGGTATACTCGGTAAGTCTTCTTCCTTCGCATTCATTTGTACATATTTTTGCATTTGCATACTTATTTGAAAAACCATAAAAATTAAAAAATTTCAAAAATTATAAAAATTATTGTATTCAATTTTGGTCTAATTGACTTGAGTTTTACAAATAGGTTAACTGGCTAAAAACAACTAGATCTTAGACTTAGTAAATTAAAAACCCTAAAGATAACCTTCTTTAAAGTTTAACGGTAGAAAGTATATGCGTTGTAGTTTATTTAGAAATAAGCAAATTTTGAGTTCACTTCTTGGGCTAAGTCAATACAAGGGAAGAGTATTGATGTTCTTATTAGAGTATAAGTTTGAAAAATAGTTCCTAGCTTAAGTCTAGATTCTGAAAACGTATACCCTACAATTTGCACAATCACGCACCTTGAAACTTGGAATAGTAGAAGAGACCTTTAAATGCTCTTGTCTAAAGTCCTTAGTACGAAGAAAATAAAAGAAAAAAAAGTTTGAATAAAGAATAAAAAAAAATGAACACTGGTTTTTGTGATTACTTAAGGCTGCAAAAATAGAAAAATATTTAGCGAGGGTGCTTCATCACCTAGTGCCTTAGACCAACTGGTTTGGGAGTCACTGCTAAAGCCTTGGGTGTTGCAAGACTAGGAATTATGCTTTAATGAGCAAACACATCTTGTAATCGGTTGTTGGTACCTCAAGAAGTATTAATGGTCGCATAAAGGATGTGTAAGCAAAATTCAATTAAAAATTCACCTACTAATAAGTGCTTTGGACAAAGGACGAGAGTATGATTGCTTGATTTGAATTTCCAAGTGTAGGGGTGATCTATACACACACGTACGGGTATGTAATTGGAGTTTAGATGAGAGGAAGGAGTGAAGAATAAAACTTGTATTTTTAATAGAGTTGATAAAAATTCCTAAGTGGAGATGGAACCGTAGAAGGAAAACTTAAGAAATGCCGAAAGCTAAGTAAGTCTGCATAACATATATAATCTTAAGTTAGATGATAGGGAAGTGTGAAGAATATGGGTGGATAATTTACGAGTCGACGATAATAGAATTCCTTGTTAGAAAACTTAATTGGAGAACAAAAGTTGATAAGCCGAATTGATAGGATTTTATGGGTGTAATCCGCTGAAAACCCTCAGGAGACAACACTCCTCCTACTAGGGACACCTAGAGGTTTAACGGCTTGTTGCACGAGCTCAGTGCAATCGCGTTTTCCAGCGAAAGTGTGGTTAGGATTTTAGTGAATAAAAATAAGTTTGCTCGAGGACGAGCAAAAGAGAAGTTTGGGGGTATTTGTTCACACCATAATATTGCATTATTATATTCCCCATTCTTATTCTTTTTATAAATAAACAGGTGCTTTTGACGCATGTCTGCTACATGTTACAGGTTACAGGTTCGTGGATCTAAAACAGTGAAAACGATAAAAAGATGATGCAAAAGTGGACTTTGACCAACAAACAGAGGACTCTTGATCAAGCTTACATCAAAGAACAGTTCACAAACTAAAAGGCAACGCAAGGTCCAAGATTTCGTCTCGAAACAACGGTTAAAATCCATTACACTATTCACTGGCGATCTGGAGGAAACCTAAAAGCCCAATTGAGAAAAAACATATAGAAACAGGAAGAACAAGTTAATATAAGCCGGCCCAGAAAGTTTCAGAAGCTATATCGATTATTGGGCCGCGGAACCGCGGCCAAACCAGGCCTCGGGCCGCGGTTCCGCGGCATTCTTGAGCATTTAACAGTTGGAAATTTTTCCATATTTTGTTGGCGACGTTGACTGGTCTTCATAAGGGCAAATATGTAATTGTAGACATGCGGGTCAAATGTAACCTAGGGTTTCCTATTCTCTATAAATAGGGACTCTAAAGATTGTAATTTCTTATGCCTCCTTTTAATAATAAATTCCAGAATTCTTTATGGAGAGCATCGGTGCCTCTCTTAAATTCAGAAATTCAGATCTGACAACCCTGCATTGATGATTGGAGAAATGCATCTGTAAGTAGATTTTAATTCCTTGCCCTAGTTTAGATTTTAATTCTTTGCCCTAGGTAGATTTATTTCCTTGCCGTAGATAAATTGTTTAGAGTTAGTTTTGGGGAAGGCTTTTGAGAGATGAGATCTCTCATCCTTTTCTTACCCATTATATATTTACAATAGGACTCCATGCATACACGCACACACCGCGTCCTACGGCACCCTATCCCTCGAGGTAGCGGTGACACCGTAGTGTAAAAGCCCGGTTGTGCGCGTTTTCCATGGAGGTTAGGGTAAGGATCTCTAAAGGAAGAACAAGAACCTAGAGAAAGGAACACCTTCCCGAATGGATCTAATCCCCTTTATTGATAATTACCATAACTCCTTATAGATCTTCATTCGGGTATAGAAAGCGTTGAGATTTACTTGAATTTCCAAACCATCCCTAAACCTAACCCTAGCAAGAATAGATCTAGATAATCGTAGATAGAATAATTTAGGTTTTTAGATTTAATAACCAATCCGAACACCCATCGGAATTAACTCGTTAGCGCAAATCGGAAATTCACAAAATCCCTGTGGACCGACCCGTACTCACCGGCTAGCTGCAAAGCGACGCCGTTCTTGATTGCGGTTTAGAATTAGTTTTTGACATACGAATCAGGGGGCTGCTGAATTCAGCCAAGGGGAAGAAAAAATGGGTGTGTGTGAGTGTGGGTATGGGTGTGGGGTGATGGAAAATGATAAATACTATACCCCAAACATCCATTTACACTAAATTCACTATTTAAGCCTTTTTCTTCGATATTTTCTAACACCGTTTAACAACTTCATTTCATTTCAAAAACCACATGTTAAAATTTTGATTAATGTGTTATGGTGCACAAAATTTGTTTCAACTCATTCCAATTTGTAATTTTCCTTAATTAAATGTATTAGTGACGACTTAAAATAATATTAAAATAATTAATTTCGGAAAAATTTTCAGAAAATTAGAAATTTTACCAGTGGCTCAATAAACACCAAATACTAGCAATTACATAGCTAGAATATATATATTTAATTTTATAATAAAGATATTTGTATTTTGACTTCTTACAGAAAACCCCTTATTTTACCGATTTTCCGAAATTTCACCGAAACGATTTTCAAAACGTTACAATCTTCCCCCCTTAAAGAAATTCGGTCCCTGAATTTAAATTAAAACTCCCCCTAAATACTAAAATATTTAAGCAAAACCATCAAGTCGTCGGGGCTACGAAATCATAAATACATAAAACAAATCGTAGCGCAGCGCATGCGCATGAAAAATGAGCATATAACTCAAAATCAAAACTCCATCCAGCATCCCGCAATCATCGGAGTCATAGTGAAGACACAATGTCCAAATCCAAAATGAAAATCAATATGACATACATCATTAAAACATCCGGAAGCAATGCATGCCAAATCTTCTTCAAATCGCTGTGCGATGCTCGCAGCACTGCACAGTGGCGGACGTCTATTGTAAGAAAATAACATATATGTATATATATATATATATATCCTTTGTTTAATATGCACGTCCCGCCGTTTTGAAAGCAATTTCAGAAGGGTTTCCTTTATAAAATGTTTCGTGTCATCTCGGACACGTAGGTAAATACTGAGACTATAGCTCTTCTTTGGAAATCCCTTCGATAACTATCAATGCATGCAAAAATATACTCAGGTACTGTCCTGTGACTAGTCCTGCTCAGTACTAAACCAAATAGAAAACATCATAAAATATACTGCTCCAACATAAATCAGTCCCAAATATATATATGAATGCCATGTGCGTTTGGTGCGCACGGAAATCGAAATCCATGAATGTGCCATACATATGCACAGAAACAACATCTAGGTGCATCGGGTGTGCACGAAACATCTGTCAAGGGCAACAGGTGTGCCTGACAGCAAAACAGGTGCATTTGACATGCACGAAGAATCTCGATTTAGTGCATTTGGTGTGCACCAAAATCGTATCTCAAAACATGCGCTCAACATGCGCGAAAATCCAAATCAGGTGCATCCATCATGCACGAAATCATGAAATCCAATATCAAGCGCCGAACATGCGCAAAATCCAATCAGGTGCACAAGGTGCACAAAACAAACATTTAGTATCACAATCGAAATCGAAGTCCAGTGCATCTAAGTGCACAAAATGCGTATCACTGCACTGCAAGCATATATGAACTATATCGAGTGCAAAAACAAAATCGTATGCGTATATACGTATAAATCAACTCAACCGTATGAAATCCATATAATCACAAACATGAGAAACCAAGGTACGGAAACGATATCAAGTGCAACAACTGTGCAAAAGTCGTAAATACTCAGTAGGTGCAACCATGGCGCATGAAAACGATATCATGAAACTCCATCATCAAAATCAATCATGCGAATAGATCGCTCAAAATACCAAAATCAAGTATGGCGGAATAGTCCCGCTCAAGCACATCCTCTAAGAATCTCTGGCCAACCTTCGTGGTCACTCATAGCATGTCTCGTCGACGATCCTGAAATCTGGCCTGCTGGTGTGCGTAACATGACCACTCCTGGGTCCAAGTCTTCTCGTAGTTCGTCCCAGAAAGGTCCTGTCGAGATCTCTCCCAAATCTCGTCTCTGCCGAACTGTCCGGAAGTCATCGTCCTTTACTAGATCTGTTCTCGTTCCGGAACGGCTGCATACTCATCGCGACTCCTTCTGGAAGGTATATCCAAGTACAATGCCTCGGCTTGTGTATCACATCTCTGATGTCGGCGGAGTGGAACGTCGTCTCATCAAGATCTTGTACGAACCTCTTACTCCACTTTCTCTAATGTCGACTGCTTCGGACTCGTCTCGTCGTGGCTTCATGGACTGTACTCTAACGGCTATACTCGTATCTGGAGTCTCCCAAGCAATGCATCCCATCGCATAGCATCCGAATGAAGTCGAACCATTCGACCGATTCGTCAAAACCTCATAATCCCCCAAGAGCTCAACATCTTGGGTACAGTTTAATAGTATCGAGTACATACCACAGCATCGGTGGTCCAGCCGTAAAAGGGCAAACCCAAGACTCACCAATGGCGCCGCGGAACTGCCGCAAACCCTAAGGTTCAAAGGCTTTCACACGGTCATTAAGTCGAGTTAGGGTTTCATTCTTTTAGAGGGTCCATAGAATTGCCTGCATGTCTTTCCGAATATTTTAAACTTGGAATAATAGGTTGCTGACATTTGATCGTCCCTTTCTACTTTCAACGTCTCCGCGTGAAGTCGTCTCTAGCTGGAATCAATCTATCTGATGACCTCGCATCGGGGTAGCGAACGAACCACATGTCCTAGTCATTCATCCTTGGTGACTAGCGACCTATCATCTCTTAGTACAACTCGTACTGCAATAGCTCCAACATCTGGGGCGATATCTCGTCGTTCACAACAATAACCGGCTCACTCGTCTGCACGCTGAACAGTGCCTCAATCATCATGAATAAGCAATTCATCAACGTTCATCAAAATCTGGCTGGCCTCTATCAGTGGCTCAATCCTCTGGTGCCGATCAGCATATCCGTGTAACCTCATACAGCGATCCATCAAACGCTCGTGGCGCAAAAACACAGTAAAAAGACACATCTCCGCAGTCGTGTTTCGCCGGAATTACGCCCTGGTCAGTCCTCGTTCGTGACGATCTCGTGCTGACTGCAACTCTAGCCGTATCTCTCTCTGCCCGTAATCGTGGCAGCAAACCGTAACTTGTACGGATGAGGCTAGATCAGGAATGAATATGATACTGAGCAAAGAAATGTATATCCTTAGGCTCCTTAAGTGGAGTAGCGTATCGTAAGTATGCCGCGGAACATACCCACGGTACGTCACTCTACTTTAGTCACCTATTCCATAAACCAAGGGTCATCCTACGCTCCAAAGGTAAAACCTAACGCTCTGATACCAAATTTGTCACGTCCCGAAAGTACGGAACATGATCGAGACTTAAACTATGAAACGTCTCGAGGCGTACATAATCTAAGTAAACCGAAAACCCAGAAATCCAAACAAAGATAAGTAGTAGAGTGAAGGAAAACCAATTTAAATCAAGTAGTTTTAATAGCCTAAGCCGAATTATGCGTTTTTAAAAACATCAAATATTTACTGAAAATTTCGGCAGAGTCTCCTTTGTAAATACTGGCCCCCAAACGGGATACAACATGAATAGTATACGAAATCAATAAAAGGCATCCCCAAGCGGGAGCTAGCTCTTCGTCAATCGACGGTCACAACCATACAAGCAATATAATATACAACGCCAAGGGCGAGGATCAAAACTCAAAAGGAAACTCAAAACAACAAGAAAATCCATAGAAATACCACGTGCGACTCTAAGGTCGAAAGAATAAACATTACCGGTCTCTATCTCTAAAATAAATTGTCACGGCCCAAAAGAGCACGTGACAGGCCCTTGAACCATATGAAGTCTATAGGACTCCATCTGATCCAAATAAGCCAAAAGCCCAGAAATCTAAAACCATTTAGAGTAAAGAAACATATTTTGTAAATTATTTTCCAATGTGGCATTTTATCACACACTTACTACGCCTAAGCAAAGAGCACAACCCACACAAGCAATATAATATACAACGCCGATGGGCGAGGATCAAACCCAAGAGAATCTCCAATAAGCAAGAAAATCGTAATACTACTGAGCGCGACTCTAAGGTCGAAATAATACATCATTTGCGTCTAAGTCTGAAACAATATACAAGTTTTAGTTGATGGAATTTCTAGATACAAAAAATAATACATGTACAAGGGTGGTTCTGATGCAAAGAACCCACCTACCAAGCAAATCACCCACAAGGGAAGCAATGTGCCGGAAATGCCGCTATGGATCCTGTACGGCAAAACCTGCAAGAACTGTGGCACAACGGGGGTGAGTTGCCAACTCGTGAATAGAAAATATCTACAAGCAGAAATTGGAAGCATGACATAAACCTAAGTCATAACGATCAGATATAATATAAACCTCAAATGAATAAGTTTGAAGCATAGTAATGTGGCAATGTAACATCTGAACATAAGTGTAGTGCCAAGTACTCACACCAGTGCCTCACGCAACAATATATCACAAATATGATGTATGTATGCGGTAAAATGAAAACAGGAGATATCGTGAATGAAATCATCAGAAAATCAACGTCGAGCATTGACACAAACTATATATCTCAATATCAAATGAAACCCATATATCATGTATCCGACATATATGCAGCATTCATGAAGGTACTCTATCAGGTACTACTAATATGTGATGCAATGCATATACAATAAATGTGGGGTAGGGGAGATAAAATATACCATCGACTATAAAGGCCCCGAGCACATAGGCTCCTCTCCAATCGAGCTCATAGGCTCCGAGCACATAGGCTCCTCTCACATCGAGCTCATAGGCTCCGAGCATATAGGTTCCTCTCACATCGAGCTCATAGGCTCCGAGCATCGAGCTCGTAGGCTCCGAGCACATAGGCTCCTCTCCAATCAAGCTCATAGGCTCCGAGCACATAGGCTCCTCTCACATCGAGCTCATAGGCTCCAAGCACATAGGCTCCTCTCACATGCATATGTAAATTTGCATAGATCATCCTGATGATAAATTAAGTATGCGTATATATATATCAGCGTCCCATACCATTAATATATATATACTCTATGGGTATACATATATATTTCAGCGTCCCATACCACTGATATATATACGTAGGAGTAAAACAATCCAGAATCATCATATGCAACCATATCACAGTGCGAAATCCATGAATTATAATACATGCAACAAGAACACTAATATGAGCATGCAACTATGTAAATGCATGTGCACAAGGAATATGAATCATTAACATATGAGCATGCAATGCAATGCGAGCCGTAGAATAAATGGTAAATGAATAATAATGCAGCTTGCCATTTGAAATAAGACAAATCGGGGTTTTTGTAATAGGTATGACTTGGGTCTAGTCTAACATCTATTATGCAAACCACAGATCTAAGTATCAAGTCAACCGGGAGGGGTATGGAATCCGCCTAAATCTAAGTCGATATAAATATATATATACATATAATAGTCAGTGATCCCGCCTCAATAGTATCACATACAATACAGTATATCATATGACAATCCTCAAGTCATGAGTGCGGATCTATCATCAATATAAAGCTCGTACGGTAAATCGTCGTACGGCATCCCAATAGCTGGGTACGGGTCAATATCACATTATCTCATCAAGTACCCGGTATTCTTATCATCATAACACATAATCTGGGATACTGAATCTAAGTCTAGTACAATTGATACCATCTATATAATTATGAATACGGGGGTAAAATACATGCCCAAAGGCCCGTTAAGAATCACATATCGTATCCCAAATACGAATCATATCAAATCACCGATCTCACGGCACCAAGCCCAATATCATCGACTCATCTCCAAAGTCATCCAATATCATCATCAACGCAGTGTAAGTATAGTGAATATGCAAGGGTGTGCGTGTGGGTGTAAACCTATTCTAGGGTTCGAGGCTATGAACTACACTAGTTTACTTCTAAGCCTAAACTATCCATAAAACACCTAACACAATATCCATGACACACTATAACTATCATATATAGTATATCAACTACGGACTGCGGGGGTGCTATACGTCTTCCCCCGACTTCCCCCTGTAGATATAATCTACTCACCTTGCGTCTTCATTTGTCGACGTCACCACGCGCATTGCTTGTCGTCCCGAAGTCTTTATGGGGTACATACACATCAAAGTATCGTATATGCGTATTAAAACCAAATCAAGGCTAACCCGGCACACGAAACCCAAAACGATACGATAAGGGGCCTATAGATTAGAACCTATGGGCACGCCTTCAAAACCATCAATCAAACCTCGATATCGTCGTATAAACGCCAAATAGTCGAGGTGAAACACGGATACACAATTCCAGAACTAAAAATACGAAATATAGAAACAGGATCAAAACAGCAACTGGAGAAAAGGGTCCCAGATTTCACCCTAGGTCAAATTAGACAAATCTACACATACCAGGGGTCTAATCGATGCATGTAGGGGCTACAGAACCAAAACGAGCAAGTTTGGTGCAGGTATGGCCGCAATTTGCGGCCAATGGGAATAAATTGGCGGCCTAGAAAAAGGGGTAGGGGCTAGGGTCTTGTGTGGTGGTTCTAGGGTGCCTGCTCATATCACTGTCCAATCAATTTTATTCCAGAATGCCCCGGGTGATAGCAGATTACAAAATACACTCCCAGATTTACAGTTTTCCCCGATATCGATTCCGTAAATCCGTATTCTGGTTTCCAGTTCAGGTTTGGGTCTAAAATAACATCACTAGGGTGTTTGTGCGGCCTCTACTAAGCTCAATTTCATCTTACAACCACAATTTCCTCAAACCCTAACTAGGTTTTCTTTAAGTCCACAAACACACACACAATATCGATTCAATCTAAACATGGGGGTAAAGGAAATGCTAAAACTAAGTTAAGGATCCAGAAAATACCTCATTTGGCAACTCAAGAATTTTATTGAGTTGCCCCTAGTGGCCAAAATCCTTGCTTCCTTGGTCCAATGTGTAGATCTTGAGCTTGTGCATACTTTTAATGAAATGAATATGGGGTTTTGGTGATGTTTTTGAGATGTTTTGAGGAGGTGAAGTGGGGAGGGAGGTAAGGAGCAGCAGCAACAGCAGGGAGTTGTGGGAGAGGGGAAGAAAATGAGTGTTGGAATCAAAGGAAATGGTTAAGTCCTTGGTCAAAGAAGCCCATACCTGTCTCTCTCTCACCATACCTCATATAATATTCCCCTTTCTCTTTTCTTTTCTTTTTCTTTTCTATAAATTCCTTCTCACTCAATAGTAAACCTAAATGAGAAACCATGGTGGAAAAATGCACAAGTGTAAGAAAAGATGATATGTGCATGTTTTGCACAAAAGCTAGAAAAACGGATTAGCGATTAACAGTAAATTAGCATATAACTAATCAATTAAACTTAGAAATGGCATAATTCTCTAAATTACCCAATTTTAGAAATTTCCATAACTTTTCCAAAATTTTCCCCTATTTATTTGGATTTAAATATATCGAATTATTAAAATATTCAATAAAATAATATTAAATTATAAATGTTCCCTAAAAATAATATTTTTATTATTTCGAAATGTTACAATCTATCCCCCTTAAATAAATTCGGTCCCCGAATTTAAATTTAAACCCCCAGTACTAAAACATTTCAGCAAAAATCCAATTGTCGGGGCTCCGAAAACATCAATACATGGTGAATATCATCAAGGTGTACTGCTCTCTAAGAAATCAATCCCCAAAAATGTATATAAGAATATCCGGTGCGTCTGGTGTGCACGGAATCAAAATCCATGTATGTGTCATACAGGTGAACAAAACAACATCTAGGTGCAACTGGTGTGCACGAAACATTTGTCATAGGCAACGTGTGTGCCTGACAGCAAAATCAGGCGCCTTTGACATGCACGAAGAATTTCGATTTAGTGCATCTGGCGTGCACCAAGATCGTATATCGAAACCAAATCATAAGTACCGTCTTCGGTAGTTCCTCCTTCAAGGTCGAGAAGGAGTCGGTGCATCCAATGCTAGCAGCGCAAGATATCTACTTGCCTCTTGCTCATGGTCTGGCATTCTCTGACTCTGGGTCCTTATCTTCTCTGCGGATTACCTACCTCGCAGTCAATCGGCTCATCGGCCTTGTCAGGTGTGCTAATGGGGACGATTCCGTTCTGGCACTTCTCTGGTCATCTCTCGGTCAATCCTCACGACCACTCATAAAGCAGTATGTCACTGGCGTCGGCCTCTGGCTCTTTGAATGCACATCACACATCTGATCCTGGGTGCAAACATCATTGCAGCAATGTCCTGGAAGGAATCCTGCTCAAGGTCTCTTCCGATCTTGCCTATGCCGAACTGTACGGAGGCTGGCTCTCTTGCATAATCTCTTCTCTCTCGATGGACATCCGTGTCCCCTGCACAACATTTTCTCAGAAATTGGTCGCATCCTAACGCCTTTGTAAGCATATCAGGTCTCTAGCCTTGACGGGAAGTAATGACAGCTCGTCAGCGTCTCGCACGAACCTCTGGTTCCACTTGTCTCTATCGTCGTCCACTATGGTTTCACGCCATGCTATCTACGCACTGCACTGTTCTCGGCCACGGTCAATCCGAAGTCTCTCGCACGGACTCGAAGTCACGTACTCTGTAGCTTTACCATTCTATAGAAGATATCTGGCCGAAAAAGTCTTCAGGAACGCGTCCCAACCATCGGAGGAATACTCAATACTCTTTCGTCCTCGATCAATTACAACGCATCTGGGTGAGGTCCTTTATCCGAACCTGGTCAACTACCTCGTCGACGATGCCAAACTCTGTCCTGCTGGGTCTGCGCAACATGACCACTCCTGGGTCTAGGTCTTCTCGTATCGTATTCCAGAAAGGTCCTGTCGAGGTCTCTCTCTTAAATCTCATTCCTGCCGGATTGCCCGGAAGTCATCATCCATTGCTAAAACTAATTCTTATTCCGGAACGGCTGCATACTTATCGCGCCTCTTTCTGGAAGATGTATCCATATACAACGCCTCTGCGTGCGTATCGCATCTCTGATGTCAGCGGAGTGGGACGTCATCTCGTCGAAATCTCTTGCGAACTCTTTACTTCACTCTGCCTCAATGTCGACTTCTTCGGACTAGTCTCATCATGGCTGCATGGACGGCGCTCCAATAGCTATCCTCGTATTTGGAGTCTCCCAAGAAATGCATCTCACCATCTAGCATCCGAAGGAAGTTGAACCATTCGACCGATTCGTCAAAACCTCTTAATCCCCTAAGAGCTCAACATCTTGGGTACAGTTTAACAGCATCGAGTACATACCATAGCATCAATGATCCAGCCGTAGAAGGGCAAACTCAAGCCTCACTAATGGCGCCGCAGAACTGCCACAAACCGTAAGGTTCAAAGGCTTTCACACGGTCATTATGTCGAGTTAGGGTTTCATTCTTCTAGAGGGTCCATAGAATTGCCTGCATGTCTTTCCGAATACTTTAAACTTGGAATAGCCGGTTTCTGACATTCGATCGTCTCTGTCGACTCTCAACGTTTCCACGTGAAGTCGTCTCTAGCTGGAAGCAACCTATCTGATAACCTCGCGTCGGTAAGCGAACGAACCACACGTCCTAGTCCTTCATCCTTAGTGACTAGCAACCTTCCATCATATCCCTAAGTGTATACTCATGCTGCAGTAGCTCCAATCATCTGGGCGATATCTCGTCATTTGCAGCGACAACTGGCTCATTCGTCTGTACGCTGAATAGCGCCTCAATCCTCCAGGAAAGGCAATACATTGGCGGTCATCTCTAAATCGGGTAGACTAGCTATCATCTGTCTCATATCGGCCTGGAAGCTCCGGCGATTTTAGCTCGTAAGCTCCGGAAGCGACATCCTGTCCATCTCAGTAACAGCTGGTTCATCTGTCTGCACGATAGGCAACATCATAATCTCCGAGCTATGCTGTACATCAACAGTCCTCTCTCAACTGGCAGCTCTAACAATGGCCCGATCATCCGGTGTAAAATCAAGCACTCGCCTCCACAAGAGGTCGCAATCACCAAAACTAACTCGAGATGTTCTCATGTCACCAGAAAACACAATGGCCGGCCCTCGTACCAGACGAGCTCGCACTGACCGTAACCCTAGCAGCAGCCCAAACTGCGCTCAAACATGGCGACAGGAAGCTCAATCGAGTATCGAAAAGAGCAGATCAATAGCAAGAAAGAGAACAACAGATCCAGAGTGGATACATGATCATAAGAAGGAACAACATCAATGAAGGTATGATCATGAAACTAATAGAATCGGGGATCTCAAATGGATATATAATCGTGGATATGAAGAGAATCACTGATCTCGAAAATATATGCATCTTAAGGTTCCTTAAGCGGAGTAGCGTATCGTAAGTATGCCGCGGAACATACCCATGGTACGTCACTCTACTTTAGTCACCTATTCCATCAACCAAGGGTCATCCTACGCGACGAAAGTTCGGGTCTAATACCCCCTCGACTAAGTCTAAGTTCCGTAAGGTCAAGCCTAAGTTCCGTATATGTATAGACGCCCTAGGCTCCACATAGTCAAACTTAGACTCGAACCAAGGTTAACCTAGCGCTCTGATACCAACTTTGTCACGACCCAAAAGAGCACGTGACTGGCCCTTGAACCATATGAAGTCTATAGGACTCCATCTGATCCAAGTAAGCCAAAAGCCCAGAAATCTAAAACCATTTAGAGTAAAGAAACATATTTTGTAAATTATTTTCCAATGTGGCATTTTATCACACACTTACTACGCCTAAGCAAAGAGAACAACCCACACAAGCAATATAATATACAACGACGAAGGGCGAGGATCAAACCCAAGAGAATCTCCAATAAGCAAGAAAATCGTAATACTACTGAGCGCGACTCTAAGGTCGAAATAATACATCACTTGCGTCTAAGTCTGAAACAATATACAAGTTTTGGTTGATGGAATTTCTAGATACAAAAAATAATACATGTACAAGGGTGGTTTTGATGCAAAGAACCCACCTACCAAGCAAATCAGCCGCAAGGGAAGCAATGTGCCGAAAATGCCGCTATGGAACCTGTACGGCAAAACCTGCAAGAACTGTAGCACAACGGGGGTGAGTTGCCAACTCGTGAATAGAAAATATCTACAAGCAGAAATTGGAAGCATGACATAAACCTAAGTCATAACGATCAGATATAATATAAACCTCAAATGAATAAGTTTGAAGCATAGTAAAGTGGCAATGTAACATCTGAACATAAGTGTAGTGCCAAGTACTCGCACCAGTGCCTCACGTAACAATATATCACAAATATGATGTATGTATGCGGTAAAATGAAAACAGGAGATATCGTGAATGAAATCATCAGAAAATCAACGTCGAGCTTTGACACAAACTATATATCTCAATATCAAATGAAACCCATATATCATGTATCCGACATGTATGCAACATTCATGAAGGTACTCTATCAGGTACTACTAATATGTGATGCAATGCATATACAATAAATGTGGGGTAGGGGAGATATAATATACCATCGACCATAAAGGCCCCGAGCACATAGGCTCCTCTCCAATCGAGCTCATAGGCTCCGAGCACATAGGCTCCTCTCATATCGAGCTCATAGGCTCCGAGCACATAGGCTCCTCTCCAATCGAGCTCATAGGCTCCGAGCATATAGGCTCCTCTCACATCGAGCTCATAGGCTCCGAGCACATAGGCTCCTCTCACATGCATATGTAAATATGCATAGATCATCATGATGATAAATTAAGTATGCGTATATATATATCAGCGTCCCATACCACTAATATATATATACCCTATGGGTATACATATATATTTCAGCGTCCCATACCACTGATATATATACGCAGGAGTAAAACAATCCAGAATCATCAAATGCAACCATATCACAGTGCGAAATCCATGAATTATAATACATAAAACAAGAACACTAATATAAGCATGCAACTATGTAAATGCACGTGCACAAGGAATATGAATCATTAACATATGAGCATGCAATGCAATGCGAGCCGTAGAATAAATGGTAAATGAATAATAATGCAACTTGCCATTTGAAATAAGACAAATCGGGGTTTTTGTAATAGGTATGACTTGGGTCTAGTCTAACATCTATTATGCAAACCACAGATCTAAGTATCAAGTCAACCGGGAGGGGTATAGAATCCACCTAAATCTAAGTCGATATAAAAATATATATACATATAATAGTCAGTGATCCCGCCTCAATAGTATCGCGTACAATACAGTATATCATATGACAATCCTCAAGTCATGAGTGCGGATCTATCATCAATATAAAGCTCGTACGGTAAATCGTCGTACGTCATCCCAATAGCTGGGTACGGGTCAATATCACATTATCTCATCAAGTACCTGGTATTCTTATCATCATAACACATAATCTGGGATACTGAATCTAAGTCTATTACAATCGATACCATCTATATAATTATGAATGCGGGGGTAAAACACATGCCCAAAGGCCCGCTAAAAATCACATATCGTATCCCAAATACGAATCATATCAAATCACCGATCTCACGGCACCAAGCCCAATATCATCGACTCATCTCTAAAGTCATCCAATATCATCTTCAACGCAGTGTAAGTATAGTGAATATGCAAGGGTGTGCGTGTAGGTGTAAACCTATTCTAGGGTTCGTGGCTATGAACTACACTAGTTTACTTCTAAGCCTAAACTATCCATAAAACACCTAACACAATATCCATGACACACTATAACTATCATATATAGTATATCAACTACGGACTGCGGGGGTGCTATACGTCATCCCCCAACTTCCCCCTGTAGATATAATCTACTCACCTTGCGTCTTCATTTGTCGACGTCACCACGCGCATTGCTTGTCATCCCGAAGTCTTCATGGGGTACCTACACATCAAAGTATCGTATATGCGTATTAAAACCAAATCAAGGCTAACCCGGCACACGAAACCCAAAACGATACGATAAGGGGCCTATAGATTAGAACCTATGGGCACGCCTTCAAAACCATCAATCAAACCTCGATATCGTCGTATAAACGCCAAATAGTCGAGGTAAAACATGGATACACAATTCCAGAACTAAAAATACGAAATATAGAAACAGGATCAAAACAGCAACTGGAGAAAAGGGTCCCAGATTTCACCCTAGGTCAAATTAGACAAATCTACACATACCAGGGGTCTAATCTATGCATGTAGGGGCTACAGAACCAAAACGAGCAAGTTTGGTGCAGGTATGGCGCAATTTGCGGCCAATGGGAATAAATTGGCGTCCTAGAAAAAGGGGTAGGGGCTGGGGTCTTGTGTGGTGGTTCTAAGGTGCCTGCTCATATCACTGTCCAATCAATTTTATTCCAGAATGCCCCGGGTGATAGCAGATTACAAAATACACTCCCAGATTTACAGTTTTCCCCGATATCGATTCCGTAAATCCGTATTCTGGTTTCCAGTTCAGGTTTGGGTCTAAAATAACATCACTAGGGTGTTTGTTCGGCATCTACTAAGCTCAATTTCATCTTACAACCACAATTTCCTCAAACCCTAACTAGGTTTTCTTTAAGTCCACAAACACACACACAATATCGATTCAATCTAAACATGGGGGTAAAGGAAATGCTAAAACTAAGTTAAGGATCCAGAAAATACCTCATTTGGCAACTCAAGAATTTTATTGAGTTGCCCCTAGTGGCCAAAATCCTTGCTTCCTTGGTCCAATGTGTAGATCTTGAGCTTGTGCACACTTTTAATGAAATGAATATCGGGTTTTGGTGATGTTTTTGAGATGTTTTGAGGAGGTGAAGTGGGGAGGGAGGTGAGGAGCAGCAGCAATAGCAGGGAGTTGAGGGAGAGGGGAAGAAAATGAGTGTTGGAATCAAAGGAAATGGTTAAGTCCTTGGTCAAAGAAGCCCATACCTGTCTCTCTCACACCATACCTCATATAATATTCCCCTTTCTCTTTTCTTTTCTTTTTCTTTTCTATAAATTCCTTCTCACTCAATAGTAAACCCAAATGAGAAACCATGGTGGAAAAATGCACAAGTGTAAGAAAAGATGATATGTGCATGTTTTGCACAAAAGCTAGAAAAACCGATTAGAGATTAACACTAAATTAGCATATAACTAATCAATTAAACTTAGAAATGGCATAATTCTCTAAATTACCCTATTTTAGAATTTTCCATAACTTTTCAAAAATTTTCCCCTGTTTATTTGGATTTAAATATATCGAATTATTAAAATATTCAATAAAATAATATTAAATTATAAATGTTCCCTAAAAATAATATTTTTATTATTTCGAAATGTTACATAAATACATGTTTGGTTGATGGAACTTCTAGATACAACAGAATAATAATATACAAGGTATAATGACGGGTAAGATACAAAAAAACTCACCTACTAGCAAGTCACCCGAAAAGAAGCAGTGCCAGGAAAGCCGTAATGAAACCTGTACGGCAAAACCTGCAAGAACTGTGGCACAACGGTGGTGAGTTGCCAACTCGAGAATAGAATACATCCACGAACAGGAATCACATGTATGACGCAATCCTAGGTCATACGATCATAATATAACCTCAAATATATAACCAGCAGCCTATAACAATGGCTAGGGTAAATGTCTAACCCAAGTGTAATCCCATGTGCCCGTGTCAGTGCCTCAGGTAGCAATGTATCATATGGATGATGTATGAATGCATGAAACAGAATGCATGTATTGAAGAAAACTGCTTTCATAAATTAGTGAGATTTCTGTATTTTTAAAATGAGGTATCATAAATGAAATCAGCATAAACAGTGCCTAGCATCGACACAAAACAAGTATCCAAATATCTCGATATCTCTGTGTCGCAATCTCTGTACCTCAATATCTCAAAATCTCAATGTCTCAATCACAATATCTGGGACGCCGTCAGTCCAGACCGGCCCCTACCATCCATCTCAAGACCACGACGGTATCCTCCGGATATCCGACGCGTCGTGTAAAATCACCGGTCGGTAGTGCTCCCCTGCCAGGCTCAACGCCATCATCTGCGATCCTCTTGCCCCGGGGTACCACACCGGGTCCACCATGTACCCGAAACGGTTCCTCCATCTCCTCAAATCGGGTCTCGAAATCCATTAGCAAACTCATGGTGGACGACTCATACATCATGGGAAAACCGCGCTTTTTATTTAAAAAGAGAGAAGAAGATTGTATAAGTTTTGCGGTTTTCCCCCAAATCCAGAAAAATCTCATGGAAATCCGAATCCAAAACCTCAATAGCACGTAAAATAGTGAATATATGCATGAGAATCCATGAATGCGGCATAACAGTGAATAATAACATGCATGAAGTAGCAGGTAATAACTACAATATCTAAACTAGCATACAAGGCAAGTACACTAATATCATGTCTACACTATTAGCTAATAGGCTATGTCAATGTAATAGTATTTTCTAAGTGTACGTGACATGGCAATTACCGATGAAGATGTGTATGAGCCGGCAAGTAAGTGTACGTGGTACATACGCATCATCGGTAATGGTGCTGGTGTCCTAACAACATGATATCAACAATGGAATATGAAATCATAAAATACGTATGCGATGCGGAGCGAACAGCAATAACGTGCGGGAGCTGAATACTAGACACAACGATAACTAATCTGCATTTAATAAAATATGAGTTCCACAGTGGTGCCATTTGAAATAACACGAATCTTGGGGTTATGAAAATAAGGGCTACGGTGTTTTTAAGAAAAGATACGTCTTTTTGAAATATCCGTAAAATACCTTGACCTGTCTTTTAAAATACCCACGATCCGTTAGTTTTTGAAATAGGTAGGAATCTAATCTAGTCTGACAACTACACTAAACTATACGGTTGAACTAACAAGCTGAATTAAGGGTAAAGAAACCGCCTAACATCTGAGTCGATATATATATAAACATATATATTAGTTGGTGATCCTGCCTCGATAATATCACATCCGATACCATATCTATAATCAGATATTCCCAAGTCAAGAGTGCGGATCTATCATCAATATATAGCTCGTACATAAATCCGTCGTATGGCATCCCCAAATCTGGGTACGGGTCAATATCACATTCATCACACTATTCATTTGGTATCCCCTTTATCAAAGATCATAATCCGGGTACGGATCTATGTCTAGTACAATACTGATACCATCTACGTATGCATGCACGTGTGTGAAACACTACGTCTAAGGACCCGCTACAACGTCATGTCGTATCTCAAATACGAACCCTGCCAAATCACCGATCTCACGGCCTCAAATCAAACCTCATTGACTCATCTCAGATCCTAAGTACTATCCTCAAATCCAGTATATGAACACATAGTCCCATACCCATGTGAACACAAAACTATATAACCCCATATAAGCACATATGAAGAAGAATGTATGCAAGTATGGGTGTGTGTGTGTAAATGTGGTGCAACCTCTACTCTAGGGTCTCGCAACACTAAACCTATCCATTCACACCTAAAATCTATCTTTATCATCAATAAACTCAGCAATATAATCAATATATATATGTGTATACGTATTCGTATACATCACCACGAACTGCGGGGATGCTATACGCCATCCACCCGACTTCTCCCCGTAGATATAAATCTACTCACCTGGTCCTTGCTCGCCGGTGCCGACGTCGCCACGCGCTTGCTTGTCATCTCGAAGTCCACATGGGGTACCTACATATCATAACTCACCATATCATATTAAAATCCGACTCATGACCAAAATGACACACGAATCTCACATAGGTCAAAACTTATGGTTGCTTTCACAAATCAACCCAAAAACCCTCGACATCGGCGTACAAACGCCAAACCATCGAGAAAAACCCAAACACACCAATCGTGATTTCAAAACTCTCTAATTATATAAGAAATAAGGTTTAATTCCTCAAAACCATAAAATTAAACAAATCGTTTTATTTTCCAAAAAAACTAGTTAGCACAAATTCCCATTTCGGTTCAAAACTTGATGTTTTATCCAAACTAAATATTTTAATGATTCTAATGGCTAAAATGCTCACTTAAAATCATAATTAGGTCATACAAATCACCTCCATATTTTTAATCTCACTAATTATCATTAACTCAAAATTCAAGTTTGCAACAAATATCAATTTTAACACTTTTTAAAGCAAAATTCACAATTCATCAACTAGCTAGGTTTTGCATAGCCCTAAATTGTTAAACTACACATTATGTTGCTAATGAGGTGATAAAAACCCTAACCATATTTTAAATTCTCAATTTTGAATTAATTACCAAAACCTAGTTTACAAATATATGTGATTTGGACAAATTACATATAACAAGTGCAATTTAATCAACCAAACTAGATTTTACATACATTAAGATGTTAAACTAAACATTGCATCCCTAATGATATAATAAAAACCCTAATTGAAATCACAAACCCTTACTATATTTTTCCAAACATTCAATTAAGCCCAAATTATTAACTAATTATGCTTGATTTAAAGTATTCAAACAACAATTTAACAAAATTCAAGTTTTATACCTCACAAGATTTGAGATCTATCATGAAAATCTTGACCTCCAATTTAAAAACTTTTCACCAAAATCCATGCTTTAGAGGCTAAGGAAAAATGTTTAGGAGTTGGATTTTGATTTTGTGGGATTTTTGTGTTGATTTTTGGGCATTTTGTGATGAAATTTTGAGGTGAAATGAGAAGGAGAAGAGAGGGGGGCTGCTGTTGAGGGAGGATGGGGGGGGGGGCTCGGCCATAATGAATGAGGTGGAAAGAGAGAGAGAGTGTGGGTTGAAATGCAAGGTCACTAAAGTCCAAGTCAACCCAACCCATACTCATGTATATTTACTCTTTTCTTTTCTTTTCATTGTTTTCTTTTACCAAAATCAAGTGGGGAAAATTGAGGGGGGCTGCTGAATTCGGCCAAGGGGAAGGAAAAATGGGTGTGTGTGAGTGTGGGTATGGGTGTGGGGTGATGGAAAATGATAAATACTATACCCCAAATATCCATTTACACTAAATTCACTATTTAAGCGTTTTTCTTCGATATTTTCTAACACCGTTTAACAACTTCATTTCATTTCAAAAACCACATGTTAAAATTTTGATTAATGTGTTATGATGCACAAATTTTTTTTCAACTAATTCCAATTTGTAATTTTCCCTAATTAAATGTATTAGTGACGGCTTAAAATAATATTAAAATAATTAATTTCGGAAAACTTTTCAGGAAATTAGAAATTTTACCAGTGGCTCAATAAACACCAAATACTAGCAATTACATATCTAGAATATATATATATTTAATTTTATAATAAAGATATTTGTATTTTGACTTTTTACAGAAAACCCCCTTATTTTACCGATTTTCCGAAATTTCACCGAAACGATTTTCAAAACGTTACATCTTTCAACGTGCAATAGTGATCTGTAATATCACCTAAAGTATGCACACGATGATAAAAATAAACCAGATAGCATACTATCATTTCGAGTAAGACTGTCCTACCGGCATAGGTCCTCCCTCAATCATTGCAATCATGTGCCTGCGATCCAATAATTGACTTTGAGGGCACTATATCCAACACTTTTCAAACTGCAAATCTTTAAAAATAATAAAAGCATTACTAAAATTCTTTTTTAAGATTTTGAATATTGCCTCATATGAATTAAGGCTTAAATAATTGCCTCATTATTGAAATGCTTCAACTACTTAATAGGCACAATCATAAGAAAACTCGACACACGCGCTTGGACGCATTCTTTAATTTAATAGTCTTTGACCATGGGAAAACACTTTGGTAATGCATTATGTGTGTATATTATAGGAAAAACAAACAGACCAAGAGCTGATGGAGGACAAAACAAGATTTTCCTAAAAATGGGACAACGGGTGTGAGCAAGCTCATGCGTGCATGTGTGTAAATCATCTGAATTTTTGTAGACATGTCTATTGACAAATAGAACAAGATATACAAATACGATCTTCAATTTGACAGTCAAATGATGGCCGGATTTTTTTCACTTTGAAATTTCATCTTTCCATCTCACCATATCATTACCCACACATGCACACACAACAACAACTACAAGCCTTTATTTCTAAACTTTTGGGATTAGCTATATGAATTTGTTTCTTTCATTCTTCTCTATTAAGGGCCATCTCTTTGGTTACATTAACAAATAGCATATCTTTCTTGATTTCCTTCCATATTCATTTGTGTCTATCCATACCCCTAACTGCATCATTAAGTACAATTTTATCATTTCATCCAACTAGTGCATTTGTTAGTCGTCGTTGCACATGTCCATACCATCTCATTTAGTTCTCTCTTATCTTATCCCAGTGGGAGAAACCTCCAATTTGTTATGAATACATTTATTTCTTATCTTATCTTATCCTTAAGTGTATTACCACTCACCCACCTTAAGATTCTCATTTCGACCACACTCATCTTTTGGAAATATTGCTTCTTGTCTGATCCATAAGGAAGAGTCGGTCTTATAGCCATCCTATAGAATTTTCCTTCAACTTCAAAGGTACCCTATATCATACAGCACTCCAGAAAAATCCACTTCAACCATCTCGCTTTGATTTTATGCGATACATTTTCCTTTATCTTTTCATCATGATTAATTATAGATCATATTAATAAAAATTGTTATTTCTAGATATTCCTTGGCTATCAATTTGCATCGTACGCCTATCTCTTTACAATGTTTTGCTGAAAATTACATTCAAGGCTTAAATACAAAAAAAAAACTACCAAATAATTTGGCCTAATTAGGAGAAGCTACAAAATTCTTCTTAATTACACAAGAAACTACCATAAAAGTTATCAAAAACCATATGAAACTGCCATATAAATTTCAAAAACTACGAAAAACTACCATAATTATATGCCACATCAACAATAATTATAAGAAACTACCATAAATTTTCAAAGCATGGCGTAATTTTAAAAGAAATTGGTAGTTTCTCGTAATTAGGCTAAAATATTTGATAGTTTTTTGGAATTAACCCTACATTCTATGTACTCAGTTTTTCTGCTAATTCTAAAACTTTTATATCCTAAGACATCTCTCAATTTTCCTATTTTAGACATTATCCCTTTTTTGGATTCATCTACTATAACAATATTATCGACAAACAACATATACACCATAGAACATCATGTTGAATATGTTTTGTAAGTTCATCAATAACAACACAAAAAGATAAGGATTTATTCCCGATCCATTGTTGTAGACCTATGATGATAAAAAATGACGATATCTCTCATCCAATCGTCCCCGCTCTTGTACTTGCTCCATTATACATATTTTAATCATATGAATTTACCTATAAGATACTAGTTTTTTCTTTAAAACCCACCACATTATCTCCCTGGGGATTCTATATTCCTATTATAAGCCTTATATATATATATATCAATAAAAATCAAATGTAAATTCCCCTTCTTCTCTCAATATTTCTCTATCAACGATGTTAATAGAAAAATCGCTTCTATGGTAGAACTTTCTTGCATTAAACCAAATTGATATTCAGAAATAGACGTTTCTTTTCTTTCTTTATGCATGTATATATTCTACACACACGCATACACACATATCTACATCTACACACATGAGAATAATGGAGGACAAAGGCCTTAAGAGAAAATTTTCTCCTATCGAAAAAATACACTATCCACCATTTGTTCTGACGATTGGCACACATCATCTTCATCTTTATCATCTAAGATATAGATACACTAAATTTCATTTGATTCTAACACAGTTTCATTGTTAATTTAGTGGGTGCGAAAATAACGGTTTTCTGATAACATAACATTTTAAAAAAATTTACATCACTGAATCAACGGTGAAAAAGTGTTAGAATCAAATGAAATTTGGTGTATCCACATTTTAGACAATGAATATTAAGATGGACGGTGTTGATCGTTGGAAAAATGATGGAGGGTATATATTTTCGACGCAATACGAGGTTTCTCTCGTAGGGCACATACGCATACATATATACATATATACGTATACAAACACATATACATACGGATACATGTATATATAAATATACACGTCTGCACGTATACGTAAACACATTATACAGGTACACACGCACACACCTATACATATACATGTACATAGTATATGTATACACATACATATATACTCATATATTTACATACGCGCGCGCGCGCGTGTGTGTGTCTACACACACACACATACATATATATACATACATATATATATATATATATATATATATATATATATAATTACAGACCTCTATTCATCATTTTACCTTTTTTATTCTAAATTTAATGGTTCATGGAAGTGAAAAAGGTACATGCATATGGATCACTCAATCAGTGGCGGAACCAAAAAAAACTTACCAGGGCCAAGTTAAGAACGCCATAGTAAAAATATACATATATTTTAAAAATATGTATAAAATATACATATATTTTAAAAAATATGTGGTTGTGGGGGTTTGAACCAAGGTATTTAGAATCAAAATCCTATGTCTTAATCACTAACACTAACTTTGAACTTGTTAAATCATACCCAATATACATGTTTATAGTAGGTATTAAAGCAAACCGGTGAATAGCATATAAAGCATTTGCTAAAGGCTTACCAGGGCCGAGGCCCCCGCTAGTCCCTCCTGATTTTCCCCTGCACCCAATTATTTGTTGTTATGTGTGCCGCCACTATAGGATATTCCTATAGTAGCAATGTATACTCTGTTTTCTCATATATATACATATATGTCTACGTATGTGTGTGTGTGTATGCATGTGTACATGTGTGTGTGTGTGTGTGTGTATGTATGTGTACATGTGTCCTTGGAAAGAATCAAACATGGGACTTGATAGCACTTCCTATAGGAAAGAAAGTAATGAGATGTTGGTGGGGTATATGCGCTTAAACTCAATCTTGATGTCTCTTTTCAACATCTTAAAGCTCGCCTGGTAGGTAAAGGGTATCACGTGCATATTCGCTTGATTATTAGAAGACTTTCTTCTGTGGTCAAGATGATCTCTTTCGCTTGCTTATGTCTCTTGTCACTACTCATTAGCCCTTATATCAGCTTGATGTGAAAAGTGTATTTATTCATGACGGTTTGACCGAGAAGATGTATATAGAGCAACCTATTGAGTCTGTTGCTCAAAGGTGTTGTATATATATGCCCTAGAGGCCATTATTGTATATATATATAGTGGATGTTTCGATATATGTATATACAAGACAGTCTTGCTCGATATTATAGTATGCTATTTGGTTTGTCTTTATCTTAACATGTCTATATGTTTTACTTGTCATTACGTATCGCTAATACATGTTGATAAAGCCCGCAAGATTATTGCTTGACTACCAACGTTATGATGGCGATCATACTAGTAGGGGATGGGTAGTCTATAAGTACATCCTTAAATGTTCTAAGTCGTAGGAGTATCGATACTCCAGAGTAGACTTTGTTAGTGATATATTCCCTAGAGGCTATTATTGTATAGTACTTGATTGTATATTGTAGGGTTACCTAGCATGACAGCAAGGTTTCGGGAGGCATCGTCCATACCAATTTCAAAAATTTGTCGTACTAAAGAACCCTAACCCTGGAATCTTAACTAAAGATTTAGATGAAACAACATATAAACAACTTTACATCTAAGTGAATGAGGAATACAACCTTTGTAGACCGGTCCTTCACTTCTAAACCTCCATTTAGTAGTCCCTTCGCTCCAAGTAGTGAACACCCGAACTCTAATAAGGGTTCACATGAAGAAATGAACAAGCTTGCTCGAAGTCTTCGAGGCCGAAGATGATCTACGTCGAGAAGACCCAAGCTCATGCTACCTCTTCACTAATGGTAGATTAGTGAAGCAAACACCCTAAACTAAATGGCTAATATAGTAGAGGATGATGAAGTAGGAATTGGGCTCATTTTAGAATTATTTTTCTCACAATATTTCATCACCTTGAGAAAAACTAGAAGGCTTTCGTATAAGGAAGAAAAAGATGAAGTGGAGATGAGAATTGTAAGTCCACGTTGCTCACCCCGGTTCTTACGGGGAGGCGTAAACGGCGAAAAACAATAATCTTGGCGCAAGGCAACATGGACTCAAAAGCAAGGATCTTGGCTAAACTAGAAACTAGCAAACAAGCAGAGGCTTTAACTACTATGCTGTAGAAAATATACCTCACGAAACCGGTCCTTCGGGTCTTCTCTCCGCTGTCCGTCTCGTCCATCCACGCTCCGAGGGTCGTTCCGGATCTAGGTCACCTCCGCGGCCTTCTTGAGTCGAAGACGATCCACCCGAGAGTTGTACACCGAGCTCCACCTCAAGCCGAGGCAACTAGGGCAACGAGATCGCTAATCAAGATACCCTAGGTTGTGTAGAAGAGAAAGATGGAAGTGTTTGTCTATGTGGATTCTTTTTCTCTCAACACATGAGATCAAAAGAATTTTCAAGAGGAGGAAGATGAAGAAGAAATTCTAGCAACCATGGAGCTTTTCTTTTCTTCTCACTTCAAGAGAGAGAATGAGAAGAGAATAATGAAAAGATGAACTCAAAGGAAATGAACCATGGTTGCAATAATACACCCTAAACCATCATTACTAATCCTATCATGATAAAGTTGATGCTACATTGAATTGACCATTTTCATAATAAAAAATTAAAAGGAAAATCAAGGAAGAGTGTAAACCTCTCTTGAAGGTCAATGGTCAACATAGTCAACGGGTCAACAAAGTCAAGAGAGGTCATGGTGGTCAAATGGTCAATGCAATTAGCCATCACTAAACTATCACTAAAAGGATTAGTAAACAATGTCACCGGCTCATAATGGTTTTGACCAAACGAATTGTCAAAACCCTAATGAACCTGCCACATAACGGTTTTGGCCGAACCATCTGCCAAAACCCTAGTGAAGCACCTCCTTCTTCATCGCTCCTCGAAACTGTGCATACACACCTGCATCCTCATTCCGTAGAATGCGAATGCACAGTAGACAAATCAAATCCATCGGTGCAATACTGGGATCTGGCTTAAACCAAAGCCCACTAGTATTGCCTGCCCGAACAGCATACGCACACAAGTGCACGTAAGTGATCGTAGCCCTGCCGTAAAGCCATACGGCCTCTACACGTTTCGCTCAGTACGGGGAAACTCTCTGTGTGGGACTCTAAAGACTCGACACTACGCTGGCAGTGGGTTTAACCACAGACAGCAAGCGGCACTAGCTGTACGTAACGGTCCCCCGGTAGATGTCGATAAGAAGACCCATGAGGTTAACCCATCCGAACTCCTACTGAGCCTGTATGTGACAATCTCCGTACAGTCCGGTCTATTCGTCTGATACATCGCATGGCGGGCCTAGGGGGGTGGTGAACGTCAGTCCCCTAATAGCGGTACAAGTCGTGTCGGAGTGTAGCCCAGAACACCCTGATATAACACTGGAAACCTACCAGTATATCTCACTTGCCCTGGCCAGGGACTACTTGTGTAATGACTCTCCTAGACACAGCGCAATGTCTACCCCCAATACCGGGATAGATGAATCTGTAGGGTTCCTAGGCACCCTAATGAGGTCTCACAAGGCATCAACCATGCCAATATCAAAAAATACGGTGCCGAGAAACCCTAAACTACGGATCGTTTGCTAGATGTCTAGGCGAAAAGATAACAAGTTAACACTTAACTAAGAGAATACGGAAATACAACCTTTGTAGATCCGGTTCTCCACCTCCATAGCTCCGCAACGAAGTATCCTCGCTGTCCAAATCGAAATCCGGGCTCTTGCGTAGGCTTCATCGGAGAAGAAGCGGGCTAGGTCATCGACGACGTGCCGAAGATGATCTACGTCGAAGCATCACTAGATCAAGCTCCACCTTCACCAAGCCATGAAAACTTGTGAAGGAAACACACTCTACTACTTGGCAAGAGGTAGAGGATGAAGAAATAGGAAGTGGGTAAACTTTAGAATTGGATTTCTCACTCTAATTCATCAATCACCATTGATGGATGCAAGGTTTTCTTCTTGAGTTCAAGGAAGAAGAAGAAGAATGTGTTATGATAAGAAATAATAAAAATGAGAAAAGAAATTCATTCTTATCATAATTGAACCATAGTTAGGTGTAGAGAATCAATCATGGTTTAGTGGAATGGTTAGGTTAAGCATGAGACAAAAATGGTTACAAGGTTAAAGACTTCATGAAGCTTCATGAAGCATTTAAAGAAAGCCACCATTTTCTCATGCTCTTTTTCTTTTCCAAAAAGAATAAATGTATATATAAATTAATAAGAAAAACAAAACCCTAATTATCCACTTAACCATGGTTTAATTCTTTACACTTAACCAAAATGTATGTATCATCAAACATGATACAATCTAGTGCACAAAATCATATCGCATATGTAATGCACACATCCGAGTGAGAAAATCCATCTTAAAGTGAACCGATACTAGTTAATGCAAAGTAACATATCAAATATATAATTATGCATTAAATCATTAAATCAACACTTGATTCAATGATCCGGTCATGTCGCACAAAACCGACAGGTATCATTAGTAACAACTTATCGAATCAACACTTGATCCGATAACCCGGCTATATCGCATAGAACCGATCAATGTCACATCGCGAGAATCGAATACAGTATCACATACTGGTATCATTCTCGGTCCCACACATATCTCATATGCGCTCCTATTTCGTTTCGCTTGAGCCAGGAAACCTCTGTGTAGGACTCTAAAGACTCGTCAATACGCCGGCAACAGATGATGATCATATCAAACATCCACAAGCCGCAAGCGGTCTGCTAAACGTAACGGCCACCCGGGTATTGAGCGATCTGAAGATCGACGAGCAACCCGCTCACACTCCAGTGAATCTAACCAGTAACACTACCGTACAGTCCGGTCTGATCGTCTGATATGTCGCATATCTCGCCTAGGGGTGGTAAACGTCAGACCCCAATAGCTCGATAAGTCATGTCGATATGAGGTCTATAACAGTTCGAGAAACTACTGGTAACACTTACCAGTAAATCTCAGCAACCCTGGCCAGGGATTTCCGGTTATAGCCAATCGAACACAGCGCAACATCAACTCCCTATACCGGGAGAGACGAATCCCCTCCTATCGCTCATTGCCTCCATGTGACTCGGGACTGTACCCAAAAACCACCATTTTGCACGCCCTCTTGGAAGTGGTAAGATGGAAATCAAAGCACAGTGGGAACCACACAAGACTCTATGACGATCTCGGGTCAACAGACTACTCTGTACCAGTGTCACCAGAGAACTGCCATCTGACGTGAGGTATAATACCATCTGGAAGTTCTCGGTGAGTCCGTCCAGTGTACCCAGTCTCTACTGAGCACCCGTACATCATCTCTGATGTCAAACACCAATGGATATGGGATCATCCATCGCCCATCTGTATGGGTCGAGAAGGTATACGCTAGTCTACTCTGGTATATCGATGCCCCGTCTCGATACACCCACGACTAGGGACTTTGAAGGATGTACTTACGGACTACCATGTCCCCACTAGTATGATCCGCATCATAGTCTAGGTAGTCATGTACAGATCCTAAAGGCTTTACCAACATGTAACAGAGAGACAATCAGTATACACGTTAAGGTAAAGATCAACCAGATAGCATACTATCATGTCGAGCAAGAAAGTCCTCCCTATATACATCCCAGCATCCACTACAATATACATCCTATGTACAGTAATGGCCTCTAGGGCATACATATAACTAACAATCTCCCACTTGCACTAGGGCCATCTGTAGCAGTGGTTGTAGTATCTTATACTCAACCATCTCATAAAAATCTCTCTCTGAGAACAGGCCTTTGTGAGTGGATCCGCTGTGTTGTCCTCTGAATCTACTCTCCTAACCTCGATCACCCTGGAGATCAACTATCTCCATGATCAGGCGATGCGGCCTTAGAATAAGTCTGGATCACTGATGGGACCGGCGTTCCTCGGCATGAGCCACAACTCCATTGTCTCACAATGGTAGGAACGTAGTTCATCTCATGAACTAATATACACCCAAACATCCTTTTTGGTAGCATCTTAAATAGCGATGTATCCTGCCTTTATCGTCTAGTATGTCACGGTATCTAGCTTGGAACTCTTCCAACATACCGTCCCTTTACTGAGGGTATAGACAATGCCTGTGACTGACATTCAGTCGTCTTTATCACCCTGGAACACTTCCAGTGATTTTCCCCAGGATCAATTGATACCATCTCACTACAACTAGTGAGAATCCTAACATCCATTTAGATCTATCTCATAGATCCAAAACCCAGGATTTAGGAGGTATCATCTTGATCGTATGTGGAGAATCATTGTGATAAGCGGAGATTGATCAAACGTAGCATAGGAAACTCCTTCCCCATCAAGAGTATGTCATCCACGTACTCTACGAGGATCACCACCATACTCCCTACTACCTTTTTGTTTATACAAGGTTCATCTACCATTTTGATGATGTCAAACTCTTTGACTACTTCATCAAAACAGATGTTCCAACTCCGCGATGTCTGCTTTATCCTATAAAGTATCTTGCACACGTTTCCGCTGCTCCCACTGTCTACGAAGCCCTCTGGCTGTTTACTTATAGACGCACTCTTCTAAAACAGCATTTAGAAAAGCTGTCATGACACCCAACCACCAGATATCGTAGTCATGGTCTGTAGCCGTGGCAAGTAGGATCTGGATGGACTTAAGCTTAGATCCTTAGAAAAAGGTTTCATTATTATCCATATCTGGTCAATTATGCAAACCTTTAACAAGTCTAGCTTTGAAAGTCTCAACTTTTCCATCTACACCAAGTAATCTTCTCAAGATATACTTGCTCCTGATGGGGATTTAACCCTTCAGATATGGCAACCAAAGTCCATACTTTGTTGGTGTATAAGGATTCCATCTCAGATCGCTAAACATCCAGCCATTCTTACAGAGTCTTACTCTCGATGGCCTGCTCGAAGCTAGTTGGGTCATCATCTCATGATGCAATCCTCGCTCCCACTGTTATAGAGAAAACGAAGTATCTCTCAGGTGGGTGAGGAACCCTACTAGATCGGCGGAGAGGCTGAGGTTCATTGGTAACTATTGAATCCTTTGGTTCTTTCAGATCATCAGCTGCAGTTTGTATAGCTGGAACATTTCCAGTTCTACATAACAGTCCTTGCCTCGAGCTTGTCCGGATTTTGCTTTTAGACATAGCCCGGACAACCCCAAATCTTAACCAACTTAAGATATGGGCTCTTCCCTTTCCATATCACATATGAAGCGGTAGGCAACTGATTTGATTTGAACCCTATTCAATAGGTATGCATCTTCTCAAGTGCATAACTCCCAAAAAGAAATAGGTAACTCAGTAGTACTCATTATAGAGCACACCATATCAAATAGGGTGTATCTGTTCCGCCCCGATATACCATCGTGCTATGGTGTATACAGAGGAGTAATGCTGAGAGAGAATCTCATTCTCCTTTAGAATAGTCCAGGAATTCCATGCACAAGTATTCTCCTCCTTGATCTCATCATAGGACATAATACTTATACCCGTATTTTGGTTCTCTACTTCTAAATCATATTCTTTGAATATCTCAAAAGGTTCGGACTTGTGTTTCAACAGGAACATATGTCTGAATCTTGAGAGATTATCAGAGAATGTAATGAAGTACAAAGAACCGGTCTTGGCATATGTAGACAGGGGACCTTTATACATCAACATGTATCATCCCAAGAGTTTACTAACTCTTTCTCTGTTTCCAATAAACAGAGCTGTGGTCATCTTATCTCTGTGACATGACTGGCAAGTTTCACAAGATGTAAATTCAAACTCATTTAAATATACATCTAAATGTAACTTCAGCTAGTCGGGTCACATTGATCTGACCTAGTCTACAATACCTCAAGAAGAATCCGTTCATTTCTGAACTCTTCCTCTTGTGTGTGTTCCATATACTAAGAACTGTAGTTTGATTTAGAACATTAATGCTTTTAGATAACGTGCCTGAACCGATCAACTTTTGATATAGGAAATGTTCAAAACATTATCCAACAATACAAAATTTTACCGTTTCTTTACTAATAAAGAGACAGATATGATTTTGTATATCAGGTTCGGTATCTAATAACATTCGTTCAGAATCAATGTATTGTAATACAGGGTGACAGTGACCAACAGACTTGGCTGCAACTCTTGCCCCGTTTTCTGCCTCATGAAACTTATCACCCGTTCTCAGTTCTCTACCTATCTATAGCCCTATGTAACAGATTACATATCTGGGATCCTGATCTGGTATCACATACCCAGGACGTAAAGGATACTGAGAAACAGTTCTTTGTAATGAACACACCGGAAGATGATGCATCAGCATGCACTCTCTTCGTTTGGGCGGCATGGGAATTCTGGTAATCCCCTATTTCCTGCTCTGTCTTATAACAATTATAAGTTGGAGCGGGACCAACGTTCCCCAGCTCAGTATAACAAGCGGGTTCGGTCAATAATCCGTATTATTATCTTGATTAAGGCGTGATATGGTCGCTACCTGGAGAGAGAGAGAAGAAAACACTCAGCGTGTGCTCTTGCAAGAATAGATTGGTTATTATTTTATCTAATCAGGATGGCTCCCACTGCTTTTTATCAAATCTTCCTTCAAACCATAAAAGGAAAGACTAGCCGGGATTAATTACACACAACAAGTTCACCAATCTTTCAGCCAGGCCAGTGTCGGTACTTTGAGGGAGGTCCCCCGTGCTTTCGCACGAACCTAATTAATGTAAAACCTCGTTTTCCCAGAGGCGTAACCTCGTTGACACCTTTCTAGACACCTACTTGATCGGCTAATTGTAATGTGTAAAACTCTCCCAGGAGTAACTCTTACTCGCAGCGGGTATCGGGATCCAACTATCTCATAGAAGGTATGCAATCTCATTGCAGATTTCAACACTTGAAATTCCCGATAATATTTTGCCCCTAACGTGCTATGACCTTGACGAAAGCCAACAAACCATAGCCCGCTAGTCAAGTTCAACCCTTACATTTCTTGATTGAATTAAACCCACCCGCACGACCCTTGACGAAAGCCAACAAAGCCGCACGACTATCCTAATCCAATCGCATCGTATGCTGGCAGATAAGCAGCATATAGCTACCGCACACTGCACCTTGACGAAAGCCAACAAATGCAGCACGAATACTATATACAACTTATCTGAAATGACGGAGGGCTACGTCAGGTTTTTCTGAAAACCTATTGCGTAATGAACTTGATATCGTTGTAGAATCAAATGAATTTTGAAATGGAGTGTTTTTGAGGCTTTTCTAGTTTTGCTAAAGGAGTCACTCCCGGTGAAGGGATCGTCGGTCCTTTCCTCGTCGAATGAGGTGCGGGATATATCATATATATCACTGTGCAAAGCAAAACACTTAAAAGCAATCAAAAGACAAACCGAGTGTGTAGCATCTGCCAGTTATTGCTAAAGGAGTCACTCCCGGTGAAGGGATCTCGGTCCTTTCCTCATCGAATAAGGTGCAGGATATATCACATATACCTCTGTGCAAAGCAAGAACTGTAGCTACCTGTTTTATTTTGAAATTCGATTCTACAACATCTTAGGTTTCTTTTTTATTTCATTAATCACATTAATGAAGTCCCATCATTTAAGTACCTAAACATCACAGATAAATACGACGTACACTTATGCCATCCGCATTCGCCTCGATGTCCCCTCGTGCACCGTTAGGTTAGGTAACTAACGACAGAGCGGGGCAGGGCTAGCTCGGGTGTAAAACATAAGTAACGTCTATATAATATATCATATATACTATATAATGTATCTATCACAGAACATCACATGATCACATCACAGATATCGCAGCAGAAGAATCATATGAAATATTGGATATACTAGGACGTCCGTGTTTTCAATACGAGCCAGTATAAAACACGGATTCCACGGTCGTGATCAATAGCCAAACCCACACCCCTAGACCCCTACGAGAGCGGCAAGCAACCCTACCAATTCTGGAGTCAGGAGACCCGGACTCGACTCCTCGAGTTGGTCTCCCACTGGACTCCAGAACCCGGTTACTTGTGCCCTCCTCCTTGGGTCTATCCTAGTGCGGAAAAGTAAATAATATACAAGAGGTGACAACTTCCGCAACCTGGAAGCGCCCCAATAAAAGAATATTACATACAAGTTTTTACATGAATGAAAATGAAAAACACTCATCTCACATAAAAACCCCCGGCTATTCAAACACGACGATCCAATATAACATATCCAGCAACACATAACATCACATGTCATCAACGTAAGTAAATATGCGCATCCCAATTGTCGTTGACATATAGCAACGAAACCGGCGATATCACATATTACACTTACGGTCACAGAAAAGAAAGTGTAAAACTACAACAGTTGGAATCCGCAACCACCTCAGACATCACATGCCTGACCAAATGAATTACTTAGACATCGTATGCCTAACAATTATAAACCCCGCATTTTAGTCTCATCATTGAAAACACTTTTCAATATTAAGTCGGGTAATTCAACAAGATTCCCGACATCCTGATCGAATGCTCGTCGCAAACTTCAATAGACGGCTGCACCCCCGATACCGTCGACGAAGTGCACCAAGGCGGAACACCGCTACCGCGAGCACCCGAACGGATGCTTTCGGCGATGGGGTTCTCCTACAGTCACTTGGTCGGGGCTATGGAGTGAGGCTGTCTATTAAGTTTACCCGGCGAGTATCCGCGTACGCTACGTGATTGCGACGGACTTTTGATCGCATCAAAATTCCGTGGCAACCGATCAATTGAGACTAAACTGCTATGTTTATAACATTCATTAAGTTATCTCATAACTTCTTGTGAATTCCAATTATTTTATCCCATTCCAGATAATTAGAAAATGTCAAACTTTCCGATCGAACAATCGAACACCCAAGTTTTCCCGATACAGATCAACACATGAAACAAGTCTAAAAACATTCAGTTCGTGCCTCAGTACCAACGGTCCAGCCGTAGAAGGGTCAAGCCAACGCCTCACATGTGGCACGCCGTACTGCCCCAAACCCGAAGGTTCAAAGGGCAGTTCAAGACGGTCACATAATCGAGTTAAGGTTTGTTGTCTCTTAGAGGGTCCATCGCGTTACTTGCACTACTTAGAACGTCTTTAAAGTACGGAAAAATCCAACACTTGGAAATTTCCCGACAGGGGAAAAATTAGGTATTTATATCCGGTCGAACTTTTTAACATATTCTAAAATTTATCCGGAAAGCCACATAGACAAAATTTGATACTCCGATCGAAACACCGAATCCCCAAATCAATCCCAGAAAATTCAACTCTAGAAAAAATATTAAAATTTCCCAGAAAAATCACCACAGGAAAATAAGAATTACTGTGCAAAATAATTTAAATACTGTGGCCGTACGGCCGCGGATCCGCCGCATGAGCCTTGCTCATGCCGCGGAACCGCGGTGGGAAAGTGGAATCAGGTCCACAAAATTTACAGTAATTCCTAGAAAACCCTGCTTGATTTTCTGTATATTTTTAATGTTGAAAAATCCCAGATTTTAGAAAAAGGACAGAGAGCATTTTCCGGGTTGGGTTTCGGGTTCGTTCGGACTTCAAATTGCGTCTAGACTTCGCCTAAGGCTCTAGCTAGGCTCTGATACCACTGTAGGGTTCCTAGGCACCCTAATGAGGTCTCACAAGGCATCAACCATGCCAATATCAAAAAATACGGTGCCGAGAAACCCTAAACTACGGATCGTTTGCTAGATGTCTAGGCGAAAAGATAACAAGTTAACACTTAACTAAGAGAATACGGAAATACAACCTTTGTAGATCCGGTTCTCCACCTCCATAGCTCCGCAACGAAGTATCCTCGCTGTCCAAATCGAAATCCGGGCTCTTGCGTCGGCTTCATCAGAGAAGAAGCGGGCTAGGTCATCGACGACGTGCCGAAGATGATCTACGTCGAAGCATCACTAGATCAAGCTCCACCTTCACCAAGCCATGAAAACTTGTGAAGGAAACACACTCTACTACTTGGCAAGAGGTAGAGGATGAAGAAATAGGAAGTGGGTAAACTTTAGAATTGGATTTCTCACTCTAATTCATCAATCACCATTGATGGATGCAAGGTTTTCTTCTTGAGTTCAAGGAAGAAGAAGAAGAATGTGTTATGATAAGAAATAATAAAAATGAGAAAAGAAATTCATTCTTATCATAATTGAACCATAGTTAGGTGTAGAGAATCAATCATGGTTTAGTGGAATGGTTAGGTTAAGCATGAGACAAAAATGGTTACAAGGTTAAAGACTTCATGAAGCTTCATGAAGCATTTAAAGAAAGCCACCATTTTCTCATGCTCTTTTTCTTTTCCAAAAAGAATAAATGTATATATAAATTAATAAGAAAAACAAAACCCTAATTATCCACTTAACCATGGTTTAATTCTTTACACTTAACCAAAATGTATGTATCATCAAACATGATACAATCTAGTGCACAAAATCATATCGCATATGTAATGCACACATCCGAGTGAGAAAATCCATCTTAAAGTGAACCGATACTAGTTAATGCAAAGTAACATATCAAATATATAATTATGCATTAAATCATTAAATCAACACTTGATTCAATGATCCGGTCATGTCGTACAAAACCGACAGGTATCATTAGTAACAACTTATCGAATCAACACTTGATCCGATAACCCGGCTATATCGCATAGAACCGATCAATGTCACATCGTGAGAATCGAATACAGTATCACATACTGGTATCATTCTCGGTCCCACACATATCTCATATGCGCTCCTATTTCTTTTCGCTTGAGCCAGGAAACCTCTGTGTAGGACTCTAAAGACTCGTCAATACGCCGGCAGCAGATGATGATCATATCAAACATCCACAAGCCGCAAGCGGTCTGCTAAACGTAACGGCCACCCGGGTATTGAGCGATCTGAAGATCGACGAGCAAGCCCGCTCACACTCCAGTGAATCCAACCAGTAACACTACCGTACAGTCCGGTCTGATCGTCTGATATGTCGCATATCTCGCCTAGGGGTGGTAAACGTCAGACCCCAATAGCTTGATAAGTCGTGTCGATATGAGGTCTATAACAGTTCGAGAAACTACTGGTAACACTCACCAGTAAATCTCAGCAACCCTGGCCAGGGATTTCCGGTTATAGCCAATCGAACACAGCGCAACATCAACTCCCTATACCGGGAGAGACGAATCCCCTCCTATCGCTCATTGCCTCCATGTGACTCGGGACTGTACCCAGAAACCACCGTTTTGCACGCCCTCTTGGACGTGGTAAGATGGAAATCAAAGCACAGTGGGAACCACATAAGACTCTATGACGATCTCGGGTCAACAGACTACTCTGTACCAGTGTCACCAGAGAACTGCCATCTGACGTGAGGTATAATACCATCTGGGAGTTCTCGGCGAGTCCGTCCAGTGTACCCAGTCTCTACTGAGCACCCGTACATCATCTCTGATGTCAAACACCAATGGATATGGGATCATCCATCGCCCATCTTTATGGGTCGAGAAGGTATATGCTAGTCTACTCTGGTATATCGATGCCCCGTCTCGATACACCCACGACTAGGGACTTTGAAGGATGTACTTACGGACTACCATGTCCCCACTAGTATGATCCGCATCATAGTCCAGGTAGTCAAGTACAGATCCTAAGGGCTTTACCAACATGTACCAGAGAGACAATCAGTATACACGTTAAGGTAAAGATCAACCAGATAGCATACTATCATGTCGAGCAAGAAAGTCCTCCCTATATACATCCCAGCATCCACTACAATATACATCCTATGTACAGTAATGGCCTCTAGGGCATACATATAACTAACAGAATCCTGTCTAACCGTCACTGCCTCCAAGTGCTTCGGGACTGCACCCAACTACTACCTGTTTGCACGACTCCTTTGAGTCGTGGTAGGGTAGTAATCTAAGTACAGTGGGAACACACTCAAGGAGAAGTGACAGTGTCAAGTCGGCGGACTAAGCTGTACTCATGTCACCTGGGAACTGATAACTGATGATAGGTATAATACCAACCAACAGTTCCCGACGAGTCCTGTCCAGTGTACTCGTAACCTAACGAGCACCCGCATACTATCTCAAGTACGACGTACTGACGGCTGTGGGACAGACTGTCTCCCCCGCTGGGATGAGAAGCGCATACGCTAGTCTACTCCGGAGTATCGATGCCCTGTCTCGACAGTTCTACGACTAGGGACCTGTATAAGGATGTGCTTATGGATTACCCAGCCCCCACGAGTATGACTGCCATCACAACGCTGGTAATCAAGCAAAGATCCTAAGGGCTCTACTAATATGTATATAAGCGATATGCTAAAAGAAACACATGCACCTATTGAAGTAGAGACAAACCAAGTAGCATACTACCATTTTGAGCAAGATTGTCTATACAACTGTGAATATCCCAAGCTTCCATTAAGTAATATACAAGCTAGTATGATACAGTAATGGCCTCTAGAGCATATACATTAACAATCTCCCACTTGCACTAAGGCCATGAACTGGCGTATCGAAGACCTATCATCTCGATCAGCCGCTCGAACTGAGTCTGGGGTAGGGCCTTCGTGAGTGGATCTGCAGTGTTGTTCTCCGTATTTACTCTCTTCACCTCGATCTCCCGGCGATCTACGATCTCCCTGATCATGTGGTACCGCATCAAAATGTGCCTGGACTTCTGATGGGACCTGGGTTCCTTCGCTAAAGCTATAGCGCCGTTGTTGTCGCAATACAGCTGTATTGGATCAACAATGGTAGGAACCACCTGAAGCTCCGTGAGGAACTTCTTCATCCAGACAGCTTCCTTTGCGGCATCGCAAGCAGCTATGTACTCCGCTTCCATGGTTGAGTATGCAACGGTCTCCTGCTTGGAAATCTTCCAGCAAACCGCCCCTCCATTGAGGGTAAAGACATAACCCGACATGGACTTGGAGTCATCCTTGTCACTCTGGAAGCTGGAGTCAGCAAAGGCCTCAAGCTGGAGGTCTTTTCCGCCATACACCAAGAACATCTCCTTAATCCTTCTCAGGTACTTGAGAACGTTCTTTACCGCTATCCAGTGTTTCTCCCCTGGGTTCGACTGATACCGGCTTACAACGCTCAATGCGTATGCTACATCTGGTCTAGTACATAACATCGCATACATTATAGAGCCTACCGCAGAAGCGTAGGGTATAATAGACATGTGATCCCTTTCCAAATCAGTCTTGGGAAACATCTCTTTGGAGAGGGTGATCCCGTAACAAGCCGGTAAATTACCGCGCTTGGAATCTTCCATATTGAATCTTTTCAGTATGGTGTCAATGTACCTTGACTGTGAAAGTCCCAACATCCTCTTAGATCTATCACGATAGATCTGGATCCCCAGAATGTAGTTGGCATCGCCCAGGTCCTTCATGGAGAACCTCTGCGACAAGAATCCTTTGACTGACTGTAGCATAGGAATATCATTTCCTATTAGGAGAATGTCATCCACGTACAAGACGAGGAATACTACAGTTCTCCCTACAATCTTACTGTAAATGCATGGTTCATCTGGGTTTTTGATAAAGTCGAATTCTTTGACAGTATCATCAAAGCAGATGTTCCAACTCCGCGATGCCTGCTTAAGTCCATAGATGGACTTTAGCAACTTGCACACTTTACCGCTGCTCCCACTCTGAATGAATCCCTCCGGCTGATCCATATAGACGCACTCTTCCAAATTTCCATTTAGAAAAGCCGTCTTTACGTCCATCTGCCAGATTTCATAATCGTGGAAGGCAGCAATGGCAAGAAGGATCCGAATGGATTTCAGCATAGCTACTGGAGAAAAGGTTTCGTCATAGTCCAAACCAGGTCTTTGACGAAAACCCTTTGCAACGAGTCTAGCTTTATAGGTCTCAACCTGCCCATCTACACCAATCTTCTTTCTGAAGATCCATTTGCATCCTACGGGTTTTACCCCTTCTGGAGCATAGTCCAAAGTCCAAACTTTGTTGGTGTACATGGACTCCATCTCGGTCCGCATTGCATCCAGCCATTTTACTGAGTCACCGCTCTGAATGGCTTGCTGGAAGCTAGTAGGCTCACCATAATCCATAGTGCAATCCTCTTTATCCCCGTCTATGAGAAAACCGTAGTATCTCTCGGGCGGATGAGACTGCCTACTACTCCTGCGGAGTGGCGCTGGGATGTCCGGTTCTCTTGAAACTTCTGGTTCCTTCAAGCTTTCAGTAATAACTTGTGGTTCTGGAATTTCTTCCAGTTCTATTGCGCTCCCACTTATCTGATTTTCTAAAAATTCAGTTTCCAAGAAGTGGGCATGCTGAGAAACAAAAACCTTTTGTTCCTCTGCGGAATAGAAAAGATACCCCCTGGAGTTCTTTGGGTATCCCACAAACTTACATAGTACTGAGCGTGCCTCGAGCTTGTCCGCATGCTGCTTTTCACAAAAGCTGGACACCCCCATGTCTTAAGGTACTTGAGACAGGGTTTCTTCCCACTCCACATATGATATGGGGTGGTAGGCACAGTCTTGGTTGGAGCCTTGTTCAAGAGATATGCAGCTGTTTCTAGCGCATAACCCCAGAAAGATCGCGGCAACTCAGCCTTACTCATCATGGAACGAACCATATCCAATAGGGTTCGATTCCGCCTTTCCGATACACCGTTGTGTTGTGGTGTGTATGGAGGAGTAAGCTGAGAGAGAATTCCATTCTCTTTTAAGTAGCCCAGAAACTCGGCACTCAAGTATTCACCACCTCGATCAGATCTCAGTATCTTGATACTTTTGCCTGTTTGTCTTTCAACTTCATTCTTGTATTCTTGAAATTTCTCAAAGGCCTCGTATTTGCGCTTTATCAAGAAGACATGCCCATACCTAAGAAATCATCTGTGAAAGTAATGAAGTATGAATAACCACTTCGCGCATGTGTAGACATTGGACCACACACATCACTGTGTATGAGTCCCAAGAGCTCACTCGCTCTTTCTCCGTGTCCAGTGAACGGAGTCTTTGTCATCTTTCCCATGAGATAAGATTCACAAGTGGCATAAGACTGATACTCAAACGGATTCAAGTATCCCTCTTTATGCAACTTTGTTAACCGTGTCTCATTAATGTGACCCAGTCTACAATGCCATAAGAAAGCCTGATTTGTTTCCGGAGACTTTCTTTTAAGTGTGTTCTGGACACTGAAGATCTGAGCTTAATTCAATACGTATATTCCGTTTTGTAATGTATCTGACCCAATCAGAACTTGATTTAGGTGGATGTTGACTACATCGCTTACAAAAGTAAAATCATATCCTTCCTTAGAAATTAAGGATACAGATATGATATTACAAGTCGCACCTGGTACATAAAAACAGTTACGCAGAATCAATATCTGCCCAGTTGTAAGTCCTAGATGATATTCCCCTACGGATTCAGCATACATGCTCATTCCGTTAGCAACCCTGAGAGTCATATCACCTTTCCTGATAACCCTACGGTTTCTCAGAGCCTGTAACGAATTACAGATATGAGATCCTGATCCGGTATCCAATACCCAGGAAGTAGGGTTAACTGACATACAGTTCTCTATTACAAACACACCCGAAGCCGAAGCCACAACATGCTTCAAATTCTGGCTACTGGCTTTGCAAGCCTTGCAATCCTTCTGTCCATGTTCATTCCCGTAACAATAGGAACATCCCTCTTTTACTATATATGTTCCCGAAACTTCTGCCCTTCCCTTTCTTTCTACTTCCCTGGTTTCCTTCAGTGTAGTAGGTAGAGACTGTTGAACTAAGTCAGCATCTGACCCGTTCTTCAACGTGGTCTTCAGGTCCGAAAGCTCAAAAGAGTTGGTCTCTGTAGGGACGTTGCCCCCTACAGATGACCCGATAGCCAACCACCCTGGAAGCAATTCGTTCGAGGTCTCATATCTTGCGATACGAGATTGCTCTCCAGATAAATCTTTGTTATGGAGGAAGATAGAAACTGAGTCCATCTTCTCGTGCTACCTCTGGTATGCACCATCAACTGAGGCTAACACGAGGCACTTGGCTTTCGTAAAGTCTTCTTCCGATGTCCTACGGATATCAATATCCGTGACAGGGGAAACTGGACCTGAGACGGCAGAGGTTGGATCAGTCAAGAGGTGTCCCAGCTTGTTATGGGCAATGGACATCTGGACAGACCTTTTCCAGTCATAACAATCAGATTCAGTCATTTTATTATCTAGATGTAACCTAGGTGCGGTCATTGGGTCGCTGCAATTAAGAAAGAGAGAAGAAAACACTTAGCATGATGCTCTTGCAAGTTTAGATTGGTTTTTAATTTATCTAAACAGGATGGCTCCCACTGTCTCTCGAATCCCTCCTCAAGAATTAGTCGGGATCAATCTCACCGTACAATACTTGCTTAACCGTTCAGCCAGGCTGGTGTCGGTATTTCGAGAGAGGTTTTCCAACGCTTTCGCGAAGTTCCTTAATTAAGTAATCTCTTTTCCCTGTGGGCGTAGCCCCGCTAACACCTTTCTAGACACCTACTAGGTTTATAGCATTGATCGTTAAGTGAGAAAGTTCCCGAGAAGTAGCATATACTCACAGTAGGATCGGGATCCAAATATCATTGCGTGACAAAACTGAAGGAATCCTACCAGAAATATCACACTCCAAATGGTATGCAGCGCTAGCAAGTTTCAGTACTTTTGAAACTCCCGATGTGGATTTTTTCCCCATGCTCTTATGACCTTGACGAAGGTCAACAAATCATAAGTCACATGTCAAGTTCTACCCGTCATTATCCAGGTTAATTTGAACCCACCCGTACATACCCTTGACGAAGGTCAACAAGGTAATACGACTGTCCCAAACCAACTCATCTATCTATGCTACATATGAACACCCAATAGCTAACAATCACTATGCCTTGACAAAGGTCAACAAACATAGCTTGAATACTATTGAATATCCATACGAAATGACGGAGGGTTACGAATGGTTTTGGCGAAACCGTGAACGTAGTGAACTTGATATAATCGATGGAACGAGATAGCTTTTAAAAGGAGTGGTTCAAGCTCCGCGTTTAAAATGCCGGTTTTTGAAAAGAACCGAGTGGTTTTCAAAGTGTTCCAACGACTTTTACTTGGTTTATTTTCTTGCATTAATTCCAATGCGTCCCATCATTTAATCCTATCATTGCAGAAAACAACCAAAATATGGTGTACCCTTATGCCATCCGCATTCGCCACGGGGCCCCGTCATCATCCGTTAGGTTACTTAACTAACGACAGAGCGGGGGCTGGACTAGCGCGGATGCAAAACATAAGCAACACCTAAATAGATATCATATATAGATATATAGCAAAGATAGCCATTACAGATCACAGATGAACACTTTGGATATACTAGGAATCCGCGATTCGTTCGAGCCTGCAACGAAAAACGGATTACACGGTCGCGATGAATAGCCAAACCCCACCCTAGACCCCTATGGGTGCGGCAAACTACCCGCCAAGTACCCGAAGCGAAGCAACCTCCCTCAACACCGTGAGTAGGCCACTCGGCACTTCGAGATACCCGGTAGTTTGTACATCCCACCTTGGGTCTATCCTAGGAGCAAAAACAGTAAAAAGAAATTATACAATGACGGCTACAACCTCGACCCGGTTGTGCGGCCATACAAATAATATTACATCAATTTACAAATTTTATAATGAATGAAAGAAAAAGAAACTCTCATCTCACACCCATTTCCGGCTATTCATCCGCGACAATCCAACAAGTTCATATACACAAACCATCAACATTACAGATCACAGATATGTATAACCCCCACTAATCGACGTATAGCGATTAGCGGACGTTCAATACATATATCACATCACAGAATATATTCATTAGCCAAAGTGTATGGAATATCGATCAAAATACGGATTTTTAACCACCCCAAAAGTCAATTTGCTCTCTGGAAAATCTGGGTAGAAAAAACATGTACTTAAAATCCCAAAACGGTCAAATAAAAACACTGCAAAAAACCCGGTCCACGATCGAGTCAAATCGGCCGCGGAACCGCGGCAAGAAGCATGTTCTTGCTGCGGAACCGCGGCGGTTTGATCGGTTCAGGGGACTGGTTTTCTGCTGTGGTTTTAGAAAACCCTGAGCCGAATTTTCATGTATGTTAAATTATTTTTACAGCGGTATAAAAATTCGACAGAAACATGGTTTTTCCCGGACTTGTTTTGTGATTTTTTCCTATCGATATTCTTAACACTTTGCTAACTTGCTAGTTTATGTTTAGCTAGGCTCTGATAGCACTGTAAGTCCACGTTGCTCACCCCGGTTCTTACGGGGAGGCGGAAACGGCGAAAAACAATAATCTTGGCGCAAGTCAGCATGGACTCAAAAGCAAGGATCTTGGCTAAACTAGAAACTAGCAAACAAGTAGAGGCTTTAACTACTATGCTGTAGAAAATATACCTCACGAAACCGGTCCTCGGGTCTTCTCTCCGCTGTCCGGCTCGTCCATGCATGCTCCGAGGCTCGTTCCGGATCTTGGTCACCTCCGCGGCCTTCTTGAGTCGAATACGATCCACCCGAGAGTTGTACACCGAGCTCCACCACAAGCCGAGGCAACAAGTCAATGAAATCGCTAATCTAGATACCCTAGGTTGTGTAGAAGAGAAAGATGGAAGTGTTTGTCTATGTGGATTCTTTTTCTCTCAACACATGAGATCAAAAGAATTTTCAAGAGGAGGAAGATGAAGGAGAAATTCTAGCAACCATGGAGCTTTTCTTTTCTTCTCACTTCAAGAGAGAGAATGAGAAGAGAATAATGAAAAGATTAACTCAACGGAAATGAACCATGGTTGCAATAATACACCCTAAACCATCATTACTAATCCTATCATGATAAAGTTGATGCTACATTGAATTGACCATTTTCATAATCAAAAATTAAAAGGAAAATCAAGGAAGAGTGTAGACCTCTCTTGAAGGTCAATGGTCAACATGGTCAACGAGTCAACAAAGTCAAGAGAGGTCATGGTGGTCAAATGGTCAATGCAATTAGCAATCACTAAACTATCACTAAAAGGATTAGTAAACAATTTCTCCGGCTCATAATGGTTTTGACCAAACGAATTGTCAAAACCCTAATGAACCTGCCACATAACGGTTTTGGCCGAACCATCTGCCAAAACCCTAATGAGGCACCTCCTCCTTCATCGCTCGTCGAAACTGTGCATACACACCTGCATCCGCATTCCGTAGAATGCGAATGCACAGTAGACAAATCAAATCCATCAGTGCAATACTAGGATCTGGCTTAAACCAAAGCCCACTAGTATTGCCTGCCCGAACAGCATACACACACAAGTGCACATAAGTGATCATAGCCCTGCCGTAAAGCCATACGACCTCTACACGTTTCGCTCAGTGCAGGGAAACTCTCTGTGTGGGACTCTAAAGACTCGACACTACAATGGCAGTGGGTTTAACCACATACCGCAAGCGGCACTAGTTGTACGTAACGGTCCCCAGGTAGATGTCGATAAGAAGGCCGATGAGGTTAACCCATCCGAACTCCTACTGAGCCTGTATGTGACAATCTCCGTACAGTCCGGTCTGTTCGTCTGATACATCGCATGGCGGGCCTAGGGGGGTGGTGAACGTCAGTCCCCTAATAGCGGTACAAGTCGTGTCGGAGTGTAGCCCAGAACACCCTGAGATAACACTGGAAACCTACCAGTATATTTCGCTTGCCCTGTCCAGGGACTACTTGTGTAATGGCTCTCCTAGACACAGCGCGATGTCAACCCCCAATACCGGGAGAGACGAATCCTGTCTGACCGTCACTGCCTCCAAGTGCTTTGGGACTGCACCCAACTACTGTAGGGTTCCTAGGCATCCTAATGAGGTCTCACAAGGCATCAACCATGCCAATTTCAAAAAATCTAGGTGCCGAGAAACCCGACTACGGATCGTTTGCTAGAAAACTAGGCGAAAAGATAACTAGTTAACACTTAACTAAGGGAATACGGAAATACAACCTTTGTAGATCCGGTGCTCCACCTCCATAGCTCCGTAACGAAGTCCTCTCCATTGTCCAAATCAAATCCGGGCTCTAGCGTCGGCTTCGTCGGAGAATGGGCAAGCTAGGTCGTCGATGTCCATGCCGAAGATGATCTACGTCGAGGCATCGCTAAATCAAGCTCCGACTTCACCAAGTCCAAAAACTTGTGAAGAGAACACACTCTACTACTTGGCAAGAGGTAGAGGATGAAGAAATAGGAAGTGGGTAGACTTTAGAATTGGATTTCTCACTTGTTTTCATCAATCACCATTGATGAAGTGAACTTTCTTCATGTGAAGAAGATGAAGAAGAAGAAGAAAGAAATATGATAAGTTAATTATCTTTTGAAAAGAAAATGAATACTTATCATATTAGAACCATGGTCAAGTGTAGAGAATTAACCAAGGTTAGATTAATGGTTAGGGTTTAAGATGAAGACAAGAATGGTTACAAAGTCAAAGCTTCATGAAGCTTCAACTAAACTCCAAAATTAGCAACCATTCTTTTCTTATCTATTCAAAATAAATAAATAAATAAATAAGTAATAAAAAGAAAACCCTAATCATTAGTTTAACCATGGCTTAATTCATTACACTTAACTATAGTTAAACATGTATCATCAAACATGATACAATCAAGTGTACAAAAGTATATCACATATACAATGTGCACAAACCAAGTGAGAAAATCCGTTTAAAGTGAACCAATACTAGTTAGTGCAAAGTAATATATCAAATATATAATTATGCATTAAATCATTAAATCAACACTTGATTCAATGATCCGGTCATGTCGCACACAACCGACTAGTATTCAATGTATCGGCTTATCGAATCAATACTTGATTCGATACCTAGGTTATATCGCATACAACCATTCGATACAATCATCGCGAGAATAGAATACGGTATCACATACACGCATTATTCTCGGTCCCGCACATATCTCATATGCGCTCCTATTTCGTTTTGCTTGAGCCAGGAAACCTCTGTGTAGGACTCTAAAGACTCGTCAATACGTCGGCAGCAGATGATGATCATATCAAACACCCACAAGCCGCAAGCGGTCTGCTAAACGTAACGGCCACCCGGGTATTGAGCGATCTGAAGATCGACGAGCAAGCCCGCTCACACTCCAGTGAATCCAACCAGTAACACTACCGTATAGTCCGGTCTGATCGTCTGATATGTCGCATATCTCGCCTAGGGGTGGTAAACGTCAGACCCCAATAGCTCAATAAGTCGTGTCGATATGAGGTTTATAACTGTTCGAGAAACTACTGGTAACACTTACCAGTAAATCTCAGCAACCCTGGCCACGGATTTCCTGTTATAGCCAATCGAACACAGCGCAACATCAACCCCCTATACCGGGAGAGACGAATCCCCTCCTATCGCTCATTGCCTCCATGTGACTCGGGACTGTACCCAAAAACCACCGTTTTGCACGCCCTCTTGGACGTGGTAATATGGAAATCAATGCACAGTGGGAACCACACAAGACTCTATGACGATCTCGGGTCAACAGACTACTCTGTACCAGTGTCACCAGAGAACTGCCATCTGACGTGAGGTATAATACCATCTGGGAGTTCTCGGCGAGTCCGTCCAGTGTACCCAGTCTCTACTGAGCACCCGTATATCATCTCTGATGTCAAACACCAATGGATATGGGATCATCCATCGCCCATCTGTATGGGTCGAGAAGGTATACGCTAGTCTACTCTGGTATATCGATGCCCCGTCTCGATACACCCTCGACTAGGGACTTTGAAGGATGTACTTATGGACTACCATGTCCCCACTAGTATGATCCGCATCATAGTCCAGGTAGTCAAGCACACATCCTAAGGGCTTTACCAACATGTAACAGAGAGACAATCAGTATACACGTTAAGGTAAAGTTCAACCAGATAGCATACTATCATGTCGAGCAAGAAAGTCCTCCCTATATACGTCCCAGCATCCACTACAATATACATCCTATGTACAGTAATGGCCTCTAGGGCATACATATAACTGACAATCTCCCACTTGCACTAGGGCCATCTGATAGCAGTGGTTGTAGTATCTCATACTCAACCATCCCATAAAAGTCTCTCTCTGGGAACAGGCCTTTGTGAGTGGATCCGCTGTGTTGTCCTCTGAATCTACTCTCCTAACCTCGATCACCCTGGAGATCAACTATCTCCATGATCAGGCGATGCTGCCTTAGAATAAGTCTGGATCACTGATGGGACCGGCGTTCCTCGGCTGGAGCCACAACTCCATTGTCTCACAATGGTAGGAACGTAGTTCATCTCATGAACTAATATACACCCAAACATCCTCTTTGGTAGCATCTTAAGTAGCGATGTATCCTGCCTTTATCGTCTAGTATGTCACGGTATCTAGCTTGGAACTCTTCCAACATACCGTCCCTTTACTGAGGGTAAAGACAATGCCTGTGACTGACATTCAGTCGTCTTTATCACCCTGGAACCCTTCCAGTGATTCTCCCCAGGATCGGTTGATACCGTCTCACTACAACTAGTGAGAGTCCTAACATCCAATTAGATCTATCTCATAGATCCAAAAACCCAGGATTTAGGAGGTATCACTTTGATCCTATATGGAGAATCATTGTGATAAGCGGAGATTGATCGAGCGTAGCATGGGAAACTACTTCCCTATCAAGAGTATGTCATCCACGTACTCTATGAGGATCGTCACCATACTCCCTACTACCTTTTTGTTTATACAAGGTTCATCTACCATTTTGATGATGTCAAACTCTTTGACTAATCCATCAAAACAGATGTTCCAACTCCGCGATGCCTGCTTTAATCCTATAAAGCATCTTGCACACGTTTCCGCTGCTCCCACTGTCTACGAAGCCCTCTGGCTGTGTACTTATAGTCGCTCTCTTCTAAATCATCATTTAGAAAAGCAGTCAAGACACCCAACCACCAGATATCGCAGTCATGGTATGTAGCCGTAACAAGTAGGATCTGGATGGACTTAAGCATAGCTACTTGAAAATGTTTCATCATTATCCACACCTGGTCAATGATGCAAACTTTAACAAGTCTAGCTTTGAAAGTCTCAACTTTTCCATCTACACCAAGTAATCTTCTCAAGATATACTTGCTCCTGATGGGGATTTAACCCTTCAGATATAGCAACCAATGTCCATACTTTGTTGGTGTACATGGATTCCATCTCAGTTCACTAAGCATCCAGCTATTCTTACAGAGTCTTACTCCTGATGGCCAGCTCGAAACTAGTTGGGTCATCATCTCATGATGTAATCCTCGCTCCCACTGTCATAGAGAAACAGAAGTATCTCTCAGGTGAGTGAGGAACCCTACTAGATCGGCGGAGAGGCTGAGGTTCGTTGGAATCTACTGAATCCATTGGTTCTATCAAATCATCTTCTGTAGTTTGCATAGCTGGAACCTTTCCAGTTCTACATAACTAACCTTGCCTTGAGTTTGTCCGGATTTTTCTTTTAGACATAGGCCGGATAACCCCAAATCTTAACTAACTTAAGATATGGGCTCTTCCCTTTCCATATCATATATGAAGTGGTAGGCAACTGATTTGATTCGAATCCAATTCAATAGGTATGCAGCTTCATAAGTGCATAACTCCCAGAAGGAAATAGGTAACTCAGTAGTACTCATCATAGAGCACACCTTATCACATAGGGTGTAATAGCTCCACCCCGATATACCATCGTGCCATGGTGTATACGGAGGAGTAATGCTGAGAGAGAATCTCATTCTCCTTTAGAATAGTCCAGGAATTCCGTGCTCAAGTATTCTCCTCCTTGATCTCATCAAAGGACATAGTACTTATACCCGTATTTTGGTTCTATACTTCTCGCTTATATTCTGTGAATATCTCAAAAGGTTCGGACTTATGTTTCAACAGGAACGTATGTCTGAATCTTGAGAGATCATCAGAGAACGTAATGAAGTACAAAGAACCGGTCCTGGCATGTGTAGACAGGGGACCTTCATACATCAACATGTATCATCCCAAGAGTTTACTAACTCTTTATCTGTTACCAATAAACAGAGCTGTGGTCATCTTATCTTTCTGACATGACTGGCGAGTTTCACAAGATGTAAATTCAAACTGATTTAAATATGCATCTACATGTAACTTCAGCTAGTCGGGTCGCATTGATATGACCTAGTCTACAATGCCTCAAGAAGGATTCGTTCATTTCTGAACTCTTCCTCTTGTGTGTGTTCCATATACTAAGAACTGTAGTTTGATTTAGAACATCAATGCTTTTAGATAACGTGCCTGAACCAATCAATTTTTGATATAGGAAATGTTCAAAACATTATCCAACAATACAAAATTTTATTATTTCTTTACTAATAAAGAGATAGATATGATTTTGTATATCAGGTTCGGTATCTAATAACATTCGTTCAGAATCAATGTATTGGTAATACAGGGTGACAGTGACCAACAGACTTGGCTGCAACACTTGCCCCGTTTTCTGCCTCATGAAACTTATCACCCATTCTCAGTCCTCTACCTATCTGTAGCCCTATATAACAGATTACATATCTGGGATCCTGATCTGGTATCACATACCCAGGACGTAGAGGATACAGAGAAACAGTTCTTTGTAACGAACACACCCGAAGATGATGCATCAGCATGCACTCTCTTCGTTTGGGCGGCACGGGAATTCTGGTAATCCCCAATTTCCTGCTCTGTCTTATAACAATTATAAGTTGGAACGGGACCAACGTTCCCCAGCTCAGTATAACAAGCGGGTTCGGTCAATAATCCGTATTATTATCTTGATTAAGGCGTGATATGGTCGCTACCTGGAGAGAGAGAGAGAAGAAAACACTCAGCGTGCGCTCTTTCAAGAATAGATTGGTTATTATTTTATCTAATCAGGATGGCTCCCACTGCTTTTTATCAAATCTTCCTTCAAACCCTAAAAGGAAAGACTAGCCGGGATTAATTACACACTACAAGTTCGCCAATCTTTCAGCCAGGCTAGTGTCGGTACTTTGAGGGAGGTCCCCCGTGCTTTCGCACGAACCTAATTAATGTAAACCTCGTTTTCCCAGAGGCTTAACCTCGTTAACACCTTTCTAGACACCTACTTGATCGGCTAATCGTAATGTGTAAAACTCTCCCAGGAGTAACTCTTACTCGCAGCGGGTATCGGGATCCAACTATCTCATAGAAGGTATGCAATCTCATTGCAAATTTCAACACTTGAAATTCCCGATAATATTTTGCCCCATGCGATCTATGACCTTGACTGAGTCAACAAACCATAGACCGCAAGTAAAGTTCAACCCGTCATTTCTCGATTGAATTAAACCCACCCGCACGACCCTTGACTGAGTCAACAAGGCTGCACGACTACCCTAATCCAATCGCATCATATTCTTTGCAGATAAGCAATAATCAGCTACCGCACACTACGCCTTGACTGAGTCAACAAACGCAGCACGAATACTAACTAGGACTTATCTGAAATGACAGAGGGCTACGTCAGGTTTTTAAGAAAACCTTTTGCGTAATGAACTTTATATCGTTGTAGAATCAAATGATTAAAAAATGGAGTGCTTTTGAGGCTTTTCTAGTTTTGCTAAAGGAGTCACTCCCAGTGAAGGGATCGTCGGTCCTTTCCTCGTCGAATGAGGTGCAGGATATATCATATATACCGCTGTGCAAAGCAAAAACTCTTAAAAGCAATCAAAAGACAAACCGAGTGTGTAGCATCTGCCAGTTATTACTAAAGGAGTCACTCCCGGTGAAGGGATCTCGGTCCTTTCCTCATCGAATAAGGTGCAGGATATATCACATATACCGCTATGCAAAGCAAAAAACTGTAGCTACCTGTTTTATTTTGAAATTCGATTCTACAACATCTTAGGTTTCTTTTATTTCATTAATCACATTAATGAAGTCCCATCATTTAAAATGTATCTAAACATCACAGATAAATACGACGTACACTTATGCCATCCGCATTCGTCTCGATGTCCCCTCGTGCACCGTTAGGTTAGGTAACTAACGGCAGAGCGGGGCAGGGCTAGCGCGGGTGTAAAACATAAGTAACGTCTATATAATATATCATATATACTATGTACTTTATCTATCATAGAACATCACATGATCACATCACAGATATCGCAGCAGAAGAAACATATGAAATATTGTATATACTAGGACGTCCGTGTTTTCAATACGAGCCAGTATAAAAGACGGATTCCACGGTCGTGATGAATAGCCAAACCCACACCCCTAGACCCCTACGAGAGCGGCAAGCAACCATACCAATTCTAGAGTTAGGAGACCCGGACTCGACTCCTCGAGTTGGTCTCCCACTGGACTCCAGAACCCGGTTACTTGTGCCCTCCTCCTTGGGTCTATCCTAGTGCGGAAAAGTAAATAATATACAAAGGGTGACATCTTCCGCAACCTGGAAGCGCCCCAAATAAAAGAATATTACATACAAGTTTTTACATGAATGAAAATGAAAAACACTCATCTCACATAAAAACCCCCGGCTATTCAAACACGACGATCCAATATAACATATCCAGCAACACATAACATCACATGTCTTCAACGTAAGTAAACATGCGTATCCCAATTGTCGTTGACATATAGCAACGAAACCGGCGATATCACATATTACACTTACGGTCACAGAAAAGAAAGTGTAAAACTACAACAGTTGGAATCCGCAACCACCTCAGACATCGCATGCCTGATCAAATGAATTCTTTAGACATCGCATGCCTAACAATTATAAACCCCGCATTTTAGTCTCATTATCGAAAACACTTTTCAATATCAAGTCGGGTAATTCAACAAGATTCCCGACATCTTGATCGAATACTAGTCGCAAACTTCAGTAGGCGGCCGCACCCCCGATACCGTCGACGAAGTGCACCAAGGCGGAACACCGCTACCGCGAGCACCCGAACGGATGCTTTCGGCGACGGGGTTCTCCTACAGTCACTTGGTCGGGGCTATGGAGCGAGGCTGTCTATTAAGTTTATCGGCGAGTATCCGCGTACGCTACGTGATTGCGACGGACTTTTGATCGCATCAAAATTCCGTGGCAACCGATCAAGTGAGACTAAATTGCTAGATTTACAACATTCATTCAGTTATCTCATAACTTATTATGAATTCCAATTATTGTATCCCATTCCGGATAAATAGAAAATGTCAAACTTTCTGATCGAACAATCGAACACCCAAGTTTTCCCGATACAGATCAACACATGAAACAAGTCTAACAACATTCCGTTCGTGCCTCAGTACCAACGGTCCAGCCGTAGAAGGGTCAAGCCAACGCCTCACATGTGGCACGCCGTACTGCCCCAAACCCGAAGGTTCAAAGGGCAGTTCAAGACGGTCACATAATCGAGTTAAGGTTTGTTGTCTTCTAGAGGGTCCATCGAGTTACTTGCACTACTTAGAACGTCTTTAGACTACGGAAAAATCCAACACTTGGAAATTTCCCGACAGGGGAAAAATTGGGTATTTATATCCGGTCGAACTTTTTAACATATTCTAAAAATTATCCGGAAAGCCGCACAGACAAAATTTGATACCCCGATCGAAACACCGAATCCCCAAAACAACCCCAGAAAATTCAACTCTTGAATAAAAATTAAAAATTCCCAGAAAATCCAGCATAATAAAATAGGAGTTACTGTGCAAACAGGAATTGATGATGTCACATTGTTGCCGCGGATCCGCCGCAGAAGCCAAGCTTCTGCCGCTGATCCGCCGCAATATGTACTGTTCATCAGAAACTTTTTGCGCCGTAATTCTTAGATTTCCCTGCTGAATTTTTTAAGCATTTTTAATGTTGAAAAAACCACGTTTTTAGAAAAAGTCCAGAGAGCAATTTTTTGGGTCGGGTTTCGGTTCGATCGGGTTTCAAATTCCGTCTAGACTTTGCCTAAGGCTCTAGCTAGGCTCTGATACCACTGTAGGGTTCCTAGGCATCCTAATGAGGTCTCACAAGGCATCAACCATGCCAATTTCAAAAAATCTAGGTGCCGAGAAACCCGACTACGGATCGTTTGCTAGAAAACTAGGCGAAAAGATAACTAGTTAACACTTAACTAAGGGAATACGGAAATACAACCTTTGTAGATCCGGTGCTCCACCTCCATAGCTCCGCAACGAAGTCCTCTCCGCTGTCCAAATCAAATCCGGGCTCTAGCGTCGGCTTCGTCGGAGAATGGGCAAGCTAGGTCGTCGATGTCCATGCCGAAGATGATCTACGTCGAGGCATCGCTAAATCAAGCTCCGACTTCACCAAGTCCAAAAACTTGTGAAGAGAACACACTCTACTACTTGGCAAGAGGTAGAGGATGAAGAAATAGGAAGTGGGTAGACTTTAGAATTGGATTTCTCACTTGTTTTCATCAATCACCATTGATGAAGTGAACTTTCTTCATGTGAAGAAGATGAAGAAGAAGAAGAAAGAAATATGATAAGTTAATTATCTTTTGAAAAGAAAATGAATACTTATCATATTAGAACCATGGTCAAGTGTAGAGAATTAACCAAGGTTAGATTAATGGTTAGGGTTTAAGATGAAGACAAGAATGGTTACAAAGTCAAAGCTTCATGAAGCTTCAACTAAACTCCAAAATTAGCAACCATTCTTTTCTTATCTATTCAAAATAAATAAATAAATAAATAAGTAATAAAAAGAAAACCCTAATCATTAGTTTAACCATGGCTTAATTCATTACACTTAACTATAGTTAAACATGTATCATCAAACATGATACAATCAAGTGTACAAAAGTATATCACATATACAATGTGCACAAACCAAGTGAGAAAATCCGTTTAAAGTGAACCAATACTAGTTAGTGCAAAGTAATATATCAAATATATAATTATGCTTTAAATCATTAAATCAACACTTGATTCAATGATCCGGTCATGTCGCACACAACCGACTAGTATTCAATGTATCGGCTTATCGAATCAATACTTGATTCGATACCTAGGTTATATCGCATACAACCATTCGATACAATCATCGCGAGAATAGAATACGGTATCACATACACGCATTATTCTCGGTCCCGTACATATCTCATATGCGCTCCTATTTCGTTTTGCTTGAGCCAGGAAACCTCTGTGTAGGACTCTAAAGACTCGTCAATACGCCGGCAGCAGATGATGATCATATCAAACACCCACAAGCCGCAAGCGGTCTGCTAAACGTAACGGCCACCCGGGTATTGAGCGATCTGAAGATCGACGAGCAAGCCCGCTCACACTCCAGTGAATCCAACCAGTAACACTACCGTATAGTCCGGTCTGATCGTCTGATATGTCGCATATCTCGCCTAGGGGTGGTAAACGTCAGACCCCAATAGCTCAATAAGTCGTGTCGATATGAGGTCTATAACTGTTCGAGAAACTACTGGTAACACTTACCAGTAAATCTCAGCAACCCTGGCCAGGGATTTCCTGTTATAGCCAATCGAACACAGCGCAACATCAACCCCCTATACCGGGAGAGACGAATCCCCTCCTATCGCTCATTGCCTCCATGTGACTCGGGACTGTACCCAAAAACCACCGTTTTGCACGCCCTCTTGGACGTGGTAAGATGGAAATCAAAGCACAGTGGGAACCACACAAGACTCTATGACGATCTCGGGTCAACAGACTACTCTGTACCAGTGTCACCAGAGAACTGCCATCTGACGTGAGGTATAATACCATCTGGGAGTTCTCGGCGAGTCCGTCCAGTGTACCCAGTCTCTACTGAGCACTCGTATATCATCTCTGATGTCAAACACCAATGGATATGGGATCATCCATCGCCCATCTGTATGGGTCGAGAAGGTATACGCTAGTCTACTCTGGTATATCGATGCCCCGTCTCGATACACCCTCGACTAGGGACTTTGAAGGATGTACTTATGGACTACCATGTCCCCACTAGTATGATCCGCATCATAGTCCAGGTATTCAAGCACACATCCTAAGGGCTTTACCAACATGTAACAGAGAGACAATCAGTATACACGTTAAGGTAAAGTTCAACCAGATAGCATACTATCATGTCGAGCAAGAAAGTCCTCCCTATATACGTCCCAGCATCCACTACAATATACATCCTATGTACAGTAATGGCCTCTAGGGCATACATATAACTAACAACTACTACCTGTTTGCACGACTCCTTTGAGTCGTGGTAGGGTAGTAATCTATGTACAGTGGGAACACACTCGAGGCGAAGTGACAGTGTCAAGTCGGCGGACTAAGCTGTACTCATGTCACCTGGGAACTGATAACTGACGATAGGTAGAATACTAACCAACAGTTCCCGACGAGTCCTGTCCAGTGTACTCGTAGCCTAACGAGCACCCGCATACTATCTCAAGTACGACGTACTGACGGCTGTGGGACAGACCGTCTCCACCGCTGGGATGAGAAGTGCATACGATAGTCTACTCTGGAGTATCGATGCCCTGTCTCGATAGTCCTATAACTAGGGACCTGTATAAGGATGTGCTTATGGATTACCCAGCCCCCACGAGTATGACTGCCATCACAACGCTGGTAATCAAGCAAAGATCCTAAGGGCTCTACTAATATGTATATAAGCGATATGTTAAAAGAAACACATGCACATATTGAAGTAGAGACAAACCAAGTAGCATACTACCATTTTGAGCAAGATTGTCTATACAACTGTGAATATCCTAAGCTTCCATTAAGTAATATACAAGCTAGTATGATACAGTAATGGCCTCTAGGGCATATACACTAACAAGAATGAAACTCATGAGGTGAGAATAGCAACCATGGGTGAGTTAGTGTCATACACTAACTCATGTAGAGACTAAACTATGGCTAAGGATAATGGTTAGGTTAATAAATATCTTAAGTAAAACAAATTAGTGGACTATGCTAATGGAGACAACAAGCTTCTCCAAGCTTCTAGCCATGACAAATTTCCACCAATTTGTGAATTACCAAAATAAGTAAAAACCTTTGGATTATCATAACCATGGTGTAAGTCTCATATACCCATGTTGCATGTGGCATCAATCATGACACAATAAAATGTACATTAATATATATTACATATATACTATATGCACACAAGTGGGAAAAAGAAATGTTTAGTGAGCAAATATTAGTTAATATAAGTTAATATATCAAATATATAATTATACATTAAATTATCAAATCAACACTTGATTTAATAATCCGGCTATATCATATACAACCGACTAATTTCAAATGTAACATCTTATCGAATCAACACTTGATCCGATAACCCGGCTATATCACATATAACCGACAGATATCACATATCGCGAGAATAGATATCACATACGCGCATTAATCTCGGTCCCGCACATATCACATATGTGCTCCTACTTCATTTCGCATGAACCAGGAAACCTCTGTGTAGGATTCTAAAGACTTGTCAATACGTCGACAGTAGGCGACGATCATATCAAACACCCACAAGCCGCAAGCGGTCTGCTAAATGTAACGGCCACCCGGGTATTGAGTGACCAGAAGATCAACAAGCAAGCATGCTCATACTCCTGCGAATCCAATCAGTAACACTACCGTACAGTCCCGTCTCTTCGTCAGATATGTCGTATATCCACTACCTGGGGTGGTAAAACGTCAGACCCCAATATCCTGATAAGTCATGCCAATGCAAGGTCCATAACGGTTCGAGAAACTACTGATAACACTTACCAGTAGATCTCAGCAACCCTGGCCAGGGATTTCCTGTTATGGCCAATCGAGCATAGAGCAACATCAACCCCCAATATCGGGAGAGACGAAATCCCCTCATATCGCTCATTGCCTCCATGTGACTCGGGACTGTACCCAAAAACCACCTTTTTGCACGATCTCTTGAACGTGGTATGGTTGATGCCCCGTCTACCAGTGTCAACAGAGAACTGTACCTAAAGCAGAGTGAGAATCACACAAGACTCTATGACGATCTCTGGTAGATAGACTAACCTGTACCAGTGTCACCAGAGAACTGCTATCTGACGATAGGTATAATATCATCTAGGAGTTCTCGGTGAGTTCGTCCAGTTTACCTAGTCTCCACTGAGCACCCTTATACCATCTCTGATGTCAAACACCAATGGATATGGGATCATCCATCGCCCATCATATGGGTTGAGAAGCGTATACGATAGTCTACTCTGAAATATCGATGCCCCGTCTCGATACTCCCACGACTAGGAACATTTGAAGGATGTACTTACCGACTACCTCTGCCCGACTAGTATGATCTGAATCATAATCCTGGTAGTCAAGTACGCATCCTAAGGGCTTTATCAATATGTAATAGAGAGACAATAAGTGTACATGTTAAGATAAAGAGCAACCAGATAGCACACTATCATGTCGAGCAAGAAAGTCCTCTCTATATATGTCCAAGCATCCACTATAATATACATCACATGTACAGTAATGGCCTCTAGGGCATACATATAACTAACAATCTCCCACTTGCACTAAGGCCATTTGTTGCAGTATCTCATACTCAACGTCCTATAGAAGTCTCTCTAGGGAAAGGCCTTTGTGAGTGGATCCGCAGTGTTATCCTTCGCGTCAACTCTTCTAACCTCGATCCCTTGGAGATCAACCATCTCCCTGATCAGGTGACACTGTCCTCAGAATATGTCTGGATCGCTGATGGGACCGGTGTTCCTAGGCCAAAACCACAACTCCATTGCTGTCACAATAACAGTTATTGGACGCTCAATGGTAGGAACCATGTTCATCTCATGAACAAGAATTATCCATACATCTACTTTGGTAGCATCGTTGGTAGCGATGTATCTAGCCTTTATCGTCTAGTATGTCATGGTATTTAGCTTGGAACTCTTCCAACATACCGTCCCTCCACTGAGGGTAAAGACAATGCCTGTGACTGAATTTCAGTCGACCTTATCACTCTGGAAGCTTGAAGCAAGAACATTCTTTTAGCGCTTCTTAAGTACTTAAGAGTGTCCTCCACAGCTGTCCAGTGATTCTCCCAAGATCCGATTGATTCCTGATCACTACCCTTGGTGAGTTAGCTACATCTGGTCTGGTACATAACATCACATACATGATAGAGTCTACTGCCGAAGCATACGGTATCCCTTGCATTCGAGCTCTCTCCAAATCAGTCTTGGAAGACTTCTTTTTGGAGAGAGTGGTTCCTGAATAAGTGGGCGAACCACTATGCTTAGAATCTTCCATACTAAACCTTTTTAGTATAGTGTTAATGTACCTGGATTTGGGACACTCCCAACATCCACTTAGATCTATCTGTTAGTTATATGTATGCCCTAAAGGCCATTACTGTACATGCGATGTATATTGTAGTGGATGCTTTGACATATATAGGGAGGACTTTCTTGCTCGACATGATAGTATACTATCTAGTTGCATTTTATCTTAACATGTTAACAAATACTGTTTTGTGATCACATGTTGATAAAGCCCTTAGGATATGTACTTGACTACTAGGACTATGATGCAGATCATACTAGTGGGGCCAGAGTAGTCCACAAGTATATCCTATAAATTGTTCCTAGTCAAGGGAGTATCGAGACAGGGCATCGATACTCCAGTGTAGACTAGCGTATACGTTTCTCGACCCATATGCGATGGATGATCCCATATCCATTGGTGTTTGACATCAGAGAAGATATAAGGGTGCTCAGTAGAGACTGGATACACTGGACGGACTCGCCGAGAACTCCCAGATGGTATTATACCTCACGTCAGATGGCAGTTCTCTGGTGACACTGGTACAGGTTAGTCTGTAGACCCGAGATCGTCATAGAGTCTTGTGTGATTCCCACTGTGCTTTGATTTCCACCTTACCACGTTCAAGAGAACGTGCATAACAGTGGCTTTTGGGTACAGCCCCGAATCACATGGAGGCAATGAGCGATAGGAGGGGTTTTGTCTCTCCCGGTATTGGGGGTTGATGTTGCGCTGTGCTCGATTGGCTATAACAGGAAGTCCCTGGCCAGGGCTGATATGGAGATCTACTGGTAAGTGTTATTGGTAGTTTCTCGATCCGTTATAAGCCTGACATCGGCATGACTTATCGGTTACTGGGTCTAACGTTTACCACCCCTAGACTAGATATGCGACATATCAGACGAAGAGACCGGACTGTACGGTAGTGTTACCGATTGGATTCACAGGAGTATGAGCAGGCTTGCTTGTTGATATTCTAATCGCTCAATACCCGGGTGGACGTTACGTTTAGCAGACCGCTTGTGGCTTGTGGGTGTTTGATATGATCATCACCTACTGTCGGCGTATTGACGAGTCTTTAGAGTCCTACACAGAGGTTTCCTGGTTCATGCGAAACAGAGTAGGTGCACATATGTGATATGTGCGGGACCGAGGTTAATGCGAGTATATGATACCGCATTCTATTCTCCCGATATATGTATTGATTGGTTATATGTGATATAGCCGAGTTATCGGATCAAATGTTGGTTCGATAAGTTGTTACATTTGATATTAGTTGGTTATATGTAATATAGTCGGATTATTAAATCAAATGTTGATTTATAATTGAATGTATAATTATATATTTGATATATTAAATTACATTAACTAATATTAGCTCACCTAAGTATTTCTTTTTCTTACATTTGATACATTGATATATATGTGATATATGTTAGATGTATTGTATTCTTTTTGCACAAAATATATATGTGATATATATTGTTGTGTCATGCTAGGTTACACATGCAACATGTATGTATGAGACTCACACCATGCTAGGGTTAATGTTAGGATTTAATATTTATTCTTAAGTAATTACAAATTAGTTGAGATATTTTGATGGTTAGAAGCTTCATGATAACCATTGACTTAGTCCACTCCTTTGTCTTGCTTAAGATATTTTCTAGCCCAACTTTAACCATACACCATGGTTGATTCTCTACATGAGTTAGGCATGAGATATTATCTCACCATGGTTGCATTTCTAACCTCATGAGTTTATTCATCTCTTTGTTTATCACTTCATCTTCTTCTTCCTCATTTTTGAGCTCTCTTGATTTTTGATAAGTGATGAAAGATTGTGAGAAATTGAAATCTAAAGTGAGCCCACTTACTACTTCAGCATTCTCTACTACTTGCCATTTAGTTTAGGGTGTTTTCTATTGGAGATAGTGCCCTCAGAGTCAATTATTGGATCACAGGCACGTGATTGCAATGATTGAGGGAGGACCTATCCCGGTAGAACAGTCTTACTCGAGATAATAGTATGCTATCTGGTTTACCTTTATCATCGTGTACTGTTTCAGGTGACCTTACAGGTTGCTATTACACGTTGATAGAGCCCCTAGGATTCTTTCTTGACGACCAGCAGTATGATGGCGATCATATACGTGGGAGCTGGGGTCTATAAGCACATCCTTAAATGGTCCCTAGTCGTGGGAGTTTCGAGACAGGGCATCGATTCTCCAGAGTAGACTAGTGTATACAGTCGAGACCCCGACGAGGGGCGGTGGCCGGTCTTACAAGCCACTGGTGTCAGTTGGTTCACCTAAGATGTATACAGGTGCTCATTGGGTTATGAGTACACCGGACAGGACTCGCCGGGAACCTGCTAGTTGGGATTATACCATACGTCAGATAGCAGTTCCCAGGTGACATGTGTACAGGTTAGTTCATCGACCTGAGATCGTCATTTGTCTCGTGTGAGTTCCCACTGTGCTTTGATTACTACCCTACCACGGCTCAAAGGACTCGTGCAAACAGGTTTTAGTTGGGTACAGTCCCGAGCCACATGGAGGCAGTGAGCGGATCTGCAGGGGTTCGTCTCTCCCGGTATTGGGGGTGAGGTCGCGCTGTGTCTAGGAGAGCCATTACACAAAGCCCTCGGTCGAGGCAGGAGATTTACTGGTAGGTATTCCAGTAGTATCTCAGGGTGTTCTGGGCTTCACTCCGACACGACTTGTACCGCTTTTGGGGGTCTGACTTTTACCAACCCCCTAGGCCCGCCATGCGATGCTCATAGACGAACGGACCGGACTGTACGGATATTGTCACTGACAGGCTCAGTAGGGTGTCAGGATGAGTTCGCTCATCGACGTCCCTTTTGGTCAATAGCTGGTGGCCCGTCACGTATTGGCTAATACTTCTGACGTGCTAGTGGTTAAATCCACAGCCATAGTATTGACGAGTCTTTAGAGTCCACCACACTTTCAGTTACTCAAGCTTTCGGGCGAAACGCTGTAGAGGCCGTATGGAGATATGGCAGGGTCAGATCAGATACGTGCGGTATTGCACGGATCAGGATCGGACGGTTTGTACTTGTGGCCGTATGGTTATATGGCAGGGTTCGATCCGATACGTGCGGTATTGCACGGATTAGGATCAAACGGATATTACTAGCCGGCTTTGGTTTAAGCCGGTCCTAGTTTAGTACAGTGTAGATTTTGTCTCATTGCATTTGTATCCGGTAGGAATACAGATGCGGGTGTGTATGCACAGTATTGGGGTTTTCCTGTAATTTATTACGGGACCAGTTTTCTGGAGTTGCCAGTTTGCATTCCGTTCCGGCCGGTTTTCCTTTGTTCTTTCCCGGCCGGACTTTTCCGATGGAGGGGGTTATTTGCAATTGTGCAAATAACTTTTGTGGAGGGGTTTTCTTGCAAATGTATTCATTATGATATGTTTAGCATCTTTCATCCATGCTTTTGCATTAATGAGATTTGATGTGAATAGATGTATTAAGCATGGTTGATGTTTTGTTTAAGGTCACCACTTGCTTTATCCTACACTCACCTCCCTCTTGTATTTGTTTGATTTCCCTCCACCATTTCCTTTGGAGATATGGCCGGCCACAATTTTGGTGAGGAGGGAAAATGAGAGAGTTTCATTTGGTGTGGGAAAAATTATCATTCATATAATTTTTCCATTGCCACAAAAATCCCCAAGTTCATATCTTGTTGATTCCTCCATCAAGGCAACAAAACCCCAAAGAGACAAAGCACTACACAATCTACAGCAAATCTTGGGCACGTCGACTTGCCAGCTTCGTGCCCGAGTTGCCTCGGTATTGAGGTGGGAGCCCGTAAAAGATACAGACGATGTGGTGCCCTTCCGGCAAGGAGGCGACGTCCGGAGTTTCCGCGGGAGATCGGGACGATGACGAGAAGACCGGAGGACTCGGATCACTCGGTATATCTCTCACCCTTTCTCTTGTTAGCTAGTATCGGTTAATGGTTTCGATCCGGGTATATTGTCCGCGGTAGCGCCAGTTTAAAGTTAAGAAAAATTTTTGATTCCGCATTTTGGCCTCGGATAGACGGCCGGGGCGCTGCCGTGGCGCAACATTTTCTTCACTAATCTACACAATTAATGAAGAGGTAGCATGAGCTAGTGTCTCCTCGACGTAGATCATCTTCGGCCTCGAAGACTTCGAAGCAAGCTTGTTCTTTTCTCCAAGGCAACCCTTTCTTAAGTTCGGGAGATGACAACTCGCAGCGAAGGGACTACTACACAAAGCTTTAGAAATGAAGGACCGGTCTACAAAGGTTGAATTCCGTATTCATTAGGATGTAAATTGTTTACATATGTTATTCCGCTGGATTTTGTCACGCCCCGCTTCCCAGAGTGCGCTAAGATCGGCACGTTACAGAGCCAACCATGCTACCTGTGGCTAGGAAACATCCCTCCACAGTCACATTATGGCTGTCTATAGATATCAAGAATAGGAAAATAAAAGAAACTATCTAGTACATGTCCATAATCCAGAATAAATGAGTCAAGAAATAATATGCGGAAGCAATAGATCCAATAAACAATAATAATCTGGAATGTACGTCCCAAATACGGGCTCACATCAGGAATGAAAATACTGAAAGAAACCAAACTAAAATACTAACAGGTCTTCACTGTTTAGCCTGACGGCAGAAATACTCCTGATCATCCTGCGATAAAGGTAGAGGATCTGGACCAAGCAAAACCCAGACGTTAGTGTGTCATAATAACAATAATAATATAATCAAGGGGTAACAAGTCATGTAGGCATGAGTATGAACAGTAATAAAAGTATAACAGTAACATGAATAAGAAACAGTGAAGGGTATAAGCACATGTGACGTGTGGTGAGTAATCTGAACTAAACTACTGGGTTGACTACTCTCAAGTGTTTTAAATCAATTTGATGAATCGTCGATGTAACTCAATAGTATCCCGTGCGTGCTCGGGACCACGTTCCAGATTCTCGGGCTGAAACCGAGACATGCCGCTAGGCACTAAACAGGAAATATGTACAGATGAATGATTTCAGCAGCGGCATCCCAGGGCTGGCCTAGCCCCTAAAACTGATCAGTATAAGCATCGAACTGTCGAGTTACAAGTCAGGTTTCATCATTGATTTCCCCAAGTTATGTGTTCAAGTCAGGTATTGATTAATCTGGGACTAATGCCAAAACATGATCAAGCAGAAATAGGTTTGTCTATACAGCCAATAGGATATGTCCATCGGGACAACATGTCAGGATTGTCGGCATTAGAAGCAGAATCAGGTAACATGTCAAGTAGTGATATATCAGGTCATGTCAAGTAGTGTACATGTATCAGGTCATGTAAAGTAGTGGTGTATCAGGTCATGTCAAGTAGTGTACATGTATCAAGCGGATGCTCATAATAAAACTGTAACAGGTACGGGTGCACAAATAAAGCATGGATGCACAAATATTTATCAGGGGTTAAATCATGACTATGTAGGATGCACAAGATCAAGTATGGGGTACTAATATAACTATAAAATGAAATAATGTGACATGGTATGCGAATAGATGTAGAATTAATGGTATGGATGCACGATTATCGATTAGGGTTATATTTACAGTTCTAAGACTAAATGGGATGCACGTTATCTAGCATGGGATGTTAATATGACAATAATATATAATAATGTGATTTGTAGATGCAGCTACATGTATTTTAAATGATATGGATGCAAACGGTTATCCGAAAACGGTAAAACATTAATATGTATGTATAATGCAATCAACATGTGATATTTTTATTCATATGGATGCATAATAATATACCTAACATGTAACAACATGAATTAGCATGCGACTGGATATGTAAATAGTGATATGGATGCACACGGATGTCATATAACAGTAAAATGGTAAAAATGGTAATGTGGGATGTACAAATAAGCAAAATGAAATGTTATTATTCAGTTGGGTGCACTATATAGTAGTATAACATGTAGCAAGATAAACTTGCCTCGATTGGTTGCGCGAAGGATACGCACGGTATGTCCGACGTCGGTAAATCGTCGCAATGCACACGCGGGACGGGTCCAGGCAAGGCAAGAGGGTGATCATGTGAGCTAAGGACGTTCACTGGATCGTCTGGAACGGCAACGGCGGTCACGGCTCCGGTGGTGACTGGAAAACACGGATCAAGAAAAGAAATGAAAAGAAAACGAAGAAAGAAAAATAAGAAAGAAAGAAAGGAAGGACGGAGAATGGCTGGGGTTGTATTCTGGATTCAGAGGTGAGGAGGGAAAAACGACGACGACGACGGGCAATCGATGGCAAGGTGCAGGCGGGGTTTTTTCGGCGAGGCAGTGGGGATTCAGATGTGCAGGGAAAGCTCTCGGGTGATGGGTTGAGGGTTGTGTCGAAGCTTGGTGCAGGAGAGAGGATATAGGTGGTGGTGATGGGGGATGCCGACGGAGAGGTGGTCGGTGCTCCGGCGGCGAGGTCTGCTGGGGATCGGGTGATGGGTTGCAGTGGATTTTGTGGTCGCAGGGGAGAGGGTGCAGGCTTCGGGGAGAAAAAAAGAAGTGGAGGTGAGGTCATAAAGGAGACGAAGTGAAGAGGTGGCGAGGGATCGCCGGCGGTGGAGGTGGGGTGTGCGAGCAATGCTGGGTGTAGGCGAGGGTTGCTGCAGGTCCACGTAGGGGAAGGAGAGCGGAAGAGGAGAAAGAGTAGAAGAGGAGAAGAAGGCGAGGAGGTTGAGGGCGACGGCGAGGCAAGGCGCGACGATGGAGGGTGAGGCGATGGGCGCATGCGTGGGTTTCCTCGTGGGCGAGGAGGCGGGATGAAAAAGAAATGAAGAAGACGAAGAGAGAGAGGAGAGAGAGGGTTAATAAAAGGTAAAAGAATTAATATATATATATATATATATATTCCTGTAGAGAGAGAGAGAGAGGAGAGAGACATGGAGAGGAGAGAGATTGAGTGGAGAGAGAGAGAGAGCGAGAGGAGAGAGAAAAGAACGAGAGGAGAGAGAGTTTTGTCAGTTAGTGGGTTATGATTTAATTTTGAAAAATCTTTTATTAGTTATCTAAATTTTAATTTGTATCAGTTTATAAAATTAATATTATATAAATAAAATTTGATATTCTGGTAAATACAAACATAGTCCAAAACACGCCCGGGTCGGGTCTAAAATTCAGTTTTAAAATAAGAAAAATATACATGTCGACCAAAATTAAAGTTGTATTTCCGGGTAACGAAAATGCATAACCCCAAGAATGGATTTACGTACGTGTGCGTAGCCATCCAAACAAGTCCGTTTCACTGAACGGGACGAGAACAAGATGTGTGGATGCTACCACAGGGTTAAGGGTATCATGCCGGCCATGCAATGTATTTTTAAAATATTTTATGTGACATTAAATGTTATATAAAATGCAGATTCCAGATATAATGCGAGTATGCAATGTATAAGCTAAAATGAAAGTGCTCGAGTCTACGTAACAAGTCAGGATAGATCATAAACATGAATCAAGACAGGTTTCATGCAAGCGGGTCGGGTCGGATGCAAAAACAGATGTCAAATATACTATTCGCACCCAAAACACAGTAAATCAGGAAAATACCATAAATAAAGAAATACGTGAACTAGAACTGGTATAAATGAACTAGGGTGTTACATTATACCCAACTACAAAAAGAATTTCCTCCTCGAAATTGCCAAAACAAGAAAAGATAAATAATCAAGAATCTACAAGAATAGGTGTGGAAACATCTGTCGAATCTCGTCTTCACGTTCCCAAGTCGATTCTCCATGTGAGCGATTTCCCCAAGAAACAAGTACGAGAGGGATAACCTTGTTCTTAAGGACTTTTTCTCTTCGATCAACAATCGACATCAGTCGTTCCTCAAAGGTCAAATCCTCTCTTACAGTCAGCTGCGAATGATCCAGCACGTGTGTTTCATCTCGAACATACGTACAGAGTTGAGATACATGAAACACGTCATGAACATTCACCAAAAATTGTGGTAACCCCAATCGATAAGCCACTTCTCCAACATGCTCCATAATCTTGAAAGGCCCCACGAATCGAGGACTAAGCTTGCCTCGACTCCCAAAACGAATCACTCCTCTAGTCGGTGATGTCTTCAAGAATACTAGATCACCAACAGCGAACTCTGGAGGTCTTCTTGATGTGTCGGCCCAACTCTTCTGCAGATCTTGTGTTGCCTTCATGTAATTTCGGATAGTGTTAACCTTCTCTACTGTTTGCACGATCAAATCCGGTCCCAACAATCTTTGTTCTCCAACATCGTCCCAACAAACAGGTGAACGACACTTGCGACCATACAACGCTTCGAATGGAGCCATCTGAATAGTCGCCTGAAAACTGTTGTTGTACGAAAACTCCACCAAGTGTAAATGATCCTCCCATGATCCTTTGAAGTCTAACATGCAAGCTCTCAACATGTCTTTAAGAGTTTGGATCGTTCTCTCCGACTGGCCATCTGTCTGAGGGTGATAAGCTGTACTGAACTTCAATCGCGTCCCCAAACTTTCCTGTAAACTGCTCCAGAAGTGCGATAAGAATCGGGTGTCACGGTCGGAAACGATGCTCACAGGTACACCATGCAATCTCATAATCTCCTGCATGTACCGTTCTGCCAACGTTTCTGTTGATTGACCAACTCGAAATGGTATGAAATGAGCTGCCTTGGTCAAATGATTAACAATCACCCAAACTGCATTGTTGCCCTTTGGACTCCGCGGTAAAGCTGTCACAAAATCCATGGTTATATGTTCACACTTCCATTGAGAAGTCGAAAGTGGTTGCAATAAACCAGCTACCCTTTGATGTTCAGCCTTGACTTCACTACAAAGCGGGCGATCTCCCTTTTCATGCCTTCCTACCAGAAATGCTGTCGTAGATCACGGTATATCTTCGTGCCTCCTGGATGTATAGAATATGAGGAACTGTGTGCCTCCTTCATAACTTCTTCGCGAATATCTCCTTTCAGCACACACAAACGGCTACCATATCGCAACGAGTCATCTTCATGAATCAACAAGTCCGTTCGAAGTCCAGCTTCAACATGTTCTCGACACTTTTGCAATATTGGGTCGTGTGACTGCGCTGCTTTAATATTATCGATCAATGACGACTGTACTTGCAGCTGCATCAACTGTCCCGAAAAATGCGGTAGCACGATCTCCAACTCGAATCTCCGAAAAACATCGATAAGTTCCTTCTTTGCAGTCAACATCCGAATTTCTGGCAACCGACTAAGCGCATCCGACACTACATTAACTTTCCCCGGATGGTACTTGAGATCAAGATCATAGTCATCCATCAGCTCCAATCATCTACGCTGCCTCATGTTAAGCTCTTTCTGTGTGAACACGTACTCCAGGCTTTTGTGATCGGTGAATACTTCGACTCTTTCACCCAATAAGTAGTGTCTCCAAATCTTCAAAGCGAAAATCACAGCTGCTAGCTCCAAATCATGAGTTGGGTAATTCTTCTCATGGATCTTCAACTGTCTCGATGCGTAAGCTATAACTTTCCCATGCTGCATCAAAACACATCCCAAACCTTTCCCAGATGCGTCGCTTGTTAGTTATATGTATGCCCTAGAGGCCATTACTGTACATACGTTGTATATTGTAGTGGATGCTTGGACATATATAGGGAGGACTTTCTTGCTCAACATGAAAATATGCTATCTGGTTACTCTTTATCTTAACATGTACTCTGATTGTCTCTATGTTACATGTTGATAAAGCCCTTAGGATGAGTACTTGACTACCAGGACTATGATGCAGATCATACCAGTGGGGATAGAGTAGTCGCCAAGTACATCCTTCAAATGTTCCTAGTCGTGGGAGTGCCGAGACAGGGCATCGATACTCCAGAGTAGACTAGCGCATGTGCATCTTGACCCATATGATGGGCGATGGATGATCCCATATCCATTGATGTTTGACATTAGAGAAGGTATACGGGTGCTCAGTGGAGACTGGGTACACTGGACGGACTCGCCGAGAACTCCCAGATGGTTTTATACCTCACGTCAGATGGCAGTTCTCTGGTGACAATGGTATAGAGTAGTCTGTAGACCCAAGATCGTCATAGAGTCTTGTGTGATTCCCACTGTGCTTTGATTTCCATCATACCATGTCCAAGAGGGCATGCAAAATGGTGGCTTTTGGGTACAGTCCCGAATCACATGGAGGCAATGAGCGATAGGAGGGGATTCGTCTCTTCCGGTATTGGGAGTTGATGTTGCGCTGCGTTCGATTGGCTATAACTTGAAATCCTTGGCCAGGGTTGCTGAGATTTACTGGTAAGTGTTATCAGTAGTTTCTCGAACTGTTATGGACCTCATATCGACATGACTTATCAAGCTACTGGGGTCTGACGTTTACCACCCCTAGGCAAGATATGCGACATATCAGACGAAGAGACCGGACTGTACGGGAGTGTTACTGATTGGATTCGCAGGAGAATGTACAGGCTTGCTTGTTGATCTTCTGATCGCTAAATACCTGGGCGGCTGTTACGTTTAGCTGACCGCTTGCAGCTTGTGGGTGTTTGATATGATCATCACCTACTGCCGGCGTATTGACGATTTTTAAGAGTCCTACACAGAGGTTTTCTGGCTCAGGCAAAATGGAGTAGGAGCACATATGTGATATTTGCAGGAACGAGAACAATACGTGTATGTGATACCGTATTAGATTCTCGCGATATGTGATATAGCCGGGTCATCGGATCAAGTGTTGATTCGATGAACTGATACAGATTATGTTAGTCGGTTATTTATGAAATAGCCAGATTATCGGATCAAGTATTGATTCGATAATTTAATGTATAATTATATATTTGATATATTAAATTACATTAACTAATATTAGCTCACTTATAGATTCTTTTTCTCACTTGGATAATACATTGATATATATGTGATATATGTTAATTGTATTATTTTATTTTGTTACAATAAATATTGTATATGTGATATATAATATTGTAACAAGTTAGGGTTACAAATGCAACATGTTTTGTGGAGTTTAAACATGGTTAGGGTTTGGATTAGGGTGAAGCTTTCAAGAAGCTTTGACTTTGACTTGTGATATTTTGCATAGATATTTGTTTAACCCAACCCAACCCTTTACCATAGTTAATTCTCTACATGGGTTAAGTCTTCATACTTAACCCATGGTTGCATTTCTAACCACACACATGATTTATTATTCATCACAAATTGATTTGCTTCTTCTTCTTCCTTTTTGATGAAAAGATTTCTAGCTTTTTCTTTTGTGATGAAAATGAGTGAGAAATTGAAAACAAATGAGGGCTAAATTCCTACTTCATCATCCTCATCTATTCTAGCCGCTTATATTAGGGTGTTTGCTTTGCTAATACTTGATTATAAAAGAAAGAGCTTGGTTTGAGTTTCTTCAAGGTAGATCATCTTAGTTATTGAAGATCGGAAGCAAGATTGCATCTTTCTCTTCATGGTGTTAGTTATATGTATGCCCTAGAGGCCATTACTATACATGAGATGTATATTGTAGTGGATGCTTGGACATATATAGGGAGGATTTTCTTGCTCGACATGATAGTATGCTATATGGTTACTCTTTACCTTAACGTGTACACTGATTGTCTCTCTGTTACATGTTGGTAAAGCACTTAGGATGTGTACTTGACTGCCTGGACTATGATGGGGATCATACTAGTGGGGACATGGTAGTCCATAAGTACATCCTTCAAGGTCCCTAGTCGTGGGTGTATCGAGACAGGGCATCGATGCACCAGTGTAGACTAGCGTATACGCATCTTGACCCATATGATGGGCGATGGATGATCCCATATCCATCGGTGTTTGACATCAAGGATGGTGTACAGGTGCTCAGTGGAGACTGGGTATATTGGACGGACTCGCCGAGAACTCCTAGATGGTATTATACCTTACGTCAGATGGCAGCTCTCTGGTGACACTGGTACAGCTTAGTCTGTTGACCCGAGATCGTCATAGAGTCTTGTGTGATTCCCACTGTGCTTTGATTTCCATCATACCACATCCAAGAGGGTGTGCAAAAAGGTGGCTTTTGGGTACAGTCCTGAATCACATGGAGGCGATGAGCGATAGGAGGGGATTTATCTCTCCCGGTATAGGGAGTTGATGTTGCGCTGTGTTCGATTGGCTATAACCGGAAATCCCTGGCCAGGGTTGTTGAGATTTACTGGTAAGTGTTATTAGTAGTTTCTCGAACTGTTATAGACCTCAAATCGACACGACTTATCGAGCTACTGGGGTCTGACGTTTACCACCCCTAGGCGAGATATGCGACATATCAGACGACGAGACCGGACTGTACGGTAGTGTTACTGATTGGATTCGCAGGAGTACTAGCGGGCTTGCTTGTTGATCTTCTGATCGCTCAATACCCGAGTGGCCGTTACGTTTAGCAGACCGCTTGCGGCTTGTGGTGTTTGATATGATCATCACCTATTACCGGCGTATTGACGAGTCTTTAGAGTCCTACACAGGGGTTTCCTGGCTCAAGAGAAACGGAGTAGGAGCACATATGTGATATGTGCGGGACCGAGATTAATACGATATGAGATACCGTATTCTATTCTCGCGATTCGTTACATTGATCGGTAGTATGCGATATAGCCGGGTTATCGGATCAAGTGTTGATTCGATAAGTTGTTACACATGATATTAGTCGGTTATAGCCGGGTTATTAAATCAAGAGTTGATTTAATAATTTAATGTATAATTATATATTTGATATATTACATTACATTAACTAGTATTAGCTCACTTAAGATTTATTTTCTCACTAGATTGTGCACATTGTTTATATGTGATATATGCAAGTGTACATGTTTGTATCATGCTTGATGATACATACAAGCTGGGTGTATGAGACTTAAACCAAGTCAAGGTTATATTAGGGTTTACTAATTTCCTAACAAATAACAAAAGAGATGAGACTTTGGTCAAACTTATCAAGCTTCATGAAGCTTGATAAACATTGACAAAGTCAACTCTTTTGTCATTCCTTAGAATATTAGTTAACCCAACCCTTAACCTCATACTTTGGTTAATTCTTTACATGAGTTAAGCATGAGGGCTTAACTCAACCATGGTGCAATAATTAAAAGGATAAGTTTTCATTTGGATCATTATCCTTTCTTCTTCTTCTTCATCAAGCTCCATGAAAAGCTTGCAAGCTTTAATGGTGCCATGAGAAAAAGTGTGACAAAATCAATTCTAAAGTGAGCCCACTTCCTACTTCTTCATCCTCTACTACTTGCCATGTAGTAGAGTGTGTTCTCTTCACAAAGTTCATGACCTAGTGAAGGAATAGCTTGAGTTTGTGTCTCCCCGACGTAGATCATCTTCGGCCTCGAAGTCATCGAAGCAAGCACGTTCGTTCTTCTTGTGAAGCTTCTTTAGAGTCCGGAGTTCACGATCGCAGCGATGGGGAAATCTACACGGAGCTAATGAAGCGAAGGACCGGATCTACAAAGGTTGTAATCCCTTTCACTTAGTGTTAAACTGTTTAACATGTTAGTTTTCGTCTAAACCCTAGTTTAAAGATCCGGTTTTGGGTTGTTCGGCACGGCTAATTTTTAATCAGGCATGGTTGATACCTCGTAGAACCTTGTGAGCGTGCCTAGCAACCCTACAGTGGTATCAGAGCCAAACTATAGCTTTAGGCGAAGTCTAGGGGAAGTTTAAAGTCCGATCGAACTCCGAATACCCGATATTAACCCCTCTCTGTACATTTTTCAAAAATGTGATTTTTTATGAATTAAAAATGCTCAGAAAAACAAGCAGGAAAAACTAAGAATTACTATGAAGTACGGTCCACTAAGTCAATTATTTGACCGCGAAACCGCGGCCAAACCAAGGGTTTAGCGGCGGTTCCGCGGCCAAAATTGTGACTTAGTCCCTGGAATTTCATATATTTATTCTTAGGTCCTTTCTTGTCAATTTTTTCTGGGAATTTTTTAATTCCACTCAAGTGTTAAGTTTTATAGGGTTATATTAGGGACTCGTTGATTCGATCGGATAATTTAACTTTGTTTAGTCTTTCCGGATAATTTTAGAAACTGTTAAAAAGTTCGACCGGATATCAATAACTCACTTTTTCCCTTGTCGGAAAATTTTCAAAAGTTGGATTTTTTCTCGAGTTTGAAACTTTCGTAAAGTCATGCAAGTAACGCGGTGGACCGTCTAGAAGACAACAAACCATAACTCGATTATGTGACCGTCTTGAACTGCCTTTAAACCTTAGGGTTTGTGGCAGTACGGCGTGCCACATGTGAGGCGTTGGCTTAACCCTTCTACTGCTGGACCATTGGTACTGTGGCATGTGATGGATGTTTTTTTAAAAACTGATTTCAAGTGTTGAGATATATTGGGGAAATCTTGGGTGTTTGATTATTCGATCGGAAAGTTTAACATTGTCTATTTATCGGGATTGTGATACAATATTTGGAATCCACAAGAAGTTATGAGATAACTAATTTGAATATTGTAAACATAGCAGTTTAGTCTTAGAAGATCGGTTGCCACGGGATTTTGATGCGATCAAAAGTCCGTCGCAATCACGTAGCGTACGCGGATACTCGCCGGATAAACTTAACAGACAGCCATGCCCTATAGCCCCGACCAAGTGACTGTAGTAGAACCCCATCGCCAAAAGCATCCGTTCGGGTGCTCGCGGCAGCGGTGTTCCGCCTTAGTGCACTTCGTCGACGGCATCCGGGGGTGCGACCGTCTACTAAAGTTTGCGACGAGCATTCGATCAGGTTGTCGGGAATCTTGTTGAATTGCCCGACTAGATATTGAAAAGAGTTTTCGATAATGAGACTAAAATGCGGGGTTTATAATTGTTAGGCATGCGATGTCGAAGGAATTCATTTGGTTAGGCATGCGATGTCTAAAGAGGTTGCGGATTCCAACTGTTGTAGTTTTACACTTTCTTTTCTGCGACCGTAAGCGTAGTATGTGGTGTATCGCCGGCTTCGTTGCTATACATCAACGATAATCGGGATACGCATACTTGCTTACGTTCATGATATGAGATATTATGTGTTGCTGTTATATGTTGTATTGGATCGTCGCGTTCGAATAGCCGGGGGTTTTATGTGAGATGAGAGTTTTTCTTTTTCATTCATGTAAAATTCATTTGTATGTAATATTCTTTTATTGGGGCACTTCCGGGCTGAGAATGATGTCACCATTGCATATTATTTACTTTTCCGCATTAGGTAGACCCAAGGCGGGGAGCACAAGTAACCGGGTTCCAGGGTCCAGTAGGAGACCATCTCAAGGCGTCGAGACCGGGTCTCTTAACCCTTGAATTGGCAGTGTTGCTTGCCTCTCTCGTAGGGGTCTAGGGATGTGGGTTTTGCTATTCATCGCGACCGTGGAATCCGTGTTTTATACAGGCTCGTATTGAAAACACGGACGTCCTAGTATATCCAATATTTCATATATGTTTCTTCTGCTGCGATATCTATGATGTGATCATTTGATATGTTGTGATAGATATTGTATATAGTATATATGATATATTATATAGACGTTACTTATGTTTTACACCCGCGCTAGCCCTGCCCCGCGCTGCCGTTAGTTACCTAACCTAACGGTGTACGAGGGGACATCGAGGCGAATGCGGATGGCATAAGTGTACGTCGTATTTATCTGTGATGTTTAGGTGAGTTAAATGATGGGACTTCATTAATATGATTAATGAAAGAAAAGAAACCTAAGATGTTGTAGAAACTTGTTTAAAAATTGGTAGCTCTAGTTCTTGCTTTGCATAGCGGTGTTCCTTGTAGAACATCCAGCACCTTATTCGATAAGGAAAGGGCCGAGATCCCTTCACCGGGAGTGACCCCTTTAGCAATGACTGGCAGATGATACACCCCTCGGTTTGTATTTTGATTGCTTCTGGAGTTTTTGCTTTGCATAGTGATATATATGATATATCTTGCACCTTATTCGATGAGGAAAGGGCCGACGATCCCTTCACCGGGAGTGACCCTTTTAGCAAAACTAGAAAAGCCTAAAAAACACTCAATTTAAAAATCACTCGATTCTACAACGATATAAAGTTCATTGCGCAAAAGGTTTTCTTAAAAACCTGTCGCAGCCCTCCGTCATTTCAGATAAGTAATAGTTAGTATTCGTGCTGCGTTTGTTGACTCAGTCAAGGCGTAGTGTGCATAGCTAATTAGTGCTTATCTACAAAGCATATGATGCGATTGGATTAGGGTAGTCGTGCGGCCTTGTTGACTCAGTCAAGGGTCGTGCAGGTGGGTTTAATTCAATCGGGAAATGACGGGTTAAACTTTACTTGCGGTCTATGGTTTGTTGACTCAGTCAAGGTCATAGATCGCTTGGGGCAAAATATTATAGGGAATTTCAAGTGTTGAAATTTGCAATGAGATTACATACTTTCTATGAGATAGTTGGATCCCGATACCCGCTGCGAGTAAGAGTTACTCCTGGGAGAGTTTTACACATTGCAATTAGCCGATCAAGTAGGTGTCTAGAAAGGTGTTAACGGGGTTACGCCCCTGGGAAAACGAGGTTTACTTTAATTAGGTCTGTGCGAAAGCACGGGGCACCTCCCTCAAAGTACCGACACTGGCCTGGCTGAAAGATTGGTGAACTTGTAGCGTGTAATTAATCCCGGCCAGTCTTTCCTTTTAGGGTTTGAAGGAAGATTTGATTAAAACAGAGGGAGACATCCTGATTAGATATATTAGATAACCAATCTAATCTTGCAAGAGCATACGCTGAGTGTTTTCTTCTCTCTCTCTCTCTCCAGGTAGCGACCATATCACGCCTTAATCAAGATAATAATACAGATATATTGACCGAACCCGCTTGTTATACTGAGCTGGGGAACGTTGGTCCCACTCCAACTTATAATTGTTATAAGACAGAGCAGGAAATTGGGGAATACCAGATTTCCCGTGCCGCCCAAATGAAGAAAGTGCATGTTGATGCATCATCTTCGGGTGTGTTCATTACAGAGAACTGTTTCTCAGTATCCTTTACGTCCTGGGTATGTGATACCGGATCAGGATCTCGCATATGTAATCTGTTACATGGGCTACAGATAGGTAGAGAACTGAAAACGGGTGATAAGTTTCATAAGATAGAAACGGTGCAAGTGTTGCAGCCAAGTCTGTTGGTCACTTTCACCCTGTATTACCAGAATACATTGATTCTGAACAAATGTTATTAGATATCGAACCTGATATACATCATCATATCAGTCTTTTTATTAGTAAAGAAGGATATAATTTTGTATTGTTGGATAATGTTTTGAACATTTCCTATATCAAGAGTTGATCGGTTCAGGCACGTTATCTAAAAGCATTGACGTTCTAAATCAAACTACAGTTCTTAGTATACGGAACACACACAAGAGGAAGAGTTCAGAAATGAACGAATCCTTCTTGAGGCATTGTAGACTAGGTCATATCAATGCGACCCGACTAGCTGAAGTTACATTAAGATGCATATTTAAATTAGTTTGAATTTACATCTTGTAAAACTTGCCGGTCATGTCACAAAGATACAATGACCATAGCTCTGTTTATTGGAAACAGAGAAAGAGTTAGTGAACTCTTGGGATTGATACATGCTGATGTATGAAAGTCTCCTGTCTACACATGCAAAGACCGGTTCTTTGTAATTCATTACATTCTCTGATGATCTCTCAAGATTCAGACATATGTTCCTCTTGAAACACAAGTCCGAACCTTTTGAGATATTCACAGAATATAAGTTAGAAGTAGAGAACCAAAATACGGGTATAAGTATTATGTCCTTTGATGAGATCAAGGAGGAGAATACTTGAGCACGGAATTCCTGGACTATTCTAAAGGAGAATGAGATTCTCTCTCAGCATTACTCCTCCGAATACACAACAGCACGTCGGTGTATCGGGGCGGAGCAATAGCACCCTATATGATATGATGTGCTCTATGATGAGTACTACTGAGTTTCCTATTTCCTTTTAGGCGTTATGCGCTTGAGAAGCTGCATACCTATTGAATAGGGTTCAAATCAAATCAGTAGCCTACCACTTCATATGTGATATAGAAAGGGAAGAGCCCATATCTTAAGTTTGTTAAGATTTGGGGTTGTCCGGCCTATGTCTAAAAGCAAAATCCGGACAAGCTCGAGGCAAGGTCTGTTATGTAGAACTGGAAATGTTCCAGCTATACAAACTGCAGCTGATGATTTGGTAGAACCAAAGGATTCAATAGTTTCAACGAACCTCAGCCTCTCCGCCGATCTAGTAGGGTTCCTCACCCACCTGAGAGATACTTCGGTTTCTCTATGACAGTGGGAGCGAGGATTGCATCATGAGATGATGACCCAACTAGTTTCAAGCTGGCCATCAGGAGTGAGACTCTGTAAGAATGGCTGGATGCTTATCGATCTGAGATGGAATCCTTATACACCAACAAAGTATGGACTTTGGTTGCTCTATCTGAAGGGTTAAATCCCCATCAGGAGCAAGTATATCTTGAGAAGATTACTTGGTGTACATGGAAAGATTGAGACTTTCAAAGCTTTGCTTAAGTCCATCCAGATCCTACTTGCCACGGCTACATATCATGACTACGATATCTGGTGGTTGGGTGTCATGACGGCTTTTCTAAATGATGTTTTAGAAGAGAACGTCTATAAGTACACAGCCAGAAGGCTTCGTAGATAGTGGGAGCAGCGGAAACGTGTGCAAGATGTTTTATAAGATAAAACAGGCATCACGGAGTTGGAACATCTGTTTTGATGTGGTAGTCAAAGAGTTTGACTTCATCAAAATGGTAGATGAACCTTGTATATACAAAAAGGTAGTAGGGAGTATGGTGGTGATCCTCGTAGAGTACGTGGATGACATACTCTTGATAGGGAAGGAGTTTCCTATGCTACGATCGGTTAATCTCCGCTTATCACAAGGATTCTCCATATAGGATCATAGTGATACCTCCTGAATCCTGGATTTTGGATCTATGAGATAGATCTAATTGGATGTTAGGATACTCACTAGTTGTAGTGAGATGGTATCAATCGATCCTGGGGAGAATCACTGGAAAGGTTCCAGAGTGATAAGGACGACTGAATGTCAGTCACAGGTATTGTCTTTACCCTCAGTGGAGGGACGGTATATTGGAAGAGTTCCAAGCTAGACACCGTGACTTACTAGACGATTAAAGGCAAGATACATCGTTACCAAGGATGCTACCAAAGAGGCAGTCTGGATATATATAAGTTCATGAGATGAACTTCGTTCCTACCATTGTGTGACAATGGAGTTGTGGCTTTAGCCAAGGAACTACCGTCCCATCAGAAATCCAGATATAATTCTTAGGCAGTATCACCTGATCATAGAGATGGTTGATCTCCAGGGAGATCGAGGTTAGGAGAGTAGATTAAGAGGACAACACGGCGGATCCACTCACAAAGGCTTTTTCCCAAAGAGAGACTATTATAGGATGGTTGAGTATGAGATACTACAACCACTGTTATCAGATGGCCCTAATGCAAGTGGGAGATTGTTAGTTATAAGTATGCCCTAGAGGCTATTACTATACATGAGATGTATATTGTAGTGGATACTTGGACATATATAGGGAGGACTTTCTTGCTCGACATGATAGTATGCTATATGGTTACTCATTACCTTAACGTGTACACTGATTGTCTCTCTGTTACATGTTGGTAAAGCCCTTAGGATGTGTACTTGACTGCCTGGACTATGATGCGGATCATACTAGTGGGGACATGGTAGTCCATAAGTACATCCTTCAAGGTCCCTAGTCGTGGGTGTATCGAGACAGGGCATCGATGCACCAGTGTAGACTAGCGTATACGCATCTTGACCCATATGATGGGCGATGGATGATCCCATATCCATCGGTGTTTGACATCAAGGATGGTGTACGGGTGCTCAGTGGAGACTGGGTACACTGGACGGACTCGCCGAGAACTCCCAGATGGTATTATACCTGACGTCAGATGGCAGTTCTCTGGTGACACTGGTACAGCTTAGTCTGTTGACCCGAGATCGTCATAGAGTCTTGTGTGATTCCCACTGTGCTGTGATGTCTATCATACCACATCCAAGAAGGCATGCAAAAAGGTGGCTTTTGGGTACAGTACCGAATCACATGGAGGCGATGAGCGACAGGAGGGGATTCGTCTCTCCCGGTATAGGGAGTTGATGTTGCGCTGTGTTCGATTGGCTATAACCGGAAATCCCTGGCTAGGGTTGCTGAGATTTACTGGCAAGTGTTATCAGTAGTTTCTCGAACTGTTATAGACCTCAAATCGACACGACTTATCGAGCTACTGGGGTCTGACGTTTACCACCCCTAGGCGAGATATGCGACATATCAGACGACGAGACCGGACTGTACGGTAGTATTACTGATTGGATTCGCAGGAGTACGAGCGGGCTTGCTTGTTGATCTTCTGATCGCTCAATACCCGGGTGGCCGTTACGTTTAGCAGACCGCTTGCGGCTTGTGGGTGTTTGATATGATCATCACCTACTACCGGCGTATTGACGAGTCTTTAGAGTCCTACACAGGGGTTTCCTGGCTCAAGAGAAATGGAGTAGGAGCACATATGTGATATGTGCGGGACCGAGATTAATACGATATGAGATACCGTATTCTATTCTCGCGATTCGTGACATTGATCGGTTGTATGCGATATAGCCGGGTTATCGGATCAAGTGTTGATTCGATAAGTTGTTACACAAGATATTAGTCGGTTATAGCCGGGTTATTAAATCAAGAGTTGATTTAATAATTTAATGTATAATTATATATTTGATATATTACATTACATTAACTAGTATTAGCTCACTTAAGATTTATTTTCTCACTAGATTGTGCACATTGTTTATATGTGATATATGCAAGTGTACATGTTTGTATCATGCTTGATGATACATACAAGTTGGGTGTATGAGACTTAAACCAAGTCAAGGTTATATTAGGGTTTACTAATTTCCTAACAAATAACAAAAGAGATGAGACTTTGGTCAAACTTATCAAGCTTATTGAAGCTTGATAAACATTGACAAAGTCAACTCTTTTGTCATTCCTTAGAATATTAGTTAACTCAACCCTTAACCTCATACTTTGGTTAATTCTCTACATGAGTTAAGCATGAGGGCTTAACTCAACCATGGAGCAATAATTAAAAGGATAAGTTTTCATTTGGATCATTATCCTTTCTTCTTCTTCTTCATCAAGCTCCATGAAAAGCTTGCAAGCTTTAATGGTGCCATGAGAAAAAGTGTGAGAAAATCAATTCTAAAGTGAGCCCACTTCCTACTTCTTCATCCTCTACCACTTGCCATGTAGTAGAGTGTGTTCTCTTCACAAAGTTCATGACCTAGTGAAGGAATAGCTTGAGTTTGTGTCTCCCCGACGTAGATCATCTTCGGCCTCGAAGTCATCGAAGCAAGCACGTTTGTTCTTCTTGTGAAGCTTTTCTAGAGTCCGGAGTTCGCGATCGCAGCGATGGGGACATCTACACGGAGCTAATGAAGTGAAGGACCGGATCTACAAAGGTTGTAATCCCTTTCACTTAGTGTTAAATTGTTTAACATGTTAGTTTTCGTCTAAACCCTAGTTTAAAGATCCGGCTTTGGGTTGTTCGGCACGGCTAATTTTTTAATCGGGCATGGTTGATGCCTCGTAGACCCTTGTGCGCGTGCCTAGCAACTCTATACATGGAGCCTCTCTAGAGTCCGGGTATATGATGATCGCGGCGAAGGGACCTCAACACGGAGCTTATGAAGTGAAGGAACGGACTACAAAGGTTGTAATCCCAAACTCTTAGAAGTAAAGTTGTTTACTTTCTTTTTATTTCGCCTAATCTCTAGTCTATGATCTTGGTTAGGGTTGTTCGGCACATGAAAATTTTTATTTTGGCATGGTTGATGCCTTGTAGAACCTTGTTCTAGTGCCAAGTAACCCTACAGTGGTATCAGAGCCAAGCTAGAGCTTTAGACGAAGTCTAGACGAAGTTTAACGTCCGATCGAACCCCGAAACATCGATATACACCCCCTCTCTGGAAATTTTTTAAAATGTTGATTTTTTCTGTATTAAAAATACTCAGAAAATTGAGCAGGGAATTCTAAGGATTACTGTGAAAAACGACATCCTAATTCCCTTAAAGCGCCGCGGAACCGCGGCAATACCATGACTTGCACGGCGGTTCCGCGGCCGTACAGGGGTATTAAGGTTAGCTTTTTTCACAGTAACATCCATAGGTAGTTTTGCATGCTTCTGGGAATTTTTTAGTTCTACTCAAGTGTTGAGTTTTCTGGAGATCTTTTGTATTCGTTGATTCGATCGGAAAGTTTAACATCGTTTAGTTTTTCGGGTAATTTAGAACGTGTTAAAAAGTTCAAACGGATATCAATAACCCACTTTTCCCCCTGACGGAAAATTTTCAAGTGTTGGATTTTTTCACGAGTTTGAAACTTTCGGAAAATCTTGCAAGTAACGCGGTGGACCCTCTAGAAGAACACAAACCTTAACTCGATTATGTGACCGTCTGAATCGCCTCTAAACTTTAGGGTTTGGGGCAGTACGACGTTGCCACATGTGAGGCGTTGGTTTGACCCTTCTTCGGCTGGACCATTGGTACTGTGGCATGTGATGGATACTTTTTGAACTCCGCTCAAGTGTTGAGCTATTTGGGAAATCTTGGGTGTTTGTTTATTCGATCGGAAAGTTTAACACTGTCTATTTATTTGGAATGTGTTGCAATATTTGGAATCCACAAGTAGTTATGAGATAACTAATTTGAATGTTATAAATCTAGCAGTTTAGTCTCAGATGATCGGTTTCCACGGGATTTTGATGCGATCAAAAGTCCGTCGCAATCACGTAGAGTATGCGGATACTCGCCGGGTAAACTTAATAGATAGCAACGCCCCATAACCCCGACTAAGTGACTGTAGGAGAACCCCGTCGCCAAAAGCATCCGTCTGGGTGCTCACGGCAGCGGTGTTCCGCTTTAGTGCACTTTGTCGACGACATCGGTGGTGCAGCCGTCTACTAAAGTTTTTGACGAGCATTCGATCAGGATGTCGGGAATCTTGCTGAATTGCCCGACTAGATATTGATAATTTTTTCGATATTGAGACTAAAATGCGGGGTTTATAAATGTTAGGCATGCGATGTCTAAGGAATTCATTTGGTTAGGCATGTGATGTCTAAGGAGTTTGCGGATTCCAACTGTTGTAGTTTTACACTTTCTTTTCTGCGACCATAAGTGTAATATGTGGTGTATCGTCGGTTTCGTTGCTATACATCAACGACAACTGGGATACGCATATTTACTTACGTTGATGATATGAGATATTATGTGTTGCTGTGATATGTTATATTGGATCGTCGTGTTTTGAATAGCCGGGGGTTTTATGTGAGATGAGAGTTTTTCATTTTCATTCCTGTAAAATTCATTTGTATGTAATATTCTTTTATTGGGGCACTTCCGGGCTGAAGATGATGTCACCATTGTATATTATTTACTTTTCCGCATTAGGATAGACCCAAGGTGGGGAGCACAAGTAACCAGGTTCTAGGGTCCAGTGGGAGACCATCTCGAGGAGTCGAGACCGGGTCTCCTAACTCTAGAACTGGCAGGATTACTTGCCGCTCTCGTAGGGGTATAGGGATGTGGGTTTTGCTATTCATCGCGACCGTGGAATCCGTGTTTTATACAGGCTCGTATTAAAACACGGACCTCCTAGTTTATCCAATATTTCATATATGTTCTTCTGCTGCAATGTTCTGTGATGAGATCATATTACTGCCTTAGACGAATGTTTATATTATATATATGAGATATATGTTATATTGATGATTTCGTATTAAATGTGATGCTTGTGAAGCATAATAAAATGGGACTTCATTAATGAGATTAATGAAACTAAAAGAAACCTAAAGATGTTGTAGAAACTTGTTTAAAAACTGGTTGCTCTAGTTCTTGCTTTGCATAGCGGTATTCCTTGTAGAATATCCAGCACCTTATTCGATAAGGAAAGAGCCGAGATCCCTTCACCGGGAGTGGCCTCTTTAGCGAAACTAGCAGATGCTACACACTCGGTTTTTCTTTTGATTGCTTCTATAGTTTTTTCTTTGCATAGTGGTATTTGCGAAATATCCTGCACCTTATTCGATAAGGAAAGAGCCGAGATCCCTTCACCGAGAGTGCCCTCTTTAGCGAAACTAGAAAAGCCTAAAAAACACTCCTTTTAAAATCACTCGATTTTACTACGATATCAAGTTCATTACGCAAAGGGTTTTCTTAAAAACCTGTCGTAGCCCTCCGTCATATCAGATAAGTACTAATTAGTATTTGTGCTACGTTTGTTGACTATGTTTAAGGCGTAGTGTGCGGTAGCTGATTAGTGCTTATCTGTATAAGCATATGATGCGATTGGATTAGGGTAGTCGTACGGCTTTGTTGACTATGTTAAGGGTCGTGCAGGTGGGTTTAATTCAATCGGGAAATGACGGGTTGAACTTGACTAGCACTTATAATTTGTTGACTATGTTAAGGTCATATAGCTGCTAGGGGTAAAATATTATTGGGAATTTCAAGTGTTGAAATTTGCAATGAGATTGCATACCTTCTATGAGATAGTTGGATCCCGATATCCGCTGCGAGTAAGAGTTACTCCTGGGAGAGTTTTACACATTACAATTAGCCGATCAAGTAGGTGTCTAGAAAGGTGTCAACGGGGTTACGCCCCTGGGAAAACGAGGTTTATTTTAATTAGGTCCGTGCGAAAGCACGGGGAACCTCCCTCAAAGTACCGGCACTGACCTGGCTGAAAGATTGGCGAACTTGTAGGGTGTAATTAATCCCGGCTAGTCTTTCCTTTTAGGGTTTTAAGGAAGATTTGACTAAAACAGTGGGAGCCATCCTGATTAGATAAATTGATAACCAATCTAATCTTGTAAAAGCGCACGCTGAGTGTTTTCTTCTCTCTCTCTCCAGGTCGCGACTATGTCACGCCTTAATCAAGATAATAATACGGATGTATTGACCGAACCCGCTTGTTATACTGTGCTAGGAAACGTTGGTCCCGCTCCAACTTATAATTGTTATAAGACCGAGCAGGAAATAGGGGATTACCAGAATTCCCGTGCCACCCAAACAAAGAAAGTGCATGCTGATGCATCTTCTTCGGGTGTGTTCATTACCGAGAACTGTTTCTCAGTATCCTTTACGTCCTGGGTATGAGATACCGGATCAGGATCGCGCAAATGTAATCTGTTACATGGGCTACAGATAGGAAGAGAACTGAGAACGGGTGATAAGTTTCAAGAGTTGGAAACGATGCAATTGTTGCAAGCCAAGTCTGTTGGCAGTTATCACCCTGTATTACCAGAATACATTGATTCTGAACGAGTGTTATGAGATACCGAACCTGATATACAACATCATATCAGTCTCTTTATTTAGTAAAGAAGGATATAATTTTGTATTGTTGGATAATGTTTTGAACATTTCCTATATCAAGAGTTGATCGGTTCAGGCACGTTATCCAAAAGCATATACGTTCAAAATCAAACCACAGTTCTTAGTGTACAGAACACAAACAAGAGGAAGAGCTCAGAAATGAACGAATCTTTCTTGAGGTATTGTAGACTAGGTCATATCAATGTGACCCGACTAGCTGAAGTTACATTTAGATGCATATTTAAATCTGTTTGAATTTACATCTTGTGAAACTTGCCGGTCATGTCACAAAGATAAGATGACCACAACTCTGTTTATCTGAAACAGAGAAAGAGTTGGTGAACTCTTAGGATTGATACATGATGATGTATGAAAGGTCCCCTGTCTACACATGCCAGGACCGGTTCTTTATACTTCATTACATTCACTGATTATCTCTCAAGGTTCGGACATATGTTCCTGTTGAAATACAAGTCTGAACCATTTGAGAAATTCGGTGAATATGAGTTAGAAGTAGAGAACCAAAAATGGGTATAAGTATTATGTCCTTTGATGTGATCAGGGAGGAGAATAATTGAGCACGGGATTCCTGGACTATTCTAAAGGAGAATGAGATTCTCTCTCAGCATTACTCCTCCGTATACACCACAACACGTCGGTGTATCGGGGCGGAGCAATCACACCCTATTTGATATGGTGCGCTCTATGATGAGTACTACTGAGTTTCCTATTTCCTTTTGGGAGTTATGCACTTGAGAAGCTGCATACCTATTGAATACGGTTCCAATCAAATCGGTGTCCTACCACTCCATATGTGATATGGTATGGGAAGAGCCCATATCTTAAATAAGTTAAGATTTGGGGTTGTCCAGCCTATGTCTAAAAGCAAAATCCGGACAAGCTCGAGGCAAGGTCAGTTCTATGGAAGTTTGTTGGATATCCCAAGCATTCGCAAGGGAATATCTTCTACCAAACTGAGGAACAAAAGATGTTTTGTTTCTCAGCATGCCACCTTTGTGAAAGGGAATTTCTTGTGAAGAAATTAGTGGTCATAAGGTAGAACTGGAAAGAGTTCCAGCTATACAAACTACAGCTGATGATTTGGTAGAACCAAAGGATTCAATAGTTTCCAACGAACCTCAGCCTCTCCGCCGATCTAGTAGGGTTCCTCACACACCTGAGAGATACTTTGGTTTTCTCTATGACAGTGGGAGCAAGGATCGCATCATAAGATGATGACCCAACTAATTTCGAGCAGGCCATCAGGAGTGGAACTCTGTAAGAATGGCTGGATGCTAAGTGATCTGAGATGGAATCTATATACACCAACAAAGTATGGACTTTAGTTGCTTTATCTGAAGGGTTAAATCCCCATCAGGTGCAAGTATATCTTGAGAAGATTACTTAGTGTACATGGAAAAGTTGAGACTTTCAAAGCTATGCTTAAGTCCATCCAGATCCTACTTGCCATTTCTACATACAAGGACTACGATTTCTGACGGTTGGGTGTCATGACAGCTTTTCTAAATAATGATTTAGAAGAGTGCGTCTATAAGTACACAGCCAGAGGGCTTCGTAGACAGTGGGAGCAGCGGAAACATGTGCAAGATGTTTTATGTGATAAATCAGGCATCACGGAGTTGGAACATCTGTTTTGATGTAGTAGTCAAAGAGTTTGACTTCATCAAAATGGAAGATGAACCTTGTATATACAAAAAGGTAGTAGGGAGTATGGTGATGATCCTCGTATTGTATATGGATGACATACTCTTGATAGGGAAGGAGTTTCCTATGCTACGCTCGGTCAATCTCCTCTTATCACAAGGATTCTCCATATAGGATCAAGGTGATACCTCCTAAATCCTGGGTTATGGATCTATGAGATAGATTTAATTGGATGTTAGGATTCTCACTAGTTGTAGTGAGATTGTATCAATCGATCCTGGGGAGAATCACTGGAAAGGTTCCAGGGTGATAAGGACGACTGAATGTCAGTCGCAGGCATTGTCTTTACCCTCAGTGGAGGGACGGTATGTTGGAAGACTTCAAAGTTAGATACCGTGACTTACTAGACGATTAAAGGCAAGATACATCGTTACCAAGGATTCTACCAAAGAAATAGTCTGGATGTACACTAGTTCATGAGATGAACTTCGTTCCTGCCATTGTGTGACAATGGAGTTGTGGATTATGCCTAGGAACCCCCGTCCAATCAAAGATCCAGACATATTCTTAGGCAGTATCACCTAATCATGGAGATGATTGATCTCCAGGGAGATCGAGGTTAGGAGAGTAGACACAGAGGACAACAGCGCGGATCCACTCACAAAGGCCTATTTCCTAGTAGAGACTTTTATGGGATGGTTGAGTATGGGATACTTCAACCATAGCTTATTGTTGGGTATGAGATACTACAACATATGGCCCTAATGCAAGTGGGAGATTGTTAGTTATATGTATGCCGTAGAGGCCATTACTGTACATACGTTGTATATTGTAGTGGATGCTTGGACATATATAGGGAGGACTTTCTTGCTCAACATGATAGTATGCTATCCGGTTACTCTTTATCTTAACATGTACTCTGATTGTCTCTATGTTACATATTGATAAAGCCCTTAGGATGAGTACTTGACTACCAGGACTATGATGCAGATCATACTAGTGGGGACTGAGTAGTCACCAAGTACATCCTTCAAATGTTCCTAGTCGTGGGAGTGCCGAGACAGGGCATCGATACTCCAGAGTAGACTAGCGTATGCGCTTCTTGACCCATATGATGGGCGATGGATGATCCCATATCCATTGGTGTTTGACATCAGAGAAGGTATACGGGTGCTCAGTGGAGACTGGCTACACTGGACGGACTCGCCGAGAACTCCCAAATGGTATTATACCTCATGTCAGATGGCAGTTCTCTGGTGACACTGGTACAGAGTAGTCTGTAGACCCGAGATCGTCATAGAGTCTTGTGTCATTCCCATTGTGCTTTGATTTCCATCATACCACGTCCAAGAGGGCGTGCAAAACGGTGGCTTTTGGGTACAGTCCCGAATCTCATGGAGGCAATGAGCGATAGGAGGGGATTCGTCTCTCCCGGTATAGGAAGTTGATGTTGCGCTGTGTTCGATTGGCTATAACTGGAAATCCCTGGCCAGGGTTGCTGAGATTTACCGGTAAGTGTTATCAGTAGTTTCTCGAACTGTTATGGACCTCATATCGACATGACTTATCAAGCTACTGGGGTATGACATTTACCACCCTTAGGCGAGATATGCGACATATCTGACGAAGAGACCGGACTGTACGGGATTGTTACTGATTGGATTCGCAGGAGAATGTACAGGCTTGATTGTTGATCTTCTGATGGCTCAATACCTGGGTGGCTGTTATGTTTAGCTGACCGCTTGCAGCTTGTGGTTGTTTGATATGATCATCACCTACTGCTGGCGTATTGACGATTCTTTAGAGTCCTACACAGAGGTTTCCTGGCTCAGGCAAAACGGAGTAGGAGAACATATGTGATATGTGCGGGACCGAGAACAATACGTGTTTGTGATACCGTATTATATTCTCACGATATGTGATATCGGCCGGGTATATGTGATATAGCCGGGTCATCGGATCAAGTGTTGATTCGATGAACTGATACAGATTATGTTAGTCGGTTATTTGTGAAATAGCCGGATTATCAGATCAAGTGTTGATTCGATAATTTAATGTATAATTATATATTTGATATATTAAATTGCACTAACTAATATAATCTCACTTAAAGATTCTTTTTCTCACTTGGGTAATACATTGATATATATATGTGATATATGTTAATTGTATTATTTTATTTTTTTACAATAATTATTGTATATATGATATATAATATTGTAACAAGTTAGGGTTACAAATGCAACATGTTTTGTGGGGTTCAAACATGGTTAGGGTTTGGATTAGGGTGAAGCTTTCAAGAAGCTTCTTGAAGCTTTGACTTTGACTTGTGATATTTTGCATAGATATTTGTTTAACCCAACCTAACCCTTTACCATAGTTAATTCTCTACATGGGTTAAGTCTTCATACTAAACCCATGGTTGCATTTCTAACCGCACACATGATTCATTATTCATCACAAATTGATTTTCTTCTTCTTCTTCTTCTTCTTCTTCCTTTTTGATGAAAAGCTTTCTAGCGTTTTCCTTTGTGATGAAAATGAGTGAGAAATTGAAAACAAATGAGAGCTAAATTCCTACTTCATCTTCCTCATCTATTCTAGCCGCTTAGATTAGGGTGTTTGCTTTGCTAATACTTGATTAGCAAAGCAAGAGCTTGGGTTTGAGTTTCTTCAAGGTAGTTCATCTTAGTTATTGAAGATCGGAAGCAAGATTGCATCTTTCTCTTCATGGAGCCTCTCTAGAGTCCGGATACATGATGATCGCGGCGAAGGGACCTCAACACGGAGCTTATGAAGTGAAGGAACGGACTACAAAGGTTGTAATCCCAAACTCTTAGAAGTAAAGTTGTTTACTTGCTTTTTGTTTCGCCAAATCTTTAGTCTAAGATCTTGGTTAGGTTTGTTCGGCACATGAAAAATTTGATTTTGGCATGGTTGATGCCTTGTAGAACCTTGTTCTAGTGCCTAGTAACCCTACATCGCTATGAATCACCAATCCTCCAGAACCGTCTGGTACGGTCAAAATAGGAGCGGTTATCAATCTCTGCTTCAACGCCTCAAAGGCTGACGCACACTTACCCGTCTATACAAACGGTACTTCCTTGCGCGTAAGCTTGGTCAAAGGCTCAGCCAATCGGGCAAAATTCTCCATGAATCTTCTGTAATACCCGGCAAGTCAAAAAAACTTCTGATCTCTGCTACGTTCTTCGGAATCGGCCAATCTCGAACTGCTGCAATCTTCTCAGGGTCAACGGAGATTCCATCTCCGGATACAACATGCCCCAAAAACTTCACTTCTTCAAGCCAAAACTCGCACTTGCTCATCTTTGCATAAAATCTTTCTTGCCTCAATATCTGCAGTGTGATCTTCAAGTGTTCCGCATGCTCTTTAATGCTCCTCGAGTAGACCAGAATATCATCGATGAACACCACTATAAACTGGTCTAAGGATAGTGAAAAGATTCGGTTCATCAAGTTCATAAATATTTCCAGTGCATTCGTGACTCCGAATGGCATCACTAAATACTCGTAATGTCCATACCGAGTTCGGAACGCAGTCTTGCAAATATCCTCTGATTTAACTTGTTCCTGATGATATCCGGATCGCAAGTCCAGCTTCGATAATACCCCCGCGCCACTAAATTGCTAGAATAATTCACCGATGCGAGGGATCGGGTACTTATTCTTAATAGTCACCCGGTTTAATTCTCGATAATCGATGCACATCCTCCTTGTGCCATCTTTTTTCTTGTCTAGAAGAACTGGAGCTCCCCATGGTGAATTACTACTGCGAATCCAACCCTTCTCAAGCAATTTGGAAACCTGCTTCTTAACTTCTTCCAACTCCACTGGTGCCATTGGATAGTACACCTTTGAGATTGGCGCTGCACCAAGAACAAGATCGACAGCGAACTCCACATCTCGTTTTGGCGGTAAACCTGAGATGTTCTCGAACACGTCCATGAACTCTCGAACTACAGCTGGCGCTTCTTCCTTATCAACTTCTATCGATGAAAGAACACTGTTTGTCGGCCTAGGCCTAAACTCGACTGGCCCGACAGAACTGCTACCTCCAGCAAAAAAAAACTCCGGATGTCCGGGAATCTGGAAAATCACTTTCTTTGCCCTACAATCAATGTGAGCGTGGAAAGTGCCGAGAAAGTCCATTCCCAAGACAACATCATAACTGCTGGTATCGATCACCAAGAAATCTGCAAAACATGAACTGGTAAGCAATGAAACTGAGAGAAGCAATAAAATTTCATGACCATGAATCAAGGAAATGAATCAAGACCAGGACTCCAAGTTACTTAAATAGAGTACCGCATTGTAACCATGTTGCAGTTCATAGTTACAATCACATAACTCCACTCAAGTCGCCCAAATCCTAGTATCAGAATCAAAGGAATAGGAAAGGATAAACAATAAGGAACCAAAAGATTTCAAGCCGAGATGCAAAGTTGTTTTGCATATCGTCAAGGCAAGGGTCAAGAGAAAGATATGATTCAAGAATCACGATAATAATGTGGCAGGACATGTTCCTAATTACGAGTTTTCTGATTCATGTATTGGGTCCAATACCCAACTACAAAAGAATCAAACCCGATTAACCTAAATCCTATGTCTCGGATACCAAACAAACCCTGTCATGCCCCGCTTCCCAGAGTGCGCTAAGATGGCACGTGACAGAGCCAACCATGATACTTGTGGCTAGGAAACATCCCTCCATAGTCACATTACGGCTGCCTATAGATATCGGGAACAGGAAAATAAAAGAAACTATCTAGTACATGCCCATAAGCCAGAATAAACGAGTCAAGAAATAATATGCGGAAGCAATAGATCCAATAAACAATAATAATCTGGAATGTACGTCCCAAATACGGGCTCACATCAGGAATGAAAATACTGAAAGAAAACCAAACTAAAATACTAGCAGGTCTTCACTGCTCGGCCTGACGGCAAAAATACTCCTGATCAGCCTGCGATAAAGGTAGAGGATCCGGACCATGCAAAACCCAGACGTCGGTGCGTCATAATAACAATAATAATATAATCAAGGGGTAACAAGTCATGCAGGCATGAGTATGAACAGTAATAAAAGTATAACAGTAACATGAATAAGAAACAGTGAAGGGTATAAGCACATGTGACGTGTGGTGAGTAATCTGAACTAAACTACTGTAGGGTTCCTAGGCACACACAAGAGGTCTCACAAGGCATCAACCGTGCCAATTTCAAATTTTACGGTGCCGAGAAACCCTAGACTACGGATCGTTAACTAGATGTCTAGGCGAAAGATGCAACTAGTAAACTACTTTACTAAGAGAACGAAAATACAACCTTTGTAGATCCGGTCCTCCACCTCCACGGCTCCGTGATGAAGTCCTCTCCGCTGTCCAAATCAAAATCCGGGCTCTAGCGTCGGCTTCATCGGAGAAAATGCGGGCTAGGTCATCGACGACGATGCCGAAGATGATCTACGTCGAGGCATCACTAGATCAAGCTCCACCTTCACCAAGCCTTGAAAACTTGTGAAGGAAACACACTCTACTACTTGGCAAGAGGTAGAGGATGAAGAAATAGGAAGTGGGTTCACTTTAGAATTGGATTTCTCACTCATTTTCATCAATCACCATTGATGAAGTGAAGCTTTCTTCATGAAAGAAGATGAAGAAGAAGAAGAATATTAATATTATCTTATGATAAGTATTATCCTCAAAGAAAATAATATGAATACTTATCATAATATAAGCATGGTCAAGTGTAGAGAATAAATCATGGTTGAGTGGAATGGTTAGGGTTAAGCATGAGACAAAATGGTCACTTGGTCAAAGTCTTCATGAAGCTTCAAGAAAGAACAAAGAAAGCCACCATTTTTCTCTTTTGCTAATTATTTTCCAAAAAGAAATGGATAAATAAATAAGTGAATAAAACAAAACCCTAACCATTAACATGTAACCATGGTTTGATCTTTACACAAAAAACCCTAGCAAACAGGTATCATCAAACATGATACAATCAAGTGCACAAAAGTATATCACATATACAATGTGCACATCCGAGTGAGAATATCCATTTAAAGTGAACCGATACTAGTTAATGCAAAGTAATATATCAAATATATAATTATGCATTAAATCATTAAATCAACACTTGATTCAATGATCCGGTCATATCGCATATAACCGACTAGTATCCAATGTATCGGCTTATCGAATCAACCGTCGATTCGATAACTAGGTTATATCGCATATAACCATTCGATATATTCATCGCGAGAATGGAATACGGTATCACATACACGCATTATTCTCGGTCCCGCACATATCTCATATGCGCTCCTATTTCGTTTCGCTTGAGCCCGGAAACCTCTGTGTAGGACTCTAAAGACTCGTCAATACGCCGGCAGCAGGTGATGATCATATCAAACACCCACAAGCCGCAAGCGGTCTGCTAAACGTAACGGCCACCCGGGTATTGAGCGATCAGAAGATCGACGAGCAAGCGCGCTCACACTCCAGTGAATCCAACCAGTAACACTACCGTACAGTCCGGTCTGATCGTCTGATATGTCGCATATCTCGCCTAGGGGTGGTAAACGTCAGACCCCAATAGCTCGATAAGTCGTGTCGATATGTGGTCTATAACAATTCGAGAAACTATTGGTAACACTTACCAGTAAATCTCAGCAACCCTGGCCAGGGATTTCCGGTTATAGCCAATCGAACATAGCGCAACATCAACTCCCTATACCGGGAGAGACGAATCCCCTCCTATCGCTCATTGCCTCCATGTGACTCGGGACTGTACCCAAAAACCACCGTTTTGCACGCCCTTTTGGACGTGGTAAGATGGAAATCAAAGCACAGTGGGAACCACACAAGACTCTATGACGATCTCGGGTCAGCAGACTACTCTGTACCAGTGTCACCAGAGAACTGCCATCTGACGTAGGGTATAATACCATCTGGGAGTTCTCGGCGAGTCCGTCCAGTGTACCCAGTCTCCACTGAGCACCCGTATATCATCTCTGATGTCAAACACCAATGGATATGGGATCATCCATCGCCCATCTGTATGGGTCGAGAAGGTAAACGCTAGTCTACTCTGGTATATCGATGCCCCGTCTCGATACACCCACGACTAGGGACTTTGAAGGATGTACTTATAGACTATCTGTCCCCACTAGTATGATCTGCATCATAGTCCAGGTAGTCAAGCACATCCTAAGGGCTTTACCAACATGTAACAGAGAGACAATCAGTATACACGTTAAGGTAAAGAGCAACCATATAGCATACTATCATGTCGAGCAAGAAAGTCCTCCCTATACATGTCCCAGCATCCACTACAATATACATCCTATGTACAGTAATAGCCTCTAGGGCATACATATAACTAACAATCTCCCACTTGCACTAGGGCCATCTGATAGCAGTGGTTGCAGTATCTCATACTCAACCATCCCATAAAAGTCTCTCTCTGGGAAAAGGCCTTTGTGAGTGGATCCGCTGTGTTGTCCTCTGAGTCAACTCTCCTAACCTTGATCACCCTGGAGATCAACTATCTCCATGATCAGGTGATACTGCCTTAGAATATGTCTGGATCACTGATGGGACGGACGTTCCTTGGCATAAGCCACAACTCCATTGTCACACAATGGGAGGAACTAAGTTCATCTCATGAACTAATATACATCCAGACTGCCTCTTTGGTAGCATCTTAAGTAGCGATGTATCGAGCCTTTATCGTCTAGTATGCCACGTTATCTAGCTTGGAACTCTTCCAACATGCCGTCCATTTACTTAGGGTAAAGACAATGCCTGTGACTGACACTCAGTCGTCCTTATCACCCTGGAACCCTTCCAGTGATTCTCCCCAGGATCGGTTGATACCATCTCACTACAACTAGTGAGAATCCTAACATCCATTTAGATCTATCTCATAGATCCAAAACCCAGGATTTAGGAGGTATCACTTTGATCCTATGTGGAGAATCATTATGATAAGCGGAGATTGATCGAGCGTAGCATAGGAAACTCCTTCCCTATCAAGAGCATGTCATCCACGTACTCTACGAGGATCGTCATTATACTCCCTACTACCTTTTTGTATATACAAGGTTCATCTACCATTTTGATGATGTCAAACTGTTTGACTACTTCATCAAAACAGATGTTCCAACTCCGCGATACCTGCTTTATCCTATAAAGCAGCTTGTACACGTTTCCGCTGCTCCCACTGTCTACGAAGCCCTCTGGCTGTGTACTTATAGACTCTCTCTTCTAAAACATTATTTAGAAAAGCAGTCACAACACCCAACTGCCAGATATCGTAGTCATGGTATGTAGCCGTGGCAAGTAGGATCTGGATGGACTTAAGCATAGCCACTTGAAAAGCTTTCATCATTATCCATGCCTGGTCGATGACGAAAAGCTTCAACAAGTCTAGCTTTGAAAGTCTTAACTTTTCCATTTACACCAAGTAATCTTCTTAAGATTTACTTGCTCCTGATGGGGATTTAACCCTTCAGATATCACAACCAAAGTCCATACTTCGTTGGTGTATAAGGATTCCATCTCAGATCACTAAGCATCCAGCCATTCTTACAGAGTCCCACTCCTGATGGCCAGCTCGAAACTAGTTGGGTCATCATCTCATGATGCAATCCTCGCTCCCACTATCATAGAGTAACCGAAGTATCTCTCAGGTGGGTGAGGAACCCTACTAGATCGGCGGAGAGGCTGAGGTTCGTTGGTAACTATTGAATCCTTTGGTTTTATCAAATCATCTGCTGTAGTTTGTATAGCTGGAACCTTTCCAGTTCTACATTACAGACCTTGCCTCGAGCTTGTCCGGATTTTGCTTTTCAGACATAGGCTGGACAACCCTAAATCTTAACTAACTTAAGAGATGGGCTCTTCCCTTATGAAGTGGTAGGCAACTGATTTGATTTGAACCCTATTCAATAGGTATGCAGCTTCTCAAGCGCATAACTCCCAATAAGGAAACAGGTAACTCAGTATTACTCATCATAGAGCACACCATATCACATAGGGTGCTATTGCTCCGCCCCGATATACCATCGTGCTATGGTGTATACGGAGGAGTAATGCTGAGAGAGAATCACATTCTCATTTAGAATAGTCCAGGAATTCCGTGCTCAAGTATTCTCCTCCTTGATCACATCAAAGGACATAATACTTATACCCGTATTGGTTCTCTACTTCTAACTTATATTCTGTGAATATCTCAAAAGGTTCTGACTTGTGTTTCAACAGGAACATAGGTCTGAATTTCGAAAGATCATCAGAGAATGTAATGAAGTAAAAAGAACCGGTCTTGGCAAGTATAGACAGGGGACCTACATACATTAACATGTGTCATCCCAAGAGTTTACCAACTCTTTCTCTGTTACCAATAAACAGAGCTGTGGTCATCTTATCTCTGTGACATGACTGGCAAGTTTCATAAGATGTAAATTCAAACTGATTTAAATATGCATCTACAAGTAACTTCAGCTAGTCGGGTCGTATTGATATGACCTAGTCTACAATACCTCAAGAAGAATTCGTTCATATCTGAACTCTTCTTCTTGTGTGTGTTCCGTATACTAAGAACTGTAGTTTGATTTAGACCATCAATGCTTTTAGATAACATGCCTGATCCGATCAACTTTTGATATAGGAAATGTTCAAAACATTATCCAACAATACAAAATTTTATCATTTCTTTACTAATAAAGAGATAGATATGATTTTGTATATCAGGTTCGGTATCTAATAACATTCGTTCAGAATCAATGTATTTGGAATACAGGGTGACAGTGACCAACAGACTTGGCTGCAACACTTGCCCCGTTTTCTGCCTCATGAAACTTATCACCCGTTCTCAGTTCTCTACCTTTCTGTAGCCCTATGTAACAGATTACATATCTGGGATCCTGATCTGGTATCACATACCCAGGATGTAGAGGATACAGAGAAACAGTTCTTTGTAATGAACACACCCGAAGATGATGCATCAGCATGCACTCTCTTCGTTTGGGCGGCACGGGAATTCTGGTAATCCCCAATTTCCTGCTCTGTCTTATAACAATTATAAGTTGGAGCGGGACCAACGTTCCCCAGCTCAGTATAACAAGCGGGTTCAGTCAATATTCCGTATTATTATCTTGATTAAGGCGTGATATGGTCGCTACCTGGAGAGAGAGAGAAGAAAACACTCAGCGTATGCTCTTGCAAGATCAGATTGGTTATTATTTTATCTAATCAGGATGGCTCCCACTGCTTTTTATCAAATCTTCCTTCAAACCCTAAAAGGAAAGACTAGCCGGGATTAATTACATACTACAAGTTCGCCAATCTTTCAGCCAGGCCAGTGTCGGTACTTTGAGGGAGGTCCCCCGTGCTTTCGCACGAACCTAATTAATGTAAACCTCGTTTTCCCAGAGGCGTAACCTCGTTGACACCTTTCTAGACACTTACTTGACCGGCTAATTGTAATGTGTAAAATTCTCCCAGGAGTAACTCTTACTCGCAGCGGGTATCGGGATCCAACTATCTCATAGATGGTATGCAATCTCATTGCAAATTTCAACACTTGAAATTCCCGATAATATTTTGCCCGTAGCGTCCTATGACCTTGACGCAGGCCAACAAACCATAGTGCGCTAGTCAAGTTCAACCCGTCATTTCCTGATTGAATTAAACCCACCCGCACGACCCTTGACGCAGGCCAACAAAGTCGCACGACTACCCTAATCCAATCTGCATCATATGCATAAGCAGATAAATACCAGTTAGCTACCGCACACTACGCCTTGACGCAGGCCAACAAACGTAGCACGAATACTAACTACTAGTTATCTGAAATGACGGAGGGCTACGACAGGTTTTTCTGAAAACCTATTACGTAATGAACTTGATATTGTTGTAGAATCAAATGATTTTTGAAAATGGAGTGTTTTTGAGGCTTTTCTAGTTTTGCTAAAGGAGTCACTCCCGGTGAAGGGATCGTCGGTCCTTTCCTCGTCGAATGAGGTGCGGGATATATCATATATATCACTGTGCAAAGCAAAAACTCTTAAAAGCAATCAAAAGACAAACCGAGTGTGTAGCATCTGCCAGTTATTGCTAAAGGAGTCACTCCCGGTGAAGGGATCTCGGTCCTTTCCTCATCGAATAAGGTGCAGGATATATCACATATACCGCTGTGCAAAGCAAGAATTGTAGCTACCTATTTTATTTTGAAATTCGATTCTACAACATCTCAGGTTTCTTTTCTTTCATTAATCATATTAATGAAGTCCCATCATTTAAGTACCTAAACATCACAGATAAATACGACGTACACTTATGCCATCCGCATTCGCCTCGATGTCCCCTCGTGCACCGTTAGGTTAGGTAATTAACGGCAGAGCGGGGCAGGGCTAGCGCGGGTGTAAAACATAAGTAAGGTCTATATAATATATCATATATACTATATAAAGTATCTATCACAGAACATATCACATGATCACATCACAGATATCGCAGCAGAAGAATCATATGAAATATTGGATATATTAGGACGTCCGTGTTTTCAATACGAGCCAGTATAAAACACGGATTCCACGGTCGTGATGAATAGCCAAACCCACACCCCTAGACCCCTACGAGAGCGGCAAGCAACCCTACCAATTCTAGAGTTAGGAGACCCTGACTTGACTCCTCGAGTTGGTCCCCACTGGACTCCAGAACCCGGTTACTTGTGCTCCCCTCCTTGGGTCTATCCTAGTGCGGAAAAGTAAATAATATACAAAAGGTGACATCTTCCGCTACCTGGAAGTGCCCCAATAAAAGAATATTACATACAAGTTTTTACATGAATGAAAATGAAAAACACTCATCTCACATAAAAAAACCCCGGCTATTCGAACACGACGATCCAATATAACATATCCAGCAACACATAACATCACATGTCATCAACATAAGTAAATATGCGCATCCCAATTGTCGTTGACATATAGCAACGAAACCGGCGATATCACATATTACACTTACGGTCATAGAAAAGAAAGTGTAAAACTACAACAGTTGGAATCCGCAACCTGCATAGACATCGCATGCCTAATCAAATGAATTCCTCAGACATCGCATGTCTAACAATTATAAACCCCGCATTTTAGTCTCATTATCGAAAACACTTTTCAATATCAAGTCGGGTAATTCAACAAGATTCCCGACATCCTGATCGAATGCTCGTCGCAAACTTTAGTAGGCGGCTGCACCCCCGATACCGTCGATGAAGTGCACCAAGGCGGAACACCGCTACCGCGAGCACCCGAACGGATGCTTTCGGCGACGGGGTTCTCCTACAGTCACTTGGTCGGGGCTATAGAGTGAGGCTGTCTATTAAGTTTACCCGGCGAGTATCCGCGTACGCTACGTGATTGCGACGGACTTTTGATCACATCAAAATTCCGTGGCAACCGATCAAGTGAGACTAAACTGCTATGTTTATAACATTCATTCAGTTATCTCATAACTTATTGTGAATTTCAATTATTGTATCCCATTCCGGATAAATAGAAAATGATAAACTTTCCGATCGAACATGCAAACACCCAATTTTTCCCGACACAGATCAACACATGAAACAAGTCTAAAAACATTCAGTTCGTGCCTCAGTACCAACGGTCCAGCCGTAGAAGGGTCAAGCCAACGCCTCACATGTGGCACGCCGTACTGCCCCAAACCCGAAGGTTCAAAGGGCAGTTCAAGACGGTCACATAATCGAGTTAAGGTTTGTTGTCTTCTAGAGGGTCCATCGCGTTACTTGCACTACTTAGAACGTCGTTAAACTACGAAAAAATCCAACACTTGGAAATTTCCCGACAGGGGAAAAGTTGGGTATTTATATCCGGTCGAACTTTTTAACATATTCAAAAATTATCCGGAAAGCCAAATAGACAAAGTTAAATAATCTGATCGATTCATCGAATCCCCAAAACAGCCCCAGAAAATTCAACTCTTGAATAAATATTAAAAATTCCCAGGAAAACAAGCACCAGAAAGAATGAATTACTGTGCAAAGATTGAAGACCAATCAAGTCAAGATGCCGCGGAACCGCCGCAGAAGGCAGGCTTCTGCCGCGGTTACGCCGCGCATTAGAGGTATCATGAAAAAAATTTTGCATCGTAATTCTTAGAATTCCCTGCTGAATTTTTTAAGAATTTTTAATCTGGAAAAAACCCAGTTTTTAGAAAAAGTCCAGAGAGCACTTTATGGATTAGGGTTTCGATTCGTTCGGATTTCAAACTCCGTCTAGACTTTGCCTAAGGCTCTAGCTAGGCTCTGATACCACTGTAGGGTTCCTAGGCACTCTCAAGAGGTCTCACAAGGCATCAACCATGCCAATTTCAAATTTTAACGTGCCGAGAAACCCTAATACGGATCGTTGGCTAGAAGTTTAGGCGACAAAGCAAACTAGTTAACACTTAACTACAAGAATACGGAAATACAACCTTTGTAGATCCGGTCCTCCACCTCCACGGCTCCGTGATGAAGTCCTCTCCGCTGTCCAAATCAAAATCCGGGCTCTAGCGTCGGCTTCATCGGAGAAAATGCGGGCTAGGTCATCGACGACGATGCCGAAGATGATCTACGTCGAGGCATCACTAGATCAAGCTCCACCTTCACCAAGCCTTGAAAACTTGTGAAGGAAACACACTCTACTACTTGGCAAGAGGTAGAGGATGAAGAAATAGGAAGTGGGTTCACTTTAGAATTGGATTTCTCACTCATTTTCATCAAGCACCATTGATGAAGTGAAGCTTTCTTCATGAAAGAAGATGAAGAAGAAGAAGAATATTAATATTATCTTATGATAAGTATTATCCTCAAAGAAAATAATATGAATACTTATCATAATATAAGCATGGTCAAGTGTAGAGAATAAATCATGGTTGAGTGGAATGGTTAGGGTTAAGCATGAGACAAAATGGTCACTTGGTCAAAGTCTTCATGAAGCTTCAAGAAAGAACAAAGAAAGCCACCATTTTTCTCTTTTGCTAATTATTTTCCAAAAAGAAATGGATAAATAAATAAGTGAATAAAACAAAACCCTAACCATTATCATGTAACCATGGTTTGATCTTTACACAAAAAACCCTAGCAAACATGTATCATCAAACATGATACAATCAAGTGCACAAAAGTATATCACATATACAATGTGCACATCCGAGTGAGAATATCCATTTAAAGTGAACCGATACTAGTTAATGCAAAGTAATATATCAAATATATAATTATGCATTAAATCATTAAATCAACACTTGATTCAATGATCCGGTCATATCGCATATAACCGACTAGTATCCAATGTATCGGCTTATCGAATCAACCGTCGATTCGATAACTAGGTTATATCACATATAACCATTCGATACATTCATCGCGAGAATGGAATACGGTATCACATACACGCATTATTCTCGGTCCCGCACATATCTCATATGCGCTCCTATTTCGTTTCGCTTGAGCCAGGAAACCTCTGTGTAGGACTCTAAAGACTCGTCAATACGCCGGCAGCAGGTGATGATCATATCAAACACCCACAAGCCGCAAGCTGTCTGCAAAACGTAACGGACACCCGGGTATTGAGCGATCAGAAGATCGACGAGCAAGCCCGCTCACACTCCAGTGAATCCAACCAGTAACACTACCGTACAGTCCGGTCTGATCGTCTGATATGTCGCATATCTCGCCTAGGGGTGGTAAACGTCAGACCCTAATAGCTCGATAAGTCGTGTCGATATGAGGTCTATAACAATTCGAGAAACTATTGTTAACACTTACCAGTAAATCTCAGCAACCCTGGCCAGGGATTTCCGGTTATAGCCAATCGAACACAGCGCAACATCAACTCCCTATACCGGGAGAGACGAATCCCCTCCTATCGCTCATTGCCTCCATGTGGCTCGGGACTGTACCCAAAAACCACCTTTTTGCACGCCCTTTTGGACGTGGTAAGATGGAAATCAAAGCACAGTGGGAACCACACAAGACTCTATGACGATCTCGGGTCAGCAGACTACTCTGTACCAGTGTCACCAGAGAACTGCCATCTGACGTAGGGTATAATACCATCTGGGAGTGCTCGGCGAGTCCGTCCAGTGTACCCAGTCTCCACTGAGCACCTATATCATCTCTGATGTCAAACACCAATGGATATGGGATCATCCATCGCCCATCTGTATGGGTCGAGAAGGTATACGCTAGTCTACTCTGGTATATCGATGCCCCGTCTCGATACACCCACGACTAGGGACTTTGAAGGATGTACTTATAGACTATCTGTCCCCACTAGTATGATCTGCATCATAGTCCAGGTAGTCAAGTACACATCCTAAGGGCTTTACCAACATGTAACAGAGAGACAATCAGTATACACGTTAAGGTAAAGAGCAACCAGATAGCATACTATCATGTCGAGCAAGAAAGTCCTCCCTATACATGTCCCAACATCCACTACAATATACATCCTATGTACAGTAATGGCCTCTAGGGCATACATATAACTAACAACTACTAGGTTAATTACTTTCAAGTCTTTGAAATCAATTTGATGAATCGTCGATGTAACTCAATAGTATCCCGTGCGTGCCCGGGACCACGGTCCAGATTCTTGGGCTGAAACCGAGACATGCTGCTAGGCACTAAATAGGAAACATGTACAGATGAATGATGTCATCAGCAGCATCCCTAGGCTGGCCTAACCCCTAAAACTGATCAGTATAAGCATCGAACCGTCGAGTTACAAGTCAGGTTTCATTATTGATTTCCCTATACCCCTACGTTATGTGTTCAAGTCAGGTATTGATAAATCTGGGACTAATGCCAACAAAGGATCAAGCAGAAATAGGTTTGTCTATACAGACAACCGGATATGTCCATCGGGACAACATGTCAGGATTGTCGGTATTACAAACAGAATCAGGTAACATGCCAAGTAGTGATATATCAGGTCATGTCAAGTAGTGTACATGTATCAGGTCATGTCAAGTAGTGGTGTATCAGGTCATGTCAAGTAGTGTACATGTATCAAGCGGACGCTCATAATAAAACTGTAACAGGTACGGGTGGATAAATAAAGTATGGATGCACAAATATTTATCAGGGGTTACATCACGACTATGTAGGATGCACAAGATCAAGTATGGGGTAATAATGTAACTGTAAAATGAAATAATGTGACATGGTATGCGAATAGATATAGAATTAATGGTATGGATGCACAATTATCGATTAGGGTTATATTTACAGTTCTAAGACTAAATGGGATGCACATTATCTAGCATGGGATGTTAATATGACAATAATATGTAATAATGTGATCTGTAGATGCAGCTACATGTATTTTAAATGATATGGATGCAAACGGGTATCCGAAAATGCTAAAAGTTTAATATGTATGTATAATGCAATCAACATGTGATATTTTTATTCATATGGATGCATAATAATATACCTAACATGTAACAAGATGAATTAGCATACAACTGGATATGTAAATAGTGATATGGATGCACACGGATGTCGTATAACAGTAAAATGGTAAAAATGGTAATGTGGGATATAAAAATAAGCAATATGAAATATTATTATTCAGTTGGGTGCATTATATAGTAGTATAGCATGTAGCAATATAAACTTGCCTCGATTGGTTACGCGACGGATACGCACTGTACGTCCGACGTCGGTAAATCGTCGCAACGCACACGCGGCACGCGGGACTGGTCTAGGCAAGGCTAGAGGGTGATCACACGAGCAAGGGACGTTCACTGGATCGTCTGGAGCGGCAATGGCGGTCACGGCTCTGGAGGTGACCGGAAAATACAGATCAAGAAAAGAAATTAAAAGAAAAAGAAGGAATAAGAAGAAGAAAGAAAGAAAGGAAAGAGAATGGCTGGGGTTGTATTCTTGATTCAGAGGCGAGGAGGGACAAACGACGATGACGACGGGCTGTCGATGGCAAGGTGCAGGCGGGGTTTTTCCAGTGAGGCAGTAGGGATTCAGATGTGTAGGGAAAGCTCTCAGGTGATGGGTTGAGGGTTGTGTCGAATCTTGGTGCAGGAGAGAGGATATTGGTGGTGGTGATGGGGGATGCCGACGGAGAGGTGGTCGGAGCTTCGGCGGCGAGGTGTGCTGTGGATCAGGTGATGGGTTACAGTGGATTTTGTGGTCGTAGGGGAGAGGGTGCAGGCTTCGGGGAGAAAAGAAGAAGTGGAGGTGAGGTCTGAGAGGAGACGAAGTGAAGAGGCGGCGAGGGATCGCCGGCGGTAGAGGCGGGGTGTGCGAGCAATGATGGGTGCAGGCGAGGGTTGCTGCAGGTCCACGCAGGGGAAGGAGAGTGGAAGAGGAGAAAGAGTAGAAGTGGAGAAGAAGGCGAGGAGGTTGAGGGCGAAGACGAGGCAAGGTGCGGCGATGGGCGCGCACGTGGGTTTCCTCGTGGGCGAGGAGGCGGGAAGAAAAAGAAATGAAGAGGACGATGAGAGAGAGAGGAGAGAGAGGGATAAAAGGTAAAAGAATTAATATATATATATATATATATATATATATATATATATATTCCTGCAGAGAGAGAGAGAGATAGAGAGAGAGGAGAGAGACTGGGAGAGGAGAGAGATCGAGAGGAGAGAGAGAGAGTGCGAGAGGGGAGAGAAAAGAACGAGAGGAGAGAGAGTTTTGTCAGTTAGTGGGTTATGATTTAATTTAGAAAAATCTTTTATTAGTTTACTAAATTTTAATTTGTATCAGCTTATAAAATTAATATTATAAAATAAAATTTTATATTCTGGTAAATACAAACATAGTCCAAAACATGGCCGGGTCGGGTCTAAAATTCAGTTTTAAAATACGAAAAATATACATGTTGACCAAAATTAAAGTTGGATATTCGGGTAACGAAAAAGCATACCCCCAAGAACGGATGCACATACGTGCGCGTTGCCATCCAAACAAATCTGTTTTACTGAACGGGACGAGAACAAGATGTGGGGATGCTACCATAGGGTTAGCGGTATCATGCCGGCCATGCAATGTATTTTTAAAATATTTTATGTGACTTTAAATGTTATATAAAATGCTGATGCCAGATATAATGCGAGTATGCAATGTATAAATTAAAATGAAAGTGCATGAGTCTACGTAATAAGTCAAGATAGATCATAAACATGAATCAAGACAGGTTTCAAGCAAGCGGGTCAGGTCGGATGCAAAAACAGATGTCAAATATACTATTTGCACCCAAAACACAGTAAATCAGGAAAATACCATAAATAAAGAAATACGTAAACTAGAATGTTAGTGATATGTATGCCATAGAGGCCATTACTGTACATGCGATGTATATCGTAGTGGATGCTTGGACATATATATGGAGGACTTTCTTACTCGACACGATAGTACGCTATCTGGTTGCTCTTTATCTTAACATGTACTTTGATAGTCTCTATGTTATATGTTGATAAAGCCCTTAGGATGAGTACTTGACTACCAGGACTATGATGTAGATCATACTAGTGGGGACAGTATAGTCGCTAAGTACATCCTTCAAATGTTCCTAGTCGCAGGTGTATCGAGACAGGGCATCGATATACCAGAGTAGACTAGCGTATGCTTCTTGACCCATGTAGATGGGCGATGGATGATCCATATCCACTGATGTTTGACATCAGAGATAGTATACGGGTGCTCAGTGGAGACTGGTACACTGGACGGACTCGCTGAGAACTTCCACATGGTATTATACCTCACGTCAGATGGCAGTTCTCTGGTGACACTTGTACATGTTAGTCTGTAGACCAGAGATCGTCATAGAGTCTTGTGTGATTCCCACTGTGCTTTGATTTCCATCATACCACGTCCAAGTGGGCGTGCAAAACGGTGGCTTTTGGGTACAGTCCCAAATCACATGGAGGCAATGAGCGATAGGAGGGGTTTCGTCTCTCCCGGTATAAGGAGTTGATGTTGCGCTGTGTTCGATTGGCTATAACTAGAAATCCCTGGCCAGGGTTGCTGAGATTTACTGGTAAGTGTTATTAGTAGTTTCTCGAACTGTTATAGACCTTATATCGACACGACTTATCGGTTACTGGGGTCTGACGTTTACCACCCCTAGACTAAATATGCGACATATCAGACAAAGAGACCGGACCGTACGGGAGTGTTACTGATTGGATTCGCAGGAGAATATACAGGCTTGCTTGTTGATCTTCTGATTGCTCAATACACGGGTGGCTGTTACGTTTAGCAGACCGCTTGCAGCTTGTGGGTGTTTTGATATGATCATCACCTACTGCCGCGTATTGACGATTCTTTAGAGTCCTACACAGAGGTTTCTTGGCTCAGGCAAAATGTAGTAAAAGCACATATGTGATATGTGCGGGACCGAGAATAATATGTGTATGCGATACCGTATTAGATTCTCGCGATAAATGATATCGGCCGGGTATATGTGATATAGCCGGGTCATCGGATCAAGTGTTGATTCGATGAACTGATACAGATTATATTAGTCGGTTATTTATGAAATAGCCGGATTATCGGATCAAGTGTTGATTTGATAATTTAATGTATAATTATATATTTGATATATTACATTACATTAACTAATATAAGCTCACTTAAAGATTCTTTTTCTCACATGGATAATACATTGATATATATGCGATATATGTTAATTGTATTATTTTCTTTTGTTACTATATATATTATATATGTGATATATAATATTGTAATATGTTAGGGTTAAAATTGCAACTAAGGTTTTGAGAATAATACATGTTAGGGTTTGGATTAGGGTTAATGCTATGGATAAGCTTTGTGGAAGCTTCTTGAAGCTTTGACTTTAGTCTTCATCCTTTAATATTTTGTGAAGATATTTGTTAACCCAACCCAAACCTCAACCCATGGTTTATTCTCTACAATGGTTAAGGATGTGATCTTTAACCCATGGTTGCAATTTTAACCTCACACAAAAATTCATTATTCAACACAAAAGAAATTCTTTTTCTTCTTCCTCTTGAAAAAAGCTTTCTAGCCTTTTGTGTTATGATCAAATAATGTGAGAAATTGAAAACAAAAGAGAGAAAAATTCCTACTTCATCATCCTCATCTATTCTAGCCACTTAGATTAGGGTGTTTGCTTTGCTAATACTTGATTAGTGAAGCAAGAGCTTGGGTTTGAGATTCTTCAAGGTAGATCATCTTAGTGGTTGAAGATTGGAAGCAAGCTTGCGTCTTTCTCTTCATGGAGCCTCTCTAGAGTCAGGGTACTTGATGATCGCAGCAAAGAGACCTCAACACGGAGCTTATGAAGCGAAGGAACGGACTACAAAGGTTGTAATCCCCAACTCTTAGAAGTAAAGTTGTTTACTTGTATTGTTTACCCTAATTCTCTAGTTAAGATCTTGGTTAGGGTTACATAGCACCGCAAATTTTTATAAAATGGCATGTGTGATGCCTTGCTAAACCTTGTTGTCGTGCTATACAACCCTACAGTGGTATCAGAGCCAAGCTAGAGCATTAGGCGTTGTCTAGACGAGGTTAAAAGTCCGATCGAACCCCGAAACATCTTTTTTTGACCCCCTCTCTGGAAATTTTCTAAAAAGTTGGTTTTTTCCTTATTAAAAATAATCAGAAAATTAAGCAGGTGATTCTATGGATATCTGAGAAGTACGACTCCCTGAATCCATCAAGCTACCGCGGAACCGCGGCCCAACCAAGCTATTGGCGGCGGTTCCACGGCAGAACATGAGGATTGAGGGATCGTACTTCAACAGGTGATCCGTAGGTATTACATCATGCTTCTGAGAATTATTAATATTACTCAAGTGTTGAGTTTTCTGGAGATCTTTAGTAATCGTTGATTCGATCGGAAAGTTTAACATCGTTTATTTTTCCCGGGTAATTAAAACGTGTTAAAAGTTTCGAATGGATATCAATAACTCACATTTTCCCCTGTCGGAAACTTTCAAGTGTTGGATTTTTCCCGAGTTTGAAACTTTCAGAAAATCATGCAAGTGAATATGTAGACCCTCTAGAAGAACGTAACCTTAACTCGATTATGTGACCATCAAAACCGCTACTAAACCATTTGGTTTGTGGTACTCCAGCGTTGCCACATGTGAGGCGTTGGTTTAACCCTTCTACGGCTGGTTCATAGCGGCTGTATGATGTTCTAGTACTTTTTGAACTCCGCTCAAGTGTTGAGCTATTTGGAAAATCTTGGGTGTTTCTTTATTCGATCGGAAAGTTTAACATTGTCTACTTATCTGGAATGTGATACAATATGTAGAATTCATATAGTTAGGCATGAAATGCGAAGTATGTGATATTTCGGATTTAAGATGTCTAAAGTGACCATGGATTCCAAATGTTGTAGTTTTTCACTTTCTTTTCTGCGACCGTAAGTGTAATATGTGGTGTATCGCCGGTTTCGGTGCTATATGTCAACGACAACTGGGATACTCATATTTACTTACGTTGATGATATGTGATGTTATGTGTTGCTGTGATATGTTATATTGGATCGTCGTGTTTTGAATAGCCGGGTTTTTTTACGTGAGATGAGAGTTTTTCTTTTTCATTCATGTAAAATTCAATTGAATGCAATATTCTTTTATTGGGACACTTCCGGGTTGAGGATGATGTCACCATTGTATATTATTTACTTTTCAGCATTAGGATAGACCCAAGGCGGGGAGCACAAGTAACCGGGTTCTAGGGTCCAGTGGGAGACCATCTCGAGGAGTCGAGACCGGGTCTCCTAACTCTAGAATTGGTAGGGTTACTTGCCGCTCTCGTAGGGTTTAGGTGTAGGGTTACTAGGCACTCTCACAAGGGTTTACAAGGCATCAACCATGCCCGATTTAAAATTTAGACGTGCCGAACAATCCTAACCAAGATCTTTAAACTAGAGATTAGGCGAAACAAAGCAAGTAAAGAACTTTACTTCTAAGAGTTTGGGATTACAACCTTTGTAGTCCGGTCCTTTGCTTCATAAGCTCAGTGTTGAGGTCCCTTCGCTGCGATCATCATGTTCCTGGACTCTAGAGAGGCTCTACGAAGAGAAAGATGAAAGCATGCTTCCGATCTTCGATAACAAAGATGATCTACCTTGAAGAAACTCAAACCCAAGCTCTTGCTTTGCTAATCAAGTATTAGCAAAGAAAACACCCTAATCTAAGTGGCAAGAATAGATGAGGATGATGAAGTAGGAATTTAGCTCTCATTTGTTTTCTTAATCTCACTCATTTTCATCACAAAGAAAAAGCTATAGAGCTTTTCACCAAGGAAGAAGAAGAAGAATATCCAAAACCTTTTGTGATGAATAATGAATCCAAAGTGAGGTTAGAAATGCAACCATTGTAGAGGGTTAACTAGGGTTAAAGGGTTGGGTTGGGTTAAACAAATATCTCACAAAATATCATAACAAATATCTTTGCTTAAAACATAAGCAAAGCTTCTAGAAGCTAATAGAATGTTTAACCCAAATCAAACCCTAACCATGTTTAATCTCAACTAATCATGTTGCATTTATAACCATAACATGTTACAATATTATATATCACATATACAATATTTATTGATGTTAGTGTATATGCCCTAGGGGCCATTATTGTATCATACTAGGTTGTATATTACTTAATGGAAGCTTGGGATATTCACAGTTGTATATAACAGTCTTGCTAAAAATGGTAGTATGCTACTTGGTTTGAGTTTACTTTAATATGTGCATATGTTTCTTGTAACGTATCACTTATATATATTAGGAGAGCCCATAGGTTCTTTGCTTGATTACCAGCGTTGTGATGGCAGTCACACTAGAAGGGGCTGGGTAGTCTGTAAGCAACATTCTATACAGGTCCCTGGTCGTTGGATTATCGAGATAGGGCATCGATATTCCGGATTAGACTAAGTGTATATGCTTCTCATCCCAGTTGGGGAGATGGTCTGTCGCACAGCCATCAGTACGTCGTACTGGAGATAGTATACAGGTGCTCGTTACGTTACGGGTACACCGGACATGACTCGCAGGGGAACTGATTGGTTGGTATTATACCCGTCATCAGTTAACAGTTCCCAGGTGACATGAGTACAGCATAGTCCGCAGACTTGACACTGCTACTTCGCCTCGAGTGTGTCCCACTGTTCTTAGATTGCTACCCTACCGCGGCTCAAAGGAGTCGTGCAAACAGGTAGCAGTTGGGTGCTGTCCCGAGAACTTGGAGGCAGTGGCAGTTAGACAGGATTCGTCTCTCCCGATATTGGGAGTTGATATCGCGTTGTGACAGAGAGCCATTACGCAAAGTCCCTGGCCAGGGCAATTGAGATTTACTGGTAGGTTCTAGTAGTTTCTCAGGGTGTAATGGGCTACGCTCCGACACGACTTATACCGCTATTAGGGGACTGACGCTTGCCGCCCCCTAGGCTTGATATGCGATAGTCTTAGACGAACAGACCGGACTGTACAGAGATTGTCACATCAGGCTCAGTAGGAGTTCGGATGGTTTTCCTCATCGGCCTTCTTATCGACATCTACCTGGGGACCGTTACGTACAGCTAGTGCCGCTTGCGGTCTGTGGTTAAACCCACTGCCAGCGTAGTGTCGAGTCTTTAGAGTCCTACACAGAGAGTTTCCCTGCTCCAGGAGAAACGATATAGAGGTCGTATGGTTTTACGACAAGGGTTCGGACGCATACGTGTGTTTACGCACGTACGACGTTCGGACAGTTTTTACTAGCCGGCTTTGGTTTAAGCCAGATTCTAGTATCGGGTTATTGGATTTATACAGTCTAAAGTTTTTCCGTGTTTTCACGGATTGGAGGGGTGATCTCGTAATTTTTCGGGAAGCTTCTAGAACTATGGTGACTTGGAGGGTAAGGTGGCATTAGCATTAATTGATTTTGTGACTCATGAGATGAATCATTCAAGTGAGTTAATGAAGCATTTATTGCTTAATGACTCACTTGATGATTCATTGCACATATTCAATGAAGCATGATGATAATGCATTTGAATTATTCATTTCATAATTCTTTATGCTTCATAATTTATTAGAAGTGAGAAACAATTTCAATTCATTCTAATCATCACCTTCTCTCTCCTCAAGTTCTCTCATTCTTGAAACCTTAACCCTAACCTCTCATGTGTTGAGATCAAGGGTTAGCTAGACTAATACATTCATAACCTCACTCTATATCCCCTAGGTAGCTTAGATTAGCACTTTGAGCAACCTATTTATCTTAAGTTAGAGATAAAGCTTGGCGTAGGAGCTCTCGGGTGGATCGTCTTTGACTCGAGGAGGCCGTTGAAGTGCCGATGTTCCAAGGAGCCTACGAGGAGTGGAGGACCGCGATGAAGACCCGAAGGACAAGTAACGTGAGGTATAACTTCGAATCCGAGTAGTTAAACCTTTCGTAGTTTGCTAGTAACGGTTTAGAAACGATTCATGCGCTCAAGTCCGTGTTACGAAGCTTTGATAATCGTTTTTCATATATTCCGCCTCCCCGCAAATTCATGGGGTGCGTGACATGGACTTACAGTGGTATCAGAGCCAACTAAACCATTACTAGCTTGTTAGCAACTAATTAGAAGTTCGATCGTCGGAAAACACGAAAACGAAACCCCGGGATCCCTAAGTTTCTGTTAATTTTAAACATGTCTAAAAAAATATTTGATATGCCTTAAAATTCACAGCAGGGAAATATAAGAATACTAGGAAAATACGATGTTCCAACTCGGTTAGATGGCCGCAGATCCGCGGCATAAGAGTGCTTTTGTCCGCGGATCCGCCGCCGAGTCAACTCCGAGTTGACTCGGGTTTCCTCTGTAATTCATATATTTTGGTGTTCTGTTTTCCAGTATGTTCTGTTTCTACCCAGGTTACTTCAGTGCAGGTTTGCTTTTGGGGTAGACAGGATAAAGGTTGTCGATCGATGTTCTAAGTTATTTGCTAATTGGGTTTTTATCTGTATTGTTTAATGTGTTCGTAAACCTCACCTAGCTGCTAGTATGTCGGTTGGCAGGGGGTTGCACATTTCTGTAATGTTTACTGTTTGTGTATATGGACTTGATTGGAGTGTTGTGATGATTAACCGGGGTTTGAGATGGGTTTAATATTCATTCATTCGATGTAAATGTATTATGATGTAATATTCTTTTGCGGGGCGCATCCAGGTTGCGATTGTAGCCACCGTTGTATTATTTCTTTTTACTGTTTTTTCCTCCTAGGATAGACTCAAGGTGGGGTGCACAAACTACCGGGTACTTTGAAGTGTTTAGTGGCGTACTCACTTTGTTGAGGGAGACCGCTTCACTTCGGGTACTTGGCGGGTAGTTTGCCGTACCCGTAGGGGTCTAGGGTGGGGTAATGGCTATTCATCACAACTGTGTAATCCGTCTTTTATTGCAGGCTCAAAGCAAATGCGGATTGCTAGTATATCCAATAAAGTTCATCTGTAATCTGCAATGCCTATTATTGCGTCTGACGAATGTACAATATCTATATATGGTAGCTATTAGACGCCACTTATGTTTTACACCCGCGCTAGCCCAGCCCCCGCTCTGTCGTTAGTTAAGTAACCTAACGGGTGATGACGGGACCCCGTGGCGAATGCGGATGGCATAAGAGGACGTGGTATTTTCATTGTTTTCTGCAATGATAGGATTAATAATGGGACACATTATTATAATGCAAAGAAAATAAATCAAAATTAAGTCGTTGGAACAAATTAAAAAGAAACCACACGGTTATTTTAAAAGATCAGAATTTTTAATTGCGGAGCTTTAACCACTCCTTTTAAAAAGTATCAGGTTCCTTCGATTATATCAAGTTCGCTACGTTTACGGTTTTGCCATAACCAGTCGTAGCCCTCCGTCATTTCTTATGGATAGTCAATAGTATTCATGATGTGTTTGTTTGGCCAAAGTCAAGGCACAGTGTTTGGTAGCTGTTGGATATTCATATGTAGCAAAGATAGATGCGTTGGTTTGGGACAGTCGTACTGCCTTGTTTGGCCAAAGTCAAGGGTATGTACGGATGGGTTCAAATTAACCTGGATAATGACGGGTAGAACTTGACATGTGACTTATGATTTGTTTGGCCAAAGTCAAGGTCATAAGAGCATGGGGCAAAAATCCACATCGGGAATTTCTAAAGAAACTGAAATTTGCAGAGAGATGCATACCATTTTGGAGTTTGATGAATGTTGGTAGGATTCCTTCAACATTATCATACGATGATATTTTGGATCCCGATCCTACTGTAAGTACATGCTACTTATCAGGAGATTTGTCACTTAACGATCAATGCTATAAACCAAGTAGGTGCCTAGAAAGGTGTCAGCGGGGCTACGCCCCCAGAGAAAAGAGGTTATTTAATTAAGGAACTTCGCGAAAGCGTTGGAAAACCTCCCTCGAAGTATCGACACTGACCTGGCTGAACGGTTAAGCAAGAATCGTACGGTGAGAATAGTCCTGGCTAATTCTTCTTTTATTGTTTGAGGAGGAATTCGAGAAGCAGTGGGAGCCATCCCGTTTAGATAAATTAAAAACCATTCTAAACTTGCAAGAGCATCATGCTAAAAAGTTTTCTTCTCTCTCTCTTAATTACAGCGACCTTGTGACCACGACTAGGTTACATCTAGATAACAAATTGACTGAATCTGACTTATATGACTGGCAAAGGTCTGTCCAGATGTCCATTGCCTATGACAAGATGGACCACCCTATTACTACTCAAGATCCCGCCGTCCCAGGTCTAGTTTCTACTGTCGCGGATATGGATATCCGTCAGACAAGGGAAAAAGATAAAGTGAAAGCTAAGTGCCTCATGTTAGCTTCAGTTGATGGTGTATACCAGAAGCAGCACGAGAAGATGGACTTAGTTTCCATTTTCTCCATAACAAAGATTTATATGGAGAGCAATCTCATATCACAAGATATGAAACCTCGAACGAATTAATTCAAGCGAGGTTAGCTGACGGGTCATCTGTAAGGGACAACGTCCTTACAATGACTAGCTATATTGATGAGCTCATGGACCTGGAGACCACGTCGGAGAACGGGTCAGATACTGACCTGATTCTACAGTCTCTACCTTCTACCCTGAAGGAAACCAGGGAAGTAGAAGGAAAGATAAGGGCAAAAGTTTCGGGACTGAATGTAGTAAAAGAGGGACGTTCCTATTGTTATGGGATTAGGCATTGGCAGAATGATTGTAGGGCTTTAGAAGCCAGTAGCCAGGATACGAAGCATGTTGTGGCTTCAGCCTCAAGTGTGTTAGTAATTGAGAACTGTTTGTCAATTAACTCTACTTCCGGGATACTTGATACCGGAGCAGGATCTCATATCTGTAATTCATTACATGCTTTGAGAAACCGTAAAGTTATAAAGGTAGGTGATTGGTCTCTCAAAGTTGCAAACGGAATGACAGTGAACGTTGAATCCGTGGGAGAATATCGCCTGGGTTTGACAAGTGGGCATATATTGATTCTACGTAACTGTTTGTATATACCTAGTATGACTTGTAATATCATATCAGTATCCTCACTTTCGAGAGAGGGATATGATTTTACATTCGTAAGCGATGTAGTTAACATCCACCTAAATCAAGTTCAGATTGGGTCAGGTATATTAGATAACGGTATATATGTATTAAGTCAAGCTCAGGTTTTCAATATCCAGAACACACTGAAAAGAAAGTCTCCAGAAATAAACTAGGCTTTCTTATGGCATTGTAGACTAGGTCATATCAATGAAACACGATTAACTAAGTTACATAGAGAATGATATTTGAATCCGTTCGAATATCAATCTTATGCTACTTGTGAATCTTGTCTCATGGGAAAGATGACAAAGACTCCGTTTACTGGACACGGAGTAAGAGCGAGCGAGCTCTTGGGACTCATACACAGTGATGTGTGTGGTCCATTGTCTACACATACGCGAGGTGGTTATTCCTACTTCATTACTTTTACGGATGATTTCTTTAGGTATGGATATGTCTTCTTAAAGAAACATAAATCCGAGGCCTTTGAGAAATTCCAAAAATACAAGAATGAAGTGGAAAAACAAACTGGCAAAAGTATCAAGACACTGAGATCTGATCGAGATGGTGAATACTTAAGTGCCGAGTTCCTAGGTTACTTAAAAGAGAATGGAATTCTCTCTCAGCTTACTCCTCCATACACACCACAACACAACGGTGTATCGGAAAGAAGGAATCGAACCCTATTGGATATGGTTCGTTCCATGATAAGTAAAGCTGAGCTACCACGATCATTCTGGGGATATGCACTAGAATCAGCTGCATACCTTTTAAACCGAGTTCCAACTAAGACTATGCCTACTTCACCATATCAGATGTGGTGTGGAAAGAAACCCTATCTTAAACATATTAAGATATGGGGATGTCCAGCTTTTGTAAAGAAGCAGCATGCGGACAAGCTAGAGGCACGATCAGTACAGTGTAAGTTTATGGGATATCCAAACAACTCCAAAGGATATTATTTCTATTACGCAGAGGAACAAAAGATTTTTGTTTCTCATAATGCTCGCTTCTTGGAAACTGAGTTTTTAGAAAATCAGATAAGTGGGAGCGCAATAGAACTGGAAGAAATTCCAGAACCACAAGCTATTATTGAAAGCTTGGTAGAACCAGAGGTTTCAGAATAACCGGACATCCCGACGCCACTCCGCAGGAGTAGTAGGCAATCTCATCCGCCCGAGAGATACTACGGTTTTCTCATAGACGGGGATAGAGAGGATTGCACTATTGACTATGATGAGCCTACTAGCTTCCAACAAACCATTTAGAGCGGTGACTCAGTAAAATGGCCAGATGCAATGCGGACCGAAATGGAGTCCATGTACACTAACAAAGTATGGACTTTGGACGTTGCTCCAGATGGGGTAAAACCCGTAGGATGCAAATGGATCTTCAAAAAGAAGATTGGTGTAGATAGACAGGTTGAAACCTATAAGGCTAGACTTGTTGCAAAAGGTTACCGTCAAAGACCTGGTTTGGACTATGACGAAACCTTTTCTCTAGTGGCTATGCTTAAATCCATTCGGGTCCTTCTTGCTATTGCTGCCATCCACGATTATGAAATCTGGCAGATGGACTTAAAGACGGCCTTTCTAAATGGATATTTGGAAGAGAGCGTCTATATGGATCAGTCAGAGGGATTCATTCAGAGTGGGAGCAGCGGTAAAGTATGCAAGCTGCTTAAGACCATTTATGGACTAAAGCAGGCATCGCGGAGTTGGAACATCTGTTTTGATGATGCTGTCAAAGAATTTGACTTTATCAAAAATCCAGATGAACCATGCATATACAGTAAGATTGTAGGGAGAGCTGTAGTATTCCTCGTCTTGTACGTGGATGACATTCTCCTAATAGGAAATGATATTCCTATGTTACAGTCAGTCAAAAGATTCTTATCACAGAAATTCTCCATGAAAGACCTGGGTGATGCCACCTACATTCTGGGGATCCGGATCTATCGTGATAGATCAAAAAAGATGTTAGGACTTTCACAGTCCAGGTACATAGATACCATAGTGAAGAGATTCAGTATGGATGATTCTAAGCGCGGGAACCTACCGGCTTGTCACGGAATCACCCACTCTAAAGAGATGTCTCCCAAGACTGATTTGGAAAAGGATCGCATGTCGATTATACCCTACGCTTCTGCGGTAGGCTCTATAATGTATGCGATGTTATGTACCAGACCAGATGTAGCATCCACATTAAGCGTTGTAAGCAGGTATCAGGCAAACCCAGGGGAGAAGCAATGGATAGCAGTAAAGAACATTCTCAAGTACCTGAGGAGGACTAAGGAGATGTTCTTGGTGTATGGCGGAAAAGACTTCCAGATGGAGGCCTTTGCCAACTCCGGCTTCCACAGTGACAAGGATGATTCCAAATCCATGTCGGGTTATGTCTTTACCCTCAATGGAGGGGCTGTCTGTTGGAAGAGTTCCAAGCAGGAGACCGTTGCTGACTCAACAATGGAAGCGGAGTACATAGCTGCTTGCGATGCCGCAAAAGAAGCTTTCTGGATGAAGAAGTTCCTCACAGAACTTCAAGTGGTTCCTACCAGTGTTGGTCCAATACCTCTGTATTGTGACAACAACGGCGCTATAGCTTTAGCGAAGGAACCCAGGTCCCATCAGAAGTCGAGACACATCTTAAGGCGGTATCACCTGATCAGGGAGATCGTAGATCGCCGGGAGATCGAGGTGAAGAGAGTAGAGACGGAGAATAACATTGCTGAACCATTCACAAAGGACATTTCTCAGACGCAGTTCGAGAGGCTATTCGAGATGATAGGTCTACGATATGCCAGTTCATGGCCCTAGTGCAAGTGGAAGATTGTTAGTGTATATGCCCTAGGGGCCATTATTGTATCATACTAGGTTGTATATTACTTAATGGAAGCTTGGGATATTCACAGTTGTATATAACAGTCTTGCTAAAAATGGTAGTATGCTACTTGGTTTAAGTCTACTTTAATATGTGCATATGTTTCTTATAACGTATCACTTATACATATTAGTAGAGCCCATAGGATCTTTGCTTGATTACCAGCGTTGTGATGGCAGTCACACTAGTAGGGGCTGGGTAGTCTGTAAGCAACATCCTATACAGGTCCCTGGTCGTTGGATTATCGAGATAGGGCATCGATATTACGGATTAGACTAAGTGTGTACAATTCTCATCCCAGTTGGCGAGATTGTCTGTTCCACAGCCATCAGTACGTCGTACTGGAGATACTATACAGGTGCTCGTTACGTTACGGGTACACCGGACACGACTCGCAGGGGAATTGATTGGTTGGTATTATACCCGTCGTCAGTTAACAGTTCCCAGGTGACATGAATACAGCTTAGTCCGCAGACTTGACACTGCTACTTCGCCTCGAGTGTGTCCCACTGTTCTTAGATTGCTACCCTACCACGGCTTAAAGGAGTCATGCAAACAAGTAGCAGTTGGGTGCAGTTCCGAGCACTTGGAGGCAGTGGCAGTTAGACAGGATTCGTCTCTCCCGGTATTGGGAGTTGATATCGTGCTGTGACAGAGAGCCATTACGCAAAGTCCGTGGCCAGGACAAGCGAGATTTAATGGTAGGTTCCAGTAGTTTCTCAGGGTGTAATAGGCTACGCTCCGATACGACTTATACCGCTATTAGGGGACTGACACTTGCCGCCCCTAGGCTTGATATGCGATAGTCTTAGACGAACAGACCGGACTGTACGGAGATTGTCACATCAGGCTCAGTAGGAGTTCGGATGGTATTCCTCATCGGCCTTCTTATCGACATTTACCTGGGGACCGTTACGTACAGCTAGTGCCGCTTGCGGTCTGTGGTTAAACCTACTGCCAGCGTAGTGTCGAGTCTTTAGAGTCCCACACAGAGAGTTTTCCTGCTCCAGGAGAAATGATATAGAGGTCGTATGGTTTTACGACAAGGGTTCGGACGCATACGTGTGTTTACGCACGTACGACGTTCGGACAGATTTTACTAGCCGGCTTTGGTTTTAGCCAGATTCTAGTATCGGGTTATTGGATTTATACAGTCTAAAATTTTTCCGTGTTTTCACGGATTGGAGGGGCGTTATCCTAATTTTCCGGGAAGCTTCTAGAAGCATGGTGATTTGGAGGGTAAAGTGGCATTAGCATTAATTGATTTTGTGACTCATGAGATGAATCATTCAAGTGTGTTAATGAAGCATTTATTGCTTAATGACTCACTTGATGATTCATTGCACATATTCAACGATGCATGATGATAATGCATTTGAATTATTCATTTGATAATTCTTTATGCTTCATAATATATTAGAAGTGAGAAAAAATTTCAATTCATTCTAATCATCACCTTCTCTCTCCTCAAGTTCTCTCATTCTTGAAACCCTAACCCTAACCTCTCATGTGTTGAGATCAAGGGTTAGCTAGACTAATACATCCATAACCTCACTCTATATCCCCTAGGTAGCTTAGATTAGCACTTTGAGCAACCTAGTTATCTCAAGTTAGAGATAAAGCTTGGCGTAGGAGCTCTCGGGTGGATCGTCTTTGACTCGAAGAGGCCGTTGAGGTGCCGATTTTCCAAGGAGCCTACGAGGAGTGGAGGACCGTGATGAAGACCCGAAGGAAAAGTAACATGAGGTATAACTTCGAATCCGAGTAGTTAAACCTTTCGTAGTTTGCTAGTAACGGTTTAGAAACGATTCATGCGCTCAAGTCCGTGTTACGAAGCTTTGATAATCGTTTTTCATATATTCCGCCTCCCCGCAAGTTTGTGGGGTGCGTGACATGGACTTACAATTGTAACAAAATAAAAAAATACAATTAACATATATCGCATATATATCAATGTATTACCCGAGTGAGAAAATGAAACCTTTAGTGAGCTTATATTAGTTAATGTAATTTAATATATCAAATATATAATTATACATTAAATTATCGAATCAACACTTGATCCGATAATCCGGCTATTTCACAAATAACCGACTAATATAATCTGTCTCAGTTCATCGAATCAACACTTGATCCGATGAACCGGCTATATCACATATACCCGGCCGATATCTCATATCGCGAGAATCTAATGCGGTATCACATACACGTATTGTTCTCAGGCCCGCACATATCATATATGTGCTCCAACTCCGTTTTGCCTGAGCTAGGAAACATCTGTGTAGGACTCTAAAGAATCCTCAATACGCTGGCAGTAGATGATGATCATATCAAACACCCACAAGCTGCAAGCGGTCAGCTAAACGTAACAGCCACCCAGGTATTGAGCGATCAGAAGATCAACAAGCAAGCCTGTACTTTCTCCCGTGAATCCAATCAGTAACACTCCCGTACAGTCCGGTCTCTTCGTCTGATATGTCGCATATCTCACTTAGGGGTGGTAAACGTCAGACCCCAGTAGCTTGATAAGTCATGTCGATACGAGGTCCATAACACTTCGAGAAACTACTGATAACACTTACCAGTAAATCTCAGCAACCCTGGCCAGGGATTTCCAGTTATAGCCAATCGAACACAGCGCAACATCAACTCCCTATACCGAGAGAGACGAATCCCCTCCTATCGCTCATTGCCTCCATGTGATTCGAGACTGTAACCAAAAACCACCTTTTTGCATGCCCTCTTGGACGTGGTATGATGGAAATCAAAGCACAGTGGGAATCACACAAGACTCTATAACGATCTCGGGTCTACAGACTAACCTGTACCAGTGTCACCAGAGAACTGCCATCTGACGTGAGGTATAATACCATCTAGGAGTTCTCGGCGCGTCCGTCCAGTGTACCCAGTCTCCACTGAGCACCCGTATACCTTCTCTGATGTCAAATACCAATGGATATGGGATCATCCATCACCCATCATATGGGTCAAGAAGCGCATACGCTAGTCTACTCTTAAGTATCGATGCCCTGTCTCGGTACTCCCACGACTAGGAACTTTTGAAGGTTGCACTTGGCGACTACACTGTCCCCACTAGTATGATCTGCATCATAGTCCCGGTAGTCAAGTACTCATCCTAAGGGCTTTATCAATATGTGACATAGAGACAATCAGAGTACATGTTAAGATAAAGAGTAACCAGATAGCGTACTATCATGTCGAGCAAGAAAGTCCTCCCTATATATGTCCAAGCATCCACTACAATATACATCATATGTACAGTAATGGCCTCTAGGGCATACATATAACTAACAATCTCCCACTTTCACTAGGGCCATCTGTTGTGGTATCACATACCCAACAATCTGCTGTGGTTGAAGTATCTCATACTCAACCATCCCATAAAAAGTCTCTACTGGGAAATAGGCCTTTGTGAGTGGATCCGCGCTGTTGTCCTCTGTGTCTACTCTCCTAACCTCGATCTCTCTGGAGATCAACCAAGTCCATGATTAGGTGATACTGCCTAAGAATTATATCTGGATTTCTGATGGGACGGGGGTTCTTAGGCCACAGCCATAACTCCATTGTCACACAATGGTTGGAACGAAGTTCATCTCATGAACTTATATATATCCAGACTGCCTCTTTGGTAGCATCCTTGGTAATGATGTATCTTGCCTTTAATCGTCTAGTAAGTCACGGTATCTAGCTTGGAACTCTTCCAACATGCCGTCCCTCCACTGAGGGTAAAGATAATGCCTGCGACTGACATTCAGTCGTCCTTATCACCCTGGAACCTTTTCCAGTGATTCTCCCCAGGATCGATTGATACCATCTCACTACAACTAGTGAGAATCCTAACATCCATTTAGATCTATCTCATAGATATAAAACCTAAGATTTAGGAGGTATCACCTTGATCCTATATGGAGAATCCTTGTGATAAGCGGAGATTGACCGAGCGTAGCATAGGAAACTCCTTCCCTATCAAAAGTATGCCATCCACGTACTCTACGAGGATCACCACCATACTCCCTACTACCTTTTTGTATATACAAGGTTTATCTACCATTTTGATGAATTCAAAATCTTTGACTACCACATCAAAACAGATGTTCCAACTCCGCGATGCTTGATTTATCACATAAAATATCTTGCACACGTTTCCGCTTCTCCCACTGTCTACGAAGCCCTCTAGTTGTGTACTTATAGACGCTCTCTTCCAAATCAACATTTAGAAAAGCAGTCATGACACCCAACCGCCAGATATCGTAGTCATGGTATGTAGCCGTGGCAAGTAGGATCTGGATGGACTTAAGCATAGCTTTGAAAGTCTCAACTTTTCCATGTACACCAAGTAATCTTCTCAAGATATACGTTCTCCTTATCGGGATTTAACCCTTCAGATAAAGCAACCAAAGTCCATACTTTGTTGGTGTATAAGGATTCCATCTCAGATCGCTAAGCATCCAGCCATTCTCACAGATTCCCCACTCCTGATGGCCAACTCGAAACAAGTTGGGTCTTCATCTCATGATGCAATCCTCGCTCCCACTCTCATAGAGAAACCGAAGTATCTCTCAGGTGGATGAGGAACCCTACTAGATCGGCGGAGAGGCTGAGGTTCGTTAGAAACTATTGAATCCTCTGGTTCTACCAAATCATCAGCTGCAGTTTGTATAGTTGGAACTATTTCCAGTTCTACCTCATGAACACTAATTTCTTCACAAGAAATTCCCTTTCACAAAGGTGGCATGCTGAGAAACAAAACATCTTTTGTTCCTCGGTACGGTAGAAGATATTCCCTTGCGAATGCTTGGGATATCCAACAAACTTCCAGAGAACTGACCTTGCCTTGAGCTTGTCTGGATTATACTTTTAGACATAGGCAGGACAACCCCAAATCTTAACATACTTAAGATATGGGCTCTTCCTATTCCATATCAGATATGGAGTGGTAGGCAACTAATTTGATTGGAACCCTATTCAATAGGTATACAGCTTCACAAGTGCAAATCTCCCAAAAGGAAAATAGGAAACTCAGTAGTACTCATCATAGAGCACACCATATCAAATAGGGTGCGATTGCTCCACCCCGACACACCGACGTGCTGTGGTGTATACGGAGGAGTAATGCTGAGAGAGAATCTCATTCTCTTTTAGAATAGTCCAGGAATCTCGTGCTCAAGTATTCTGCTCCCTGATCACATTAAAAGGACAGAATACTTATACCCGTTTTTGGTTCTCTACTTCTGACTTATATTCTATGATTATCTCAAAAGTTTCGGACGTGTGTTTCAACAAGAATATATGTCTGAATCTTGAGAGATCATCAGTGAATGTAATGAAGTACAAAGAACCGGTCTTGGCATGTGTAGACAGGGGACCTTCATACATCAGCATGTATCAATCCTAAGAGTTCTGTAACTCTTTCTCTGTTTCCAATAAACGGAGCTATGGTCATCTTATCTTTGTGACATGACCGGCAAGTTTTACAAGATGTAAATCCAAACTAATTTAAATATGCATCTTTATGTAACTTCAGCTAGTCGGGTCGCATTGATATGACCTAGTCTACAATGCTTCAAGAAGGATTCGTTCATTTCTGAACTCTTCCTCTTGTGTGTGTTCTGTACGTTAAGAACTGTAGTTTGATTTTATAACGTCTATGCTTTTAGATAACGTGCCTGAACCGATCAACTCTTGATATAGGAAATGTTTAAAACATTATCCAACAATACAAAATTATATCCTTCTTTACTAATAAAGAGACTGATATGATGTTGTATATCAGGTTCGGTATCTAATAACATTCGTTCAGAATCTATGTATTCTGGTAATACAGGGTGATAACTGCCAACAGACTTGGCTGCAACACTTGCATCATTTCCAACTCTTGAAACTTATCACCCGTTCTCAGTTCTCTACGTATCTGTAGCCCATGTAACATATTACATTTACGGGATCCTGATCCGGTATCTTGTACCTAGGACGTAAAGGATACTGAGAAACAGTTCTCTGTAATGAACATACCCGAAGAAGATGCATCGGCATGCACTTTCTTTGTTTGGGTGGGACGGGAATTCTGGTAATCCCCTATTTCATGCTCTATTTTATAACAATTATAAGTTGGAGCGGGACCAACGTTCCCTAGTGCAGTATAACAAGCGGGTTCGGTCAATACATCCGTATTATTATCTTGATTCAGGCGTGAAATGGACGCTACCTGGAGAGAGAGAGAGAAGAAAACACTCAGCGTGCGCTTTTACAAGATTAGATTGGTTATCAATTTATCTAATCAGGATGTCTCCCACTGTTTTAGTCAAATCTTCCTTCAAACCCTAAAAGGAAAGACTAGCCGGGATTAATTACACCTTACAAGTTCGCCAATCTTTCAGCCAGGCCAGTGCTGGTATTTTGAGAGAGGTTCCCCGTGCTTTCGCACGGACCTAATTAAAGTAAACCTCGATTTTCCAGGGGCGTAACCCCGTCAACACCTTTCTAGACACTACTTGATCGGCTAATTGTAATGTGTAAAACTCTCCCAGGAGTAACTTTTACTCCCAGCGGGTATCGGGATCTAACTATCTCATAGAAGGTATGCAATCTCATTGCAAAATTTCAACACTTGAAATTCCCAATAATATTTTTACCCCTAGCATCCTATGACCTTGACGAAAGCCAACAAACCATAGGGTACTAGTCAAGTTCAACCCGTCAATTCCCGATTGAATTAAACCTACCCGCACGACCCTTGACGAAAGCCAATAAAGTCGCACGACTACCCTAACTCAATCACATCATATGCTTATACAAATAAGCATAAATAGCTACCGCACACTACGCATTGACGAAAGCCAACAAACGTAGTACGAATACTATGAAGTACTTATCTGAAATGACGGAGGGTTACGACAGGTTTTTAAGAAAACCCTTTGCGTAATGAACTTGATATCGTTGTAGAATCGAGCGATTTTAAATGGAATGTTTTTTAGGCCTTTTCTAGTTTTGCTAAAGAGGTCACTTCCGGTGAAGGGATCTCGGCTCTTTCCTCATCGAATAAGGTGCAGGATATTTCACAAATATCGCTGTGCAAAGCAAGAACTATAAAAACAATCAAAAGAAAAACCTTGTTTTTAGCATCTGCTAGTTTCACTAAAGAGGTCACTCCCGGTGAAGGGATTTCGGCTCTTTCCTTATCGAATAAGGTGCTGGATGTTCTATAAGGAACACCGCTATGCAAAGCAAGAACTAGAGCTACCTGTTTTTGAGACAAGTTTCTACAACATCTTTAGGTTTCTTTTATTTGATTAATCTCATTAATGAAGTCCCATTTTAATTATGCTTCAAAAGCATCACTTTTGAAACGAAATTTGCAATATAATATATATCTCATATATATAATATAAACATTCGTTTAAGGCAGTAATATGATCTCATCACAGAACATTGCACCAGAAGAACACATATGAAATATTTGATATAATAGGAGGTCCGTGTTTTAATATGAGCCTGTATAAAACACGGATTCCACGGTCGCGATGAATAGCCAAACCCACATCCCTAGACCTCTACGAGAGCGGCAAGTAACCCTGCCAGTTCTAGAGTTAAGAGACCCGGTCTCGACTCCTCGAGATGGTCTCCCACTGGACCCTAGAACCTGGTTACTTGTCCTCCCCGCCTTGGGTCTAACCTAATGCGGAAAAGTAAATAATATACAATGGTGACATCCTCCTCAGCCCGGAAGTGCCCTAATAAAAGAATATTACATATAATGAATTTTACATGAATGAAAAAGAAAAACTCTCATCTTACATAAAAACCCCGGCTATTCAGAACACGACGATCTAATATAACATATCACAGCAACACATAATATCACATATCATCTACGTAAGTAAATATGCGTATCCCAATTGTCGTTGATATATAGCAACGAAACCGGCGATACACCACATATTATACTTACGGTCGCAGAAAAGAAAGTGTAAAACTAGAACAGTTGGAATCCGCAACCTCCTTAGACATCGCATGCCTAACCAAATGAATTCCTTAGACATCTCATGCCTAACAATTATAAACCCCGCATTTTAGTCTCATTATCGAAAACACTTTTCAATATCTAGTCAGGCAATTCAACAAGATTCCCGAAAACCTGATCGAATGCTCGTCGCAAACTTTAGTAGACGGCCGCACCCCTTAGGCCGTCGACGAAGTGCACTAAGGCGGAACACCGCTGCCGCGAGCACCCGAACGGATGCTTTTGGTGACGGGGTTCTCCTACAGTTACTTGGTCGGGTCTATGTGGCGTGGCTATCTATTAAGTTTACCCGACGAGTATCCGCGTATGCTACGTGATTGCGGCGGACTTTTGATCGCATCAAAATCCCGTGGCAACCGATCATCTGAGACTAAACTGCTATGTTTATAACATTCAAATTAGATATCTCATAACTTCTTGTGGATTCCAAATATTGTATCACTTTCCAGATAAATAGACAATGTTAAACTTTCCGATCGAATAAACAAACACCCAAGATTTCCTAAATAATTCTAAACACTTGAAATTAGTTTTAAAACATCCATCACATGCCACAGTACGGTCCAGCCATAGAAGGGTCAAACCAACGCCTCACATGTTGCAACGCCGTACTGCCCCAAACCCTAAGGTTTATAGGCAGTTCAGACGTTCACATAATCGAGTTAAGGTTTGTGTTCTTCTAGAGGGTCCACCGCGTTACTTACACGACTAAGAACGTTCTTAAACTACGGAAAAATCCAACGCTTGGAAATTTTCCGGCAGGGGAAAAAGTGAGTTATTGATATCCATTCGAACGTTTTAACACGTTCTAAAATTACCCGGAAAAACTTAAATGAAGTTAAACTTTCTGATCGAATCAACGAATACAAGAGATCTCCAGAAAACTCAACACTTGAGTGATATCAAAAATTCCCAGAAGCATCAGGAAATACATACGGATGTTACTGTGCAAACCCCAAACCTTAATTCTACTGTTCAGCCGCAGAACCGCCGTGCAAGGAATGGTCTTGCCGCGGTTCCGCGGCGCTTTAAGAGAATTGATGGCTCATTTTTCACTGTATTCCTTATAATTCCCTGCTTAATTTTCCGAGCATTTTTAATACAGAAAAAATCAACATTTTATAAAATTTCCAGAGAAGGGTAAAAACCGGGGTTTCGGGGTTCGATCGGACTTTAAACTTCGTCTAGACTTCGCCTAAAGCTTTAGCTTGGTACTGATACCACTGTAAGGTTACTAGGCACTCTCATAAGGGTCTACAAGGCATCAACCATACCCAATTTAAAATTTAGACGTGCCGAAAAACCCTAACCAAGATCTTTAAACTAGAGATTAGGCGAAACAAAGAAAGTAAACAACTTTACTTCTAAGAGTTTGGGATTACATCCTTTGTAGTCCGGTCCTTCGTTTCATAAGATCCGTGTTGAGGTCCCTTCACTGCGATCATCATGTTCCCGGAGTCTAGAGAGGCTCCACGAAGAGAAAGGTGCAAGCTTGCTTCCGATCTTCGATAACAAAGATGATCTACCTTGAAGAAACTCAAACCCAAGCTCTTGCTTTGCTAATCAAGTATTAGCAAAGCAAAAACCCTAATCTAAGTGGCTAGAATAGATGAGGATGATGAAGTAGGAATTTAGCTCTCATTTGTTTTCTTAATCTCACTCATTTTCATCACAAAGAAAAAGCTAGAGAGCTTTTCACCAAGGAAGAAAAAGAAGAATATCCCAAACCTTTTGTGATGAATAATGAATCCATAGTGAGGTTAGAAATGCAACCATTGTAGAGAGTTAACTAGGGTTAAAGGGTTGGGTTGGGTTAAACAAATATCTTACAAAATATCATAACAAATATCTTTTCTTAAAACAAAAGCAAAGCTTCTAAAAGCAACTAGAAAGTTTAACCCAAATCAAACCCTAAGCATGTTTAATCTCCACTAATCCTGTTGCATTTATAACCATAACATGTTACAATATTATATATCACATATACAATATTTATTGTAACAAAATAAAATAATACAATTAACATATATCGCATATATATCAATGTATTACCCGAGTGAGAAAAAGAATCTTTTAGTGAGTTATATTAGTTAATGTAATTTAGTATATCAAATATATAATTATACATTAAATTATCGAATCAACACTTGATCCGATAATCCGTCTATTTCATAAATAACCGACTATTATAATCTGTATCAGTTCATCGGATCAACACTTGATCCGATGATCCGGCTATATCACATATACCCGGCCGATATCTCATATCGCGAGAATATAATACTGTATCACATACACGTATTGTTCTTGGTCGTGCACATATCTTATATGTGTTCCTACTCCATTTTTCCTGAGCCAGGAAACCTCTGTGTAGGACTCTAAAGAATTGTCAATACGCCGGCAGTATGTGATGATCATATCAAACACCAACAAGCTGCAAGCAGTCAGCTAAACGTAACAGCCACCCAGGTATTGAGCGATCAGAAGATCAACAAGCAAGACTGTACTTTCTCCCGCGAATCCAATCAGTAACACTCCCGTACAGTCCGGTCTCTTCGTCTGATATGTCGCATATCTCGCCTAGGGGTGGTAAACGTCAGACCCTAGTAGCTTGATAAGTCGTGTCGATATGAGGTCCATAACACTTTGAGAAACTACTGATAACACTTACCAGAAAATCTCAGCAACCCTGGCCAGGGATTTCCAGTTATAGCCAATCGAACACAGCGCAACATCAACTCCCTATACTGGGAGAGACGAATCCCCTCCTATCGCTCATTGCCTCCATGTGATTCGGGACTGTACCCAAAAGCCACATTTTTCCACGCCCTCTTGGACGTGGTATGATGGAAATCAAAGCACAATGGGAATCACACAAGACTCTATGACGATATCGGGTCTACAGACTAATCTGTACCAGTGTCACCAGAGAACTGCCATCTGACGTAAGGTATAATACCATCTGGGAGTTCTCAGCGAGTCCGTTCAGTGTACCCAGTCTCCACTGAGCACCCGTATACCTTCTCTGATGTCAAACACCAATGGATATGGGATCATCCATCACCCATCATATGGGTCAAGAAGCGCATACGCTAGTCTACTCTGGAGTATCGATGCCCTGTCTCGGTACTCCCACGACTAGGAACTTTTAAAGGATGTACTTGGCGACTACACTGTCCCCACTAGTATGATCTGCATCATAGTCCTGGTAGTCAAGTACTCATCCTAAGGGCTTTATCAACATGTGACATAGAGACAATCAGAGTACATGTTAAGATAAAGAGTAACCAGATAGCGTACTATCGTGTCGAGCAAGAAAGTCCTCCCTATATGTTAGTGTATATGCCATAGGGGCCATTATTGTATCATACTAGGTTGTATATTACTTAATGGAAGCTTGGGATATTCACAGTTGTATATAACAGTCTTGCTAAAAATGGTAGGATGATACTCGGTTTGTGTCTACTTTAATATGTGCATATGTTTCTTGTAACGTATCACTTATACATATTAGTAGAGCCCATAGGATCTTTGCTTGATTACCAGCATCGTGATGGCAGTCACACTAGTAGGGGCTGGGTAGTCTGTAAGCAACATCCTATACAGGTCCCTGGTAGTTGGATTATCGAGATAGGACATCGATATTCCGGAGTAAACTAAGTGTGTACACTTCTCATCCCAGTTAGGGAGATGGTCTGTCCCACAGCCAACAGTACGTCGTACTGGAGATAGTATACAGGTGCTCGTTAGGTTACGGGTACACCAGACAGGACTCGCCAGGGAACTGATTGGTTGGTATTATACCCATCGTCAGTTAACATTTCCCAGGTGACATGAGTACAGCATAGTCCGCAGACTTGACACTGCTACTTCTCCTCGAGTGTGTCCCACTTTTCTTATATTGCTTCCCTACCACGGCTCAAAGGAGTCGTGCAAACAGGTAGCAGTTGGGTGCAGTCCTGAGCACTTGGAGGCAGTGGCGGTTAGATATGATTCTGTAAGTGCACGGCGGCGCCCCGGCCGTCAATCCGACGCCGGAATGCGGAAGCGGTGAATAACTTAAATTTTGCGGACTTAGCAAACCGGCACCACCGCGCACTAAACACCCGGATCGTAACCATTAACAAGTCTAAGCTAACTAGAAGATGGGTTAGAGATATACCGACGATCCAAGTCCTCCGGTCTTCTCGTCATGGTCCCGATCTCCTGCGGAATGTCCCGTCTCCTCCTCGTCGCCGGAAGTGCACCACATCGCCTACTTTGTTTACGGGCTCCCACCTCAATGCCGAGGCAACTCGGGCACGAAGCCGGCTACTCGACGTGCCCAAGATTTGCTGTAGAATGTGTAGTAGAACTTGTGTCTCTTTTGGGGTTAGTGGAGGTTGCCATTTTGGTGGAGGAAAGAAAGGAAAATGGAGATGAACTAGAGAGCTCTTTTCCTTGCACAATATGAACCAAAAATTGCCACACCAAAAAATCAATCAACCATCACCCTAAAGTGGCCGGCCCATGTAGGAAAAAGAGAGAGGGAAAAGTCAAGGGGGATGTAACCATATGAATCATGCAAGAGAGAGAGAGAGGAATGGTTATCATGAAAAACAATGATACCAAAACAAAACCCATACTCCACCACCAACCACCAACCTCATCATCAACAACCATGATGAGCCAAAAGTCATGCCATCATGACAAGAAGAAGTCAAGGTCAATGAAAAGATGTCATGATAAAACAATATGCAAAGATCCCCTCCACAAACACTTATTTGCAACAATGCAAATAAGCCCTCCTCCACCAATCTTCGGCCAATGAACGGAACAAAGGAAATCGGCCGAAACTAAAAGCAAACTGGCAACTCCAAAAAAACTGGTCCCATAATAAATTACAGGAAAAACCCCGATACTGTGCATACACATCCGCATTTGTATTCCGACCGAAATACAAATGCAATGAGACAAAATCTACACTGTACTATACTAGGATCCGGCTTATACCAAAACCGGCTAGTAATATCTGTTCGATCCTGATCCGTGCAATACCGCACGTATCTGATCGAACCCTGCCATATAACCATACGGCCTATAGTACAAACTGTCCGATCCTGATCCGTGCAATACCGCACGTATCTGATCGGACCTTGCCATATCTCCATACGGCCTCTACAACCTTTCGCCCGAAAGCTGAGTAACTGAATGTGGGGGACTCTAAAGACTCGTCAACACCTTGGTTGTGGATTTAACCACTAGCACGTCAGAGGTATAAGCCAATACGTGACGGGCTACCAGGTACTGACTAAAAGGGACGTCTGTGAGCGAACTTAGCCCGACAACCCTACTGAGCCTGTCAGTGACAATATCCGTGCAGTCCGGTCCGTTCGTCTATGAGTATCGCATGGCGGGCCTAGGGGGTTGGTAAAAGTCAGACCCCCAAAAGCGGTACAAGTCGTGTCGGAGTGTAGCCCAGAACACCCTGAGATACTACTGGAATACCTACCAGTAAATCTCCTTGCCTTGGCCAAGGACTTTGTGTAATGGCTCTCCTAGACACAGCACGACCTCACCCCCAATACCGGGAGAGACGAACCCCTGAAGATACGCTCACTGCCTCCATGTGGCTCGGGACTGTACCCAACTAAAACCTGTTTGCACGACTCCTTTGAGCCGTGGTAGGGTAGTAATCAAAGTACAGTGGGAACTCACACGAGACAAATGACGATCCCCAGGTCGATGAACTAACCTGCACACATGTCACCAGGGAACTGCCATCTGACGTCTGGTATATGACCAACTAGCATGTTCCCGGCGAGTCCTGTCCGGTGTACTCAAAACCCAATGAGCACCTGTATACATCTTAGGTGATCCAACTGACACCAGTGGCTTGTGAGACCGGCCACCGCCCCTCGTCGGGGTCTCGACTGTATACACTAGTCTACTATGGAGAATCGATGCCCTGTCTCGAAACTCTCACGACTAGGGACCTTTTAAGGATAAGCTTATAGACCCCCAGCTCCCACTTATATGATCGCCCTCATACTGCTGGTGGTCAAGCATAAATCCTAGGGGCTCTATCAACGTGTAATAGCGACGTGTCAAGTCACCTAAAGCAGTACACGATGATAAAGGTAAACCAGATAGCATACTATCATCTCGAGTAAGACTGTCCCACCGGGATAGGTCCTCCCTCAATCATTACAATCACGTACCTGTGACCTAATAATTGACTCTGAGGGCACTATCTCCAACAATCTCCCACTTGCACTCAAGGCTAATTATTGCGATGTCGCATACTCACAGCCCGTGTGATACCGAACATCCAACTCCTCTACTAGTCAGTCTCACAAAGCTCGTTTGCGGAACTATTGCGTTCGAGGAATAGCCTCAGTGAGTGGATCCGCTTAGTCGTTTCTTTCTATGTCTCTCTATATCTCAAGTTCGCGGAGAAAGCCATCTCCCGAAAAGAGCAATACCTGTCTCAGAATATGTCTGGATGTCTGATGGGACCTAGCTCATAAATGAACTCCAAATCCAAACTTCTTAGACTGTATCGTCAACTGAACTTAATCAGTATCCTGCGCGCCATGCCTCCCTCAGTATTGCCTTGGACCGCCTGTCCAAAATACTGCCCCTCATCAGAAGGAAAACTATAACTCTGACAACCTCCTTGTCGTCCATGTCACCTTGGAAGCCTGGAATGATAACTGTCTCCTGAATGAGGCTGTCGTTATCATCTCCCTAGAACATCCACTTATGTTCTAAAACTGCTTCCGACTGTTTCTCCAGGATTGGATTAATGTCAACTTATTGCATCTAGTGCAAGAACAACATCTGGTGTGGTACTTGACATCTCACGATTGACTCAATTGCCTGAGCAAGTGATCTGCCAATCATGCCCGTCCCTCTCCCCTTTAGTCTGTAAGACACCTTTGGAGAGGGTGACTCCATTACCTGTAGGTACACTACCGTGCCAGGAGTCGTCCATCCTAAATACTCTTAGAATGCTGTCAAGTACCCTGATTGGGAAACCACCCAAATCTAGATCTAAGACCATAGATCTAGTAACCAGTATGTCTGATATAAAATCCATTTCCTTTGTGGAGAAACAACTGTGTGACGACCAAAGTATAACCGATCGTAGTGTAGGAGTTTCCTTTCCTACTCTGTGTATATCATCCATATACCAGGATATCACACCCTACTACCTTCTCAACAGATCCATCCCCTATTCTGATGAAGTCAAACCCATGACTGTCACGTCAGAAATAGATGATCTATCTCCGCTACATCTGCTCTAGTCTATAAATAGACATAAGCAACCTGTCCACCAATGCTTCCGCTGCTCCCACTGACTACGACAACCCTCTGGCAGAGTCATATAGACGTACACTTCTAAAACTGGTTTAGAACGACGCTATACTCATCCTCCCGCCGGGTCTCGTAACCTGGAACAACAGCAATGGCAATTGTGGGTAAACAAGAACTTCCCTGTCACCGTCCTTGAGGCTACCGTAGTACCTCTCGGGTGCCTGAAGTTACCCACCTTGTCTGCGGAGTGGCCAATGGAATGTCAATCCAGATTGAATCTTTAGGTTCCTTATCAAATCTTCAGTAATCGTTTGTGGTTCTGGAATCACTTCCAGTTCTACCATACTCCCACTACTGTTTTCTGAAAAATCCATCTTTAATAAAACTGTGGCGAGTCTAGAACAATATCGCTATTGTTCATCCAGATGGTAGAAAGTCAACCCTCGTCATAGCCTGGGTCAACCCACAAACAGCCATTACAGAAACGTGCCTTGAGTTGTCCAGTGTCTGGTTTTAATCATAAACCGGACAACTCCCCGTACCTTAACATCGTTAAGATATGAACTGTTCTATATCCAGTATAGAAACAGAGGCACTGATTTAATTGAACCAGATTCAAATCATGCAGCTGTCCCCAGCGCATGTCAACTAAATGGAAGGAGGCCGATCAGCGTTACTCAACTTAGGAATACTTCCAATTATGAGTAACCTGAAAGAGAAGCAAGATCTCTTTATCATTACTATCAACTGAATACCATACACAAGTATCTACATCTTCGATCTCTTTGAAGAATCCCAATACTTGCTATACCTGGTTCTCTACTCTATTCAAATACCTATAACTTCTCAAAATTTGGACCCTGTGTTTCCGCAAAACACCTGTCTAAAAACTAGAGAAGTCATAAGTAAACCGAATATAGTATGAGGACCAACCCCTCTGTCCTAATGGACACTGGACAACATACAATACTTTGTATAAGTCCGCTGAGTCTAACAACTCTTTCACTGTGTGTCGTAGGTTGAAAACTGTACTTATGGTTAAGAAGAATTACACCGCTGTTTAATGCTCCTTACCTAACCATCCACTGATATAGGTAAATGTCATTGACATAATATCAAAAGGTATATCTCACTCTATGAAAATAGACGTACAGATATATCAATTTGAAATTGGTGCACAACAGCGGATATTCAAAACCAAATATTTGCCGACCGGCAAACAGCCCAGGTGATCTCCTCAAATATCACCGATTACAACGAATCCCGATATAATGAGGATGATCACCCAATTCCCAATAACTTACTCCCACTCATCATCTGTAAAACCATACAGATGTGAGAATCGTACCTAGTAAATACATACCCTGGAGTAAGTATCTAATCGGGAAATCAGTTTTCCTTTAACTGTACACAGTGAAACTGAAACATTGAAATGTTTCGTGGGGTATCCTGGTATTCCTAGTAATGCCTCTTCCAGATTCACGAATGTAACCGTATAGTTCTTTGCCACCTCTCCAAATCCCTTCATTTGTCTTTAGTCTTTACCTTCTGCACACCCTTTTAGGCCAAATGGTTTTCTTCCTTCCCTACCATTCGGCACCAGCCTATGGTTTGGAAGAAGACTATCCAATAAGCATAATGGGTGTACTGTCCCAATCCTAGGAACACTCGCAATGAGAGAGGGTGAAGATAAAAGACAACCGAATAAACCTTATTCCTATTTCTCCTGAACCAGAATCCATCCCCGAACTGGAACAAGTTCCATTCGAGTTCGTATATAACCATACGATGGAGTATCCAAATAAACTGTGGATCTTCGTAGTGATACGGAGTGTCCTGGAGAAATACAAAGGTGATGTGGGAGTGGTAACGAAATATTTGGTTTGGTCGTGAATATCTGTTGCAATTTACTTTGCCCTCTTACTAATCCCTTGCTTTGTCTGAACTTAATACCTTCTGTACACCATCGTTAGGCTAATTGGTTTTCTTCATTCCCTACCGGTCGGCACCAGCCTAAGGTTTGGAAGAAGACAATCCAATTTGCGTAATAGGTGTACTACCCCTAAACCAAGGAGTACTCGTAACCTGAGAGAGGGTAAAAGGAAAAGACAACTGAATAATCCTATCCGTTTTCTCCAGAACCGGAAACCATCCTCGAATAAATTCTTTCGAGTTCGTATCTAACCATACGATGGTTTAGTCCAATGGAAGTGGACGTTCGTAGTAAAACGGGGTGTCCTGGAGAAAAGGGTAAAAGTAGGAGTGGCAATGAGGTCTGCAACTCTGACAATCCAAAAGCCGGTGTTTAAGAAGGTTCGGTCAACTTGGTCACTGAGTCATAGTCTTAGGGTCGGGTCAAATGGTCGCTGCCAGAGGGAGAGAGAAAAGAAACACTCAGCGTGCACTCTAACCTAGATCAGAATGGTTACCAATTTATCTAATCTGGAATCCTCCCACTGTACCTCAAATTCTTCTCCAAACCTGAAAGAAGAATTAGTCGGTGTCACCCGAGGAGTAAACTAACTCATCAGTGGGAATCGGGATCCAACTATCATTGCATGATAACGTGACGGAATCCGCTCACGCTATCACACTCCAGAAGGTATGCGCATATCTGGCAAGTTTCAGTTCTTTTGAAACTCCCGATGTGATTTCTGCCCCATGCTCTTATGACCTTGACTAAGGCCAACAAATCATAAGTCACATGTCAAGTTCTACCCGTCATTATCCAGGTTGATTTGAATCCACCCGTACAAGCCCTTGACTAAGGCCAACAAGGCTATACGACTGTCCCAAACCAACGCATCTATCTATGCAGCATATGAACACCCAATAGCTACCAAACACTGTGCCTTGACTAAGGCCAACAAACACAGCTTGAATACTATTGACCACCCATATGAAACGACGGAGGGCTACGAATGGTTTCTGGCGAAAACCTTTAACGTAAAGAACTTGATATCGTCGAAGGAACGGATAGCTTTTAAAAAATATAGTGACGAAAACCGTTGCTAAAGAGGTCACTCCCGGTGAAGGGATCTCGGCTCTTTCCCCGTAGAATGGGGTGCAGGATATTCCAAATGAATACCACGGTGCAAAGCAAAAGTAATCGGCTATAGTGAAGTTAAAGCCCTGACGCAAACTTCTGTCCAAGGGGTCACTCCCGGTGAAGGGATCTCGGCCCTTGCCTCGTCGACTGAGGAGCAGGATATTCCAATGAATACCACGATGCAAAACAAAAGTGAACGTCCTTGCAATAACAGCTTTTTGAAAAGTGTTCCAACAACATCAGATTAGGTTTGTTTTTAAACTTGCATTGATCCGAATCAATGCAGTCCCATCAATTGATCACACCAAAAAGAACGAAAATATACTGATGTACGTATATGCCATCCGCATTTGCCACTGGGTCCCGTCATTACCCGTTAGGTTAGCTAACTAACGACAGAGCGGGGACTGGACTAGTGCGGATGTAAAACATATACAACATCTACTAATATATATACCAATATATTATATTTCGCTCAAGGCGTGAAAGAAATGCAACATCACAGAAATGTACAGCATCACAGAAACAATACAGATATCTGGGATCCCCGGGTTTCACAGAGCCGCTGAAACCCGACGTTCCCCTGGTCGTGTGGATAGCCTGTGCAATAAAATCCTAGACCCCTACGGGCGCGGCAAGTCACCCGCCAAAACCTGAAGCGAGGCAGCCCCCTTCAGCCCCGTGAATGGACCACCCAGCACTTCACGGAATCCGGCAACTTGGGCACCCCTCCTGGGTCAACCTGTACCCCCTACGAGTGCGGCGAATAGCCCGCCAATCCTAGAGTGAAGCCCCCTCCGTCTCAATGCCATGAGATGCGGGCTTGTTGCCCTCCAGAACCCGGCTATCCGTGCACCCCTCCGCGGGGCAATCCTAGTACAGAAAGTAAAATATACATACAACGGGTACATCGACCGCAACCAGGTCGTGCCCCAAAATAATAATACAAACAGGCAGTGACGGCAGTCCACATGTCGGACGCTCGCCCCGCAATATCGAATGTACATAATACTACCACAACTGTACTAGCATTGCATCCAGGCTATCCCCCACGACCGATCCGCAACATCACAGCAAATACATAGAACATCAACGTGAATGTCACGTTCGCAAATCCGTCTAACCGGGCTATAGCAGTTAGACCGGATTTACCGATCGAGTGATATTCACGGTCGCAGATATAATGTAAATACTGTGAAAAATGTGTTTAAAATATCCGATTGATCAAACTTTAACAAGTGGGCCCACAAAGAATACTGTAGCAGTTAAAGAAAACCTGGACCCAATTTTAATATCCCAAAACCCCTAATTTAAGCCCAGAAGCCCACTGTAAAAACCCAACCCACTGATCCCTGTAGACTGCGGCGGAAGCGCGGCCAAAAGTGGGTTTTGGCCGCCCTTCCGCGGTCAAGTAAGAAGATTAGTGCGTCGAATTTGAACAGTGTTCTTAGAATTTCTAGCACAGTACTTTTATGCAACCTGAAAAATTTTTGGAGACAGAAAAATTTCAACAGAAACTGTCGTGGGTGTATTGGGGTTTTCGGACATTTCGATCGATCGGAACAGAAAAACACATTACACAAAGCTAGACTAAGTTAATGGGGAGGCTCTGATACCACTGTAAGTGCACGGCGGCGCCCCGGCCGTCAATCCGACGCCGGAATGCGGAAGCGGTGAATAACTTAAATTTTGCGGACTTAGCAAACCGGCACCACCGCGCACTAAACACCCGGATCGTAACCATTAACAAGTCTAAGCTAACTAGAAGATGGGTTAGAGATATACCGACGATCCAAGTCCTCCGGTCTTCTCGTCATGGTCCCGATCTCCTGCGGAATGTCCCGTCTCCTCCTCGTCGCCGGAAGTGCACCACATCGCCTACTTTGTTTACGGGCTCCCACCTCAATGCCGAGGCAACTCGGGCACGAAGCCGGCTACTCGACGTGCCCAAGATTTGCTGTAGAATGTGTAGTAGAACTTGTGTCTCTTTTGGGGTTAGTGGAGGTTGCCATTTTGGTGGAGGAAAGAAAGGAAAATGGAGATGAACTAGAGAGCTCTTTTCCTTGCACAATATGAACCAAAAATTGCCACACCAAAAAATCAATCAACCATCACCCTAAAGTGGCCGGCCCATGTAGGAAAAAGAGAGAGGGAAAAGTCAAGGGGGAGGTAACCATATGAATCATGCAAGAGAGAGAGAGAGGAATGGTTATCATGAAAAACAATGATACCAAAACAAAACCCATACTCCACCACCAACCACCAACCTCATCATCAACAACCATGATGAGCCAAAAGTCATGCCATCATGACAAGAAGAAGTCAAGGTCAATGAAAAGATGTCATGATAAAACAATATGCAAAGATCCCCTCCACAAACACTTATTTGCAACAATGCAAATAAGCCCTCCTCCACCAATCTTCGGCCAATGAACGGAACAAAGGAAATCGGCCGAAACTAAAAGCAAACTGGCAACTCCAAAAAAACTGGTCCCGTAATAAATTACAGGAAAAACCCCGATACTGTGCATACACACCCGCATTTGTATTCCGACCGAAATACAAATGCAATGAGACAAAATCTACACTGTACTATACTAGGATCCGGCTTATACCAAAACCGGCTAGTAATATCTGTTCGATCCTGATCCGTGCAATACCGCACGTATCTGATCGAACCCTGCCATATAACCATACGGCCTATAGTACAAACTGTCCGATCCTGATCCGTGCAATACCGCACGTATCTGATCGGACCTTGCCATATCTCCATACGGCTTCTACAACCTTTCGCCCGAAAGCTGAGTAACTGAATATGGGGGACTCTAAAGACTCGTCAACACCTTGGTTGTGGATTTAACCACTAGCACGTCAGAGGTATAAGCCAATACGTGACGGGCTACCAGGTACTGACTAAAAGGGACGTCTGTGAGCGAACTTAGCCCGACAACCCTACTGAGCCTGTCAGTGACAATATCCGTGCAGTCCGGTCGGTTCGTCTATGAGTATCGCATGGCGGGCCTAGGGGGTTGGTAAAAGTCAGACCCCCAAAAGCGGTACAAGTCGTGTCGGAGTGTAGCCCAGAACACCCTGAGATACTACTGGAATACCTACCAGTAAATCTCCTTGCCTTGGCCAAGGACTTTGTGTAATGGCTCTCCTAGACACAGCACGACCTCACCCCCAATACCGGGAGAGACGAACCCCTGAAGATACGCTCACTGCCTCCATGTGGCTCGGGACTGTACCCAACTAAAACCTGTTTGCACGACTCCTTTGAGCCGTGGTAGGGTAGTAATCAAAGTACAGTGGGAACTCACACGAGACAAATGACGATCCCCAGGTCGATGAACTAACCTGCACACATGTCACCAGGGAACTGCCATCTGACGTCTGGTATATGACCAACTAGCATGTTCCCGGCGAGTCCTGTCCGGTGTACTCATAACCCAATGAGCACCTGTATACTTCTTAGGTGATCCAACTGACACCAGTGGCTTATGAGACCGGCCACCGCCCCTCGTCGGGGTCTCGACTGTATACACTAGTCTACTATGGAGAATCGATGCCCTGTCTCGAAACTCTCACGACTAGGGACCTTTTAAGGATAAGCTTATAGACCCCCAGCTCCCACTTATATGATCGCCCTCATACTGCTGGTGGTCAAGCATAAATCCTAGGGGCTCTATCAACGTGTAATAGCGACGTGTCAAGTCACCTAAAGCAGTACACGATGATAAAGGTAAACCAGATAGCATACTATCATCTCGAGTAAGACTGTCCCACCGGGATAGGTCCTCCCTCAATCATTACAATCACGTACCTGTGACCTAATAATTGACTCTAAGGGCACTATCTCCAACAGATTCGTCTCTCCCGGTATTGGGAGTTGATATCGTACAGTGTCAGAGAGCCATTATGCAAAGTCCCTGGCCAGGGCAAGCGAGATATACTGGTAGGTTCCAGTAGCTTCTCAGGGTGTAATGGGCTTCGCTCCGACACGACTTACACAGCTACTAGGGGACTGACGCTTGCCGCCCCCTAGGCTTGATATGCGATAGTATTAGACGAACAGACCGGACTGTACGGAGATTGTCACATCAGGCTCAGTAGGGGTTCGAACGGTTTTCCTCATCGGCCTTCTTATCGACATCTACCTGGGAACCGTTACGTACAGCTAGTGCCGCTTGCGGTGTGTGGTTAAACCTACTGCCAGCATAGTGTCGAGTCTTTAGAGTCCCACACAGGGAGTTTCCCTGCTCCAGCCGAAACGATATAGAGGTCGTATGGTTTTACGACAAGGGTTCGGACGCATACGTGTGTTTACGCACGTATGACTTTTCGGACTGTTTTTACTAGTCGGCTTTGGTTTAAGCCAGAATCTAGTATCGGGTTATTGGATTTATACAGTCTAAAGTTTTTCCGTGTTTTCACGGATTGGAGGGGCATTCTCGTAATTTGTCGGGAAGCATCTAGAAGAGTGGTGACTAAGGGGTTAAGGTGGCATTGCATTAAATGAGATTAGTGACTCATTTGTGTGATTCATCCAAGTCATTAATGCATCATAAATGCTTAATGACTCATGGAGATAAATCACTCAAAGATATTTGTAAAGCATGGTTGTTAATTCTATTATTTGATTTTTGGATATATAATAATGCTTCATATATATCATGATAAGTTCATTATCTCATATTGATTATTATTCTCACCTTCTCTCTCCTCAAGCTCACTCTCTCTTCAAACCCTAACCCTAACCTCTCATGAGTTGAGATCAAGGATTAGCTAGACTAATACATCCATAATCTCACTCTATATCCCCTAGGTAGCTTAGATTAGCACTTTAAGCAAACTAGTTATCTCAAGTTTGAGATTAAGCTTGGCGTAGGAGCTTTCGGGTGGATCGTATTTGATTCGAGGAGGCCGTTGAGGTGCCGATGTTCCAAGGAGCCTACGAGGAGTGGAGGACCACGATGAAGACCCGAAGGACAAGTAATGTGAGGTATAACTTCGTATCCGAGTAGTTAAACCTCTAGCTTCTTGTTAGTAATGGTTTAGATAACGATTCATGCGCTCAAGTCCGTGTTACGAAGCTTTGATAATCGTTTTTTATATATTCTGCCTCCCCGCAAGTTCATGGGGTGCGTGACATGGACTTACAGTGGTATCAGAGCCAACTAAACCATTACTAGCTTGTTAGAGATTGATTAGAAGTTCGATCGACAGAAAAACACGAAAACAAAATTTTGAAACCCTAAGTTTCTGTTAATTTTAAAAGTGTCTGAAATTTTTTTTGACATACCTTAAAATTCACAGCAGGGAAATTAATGAATACTGGGAAAATATGAGCCAGTGACTCGGCAAAACGGCCGCGGATCCACGGCAATAGAGTACTTCTGCCGCGGATCCGCCGCCGAGTCAACACCGAGTGGACTCGGTGTTTCACAGCAATTCATAATTTTTGGGTTTTTGTCTTCCTGTATGTTCTGTTTCTACCCAGGTTACTTCAGTACAGGTTTGCTTTTGGGGTAGACACGGAATTTGGTATTCGATCGATGTTCTAAGATATTTGCTAATTGGGTTTTTATCTGTAATGTTTAATGTGCTCGTAAACCTCCCCTAACTGCTAGTATGTCGGTTGGCAGGGGGTTGCATATTTCTGAAATGTTTACTGTTTGTGTATATGAACTGTGATGGACTGTTGTGATGATTAGCCGGGGTTTGAGATGGGTTTAATATTCATTCATTCGATGTAAATGTAATATGATGTAATATTCTTTTGCGGGACACATCCAGGTTGCGGTTGTAGCCACCGTTGTATTATTTCTTTTTACTGTTTTTGCTCCTAGGACAGACCCAAGGTGGGGTGCACAAACTACCGGGTACTTTGAAGTGTATAGTGGCCTACTCACTTTGTTGAGGGAGACCGCTTCACTTCGGGTACTTGGCGGGTAGTTTGCCGTACCCGTAGGGGTCTAGGGTGGGGTAATGGCTATTCATCACAACTGTGTAATCCGTCTTTTATTGCAGGCTCAAAGCAAATGCGGATTGCTAATAAATCCAATAAAGTTCATCTGTGATCTGGAATGCTTATTATTGCGTCTGACGAATGTACAATATCTATATATGATAGCTATTAGACGTCACTTACGTTTTACACCCGCGCTAGCCCAGCCCCCGATCTGTCGTTAGTTAAGTAACCTAACGGATGATGACGGGACCCAGTGGCGAATGCGGATGACATAAGAGGACATGGTATTTTCGTTATTTTCTGCAATGATAAGATTAATGATGGGACGCATTATAATAATGCAAAGAAAATAAACCAAAGTTTAATCGTTGGAACAAATTTAAAAGAAACCACTCGGTTATTTTAAAAGATCAGATTTTTTAATTGCGGAGCTTTTAACCACTCCTTTTAAAAAGTATCAGGTTCCTTCGATTATATCAAGTTCACTACGTTCACGGTTTTGCCAAAACCATTCGTAGGCCTCCGTCATTTCATTTGGATATTCAGTAGTATTCAAGCTATGCATTTGACCAACGCCAGGGCATAGTGTTTGGTAGCTGCTGGAGTATTTCATTTGTTCGCATAGATAGATGTGTTAGTTTGGGACAGTCGTATTATCATTTGGTCAACGTCAGGGATATGTACGGATGGGTTCAAATTAACTAGGACAATGATGGGTAGAACTTGACATGTGACTTATGACATTTTGACCAACGCCAAGGTTATAAGAGCATGGGGCAAAAATATATATATCAGGAATTTCTAAAGAAACTGAAATTTGCAAAGAAAGCATACCATTTTGAAGTTTGATGAATGTTGGTAGGATTCCTTCAACATTATCATACGATGATATTTTGGATCCCGATCCTACTGTGAGTATATACTACTTATCAGGAGATTCGTCACTTAACGATCAATGCTATAAACCAAGTAGGTGCCTAGAAAGGTGTCAGCGGGGTTACGCCCCCAGAGAAAAGAGGTTATTTAATTAAGGAACTTCGCGAAAGCGTTGGAAAACCTCCCTCGAAGTATCGACACTGACCTGGCTGAACGGTTAAGCAAGAATTGTATGGTGAGAATAGTCCTGGCTAATTCTTCTTTTATGGTTTGAGGAGGGATTCGAGAAACAGTGGGAGCCATCCTGTTTAGATAAATTAAACCACTCTAAACTTGCAAGATCATCATGCTAATACTATTTTCTTCTCTCTCTTAAATTGCAGCGACCTTGTGACCACACATAGGTTATATCTAGATAATAATTTGACTGAATCTTACTTATATGAGTGGCAAAAGTCTGTCCAGATGTCCATTGCCTATGACAAGCTGGACCACCCTATTACTACTCAAGATTCCGCCGTCCCAGGTCCAGTTTCCACCGTCACGGATATGGATATCCGCCAGACAAGGGAAAAGGATAAAGCGAAAGCTAATTGCCTCGTGTTAGCTTCAGTTGATGGTGTATACCAGAAGCAGCACGAGAAGATGGACTTAGTTTCCATCTTTCTCCATAACAAAGATTTATATGGAGAGCAATCTCATATCGCAAGATATGAGACCTCGAATTAATTAATTCAGGCGAGGTTGGCTGACGGGTCATCTGTAGGGGACAACGTCCTTACAATGACTAGCTGTATTGGTGAGCTCCAGGACCTGGAGACCGCGTTGGGAAACGAGTCAGATACTGACTTGATTCTACAATCTCTGCCTCCTACCCTGAAGGAAACTAGGGAAGCAGAAGGAAAGAGAACGGCAAAAGTTTCGGGACTCGATATAGTAAAAGAAGGACGTTCCTATTGTTACAGGAATGAACATTGGCAGAATGATTGCAAGGCTAGCAAAGCCAGTAACCAGGATTCGAAGCATGTTGTGGCTTCGCCTCAAGTGTATTTGTTATTGAGAACTGTTTGTCAATTAACTCTACTTCCTGGGTACTATATACCGGAGCAGGATCTCATATCTGTAATTCAATACATGCTTTGAGAAACCGTAGAGTTATAAAGGTAGGTGATTGGTCTCTCAGAGTTGCAAACGGAATGAGCGTAGACGCTGAATCCGTGGGAGAATATTGCCTAGGTTTGACCAGTGGGCATATATTGATTCTACGTAACTGTTTGTATGTACCTAGTATGACATGTAATATCATATCAGTATTCTCATTTTCAAGAGAGGGATATGATTTTACATTCGTAAGAGATGTAGTTAACATCCACCTAAATCAAGTTATGATTGAGTCCGGTACATTAGATAACGGTATATACGTATTAAGTCAAGCTCAGGTTTTCAATATCCAGAACACACTTAAAAGAAAGTCTCCAGAAATAAATCAGGCTTTCTTATGGCATTGTAGACTAGGTCACATCAATGAGAGAAGGTTGACTAAGTTACATAGAGAAGGATATTTGAATCCGTTCGAATATCAATCTTATGCTACTTATGAATCTTGTCTCAAAGGAAAGATGACAAAGTCTCCGTTCACTGGACACGGAGTAAGAGCAAGCGAGCTCTTGGGACTCGTACACAGTGACGTGTGCGGTCCAATGTCTACACATGCCCGACGTGATTATTCCTACTTCATTACTTTTACGGATGATTTCTCTAGGTATGGATATGTCTTCTTAATGAAGCATAAATCCGAGGCCTTTGAGAAATTCCAAGAATACAAGAATGAAGTGGAAAAACAAACAGGCAAGAGTATAAAGACACTGAGATCTGATCGAGGTGGTGAATACTTAAGTGCCGAGTTCCTGGGTTACTTAAAAGAGAATGGAATTCTCTCTCAGCTTACTCCTCCATACATACCACAACATAACGGCGTATCAGAAAGGAGGAATCGAACCCTATTGATATGGTTCGTTCCATGATGAGTAACGCTGAGTTACCGCGATCATTCTGGGGATATGCACTAGAATCAGCGGCATATCTTCTGAACAGGGTTCCCACCAAGACAGTGCCTACCACCCCATATCAGATGTGGAGTGGAAAAAAACCCTATCTTCAGTATCTGAAGATTTGGGGATGTCCGGTTTTTGTTAAAAACAGCATGCGGACAAGCTCGAGACACGATCAGTACAGTGTAAGTTTGTGGGATATCCAAAGAACTCCAAAGGATATCTATTCTATTACACAGAGGAACAAAATGTTTTTGTTTCTCGTAATGCCCAATTTTTAGAACAGCAAGTTTTAGAAAAGGATACAAGTGGGAGCGAAATAGAAATGGAAGAAATTCTAGAACCACAAGCTATTACTGAAGGCTTGGAAGAACCAGAAGGTTCAGGAGAACAGGACATCCCAACGCCACTCCGCATGAGTAGTAGGCCATCTCATTCGCCTGAGAGATACTATGGTTTTCTCATAGATGGGGATAGAGAGGATTGCGACATTGATGAAGATGACCCTACTAGCTTCCAGCAAGCCATTAAGAGCGGTGACTCAGTAAAATGGCTGGAAGCAATGCGAATCGAGATGGAGTCCATGTACACTAACAAAGTATGGACTTTGGACGTTGATCCAGATGGGGTAAAACCCGTAGGATGCAAATGGATCTTCAAAAAGAAGATTGGTGTAGATAGACATGTTGAAACCTATAAGGCTAGACTTGTTGCAAAGGGTTTCCGGCAAAGACCTGGTTTGGACTATGACGAAACCTTTTCTCCAGTGGCTATGCTTAAATCTATTTGGGCCCTTCTTGCTGTTACTTATGTATATGCCCTAGAGGCCATTGTTGTACATATGATGTATATTATGATGGATGCTTGGATATATACAGAGAGGACTTTCTTGCTCGTCATGATAGTATGCTATTTGGTTTCTCTTTATCTTAACATGTTGACTTGTATTGGTTTACTGTCTTTCTCTCACATGTTGATAAAGCCCTTAGGATCTGTACTCGACTACTGGGATTATGATGAGATCATACTAGTGGGGCCACGGTAGTCGATGAGTAAATCCTATAAATGTTCCTAGTCGAGGGTATATCGAGACAGCTCATCGATACACCAGAGTAGACTAGTGTATACGCATCTTGACCCATATGATGGGCGATGGATGATCCCATATCCATCGGTGTTTGACATCAGAGATGGTGTACGGGTGCTCAGTGGGGACTGGGTACACTGGACGGACTCACCGAGAACTCCCAGATGGTGATATACCACACGCCAGATGGCAGTTCTCCGGTGACACTAGTACAGGGTAGTCTGTAGACCCGAAATCGTCATAGAGTCTTGTGTGATTCCCACTGTGCTTTGATTTCCACCTTACCACGTCCAAGAGGGCATGCAAAACGGTGGCTTTTGGGTACAGTCCCGAATCACATGGAGTCAATGAGCGATAGGAGGGGATTCGTCTCTCCCGGTATAGGGAGTTGATGTTGTGCTGTGTTCGATTGGCTATAACTGGAAGTCCCTGGCCAGGGCTGATATAGAGATATACTGGTAAGTGTTACTAGTAGTTTCTCGACCTGTTATGAGCCTCACATCGAAACGAATTATCGGTTACTGGGGTCTGACGTATACCACCCCTAGACTTGATATGCGACATATCAGACGAACAGACCAGACTGTACGGGAGTGTTACTGATTAGATTCACAGGAGAACGGACAGGCTAGCTTGTTGATCTTCTGATCACTCAATACCTGGGTGGCTGTTACGTTTAGCTGACTGCTTGCAGCTTGTGGGTGTTTGATATGATCATCACCTGCTACCGGCGTATTGACGATTCTTTAGAGTCTTACACAGAGGTTTCTTGGCTCAGGCGAAACGGAGTAGAGGCACATATGTGATATGTGCAGGACCGAGGATAATGCGATATGAGATACCGTATTATATTCTCGAGATATTTAGATATGAATCGGGACATCGGATCAAGTGTTGATTCGATGAATCTGTACATGATATATTAGCCGGTTATATTCGATATAGCCGGATCGTTGGATCAAGTGTTGATTCGATGATTTAATGTATAATGATATATATGATATATTGTATTACATTATCTAATATTGGCTCGCTTTATTATTTCATTTTCTCACCGGATTAATACATTGATATATATGCGATATATGTTAAATGTATTATTTTCTTTTATTGCAAATAAATAATATATATGTGATATATATTATTGTGACATAATATGATTTATTATAAAACATGTTTAAGGATGATAAAAAGGGATTAGGGTTTGATTAGGGTTAGCTTCTTCTTGTTCATTGAATTTTTATCGGGTTTAAATCTTTCTGAAAAATTGTACAAGTTAAGTAGTGGACCCTCTAGAAGACAACAAATCTTAACTCGATTATGTGACCGTCTTGAACTTCCTTTTGAACCTTCGGGTTTGGGGCAGTACGGCGTGCCACATGTGAGGCGTTGGCTTGACCCTTCTACGGCTGGATTACTGGTACTGTGACATATTCTGGGATTATTTGAACTCCGCTCAAGTGTTGAGCACTTTAGGAAATTTTGGCTATTTGATTATCTGTTCGAAAAGTTTAATACTGTCTATTTATCTGGAATATTATACAATATGTGGAATTCATTGTGTTAGGCATGAAATGCGAAGTATGTGATATTTCGGATTTACGATGTCTAAAGTGATTGTGGATTCCAAATATTGTAGTTTTACAATTTCTTTTCTGTGACCGTAAGTGTAGTATGTAGTTGTATTGCCGGTTGTCGTTGTTATACATCGACGACGATCGGTGTATGCATACTTACTTACGTTGATGATATGAGATATTATGTGTTGCTGAGATATGATGTGCAGGATTGTCGCGATTGAATAGCCGGGGGTTTTATGTGAGATAAGAGTTTTATATTTTCATTCATGTAAATTCAAATGTAATGTAATATTCTTTTAATTTGGGGCACTTCCAGGTTGAGGTTGATGCCACCAGTGTTGTATATTATTTACTTTTCCGCATTAGGATGGACCCAAGGAGGGGAGCACAGGTGACCGGGTTCTGGGGTTCAGTGGGAAGCCATCTCGAGGAGTCGAGACCGGGTCTCCTAAACTCCAAAATTGGTAGGGTAGCTTGCCGCTCTCGTAGGGGTCTAGGGTGTGGGCTTGGCTATTCATCGCGACTGTGGAATCCGTATTTTCTATTGTTGGCTAAATACTAAATACGGACGTCCTAGTATATCCCACATTATATCTATGTTTCTGCTGCGATATCTGTGATGTGATCATTTGATATGTTGTGATGGATACAGTATATAGTATATATGATATATTATATAGACGTTACTTATGTTTTACACCTGCACTAGCCCTGCCCTGCTCTGTCGTTAGTTATCTAACCTAACGGTGCACGAGGGGACATCGAGGCGAATGCGGATGGCATAAGTGTACGTTGTATTTATCTATGATGCTTAGGAAGCATAAGCTGATGGGATTTTTATTAATGAGATTAATAAAAAGAAAAGAAACCTAAAAGATGTTGTAGAATCAAAACTTTATAAAAAGGGTAGCTACAGTTTTGCTTTGCATAGTGGTATATATGATATACCCTGCACCTTATTCGATGAGGAAAGAGCCGAGATCCCTTCACCGGGAGTGACCACTTTAGCGAAACTGGCAGATGCTACAAAACTCGGTTTGTCTTTTGATTGCTTTTATAGTTTTGCTTTGCACAGTGATATATATGATATGTCCTGCACCTTATTCGATGAGGAAAGAGCCGAGATCCCTTCACCGGGAGTGACCTCTTTAGCAAAACCAATGAAAGCCTAAAAAACACTCCATTTCAAAATTTCACATGATTCTACGACGATATCAAGTTCTTTACGCTCATGGTTTTCTGAAAAACCTGTCGTAGCCCTCCGTCATTTCAGATAAAGACTATTTAGTATTCGTGCTGCGTTTGTTGACCTCTGTCAAGGCGTAGTGTGCGGTAGCTAACTAGTAATTATCTGTAAAGCATGTGATGTGATTGGATTAGGGTAGTCGTACGACCTTGTTGACCTCTGTCAAGGGTCGTGCGAGTGGGTTTGATTCAATCAAGAAATGACGGGTTGAACTTGACTAGTGCACTATGGTTTATTGACCTCTGTCAAGGTCATGGCACACTAGGGGCAAAATATTATCGAGAATTTCAAGTGTTGAAATTTGCAATGAGATTGCATACCTTCTATGAGATAGTTGGATCCCGATACCCTCTGCGAGTAAGAGTTACTCCTGGGAGAGTTTTACACAGGACAATTAGTCGATCAAGTAGGTGTCTAGAAAAGTGTTAACGGGGTTACGCCTCTGGAAAAACGAGGTTTACTTTAATTAGGTCCGTGCGAAAGCACGGGAAACCTCCCTCAAAGTACCGACACTGATCTGGCTGAAAGATTGACGAAATTGTAGGGTGTAATTAATCCCGGCTAATCTTACCTTTTAGGGTTTGAAGGTAGATTTGATAAAAACAGTGGGAGACATCCTGATTAGATAAGATTATAACCAATCTAATCTTGCAAGAGCATACGCTAAAGTGTTTTCTTCTCTCTCTCTCCAGGTAGCGACCATGTCAGGCCATAATCAAGATAATAATATGGATGTATTGACTGAACCCGCTTATTATACTGAGCTGGGGAACGTTGGACCCGTTCTTTCTTATAAGAGTTATAAGACTGAACAGGGAATAGAAGAATATCTGGATTCTCAAGCCGCCCAAAAGAACATGCATGTTGATGCATCTTCTTCAGGTGTGTTAGTTATTGAGAACTGTTTCTCAGTTCACCCTACGTCCTGGGTATTGGATACCGGATCAGGATCCCACATATGTAAATTATTACATGGGCTACGTAAAGGTAGAGAACTGGGAAAAGGTGATCATTCCGTTCAAGTAGGGAACTGTGCAAGTATTGCAGCCAAAGCAGTTGGCGAATATCACCTAGTATTGCCAAGTCGTAATACACTGATTCTAAATGAGTGCTATTATATACCGAACATGATGTGCAACATTATATCAGTCTCTTTATTAAGTAAAGAAGGATATAATTTTGTAGTAAAGGATAATGTTATGAACATATTCATAGATCAAAAGTTGATTGCATCAGGATCGTTACATAATGGCATATTCATTCTAAATCAGAATACAGTCCTCAATATACAAAACACACACAAGAGGAAAAGTTCAGAAATGAACGAATCCTTCTTGTGGCATTGTAGACTTGGTCATATCAATGCGACACGACTGGCTAAGTTACATAAGGATGGTTATTTGAATCCGTTTGAATTATCATCTTATGATACTTGCCATTCATGTCTCAAAGGAAAAATGACCAAAGCTCCGTTTAGTGGACTCGGAGAAAGAGTTAATGAACTCTTAGGACTGATACATAGTGATGTATGCGGTCCCAGGTCTACGCATGCCAGGAACGGTTCTTCCCACTTCATTACATTCACTTACGATCTCTCTAGATTCGGACATGTGTTCCTGATGAAACACAAGTCTGAAGCTTTTGAGAAATTCAGAGAATATAAGCACGAAGTAGAAAAACAAACGGGCAAAAGTATTAAGATCCTTCGATCTGATCGAGGAGGAGAATACTTAAGCCATGAGTTCCTAGATTATCTAAAAGAGAATGGGATTCTCTCTCAGCTTACTCCTCCTTATACACCACAACACAACGGTGTATCGGAGCGGAGGAATCGCACCCTATTTGATATGGTGCGCTCTATGATGAGTACAGCTGAGTTACCTATTTCCTTCTGGGGGTATGCGCTTGAGACAACAGCATACCTATTGAATCAAGTTCCAACTAAATCTGTATCTACCACACCATATGAGTTATGGAGTGGGAAGAGACCATGTCTTAAACGAGTTAAGATATGGGGTTGTCTGGCCTATGTCAAAAGGCAAAATCCAGACAAACTCGAGGCACGGTCAGTTCTATGTAAGTTTGTGGGATATCCTAAACATTCAAATGGATATTTTTTCTACCACAGTGAACAACAAAAAGTGTTTATTGCTCAACATGCCACCTTTTTAGAAAAGGAATTTCTTGCAAAAGAGATTAGTGGCTCTGAGGTAGAACTGGAAGAAGTTCCAGAAACACAAACTGTAACTGAAGATTTAGTGGAACCAGAGGATTCGGTAGTACCCGACGAACCCCAGCCTCTCCGCCGATCTAGTAGGGTTTCTCGTCCACCTGAGAGATACTACGGTTTTCTCATTGATGGTGGAAGCGAGGATTGCATTATGAAAGATGATGACCCGACTAGTTTCGAGCAGGCCATCACGAGTGGTGACTCTGTGAAATGGCTGGATGCAATGCGATCTGAGATGGAATCCATGTACACCAATAAAGTATGGATTTTGGAAAATGCTCCTGAAGGGGTAAAACCCATTGGGAGCAAGTGGATTTTTAAAAAGAAACTTGGTGTGGATGGAAAAGTTGAGACTTTCAGAGCTAGACTTGTAGCAAAGGGATTTCGTCAACGACCAGGTGTGGATTATGACGAAACCTTTTCTCCAGTAGCTATGCTTAAGTCCATCCGGATCTTACTTGCCATTGCTACATACCATGACTACGAAATCTGGCAAATGGATGTTAAGACCGCCTTTCTAAATGGTGATTTAGAAGAGTGCGTGTACATGACTCAGCCAGAGGGCTTCATAGATATTGGGAGCAGCGGAAAGGTGTGCAAACTGCTTAAATCCATTTATGGGTTAAAGCAAGCATCGCGGAGTTTGTTTTGATATAGTAGTCAAAGAGTTTGACTTCATCAAAAACATAGATGAACCTTGTATCTATAAGAAGGTAGCAGAGAGTAAGGTTGTCTTCCTCGTATTGTACGTGGATGACATACTCTTGATAGGAAATGATATTCATATGCTGCAATCAGTCAAGCTCTTCTTATCACAAAGATTCTCAATGAAAGATCTAGGTGATGCCTCATGCATATTGGGGATTAGGATCTATAGAGATAGATCCAAAAGGATACTGGGATTGTCCCAATCCAGGTACATTGACACAACACTAAAGAGGTTTAGTATGGAAGAATCCAAGCGTGGGAACCAACCCATGATCTATAGACTCACTCTCTCCAAAGAGATGTCTCCCAAGACTGATTTGGAGAGAGCTCGCATGAAAGGGATACCCTATGCTTCGGCAGTAGGCTCTATCATGTATGCGATGCTATGTACCAGACCCGATGTAGCATACTCACTAAGTGTAGTGAGTCGGTATCAAGCAGATCCTGGAGAGAGTCACTGGACAGCTGTGAAGAACATTCTCAAGTACTTACGAAGGACTAGAGATATGTTTTTTGTGTATGGTAACGGAGAACTCCGGGTGGAGTCTTTTACCGATTCCAGCTTCCAAAGTGATAAGGACGACTCTAAGTCGCACTCGGGATTTGTCTTTACCCTCACTGGAGGGGCGGTATGTTGGAAGAGTTCCAAACAGGATACCGTTGCAGACTCGACGATGGAGGCTGAATACATCGCTACCAACGATGCTGCCAAAGAGGCTGTCTGGATGAAGAAGTTCATCACTGAACTTGGTGTGGTTCCATCCATTGAACATCCAATACCTTTATATTGCGATAACAATGGAGCTGTGGATTTGGCCAAGGAACCCAGATCCCATCAGAAATCCAGACATATTCTGAGGCGGTATCACCTGATCAGGGAGATAGTTGATCGCCGGGAGATAGAGGCCAGGAGAGTAGATACGAAGGACAACACTGCGGATCCAATCACGAAGGCCATTCCCCAGATACAGTTTGAGAGATTATTCGGGATGCTAGGTATGAGATACTACAGCAGCTGGCCTTAGTGCAAGTGGGAGATTGTTAGTTATGTATATGCCCTAGAGGCCATTGTTGTACATATGATGTATATTATGATGGATGCTTAGATATATATTGAGAGGACTTTCTTGCTCGTCATGATAGTATGCTATTTGGTATCTCTTTATCTTAACATGTTGACTTGTATTGGTTTACTGTCTTTCTCTCACATGTTGATAAAGCCCTTAGGATCTGTACTCGACTACTGGGATTATGATGAGATAATACCAGTGGGGCCACGGTAGTCGATGAGTAAATCCTATAAATGTTCCTAGTCGAGGGTATATCGAGACAGCTCATCGATACACCAGAGTAGACTAGCGTATACGCATCTTGACCCATATGATGGGCGATGGATGATCCCATATCCATCGGTGTTTGACATCAGAGATGGTGTACGGGTGCTCAGTGGAGACTGGGTACACTGAACGGACTCGCCGAGAACTCCCAGATGGTGATATACCACATGTCAGATGGCAGTTCTCCGGTGACACTGGTACAGGGTAGTCTGTAGACCCGAGATCGTCATAGAGTCTTGTGTGATTCCCACTGTGCTTTGATTTCCACCTTACCACGTCCAAGAGGGTGTGCAAAACGGTGGCTTTTGGGTACAGTCCTGAATCACATGGAGGCAATGAGCGATAAGAGGGGATTCGTCTCTCCCGGTATAGGGAGTTGATGTTGTGCTGTGTTGGATTGGCTATAACTGGAAGTCCTTGGCCAGGGCTGATATAGAGATATACTGGTAAGTGTTACTAGTAGTTTCTCGACCGGTTATAAGCCTCACATTGACACGACTTATCGGTTACTGGGGTCTGACGTATACCACTCCTAGACTTGATATGCGACATATCAGACGAACAGACCGGACTGTACGAGAGTGTTACTGATTGGATTCACTGGAGAACGGACAGGCTAGCTTGTTGATCTTCTGATCGCTCAATATCTGGGTGGCTGTTACGTTTAGCTGACCGCTTGCAGCTTGTGGGTGTTTGATATGATCATCACCTGCTACCGGCGTATTGACGATTCTTTAGAGTCCTACACAGAGGTTTCTTGGCTCAGGCGAAACGGAGTAGAGGCACATATGTGATATGTGCAGGACCGAGGATAATGCGATATGAGATACCGTATTATATTCTCGAGATATTTAGATATGAATCGGGACATCGAATCAAGTGTTGATTCGATGAATCGGTACATGATATATTAGCCGGTTATATTCGATATAGCCGGATCGTTGGATCAAGTGTTGATTTGATGATTTAATGTATAATGATATATATGATATATTGTATTACATTATCTAATATTGGCTTGCTTTATTATTTCATTTTCTCACCGGATTAATACATTGATATATATGCGATATATGTTAAATATATTATTTTCTTTTTTTGCAAATATATAATATATATGTGATATATATTATTGTGACATAATATGATTTATTATAAAACATGTTTAAGGATGATAAAAAAGGTATTAGGGTTTGATTAGGGTTAGCTTCTTCTTGTTCATTCTAGAAGGATTCTATTTTGTCTTGGTTAAGATATTATGGTTGTATCCTTAACCTAACTAAACCCTAACTCTAGTTTATTCTCTACAACTTTTATCCTATCATCCTTGTGTTAGTTATATGTATGCCCTAGAGGCCATTACTGTACATAGGATGTATATTGTAGTGGATGCTGGGACGTATATAGGGAGGACTTTCTTGCTCGACATGATAGTATGCTATCTGGTTGAACATTACCTTAACGTGTATACTGATTGTCTCTCTGTTACATGTTGATAAAGCCCTTAGGATGTGTGCTTGACTACCTGGACTATGATGCGGATCATACTAGTGGGGACATGGTAGTCTATAAGTACATCCTTCCAAGTCCCTAGTCAAGGGTGTATCGAGACGGGGCATCGATATACCAGAGTAGACTAGCGTGTACCTTCTCGACCCATACAGATGGACGATGGATGATCCCATATCCATCGGTGTTTGACATCAGAGATGGTATACGGGTGCTCAGTAGAAACTGGGTACACTGGACGGACTCGCCGAGAACTCCCAGATGGTATTATACCTCACGTCAGATGGCAGTTCTCTGGTGACACTGGTACAGAGTAGTCTGTTGACCCGAGATCGTCATAGAGTCTTGTGTGGTTCCCACTGTGCTTTGATTTCCATCTTACCACGTCCAAGAGGGCGTGCAAAACGGTGGTTTTTGGGTACAGTCCCGAGTCACATGGAGGCAATGAGCGATAGGAGGGGATTCGTCTCTCCCGGTATAGGGGGTTGATGTTGCGCTGTGTTCGATTGGCTATAACAGGAAATCCCTGGCCAGGGTTGCTGAGATTTACTGGTAAGTGTTACCAGTAGTTTCTCGAATTGTTATAGACCTCATATCGACATGACTTATCGAGCTATTGGGGTCTGACGTTTACCACCCCTAGGCGAGATATGCGACATATCAGACGATCAGACCGGACTGTACGGTAGTGTTACTGGTTGGATTCACTGGAGTGTGAGCGGGCTTGCTCGTCGATCTTCTGATCGCTCAATACCCGGGTGGCCGTTACGTTTAGCAGACCGCTTGCGGTTTGTGGGTGTTTGATATGATCATCATCTGCTGCCGGCGTATTGACGAGTCTTTAGAGTCCTACACAGAGGTTTCCTGGCTCAAGTGAAACGAAATAGGAGCGCATATGAGATATGTGCGGGACCGAGAATAATACGTGTATGTGATGCCGTATTTCATTCTCGCGATGAATGTATCGATTAGGTTATATGCGATATACCCTAGTTATCGATTCAAGCGTTGATTCGATAAGCCGATACATTGTATACTAGTCGGTTGTGTGCGACATGACCGGATCATTGAATCAAGTGTTGATTTAATGATTTAATGCACAATTATATATATTTGATATATTGGTTTGCATTAACAAGTATCGGTTCACTTTAAATGGATATTCTCACTCGGATGTACACATTGTATATATGATATACTTTTGTGCACTTGTTTGTATCATGATTGATGATACATGCTAGTTTGGGTTTGTGTAAAGAATTAAACCATGGTTACTTAAGTGGTTAGGGTTTCATTTCCTTTTCTCATTTATTTATTTCATTTATTCATTTTGAAATAAATAAGAATAAAGAGAAAGAATGGTGGCTTTATTTGTAGTTTAGTTGAAGCTTCATGAAGCTTTGACCAAAGTCCACCATTCTTATCTCATTCTTAACCCTAACCATTCAACTAACTTTGGTTAATTCTCTACACATTACCATGGTTAGATTATGATAAACATTCCATTTATTTTCTATTTTTTTTTGGAATAACTTATCATGAGACTTTCTTCTTCTTCTTCATCTTCTTCTATGAAGAAAGCAAGCTCCATCAATGGTGATTGATGGAAATGAGTGAGAAATCTAATTCTAAAGTCTACCCACTTCCTATTTCTTCATCCTCTACCTCTTGCCAAGTAGTAGAGTGTGTTTTCTTCACAAGTTTCATCACTTGGTGAAGTAAGAGCTTGATCTTGCGATGCTTCGACGTAGATCATCTTCGGCATGGACATCGACGACCTAGCCCGCATCTACTCCGATGAAGCCGACGCTAGAGCCCGGATCTTGATTTGGACAGCGGAGAGGACTTCATCACGGAGCCGTGGAGGTGGAGGACCGGATCTACAAAGGTTGTATTTCCGATATCCCAATAGTTAAGTTGTTAACTAGTTTACTTTTCGCCTAGACATCTAGCCATCGATCCGTACACTAGGGTTTCTCGGCACCTAGATTTTTGAAATTGGCATGGTTGATGCCTTGTGAGACCTCATTAGGATGCCTAGGAACCCTACAGTGGTATCAGAGCCTAGCTAGAGCCTTAGGCGAAATCTAGACGGAGTTTGAAGTCCGATCGACCCGAAACCCCATCTCAAATAATGCTCTCTGTCCTTTTTCTAAAAACGTGGATTTTTCGAAATTAAAAATATGCAGAAAATCAAGCAGGGTTTTCTAGGAATTACTGTAAATTTCGTGGACCTAATTCAACTATTCCACCGCATTTCTGCGGCATGAGCAAGGCTCATGCGGCGGATCCGCGGCCGTACGGCCACAATATTTAAATTAGTTTGCACAGTAACTCCTATTTAACAGTGCTGGTTCTCCTGGGTATTTTAAATATTTTTTCCAGAGTTTGCATTTTCTGAGTTGTTTTGGGGATTCGGTGTTTCGATCGGTGTATCAGATTTTGTCTATGTGGCTTTCCGGATAATTTTAGAATATGTTAAAAAGTTCGACCGGATATAAATACCCAATTTTTTCCCTGTCGGGAAATTTCCAAGTGTTGGATTTTTCCGTAGTTTAACGACGTTCTAAGTAGTGCAAGTAACGCGATGGACCCTCTAGAAGACAACAAACCTTAACTCGATTATGTGACCGTCTTGAACTGCCCTTTGAACCTTCGGGTTTGGGGCAGTACGGCGTGCCACATGTGAGGCGTTGGCTTGACCCTTCTACGGCTGGACCGTTGGTACTGAGGCACGAACTGAATGTTGTTAGACTTATTTCATGTGTTGATCTGTATCGGGAAAACTTGGGTGTTTGACTGTTCGATCGAAAAGTTTAACATTTTCTGTTTATCTGGAATGTGATACAATAATTGGAATTCACAATAACTTATGAGATAACTGAATGAATGTTATAAACATAGCAGTTTAGTCTCACTTGATCGGTTGCCACGGAATTTTGATGTGATCAAAAGTCCGTCGCAATCACGTAGCGTATGCGGATACTCGCCGGGTAAACTTAATAGACAGCCTCACTCCATAGCCCCGACCAAGTGACTGTAGGAGAACCCCGTCGCCGAAAGCATCCGTTCGGGTGCTCGCGGTAGCGGTGTTTCGCCTTGGTGCACTTCGTCGACGGTATCGGGGGTGCAGCCGTTTATTGAAGTTTGCGACGAGCATTCGATCAGGATGTCGGGAATCTTGTTGAATTACCCGACTTAATATTGAAAAGTGTTTTCAATGACGAGACTAAAATGCGGGGTTTATAATTGTTAGGCATGCGATGTCTAAGTAATTCATTTGGTCAGGCATGCGATGTCTGAGGAGGTTGCGGATTCCAACTGTTGTAGTATTACACTTTCTTTTCTGTGACCGTAAGTGTAATATGTGATATCGCCGGTTTCGTTGCTATATGTCAACGACAATTGGGATGCGCATATTTACTTACGTTGATGACATGTGATGTTATGTGTTGCTGGATATGTTATATTGGATCGTAGTGTTTGAATAGCCGGGGTTTTTTTATGTGAGATGAGTGTTTTTCATTTTCATTCATGTAAAAACTTGTATGTAATATTCTTTTATTGGGGCACTTCCAGGTTGCGGAAGATGTCACCCTTTGTATATTATTTACTTTTCCGCACTAGGATAGACCCAAGGAGGGGAGCACAAGTAACCGGGTTCTGGAGTCCAGTGGGAGACCAACTCAAGGAGTCGAGTCCGGGTCTCCTAACTCTAGAATTGGTAGGGTTGCTTGCCGCTCTCGTAGGGGTCTAGGGGTGTGGGTTTGGCTATTCATCACGACCGTGGAATCCGTGTTTTATACTGGCTCGTATTGAAAACACGGACGTCCTAATATATCCAATATTTCATATGATTCTTCTGCTGCGATATCTGTGATGTGATCATGTGATGTTCTGTGATAGATACAGTATATAGTATATATGATATATTATATAGACGTTACTTATGTTTTACACCCGTGCTAGCCCTGCCCCGCTCTGCCGTTAGTTACCTAACCTAACGGTGCACGAGGGGACATCGAGGCGAGTGCGGATGGCATAAGTGTACGTCGTATTTATCTGTGATGTTTAGGTAACTTAAATGATGGGACTTCATTAATGTGATTAATGAAATAAAAGAAACCTAAGATGTTGTAGAATCGAATTTCAAAATAAAACAGGTAGCTACAGTTCTTGCTTTGCACAGCGGTATATGTGATATATCCTGCACCTTATTCGATAAGGAAAGGATCGAGATCCCTTCACCGGGAGTGACTCCTTTAGCAATAACTGGCAGATGCTACACATTCGGTTTGTCTTTTGATTGCTTTTAAGAGTTTTTGCTTTGCACAGTGATATATATGATATATCCCGCACCTCATTCGACGAGGAAAGGACCGACGATCCCTTCACCGGGAATGACTCCTTTAGCAAAACTAGAAAAGCCTCAAAGACACTCCATTTCAAAATCATTTGATTCTACAACGATATCAAGTTCATTACGCAATAGGTTTTCAGAAAATCTGTCGTAGCCCTCCGTCATTTCAGATAAGTACTAGTTAGTATTCGTGCTGCGGTTGTTTGGCATGCGTCAAGGCGTAGTGTACGGTAGCTAACTAGTGCTTATCTGCTAGCATATGATGCGATTGGATTAGGGTATTCGTACGGCGTTGTTTGGCATGCGTCAAGGGTCGTACGGGTGGGTTTAATTCAATCAAGAAATGTACGGGTTGAACTTGACTAGCAGACTATGGGTTGTTTGGCATGCGTCAAGGTCATAGCGAGCTAGGGGCAAAATATTATCGGGAATTTCAAGTGTTGAAATTTGCAATGAGATTGCATACCTTCTATGAGATAGTTGGATCCCGATACCCGCTGCGAGTAAGAGTTACTCCTGGGAGAGTTTTATACATTACAATTAGCCGATCAAGTAGGTGTCTAGAAAGGTGTTAACGAGGTTACGCCTCTGGGAAAACGAGGTTTACAGTAATTAGGTTCGTGCGAAAGCACGGGGGACCCCCCTCAAAGTACCGACACTGGCCTGGCTGAAAGATTGGCGAACTTGTAGTGTGTAATTAATCCCGGCTAGTCTTTCCTTTTAGGGTTTGAAGGAAGATTTGATAAAAAGCAGTGGGAGCCATCCTGATTAGATAAAATAATAACCAATCTATTCTTGCAAGAGCGCACGCTGAGTGTTTTCTTCTCTCTCTCTCCAGGTAGCGACCATATCACGCCTTAATCAAGATAATAAAACGGATTATTGACCGAACCCGCTTGTTATACTGAGCTGGGGAACATTGGTCCCGCTCCAACTTATAATTGTTATAAGACAGAGCAGGAAATAGGGGATTACCAGAATTCCCGTACCGCCCAAACGAAGAGAGTGCATGCTGATGCATCATCTTCGGGTGTGTTCATTATGTAGAACTATTTCTATGTATCCTCTACGTCCTGGGTATGTGATACCAGATCAGGATCCCATATATGTAATATGTTACATAGGGCTACAGAAAGGTAGAGAACTGAGAACGGGTGATGAGTTTCATGAGGCAGAAAACGGGGCAAGTGTTGCAGCCAAGTCTGTCGGTCACTGTCACCCTGTATTACAATACATTGATTCTGAACGAATGTTATTAGATACCGAACCTGATATACAAAATCATATCAGTCTCTTTATTAGTAAAGAAATGATAAAATTTTGTATTGATGGATAATGTTTTGAACATTTCCTATATCAAAAGTTGATCGGTTCAGGCACGTTATCTAAAAGCATTGATGTTCTAAATCAAACTACAGTTCTTAGTATACGGAACACACACAAGAGGAAGAGTTCAGAAATGAACGAATCCTTCTTGAGGTATTGTAGACTAGGTCAGATCAATGCGACCCGACTGGCTAGAGTTACATAAAGATGCATATTTAAATTAGTTTGAACTTACATCTTGTGAAACTCGCCAGTCATGTCACAAAGATAAGATGACCATAGCTCCGTTTATTAGAAACAGAGAAAGAGTTAGTAAACTCTTGGGACTGATACATGATGATGTATGTAAGGTCTCCTGTCTACACATGCCAGGACTAGTTCTTTATACTTCATTACGTTCTCTGATAATCTTTCGAGTTTCAGACCTATGTTCCTGTTGAAACACAAGTCCGAACCTTTTGAGATATTCACAGAATATAAGTGAGAAGTAGAGAACCAAAACACGGGTATAAGTATTATGTCCTTTGATGAGATCAAGGAGGAGAATACTTGAGCACGAAAATCCTGGATTATTCCAAAGGAGAATGAGATTCTCTCTCAGCATTACTCCTCCGTATACACCATAGCACGATTGTATATCGGGGCGGAGCAATCTCACCCTATATGATAAGGTGTTCTCTATGATGAGTACTACTGAGTTTCCTATTTCCTTTTGGGAGTTATGCACTTGAGAAGCTGCATACCTATTGAATAGGGTTCCAATCAAATCAGTTGCCTACCACTTCATATGTGATATGGAAAGGGAAGAGCCCATGTCTTAAGCTAGTTAAGATTTGGGGTTGTCCGGCCTATGTCTAAAAGCAAAATCCGGACAAACTTGAGGTAAGGTCTGTAATGTAGAACTGGAAAGGTTCCAGCTATACAAACTACAGCAGATGATCTGATAAAACCAAAGGATTTAATAGTTACCAACGAACCTCAGCCTCTCCGCCGATTTAGTAAGGTTCCTCACCCACCTGAGAGATACTTCGGTTTCTCTATGACAGTGGGAGCGAGGATTGCATCATGAGATGATGAACCAACTAGTTTCGAGCTGGCCATCAGGAATAAGACTCTGTAAGAATGGCTGGATGCTTAGTGATCTGAGATGGAATCCATGTACACCAACAAAGTATGGACTTTGGTTGCTATATCTGAAGGGTTAAATCCCCATCAGGAGCAAGTATATCTTGAGAAGATTACTTGGTGTAGATGGAAAAGTTGAGACTTTCAAAGCTAGACTTTCAAAGCTAGACTTGTTAAAGGCTTTCGTCATCGACCAGGCGTGGATAATGATGAAACCTTTTCCAGTATCTATGCTTAAGTCCATCCAGATCCTACTTGCCAAGGCTACATACCATGACTACGATATCTGGTGGTTGGGTGTCTTGACTGCTTTTCTAAATGATGTTTTAGAAGAGTGCGTCTATAAGTACACAGCCAGAGGGCCTCATAGACAGTGGGAGCAGCGGAAGCGTGTGCAAGATGCTTTATAGGATAAAGCAGGCATCGCGGAGTTGGAACATCTATTTTGATGGATTAGTCAAAGAAGTTGACATCATCAAAATGGTAGATGAACCTTGTATAAACAAAAAGGTAGTAGGGAGTATGGTGATGATCCTCGTAGAGTACGTGGATGACATACTCTTGATAGGAAAAGAGTTTCCTATGCTACGCTCGATCAATGTCCTCTTATCACAATGATTCTCCATATAGGATCAAAGTGATACCTACTAAATCCTGGATTTTGGATCTATGAGATAGATTTAATTGGATGTTAGGATTCTCACTAGTTGTAGTGAGATGGTATCAATTGATCCTGGGGAAAATCACTGGAAGTGTTCCAGGGTGATAAAGACGACTGAATGTCAGTTGCAGGCATTGTCTTTACCCTCGGTAAAGGGACGGTATGTTGGAAGAATGCCAAGCTAGTTACCGTGACATACTAGACGATAAAGGCAGGATACATCGCTACTAAAGATGCTACCAAAGAGGCTGTTTGGGTGTATATAGGTTCATGAGATGAACTATGTTCCTCCCATTGTGTGACAATGGAGTTGTGGCTTATGCCAAGGAACGCAGGTCCCATCAGTGATCCAGACATATTCTAAGGCAGTATCACTTGATCATGGAGATAGTTGATCTCCAGGGAGATCGAGGTTAGGAGAGTAGACTCAGAGGACAACACAGCGGATCCACTCACAAAGGCCCGTTCCCAGAGAGAGACTTTTATGGGATGGTTGAGTATGAGATACTACAACCACTGCTACAGATGGCCCTAGTGCAAGTGGGAGATTGTTAGTTATATGTATGCCGTAGAGGCCATTACTGTACATAGGATGTATATTGTAGTGGATGCTGGGACGTATATAGGGAGGACTTTCTTGCTCGACATGATAGTATGCTATCTGGTTGAACTTTACCTTAACGTGTATACTGATTGTCTCTCTGTTACATGTTGATAAAGCCCTTAGGATGTGTGCTTGACTACCTGGACTATGATGCGGATCATACTAGTGGGGACATGGTAGTCCATAAGTACATCCTTCCAAGTCCCTAGCCGAGGGTGTATCGAGACGGGGCATCGATATACCAGAGTAGACTAGCGTGTACCTTCTCGACCAATACAGATGGGCGATGGATGATCCCATGTCCATCGGTGTTTGACATCAGAGATGGTATACGGGTGCTCAGTAGAGACTGGGTACACTGGACGGACTCGCCGAGAACTCCTAGATGGTATTATACCTCACGTCAGATGGCAGTTCTCTGGTGACACTGGTACAGAGTAGTCTGTTGACCCGAGATCGTCATAGAGTCTTGTGTGGTTCCCACTGTGCTTTGATTTCTATCTTACCACGTCCAAGAGGGCGTGCAAAACGGTGGTTTTTGGGTACAGTCCCGAGTCACATGGAGGCAATGAGCGATAGGAGGGGATTCGTCTCTCCCGGTATAGGGGGTTGATGTTGCGCTGTGTTCGATTGGCTATAACAGGAAATCCCTGGCCAGGGTTGCTGAGATTTACTGGTAAGTGTTACCAGTAGTTTCTCGAATTGTTATAGACCTCATATCGACATGACTTATCGAGCTATTGGGGTCTGACGTTTACCACCCCTAGGCGAGATATGCGACATATCAGACGATCAGACCGGACTGTACGGTAGTGTTACTGGTTGGATTCACTGGAGTGTGAGCGGGCTTGCTCGTCGATCTTCTGATCGCTCAATACCCGGGTGGCCGTTACGTTTAGCAGACCGCTTGCGGTTTGTGGGTGTTTGATATGATCATCATCTGCTGCCGGCGTATTGACGAGTCTTTAGAGTCCTACACAGAGGTTTCCTGGCTCAAGCGAAACGAAATAGGAGCGCATATGAGATATGTGCGGGACCGAGAATAATGCGTGTATGTGATGCCGTATTTCATTCTCGCGATGAATGTATCGATTAGGTTATATGCGATATACCCTAGTTATCGATTCAAGCGTTGATTCGATAAGCCGATACATTGTATACTAGTCGGTTGTGTGCGACATGACCGGATCATTGAATCAAGTGTTGATTTAATGATTTAATGCATAATTATATATATTTGATATATTGGTTTGCATTAACTAGTATCGATTCACTTTAAATGGATATTCTCACTCGGATGGACACATTGTATATATGATATACTTTTGTGCACTTGTTTGTATCATGATTGATGATACATGCTAGTTTGGGTTTGTGTAAAGAATTAAACCATGGTTACTTAAGTGGTTAGGGTTTCATTTCCTTTTCTCATTTATTTATTTCATTTATTCATTTTGAAATAAATAAGAATAAAGAGAAAGAATGGTGGCTTTATTTGTAGTTTAGTTGAAGCTTCATGAAGCTTTGACCAAAGTCCACCATTCTTATCTCATTCTTAACCCTAACCATTCAACTAACTTTGGTTAATTCTCTACACATTACCATGGTTAGATTATGATAAACATTCCATTTATTTTCTATTTTTTTTTTGGAATAACTTATCATGAGACTTTCTTCTTCTTCTTCATCTTCTTCCATGAAGAAAGCAAGCTCCATCAATGGTGATTGATGGAAATGAGTGAGAAATCTAATTCTAAAGTCTACCCACTTCCTATTTCTTCATCCTCTACCTCTTGCCAAGTAGAAGAGTGTGTTTTCTTCACAAGTTTCATCACTTGGTGAAGTGAGAGCTTGATCTTGCGATACTTCGACGTAGATCATCTTCGGCATGGACATCGACGACCTAGCCCGCATCTACTCCGATGAAGCCGACGCTAGAGCCCGGATCTTGATTTGGACAGCGGAGAGGACTTCATCACGGAGCCGTGGAGGTGGAGGACCGGATCTACAAAGGTTGTATTTCCAATATCCCATTAGTTAAGTTGTTAACTAGTTTACTTTTCGCCTAGACATCTAGCCATCGATCCGTACACTAGGGTTTCTCGGCACCTAGATTTTTGAAATTGGCATGGTTGATGCCTTGTGAGACCTCATTAGGATGCCTAGGAACCCTACAGTGGTATCAGAGCCTAGCTAGAGCCTTAGGCGAAATCTAGACGGAGTTTGAAGTCCGATCGACCCGAAACCCCATCTCAAATAATGCTCTCTGTCCTTTTTCTAAAAACATGGATTTTTCGAAATTAAAAATATGCAGAAAATCAAGCAGGGTTTTCTAGGAATTACTGTAAATTTCGTGGACCTAATTCAACTATTCCACCGCGTTTCCGCGGCATGAGCAAGGCTCATGCGGCGGATCCGCGGCCGTACGGCCACAATATTTAAATTAGTTTGCACAGTAACTCCTATTTAACAGTGCTGGTTCACCTGGGTATTTTTAATATTTTTTCCAGAGTTTGCATTTTCTGAGTTGTTTTGGGGATTCGGTGTTTCGATCGGTGTATCAGATTTTGTCTATGTGGCTTTCCGGATAATTTTAGAATATGTTAAAAAGTTCGACCGGATATAAATACCCAATTTTTTCCCTGTCGGGAAATTTCCAAGTGTTGGATTTTTTCGTAGTTTAACGACGTTCTAAGTAGTGCAAGTAACGCGATGGACCCTCTAGAAGACAACAAACCTTAACTCGATTATGTGACCGTCTTGAACTGCCCTTTGAACCTTCGGGTTTGGGGCAGTACGGCGTGCCACATGTGAGGCGTTGGCTTGACCCTTCTACAGCTGGACCGTTGGTACTGAGGCACGAACTGAATGTTGTTAGACTTATTTCATGTGTTGATCTGTATCGGGAAAACTTGGGTGTTTGACTGTTCGATCGAAAAGTTTAACATTTTCTGTTTATCTGGAATGTGATACAATAATTGGAATTCATAATAAGTTATGAGATAACTGAATGAATGTTATAAACATAGCAGTTTAGTCTCACTTGATCGGTTGCCACGGAATTTTGATGTGATCAAAAGTCCGTCGCAATCACGTAGCGTACGCGGATACTCGCCGGGTAAACTTAATAGACAGCCTCACTCCATAGCCTCGACCAAGTGACTGTAGGAGAACCCCGTCGCCGAAAGCATCCGTTCGGGTGCTCACGGTAGCGGTGTTCCGCCTTGGTGCACTTCGTCGACGGTATGGGAGGTGCAGCCGTCTATTGAAGTTTGCGACGAGCATTCGATCAGGATGTCGGGAATCTTGTTGAATTACCCGACTTAATATTGAAAAGTGTTTTCAATGACGAGACTAAAATGCGGGGTTTATAATTGTTAGGCATGCGATGTCTAAGTAATTCATTTGGTCAGGCATGCGATGTCTGAGGAGGTTGCGGATTCCAACTGTTGTAGTTTTACACTTTCTTTTCTGTGACCGTAAGTGTAATATGTGATATCGCCGGTTTCGTTGCTATATGTCAACGACAATTGGGATGCGCATATTTACTTACGTTGATGACATGTGATGTTATGTGTTGCTGGATATGTTATATTGGATCGTCGTGTTTGAATAGCCGGGGGTTTTTAAGTGAGATGAGTGTTTTTCATTTTCATTCATGTAAAAACTTGTATGTAATATTCTTTTATTGGGGCACTTCCAGGTTGCGGAAGATGTCACCCTTTGTATATTATTTACTTTTCCACACTAGGATAGACCCAAGGAGGGGAGAACAAGTAACCGGGTTCTGGAGTCCAGTGGGAGACCAACTCAAGGAGTCGAGTCCGGGTCTCCTAACTCTAGAATTGGTAGGGTTGCTTGCCGCTCTCGTAGGAGTCTAGGGGTGTGGGTTTGGCTATTCATCACGACCGTGGAATCCGTGTTTTATACTGGCTCGTATTGAAAACACGGACGTCCTAGTATATCCAATATTTCATATGATTCTTCTGCTGCGATATCTGTGATGTGATCATGTGATGTTCTGTGATAGATACAGTATATAGTATATATGATATATTATATAGGCGTTACTTATGTTTTACACCCGTGCTAGCCCTGCCCCGCTCTGCCGTTAGTTACCTAACCTAACGGTGCACGAGGGGACATCGAGGCGAGTGCGGATGGCATAAGTGTACGTCGTATTTATCTGTGATGTTTAGGTAACTTAAATGATGGGACTTCATTAATGTGATTAATGAAATAAAAGAAACCTAAGATGTTGTAGAATCGAATTTCAAAATAAAACAGGTAGCTACAGTTTTTGCTTTGCACAGCGGTATATGTGATATATCCTGCACCTTATTCGATAAGGAAAGGATCGAGATCCCTTCACCGGGAGTGACTCCTTTAGCAATAACTGGCAGATGCTACACATTCGGTTTGTCTTTTGATTTCTTTTAAGAGTTTTTGCTTTGCACAGTGATATATATGATATATCCCGCACCTCATTCGACGAGGAAAGGACCGACGATCCCTTCACCGGGAATGACTCCTTTAGCAAAACTAGAAAAGCCTCAAAGACACTCCATTTCAAAATCATTTGATTCTACAACGATATCAAGTTCATTACGCAATAGGTTTTCAGAAAAACCTGTCGTAGCCCTCCGTCATTTCAGATAAGTACTAGTTAGTATTCGTGCTGCGGTTGTTTGGCATGCGTCAAGGCGTAGTGTACGGTAGCTAACTAGTGCTTATCTGCTAGCATATGATGCGATTGGATTAGGGTATTCGTACGGCGTTGTTTGGCATGCGTCAAGGGTCGTACGGGTGGATTTAATTCAATCAAGAAATGTACGGGTTGAACTTGACTAGCAGACTATGGGTTGTTTGGCATGCGTCAAGGTCATAGCGAGCTAGGGGCAAAATATTTTCGCGAATTTCAAGTGTTAAAATTTGCAATGAGATTGCATACCTTCTATGAGATAGTTGGATCCCGATACCCGCTGCGAGTAAGAGTTACTCCTGGGAGAGTTTTATACATTACAATTAGCCGATCAAGTAGGTGTCTAGAAAGGTGTTAACGAGGTTACGCCTCTGGGAAAACGAGGTTTACAGTAATTAGGTTCGTGCGAAAGCACGGGGGACCCCCCTCAAAGTACCGACACTGGCCTGGCTGAAAGATTGGCGAACTTGTAGTGTGTAATTAATCCCGGCTAGTCTTTCCTTTTAGGGTTTGAAGGAAGATTTGATAAAAAGCAGTGGGAGCCATCCTGATTAGATAAAATAATAACCAATCTATTCTTGTAAGAGCGCACGCTGAGTGTTTTCTTCTCTCTCTCTCCAGGTAGCGACCATATCACGCCTTAATCAAGATAATAAAAGGGATTATTGACCGAACCCGCTTGTTATACTGAGCTGGGGAACGTTGGTCCCGCTCCAACTTATAATTGTTATAAGACAGAGCAAGAAATAGGGGATTACCAGAATTCCCGTACCGCCCTAACGAAGAGAGTGCATGCTGATGCATCATCTTCGGGTGTGTTCATTATGTAGAACTGTTTCTATGTATCCTCTACGTCCTGGGTATGTGATACCAGATCAGGATCCCATATATGTAATATGTTACATAGGGCTAAAGAAAGGTAGAGAACTGAGAACGGGTGATAAGTTTCATGAGGCAGAAAACGGGGCAAGTGTTGCAGCCAAGTCTGTCGGTCACTGTCACCCTGTATTACAATACATTGATTCTGAACGAATGTTATTAGATACCGAACCTGATATACAAAATCATATCAGTCTCTTTATTAGTAAAGAAATGATAAAATTTTGTATTGATGGATAATGTTTTGAACATTTCCTATATCAAAAGTTGATCGGTTCAGGCACGTTATCTAAAAGCATTGATGTTCTAAATCAAACTACAGTTCTTAGTATGCGGAACACACACAAGAGGAAGAGTTCAGAAATGAACGAATCCTTCTTGAGGTATTGTAGACTAGGTCAGATCAATGCGACCCGACTGGCTAGAGTTACATAAAGATGCATATTTAAATTAGTTTGAACTTACATCTTGTGAAACTCTCCAGTCATGTCACAAAGATAAGATGACCATAGCTCCGTTTATTGGAAACAGAGAAAGAGTTAGTAAACTCTTGGGACTGATACATGATGATGTATGTAAGGTCTCCTGTCTACACATGCCAGGACTAGTTCTTTATACTTCATTACGTTCTCTGATGATCTTTCGAGTTTCAGACCTATGTTCCTGTTGAAACACAAGTCCGAACCTTTTGAGATATTCACAGAATATAAGCGAGAAATAGAGAACCAAAACACGGGTATAAGTATTATGTCCTTTGATGAGATCAAGGAGGAGAATACTTGAGCACGAAAATCCTGGATTATTCCAAAGGAGAATGAGATTCTCTCTCAGCATTACTCCTCCGTATACACCATAGCACGATTGTATATCGGGGCGGAGCAATCTCACCCTATATGATAAGGTGTTCTCTATGATGAGTACTACTGAGTTTCCTATTTCCTTTTAGGAGTTATGCACTTGAGAAGCTGCATACCTATTGAATAGGGTTCCAATCAAATCAGTTGCCTACCACTTCATATGTGATATGGAAAGGGAAGAGCCCATGTCTTAAGCTAGTTAAGATTTGGGGTTGTCCGGCCTATGTCTAAAAGCAAAATCCGGACAAACTTGAGGCAAGGTCTGTAATGTAGAACTGGAAAGGTTCCAGCTATACAAACTACAGCAGATGATCTGATAAAACCAAAGGATTTAATAGTTACCAACGAACCTCAGCCTCTCCGCCGATTTAGTAAGGTTCCTCACCCACCTGAGAGATACTTCGGTTTCTCTATGACAGTGGGAGCGAGGATTGCATCATGAGATGATGAACCAACTAGTTTCGAGCTGGCCATCAGGAATAAGACTCTGTAAGAATGGCTGGATGCTTAGTGATCTGAGATGGAATCCATGTACACCAACAAAGTATGGACTTTGGTTGCTATATCTGAAGGGTTAAATCCCCATCAGGAACAAGTATATCTTGAGAAGATTACTTGGTGTAGATGGAAAAGTTGAGACTTTCAAAGCTAGACTTGTTAAAGGCTTTCGTCATCGACCAGGCGTGGATAATGATGAAACATTTTCCAGTATCTATGCTTAAGTCCATCCAGATCCTACTTGCCAAGGCTACATACCATGACTACGATATCTGGTGGTTGGGTGTCTTGACTGCTTTTTTAAATGATGTTTTAGAAGAGTGCGTCTATAAGTACACAGCCAGAGGGCCTCGTAGACAGTGGGAGCAGCGGAAGCGTGTGCAAGATGCTTTATAGGATAAAGCAGGCATCGCGGAGTTGGAACATCTATTTTGATGGATTAGTCAAAGAAGTTGACATCATCAAAATGGTAGATGAACCTTGTATAAACAAAAAGGTAGCAGGGAGTATGGTGATGATCCTCGTAGAGTACGTGGATGACATACTCTTGATAGGAAAAGAGTTTCCTATGCTACGCTCGATCAATGTCCTCTTATCACAATGATTCTCCATATAGGATCAAAGTGATACCTACTAAATCCTGGATTTTGGATCTATGAGATAGATTTAATTGGATGTTAGGATTCTCACTAGTTGTAGTGAGATGGTATCAATTGATCCTGGGGAAAATCACTGGAAGTGTTCCAGGGTGATAAAGACGACTGAATGTCAGTTGCAGGCATTGTCTATACCCTCAGTAAAGGGACGGTATGTTGGAAGAATGCCAAGCTAGATACCGTGACATACTAGACGATAAAAGCAGGATACATCACTACTAAAGATGCTACCAAAGAGGCTGTTTGGGTGTATATAGGTTCATGAGATGAACTATGTTCCTCCCATTGTGTGACAATGGAGTTGTGGCTTATGCCAAGGAACGCAGGTCCCATCAGTGATCCAGACATATTCTAAGGCAGTATCACTTGATCATGGAGATAGTTGATCTCCAGGGAGATCGAGGTTAGGAGAGTAGACTCAGAGGACAACACAGCGGATCCACTCACAAAGGCCCGTTCCCAGAGAGAGACTTTCATGGGATGGTTGAGTATGAGATACTACAACCACTGCTACAGATGGCCCTAGTGCAAGTGGGAGATTGTTAGTTATATGTATGCCCTAGAGGCTATTACTGTACATAGGATGTATATTGTAGTGGATGCTGGGACGTATATAGGGAGGACTTTCTTGCTCGACATGATAGTATGCTATCTGGTTGAACTTTACCTTAACGTGTATACTGATTGTCTCTCTGTTACATGTTGATAAAGCCCTTAGGATGTGTGCTTGACTACCTGGACTATGATGCGGATCATACTAGTGGGGACATGGTAGTCCATAAGTACATCCTTCCAAGTCCCTAGCCGAGTGTGTATCGAGACGGGGCATCGATATACCAGAGTAGACTAGCGTGTACCTTCTCGACCCTTACAGATGGGCGATGGATGATCCCATATCCATCGGTGTTTGACATCAGAGATGGTATACGGGTGCTCAGTAGAGACTGGGTACACTGGACGGACTCGCCGAGAACTCCTAGATGGTATTATACCTCACGTCAGATGGCAGTTCTCTGGTGACACTGGTACAGAGTAGTCTGTTGACCCGAGATCGTCATAGAGTCTTGTGTGGTTCCCACTGTGCTTTGATTTCCATCTTACCACGTCCAAGAGGGCGTGCAAAACGGTGGTTTTTGGGTACAGTCCCGAGTCACATGGAGGCAATGAGCGATAGGAGGGGATACGTCTCTCCCGGTATAGGGGGTTGATGTTGCGCTGTGTTCGATTGGCTATAACAGGAAATCCCTGGCCAGGGTTGCTGAGATTTACTGGTAAGTGTTACCAGTAGTTTCTCGAATTGTTATAGACCTCATATCGACATGACTTATCGAGCTATTGGGGTCTGACGTTTACCACCCATAGGCCAGATATACGACATATCAGACGATCAGACCGGACTGTACGGTAGTGTTACTGGTTGGATTCACTGGAGTGTGAGCGGGCTTGCTCGTCGATCTTCTGATCGCTCAATACCCGGGTGGCCGTTACGTTTAGCAGACCGCTTGCGGTTTGTGGGTGTTTGATATGATCATCATCTGCTGCCGGCGTATTGACGAGTCTTTAGAGTCCTACACAGAGGTTTCCTGGCTCAAGCGAAACGAAATAGGAGCGCATATGAGATATGTGCGGGACCGAGAATAATGCGTGTATGTGATGCCGTATTTCATTCTCGCGATGAATGTATCGATTAGGTTATATGCGATATACCCTAGTTATCGATTCAAGCGTTGATTCGATAAGCCGATACATTGTATAGTAGTCGGTTGTGTGCGACATGACCGGATCATTGAATCAAGTGTTGATTTAATGATTTAATGCATAATTATATATATTTGATATATTGGTTTGCATTAACTAGTATCGGTTCACTTTAAATGGATATTCTCACTCGGATGTACACATTGTATATATGATATACTTTTGTGCACTTGTTTGTATCATGATTGATGATACATGCTAGTTTGGGTTTGTGTAAAGAATTAAACCATGGTTACTTAAGTGGTTAGGGTTTCATTTCCTTTTCTCATTTATTCATTTTGAAATAAATAAGAATAAAGAGAAAGAATGGTGGCTTTATTTGTAGTTTAGTTGAAGCTTCATGAAGCTTTGACCAAAGTCCACCATTCTTATCTCATTCTTAACCCTAACCATTCAACTAACTTTGGTTAATTCTCTACACATTACCATGGTTAGATTATGATAAACATTCCATTTATTTTCTAATTTTTTTTGGAATAACTTATCATGAGACTTTCTTCTTCTTCTTCATCTTCTTCCATGAAGAAAGCAAGCTCCATCAATGGTGATTGATGGAAATGAGTGAGAAATCTAATTCTAAAGTCTACCCACTTCCTATTTCTTCATCCTCTACCTCTTGCCAAGTAGTAGAGTGTGTTTTCTTCACAAGTTTCATCACTTGGTGAAGTGAGAGCTTGATCTTGCGATGCTTCGACGTAGATCATCTTCGGCATGGACATCGACGACCTAGCCCGCATCTACTCCGATGAAGCCGACGTTAGAGCCCGGATCTTGATTTGGACAGCGGAGAGGACTTCATCACGGAGCCGTAGAGGTGGAGGACTGGATCTACAAAGGTTGTATTTCCGATTCTTTTAGTTTAGATGTAAACTAGTTTCTTTGTTCGCCTAGAAATCTAGCCAACGATCCGTACTCTAGGGTTTCTCGGCACGTTAAAATTTGAAATTGGCATGGTCGATGCCTTGTGAGACCTCATTAGGGTGCCTAGGAACCCTACACCTTGACCGTGGTTAGATAATCAATCATATACACTTGACTACTATTCATCACAAAAGGATTATTCTTTCATTCTTCATCTTCTTCTCTCTTGAGTTCAAAAAGAAAAAGCTTACTAGTTAATTCTTTTGTGATGATTTCTTATGAGAAAGTGAATTAAAAAGAAAGCATAAATACTACTCCATCATCCTCATCTAATCTAGCCCATTAGATTAGGGTGTTCATCTCTTTAAAGTGAGAAAGCTTGGGTTATAGCAACTTCGACGTAGATCATCGGAGAATCGGAACACTTCAAGCTAGCATGGATCGTTCGAGTCGTGGAGCCTCTCTTGAGTCCGGAAGATCATGGATCGTGGCGAAGGGACTTCTACTCGGAGCTTGTGAAGTGAAGGAGCGGACTACAAAGGTTGTAATCCTTCACACTTAGCTTTAAAGATATCATCTTGCATGCTAAACCCTAATAATCTAGCAAAGATCCCGTCTTTGGGTTGTTCGGCACATGAAAAATTTTATTCGGGCATGTTTGATGCTTTATGAACCTTCACAAGTGTGCCTAGGAACCCTACACTTGCTATTGCTGCCTGCCACGATTATGAAATCTGGCAGATGGACGTAAATACGGCCTTTCTAAATGGTAATTTGGAAGAGAGCGTCTATATGGATCAGCCAGAGGGATTCATTCAGAGTGGGAGCAGCGGTAAAGTATGCAAGCTGCTTAAGTCCATTTATGGACTAAAGAAGGTATCGCGGAGTTGGAACATCTGTTTTGATGATGCTGTCAAAGAATTTGACTTTATCAAAAATCCAGATGAACCATGCATATACAGTAAGATTGTAGGGAGAGCTGTAGTATTCCTCGTCTTGTACGTGGATGACATTCTCCTAATAGAAAATGATATTCCTATGTTACAGTCAGTCAAAAGATTCTTGTCACATAAATTCTCCATGAAAGACCTGGGTGATGCCACCTACATTCTGGGGATCCGGATCTATCGTGATAGATCAAAAAGGTTGTTGGGACTTTCGCAGTCCAGGTACATAGACACCATAGTGAAGAGATTCAGTATGGATGATTCTAAGCGCGGTAACCTACCGGCTTGTCACGGAATCACACTCACCAAAGAGATGTCTCCCAAGACTGATTTGGAAAGAGATCGCATGTCGATTATACCCTACGCTTCTGCGATAGGCTCTATAATGTATCCAATGTTATGTACCAGACCAGATGTAGCATACTCAATGAGCGTAGTAAGCCGGTATGAAGCAAACCCAGGGGAGAAGCACTGGATAGCAGTAAAGAACATTCTCAAGTACCTGAGGAGGACTAAGGAGATGTTCTTGGTATATGGCGGAAAAGACCTCCAGTTGGAGGCCTTTGCCGACTCCGGCTTCCAGAGTGACAAAGATGACTCCAAATCCATATCGGGTTATGTCTTTACCCTCAATGGAGGGGCGGTTTGTTGGAAGAGTTCCAAGCAGGAGACCGTTGCTGACTCAACAATGGAAGCGGAGTACATAGTTGCTTGCGATGCCGCAAAAGAAGCAGTCTGGATGAAGAAGTTCGTCACAGAACTTCAGATGGTTCCTACCAGTGTTGGTCCAATACCTCTGTATTATGACAACAACGGTGCTATAGATTTAGCGAAGGAACCTAGGTCCCATCAGAAGTCCAGACACATCTTAAGGCGGTATCACCTAATCAGGGAGATCGTAGATTGCCGGGAGATCGAGGTGAAGAGAGTAGAGACAGAGAATAACATTGCTGATCCATTCACAAAGGCCCTTCCTCAGACGCAGTTCGAGAGGCTATTCGAGATGATAGGTCTACGATATACCAGCTCATGGCCCAAGTGCAAGTGGGAGATTGTTAGTGTATATGCCCTAGGGGCCATTATTGTATCATACTAGGTTGTATATTACTTAATGGAAGCTTGGGATATTCACAGTTGTATATAACAGTCTTGCTAAAAATGGTAGTATGCTACTTGGTTTGTGTCTACTTTAATATGTGCATATGTTTCTTGTAACGTATCACTTATACATATTAGTAGAGCCCATAGGATCTTTGCTTGATTACCAGCGTCGTGATGGCAGTCACACTAGTGGGGGCTGGGTAGTCTGTAAGCAACATCCTATACAGGTCCCTGGTCGTTGGATTATCGAGATAGGGCATCGATATTCCGGAGTAGACTAAGTGTGTACGCTTCTCATCCCAGTTAGGGAGATGGTCTGTCCCACAGCCATCAGTACGTCGTACTGCAGATAGTATACAGGTGCTCGTTAGGTTACGGGTACACCGGACAGGACTCACCAGGGAACTGATTGGTTGGTATTATACCCATCGTCAGTTAAAAGTTCCCAGGTGACATGAGTACAGCATAGTCCGCAGACTTGACACTGCTACTTCGCCTCGAGTGTGTCCCACTGTTCTTAGATTGCTACCCTACCACGGCTCAAAGGAGCCGTGCAAACAGGTAGCAGTTGGGTGCAGTCCTGAGTACTTGGAGGCAGCGGCGGTTAGATAGGATTCGTCTCTCCCGGTATTGGGAGCTGATATCGCACAGTGTCAGAGAGCCATTACGCAAAGTCCCTGGCCAGGGCAAGCGAGATATACTGGTAGGTTCCAGTAGCTTCTCAGGGTGTAATGGGCTTCGCTCCGACATGACTTACACAGCTATTAGGGGACTGACGCTTGCCGCCCCCTAGGCTTGATATGCGATAGTCTTAGACGAACAGACCGGACTGTACGGAGATTGTCACATCAGGCTCAGTAGGGGTTCGGATGGTTTTCCTCATCGGCCTTCTTATCGACATCTACCTGGGGACCGTTACGTACAGCTAGTGCCGCTTGCGGTCTATGGTTAAACCTACTGCCAGCGATGTGTCGAGTCTTTAAAGTCCCACACAGAGAGTTTCCCTGCTCCAGGCGAAACGATATAGAGGTCGTATGGTTTTACGACAAGGGTTCGGACGCATACGTGTGTTTACGCACGTAAGACTTTTCGAACTGTTTTTACTAGTCGGCTTTGGTTTAAGGCAGAATCTAGTATCGGGTTATTGGATTTATACAGTCTAAAGTTTTTCCGTGTTTTCACGGATTGGAGGGGAATTCTCGTAATTTGTCAGGAAGATTCTAGAAGAGTGGTGACTAAGGCGTTAAGGTGGCATTGGATTAAATGAGATTAGTGACTCATTTGTGTGATTCATCCAAGTCATTAATGCATCATAAATGCTTAATGACTCATGGAGATGAATCACTCAAATATATTTGTAAAGCATGGTTGTTATTTCTTTTATTTGATTTTTGGATAAATAATAATGCTTCATATATGTCATGATAAGTTCATTATCTCATATTGATTATTATTCTCACCTTCTCTCTCCTCAAGCTCACTCTCTCTTCAAACCCAAACCCTAACCTCTCATTAGTTGAGATCAAGGGTTAGCTAGACTAATACATCCATAACCTCACTCTATATCCACTAGGTAGCTTAGATTAGCACTTTAAGCAACCTAGTTATCTCAAGTTTGAGATTAAGCTTGGCGTAGGAGCTTTCGGGTGGATCGTCTTTGATTCGAGGAGGCCGTTGAGGTGCCGATATTCCAAGGATCCTACGAGGAGTGGAGGACCGCGATGAAGACCCGAAGGACAAGTAACGTGAGGTATAACTTCGTATCCGAGTAGTTAAAACTCTAGCTTCTTATTAGTAATGGTTTAGATAACGATTCATGCGCTCAAGTCCGTGTTATGAAGCTTTGATAATCGTTTTTTATATATTCCGCCTCCCCGCAAGTTCTTGGGGTGCGTGACATGGACTTACACTATATATGTCCAAGCATCCACTACAATATACATCATATGTACAGTAATGGCCTCTAGGGCATACATATAACTAACACTAGGGATGTGGGTTTGGCTATTCATCGCGACCGTGGAATCCGTGTTTTATACTGGCTTAACTTAAAACACGGAATTCCTAGAATATCCTATATTTCATATGTGTTTCTTCTGCTGCAATGTTCTGTGATGAGATCATATTACTGCCTGAGATGAATGTTTATATTATATATATGAGATATATGTTATATTGCTGATTTCGTTTCAAATGTGATTCTTGTGAAGCATAATAAAATGGGACTTCATTAATGAGATTAATGAAATAAAAGAAACCTAAAGATGTTGTAGAACTTGTTTAAAAACTGGTAGCTCTAGTTCTTGCTTTGCATAGAGGTATTCCTTGTAGAATATCCAGCACCTTATTCGATAAGGAAAGAGCTGAGATCCCTTCACCGGGAGTGACCTCTTTAGTGAAAACTAGTAGATGCTACAAACACGGTTTGTCTTTTGATTGCTTTTATAGTTTTTGCTTTGCATAGTGGTATTTGTGAAATATCCTGCACCTTATTCGATAAGGAAAGAGCCGACGATCCCTTCACCGGGAGTGATCTCTTTAGCAAAACTAGTAAAGGCCTAAAAAACACTCCATTTAAAATCACTCGATTCTACAACGATATCAAGTTCATTACGCAAAGGGTTTTCTTAATAACCTGCGTAACCCTCCGTCATTTCCGATAAGTACTACTTAGTATTCGTGCTGCGGTAGTTTGGCCTCCGTCAAGGCATAGTGTACGGTAGCTGATTAGTGCTTATCTGCAAGCATATGATGCGATTGGATTAGGGTATTCATACGGCGTAGTTTTGCCTCCTTCAAGGGTCGTGTGGGTGGGTCTAATTCAATCAGGAAATGACGGGTTGAACTTGACTAGCGGACTATGGGTAGTTTGTCCTCCGTCAAGGTCATAGGACGCTAGGGGTAAAATATTATTGGGAATTTCAAGTGTTGAAATTTCAATGAGATTGCATCCTTTCTATGAGATAGTTGGATCCCAATACCCGCTGCGAGTAAGAGTTACTCCTGGGAGACTTTTACACATTACAATTAGCCGATCAAGTAGGTGTCTAGAAAGGTGTCAACGGGGTTATGCCTCTGGGAAAAAGAGGTTTACTTTAATTAGGTCCGTGCGAAAGCACGGGAAACTTCCCTCAAAGTACCGGCACTAGCCTGGCTGAAAGATTGGAGAACTTGTAGCGTGTAATTAATCCTGCTAGTCTTTCCTTTCAGGGTTTGAAGGAAGATTTGACTAAAACAGTGGGAGACATCCTGATTAGATATATTAATAACCAATCTAATCTTGTAAGAGCATACGCCGGATGTTTTCTTCTCTCTCTCTCTCCAGGTATCGACCATGTCACGCCTTAATCAAGATAATAATATGGATGTATTGACCGAACCCGCTTGTTATACTGCGCTAGGGAACGTTAGTCCCGCTCCAACTTATAATTGTTATAAGACCGAGCAGGAAATAGGAGATTACCAGGATTCCCGTGCTGCCCAAACGAAGAAAGTGCATGCTGATGCATCTTCTTCGGATATGTTCATTACAGAGAACTGAGAACGGGTGATAAGTTTCAAGAGTTGGAAATGGTGCAATTGTTGCAAGCCAAGTCTGTTGGCAGTTACCACCCTGTATTAAAAAAAATACATTTATTCTGAACGAATGTTATTAGATACCGAACCTGATATACAACATCATATCAGTATCTTTAGTTAATAAAGAAGGATATAATTTTGTATTGTTGGATAATGTTTTAAACATTTCCTATATCAAGAGTTGATCAGTTCAGGCATGTTATCTAAAAGCAAAGACGTTTTAAATCAAACCACAGTTCTTAATGTACATAACACACACACGAGGAAGAGTTCAGAAATGAACGAATCCTTCTTGAGGTTTTGTAGACTAGGTCATATCAATATGACCCGACTAGCTAAGTTACATTTAGATACATATTTAAATTAGTTTGAATTTACATCTTGTGAAACTTGCAAGTCATGTCACAAAGATAAAATGACCATAGCTCTGTTTATTGGAAACAGAGAAAGAGTTAGTGAACTCTTGGAATTGATACATGATGATGTATGAGGTCCCCAGTCTACACAAGCCAGGACTGGTTCTTTGTACTTCAGAAGTAGAGAACCAAAACGGATATAAGTATTATGTCTTTTGATGTGATCAGGGAGGAGAATATTAGTGCACAGGATAGGACTATTCTAAAGGAGAATGAGATTCTCTCTCAGCATTACTCCTCCGTATACACCACAATACGTTGGTACATCGGGGCGGAGCAATCGCACCCTATGTGATAAGGTGCGCTCTATGATGAGTACTACTGAGTTACCTATTTCCTTTTGGGGGTTATGCACTTGAGAAGCTGCATACCTATTGAATAGGGTTCCAACTAAATCAGGTGCTTACCACTCCATATGTGATATAGTATGGAAAGAGCCCATCTCTTAAAGGATGTTAAGATTTGGGGTTGTCTAAAGCAAAATCCGGACAAACTCGAGGCAAGGTCAGTTCTGTGGAAGTTTGTTGGATATCCCAAGCATTCGCAAGGGATATCTTGTACCAAACTGGAGAGCAAAAGGTGTTTTGTTTGTCAGCTTGCCACCTTTTGGAAAGGGAATTTCTTGTAAAGAAATTAGTGGTCATGAGGTAAAACTGGAAAAAGTTCCAGCTATAAAAACTGCAGCTGATGATTTCGTAAACCCGAAGTATTCAATAGTTTCTAACGAACCTTAGCCTCTCCGCCGATCTAGTAGGGTTCCTCATCTACCTGAGAGATACTTCGGTTTCTCTATGACAGTGGGAACGAGGATTGCATCATAAGATGATGACCAACTAGTTTGGAGCAGGCCATCAAGAGTGGGGACTCTGTGAGAATGGCTGGATGCTAATGAGATCTGAGATGGAATCTATGTACACCAACAAAGTATGGACTTTGGTTGCTTTATCTGAAGGGTTAAATCCCCATCAGGAGCAAGTATATCTTGAGAAGATTACTGGTGTACATGGAAAAGTTGAGACTTTCAAAGCTATGCTTAAGTCGATCCAGATCCTACTTGCAATTGCATACATACCATGACTACGATATCTGGCGGTTGGGTGTCATGACTGCTTTTCTAAATAGTGATTTAGAAGAGAGCATCTATAAGTACACAGCCAGAGGGCTTTTTAGACAGTGGGAGCAACGGAAACGTATGCAAGTTGCTTTATGGGATAAAGCAGGCATCGCGGAGTTGGAATGTCTGTTTTTATGTGGTAGTCAAAGAGTTTGACTTCATCAAAATGGTAGATGAACCTTGTATATACAAAAAGGGAGTAGAGAGTATGGTGGTGATCCTCGTATTGTACGTGGATAACATACTCTTGATAGGAAAGGAGTTTCCTATGCTACACTCGGTCAATCTCCTCTTATCACAAGGATTCTCAATCACGTCGGCAGAAAAGGCTAACTAAACCTCTATGATCAAGGTGATACCTCATAAATCCTGTTTTTGGATCTATGAGTTAGATCTAATTGGATGTTAGGATTCTCACTAGATGTAGTGAGATGGTATCAATCGATCCTGGGGAGAATCACTGGAAAGCTTCCAGGGTGGTAAGGTCGATTGAATGTCAGTCACAGACATTGTCTTTACCCTCAGTGGAGGGACGGTATGTTGGAAGAGTTCCAAGCTAGATACCGTGACATACTAGACGATTAAAGGCAATATACATGTTACCAAGGATGCTACCAAAGAGGCAGTCTGGATATATATGAGTTCACGAGATGAACTTTGTTCCTACCATTGTGTAACAATGGAATGGTGTCTTATGCCTAGGAACCCCCGTCCCATCAGAGATCCAGACATATTCTTGAGCAGTATCACCTGATCATGGAGATGGTTGATCTCCAGGGACATCGAGGTTAGGAGAGTAGACACAGAGGACAACAGCACGGATCCACTCACAAAGGCCTATTTCCCTGTAGAGACTTTTATGGGATGATTGAGTATGAGATACTTCAACCACAACTGAATGTTGGGTATGAGATACCACAACAGATGGCCCTAGTGCAAGTGGGAGATTGTTAGTGATATGTATGCCCTAGAGGCCATTACTGTACATGCGATATATATTGTAGTGGATGCTTGGACATATATATGGAGGACTTTTTTACTCGACATGATAGTATGCTATCTGGTTGCTCTTTATCTTAACATGTACTCTGATAGTCTCTATGTTACATGTTGATAAAGCCCTTAGGATGAGTACTTGACTACCAGGACTATGATGTAGATCATACTGGTGGGGACAGTGTAGTCGCTAAGTACATCCATCAAATGTTCCTAGTCGCAGGTGTATCGAGACAGGGCATCGATATACCAGAGTAGACTAGCGTATGCTTCTTGACCCATGTAGATGGGCGATGGATGATCCCATATCCATTGTTCTTTGACATAAAAGATAGTATACGGGTGTTCAGTGGAGACTGGGTACACTGGACGGACTCGCCGAGAACTCTCAGATGGTATTATACTTCACGTCAGATGGCAGTTCTCTGGTGACACTGGTACAGGTTAGTCTGTAGCTCGAGATCGTCATAGAGTCTTGTGTGATTCCCACTGTGCTTTGATTTCCATCATACCACGTCCAAGAGGGTGTGCAAAACAGTGGCTTTTGGGTACAGTCCCGAATCACATTGAGGCAATGAGCGATAGGAGGGGTTTCGTCTCTCCAGGTATAGGGAGTTGATGTTGCGCTGTGTTCGATTGGCTATAACTGGAAATCCCTGGCCAGGGTTGCTGAGATTTACTGGTAAATGTTATCAGTAGTTTCTTAAACTGTTATGGACCTCATATCGACACGACTTATCGGTTACTGGGGTCTGATGTTTACCACCCCTAGACTGGATATACGACATATCAGAAGAAGAGACCGGACTGTACGGGAGTGTTACTGACTGGATTCGCAGGAGAATGTACAGGCTTGCTTGTTGATCTTCTGATTGCTCAATACACGGGTGGCTGTTAGGTTTAGCAGACCGCTTGCAGCTTGTGGGTGTTTTGATATGATCAACACATACTGCTGGCGTATTGACGATTCTTTAGAGTCCTACACAGAGGTTTCCTGGCTCAGGCAAAACGGAGTAAAAGCACATATGTGATATGTGCGGGACCGAGAATAATACGTGTTTGCGATACCGTATTAGATTCTCGCGATAAATGATATCGGCCGGGTATATGTGATATAGTCGGGTCATCGGATGAAGTGTTGATTCGATGAACTGATACAGATTATATTAGTCGGTTATTTGTGAAATAGCCGGATTATCGGATCAAGTTTTGATTTGATAATTTAATGTATAATTATATATTTGATATATTACATTACATTAACTAATATAAGCTCACTTAAAGATTCTTTTTCTCACATGGATAATACATTGATATATATACGATATATGTTAATTGTATTATTTTCTTTTGTTACTATATATATTATATATGTGATATATATTATTGTAACATGTTAGGGTTAAAATTGCAACTAAGGTTTTGAGAATAAAACATGTTAGGGTTTGGATTAGGGTTAATGCTATGGATAAGCTATGTGGAAGCTTCTTGAAGCTTCGACTTTAGTCTTCATCCTTTGATATTTTGTGAAGATATTTGTTAACCCAACCCAAACCTCAACTCATGGTTTATTCTCTACAAGGGTTAAGGATGTGATCTTTAACCCATGGTTGCAATTCTAACCTCACACAACAATTCATTATTCAACACAAAAGAAATTCGTTTTCTTCTTCCTCTTAAAAAAAGCTTTCTAGCTTTTTGTTTTATGATGAAATAATGTGTGAAATTGAAAACAAAAGAGAGCAAAATTCCTACTTCATCATCCTCATCTATTCTATCCACTTAGATTAGGGTGTTTGCTTTGCTAATACTTGATTAGTGAAGCAAGAGCTTGGGTTTGAGATTCTTCAAGGTAGATCATCTTAGTGGTTGAAGATTGGAAGCAAGCTTGCTTCTTTCTCTTCATGAAGACTCTCTAGAGTACACGTACTTGATGATCACAGCGAAGGGACCTCAACACGGAGCTTATGAAGCAAAGGAACGGACTACAAAGGTTGTAATCCCCAACTCTTAAAAGTAAAGTTGTTTACTTGTATTGTTTACCCTAATTCTCTAGTTAAGATCTTGGTTAGGGTTACATAGCATCCAAAATTTTTATAAAATGGCATGTATGATGCCTTGCTAAACCTTGTTGTCGTGCTATACAACCCTACAGAACTGGTATAAATGAACTAAGGTGTTATAGATTTCTAGTATACGATTCTTTGTTAGGGTTGGTTAGAACGACAAATTTTTGAATTTGGCATGGACGATGCCTCTCGAAACCTTGCTGCTGTGCTAGGCAACCCTGCAGTGGTATCAGAAACATGCTAGAAATTTTATATAGATTTTGTTAGGATTACGAAACCGAAATACTTCGAAACTTGAAACGGGAAATTGAAGTTTCTGTCGTTTTTAAAAAGTTGTCAATTTTTTTAAAAATAAGTATAGAGTGTTTTATGGGATATGACATGAACACAGAAGAAATTCGAGGCATTTCTGAGACCTTTTAGCCGGCCACTACCCCCCTCATCTCGGCCAAAATCCGAGCCCCCCCTGAAATTTTTTGTGTGTTCCAGTGACTTGGTTTTGTTGTTTCAGGTGTTGTTCATTTATTCTAATTTTGCATGTGATGTGATCTTACACTATAAGCAATTCGGAGTGTTTCGTATTCGTAGTTTTAACATTGTTTCGAGTTATTCACATATTGTCTAGGCGAAGTTAAAAAGTTCGATCGAATGTCAAAAACCTATTTTTCCAAGATTAATATATTCAGAAAAACATGCAAGTAATTCTATGAACCCTCTAGAAGAATGAAACCCTAACTCGACTTTTTGGATCGTGAAACCGCGGACATACCCTAGGGTTTGCCGCAGTTCCGTGGCAACATGAGTGAGGCTTTAGTTTGCCCTTCTACGGCTCGTGCATAGGTACTGTGGCATACTCTGGATATTATTGAACTGTGCTCAAATGTTGAGCTGTCGGGGAATCGTGGGACTTTGATGACTCGATCGAAAAGTTTAACGTCGTCCGGTTAGCATGTGATTGGATACAATACTTGGAATCAAAACTAAATTGAATTTTGTAAATGTAGCAATTTACTTTCATTTGATCGGTTGCTACGGGATTTTGATGTGATCAAAAGTCCGTCGCAATCACGTAGCGTACGCGGATACTTGCCGAGTAACATTATTAGATAGCCACGCCCTATAGCCCCGACCAAATGATTGTAGAAGAACTCCGTCGCCAAAAGTATCCGTTCGGGTGCTCGCGGCAGCAGTATTTCACCTTAGTGCACTTCGTCCACGGCATCGGGGGGTGCGGCTGTCTGCTAAAGTTTCCGACGAGCATTCGATCAGGTTATCGGGAATCTTGTTGAATTAACCAACATATATTGAAAAATGTTTTCGAGATCGAGACTAAAATGCGGGGTTTATAAATGTTAGGAATGCGATGTCTAAGGAATTCATTAAGTTAGGCATGAAATCCAAAGTATGCGATACGTTGGGTTTATGATGTCTAAGGTGGTTGCGGATTCCAACTGTTGTAGTTATTCACTTTCTTTTCTGCGACCGTAAGTGTAATATGTGGTGTATCGCCGGTTTCGGTGCTGTATGTCAACGACAATTGGGATATGCATATTTACTTACGTTGATGACATGTGATGTTATGTGTTGTTGGGATATATTATATTGGATCGTCGTGTTTGAATAGTTGGAGGTTTTATGTGAGATGGGAGTTTTTCTTTTTCATTCATGTAAAATTCATTGTATGTGATATTATTTTAATAGAGCACTTCCGGATTGAGGATGATGTCAGCATTGTATATTATTTACTTTTCCGCATTAGGATAGACCCAAGGCGGGGAGCACAAGTAACCGGGTTCTAGAGTCCAGTGGGAGACCATCTCGAGGAGTCGGGACTGGGTCTCCTAACTCTAGAATTGGTAGGGTTTCTTTCCTCTCTCGTAGGGGTCTAGGGATGTGGGTTTGGCTATTCATCACGACCGTGGAATCCGTGTTTTATACGGGCTTAATCTAAAACACGGAAATCCTAGTATATCCAATATTTCATATGTTTTTTTCTGTTGCGATATTCTGTGATGTGATCATTGATTAGATTCTGAGACGAATGCATATATATATTATATATATGAGATATAATTAATATTGCAGCTTTCGTTTCATATGTGATTCTTGGGAAGCATAATAAATGAGACTTCATTAATAAGATTAATGAAATAAAAGAAACCTAAAGATGTTGTAGAAACTTGTTTCGAAAACTGGTAGCTCTAGTTCTTGCTTTGCATAGCGGTATTCCTTGTAGAATATCCAGCACCTTATTCGATAAGGAAAGAGCCGAGATCCTTTCATCGGGAGTGACCTCTTTAGCGAAACTTGCAGATGCTACAAACTCGGTTTTTCTTTTGATTGTTTTTATAGTTTTTGCTATGCATAGTGGTATTTGTGAAATATCTCACACCTTATTCGATAAGGAAAGAGCCGAGATCCCTTCACCGGGAATGACCTCTTTAGCAAAACTAGTAAAAGCCTCAAAAACACTACTTTTCAAAAACCACTCAATTCTACGATGATATCAAGTTCATTACGGAAAAGGTTTTCTTAAAAACCTATCGTAGCCCTCCGTCATTTCAGATAAGTGGTAGTTAGTATTCATACTGTGTTTGTTAAGCTCTGTCAAGGCGTAGTGTGCGGTAGCTGATTAGTGTTTATCTGCAAAGCATATGATGCGATTGATTTAGGGTAGTCATGCGACCTTGTTGACCACTGTCAAGGGTCGTGCGGGTGGGTTTATTTCAATCAGGAAATGATGGGTTGAACTTAACTAGCAGCCTATGGTTTGTTGACCTCTGTCAAGGTCATAGAACGCTTGGGGCAAAACATTATCGGGAATTTCAAGCGTTGAAATTTGCAATGAGATTGCATACCTTTTATAAGATAGTTGGATCCCGATACCAACTGCGAGTAAGAGTTACTCCTGGGAGAGTTTTACACATTACAATTAGCCGATCAAGTAGGTGTCTAGAAAGGTGTTAACGGGGTTACACCCCTGGGAAAACGAGATTTATTTTAATTAGGTCCGTGCGAAAGCACGGGAAACTTCCTTCAAAGTACCGACACTGGCCTGGCAGAAATATTGGCGAACTTGTAGGGTATAATTAATCCCGTCTAGTCTTTTCTTTTAGGGCTTGAAGGAAGATTTGACTAAAACAGTGGGAGCCATCCTGATTACATAAATTAATAACCAATCTAATCATGCAAGAGTATACGCTAAGTGTTTTCTTCTCTCTCTCTCCATGTAGCGACCATGTCACGCCTTAATCAAGATAATAATATGGATGTATTGACCGAACCCGCTTGTTATACTGAGCTGGGGAACATTGGTCCCGCTCCAACTTATAATTGTTGTATGACCGAGCAGGAAATAGAGGATTACCAGAATTCCCATGCCGCCCAAATGAAGAAAGTGCATGCTGATGCATCTTCTTCGGGTGTGTTCATTACAGAGAACTATTTTTCAGTATCCTCTACGTTGTAACACCCTAGTTCATTTATACCGGTTCTAGTTCATGTATTTCTTTCTTTATGGTATTTTCCTAATTTACGATGTTTTGGGTGCGAATAGTGTTTTTGACATTGTATTGCATCCGACCCGACCCGCTTGCTTGAAACCTGTCTTGATTCATGTCTATGATTTATCCTGACTTGTTACGTAAACTTGTACACTTTCGTGAATACTGCATACTGGCATTTTATCTAGCATTTGCATTTTTACAATATAACATTTTAAGTCACTTAAAATATTTTAAAAATACATTGCATGGCCTGCATGATACCCCTAACCCTATGGTAGTATCCGCGCATCTTGTTCTCGTCCCGTTCAGTGAAAAGGACCTGTTTGGATAGCTACGTGCACGTGCGTGTATCCGTTCTTGGGGGTATGCATTTTCGTTACCCGGATATTCTATTTTAATGTTGGTCGACATGTATATTTTTCGTATTTTAAAACTGAATTTTAAGACCCGACCCGGGCGTGTTTTCGACTAAGTTGTATTTACCAGAATATTAAATATTTTATTAATATAATACTTTTAATACGAATTAAAATTTAAATAAATAAAAGATTTTTTTTAAATTAAAATTTTAACAAATTAATCCTAACAGCACTAACTAACACTCTCTCTCTCTCTCTTCCTTTCTTTTCTCTCTCTCCTTCCCTCACCGACTCTCTCTCTCTCTTCCTTTCTCTTTCCTCTTGAAACTTCTCTCTCTCCACATAACATATATCTCCCTCATCAATTTATATATCCTCCTTCTTCGTTCTTCAAACCCACACGCATTCTCGCCTACGCAACTCTAGCCGCATCTTAGAACCTTAACCGAGCCATCAAAACATGGTGTTGATTTGTATAGCGTCATGTTGCTTCCGTTCATCGCGTTTGTTTCGATGCAAGTTTACAACTTGCTACATGCTATGCTTTATCTAATTTATTTATAAGTTTCCGTATCATCATCATCATCATCATACAGCTATATCTATATAATTTATATACCGTAGTTATTTAACGTTAATCGGATTTATAATATAAAATGTATGAAAGTTTACAACTTGTGACATGCTATAATTGTATCTATAAATATATATATCGTCGTAATATTTCTTACTATTATCTTTAATTAGTTTATAATCTGCATTTTATAATTTTATACAAAATATAGTTTGAAAATATTATAGTTTACACATGAAACGTCGTTGCAAAGCGGATACGACAAATCTGAAATTTACTGTACACCTTACCTTATAAAATTCATTATAAATCATAGAAAAATCATTAGTATACGTTCTTTAGTTCGTAACGAAGATAACTAAGAATAATATAATTCTACGAAATATTTACTTGCAACATAAATTATTTAAATAACGTAAAATGCAAATGAAAATATCTCTAAACTGCTGTCCAGGGAAATTCCAGCAGCAAACTTTCAATTTCGAATATTCATTGCTTTTTGTAGGAACAATCTGAGATACTTCAACTTATAAAAATGAAAACCTTATTGAATTATCTTTGTTTTGGTATAAGACACGTCCCTTTTGAAGAACGTTTGTTATTTTTAAGCTATTTTACAAATCAGGGCGACGCTGAATTTCTGAACGGAACTTTCTTGTGCATGGTTATCAATACCACTTTTATAGTTATTAATCAGTTTGAATATATTATCCATGTTAATATTATTATATCAATATCTATTTAATAAATAATAGTTCTTGTTTTTTAATATTCAGCAAATTTTACCGATTTACAGTTTTATAGTATCCGTCTGTATCCGTACAGTTTATTACATATCTAGTTGCACACCGAGACCATATTATTTCATGTTACTGTTGTATTAGTGCACAATACTTGATAATGTGCATCCTACGTTATCATGGAGTTGTAGATGTAACCCCTGATAGATATTTGTGCATCCGTGCTTTACTGTGCATCCGTACAATTTATTATATGTTTAGTTGCATGCCATACTATTTCATATTACTGTTACCTTGGCACCCGATACTTGATAATGTGTATCCTACGTAGTCATGGAGTTGTAGATGTAATCCCTGATAAATATTTGTGCATCCGTGTTTTACTGTGCATCCGTACTTTTATCGTGCATTCGTTCTTGCTACAGTTTTATTATGAGCATCCGTTTGATACATGTGCACTACCTGACATGACCTGATATACCACTGCTTGACTTGATACCTGATCTTGTTACTAATGTCGACAATCTTGACCTGTTGTCCCTACGGACACATAACCTTGGGGGTATGGGGAAATCAAAAGTGTAACTAAAGTGTAGCTTAAAAGGGTATTACTTGATCCGCGGTCCGGGGGGATAGCGGGACAGAATCATTCGTGATTCTTACTTGATCCGTGGTCCCGGGGGATAACGGGACAGAGTCATTCATGACTCCCACTACCTGATCCGTGGTCCCGGGGGATAACGGGACATATCCTTTGATTTACATGGAGGATTACATTAATTAATTTCAAACAACTTTAGAATAGATAACCTAGTAGCACAGTTTAGATTGATCACTGCACGTCACATATATTGATACACTTCACTGTTCTTATATCAGTGTTTACTTATTACATTAATGTTACTGTTTATGATTTATGCCTGCATATCTTGTGTACCCTGTTCATTTATTATTGGTTGATATCATGACACACTGACGTCTGGGTTTTGCATGGCCCAGATCCTCTATCTCTGTCGCAGGCCGTTCAGGAGTATTTCAGCCGACAGGCCGAGCAGTGAGGATCTTGTTAGTATCTAGTTAGTTTAGTTTTTTTTCGTACTTTTCAGATTGTTACTATTTATTGGATTTATTGCTTCAGCATATTATTTCTTAACTCGTTTATTCTAGCAAATGGATATGTACTAGATAGTTTATTTTATTTCTACTGTTCTTGATATCTATAGACAGCCGTAATGCGACTATGGAGGGATGTTTCCTAGCCACAGGTAGAATGGTTGGCTCTGTCACGTGCCGATCTTAGCGCACTCTGGGAATTGGGGCGTGACAGGGCTTGTTTGGTATCAGAGACATAGGATTTAGGTTAATCGAGTTTGATTCTTTTATAGTTGGGTATTGGACCCAATACACGAATCACAAAACCAGTAATTAGGAACATGTCCTGCCATATTGTTATCGTGATTATTGAATCATATCTTTCTCTTGACCCTTGTCTTGACGATATGAAAACAAATTTGCATCTCGGCTTGAAACCTTTTGGTTCCCTATTGTTTCTCTCTAGGATTTGGGTGACTTGAATAGAGTTATGTGATTGTAATTATGAACTGCAGCATGATAACAATGCCGTACTCTATTTAAGTAACTTGGAGTCCTAGTCTTGATTCACTTCCTTGTTTCATGGTCGTTATATTGCCTTGCTTCTCTTGCTTTCCAGTTCATGTTTATCGCAAGCTTGAATCCCGTTTACCATGCTTATCTTCTTCAGTATCTTGGCTTCAGGTGAAGTCATTTCGGATATCCTACTTGTTCATGTTTAACCGGCATTATTCGATTCCGGTGCATCCCATTGTTTGTTGTTGTCTTGGGAATGGATTTTCTCGGCACTTTCCACGCTCACATTGAGTGTTAGGAAAAGAAAGTGATTTTCCAGATTCCCAGACATCCGGAGTTGTTTTTGCTGGAGGTAGCAGTTCTGTCGGGCCAGTCAAGTTTAGGGATAGGCCGACAAACAATGTTCTTTCATCGATGGAAGTTGATAAGGAGGAAGCGCCAGCTGTAGTTCGAGAGTTCATGGACTGTTCGAGGACATCTCGGGTTTACCGCCAAAACGAGATATGGAGTTCACGATCTATCTTGTTCCTAGTGCAGCCCCAATCTCAAAGGCGTACTATCCAATGGCACCAGTGGATTTGGAAGAAGTCAAGAAGCAGGTTACCGAATTACTTGAGAAGGGTAGGATTCGCAGCAGTAATTCACCTTGGGGAGCTCCAGTTCTTCTAGTAAAGAAGAAAGATGGCACAAAGAGGATGCGCATCGATTATCGAGAATTAAACCGGGTGACTATTAAGAACAAGTCCTCGATCCCTCACATTGGCGAATTATTCGAGAAACTTAGTGGCGCGAGGGTATTCTCGAAGCTGGATTTGCGATCCGGATATCATCAGGTCCGAGTTAAATCAGAGGATATTTGCAAAATTGCGTTCCGAACCAGGTATGGACATTACGAGTATTTAGTGATACCATTCGGAGTCACGAATGCACCGGCGATATTTATGGACTTGATGAACAGAATCTTTTCACCATTCTTGGACCAGTTTATAGTGGTGTTCATGGATGATATTATGGTATATTCGAGGAGCCTAGAAGAGCATGCGGAACACTTGAAGATCGCACTGCAGACATTGAGGCAAGAAAGATTGTATGCAAAGATGAGCAAGTATGAGTTTTGGCTTGAAGAAGTGAAATTTTTGAGGCATGTCGTATCTGGAGATGGAATCGCCTTTGATCCCAAGAAGATTGCAGCAGTTCGAGATTGGCCGATTCCGAAGAACGTAGCAGAGATCAGAAGTTTTCTTGGACTTTCCGGATATTACAGAAGATTCGTGGAGAATTTTGCTCGTTTGGCAGAGCCTTTGACCAAGCTTACGCTCAAGGAAGTACCGTTTGTATGGACGGATAAATATGTGTCAGCTTTTGAGGCGTTGAAGCAGAGATTGATAACCGCTCCTATTTTGACCGTACCAGACGGTTCCGGAGGATTGGTGATTCACAGCGACGCATCTGGGAAAGGTTTGGGGTGTGTTTTGATGCAGCATGGGAAAGTTATAGCTTATGCATCGAGACAGTTGAAGATCCATGAGAAGAATTACCCAACTCATGATTTGGAGCTTGCAGCAGTGATTTTCGCTTTGAAGATTTGGAGACACTACTTATTGGGTTAAAGGGTCGAAGTATTCACCGATCACAAAAGACTAAAGTATGTGTTCACACAGAAAGAGTTAATATGAGGCAGTGTAGATAGTTGGAGCTGATGGCTGACTATGATCTTGATCTTAAGTACCATCCGGGGAAAGTTAATGTTGTGCCGGATGCGCTTAGTCGGTTGCCAGCAATTCGGATGTTGACTGCAGAGAAGGAACTTATCAAAGAATTTCGGAGATTCGATTTGGAGATCGTGCTACCGCACTCTTCGGGATAGTTGATGTAGCTGCAAGTACAGTCGTCATTGATCAAGAGTATTAAAGCAGCGCAGTCGCAGGACCCAAGATTGCAAAAGTTTTGAGAACAGGTTGAAGTTAGACTTCGAACGGACTTGTTAATTCACAAAGATGGTTCGTTGCGTTATGGTAGCCATTTGTGTGTGCCAAAAGGAGATATTCGCGAAGAAGTTATGAAGGAGGCACACAGTTCTGCGTATTCCGTACATCTAGGAGGCACGAAGATGTACCGCGATCTAAGACAGCATTTCTGGTGGGAAGGCATGAAAAGGGAGATTGCTCGATTTGTAGCGAAGTGCTTGGTGTGTCAGCAAGTCAAGGCTGAACATCAATGGGTTGCTGGTTTATTGCAACCACTTCCGATTCCTCAGTGGAAGTGGGAACACATAACCATGGATTTCGTGACTGCTTTACCGCGGAGTCCAAAAGGCAACAATGCAGTTTGGATGATCGTTGATCGTTTGACCAAGGCAGCTCATTTCATACCATTTCGAGTTGGTCAATCAACGGAAGCGTTGGCAGAACGGTACATGCAGGAGATTGTGAGATTGCATAGTGTACCTATGAGCATCGTGTTCGACCATGACACCAGATTCTTATCGCACTTCTGGAGGAGTTTACAAGAAAGCTTAGGGACGCGATTGAAGTTTAGCACAGCTTATCATCCTCAGACAGATGGCCAGTCAGAGAGAACGATCCAAACTCTTGAAGATATGTTGAGAGCTTGCATGTTGGGCTTCAAGGGTTCGTGGGAGGACCATCTACACTTGGTGGAGTTTTCGCACAACAACAGTTTTCAGGCGACTATTCAGATGGCTCCATTCGAAGCATTGTATGGTCGCAAGTGCCGTTCACCTGTTTGTTGGGACGATGTTGGAGAACGAAGATTGTTGGGACTGGATTTGATCGTGCAAACAGTAGAGAAATTTAATACTATCCAGAATCACATGAAGGTAGCACAAGAACGGCAGAAGAGTTGGGCTGATACATCGAGAAGACCTATAGAGATCGTGGTTGGTGATCTGGTATTCTTGAAGATATCACCGACTAGAGGAGTGATTCGTTTTGGGAGCCGAGGCAAGCTTAGTCCTCGATTCGTAGGGCTTTTCGAGATTATAAAGCGTGTGGGAGAAGTGGCTTATCAGTTATCTTTAGCACCATCTTTGGCGAATGTTCATGACGTGTTTCATGTATCTCAACTCCGTAAGTATGTTCGAGATGAAACACACGTGCTAGATCGTTAGGAGCTGACTGTTAGGGAGGATTTGACCTTTGAGGAACGACCGATGTCGACTGTAGATCGAAGAGAAAAGGTCCTTGAGAACAAGGTTATCCCTCTCGTACTTGTTTCTTAGGGAAATCGCTCGCATGGAGAATCGACTTGGGAACGAGAAGACAAGATTCGACAGAAGTTTCCACACCTATTCCTGTAGTTTCATGGCTGTTTATCTTTTCTTGTTTTGGGAATTTCGAGGACGAAATTGTTTTTGTAGTTGGGTATAATGTAACACCCCAGTTCATTTATACCAGTTCTAGTTCATGTATTTCTTTATTTATGGTATTTTTCTGATTTACTGTGTTTTGGGTGTGAATAGTGTTTTTGACATTGTATTGCATCCGACCCGACCCGCTTGCTTGAAACCTGTCTTGATTCATGTCTATGATTTATCCTGACTTGTTACGTAAACTTGTGCACTTTCATGAATACTGCATACTGGCATTTTATCTGGCATTTGCATTTTTACAATATAACATTTTAAGTCACTTAAAATATTTTAAAAATACATTGCATGGCCTGCATGAGACCCCTAACCCTGTGGTAGCATCCGCGCATCTTGTTCTCGTCCCGTTCAGTAAAACGGACCTGTTTGGATGGCTATGTGCATGTGCGTGCATCCGTTCTTGGGGGTATGCATTTTCGTTACCCGGATATTCTATTTTAATGTTGGTCGACATGTATATTTTTCGTATTTTAAAACTGAATTTTTAGACCCGACCCGGGCGTGTTTTGGAATAAGTTGTACTTACCAGAATATTAAATATTATATTAATATAATATTTTTAATACGAATTAAAATTTAAATAACTAAAAGTTTTTTTTTAAAATTAAAATTTTAACAAATTAATCCTAACAGCACTAACTAACACACACACTCTCTTCCTTTCTTTTCTTTCTCTCCTTCTCTCACTGACTCTCTCTCTCTCTTCCTTTCTCTCCCCTATCGAAACTTCTCTCTCACTACATAACATATATCTCCTTCATCAATTTATATATCCTCCTTCTTCTTTCTTCAAGCCCACATGTATTTGTTAGTGTATATGCTTTAGAGGCCATTACTGTATCATACTAGTTTGTATATTACTTAATGGAAGCTTGGGATATTCACTTTGTATATACAATCTTGCTCAAAATAGTAGTATGCTACTTGGTTTGTTTCTACTTCAATGTGTACATGTGTTTATTTTAGTATATCGCCTATACACATTAGTGGAGCCCTTAGGATCTTTGCTTGATTACCAGCGTTGTGATGGCAGTCACACTAGTGGGGCTGGGTAATCTATAAGCACATCCTTATGCAGGTCCCTGGTCGCAGGACTATCGAGACAGGGCATCGATACTCCGGAGTAGACTAGCGCATGCGCTTCTCATCCCAGTGTGGGAGACGGTCTGTCCCACAGCCGTCGGTACGTCATACTTGAGAGAGTATGCGGGTGCTCGTTGGGTTACGAATACACTGGACAGGACTCGTCGGGAACTGACTAGTTGGTATTATGCCTATCGTCAGTTATCAGTTCCCAGGTGACATGAGTACAGCTTAGTCCGCTGACTTGACACTGTCACTTCGCCTCGAGTGTGTTCCCACTGTACTTTGATTACTACCCTACCACGGCTCAAAGGAGTCGTGCAAACAGGTGGTAGTTGGGTGCAGTCCCGAAGCACTTGGAGGCAGTGACGGTTAGACAGGATTCGTCTCTCCCGGTATTGGGGGTTGACATCGCGCTGTGTCTAGGAGAGCCATTACACGAGTAGTCCCAGGCCAGGGCAAACGAGATATACTGGTAGGCTTCCAGTGTTATCTCAGGGTGTTTTGGGCTTCACTCCGACATGACTTGTACCGCTATTGGGGGACTGACGTTTACCGCCCCCTAGGCCCGCCATGCGATGTATCAGACGAACTGACCGGACTGTACGGAGAATGTCACATTCAGGCTCAGTAGGAGTTCAGATGGGTTTCGCCTCGTCAGTCTTCTTGTCGGTATCTACCTGGGGACCATTACGCACAGCTAGTGCCGCTTGCGGTCTGTGGTTAAACCCACTGCCAGTGTAGTGTCGAGTCTTTAGAGTCCCACACAGAAAGCTATTCGCCTTTAGGCAAAAGAGTAGAGGTCGCATGGTTTTGCGACAGGGTTCGGTCACATCCGTGCACTTGTGCACGTACAGTGTCCGGACAGTTTACACTAGCGGGCTTTGGTTTAAGCCAGATCCTAGTATACCTTTTGGGATTGGATTTATCCAGTATGCATTCGTGTTCCTCGGAACGCGGATGCGGGTATGTATGCACAGTTGACGGAGAGACAGAGGCAGAGGATTCTCATTAGGGTTATTGACCGTTGACAGTTGAATATTGACTTTTTGCTCAACCCTAATGAGAATATGATATGTGATTAACAATAATATTAATTAAGTATTGTGGTGACATGGTTGTTGAGGGGTTGACTTTGTTGACTTGTTGACTTTGTTGACCGGTTGACTAGGTTGGACTAGTTGACCATCATGATGACTATGGCTATCATTTCATGGCAAAGACTTTTTACTTGCTTGTTTCTTTTGTGAGAAATGAGTGCATGAAATGATTTAGCCATTTTGACTTGAACCATTTTACACAATACTTGATTATTATTTTTGTGATGATGGTTTTGGATTATGAGAGCCAAGAGAGAAAAGTCTTCTCTCATTCTTTCATGCTCATTCTCTCTCTTGTTCTTGAGCTCTCATCTTCCTCCTCTTGCTCTCCCTCTCTTGATTCTATGGTTCACTTGTCTCATGAGTTGAGAACCAAGAACCATAGATAAAATCCCATACAAACTCTTCTCTACTCACTCTAGTTCACAAGGTTTAGCAAACCGAGTGAACTAATTTCTTCAAAGTTCGAAGAAGGAGCCAAAGGTTGAAGCTTTCAGGTGGATCTATCTTCGGCGCAAGGAGACGACGGGGAGAAGCCGGTTCGGACGACCATCGAAGCTTGAAGATGAAGGAGTTCGAGAAAAAGAAAGGTATAACCCCCTAACCGAGTAGTTAGCAACTCGTAGTTAGGTTGTTAGTTAGATGTTTAACAAAGATCCGGTTTTGAGTCCATGTTACCACCTCTAAGAAAATTGTTTTTCACCAAATTCCGCATGCCCAAAAGTACCGGGAGAGGTAGCATGGACTTACAGTAGTATCAGAGCCTAGTTAAACTCTATCTAACATGTTAGCAAAGTATCTAGAAGATCGATCAAAGAAAAAGTCGCAAAACGAACCCCGTTTTTAAACTTTCTGTCGATTTTAAAAGTGCTGGAAAATTTTTTTGAGATACACCAAAAATCGACTCAGGGTTTTCTGAAGAAACTGCAAAAATTTGACCCCCTAACTCGATCAAAGCGCCGCGGTTCCGCGGCGGGAGCTTTCTCCCGCCGCGGAACCGCGGCCGAGTTGACTCGGTCATGGGGTTTCTTCTTTGCAGTTTGCTCATAGGGGTATTTTGGGATTTTTGGAATATATATTTTCTGCCCAGATTTTCCAGAACGAAAATTTTATTTTTGGGGTCCTGAAAATCCGTATTTTTGATCGAACTTCTAAAAGACTTTAGCTGACGGGTTTTTCTGTGATGTGATATTTGTATTGAACGTCTGCTAATCGCTATATGTCGATTAGTGGGGGTTATACAAATCTGTGATCTGTAATGTTGCTGGAATATGTATATGAATTCATTAGATTGTCGCGGGTGAATAGCCGGGGGTTGTGAGACGAGAGTTTTCTTTTCTTTCAATTCATGTAAATTTGTAAATTGATGTAATAATTATTTGTATGGCCGCACAACCGGGTCGGGGTTGTAGCCGTCATTGTATAATTTCTTTTTACTGTTTTTGCTCCTAGGATAGACCCATGGAGGGGGTGCACAAACTACCGGGTATGCCGAAGTGCCGAGTGGCCTACTCACTGAGATGAGGGAGGTTGCTTCACTTCGGGTACTTGGCGGGTAGTTTGCCGCACCCGTAGGGGTCTTGGGTGGGATATTGGCTATTCACCGCGACCGTGTAATCTGCTTTTCGTTACAGTCTCGTACGAATTGCAGCTTCCTAGTATATCCAATGTGTTCATCTGTGATCTGAAATGGCTATCATTGCAATATATCTATATATGATATTATTTAGGCGTTGCTTATGTTTTACAGCCGCGCTAGCCCAGCCCCCGCTCTGTCGTTAGTTAAGTAACCTAACGGGTAATGACGGGGCCCCGTGGCGAATGCGAATGGCATAAGCGTACGTCATATTTTGGTTGTTTTCTGCAATGGTAGGATTAATTGATGGGACGCCTTAAAAGAACTAATGCAAGAATATCACGCATTAAAAGAACTAATGCAAGAAAATAAACCATTTTAAAATCGTTGGAACACTTTCGGAAAACCACTCGGTTCTTTTCAAAACTAACTTTTAAATGCGGAGCTTGAGCCACTCCTTTTAAAAGCTATCTCGTTCCATCGCTTATATTAAGTTCACTACGTTCACGGTTTTGCCAAAACCATTCGTAGCCCTTCATCATTTCAGTTAAATATTCGGTAGTATTCAAGCTATGTATTTTGATCTCACGCCAAGGCATAGTGATTGGTAGCTGCCGGATATTTATCTGTTGCATAGATAGAATGCGTTGGTTTGGGACAGCCGTACTACCATTTTGGCCTACGTCAAGGGTAGGTACGGGTGGATTCAAATTAACCTGGATAATGATGGGAAGAACTTGACATGTGACTTATGACATTTTGACCTCACGCCAAGGTCATAAGAGCATGGGGCAAAAATCCACATCGGGAGTTTCAAAAGAACTGAAACTTGCTAGTGTTGCATACCATTTGGAGTGTGATGATTCTGGTAGGATTCCTTCAGTTTCGTCAAGCGATGATATTTGGATCCCGATCTTACTGTGAGTATATGCTACTCCTCGGGAAATTTCTCACTTAACGATCAATGCTATAAACCAAGTAGGTGTCTAGAAAGGTGTTAGCGGGGCTACGCCCCCAGGGAAAAGAGGTTATTTAATTAAGGAACTTCACGAAAGCGTTGGAAAACCTCCCTCGAAGTACCGACACTGGCCTGGCTGAACGGTTAAGCAAGTATTGTGCGGTGGGATTGATCCCGACTAATTCTTCCTTTTTGGTTTGAGGAGAGATTCGAGAAACAGTGGGAGCCATCCTGTTTAGACAAACTAAAAACCATTCTAAACTTGCAAGAGCATCAAGCTGAGTATTTCTTCTCTCTCCTAATTGCAGCGACCAATCGACATGACTGGACTTAAGTTACTTCTAGATAAAAACATACTGACAGGGCCAAACTACAAAGATTGGCTCAGGAATGTCAAGATGGCAATCACTTACGACAAGCTGGGGTATCTTCTTACCACCAAAGCTCCCCCTGTCCCTGGTCCCACTTCCAGCGTCGCGGATAAGGAAATCCGTAAGACTTGGGAGATTGATAGCGCGAAGGCCAAGTGCCTCGTACTTGCCTCTATGGACAATGAACATCAGAGGAGGCACGAGAATATCGACTTGGAATCCATATTTCTTCATACAAAAGAACTGTATGGAGAGCAATCTCGTATCGCAAGATACGAAGCGTCGAAAAAGTTATTTTCGGCAAGGATGGCCGTCGGATCATCAGTAGCAGAACACGTGCTTAAGATGATCGGCTACATTGAGGAGCTCGCGGACCTAGGGACCACATTGGAGAGTGAGCTCTATACGGACTTAGTTCTCCAGTCCCTTCCTTCCACTTACGCCCAGTTTATACTAAACTTCAACTTACAAGAAAAAGAAGTTGAACTTTCAGAGCTCCTCAACATGCTGAGGAGCACAGAGGGCACCCTACAGAAAGGTAGGGAAACATCCACTTTGTTTGTAGGAGGATCATCTTCTTCCAGGTCCAAGGCGAAAGCCAAGAGAAAGAAGAAGAAAGCCCCCGCTAAACCAAGAGGCGGTGTTAGTAAAGTGGATACGAAAGGGAAAAGCTAAAGCAACAAAGAAAGCGGGGAAGCTTGTGGATAAGGAAGAATGCTTCTATTGTCATAAGAAAGGACACTGGAAGAATGATTGCAGGGCCTGGAAGGCCAGAACACAGGAATTGAAGCAGGTTGCAGCTTCAGCTTCAGGTGTGTATGTTATTGAAAACTGTCTTTCAATAAACTCTACTTCCTGGGTATTGGATACCGGATCAGGATCTCATATCTGTAATTCTTTGCAGGCGTTGAGAAACCGTAGGGTTTTGAAAGCAGGTGACATGACCCTCAGAGTTGCGAACGGAGCTAGCATGGATGCTAAAGCCGTGGGGGACTATCACCTGGGAATGTCAGATGGACATGTTTTGGTTTTACGTAATTGCTTTTTTGTACCCAACGCGACTTGTAATATCATTTCTGTATCTTTAGTTTCTAACGAAGGTTATGAATTTGCGTTTGTAAGTAATGTTGTAAACATTCACCTTAATCAAGTTCTGATTGGGTCAGGTACATTGAGCAATGGTATATACGTATTAAACCAACCACAGATTTTCAATGTCCAGAATACACACAAAAGAAAGTCTCCGGAAGTAAATCAGACTTTCTTGTGGCATTGTAGACTGGGTCACATCAATGAGAGAAGGTTGACGAAGTTACATACAGAACGATATTTGAATGCGTTCGAATATCAATCGTATGCCACTTGTCAATCCCGTCTCAAAGGAAAGATGACAAAGACTCCGTTCACTGGACACGGAGTAAGAGCGAGCGAGCTCTTGGGACTCGTACACAGCGACGTGTGCGGGCCAATGTCTACACATGCGCGAAGCGGTTATTCTTACTTCATTACTTTTACGGATGACTTTTCAAGGTACGGTTATGTCTTCTTAATGAAACATAAGTCCGAAGTCTTTAGAAAATTCCAGGAATATAAGAATGAAGTAGAAAAACAGACCGGCAAAAGTATCAAGATCCTAAGATCGGATCGAGGTGGTGAATACTTGAGTGCCGAGTTCCTGGACTATTTAAAAGAGAATGGAATTCTCTCTCAGCTTACTCCTCCATACACTCCGCAACATAACGGTGTATCGGAGAGACGGAACCGCACCCTATTGGATATGGTACGGTCCATGATGAGTAACGCTGAGTTACCGCGATCATTCTGGGGGTATGCGCTAGAATCAGCTGCATACCTTTTGAACCGAGTTCCCACTAAGACTGTGCCTACCACACCTTATGAGTTATGGAGTGGGAAGAAACCCTATCTTCAATATCTGAAGATCTGGGGATGTCCAGCTTTTGTCAAAAAGCAGCATGCGGACAAACTCGAGGCACGCTCAGTACTGTGCAAGTTTATGGGATACCCAAAGAACACCAGGGGGTATCTTTTCTACCACGCAGAGGAACAAAAAGTCCTTGTTTCTCGTAATGCCCACTTTCTAGAACACCAGTTCTTAGAAAAGGAAATAAGTGGGAGCGCAGTAGAACTGGAAAAAATTCTAGAACCACAGACTATTACTGAAAGTTTAGTGGAACCAGAGGGTTCAAAAGAACAGGACATTCCTACGCCGCTCCGCAGGAGTAGTAGGCAGTCTCATCCGCCCGAGAGATACTACGGTTTTCTCATAGACGGGGATAGAGAGGATTGCATCATAGATTATGATGAGCCTACTAGCTTCCAGCAGGCCGTTCAGAGCGTTGACTCAGTAAAATGGCTGGATGCAATTCGGACCGAAATGGAGTCCATGTACACCAACAAAGTATGGACGTTGGACATTGCTCCAGACGGGGTAAAACCCGTAGGATGCAAGTGGATCTTCAAAAGGAAGATTGGTGTAGATGGACAGGTTGAGACCTATAAAGCTAGACTTGTTGCAAAGGGTTTCCGTCAAAGACCTGGCTTGGACTATGACGAAACCTTTTCTCCAGTGGCTATGCTGAAATCCATTCGGATCCTTCTTGCCATTGCTGCCTTCCACGATTATGAGATCTGGAAAATGGACGTAAAGACCGCTTTTCTAAATGGAAATTTAGAGGAGTGTGTCTATATGGACCAACCAGAGGGTTTCATTCAGAGTGGGAGCAGCGGAAAGGTGTGCAAGTTGCTTAAGTCCATCTATGGACTAAAGCAGGCATCGCGGAGTTGGAACATCTGTTTTGATGAGACGGTCAAGGAATTTGGCTTTATCAAAAATCCAGATGAACCATGCATCTATTGTAGATTTGTAGCGAGAACTGTAGTATTCCTCGTTTTGTACGTGGATGACATTCTCTTAATAGGAAATGACATTCCTATGCTACAATCTGTCAAGGGGTTCTTATCAAACAGGTTCTCCATGAAAGACCTGGGTGATGCCTCATACATCCCGGGGATCCGGATCCATCGTGATAGATCCAAGAGGATATTAGGACTTTCACAGTCCAGGTACATCGACACCATACTGAAGAGATTCAGTATGGAAGATTCCAAGCGCGGTAACCTACCAGCTTGTCACGGGATCACCCTTTCTAAAGAGATGTCTCCCAAGACAGATTTGGAGAGGGATCGCATGTCTATTATACCCTACGCTTCTGCGGTAGGCTCTATAATGTATGCGATGTTGTGTACCAGACCGGATGTAGCTTACGCACTGAGTGTGGTAAGCCGGTATCAGTCAAACCCTGGGGAGAAACACTGGATAGCAGTAAAGAACATTCTCAAGTACCTCAGAAGGACTAAGGAGATGTTCTTGGTGTATGGCGGAAAAGACCTCCAGATCGAGGCCTTTGCTGACTCCAGCTTCCAGAGTGACAAGGATGATTCCAAGTCCATGTCGGGTTTTGTCTTTACCCTCAATGGAGGGGCGGTGTGTTGGAAGAGTTCCAAACAGGAAACCGTTGTAGACTCGACGATGGAAGCGGAATACATCGCTGCATCTGATGCCGCAAAAGAAGCCGTCTGGATGAGGAAGTTCTTGAAAGAGCTTCAGGTGGTTCCGTCCATTGTTGATCCAATACCTCTGTATTGCGACAACAACGGGGCTATAGCTTTAGCGAAGGAACCCAGGTCCCATCAGAGATCCAGACACATCTTGAGGCGGTATCACTTGATCAGGGAGATCGTGGATCGCCAGGAGATCGAGGTTCGGAGAGTCGCTTCAGAAGATAACACTACAGATCCATTCACCAAGGCCTTGCCCCAGACTCAGTTCGAGCGGCTAATCGAGATGATAGGTCTTCGATACGCCAGTACATGGCCTTAGTGCAAGTGGGAGATTGTTAGTGTATATGCCCTAGAGTCCATTACTGTATCATACTAGTTTGTATATTACTTAATGGAAGCTTAGGATATTCACCTTGTATATACAATCTTGCTTAAAATAGTAGTATGCTACTTGGTTTGTTTCTACTTCAATGTGTACATGTGTTTATTTTAGTATATCGCCTATACACATTAGTGGAGCCCTTAGGATCTTTGCTTGATTACCAGCGTTGTGATGGCAGTCACACTAGTGGGGCTGGGTAATCTATAAGCACATCCTTATGCAGGTCCCTGGTCGCAGGACTATCGAGACAGGGCATCGATACTCCGGAGTAGACTAGCGCATGCGCTTCTCATCCCAGTGTGGGAGACGGTCTGTCCCACAGCCGTCGGTACGTCGTACTTGAGAGAGTATGCGGGTGCTCGTTGGGTTACGAGTACACTGGACAGGACTCGTCGGGAACTGACTAGTTGGTATTATGCCTATCGTCAGTTATCAGTTCCCAGGTGACATGAGTACAGCTTAGTCCGCTGACTTGACACTGTCACTTCGCCTCGAGTGTGTTCCCACTGTACTTTGATTACTACCCTACCACGGCTCAAAGGAGTCATGCAAACAGGTGGTAGTTGGGTGCAGTCCCGAAGCACTTGGAGGCAGTGACGGTTAGACAGGATTCGTCTCTCCCGGTATTGGGGGTTGACATCGCGCTGTGTCTAGGAGAGCCATTACACGAGTAGTCCCTGGCCAGGGCAAACGAGATATACTGGTAGGCTTCCAGTGTTATCTCAGGGTGTTTTGGGCTTCACTCCGACACGACTTGTACCGCTATTGGGGGACTGACGTTTACCGCCCCCTAGGCCCGCCATGCGATGTATCAGACGAACAGACCGGACTGTACGGAGAATGTCACATTCAGGCTCAGTAGGAGTTCAGATGGGTTTCGCCTCGTCAGTCTTCTTGTCGGCATCCACCTGGGGACCGTTACGCATAGCTAGTGCCGCTTGCGGTCTGTGGTTAAACCCACTGCCAGCGTAGTGTCGAGTCTTTAGAGTCCTACACAGAAAGCTATTCGCCTTTAGGCAAAAGAGTAGAGGTCGCATGGTTTTGCGACAAGTCGCATGGTTTTGCGACAGGGTTCGGTCACATCCGTGCACTTGTGCACGTACAGTGTCCGGACAGTTTACACTAGCGGGCTTTGGTTTAAGCCAGATCCTAGTATACCTTTTGGGATTGGATTTATCCAGTATGCATTCGTGTTCCTCGGAACGCGGATGCGGGTGTGTATGCACAGTTGACGGAGAGACAGAGGCGGAGGATTCTCATTAGGGTTGTTGACCGTTGACAGTTGACTATTGACTTTTTTCTCAACCCTAATGAGAATATGATATGTGATTAACAATAATATTAATTAAGTATTGTGGTGACATGGTTGTTGAGGGGTTGACTTTGTTGACTTGTTGACTTTGTTGACCGGTTGACTAGGTTGGACTAGTTGACCATCATGATGACTATGGCTATCATTTCATGGCAAAGACTTTTTACTTGCTTGTTTCTTTTGTGAGAAATGAGTGCATGAAATGATTTAGCCATTTTGACTTGAACCATTTTACACAATACTTGATTATTAATTTTGTGATGATGGTTTTGGATTATGAGAGCCAAGAGAGAAAAGTCTTCTCTCATTCTTTCATGCTCATTCTCTCTCTTGTTCTTGAGCTCTCATCTTCCTCCTCTTGCTCTCCCTCTCTTGATTCTATGGTTCACTTGTCTCATGAGTTGAGAACCAAGAACCATAGATAAAATCCCATACAAACTCTTCTCTACTCACTCTAGTTCATAAGGTTTAGCAAACCGAGTGAACTAGTTTCTTCAAAGTTCGAAGAAGGAGCCAAAGGTTGAAGCTTTCAGGTGGATCTATCTTCGGCGCAAGGAGACGACGGGGAGAAGCCGGTTCGGACGACTATCGAAGCTTGAAGACGAAGGAGTTCGAGAAAAAGAAAGGTATAACCCCCTAACCGAGTAGTTAGCAACTCGTAGTTAGGTTGTTAGTTAGATGTTTAACAAAGATCCGGTTTTGAGTCCATGTTACCACCTCTAAGAAAATTTTTTTTCACCAAATTCCGCATGCCCGAAAGTACCAGGAGAGGTAGCATGGACTTATAGTATTCTCGCCGACGCAACTCCAGCCGCATCCTAGAACCTTAACCGAGTCATCAAAACTTGGTGTTGATTTGTATAGCGTCATGTTGCTTCCGTTCATCGCGTTTGTTTTGAGGCAAGTTTACAACTTACTACATGCTATGGTTTATGTAATTTATTTATATGTTTCCGTATCATCATCATCATCATCATCATCATACATCTATATCTATAATTTATATACCGTAGTTATTTAACGTTAATCGGTTTTATAATATAAAATGTATGAAAGTTTACAACTTGTGACACTCTATAATTATATCCATAAATATATATATCATCATAATATTTTTTATTATTATATTTAATTAGTTTATAATCTGCATTTTATAATGTTATACAAAATATAGTTTGAAAATATTATAGTTTACACATGAAACGTCGTTGCAAAGCGGATACGACAAATCTGAAATTTACTGTACACCTTACCTTATAAAATTCATTATAAATCATAGAAAAATCATTAGTATACATTCTTTAGTTTGTTACGAAGATAACTCAGAATACTATAACTCTATGAAATATTTACTTGCAAATAAATTGATTAATTAACGTAAAATGCAAATGAAAATATCTCTAAACTGCTTTCCAGGGAAATTCCGGCAGCAAACTTTCAATTTCGAATGTTCATATCTTTTTGTAGGAATAACCTAAGATACTTCAACTTATAAAAATGAAAACCTTATTGAATTATCTTTGTTTTGGTATAAGACACGTCCCTTTTGAAGAAAGTTTGTTATTTTTAAGCTATTTTACAAATCAGGATGACGCTGAATTTCTGAACGGAATTTTCTTGTGCATGGTTAATCAATACCACTTTTATAATTATTAATTGGTTTGAATATGTTATCCATGTTAATATTATTATATCAATATCTATTTAATAAATAATAGTGCTTGTGTTTTAATATTCAGCAAATTTTACCGATTTATAGTTTTATAATATCCGTCTGTATCCATACAGTTTATTACATATCTAGTTGCACTCCGAGACCATATTATTTCATGTTACTGTTGTATTAGTGCACCATGCTTGATAATGTGCATCCTAAGTAGTCATGGAGTTGTAGATGTAACCCCTGATAGATATTTATGCATCCGTGCTTTACTGTGCATCCGTACAATTTATTATATGTTTAGTTGCATGCCATACTATTTCATATTACTGTTACCTTGGCACCCCATGCTTGATAATGTGCATCCTACATAGTCATGGAGTTGTAGATGTAATCCTTGATAAATATTTGTGCATCCGTGTTTTACTGTGCATCCGTACTTTTATCGTGCATCCGTTCTTGCTACAGTTTTATTCTGAGCATCCGTTTGATACATGTGCACTACCTGACATGACCTGATATACCACTGCTTGACTTGATACCTGATCTTGTTACTAATGCCGACAATCTTAATCTGTTGTCCCTACGGACATATCCTGTTGTCTATTTAGACAAACCTGTACCTGCTTGATCCTGTGTTGGCATTAGCTCCAGATTTATCAATACCTGACTTGAACACATAACCTTGGGGGTATAGGGAAATCAAAAGTGTAACTAAAGTGTAGCTTAAAAGGGTATTACTTGATCCGTGGTCCCGGTGGATAACGGGACAGAATCATTCGTGATTCTTACTTGATCCGTGGTCCCGGGGGATAACGGAACAGAGTCATTCATGATTCCCACTACATGATCCGTGGTCCTGGGGGATAACGGGACAGAGTCATTCATGACTTCCACTACATGATCCGTGGTCCCGGGGGATAACGGGACATATCCTTTGAGTTACATGGAGGATTATATTAATTGATTTCAAACAACTTTAGAATAGATAACCCTGTAGCACAGTTTAGATTGATCACTGCACGCCACATATATTGATACACTTCACTGTTCTATATTTGTGTTTACTTATTACATTCATGTTACTGTTTATGATTCATGCCTGCATATCTTGTGTATCCTGTTCATTTATTGTTGGTTGATATCATGACGCACTGACGTCTAGGTTTGCATGGCCCAGCTCCTCTATCTCTGTCGCAGGACGAGTATTTCAGCCGACAGGCTGAGCAGTGATGATCCTGTTAGTATCTAGTTAGTTTAGTTTTATTTTCGTACTTTCCAGATTGTTACTGTTTATTGGATTTATTGCTTCCGCATATTATTTCTCGACTCGTTTATTCTGGCAAATGGACATGTACTAGATAGTTTATTTTATTTCTACTGTTCTTGATATCTATAGACAGCCGTAATGCGACTGTGGAGGGATGTTTCTTAGCCACAGGTAGCATGGTTGGCTCTGTCATGTGCCGATCTTAGCGCACTCTGGGAAGCGGGGCGTGAAATACGTCCTGGGTTTGAGATACCGGATCAGGATCCTATAGATGTAATATGTCACATGGGTTACAGATAAGTAGAGAACTGGGATCGGGTGATAAGTTTTTAGAGTTGGAAACGGTGCAAGTGTTGGAGACAAGATGTTGGCAGTTATCACTCTGTATTACCAAATAAATTGATTCTGAACGAATGTTATTAGATACCGAACCCGATATACAATATAATATCAGTCTCTTTATTTACTAAAGAAGGATATAATTTTGTATTGTTGGATAATGTTTTGAACATTTCCTATATCAAGAGTTGATCGATTAAGGCACGTTATCTAAAAGCATATACGTTCTAAATCAAACTACAGTTCTCAACGTACAGAACACACACAAGAGGAATAGTTCAGAAATAAACGAATCCTTCTTAAGGAATTGTTGACTAGGTCATATCAATACGACCCGACTAGCTGAAGTTACATAAAGATGCATATTTAAATCAGTTTGAATTAACATCTTGTGAAACTTTCCATTCTTGTCACAAAGACAAGATGACCATAGCTCCGTTTATTGGAAACATAGAAAGAGTTAGTGAACTCTTGGGATTGATACACGATGATGTATGTAGGTCCCTTGTCTACACATGCCAGGATCGGTTCTTTGTACTTTACATTCACTGATGATCTCTCAAGATTCGGACATATGTTCCTTTTAAAAGTCAAGTCTGAAGCTTTTGAGAAATTCAAAGAATATAAATTAGAAGTAGAGAACCACAATGGGTATAAGCATTATGTCCTTTGATGTGATCGGGGAGGAGAATACTTGAGCACGGAATTTCTGAATTATTCTAATTGAGAATGATATTCTCTCTCAGCATTACTCCTCCGAATACACCACAGTACGTTGGTATATCGGGGCGGAGCAATCGCACCCTATGTGATATGGTATGCTCTATGATGAGTACTACTGAGTTGCCTATTTCCTTTTGGGGGTTATGCACTTGAGAAGTTGCATACCTATTGAATAGGGTTCCAACCAAATCAGGAGCCTACCATTCCATATGAGATATGGTATGGGAAGAGCCCATCTCTTAAGATACTCATGAGATATTGAATAGGGTTCCAACCAAAGGATTCAATACTTCCCAACGAACCTCAGCCTCTCCGTCGATCTGGTAGGGTTCCTCACCAACCTGAAAGATACTTCGGTTTTATCTATGACAGTGGGAGTGAGGATGGCATCATGAGACGATGACCCAACTAGTTTCGAGCAGGCCATTAGGAGTGGGGACTCTGTGAGAATGGCTGGATGCCAAGCGATCTGAGATGGAATCCATATACACCAACAAAGTATGGACTTTGGTTACTATATCTCAAGGGTTAAATCCCAATCAGGAGCAAGTATATCTTGAGAAAATTACTTGGTGTACATAGAAAAGTTGAGACTTTCAAAACTAAGGCTTGTTTCAAAAGGTTTTCGTCATCGACCAGGTGTGGATAATGATGAAACCTTTTCTAGTCCCTATGCTTAAGTCCATCCGGATCCTACTTTCCATTGCTACATACCATGACTACAATATCTGGCAGTAGAGTGTCATGACTGCTTTTCTAAATAGTGATTTAGAAAGAGAGCGTCTATAAGTACACAACCAGAGGGCTTCGTAGACGGTGGGAGCATCGGAAACGTGTGCAAGTTGCTTTACAGGTTAAAGCAGGCATCGCGAAATTGGAACATCTGTTTTGATGTGGTAGTCAAAGCATTTGACATCATCAAAATGGTAGATGAACCTTGTATATACAAAAAAGGTAGTAGGGAGTATGGTAGTGATCCTCGTATTGTACGTGGATGACATACTCTTAATAGGAAAGGAGTTTCCTATGCTACACCCGGTCAATTTCCTCTTATCACATAGATTCTCCATATAAGATCAAAGTGATACCTCCTAAATCCTGGGTTTTGGATCTATGAGATAGATCTAAGTGGATGTTAGGATTCTCACTAGGTGTAGTGAGATGGTATCAATTAATCCTGGGGAGAATCACTGGATAGCTTCCAGGGTGATTAGGTAGACTGAATGTCAGTCACAGGCATTGTCTTTACCCTCAGTGGAGGGACGATATGTTGGAAGGGTTCCAAGCTAGATACCGTGGCAAACTAGACGATAAAGGCTGGATACATTGCTACCAAGGACACTACCAAAGAGGCAGCCTGGTTGTATATAGGTTCATGAGATGGACTTCGTTCCTACCATTGTGTGACAATGAAGTTGTGGCTTTGGCCTAGGAACCCCCGTCTCATCAGTGATACAGACATATTCTTAGGCAGTATCACCTGATCATGGAGATGGTTGATCTTCAGGAAGATCGAGGATATGAGAGAAGATTTTGAGGACAACACGGCGGATCCACTCACGAAGGCCTTTTCCTAGAAGAGACTATTCTGGGATGGTTGAGTATGGGATACTACAACCATTTCTATATTGTTGGGTATTGGATACTACAACAGATGGCCTCAGTGCAAGTGGAAGATTGTTAGTTATATGTATACCCTAGAGGCCATTACTGTACATGCGATATATATTGTAGTGGATGCTTGGACATATATAGGGAGGACTTTCTTGCTCGACATGATAGTATGCTATCTGGTTGCACTTTATCTTATCATGTTAACAAATACTGTTTTGTGATCATGTCGGATATATGTATGCCCTAGATGCCATTATATGATAGTGTATGTGCTGATGTGTATATATATATATATTCAGAGAACATTCTTGCTCGACATGATAGTATGCTATTTGGTTACTCTTTATAATGACATGTTCACTTGATCATGCTTTTATTCATTTGGTATATATTAATAAAGCCCTTAGGATATTTGCTTGACTACTGGGATTATGATGTGGATCATACTAGTGGGACACCTGTAGTTTATAAGCATATCCTTGAAATATTCCTAGTCGTGGGTGCATCGAGACGGGGCATCGATACTCCAGGGTAGACTAGCGTATACCATTCTTGTTCCATATGATGGGCGATGGATGATCCCATATCCATCTAATGTGGTGACACCAAAGATTGTATACGGGTGCTCAGTGAGACTGGGTACACTGAACGGACTCACCGAGAACTCCTATGTGGTATTAAATAATACGTCGGATAGCAGTTCTCAGGTGACACTGGTACAGGTTAGTCTGTAGACCCGAGATCGTCATAGAGCCATGTATGTCCTCCCACTGTACTTTGATTTCCACCCTACCATGGCTCTACTGAGTCGTGCAATTAGGTGGATTTTGGGTACAGTCCCGAGGCACATGGCGGCAATGAGCGATAGGAGGGGTTTTTCGTCTCTCCCGATATTGGGGGTTGATGTTGCGCTATGCTCGATTGGCTATAACAGGAAGTCCCTGGCCAAGGTTGTTGCGATTTACTGATAAGTGTTATCAGTAGTTTCTCGATCTGTTATGAGCCATATACCGACATGACTTATTGAGTTATTGGGGTCGACGATTCCATCCCCAGACTCGATATGCAGCATATCTGACGAAGAGATCGGACTGTACGGTAAGTGTTGCCAGTTGGCTCGATGGAGTTTTGACAGGTTGGCTTGTTTTTCTTCTGATCGCTCAATACCCGGGTGGCCGTTACGTTTAGCTGACCTCTTGCGGCTTGTGGGTGTTTGATGTGATCATTACATACTGCCGGAGTATTGACGAGTCTTAGAGTCCCACACAGAAGTTTCCTAGCTCAGGAAAAACGATATGGTGTGCATATGAGATATGCGCGGAGCTCGATTAAATACGAGTATGAGATACCGTATATTAATCGGGCGTTTACTATTGGTCGGGCCGTATGTGATATGACCGGTTTATTAAATCAAGTGTTGATTTAATAACGACTTTTAGCTCAATTTTATTAAACCTTTTCTTTATGGATGTATGCATATATGTATATACATACACATGATGATGTGTATGCACACATACATACATACAAGTGTATCATGGTTGATGATTCATGGATGATGGCAATGCAAGACTCACATAGTTCAAATTAATATGTGTATTTTTGTTTTGAGATGAAAGAAAAAGGAAATTAACAAATGACTCATTCTTTCTACACTCTACTAGGGTTGACCATTGACTTAACCCTAGGTTTATTTCCTTTGTTCTTTTAACTCATCACAAAATATCTAGATATTTCTTTTAACCATGGTTGGATGTGAGAGTGTCTCACATATATATCCTTTTGTTTTTATTTTAAAACATAACAATTATCATTATCTTGAGAAAAACTTTGCCATCTTCATCTTCCTCCTTCTTCAAGCTCTCTTGAGTTTCTTTGAGTGTGAGAAAAAGGAAAAAGAAATGGATTTTTAAGTGAGATAACAAACCACACAATCATTCTATACTAGTTTAGCCTATTAGTTTAGAGTGTTAGCATCACTTACTCATTGATCAAGTGAAGCAAGAAGCTTTGAGCAAAGTGACTTCGGGTGGATCGTCGTGGACTTAGAAGAATTCAAGCAAGCCGTTCCGAACTCTAGAAGATCCAAGGAGTCACTCAAGGAGGTCTAAAAAGGTTATAGTCTCTCCACTTAGTGATAGATTTATTATTGTATGTGATACTATTAGATGTTACCCTAAATTTGTAGTTCGATTCCTAGTTAAGTTTGCTTAGCACCTCGTTAAACTTTTTTTATGGCATGTGTGATGCTTCCAAACCCTTGATAAGGTGCTATGGAAACCCTACAGTGGTATCAGAGGCAGGCTAGAGCTTTAGAGTAACCTAGACGACGTTAAAAACCTCGAACGAACGAAATACGACGCCCGAAGGGTACTCACTGGAAATTTTTCAAAAAGTTGGATTTTTTCACATTAAAAATACTCAGAAAATCGTGCAGGGTATTTTATGGACCTGCAAATAGAACGAAGCCCTAACTCGACTAAACGACAGCGGGACCGCGACCAAAATGGTCATTTTGCGGCGGTTCCGCGGCGCCGTTGGTGAGGCTTGGACTGTGCCTTCTTATGATGGCCCGTATGTACTTGTTGCAGTCTCTTGTATATTTTAAAACTTTTTAGGTGTTGAGATTTCTGAGAATTCTTTGGGTGATTGATTGTTCGATCGAACGTTTTAACTTCGTCTAGTATATGTGAATGTGATACAATAATTGGAATCTACAAATTTGTTTGTTGCGTGTAAATCTAGCATTTCGGTCTCGGGAGTAATCGGAAATCTTGTTGAATTATCCGGCTTATTTTGAAAAGATGTTTTCTTGGGTGAGATCTAAATGCGAGCTTTACATTGTTAGGCATGAAATCTTGGATATGTGTTGTCTAAGGGCAGTTACGATTCCAATTGTTGTAGTTTTTCATTTTATTTCTCTGTGACCATAAGTGTAGTATGTGGTGTATCGCCATTTTCGTTGCTATACATCAACGCCAATCGTGGTACACATACTTACTTACGTTGATGATATGTGATATTATGTATTGCTGATATATGATATGCAGGATTGTCGTGATTGAATAGCCGGGGGTTTTATGTGAGATGAGAGTTTTCTTTTCATTCATGTAAAATTCAATTTAATGTAATATTATTTTATTTGGGGCACTTCCGGGTTGAGGATGATGTCACCATTGTTGTATATTATTTACTTTTCCGCATTAGGATAGACCCAAGGAGGGGAGCACAAGTGACCAGGTTCTAGGGTTCAGTGGGAGGCCATCTCGAGGAGTCGAGACCGGGTCTCCTAAACTCTAGAATTGGTAGGGTCACTTGCCGCTCTCGTAGGGGTCTTGGGGTGTGGGCTTGGCCATCCATCGTGACCGTGGAATCCGTATTTTCTATTGCTGGCTAAATACTAAATACAGACCTCCTAGATATCCTATATTTTCATATATGCTTCTGTTGTGTTTGTTCTGTGATGTGATCACTTTACATGCTGAGACGAATGCAATTATATATATGATATATAATAAGCGTTGTTTATGTTTTACATCCGCGCTAGTCCCGCCCCGCTATGCCGTTAGTTAAGTAACCTAACGGTGCATAACGGGACACCGTGACGAATGCGAATGGCATAAGCATACGTTCTATTTTCGTTTCCTTTCTGTGATGGCTTTAAGACTTAAATGATAGGACTACTTTAATGAGATTAATGTAAAGAAAAATGAACCTAAAAAGATGTTGTAGAATCAGATTTGAAACACACTCGGCTTTTTATAAAAAAGCAAGTTTTCAAAGTGTGGAGATTAAGCCACTCCTTTTAAACCCATTTGATTCCACAACAATATCAAGTTCAAAGCGTTAAAAGTTTTCTTAAAAGCTATCCGCAGCCCTCCGTCATTTTAGGGAATAGAGTACTTAGTATTCGTGCTGCGTATTTTGACTTTAGTTAAGGTGCAGTGTACGGTAGCTAAGTGATGTCTTCCTACACCACATATGATGCAGATTAGTTAGGACATCCATATGATTATGTTGATTTTAGTTAAAGGTCATGTGGGTGGGTCTAGTTAATCACGAAATGACGGGAAGAACTTGACTAGTACTTATGATATATTGACCATAGTTAAGGTCATGAGTGCTAGGGGTAAAAATAATATCGGGAGTTTCAAGAGTTGAAATTTGCAATGAGATTGCATACCTTCTATATGATAGTAGGATTCCGATCCTACTGTGAGCAAGAGTTTCTCCCGGGAGAGTTTTGCACTTTACAATTAGCTAACCCATTAGGTGTCTAGAAAGGTGTCAACGGGGCTACGCTTCTGGAAAAACGAGGTTTATTCTAATTAGGTCCGTGCGAAAGCATGGGGAACCTCCCTCAAAGTACCGGCACTGACCTAGCTGAACGGTTAGCGAAGTTGTAGAATGTAATTAATCTCGGCTAGTTTTCTTTTTAAAGGTTTTAAAGAAAATTTGATAAAAACAGTGGGAGACATCGATTAGAAAAGATAATAACCAATCTGATCTTTGCAAGAGCTTTCGCTGAGTGTATTCTTTTCTCTCTCTTAATGGCAGATACCTATGACAGGCCTTAAGCTTCTACTAGATAAAAACAAGTTGACCGGACCCAACTACAAAGTTTGCCTGACGAACATTAACATTGCTCTCACATATGATAAAGTATCATATGTTCTCACTGCCAAAGCCCCGCCCGTCCCAGGCCCTAAATCTTCTATCGCGGATAAAGAAACCCGCAAAATGTGGGATATTGACTGTGCTACTGCCAAATGCCTCACGCTTGCATCGATGGACAATACACATCAAAAGCAATACGAGTAGATGGATGTTTAATCCATCTTTCTCCATACAAAGGAACTGTATGGGGAGCAATCTCGGATCCAGAGATACGAAGCATCTCGAAATTTGTTTCAGATGCGGATGGCTCAAGGAACATCTGTTGGATATATGTATGCCCTAGATGCCATTATGAGATAGTGGATGTATTTATACATATATATATATATATATATTCAGTGTACATTCTTGCTCGATATGATAGTATGCTATCTGGTTCTTCTTTATCTGACATGTTGATTTGATCATGCTTTTACTCATTCACACATGTTGATAAATCCCTGAGGATATTGGCTTGACTACAGTGATTATGATAGAGACCATACTAGTGGGACATCCGTAGTTTATAAGCATATCCTGAAATGTCTCTAGTCGTAGATGTATCGAGATGGGGCATCGATATACCAGAGTAGACTAGCGTATATGATACTAGACCCATATGATGGGCGATGAATGTTCCCACATTCATCGATGTTTGACATCGAGATCATATACGGGTGCTCAGTGGTGACTGGGTACACTGGACGGACTCACCGAGAACTCCTATATGGAATTATATCTATCGTCGGATAGCAGTTCTCAGGTGACACTGGTGCAGGTTAGTCTGTAGACCCGAGATCGTCATAGAGTCTTGTGTGCTCTTCCACTGTACTTTGATTACCACCCTACCACGGCTCTACTGAGTCGTGCAAACAGGTGGCCGTTGGGTACAGTCCCGAGACACACGAAGGCGATGAGCGATAGGAGGGGTTTCGTCTCTCCCGGTATTGGGAGTTGATGCTGTGCTGTGCTCGACTGGTTATATCAGTAAGTCCCTGGCCAGGGCTGCTGAGATTTACTGATAAGTGTTATTAGTAGTTTATCGATCTGTTATTGACCATTCACCGGCACGACTTATTGAGTTATTGGGGTCGACGTGACCGTCCCTAGGCTCAATATGCAGCATATCTGACGAAGAGACCGTACTGTACGGTAGTGTTGCCGGTTGGCTCGACCGGAGTTGTAGCAGGTTCGCTTGTTTTCTTTTGATCGCTCAATACCCGGGTGGCCGTTACGTTTAGCTGACTGCTTGCGGCTTGGGGGTGCTTGATATGATCATCACCCACTGCCGGCGTATTGACGAGTCTTAGAGTCCCACAAAGGAGTTACCTAGTCCAGGCGAAACGTTGTGGTGCGCGTATGCGATATGCGCATGGACCCGGTTAAAATGCGCGTATAAGATACCGTATATTAATCGGGCGGCTTGCTTTTGGTTAGGTCGTATGTGATATGGCCGGATTGCTAAATCAAGTGTTGATTTATCATTTAACCATTAGTTTCTCACTAGAAATCCTTTCTTGGATTATTGGATGTATGCATGCATGTATGCATTTTTTCTTGTTCATGCACATATGGATGTGCATGCACACATACATACATACATCATCCTTCATGGTTGTATATACATTGAAAATGATGGCAATATAAGAATCACACACTATGTTTATACATATGGATATATATTTATTTGCTTTTGTTTTAAAACAAAACAAAAGATAAAGATTAATACATGGTTTCTACACTCTTCTTCAACTAACCATGCTCACCTACCTTTTAACCATGTGTTAATCATTTATTTTATGTTTTAACTCAAGTGAAATAATATCCATATGATATAACCATGGTTTGAGATGAGAAGTGGAAAATATATATACATATATTTTCTATTTTCTTTGATAAGAGATTATCTTTTCTCTTGTTCTAAAAAGGCCATCATTTTCTTCCTCCTTCTTCTTTTGCTCTCTAGATTTCTCTAGTGAGAAAATTACTCACCAAGTTAGGATTTTGAAGTGAGAATAGCCACCACAACATCATTCTACACAAGTCTTGCCCACTTGTTTAGAGTGTTAGCTTCATTTCTTTCTCTTGATCAAGTGAAGTTGCAAGCTTGGACAAAGGAGCTTCGGGTGGATCGTCGTGGACACTAGAAGACTTCAAGCGAACCCTTCTCCAACCCTCAAGTGGCCAAGGAGTCTGGCGTAGGGAGCTACAAAGGTTGTACTCTCAAAACCCTAGCCTTTGTTGCTTGTGATGTTGATTATAGTAATGAAACCCTAATTTTCTAGGATTGATTCTTTGTATGCTTACTTAGCACCCTAAAAATTTAATCTTTGGTACATGTGATTCTTCCAAACCCTTCATGAGGTGCTAGGTAAACCTAACATTGGTATCAGAGCCGACCTAGAACATTAGGCGACACTTTAACGAAGTAAAAACTCCGATCGAACCAAAATACGGTTTTTTAGAACCCTCTCTGGACAATTTTTGAAACTGTGGTTTTTCCAGAATTAAAAATACTTAAAAAATACAGCAGAAAAATCTAAGAAAGACTCTGAAATACGAAGCCATGAGCCGTTCAAGCCGCCGCGGAACCGCGGCCAATCCTTGCTTGGGCCGTGGCTCCGCGGCCGTACAAAGGCTTCATAGCTTCTTATTTACACAGTAATTCCTATACCTGCTTGTATATTGTTTTAGGTATGTTTAATCTGATTCATGTGCTGAATGTTCTGGGGATGGTTTTGAGTTCAATGATTCGATCAGAATTTTGATTTCGTGTCTTTTCCGGGTAAATTAGAAAGTATTGAATTGTTCGAACGAGTATCATTTTCTCACTTTTCACGGGGTTTAAATATTTCGGAAATACATGCAAGTTTTGTGGTGGACCCTCTAGAAGACAACAAACCTTAACTCGATTATGTGACCGTCTTGAACTGCCTTTTGAACCTTAGGGTTTGGGGCAGTACGGAGTGCCACATGTGAGGCGTTGGCTTGACCCTTCTACGGCTGGACCGCTACTACTGTGTCACACTCCGGGTTTTTGAACTCCGCTCAAGTGTTGAGCTTTAGGGAATTTTGGGTATTTGATCATTCGTTCGAAAAGTTTAATACTGTCTATTTATCTGGAATGTGATGCAATGTGTGGAATTCATATAGCTAGACATGAAATACGAAGTATGTGATATTTCGCATTTACGATGTCTAAAGAGAATGTGGATTCCAGATATTGTAGTTTTACACTTTATTTTCTGTGACTGTAAGTGTAGTGTGTTCGATATCGCCGGTTTCGTTGCTATACATCAACGACAATCGGAGTACCCATACTTACTTACGTTGATAATATATGATATTATGTGTTGCTGAGATGTGATGTGCAGGATTGTCGCGATCGAATAGCCGGGGTTTTTTATGTGAGATTAGAGTTTTATTTTTCATTCCTGTAAAATTCAAATGTAATGTAATATTCTTTTATTTGGGGTACTTCCGGGCTGAGGTTGATGTCACCAGTGTTGTATATTATTTACTTTTCCGCATTAGGATAGACCCAAGGAGGGGAGCACAAGTGACCGGGTTCTGGGGTTCAGTGGGAGGCCATCTCGAGGAGTCGAGACCGGGTCTCCTAAACTCCAGGATTGGTAGGGTCGCTTGTCGCTCTCGTAGGGGTCTAGGGGTGTGGGCTTGGCTATTCATCGCGACTGTGGAATCCATATTTTCTATTGGTGGCTAAATACTAAATACGGACGTCCTAGTATATCCCACATTATATATATGTTTCTGCTGCCTGTTGTCTGTGATATCTGAGACGAATGATATATTATATATGAGATATATAGTAGACGTTGCTTATGTTTTGCACCCGCGCTAGTCCCGTCCCGGTATGCTGTTAGTTAAGTAACCTAACGGTGCATAACGGAACATTGCGGTGAATGCGGATGGCATAAGCGTACGTTGTATTTTCGTTTCTTTTCTGTGATTGGCCTAAGGACTTAAATGATGGGATTACATTAATATGATTAATGTAAAGAAAATAAACCTAAAAAGATGTTGTAGAATCGGATTTGAAAACCACTCGGCTCTTTATGAAAAAGATGTATTTCAAAAACTGCGGAGCACAAGCCACTCCTTTTGAAAACCATTTGATTCTACGACGATATCAAGTTCAAAGCGTTAAAGATTTTCTTAAAAATCATCCGCAACCCTCCGTCATTTTAGGAAGTAGAGTACTTCCTATTCGTGCTACGTTTGTTGACCTTAGCCAAGGCGTAGTGTACGGTAGCTAAGTGATGTCTTCCTACAATGCATATGATGCAGATTAATTAGGACGGGCATATGACTTTGTTGACCTTAGCCAAGGGTCATGTAAACGGGTCTGATTAATCAAGAAATGACGGGCTGAACTTGACTATTACTTATAATTTGTTAACCATAGCCAAGGTCATAGGTACTAGGGGTAAAAACACATCGGGAATTTCAAGTGTTGAGATTTGCAATGAGATTGCATACCTTCCATTTGATGGTTGGATCCCGATCCCACTGTGGGCAATAGTTGCTCCTAGGCGAGTTTTGCAGTTTACAATTAGCTAACTCATTAGGTGTCTAGACAGGTGTTAACGGGGCTACGCCTCTGGGAAAACGAGGTTTACTTTAATTAGGTCCGTACGAAAGCACGGGGAACCTCCCTCAAGTACCGACACTGGCCTGGCTGAACGGTTAGCGAAGTTGTAGACTGTAATTAATCCTGGCTAGTTTTCTTTTTAAGGTTTGAAAGAAAAACTTGATTAAAGCAGTGGGAGACATCGATTAGACAAGATAATAACCAATATGATCTATGCAAGAGCTTTCGCTGAGTGTATTCTTTTCTCCCTCTTAATGGCAGATACCAATGACTGGACTCAAGCTTCTACTAGATAAAAACAAATTGAATGGGACCAATTATAAAGACTGGCTAAGGAATCTGAAAATAGCCTTGACTTATGATAAAGTATCATATGTCCTCACGGCTTCAGCCCCGCCCACCCCAGGTCCAAAATCCTTAGTTGCGGACATTGAAGTCCGCAAGACATGGGACGTTGACTGTGCCACGGCCAAATGCCTCGTGCTTGCATCGATGGACAATACACATCAAAAGCAGCACGAGAATATGGACATTCATGACATATTCCTTCATACAAAGGAGTTGTATGGAGAGCAATCCCGCGTATTACAATACGAAGCATCAAAGAAATTGTTTTAGATGCGAATGGCCCCTGGCACATCAGTAGGAGACCATGTTATGAAGATGATAGCTCTTATAGAAGAGCTTGAGGACCTTGGACAATGAACAATATACGGATATTATTGTAACGTTTTGGAAATCGTTTCGGTGAAATTTCAAAAAAATCGGTAAAATAAGGGGGTTTTCTGTAAAAAGTCAGAATACAAATATCTTATTATAAAAATTAAATATACATATTCTAGCTATGTAATTGCTATTATTTGGTGTTTATTGAGCCGCTGGTGAAATTTCAAATTTTCTGAAAAAAATATTATTTTATTATTATTTAAGCCGTCACTAATACATTTAATTAGGGAAAATTACAAATTGGAATGAGTTGAAACAAATTTTGTGCATCATAAAACATTAAATAAAATTTTATCATGTGGTTTTTGGAACGAAATCATTTGCCAAAACGGTTTAGAAATTATTGAAGAAAAAAGGCTTTTTTTTAGCTTAAATGGATGTTTGGGGTATTATATTTATCATTTTTCATCACCCCACACCCGTACCCACATCCACACACTCCCATTTACTTCTCCCCTTGAAGAATTCAGCAGCCCCCATTTATTTTCCCCAGTTGAATTTCAAAGGAAAGAAATGAAAGAAAAGAAAAGAAAATGGAGAAATGAGGTGGACCTTTGACCTTGAATTGACTTTGACTTCTTCCCCCACTTTCTCTACCTCCCTCTCTCTCCTCTCCCACTCCCATTCCAGCAGCCCCCCTCCCCCCAATTCCCTTCTCTTTTCTCTTCAAACTTCATCAAAAATTGCCTCAAATCCATCAAAAAAAATCCCAAAAACCAAATCCGACTCCTATCCATTCTAGCTTAGCCCGTATAGCATGGATCTTTATGAAAAGAGAGCATTTTGGGAGGCCATGGATGCTTGTGGATCTTCAAATGTTTTTGGGTATAATTCTAAAACATTTTTGCTTAATTTGTTACTAATTTCTTAAAGCTAAACTACTTAAGTGTTAATTAGGCTTAAGTTGCAAGTTTTGGAATTCAAGTTATGAATTTGAATGCAAGTTAGGGTTTTATAAAATTGGTGTATGGTTGTGTGTTATATTTAGGCTTTTTGTCATGTTAATACAAGATTAGTAGCTTGTGCTAATGGTTAGTTTAAAAATTGTGTTAATTTGCTAATTTGCTTACTAGGTTTTTGAAATTGGTTAAATACTTGGGATTAAAAATGTGTTTAGGTTTTTCATGACTTCATTAACTTTATTAAGTGTGGTTTAATGCTTTAGATCATGCAAATCTAAGCTAGATTGTAGTTTGTGCATTTTTGCTTTGAAATTGTTAAATTTTAGGTATTTTGTAAACTAGAATATTAGGGTTTTTGGAATTTAATGAGATTAAATTCCGGGAATTGTTTATATGACTTATTTAAGATATTTAATAAATATATTGGCCGCTATATTCATTTAAACATCCTTTTTTGTACAAAAACGGCTAATTGTGCTTGCTAGATTTTCGGAAAAATGACTTTTTAAGTAAAATTGGGGTTTTTGTGAGTTTTAACCTAGTTTATATTAAAATTAGTGTTCGTGAATGTGCAAATGCGTGTGATTGGATTTTTCTCGATGGTTTGACGTTTGTACATCGACATCGAGGGTTGGTTTGACTATTCTTGCATGCGTAGGCGATAGGTTTGGACCTATGCGTGATACGCGTGCCGATTTGATTTTCGTATGCCGTTTCGATTTCGAATTTAGTTTTAATGCGATATGGTGCGTTATGATATGTAGGTACCCCCATGTGGACTTCGAGACGACAAGCAAGCGCGTGGCGACGTCGGCACCGGCTAGCGAGGACCAGGTGAGTAGATTTATATCTACGGGGAGAAGTCGGGTGGATGGCGTATAGCACCCCCGCAGTCCGTGGTGGTGTATACGGATGCGTATACACACCAACAATTATTATATGTTATTTGGGATTAATAACGATGCTTAGGATGGATATTGGTGGGTTGGATTACTTTAGTGTTGCGAACCCTAGGGTAGTGTTGCACTACATATACACACATACATACTTGCATACATTCCTATTAATATGTACTCATGGGATTCTTTATAGTTATGGGTTCACATGGGTATGGGACTATGTGTTCACATACGGATTTGAGGATGATACTTGGGATTGAGCTGAGTCGATAAGATTTGATTTGAGGCCGTGAGATCGGTGATATAGCAGGGTTCGTATTTGAGATACGACATAACGTTGTAGCGGGTCCTTGACGTAGTGTTTCACACACGTCCATGCATACGTAGGCGGTATCAGTATGGTATTAGACGTAGATCAGTACCCCGATCATGATATTTGATAAAGAGGATACCAGGTGGATAGTATGATGAATGTGATATTGACCCGTACCCGGATTGGGATGCCGTACGACGGATTTACGTACGAGCTATATTGATGATTGATTCGCACTCTTGACTTGGGATGCCTGATTATAGATATGGTATCGGATATGATATTATTGAGGCGGGATCACCGACTATACGTATACAGGTATGTATATGTATCGACTCAGATGATAGGCGGTTTCCTTACCTGTAGTTCAGCTGGTTAGTTCAGCCGTATAGTTTAGTGTAGTTGTTAGATTAGATTAGACTCCTACCTATTTCAAAAACTAACAAATCGTGGGTATTTTAAAAGACAGCCCAAGGGATCCTACGGATATTTCAAAAGACTTATCTTTTCATAAAAACACCGTAGCCCCTATTTTCAAAACCCCATGATTCGTATTATTTCAAAAGGCACCATTTGTAGGACTTATATTAGATTAATGCAGATTAGTTATAGTTGCGTCTAGTTTTCAGCTCCCGCTCTTCTTTTGTGGTCCGCTTCGCATCGTATGCTTATTTTATGTTTCATACTCGATTATTGATATCATGCTGTTAGGACACCAGCACCATTACCGATGATGCGTATGTACCACGTACACTTATTTGCCGGCTCACACACATCTTCATCGGTAATTGCCATGTCACGTACACCTTAGAAAATATTATTGCTTGACATAGCCTGTTAGCTAATAGTTAGACATGATATTAGTGTACTTGCCTTATATGTTAGTTTAGACATTGTAGTTATTACCTGCTACTTTATGCATACTGTTATTCATTGTTATGCTGCATTCATGGATTTTCATGCATATATTCACCATTTTACGTGTTATTGAGGTTTTGGATTCAGATTTCCATGAGATTTTCTGGATTTGGAGGAAAACCGCAAAAACATAAATAAACCTTTTTCCTCTTTTAAAATAAAAAGTGCGGTTTTCCCATGATGTATGAGTCGTCCACCATGAGTTTGCTGATGGATTTCGAGACCCGATTCGAGGAGACGGATGAACCGTTTTGGGTACATGGTGGACCCGGTAAGGTACCCCGGGGCAAGAAACGCGTGATGATGACGATGTGAGCCTGGCAGGGGAGCACTACCTACCGGTGATATTACCCGACACGTCGGATATCCGGAGGATACCGTCGTGGTCTTGAGATGGATGGTAGGGGCCGGTCTGGACTGACGGCGCCCTAGATATTGAGACTTGAGGTACATAGATTGTGACACAGAGATATCGAGGTATTTGGACACTTGTTTTGTGTCGATGCTGGGCACTGTTTTATGCTGATTTCATATATGGTACCTCATTTCTTTTAAAATACAGAAATCTCACTGATTTATGAAACCAGTTTTATTCAGTACATGCATTCTGTTTTATGCATTCATACATCATCCATATGATATATTTCTACCTGAGGCACTGACACGGGCACATAAGATTACACTCGGGTTAGCTATTTACCCTAGCCTTGTTATAGGATACGTGTTATATACATTTTTGAGGATATATTATGATCATTGACCTAGGATTGCGTTATTTATGCGATTTCTGTGCGTAGATATTTTTCTATTCACGAGTTGGCAACTCACCCTCGTTGTGCCCCAGTTTTTGCAGGTTGCCGTACAGGTTTCATTACGGCTTTGCGGGCTCAGTTTCATTCGGGTGACTTGCTAGTAGGTGGGTTTTTCTTGTATCGTACCCATCATATTACCTTGTATAAAATTATTCCGTTGTATCTAGTAAATTCCATCAACCAAACATGTATTTATTGAGATAGAGACCAGTGTTGGTTATTCTTTCGACCTTAGAGTCGCTCGTTATATTTCTGGTGGTTTTGAGTTTCCTTTTGAGTTTTGATCCTCGCTGTTGGCGTTGTATATTATATTGTTTGTGTGGTTGTGACCGTCGATTGACGAAGAGCTAGCTCCCGCTTGGGGATGCCCTTTTCTTGATTTCGTATACTATTCATGTTGTATCCCGTTTGGGGGCCAGTATTTACATAGGAGACTCTGCCGAAATTTTCAGTAAATTTTTGATGTTTTAAAAACCGTATAATTCGGCTTATGCTATTGAAATTACTTTCTTTAAGTTGGTTTTTCCTGCACTCTACTACTTTTCTTGGTTTGTATTTCTGGGTTTTCGGTTTACTTAGATTACGTACGTCTCGAGACGTTCGTAGTTTAAGTGCCGGTCATGTTCTGTACTTTCGGGTCGTGACAAAGTTGGTATCAGAGCGTTAGGTTTTAACCTTCGGAGCGTAGGATGACCCTTGGTTGATGGAATAGGTGACTAAAGTAGAGTGACGTACCGTTGATATGTTCCACGGCATATTTACGACACGCCACTCCACTTAAGAAGCCTTAGGATGTACATTTCCTTGTTCAGTATTATATTCCTTCCTGATCTAGCCTCATCGTTACCAGTTTGGTTTTGCTGCCACGATTACGGGCAGGGAGAGCTACGGCTAGAGTTGCGGTCAGCACGAGCTCGTCACGGACGAGGACTGACCAGGGCGAAATTACGGCGACACCCGATTGTAGAGAGGTGTCTTTTGATTGTGTTTTCGCACCACGAGCGTTTGGCGGATCGCCTTTATGATATTTCTCGGACGTGCTGATCAGTATCAGAGGATTGGGCCACTGGCAGAGGCCAGCCAGATTTTGATGACCGTTGGTGTGTTGCTTATTCATGATGGTTGAGGCACTGTTCAGCGTGCAGACGAGCGAGCCAGTTATTGCTGCGAACGACGAGATATTGCCCCAGATGCTGGCGTTAGTGCAGAACGAGTTGTACTAAGAGATGATAGAAGGTCACTAGTCATCGAGGATGAATGACTAGGACATGTGGATCGTTCGCCTACCCCGATGCGAGGTCATCAGATAGATTGATTCCAGCTAGAGACGACTTCACGCGGAGACATTGGGAGTCGACAGAGACGATCGAATGTCAGAAACCTATTATTCCAAGTTTAAAGTAGTCAGAAAGACATGCAGACAATTCTATGGTCCCTCTAGAAGAATGAAACCTTAACTCGACTTAATGACCGTGTGAAAGCCTTTGAACCTTCGGGTTTGCGGCAGTTCTACGGCGCCATTAGTGAGGCTTAGGTTTGCCCTTCTACGGCTGGACCACCGATGCTGTGGTATGTACTCGATACTATTAAACTGTGCCCAAGATGTTGAGCTCTTGGGGAATTATGAGGTTTTGACGACTCGATCGGATGGCTCGACTTAATTCGGATGCTAGGTGGTGAGATGCATTTCTTGGGAGACTCCAGATATGAGGATAGCCGTTGGAGCTCAGTCCATGCAGCCACGACGAGACGAGTCCAAAGCAGACGACATTAGAGAAAATTGGAGTAAGTGGTTCGTACCAGATCTAGATGAGATGACATTCCACTCCGCCGACATCAGAGATGCGATGCGCATGCCGAGGCATGGTACTTGGACTTACCTTCCAGAAGGAGTCGCGATGAGTATGCAGTCGTTCCAGAGCAAGATGCAGATATAGGAAAGGACAACGACTTCCGGACAGTTGGCAGAGACGAGACATGGAAGAGACCGTGAGCAGGATTCCTTCCAGGACACTGCTGCAATGATACTTGCACCCAGGATCAGATATGTCACGTACATTCAGAGAGCCAGAGGCCGACGCCAGTAATATGCTGTCTTACGAGTGGTCGCGATGATTGACCAAGAGATGATCAGAGAAGTGTCAGAACGGAATCGTCCCCGTTAGCACACCTGACAGGACCGATAAGCCGATGGACCGAAAGATTGGTAATTCACAGTGAAGACCTTGACCCAGGAGTGGTCATGGTTACGCACACCAGCAGGCCAGGGTTCATGATCATCGACGAGACGTCCCATTAGTGACCGCGACAGTTGGCCGAGATTCTTAGAGGATGCGCTTGAGCAGTACTATTCCGCCATTATTGATTACGATGTTTTGGGTGATTTATTCGTATGATTTGATTTTGATGATTGAGGATTTACGATCTTTGCACAGTGTTGCACTTGATATCGTTTTCGTGCTTCAGTTTCACATGTTTGTGATTTTACGATTTTAAACAGTTGAGTTGGTTTTGTGCGTATGCATGCACACGATTTCGTTCCTGCACTCGGTATAGTTTATATATGCTTGCAGTGCAGTGATACGCCTTTTGTGCACTTAGATGCACTGGACTTCGATTTCGATTGTGATACCCGATATTTGTTTTGTGCACCTTGTGCACCTGATTGATTTTGCGCACGTTCGGCGCTTGATATTGGATTTCATGATTTCGTGCACGATAGATGCACCTGATTTTGCTGTCAGGCACACATGTTGCCTACGACAGATGTTTCGTGCACACCCGATACACTTAGATGTTGTTTCTGTGCGCATGTATGGCAAATTCATGGATTTTGATTTCCGTGCGCACCAGACGCACGTAGCATTCATGTGCATATTTTGGGATTGATTTCGTATAGAGCAGTACGTTTTTATGATATTGCTATGTATTTTCGTACTGAGCAGGACTAGTCAGAGGACAGTACCTGAATATATTTTGCATGCATTGATAGTTATTGAAGGGATTTCTAAAAAGCGAGCTATAGCCTCAGTATTTACCTACGTGTCTGATATGACACGAAATGTTTAAAACAAGGAGACCCTTCTAAATTGTTTCCAAAACAGCGGAACGTACATTTCAAACAAAGGTATATATGTATATAGTTATTTTCTTATGATAGACGTCCGCCACTGTGAAGTGTTATACGCGTTGTACAGCGACTTAAAGAGATTTGGCATGCATTTCCTTCAGATACTTACGGATATAGATTCGATATTTACATGTATAGTTTCGAGTTATATCATATTGGTTTGATTTAGATTTGGCATTGATGTCTTCTCCATGACTCCGATGATTGCGGGATGCTTGACGGAGTTTTGATTTGAGTTATATACTCATTTTTCAAGCGCATGCGCTGCGCTACGAATTGTTTTATGTAGTTACAATTTCGGAGCCCCGACGACTTGATGGTTTTTCTTAGATGTTTTAGTATTTGGGGGAGTTTGAATTTAAATTCGGGAACCGAATTTCTTTAAGGGGGGAAGATTGTAACGTTTTGGAAATCGTTTCGGTGAAATTTCAAAAAAATCGGTAAAATAAGGGGATTTTCTGTAAAAATTCAAAATACAAATATCCTATTATAAAAATTAAATATACATATTCTAGCTATGTAATTGCTATTATTTGGTGTTTATTGAGCCGTTGGTGAAATTTCAAATTTTCTGAAAAAAATATTATTTTATTATTGAAGCCGTCACTAATACATTTAATTTGGGAAAATTACAAATTGGAATGAGTTGAAACAAATTTTGTGCATCATAAAACATTAAATAAAATTTTATCATGTGGTTTTTGGAACGAAATCATTTGCCAAAACGGTTTAGAAATTATTGAAGAAAAAAGGCTTTTTTTTAGCGTAAATGGATGTTTGGGGTATTATATTTATCATTTTTCATCACCCCACACCCGTACCCACATCCACACACTCCCATTTACTTCTCCCCTTGAAGAATTCAGCAGCCCCCATTTATTTTTCCCAGTTGAATTTCAAAGGAAAGAAATGAAAGAAAAGAAAAGAAAATGGAGAAATGAGGTGGACCTTTGACCTTGAATTGACTTTGACTTCTTCCCCCACTTTCTCTACCTCCCTCTCTCTCCTCTCCCACTCCCATTCCAGCAGCCCCCCTTCCTACAGCAGCAGCAGCCCCCCTCCCCCCAATTCCCTTCTCTTTTCTCTTCAAACTTCATCAAAAATTGCCTCAAATCCATCAAAAAAAATCCCAAAAACCAAATCCGACTCCTACCCATTTTAGCTTAGCCCGTATAGCATGGATCTTTGTGAAAAGAGAGCATTTTGGGAGGCCATGGATGCTTGTGGATCTTCAAATGTTTTTGGGTATAATTCTAAAACATTTTTGCTTAATTTGTTACTAATTTCTTAAAGCTAAACTACTTAAGTGTTAATTAGGCTTAAGTTGCAAGTTTTGGAATTCAAGTTATGAATTTGAATGCAAGTTAGGGTTTTATAAAATTGGTGTATGGTTGTGTGTTATATTTAGGCTTTTTGTCATGTTAATACAAGATTAGTAGCTTGTGCTAATGGTTAGTTTAAAAATTGTGTTAATTTGCTAATTTGCTTACTAGGTTTTTGAAATTGGTTAAATACTTGGGATTAAAAATGTGTTTAGGTTTTTCATGACTTCATTAACTTTATTAAGTGTGGTTTTATGCTTTAGATCATGCAAATCTAAGCTAGATTGTACTTTGTGCATTTTTGCTTTGAAATTGTTAAATTTTAGGTATTTTGTAAACTAGAATATTAGGGTTTTTGGAATTTAATGAGATTAAATTCCGGGAATTATTTATATGACTTATTTAAGATATTTAATAAATATATTGGCCGCTACATTCATTTAAACATCCTGTTTTGTACAAAAACGGCGAATTGTGCTTGCTAGATTTTCGGAAAAATGACTTTTTAAGTAAAATTAGGGTTTTTGTGAGTTTTAACCTAGTTTATATTAAAATTAGTGTTCGTGAATGTGCAAATGAGTGTGATTGGAATTTTGTCGATGGTTTGACGTTTGTACATCGACATCGAGGGTTGGTTTGACTATTCTTGCATGCGTAGGCGATAGGTTTGGACCTATGCGTGATACGCGTGCCGATTTGATTTTCGTATGCCGTTTCGATTTCGAATTTAGTTTTAATGCGATATGGTGCGTTATGATATGTAGGTACCCCCATGTGGACTTCGAGACGACAAGCAAGCGCGTGGCGACGTCGGCACCGGCTAGCGAGGACCAGGTAAGTAGATTTATATCTACGGGGAGAAGTCGGGTGGATGGCGTATAGCACCCCCGCAGTCCGTGGTGGTGTATACGGATGCGTATACACACCAACAATTATTATATGTTATTTGGGATTAATAACGATGCTTAGGATGGATATTGGTGGGTTGGATAACTTTAGTGTTGCGAACCCTAGGGTAGTGTTGCACTACACATACACACATACATACTTGCATACATTCCTATTGATATGTGCTCATGGGATTCTTTATAGTTATGGGTTCACATGGGTATGGGACTATGTGTTCACATACGGATTTGAGGATGATACTTGGGATTGAGCTGAGTCGATGAGATTTGATTTGAGGCCGTGAGATCGGTGATATAGCAGGGTTCGTATTTGAGATACGACATGACGTTGTAGCGGGTCCTTGACGTAGTGTTTCACACACGTCCATGCATACGTAGGCGGTATCAGTATGGTACTAGACGTAGATCAGTACCCCGATCATGATATTTGATAAAGAGGATACCAGGTGAATAGTATGATGAATGTGATATTGACCCGTACCCAGATTGGGATGCCGTACGACGGATTTACGTACGAGCTATATTGATGATTGATCCGCACTCTTAACTTGGGATGCCTGATTATAGATATGGTATCGGATATGATATTATTGAGGCGGGATCACCGACTATACATATACAGGTATGTATATGTATCGACTCAGATGATAGGCGGTTTCCTTACCTGTAGTTCAGCTGGTTAGTTCAGCCGTATAGTTTAGTGTAGTTGTTAGATTAGATTAGACTCCTACCTATTTCAAAAACTAACAAATCGTGGGTATTTTAAAAGACAGCCCAAGGGATCCTACGGATATTTCAAAAGACTTATCTTTTCATAAAAACACCGTAGCCCCTATTTTCAAAACCCCATGATTCGTATTATTTCAAAAGGCACCATTTGTAGGACTTATATTAGATTAATGCAGATTAGTTATAGTTGCGTCTAGTTTTCATCTCCCGCTCTTCTTTTGTGGTCCGCTTCGCATCGCATGCTTATTTTATGTTTCATACTCCATTATTGATATCATGCTGTTAGGACACCAGCACCATTACCGATGATGCGTATGTACCACGTACACTTATTTGCCGGCTCACACACATCTTCATCGGTAATTGCCATGTCACGTACACCTTAGAAAATATTATTGCTTGACATAGCCTGTTAGCTAATAGTTAGACATGATATTAGTGTACTTGCCTTATATGTTAGTTTAGACATTGTAGTTATTACCTGCTACTTTATGCATACTGTTATTCATTGTTATGCCGCATTCATGGATTTTCATGCATATATTCACCATTTTACGTGTTATTGAGGTTTTGGATTCGGATTTCCATGAGATTTTCTGGATTTGGAGGAAAACCGCAAAAACATAAATAAACCTTTTTCCTCTTTTAAAATAAAAAGTACGGTTTTCCCATGATGTATGAGTCGTCCACCATGAGTTTGCTGATGGATTTCGAGACCCGATTCGAGGAGACGGATGAACCATTTCGGGTACATGGTGGACCCGGTAAGGTACCCCGGGGTAAGAAGCACGTGATGATGACGATGTGAGCCTGGCAGGGGAGCACTACCTACCGGTGATATTACCCGACGCGTCGGATATCCGGAGGATACCGTCGTGGTCTTGAGATGGGTGGTAGGGGCCGGTCTGGACTGACGGCGCCCTAGATATTGAGACTTGAGGTACATAGATTGTGACACAGAGATATCGAGGTATTTGGACACTTGTTTTGTGTCGATGCTGTTCACTGTTTTATGCTGATTTCATATATGGTACCTCATTTCTTTTAAAATACAGAAATCTCACTGATTTATGAAACCAGTTTTATTCAGTACATGCATTCTGTTTTATGCATTCATACATCATCCATATGATATATTGCTACCTGAGGCACTGATACGGGCACATGAGATTACACTCGGGTTAGATATTTACCCTAGCCTTGTTATAGGCTACGTGTTATATACATTTTTGAGGATATATTATGATCATTGACCTAGGATTTCGTTATTTATGCGATTTCTGTGCGTAGATATTTTTCTATTCACGAGTTGGCAACTCACCCCCGTTGTGCCCCAGTTTTTGCAGGTTGCCGTACAGGTTTCATTACGGCTTTGCGGGCTCAGTTTCATTCGGGTGACTTGCTAGTAGGTGGGTTTTTCTTGTATCGTACCCATCATATTACCTTGTATAATATTATTCCGTTGTATCTAGTAAATTCCATCAACCAAACATGTATTTATTGAGATAGAGACCAGTGTTGGTTATTCTTTCGACCTTACAGTCGCTCGTTATATTTCTGGTGGTTTTGAGTTTCCTTTTGAGTTTTGATCCTCGCCGTTGGCGTTGTATATTATATTGTTTGTGTGGTTGTGACCGTCGATTAACGAAGAGCTAGCTCCCACTTGGGGATGCCCTTTTCTTGATTTCGTATACTATTCATGTTGTATTCCGTTTGGGGGCCAGTATTTACAAAGGAGACTCTGCCGAAATTTTCAGTAAATTTTTGATGTTTTAAAAACCGTATAATTCGGCTTATGCTATTGAAATTACTTGCTTTAAGTTGGTTTTTCCTGCACTCTACTACTTTTCTTGGTTTGGATTTCTGGGTTTTCGGTTTACTTAGATTACGTAGTTCTCGAGACGTTCGTATTTTAAGTGCCGGTCATGTTCCGTACTTTCGGGTCGTGACAATTATTCTGCAGTCCCTCCCCTCCACCTTTGCTCAGTTCATAGTTAACTTCAACATGCACAACATGGAGAGGGAACAACCTGAACTCCTTAATATGTTAAGGAGTGCAGAGAGCACACTGAAATCAGTGACAACTCCCGTTATGACTGTTGGACAATCTTCCTCTTCTCGCCCAAAGGCTAAGGCCAAAGGAAAGAAAAGGAAGAAGCCCACCAATCCTAAGGGTGGAGTTAAAAAGGTGAAAGGAAAGGAAAAGTCCAAAGCTGGAGACTCGGAGAAAGGTGAATGTTTTCATTGCCACAAAGCAGGACATTGGAAGCGCATTTGTATGGAGTACTTAAATCTCAAGAAGAAGCATGGGGATGCTTCCGCTTCAGGTGTGTTTGTGACAGAAAACTGTTTTTCAATAAACTCTGCTTCCTGGGTTTTAGATACCGGTTCTGGTTCTCACATTTGCAATTCTATGCAGGGGCTGAGAAATAGCAAGGTTTTGAAGACAGGTGACCATACTCTCCACGTTGGAAATGGTTCCAATGTACATACAGTCGCAGTGGGAGAGTATCACTTGGGTTTGCCATCTGGGTGTATATTGGTTTTGAACCCATGTTATTTTGTACCATGTATGCTTTGTAATATAATATCTGTTTCTTTGTTAGACAATGAAGGATATAATTTTGTATTGCAGAACAATGTTATGAACATTCACCTGAATCAAATGTTGGTTGGGTGTGGTACACTTAATAACGGGATATAAGTCCTAAATCAACACACAGTTTTCAGTATACAATACACTAAGAAAAGAAAACTTTCAGAAATAAATGAAGCTTTTCTTTGGCACTATAGACTTGGTCATATTAACGAAACAAGACTAAACAAGTTACACAAAGATGGATATTTAAACCCTTTTGAATATAAATCTTATGCGACTTGCCAGTCTTGTATCAAGGGTAAAATGACAAAAACTCCGTTTACCGGACACGGAGAAAGAGCTACCGAGCTCCTAGGACTCATACATAGTGATGTATGTGGGCCAATGTCTACACAAGCTAGAGGCGGTTTTTCTTACTTCATTACTTTCACTGACGATTTCTCAAGATTCAGTCATGTATTTTTATTAAAGCACAAATCCGAAGCTTTCGAGAAATTCACTGAATATAAACAAGAAGTAGAAAAACAAACCGGCTTGAGTATCAAGATGCTTCGATCAGATCGAGGTGGGGAATACCTCAGTACAGAATTTACAAACTTCCTAAAAGAGAATGGGATTCTCTCTCAGCTCACTCCTCCTTACACACCACAGCACAACGGTGTGTCTTAACGACGGAATAGGACCCTATTAGATATGGTTCGGTCCATGATGAGTGACGCTGAGTTACCAGTCTCATTTTGGGGGCATGGATTGGAGACTGCAGCGTTTCTTTTCAACAGGGTTCTAACCAAAACCTTATCTACCATCCCATATGAGATATGGCATGGGAAGAGACCATCTCTTAAGAGAATTAAGATTTGGGGTTGCCCGGCCTATGTTAAAAAGCAGAATCCGGACAAACTCGAGACACGGTCAGTCATGTGTAACTTTGTGGGATATCCAAGGTGCTCTTATGGATATCTATTCTACCACAAGGAGTAACAAAAGGTGTTTGTTTCTCAGCATGCGACATTCTTAGAAAAAGAGTTTTTCACAGATAAAGATGATGGCAATGTGGTAGATCTAGAAGAGGTTCTAGAGACACAAACTACAAATGACGACTTGGTTGAACCGGCTGTTGCAATAGAAACTGAGGAACCTCAGCCACTTCGTAGGTCTGGTAGGACTTCTCGCCCACCGGAGAGGTACTACGGTTTCCTCATTGATGGTGACAGAGAAGACTGCATCATAGAGGATGATGATCCTACCAGTTTTCAGCAAGCTATCACGAGTGGTGACTCTGTGAAGTGGCTGGATGCGATGAGATCCGAAATGGAGTCTATGTACACCAACAAAGTCTGGACTTTGGACGTTGTACCCCCTGGGGTAAAACCTGTGGGATGCAAATGGATCTTTAAAAAAAAGATTGGTGTAGATGGGCAGGTAGAAACCTACAAGGCAAGACTTGTGGCGAAGGGTTTTCGTCAAAGACCAGGTTTGGACTATGACGAGACTTTCTCGCCCGTAGCCATGCTTAAATCCATTCGGATCCTACTTGCTATTGCTACTCACTATGACTATGAAATATGGAAGATGGACGTTAAAACGGCATTTCTAAATGGGGATTTAGAAGAATGCGTTTATATGGATCAGCCGGAGGGCTTCATTGACAGTGGGAGCAGCGGGAAAGCATGTAGATTGCTTAAATCCGTATATGGGTTAAAGTAGGCATCACGGAGTTGGAACATCTATTTCGATGATGTTATCAAAGAGTTTGATTTCATCAAAAATCCAGATGAACCTTGTGTTTATAAGAAGGCTGTAGGGAGAGCTGTCACATTCCTCGTATTGTACGTGGATGACATTCTTCTGATAGGAAATGATATTCCTATTCTACAGTCGGTCAAATTTTTCTTATCACTAAGGTTCTCCATGAAGGACCTTGGTGATGCCACATACATCCTGGGCATAAGGATCTATAGGGTTAGATCCAAGAGGTTACTGGGATTGTCCCAAACCAAGTACATCAACACCATCCTAAAAAGGTTTAGTATGGAAGACTCCAAGCGGGGTGCCTTACCCGCTTGCCATAGGATCACTCTCTCCAAGGATTCTTGTCCAAAGACCGATGAAGAGAGAGCTCGCATGAGCATTATACCCTATGCTTCGGCAGTAAGATCTGTAATGTATGCGATGTTATGTACATGCCCAGATGTAGCTTATACACTTAGTGTTGTGAGCAGGTATCAATCCAACCCAGGGGAGAATCACAGGATAGCTGTGAAGAACATTCTTAAGTACTTGCGAAGGACTAAAGAATTGTTCTTGGTGTATGGTAATAGAGATCTCCAAATGGAGGCCTTTACCGATTCGAGCTTCCAGAGCGATAAGGACGACATCAAATCTATCTCAGGGTTTGTATTTACCCTCAATGGAGGGGCGGTAAGTTGGAAGAGTTCCAAACAAGATACTGTTGCAGTCTCTACGATGGAGGCTGAGTACATTGCTGCAAATGATGCCGCCAAGGAAGCCGTCTGGATGAGGAAGTTCGTCTCGGAGCTAGGAGTAGTTCCAACCATTATTGATCCAATACCATTATATTATGATAATAATGGGGCTATGGCGTTAGCCAAAGAGCCCAGGTCCCATCAGCGATCCAGACACATCCTGAGGCGCTTTCATTTGATCCGGGAGATTGTAGATCGCCGCGAGATCGAGATTAAGAAAGTAGACACAAAGAATAACGCCGCGGATCCACTCACCAAAGCCCTCCCTCAGCCGCAGCATGAGCGACTTTTTGAGATGTTGGGTATGAGATACGCCAAAAACTGGCCTTAGTGCAAGTGGGAGATTGTTGGATATATGTATGCCCTAGAGGCCATTATGAGACAGTGGATGTATTTATACATACATATATATATATATATATATATATATATATTCAGTGTACATTCTTGCTCGACATGATAGTATGCTATCTGGTTCTTCTTTATCTGACATGTTGATTTGATCATGCTTTTACTCATTCACACATGTTGATAAATCCCTGAGGATATTGGCTTGACTACAGTGATTATGATAGAGACCATACTAGTGGGACATCTGTAGTTTATAAGCATATCCTGAAATGTCCCTAGTCGTAGGTGTATCGAGATGGGGCATCGATATACCAGAGTAGACTAGCGTATATGATACTAGACCCATATGATGGGCGATGAATGTTCCCACATTCATCGATGTTTGACATCGAGATCATATACGGGTGCTCTGTGGTGACTGGGTACACTGGACGGACTCACCAAGAACTCCTATATGGAATTATATCTATCGTCGGATAGCAGTTCTCAGGTGACACTGGTGCAGGTTAGTCTGTAGACCCGAGATCGTCATAGAGCCTTGTGTGCTCTCCCACTGTACTTTGATTACCACCTTACCACGGCTCTACTGAGTCGTGCAAACAGGTGGCCGTTGGGTACAGTCCCGAGATACACGAAGGCGATGAGCGATAGAAGGGGTTTCGTCTCTCCCGGTATTGGGAGTTGATGCTGTGCTGTGCTCGACTGGTTATATCAGTAAGTCCCTGGCCAGGGCTGCTGAGATTTACTGATAAGTGTTATCAGTAGTTTCTCGATCTGTTATAGACCATTCACCGGCACGACTTATTGAGTTATTGGGGTCGACGTGACCATCCCTAGGCTCAATATGCAGCATATCTGATGAAGAGACCGGACTGTACGGTAGTGTTGCCGGTTGGCTCGACGGGAGTTGTTGCGGTTCGCTTGTTTTCTTTTGATCGCTCAATACCCGGATGGCCGTTACGTTTAGCTGACCGCTTGCGGCTTGGGGGTGCTTGATATGATCATCACCCATTGTCGGCGTATTGACGAGTCTTAGAGTCCCACAAAGGAGTTACCTAGTCCAGGCGAAACGTTATGGTGCGCGTATGCGATATGCGCATGGACCCGGTTAAAATGCGCGTATAAGATACCGTATATTAATCGGGCGGCTTGCTTTTGGTTAGGTCGTATGTGATATGGCCGGATTGCTAAATCAAGTGTTGATTTATCATTTAACCATTAGTTTCTTACTAGAAACCCTTTCTTTTTTATTATTGGATGTATGCATGCATGTATGCATTTTTTCTTGTTCATGCACATATGGATGTGCATGCACACATACATACATAAATCATCCTTCATGGTTGTATATACATTGAAAATGATGGCAATATAAGAATCACACACTATGTTTATATATATAGATATATATTTATTTGCATTTGTTTTAATAGAAAACAAAAGATAAAGATTAATACATGGTTTCTACACTCTTCTTCAACTAACCATGCTCACCTACCTTTTAACCATGTGTTAATCTTTTCTTTTATGTTTTAACTCAAGTGAAATAATATCCATATGATATAACCATGGTTTGAGATGAGAAGTGGAAAATATATATACATATATTTTCTATTTTCTTTGATAAGAGATTATCTTTTCTCTTGTTCTAAAAAGGCCATCATCTTCTTCCTCCTTCTTCTTTTGCTCTCTAGATTTCTCTAGTGAGCAAATTACTCACCAATTTAGGATTTTGAAGTGAGAATAGCCACCACAACATCATTCTACACAAGTCTTGCCCACTTGTTTAGAGTGTTAGCTTCATTTCTTTCTCTTGATCAAGTGAAGTTGCAAGCTTGGACAAAGGAGCTTCGGGTGGATCGTCGTGGACACTAGAAGACTTCAAGCGAACCCTTCTCCAACCCTCAAGTGGCCAAGGAGTCTAGCATAGGGAGTTACAAAGGTTGTACTCTCAAAACCCTAGCCTTTGTTGCTTGTGATATTGATTATAGTAATGAAACCCAAATTTTCTAGGATTGATTCTTTGTATGCTTACTTAGCACCCTAAAAATTTAATCTTTGGTACATGCGATGCTTCCAAACCCTTCATTAGGTGCTAGGTAAACCTAACAACATCAGTAGGCGATCACGTTTTGAAGATGATAGCACTTATAGAAGAGATTGAGGACCTCAGATGGACAATGGATAACGAAAATATACTGATATTGTTCTACAGTCTCTTCCCTCCGCCTTTGCTCCATTCATAGTGAACTTCAACATGCATGACATAGAGAAATCACTACCCGATCTTCTCAATATGTTGTGAAGTGTGGAGAGCACGCCGAAAGCGAAGTCCCCCTCTATGCCTGTTGGACAATCTTCCTCTTCCGTCCAAAAAGCCAAGGCCAAGGGAAAGAATATGAAGAAATTCACCAAACCGAGAGGAGGAATAAAGAAGGCGAAGGGGAAAGAAAAATCCAAAGCTGCGGAGTCAGGGAAGGGAGAATGTTTTCACTACAAGAAGACGGGGCACTGGAAACGGAACTGTACTGAGTACCTTGTGTAAGTGCACGGCGGTGCCCCGGCCGTCAATCCGACGCCGAAATGCGGAAACGAAACTTTTCTAAAAACTAGAAACCCGGCACCACCACACACTAAAATCCCAGATCGGGCCATTAACCTACCTATAGAAAACAAGAAAAGGAGTAGGAAGCTATACCGAGCGATCCGTATCCTTCGGTCTTCGGCCTCCACTCCGAACTCCTCGCGGAATCTCCGGTCTTCAGCTCCTCGTCGGAACAAGCACCACAACGCTGGGTTCTTTTAGGTCTCCCACCTCTGGACCGAGGCAACTCGGGCACGAAGTTGGCGAGCCGACGTGCCCAAGGAATGCTGTAGGCTAGTGTAGAATCACTTTGTCTCTAGGGGTTGTGAAGTTGCCTTTGATGGAGGGAAGAATAATCTTTGGAGAGAGGTGTGGGATTATTGTAGCAAGCATAGAAAAAGAGATGAATGATTTCCCACCTCCTCAAAGAACTCTCTCTCTCCCCACTCAAATATGTGGCCGGCCACTCTAAGAAAAATGGTGGAGGATAATTGCAATAATGCAAGGAAAAAAAATAGAAGAGAAAATGGTCACACCAAATACCAAATCAATTCCATTCAAAAACCATCACAATAAATGCAAGATAAGTGATGAAAAAGGAATCTCATAATGCTAGTCATATCATGAAGCCACATATACAAATAACCCCCTCCACAAATGATAATTTCCACACTTGCAAAAAAACCCCTCCATCGGAAAAGTCCGCCCGTGAAGGAACAAAGGAAAACTGGCCGGAACGGAATGCAAACTGGCAACTTCAGAAAACTGATCCCGTAATAAATTACAGGAAAACCCTGCGACTGCATATACATGCCCGCATTTGTATTCCCACTGAATACAAATGCAAAGAGACAAAATCTACACTGTACAATACTAGGATCCGGCCTAAACCAAAGCCCGCTAGTATTATCCGTCCGATCATGATCCGTGCAATACTGCGCGTATCTGATCGAACCCTGCCGTATCTCCATACGGCCTTTACAGCGTTTCGCCCGAAACTTGAGAAGACGGTCTGTAGGGGACTCTAAAGACTCGTCAACACCTTGGTTGTGGATTTAACCACTAGCACGTCAGAGGTATTAGCCAATACATAACAGGCTACCAGGTATTGACCAAAAGGGACGTCGATGAGCGAACTCATCCTGACACCCTACTGAGCCTGTCAGTGACAATATCCGTGCAGTCTGGTCCGTTCTTCTATGAGCATCACATGGCGGGCCTAGGGGGTTGGTAAAAGTTAGACCCCCAAAAGCGGTACAAGTCGTGTCGGAGTGTAGCCCAAAACACCCTGAGATACTACTGGAATACCTACCAGTAAATCTCCTGCCTTGGCCAAGGACTTTCATGTACTGGCTCTCCTAGACACAGCACGACCTCACTCCCAATACTGGGAGAGACGAACCCTTGTAGATCCGCTCACTGCCTCCATGTGGCTCGGGACTGTACCCAACTAAAACCTGTTTGCACGTCTCCTTTGAGCGTGGTAGGGTAGTAATCAAAGAACAGTGAGAACTCACACGAGACAAATGACGATCTCAGGTCGATGAACTAATCTGCACACATGTCACCAGGGAACTTCTATCTGACATAAGGTATAACACCAACTAGCATGTTCCCGGCGAGTCCTGTCCGGTGTACTCATAACCCAATGAGCACCTGTATACATCTTAGGTGAACCAACTGACACCAGTGGCTTGTGAGACCGGCCACCGCCCCTCGTCAGGGTCTCGACTGTATACACTAGTCTACTCTGGAGTATCGATGCCCTGTCTCGAAACACCCACGACTAGGGACCTTTTAAGGATGTGCTTATAGACCCCAGCTCCCACGTATATGATCGCCTTCATACTGCTGGTAGTCAAGCAAGAATCCTAGGGGCTCTATCAACGTGCAATAGTGACCTAAAGCAGTACACGATGATAAAGATAAACCAGATAGCATACTATCATCTTGAGTAAGACTGTCCTATCGGGATAGGTCCTCCATCAATCATTGCAATCACGTGCCTGTGATCCAATAATTGACTCTGAGGGCACTATGACCAACAATCTCCCACTTGCACTCAAGGCTAATTATTACGATGTCGCATACTCACAGCCCGTATGATACCGAACACGCAACTCCTCTACTAGTCAGACTCACAAAGCGTGTTTACGAAACTATTGCGTTCGAGGAATAGCCTCAGTGAGTAGATCTGCTGTGATGTTTCTTTCTGTGTCTCTCTCTTTATCTCAAGTTCGAGGAGAAAACCATCTTCCGAAATGAGCAATACCTGTCTTAGAATGTGTTTGGATGTCTGATGGGACCTAGTTCATAAGTGAACTCCAAATCCAAACTTCTTAGACTGTATCGTCAACTGAACTTAATCAGTATCCTGCGTCATCCTTCCCTCAGTATCCACCTGGACCACCTGTCCAAAATACTGCCCCTCGTCAGAGGGAAAACTATAACTCTGACAGCCACTCTGTCATCCAGGTCACCTTGGAAGCCTGGAATGATAACCGTTTCCCGAAGGAGGCTGCCGTTATTATATCCCTAGAACATCCAATTATGTTCTAAAACTGCTTCCGAATGTTTCTACAGAATTGGATCAATATCTACTTATTGTATCTTATGCAAAAACAACATCTGGTGTGGTACTTGACATGTTATGATTGGCTCAATTGCCTAAGCAAGTGATCTGCCAATCATGCACATCCCTCTCCCCTTTAGTCTGTATGACACCTTTAGAGAGGGTGACTCCATCACCTGCAGGTACACTACCGTGTCAGGAGCCATCCATTCTAAAAACTCTCAGAATGTTGTCTAAGTACCCTGATTGGGAAACCACCCAAATCTATATCTATAGATCTAGTAACCAGAATGTCTTGATATTATATCCAATTCCTATGTGGGGAAACCACTGTGTGACAACCAAAGTTTAACCGACCGTAGTATAGGAATTTCACTTCCTTCTGTGTATGTCATCCAAATACCAGGACATCACACCCTACTACCTTATTAACATATCCCTCCCCTATTCTGATGAAGTCAAACCTATGACTGTCACATCAGAAATAGATGATCTATCTTCGCTATATCTGCTTTAGTCTATAAATAGACATAAGCCACTTGTCCACCATGCTTCCGCTGCTCCCACTGACTACGACAACCCTCTGGCAGAGTCATATACACGTACGCTTCTAAAGCTAGTTTAGAACGACACTATATTCATCCTCCCGCCGGGTCTCACAGTTTGGAACAACAACAATGGCAAATCTGGGTAAACAAGAACCTCCCTGTCACCGTCCTTGAGCATACCGAAGTACCTCTCGAGTGCCTGAGGTTACCCACCATATCTGCGAAGTGGCCAATGGAATGTCAAACCAGATTGAATCTTTAGGTTCTTATCAAATCTGCAGTAATCGTTTGTGGTTCTGGAATCACTTCCAGTTCTACCATACTCCCACTTCTGTTTTCTGAAAAAATCCATTTTTTTTGTTATTAAAACTGTGGCGAGTCAAGAACAATATCACTATTGATCTTCCAGATGGTAGAAAGTCAACCCTCGTCATAGCCCGGGTCAACCCACAAACAGCCATTACAGAAACGTGCCTTGAGTTATCCAGAGTATGGTTTTAAGCATAAGCCGGACAACTCCCCGTACCTTAACATCGTTAAGATATGAACTGTTCTATATCCAATATAGGAACATAGGCACTGATTTAATTGAACCAGATTCAAATCATGCAGCTGTCTCCAGTGCATGTCAACTAAATGAAAGGAGATCGATCGGCGTTACTTAACTTAGGAATTCTTCCAATTATGAGTAACCTGAAAGAGAAGCAAGTTCTCTTAATCATTACTATCAACTGAATACCATACACAAGTATCTACATCTTCGATTACCTTGAAGAATCCCGACACTTGCAACACCTGGTTCTCTACTTTATTCATATACCTATAACTTCTCAAAACTTGGACCTTGTGTTTCTACGAAACACTTGTCTAAGAACTAGAGAAGTCATGAGTAAACGGAATATAGTGCGAGTACCAACCCCTCTGTCCTAATGGACACTGGACAACATACAATACTCTGTATAAGTCCCTTGAGTCTAATAACTCATTCGCTGCGTGTCGTAGGTTGAAAACAGTACTTATGGTTAAGAAGAATTACACCGCTGTTCAATGCTCCTTACCTAACCATCCACTGATATAGGTAAACGTCATAGAAATAATTTCAAAAAGGTAAATCTCACTCTATAAAAATAGACGTACAGATATATCAATTTGAAATTGGTGCATAACAACGGATATTCAAAACCAAATATTTGCTGTCCGGCAAACAACCCAGGCAATTTCGTCAAATATCACCAATTACAACGAATTCCGATATAATGAGGGTGATCACCTAATTCCCAATAACTTATTCCCACTCATCATCTGTAAAACCATACAGATGTGAGAATCATACCTGGTAAATACATACCCTGGAGCAAGAGCTAATTGGGAAATCAGTTTTCTTTTAACAGTACATAGTGAAACTGAAACATATAAAAGTTTCGAAGGGGTATCCGGGTATTCCTAGTAATGCCTCTTTCATTATCCAGATTCACAATTGTAACCGTATAATTCTTTGCCATCTCTCCAAATCCCTTTATATGTCTTTAGTCATTACCTTCTGTACACCCTCTTAGGCTAAATGGTTTTCTTCCTTCCCTACCGTTCGGCACCAGCCTATGGTTTGGAAGAAGACTATCTAACAAGCATAATGGGTGTACTGTCCTAATCGTAGGAGAACTTGCAATGCGAGAGAAGGTGAAGATAAAAGACAATTGAATAAAACCTTATTCCTATTTCTCCTGAACCAGAATCCATCCCCAAACTGGAACAAGTTCCTTTCGAGTTCGTATATAACCATACGATGGAGTGTCCAAATAAACTGTGGATCTTCGTAGTGATACGGAGTGTTCTGGAGAAATACAAAGGTGATGTAGGATTGGCGAAGAAATATTTGGTTTGGTCGTGAATAGCAGTCGCAATTTACTTTGCCCTCTTACTAATCCCTTGATATGTCTTTACTTAATACCTTCTGTACACCATCGTTAGGCTAATTGGTTTTCTTCATTCCCCACCATTCAGCACCAGCCTATGGTTTGGAAGAAGACTATCCAATTTGCGTAATAGGTGTACTATCTACTAAACCAAGGAGTACTCGCAACCTGAGAGAAGGTAAAAGGAAAAGACAACTGAATAAACCTATTCGTTTTCTCCAGAACCGGAAACCATCCTCGAATAAATTCCTTCGAGTTCGTATATAACCATACGATGGTTTTGTCCAATGGAAGTGGACGTTCGTAGTAATACGGGGTGTCCTGGAGAAAAGGGTAAAAGTAGGAGTGGCAATGAGGTTTGCAACTCTGACAATCCAAAAGCCAGTGTTTAAGAAGGTTCGGTTAATTTTGGTCACTGAGACAAAGTCAAGGGTCGGGTCATGGTCGCTGCCAAAGAGAGAGAGAAAAGAAATACTCAGCGTACACTCTAACCTAGATCAAAATGGTTATCGGTTTATTTAATCAGGAAACCTCCCACTGTAACGTCAAATTCTTCCCCAAACCTGAAAGAAGAATTAGTCGGGATCACCCGAGGAGTAAACCAACTCATCAGTGGGAATCGGGTTCCAACTATCATCGCACGATAACGTGACGAAATCCGCTCACGTTATCACACTCCAGAAGGTATGCGCATATCTGGCAAGTTTCAGTTTCTTTAGAAACTCCCGATGTGATTTTTGCCCCATGCTCTTATGACCTTGACGAAGGTCAACAAATCATAAGTCACATGTCAAGTTCTACCCGTCATTGTCCAGGTTAATTTGAACCCACCCGTACAAGCCCTTGACGAAGGTCAACAAGGCTATACGACTGTCCCAAACCAACGCATCTATCTATGCAGCAGAAAGGTAACAAGCAGCTATCATACACTATGCCTTGACGAAGGTCTACAAACATAGCATGAATACTATGTGCTACCCGTCTGAAACGACGGAGGGCTACGAATGGTTTCTGGCGAAAAACCTTTAACGTAATGAACTTGATATCGTTGAAGGAACCGGATAGCTTTTATGAAAATATAGTGGCGAAAACCTTTGCTAAAGTGGTCACTCCCGGTGAAGGGATCTCGGCTCTTTCCCCGTAGAATGAGGTGCAGGATATTCCAACTGAATACCACGATGCAAAGCAAAAGTAAACGACTACAGTGAAGTTAGTGCCCTGACGCAAACTTCTGTCCAAGGGGTCACTCCCGGTGAAGGGATCTCGGCCCTTGCCTCGTCGACTGAGGAGCTGGATATTCCTACTGAATACCACTGTGCAAAACAAAAGAGAACGCCCTTGCAATAACAGCTTTTTGAAAAAATGTTCCAACAACATTAGAATAGGTTTGTTTATCCTGCATTGATCCGAATCAACGCAGTCCCATCAATTGATCGCACCAATAAAGAACGAAACTAATGATGTACGTATATGTCATCCTCATTCGCCAATGGGTCCCGTCATCACCCGTTAGGTTACTTAACTAACGGCAGAGCGGGGACTGGACTAGCGCGGGTGAAAAACATATACAACATCTGTTAGTTGTATGTATGCCCTAGAGGCCAATATTGTACAGATGATGTATATTATATTGGATGCTTGGACATATATAGAGAGGACTTTCTTGCTCGATATGATAGTATGCTATCTGGTTGCACTTTACTTTAACATGTATACTTGTCTCTTTATACTGTTTTATCATTACATGTTGGTAAAGCCCATAGGATGTGTACTTGACTACCTGGACTATGATGCGGATCATACTAGTGGGGGCATGGAAGTCTATAAGTACATCCTTCAAGGTCCCTAGTCGTGGGTGTATCGAGACGGGGCATCGATATACCAGTGTAGACTAGCGTATACGCTTCTTGACCCATGAGATCAGAGATGGTATACGGGTGCTCAGTGGAGACTGGGTACACTGGACGGACTCGCCGAGAACTCCCAGATGGTATTATATCTCACGTCAGATGGCAGTTTTCTGGTGACACTTGTGCAGGTTAGTTTGTAGACCCGAGATCGTCATAGAGTCTTGTGTGATTCCCACTGTGCTTTGATTTCCACCTTACCACGTCCATGAGGGCGTGCAAAACGGTGGTTTTTGGGTACAGTCCAGAGTCACATGGAGGCAATGAGCGCTAGGAAGGGTTTCGTCTCTCCTGGTATTGGGGGTTGATGTTGCGCAGTGCTCCCTGGCCAGGGCAGATATGGAGATTTACTGGTAAGTGTTACCAGTTGTTTCTTGACCCGTTATGAGCTTCACATCGGCACGACTTATCGGTTATTGGGGTCTGACGTTTACCACCCCTAGACTTGATATGCGACATATCAGACGAGGAGACCGGACTGTACGGGAAGTGTTACCGGCAGGCTTTTACAGGAGTTGGAGCGGGCTTGCTTGCTGATCTTCTAATCGCTCAATACCCAGGTAGCCGTTACGTCTAGCTAGTACCGCTGACGGCTTGTGGGTGCTTGATGTGATCATCACCTACTGCCGGCGTATTGACGAGTCTTTAGAGTCCTACATAGAGGTTTTACTGGCTCAAGCAAAACGAGATAGGAGCGCATATGTGATATGTGCGGGACCGAGAATAATGCGTGTATGTGAAACCATATTCTATTCTCGTGACTTTCTGTATCGGTCGGTTATATATAGGATATAGCCGGGTTATCGAATCAAGTGTTGATTCGATAAGGCGATACATTGGATGTTAGTCGGTTATATGTGATATGACCGGATTATTAAGTCAAGTGTTGATTTCATAATTTATTGTATAATTGTATATTTGATATACTAGTTTACATTAACTAACACTTGTTCACTTAGGGTTTTTTCCTCACATATACACTACTTTAACATATATATGATATATGTTAAAATGTGTTATATTATTGTATCATGGTTGATGATACAACATTCATGTGTGTATGAGACATACACCATCCTATTTGTTATGATTGGGTTTAATGTTTAAAAGTAATTACAAAATTAGTGGAAAGTTAGAAAATGCATGAAGCTTGTGGAAGATTGTGAATGCATTGACTAAAGTCCACTAGATTTGTTTTTACTTTGGACTTTAACCTAACCATCACACACTTAGCTATGGTTATGACTCTACAAGAGTTAGTTTATGATACTCACTCACCATGGTTAGCCTTCTCACATGATCATTATTCTCATTTCTTTTCTTTTGTTCATCATCTTCTTCTTCATTGAGCAAGAGAAAAAGCTTGCTAGGGTTTTGAAAAAAGTGAGATAGATTTTGAGAAACAAAAATCCAAAGAGAACCCACTTGCTATTTCTTCATCCTCTACTAGACTAGCACTTTAGTTTAGGATGTTTACTTCACTAATTCTCTAGTTCGTGAAGTAGGAGCTTGAGTCAGAATTCCCTCGACGTAGATCATCTTCGGCCTCGGAGACTTCATGCAAGGTCGCAACTTCTGCCTCGTGAAGCCATGCAAGAGTCCAGGAGAACCTTGATCGCAGTGAAGGGACATCATCAAGGAGCTTCAGAAGTGAAGGACCGATCTACAAAAGTTGTATTTTGTATTCCCTTTAGAGTAAAGTTGTTTACTTGCTAATTGATTCGCCTAAACTCTAGTATATGATCTTGCTTAGGGTTGTTCGGCACATAAAAATTTAATTTTGGCATGTTCGATGCCTTGTAGAGCCTTGTTAGTTTGCCTAGTAACCCTACAGTGGTATCAGAGCCTAGCTAGAGCATTAGGCGATGCGTTAACGAAGTTAAAACCCTGATCGAACCCGATAATGTCAAAGTTAACCCCCTCTTTGTACAATTTTTAAAAACTGGGTTTTTTCAGAATTAAAAATACCTAAAAATTTCAGCAGGATTTTATAAGAATTGTGGTAAAATACGACTGCATGCGCCGTACATTCCACCGCGGAACCGCGGCAGTACCTTGCTTGGGCCGTGGTTCCGCGGTCGTACAGAAGATACATTCTATTATTTTTCCACAGTAATTTTTTATTCTGTTATTAGTATTTTCTGGGTATTTTTAAATTAACTCAAGTGTTGATTATTTTGGGGTTTATTTTGTAATCTTCAATTCGATCGGAGAATTTAATTTTGTTATGTTATTCCGGATAATTTAGAAAGTATTAAAATGTTCGAACGGATATCATTAACTCAATTTTTCCGGGCACGAAAAACATTCAAGTGTTGAATTTTTCTCGGGTTTAAATCTTTCGGAAAAACGTGCATGTGATGCGATGGACCCTCTAGAAGACAACAAACCTTAACTCGATTATGTGACCGTCTTGAACTGCCCATTGAACCTTAGGGTTTGGGGCAGTACGGCGTGCCACATGTGAGGCGTTGGCTTGACCCTTCTACGGCTGGACCGTTGCTACTGTTACGTATTCTGGAATTTTTGAACTCCGCTCAAGTGTTGAGCTATTATGGAAATCTTGGGTATTTGATTATTCGATCGGAAAGTTTAATGTTGTCTATATATCTGGAATGTGATACAATATGTGGAATTCATACAGTTAGGCATGAAATGCAAAGTATGTGATATTTCGGATTTACGATGTCTGAAGAGATTGTGGATTCCAAATGTTGTAGTTTTACACTTTCTTTTCTGTGACCGTAAGTGTAATATGTGATATCGCCGGTTTCATTGCTATATGTCAACGACAATTGGGATGCGCATATTTACTTACGTTGATGACATGTGATGTTATGTGATGCTGGATATGTTATATTGGATTGCCGCGTTTTGAATAGCCGGGGGTTTTATGTGAGATGAGAGTTTTCTTTTTCATTCATGTAAATTTATATGTATGTAATATTCTTTTATTGGGGCACTTCCGGGATGAGGTCGATGTCACCTTTTGTATATTATTTACTTTTCCGCACTAGGATAGACCCAAGGAGCAGAGCACAAGTAACCGGGTTCTGGAGTCCAGTGGAAGACCAACTCGAGGAGTCGGGTCTGGGTCTCCTAACTCTAGAATTGGTAGGGTTTCTTGCCGCTCTCGTAGGGGTCTAGGGGTGTGGGTTTGGCTATTCATGGCGACCGTGGAATCCGTGTTTTATAAAGGCTCAAAATAAAACACGGACGTCCTAGTATATCCAATGTTTCATATGTTTCTTCTGCTGCGATATCTGTGATGTGATCATGTGATGTTCTGTGATAAATACTGTATATAGTATATATGATATATTATATTGGCGTTACTTATGTTTTACACCCGCGCTAGCCCTGCCCCGCTCTGTCGTTAGTTACCTAACCTAACGGTGCACGAGGGGACATCGAGGCGAATGCGTATGGCATAAGTGTACGTCGTATTTATCTGTGATGTTTAGGTGATTTAAATGATGGGACTTCATTAATGTGATTAATGAAAGAAAAGAAACCTAAAAGTTGTTGTAGAATCAAGTTTTAATAAAAAAAAGGGGTAGCTACAGTTTTGCTTTGCATAGCGGTATATATGATATACCCTACACCTTATTCGATGAGGAAAGAGCCGAGATCCCTTCACCGGGAGTGACCTCTTTAGCAAAACTAGCAGATGCTACAACTCTCGGTTTGTTTTTTGATTGCTTTTGGAGTTTTGCTTTGCATAGTGATGTATATGATATATCCTGCACCTTATTCCATAAGGAAAGAGCCGAGATCCCTTCACCGGGAGTGACCACTTTAGCAAAACTAATAAAAGCCTCAAAATCACTCCATTTCAAAATTCACTCGATTCTACAACGATATCAAGTTCATTACGCAATAGGTTTTCAGAAAAACCTATCGTAGCCCTCCGTCATTTCAGATAACTTGTATATAGTATTCGTGCTGCGTTTGTTGACCTTGTCAAGGCGTAGTGTGCGGTAGCTGACCAGTATTTACCTGTTTATGCATATGATGCAGATTGTTTTAGGGTAGTCGTACGGCCTTGTTGACCTTGTCAAAGGTCGTGCGGGTGGGTTTAATTCAATCAAGAAATGACGGGTTGAACTTGACGTACGGTCTATGGTTTGTTGACCTTGTCAAGGTCATAGATTTTTTTTTTCAAAATATTATCGGGAATTTCAAGTGTTGAGATTTTCAATGAGATTGCATACCTTTTATGAGATAGTTGGATCCCGATACGCACTGCAAGTAATTGTTACTCCCGGAAGAGTTTTATACAGGACAATTAGCCGATCAAGTAAGTGTCTAGAAAGGTGTCAACGGGGTTACGCCTCTGGGAAAACGAGGTTTACTTTAATTAGGTCCGTGCGAAAGCACGGGGAACCTCCCTCAAAGTACCGACACTAGCCTGGATGAAAGATTGGCGAAGTTGTAGGGTGTAATTAATCCCGGCTAGTCTTTCCTTTTAGGGTTTGAAGGAAGATTTGATAAAAACAGTGGGAGCCATCCTGATTAGATAAAATAATAACCAATCTGATCTTGCAAGAGCATACGCTAAAGTGTTTTCTTCTCTCTCTCTCCAGATAGCGACCATATCATGCCTTAATCAAGATAATAATATGGATGTATTGACCGAACCCGCATGTTATACTGTGCTGGAGAACGTTGGTTCCGTTTTCTCTTATAAGAGTTATAAGGCTGACCAGGATATAGGGAAATACCAGGACTCCCATGCCACCCGAATGAAGGAAGTACATGTTGATGCATTTTCTTCGGGTGTGTTCGTTACAGAGAACTGTTTCTCCATTTGCTCTACGTCCTGGGTATTAGATACCGGGTCAGGATCCCATATATGTAATCAGTCACATGGGCTTAGGAAAGGTAGAGAAATTGGAGAAGGTGATAAAGACATAAGAGTTCGAACTGGTGCAATTGTTGCAACTAAAACTGTCGGGGAATATCACCTTGTATTGCCAACTGGTAATACATTGATTCTGAACGAATGCTATTTCATGCCGAACTTGATATGCAACATTATATCGGTTTATTTGTTGAGTAAAGAGGGATATAATTTTGTATTACAGGATAATGTTATGAACATTTTCCTAAACCAAAAGTTGGTTGGATCAGGCACGTTGTGCAATGGCATTTATGTTCTAAATCAATCAACAGTTTTGAGCATAACAAACACACACAAGAGAAAGAGTTCAGAACTGAATGAATCCTTCTTGTGGCATTGTAGACTCGGTCATATAAATGCGACACGGCTAGCTAAGTTGCATATGGATGGATACTTGAAATCGTTCGAATTTTCATCTTATGACACTTGCCAGTCATGTCTCAAAGGCAAAATGACCAAAACTCCGTTTACGGGACACAGAGAAAGAGTTACCGAACTCTTGGGACTGATACATAGTGATGTATGCGGTCCCATGTCTACACATGCCAGGGATGGTTCTTCGTACCTCATTACATTCACTGACGATCTCTCAAGATACGTACATGTGTTCTTGATAAGACACAAGTCTGAAGCTTTTGAGAAATTTAGAGAATATAAACAAGAAGTCGAGAACTAAACCGGAAAAAGTATTAAAATCCTACGATTTGATCGAGGAGGTGAATACTTGAGCAATGAATTCCTGGACTTCCTAAAATAGAATGGGATTCTCTCTCAGCTAACTCCTCCATATATACCACACCACAACGGTGTATCTGAACGGAGGAACCACACCCTATTAGATATGGTGTGCTCTATGATAAACACAGCTGAGTTACCTATTTCCTTCTGGGGGTATGCGCTAGAGACAACCATACATCTATTGAATATGGCCCCCACCAAATCTGTGCCTACCACTCCATATGAGATATGGAAAGGGAAAAGACCATGTCTTAACTATGTAAAGATATGGGGTTGTCCAGCCTATGTCAAACGACAAAATCCGGACAAACTCGAGGCACGGTCTGTTCTTTGCAAGTTTGTGGGATATCCTAAGAATTCATATGGATATTTTTTCTACCACCGTGAGGAACAAAAGGTGTTTGTTGCTCAACATGCCACCTTTTTAGAAAAGGAATTTCTTGCAAAAGAAATTAGTGGTCATGAGGTAGGACTGGAAGAGGTTCCAGCTACAAAAGCTGCAACAGAAGATATAGTGTAACCAGAGGATCCAGTAGTTCCCGATGAACCCCAGCCACTCTGCGGATCTAGTAGGGTTCCTCACCCACCTGAGAGATACTACGGTTTTCTCATGGATGGTGGGAGTGAGGATTGTATCATGGTTGATGATGACCCAACTAGCTTCGAGCAGGCCATCACGAGTGGGGACTCAGTGAAATGGCTGGATGCCATGCGGTCCGAGATGGAATCCATGTACACCAACAAAGTATGGACTTTGGAAGATGCTCCTGAAGGGGTAAAACCCATTGGGAGCAAGTGGATCTTCAAGAAAAAACTTGGTGTAGATGGGAAAGTGGAGACTTATTGCAAAGGGTTTTCGTCAAAGACCAGGTGTGGACTATGACGAAACCTTTTCTCCAGTGGCTATGCTTAAATCCATCCGGATCATGCTTGCCATCGCTGCATATCATGAGTACGAAATCTGGCAAATGGATGTTAAGACCGCCTTTCTAAACGGTGATTTAGAAGAGTGCGTGTACATGACTCAGCCATAGGGCTTCGTAGATAGTGGGAGCAGCGGGAAGGTGTGCAAGCTGCTTAAATCCATTTATGGATTAAAGCAAGCATTGCGGAGTTGGAACATTTGCTTTATTGTCGCTATCAAAGAGTTTGATTTCGTCAAAAACGTAGATGAACCTTGTATCTACAAGAAGGTGGCAGAGAGTAAGGTTGTCTTCCTCGTATTGTACGTGGACGACATACTCTTGATAGGAAATGACATTCCTATGCTGCAATCGGTCAACCTCTTCTTATCATAAAGATTTCCAATGAAAGATCTTGGTGATGCCTCCTGCATATTGGGAATTAGGATCTAAACGGATATTGGGATTGTCCCAATCCAGGGACATTGACACCATACTAAAGAGGTTTAGTATGGAAGAGTCCAAACGTGGGTTTTTACCCACGATCTCAGGGCTCACTCTCTCCAAAGAGATGTCTCCCAAGACTGATTTGGAGAGAGCTCGCATGCAAGGGATACCCCATGCTTCGGCAGTAGGCTCTATCATGTACGCGATGCTATGTACCAGACCCGATGTAGCATACTCACTAAGTGTAGTGAGTAGGTATCAAGCTGATCCTGGAGAGAGTCACTGGACAGCTGTGAAGAGCATTCTCAAGTACTTGCGAGGGACTAAAGAGATGCTCTTGGTGTATGGTAATGGAGAACTCCATGTGGAGTCGTTTACCGATTCGAGCTTCCAGAGTGATAAGGACGACTCTAAGTCGCAGTCGGGATTTGTCTTTACCCTTTATGGAGGGGCGGTTAGCCGGAAGATTTCCAAGCAGGAAACCGTGGCAGACTCGACGATGGAGGCTGAATACATCGCTGCCAACGATGCTACCAAAGAGGCTGTCTGGATCAAGAAGTTCATTACTGAACTTGGTGTGGTTCCATCCATTGAGTATCCAATACCTTTGTATTGCGATAACAATGGAGCAGAGGCTTTAGCCAAGGAACCCGGTCCCATTAGCGATCCAGGCATATTCTGAGGCGGTATCACCTGATCCGGAAGATAGTTGATCGCCGGGAGATCGAGGTCAGGAGGGTTGACACGAAGAACAACACTGCGGATCCACTCGCGTAGGACATTCCCCAGATATAGTTTGAGAGACTCTTCGGCATGCTTGGTATGCGATACTACAGCAGCTGGCCCTAGTGCAAGTGGGAGATTGTTAGTTGTATGTATGCCCTAGAGGCCAGTATTGTACAGATGATGTATATTATATTGGATGCTTGGACATATATAAAGAGGGCTTTCTTGCTCGATATGATAGTATGCTATCTGGTTGCACTTTACTTTAACATGTATACTTGTCTCTTTATACTGTTTTATCGTTACATGTTGGTAAAGCCCTTAAGATGTGTACTTGACTACCTGGACTATGATGCGGATCATACTAGTGGGGACATGGTCGTCCATAAGTACATCCTTCAAGGTCCCTAGTCGTGGGTGTATCGAGACGGGGCATCGATATACCAGTGTAGACTAGCGTATACGCTTCTCGACCCATGAGATGGGCGATGAAAGATCCCATATCCATTGGTGTTTGACATCAGAGATGGTATACGGGTGCTCAGTGGAGACTGGGTATACTGGACGGACTCACCGAGAACTCCCAGATGGTATTATACCTCACGTCAGATGGCAGTTCTCTGGTGACACTTGTGCAGGTTAGTCTGTAGACCCGAGATCGTCATAGAGTCTTGTGTGATTCCCACTGTGCTTTGATTTCCACCTTACCACGTCCATGAGGGCGTGCAAAACGGTGGTTTTTGGGTACAGTCCCGAGTCACATGGAGGCAATGAGCGATAGGAGGGGTTTCGTCTCTCCTGGTATTAGGGGTTGATGTTGCGCAGTGCTCGATTGGCCGTAACAGGGAAGTCCCTGGCCAGGGCTGATACAGAGATTTAATGGTATGTGTTACCAGTAGATTCTCGACCCGTTATGAGCTTCACATCGGCACGACTTATCGGTTATTGGGGTCTGACGTTTACCACCCATAGACTTGATATGCGACATATCAGACGATGAGACCGGACTGTACGGGAAGTGTTACCGACAGGTTTTTACAGGAGTTGGAGCGGCTTACTTGCTGATCTTCTGATCGCTCAATAACCGGGTAGCCGTTACGTCCAGCTAGTACCGCTGACGGCTTGTGGGTGCTTGATGTGATCATCACCTAATGCCGGCGTATTGACGAGTCTTTAGAGTCCTACATAGAGGTTTTACTGGCTCAAGCAAAACGAGATAGGAGCGCATATGTGATATGTGCGGGACCGAGAATAATGCGTGTATGTGATACCGTATTCTATTCTCGCGACTTTCTGTATCGGTCGGTTATATATAGGATATAGCCGGGTTATCGAATCAAGTGTTGATTCGATAAGGCGATACATTGGACGTTAATCGGTTATATGTGATATGATCGGATTATTAAGTTAAGTGTTGATTTAATAATTTATTGTATAATTGTATATTTGATATACTAGTTTACAATAACTAACACTAGTTCACTTAGGGTTTTTTCCTCACATATACACTACTTTAACATATATATGATATATGTTAAAATGTGTTATATTATTGTATCATGGTTGATGATACAACATTCATGTGTGTAAGAGACATACACCATCCTATTTGTAATGATTGGGTTTAATGTTTAAAAGTAATTACAAAATTAGTGGAAAGTTAGGAAATGCATGAAGCTTGTGGAAGCTTGTGGATGCATTGACTAAAGTCCACTAGATTTGTTTTTACTTTGGACTTTAACCTAACTATCACACACTTAGCTATGGTTATGGCTCTACATGAGTTAGTATATGATACTCACTCACCATGGTTAGCCTTCTCACTTGATCATTATCCTCATTTCTTTTCTTTTGTTCATCATCTTCTTCTTCATTGAGCAAGTAAAAAACTTGCTAGGGTTTTGAAAAAAGTGAGATAGATTGTGAGAAACAAAAATCCAAAGAGAACCCACTTCCTATTTTTTCATCCTCTACTAGACTAGCACTTTAGTTTAGGGTGTTTACTTCACTAATTCTCTAGTTGGTGAAGTAGGAGCTTGAGTCGAAATTCCCTCGACGTAGATCATCTTCGACCTCGGAGACTTCAAGCAAGGTCGCATCTTCCGCCTCGTGAAGCCATGCATGAGTCTGGGAGAACTTTGATCGCAGCGAAGGGACTTCATCAAAGAGCTTTAGAAGTGAAGGACCGATCTATAAAGGTTGTATTTCGTATTCCCTTTAGAGTAAAGTTGTTTACTTGCTAATTGATTCGCCTAAACTCTAGTATACGATCTTGCTTAGAGTTGTTCGGCACATAAAAATTTAATTTTGGCATGGTCGATTCCTTGTAGAGCCTTGTTAGTGTGCCTAGTAACCCTACAACATCTACTAGTATATATATCAATATATAATATTCGCTCAAGGCGTGATAAAATGCAACATCACAGAAATGTAATAAGCATTACAGAATAATACAGATATCTGGGATCCCCGGGTTTCATAAAGCCACTGCTGAAACCCGACATTCTCCTGGTCGTATGGATAGCCTGTGCAATGAAATCCTAGACCCCTACGGGCGCGGCAAGTTACCCGCCAAAACCTAAAGCGAGGCAGCCCCCTTCAGCAATGCGAATGGACCACCCAGCACTTCACGGAACCCGGTAACTTGGGCACCCCTCCTGGGTCAACCTGTGCCCCTTACGAGTGCGGCGAATAGCCCGCCAATTCTAGAGTGAAGCCCCCTCCATCTCAACACCATGAGATGCGGGCCCGTTACCCTCTAGAACCCGGCTATCCGTGCACCCCACCTTAGGGTAATCCTAGTATAAAAAGTAAAATATACAACGGGTACATCGACCTCAGCCCGGTCATGCCCCAAAAGAATCATATACAAACAGGCAGTGACGGCAGTCCACATGTCGGACGCTCGCCCCGCAATATTAAATGTACATAAACAACCAAACTGTACTACCATTGCATCCAGGCTATCCCCACCGACCAATCCACAACATCACAGCACAACACAGAACATCAACGTGAATGTCACGTTCGCAAATCCGTCTAAAAGGGCTATAGCAGTTAGATAGTTTTACTGATCGAATAACATTCACGGTCGCAGATATAATGTAAATACTCTGAACCAACATGTTTAACATATTTGATCGATCAAATTTACCGAAGTGGGCCCCAAGCACTACTGTAGCACCCAGAGAAAATCTGGGCCCAAAAAGAATATTCGAAAAACCCCGTTTCACAGTTTAAGACCCTCTGGAAAAATTTGGTGCAGCAAGGACTCAACATGGCCGTGGAAACGCGGCCAATGCATGGGTTTGGCCACGGATCCGCAGTGGAACAGTGAAGTCATGCCACCAAATTTCTGCAGAACTCTTATAATTCCCTGCATGTATTTCTGCAACAACCTGAAAATTTTTTCGAGCCCAAAAAAATTCGACAGAAAGTCATGCAAATGGAAACATGGTTTTTGAAAATTCGTTCAATCGAACTTGTAAACACATTAGAGCAAGCTAGAAGAGATTAATGGCCTGGCTCTGATACCACTGTAAGTGCACGGCGGCGCCCTGGCCGTCAATCCGACGCCGGAATGCAGAAACGAAACTTTTCTAAAAACTAGAAACCCGGCACCACCGCGCACTAAAATCCCGGATCGGGCCATTAATATACCTCTAGCAAACAAGAAAAGGAGTAGGAAGCTATACCGAGCGATCCGTGTCCTTCGGTCTTCGGCCTCCACTCCGATCTCCTCGCGGAATCGCCGGTCTTCAGCTCCTCGTCGGAACAAGCACCACAACGCCGGGTTCTTTTATGGGCTCCCACCTCTGGACCGAGGCAACTCGGGCACGAAGTTGGCGAGCCGACGTGCCCAAGGAATGCTGTAGGCTAGTGTAGAATCACTTTGGGTTGTGAAGTTGCTTTTGATGGATGGAAGAATAATCTTTGGAGAGAGGTGTGGGATTATTGTAGCAAGCATAGAAAAAGAGATGAATGATTTCCCACCTGCTCAAAGAACTCTTTCTCTACCCACTCAAATATGTGGCCGGCCACTCTAAGAAAAATGGTGGAGGATAATTGCAATAATGCAAGGAAAAAATAATAGAAGAGAAAATGGTCACACCAAATACCAAATCAATTCCTTTCAAAAACCATCACAATAAATGCAAGACAAGTGATGCTAAAGGAATCTCATGATGCTAGTCATATCATGAAGCCGCATATACCAATAACCCCCTCCACAAATGATAATTTGCACACTTGCAAAAAAACCTCTCCATCGGAAAAGTCCGGCCGTGAAGGAACAAAGGAAAACTGGCCGGAATGGAATGCAAACTGGCAACTTCAGAAAACTGATCCCGTAATAAATTACAGGAAAACCCCGCGACTGCATATACATGCCCGCATTTGTATTACAACTGAATACAAATGCAAAGAGACAAAATCAACACTGTACAATACTAGGATCCGGCTTAAACCAAAGCCCTCTAGTGTTATCCGTCCGATAATAATCCGTGCAATACCACGCGTATCTGATCGAACCCTGCCATATCTCCATACGACCTCTACAGCGTTTCGCCCGAAACTTGAGAATACGGTCTGTGGGGGACTCTAAAGACTGGTCAACACCTTGGTTGTGGATTTAACCACTAGCACGTCAGAGGTATTAGCCAATACGTAACGGGCTACCAGGTATTGACCAAAAGGGACGTCGATGAGCGAACTCATCCTGACACCCTACTGAGCCTGTTAGTGACAATATCCGTATAGTCCGGTCCGTTCGTCTATGAGCATCGCATGGCGGGCTTAGGGGGTTGGTAAAAGTCAGACCCCCAAAAGCGGTACAAGTCGTGTCGGAGTGTAGCCCAAAACACCCTGAGATACTACTGGAATACCTACCAGTAAATCTCCTGCCTTGGCCAAGGACTTTCATGTACTGGCTCTCCTAGACACAACGCGACCTCACCGCCAATACTGGGAGAGACGAACCCCTGCAGATCCGCTCACTGCCTCCATGTGGCTCGGGACTGTACCCAACTAAAACCTGTTTGAACATCTCCTTTGAGCGTGGTAGGGTAGTAATCAAAGCACAGTAGGAACTCACACGAGACAAATGACGATCTTAGGTCGATGAACTCACCTGTACACATGTCACCAGGGAACTGCTATCTGACATAAGGTATAATACCAACTAGCATGTTCCCGGCGAGTCCTGTCCGGTGTACTCATAACCTAATGAGCACCTGTATACATCTTAGGTGAACCAACTGACACCAGTGGCTTGTGAGACCGGCCACCGCCCCTCGTCGGGGTCTCGACTATATACACTAGTCTACTCTGGAGTATCGATGCCCTGTCTCGAAATTCCCACGACTAGGGACCTTTTAAGGATGTGCTTATAGACCCTAGCTCCCACGTATATGATCGCCCTCATACTGCTGGTAGTCAAGCAAGAATCTTAGGGGCTCTATCAACGTGCAATAGTGACCTATATGGTCACCTAAAGCAGTACACGATGATAAAGATAAACCTGATAGCATAGTATTATCTTGAGTAAGACTGTCCTATCGGGATAGGTCCTCCATCAATCATTGCAATCACGTGCCTGCGATCCAATAATTGACTCTGAGGGCACTATCTCCAACATCTTGATCTCAAGAAAAAGAAGCATGGAGATGCTACAGCTTCAGGTGTGTTCGTGATTGAAAACTGTTTTTCTATCAACTCTGCTTCCTGGGTATTAGATATTGGTTCGGGTTCTCATATTTGCAATTCTGTGCAGGCGTTGAGAAATAGAAGAGTTTTGAAAACATGTGATCATACTCTCCAGGTTGGAAATGGTTCCAATATACATGCAGTTTCAGTGGGAGAGTATCACCTAGGGTTGCCGACGGGTTGTATATTGGTTTAGAACCCATGTTATTTTGTACCAAGTATGCTTTGTAACATTATATCCGTTTCTTTGTTAGACAATGAAGGATATCATTTTGCTGTGCAACACAATGTTATGAACATTAGACTTAATCAAGAGTTGATTAGTTGTGGTACACTCAATAACGGTATATACGTCCTTAATCAACACACAGTTTTCAACATTCAACACACAAGTAAAAGAAAATTTTCAGATATAAATGAAGCTTTTCTTTGGCATTGTAGACTTGGTCATATTAATGAAACAAGACAAAACAAGATTCATAAAGATGGATATTTAAATTCTTTTGAGTATAAATCTTATGTGACTTCCCAGTCTTGTATCAAAGGTAAAATGACCAAAACTCCGTTTACTGGACACTAAGAAAGAGCAACTAAGCTCTTAGGCCTCATACATAGGGATGTAAGTAGGCCAATGTCTACAAATGCAAGAGACGGTTTTTCTTACTTCATAACTTTTACTGATGATTTCTCAAGATTCGGCCATGTGTTTTTGATAAGGCAAAAGTCTGAAGCTTTCGAGAAATTCAAGGAGTACAAACTTGAAGTAGAAAACCAAACAGGAATGAGAATCAAGATACTTCGATCAGATCGAGATAGAGAGTACTTAAGTACTGAGTTCTTAGACTTCCTAAAAGAGAATGGGATTCTCTCTCAGCTCACTCCCCCTTACACACCACAGCACAACGGTGTGTCAGAGCGGCGAAATCGTACCCTATTAGATATAGTACGATCTATGATGAGTGATTCTGAGTTACCCCTCTCCTTTTAGGGGCATGCATTGGAGACTGTAGCTTTTCTGTTGAACAAAGTTCCAACCAAGTCTATGTCTACCACTCCATATGAGATATGGCATGGGAAGAGACCATCTCTTAAACGGGTTATGATTTGTCCGGCTTTTGTCAAAAAGCAGAATCCAGACAAACTCGAGACACGATCAGTCAAATGTAGATTTATGGGATATCCAAAACATTCGTTTGGGTATCTATTCTACCACAAGGAGGAACAAAAGGTATTTGTTTCTCAATATGCAACATTTTTAGAAAATTAGATTTTTCCAAATGATGCTGATGGCAATGTGGTAAATCTAGAAGAGGTTCTAGAGACGCAAGTTACAAATGATGACTTGGTTGAACCTGAAGTTGCAACAGAATCTTATAAACCTCAGCCACTCCGTAGATCTGGTAGGACTTCTCGCCCACCGGAGAGATACTACGGTTTTCACATTGATGGTGATAGAGAAGACTGCATCGTGGATGATGATGACCCTGCCAGTTTTCAGCAAGCTATCACGAGTGGTGACTCTATGAAGTGGCTGGATGCCATGAGATCCAAAATGGAATCCATGTACACCAACAAAGTATGGACTTTGGAGGACATACCCTCTGGGATAAAACCTGTAGGCTGCAAATGGATCTTTAAACGAAAGATCGGTGTAGATGGACAGGTGGAGACCTATAAGGCAAGGTTGGTAGCGAAAGGTTTTCGTCAAAGACCAGGTTTGGACTATGACGAGACTTTCTCTCCGGTAGCCATGCTTAAATCCATTCGGATCATATTTTCTATTGTTGCTCACTACGACTATGAAATCTGTCAGATGGACGTTAAAACTGCATTTCTAAATGGTGATTTAGATGAATGCATTTATATGGATCATCCATAGGGCTTCATTGACAGTGGGAGCAGCGGAAAAGCATGTAAGTTGCTTAAATCCATTTATGGATTAAAGCAGGCATCACGGAGCTGGAACATCTGTTTTGATGATGTTATCAAAGAGTTTGATTTCGTCAAAAATCCAGATGAACCTTGTGTTTATAAGAAGACTATAGGGAGAACTGCCGTATTCCTCGTATTGTACGTGGATGACATTCTTCTTATAGGAAATGACATTCCTATGCTACAGTCGGTCAAATCATTCTTATCACAAAGGTTCTCCATGAATTACCTGGTCGATGCCACGTACATATTTGGCATTCGGATCTATAGGGATAGATCCAAACGGTTATTGGGATTTTCCCAAACCAAGTCGTCAACACCATCCTAAAGAGGTTTAGTATGGAAGACTCCAAGCGGGGTGCCTTACCCGCTTGCCACGGAGTCACTCTCTCTAAGGACGATTGCTCAAAGTCAGATGAAGAGAGAGCTTGCATGACCATTATTGCCTATGCTTCGGCCGTAGGATCAATAATGTATGCGATGTTGTGTACACACCCTGATGTAGCTTACGTACTGAGTGTAGTAAGCAGGTATCAGTCAAACCCAGGGGAGAATCACATGACTGCTGTGAAGAACATTCTTAAGTACTTGCGAAGGACTAAAGAATTGTTCTTGGTGTATGGTAACGGGGATCTCCAAATGGAGGCCTTTACCGATTCGAGCTTCCATAGTGACAAGGATGACAACAAGTCTATCTCAGGGTTTGCATTTACCCTCAATGGAGGGACGGTAAGTTGGAAGAGTTCCAAACAGGATACCGTTGCAGACTCAACGATGGAAGCTGAGTACATTGCTGCAAATGATGCTGCTAAGGAAGCCGTCTGGATGAGGAAGTTCATCTCGGAGCTAGTAGTAGTTCCAACCATTATTGATCCAAAGGTACCTTTGTATTGTGACAATAATAGGGCTATGGCGTTGGCCAAGGAGCCTAGGTCCCATCAGAAGTCCAGACACATCCTGAGGCGATATTATTTGATCCGAGAGATAGTTGATCGCCACGAGACCGAGATTAAGAGAGTAGATACAAAGGACAACACTGCGGATCCATTCACCAAGGCCCTCCCTCAGCCGCAGCATGAGCGACTTTTTGAGATGAGAGGTATGAGATACGCCAATAATTGGCCTTAGTGCAACTGGGGGATTGTTGGATATATGTATGCCCTAGAGGCCATTATATGATAGTGTATGTGCTGATGTGTGTGTGTGTGTCTATATATATATATGTATTCAGAGGACATTCTTGCTCGACATGATAGTATGCTATATGATTACTCTTTATCATAACATGTTCACTTGATCATGCTTTTATTCATTTGGTACATATTGATAAAGCCCTTAGGATATTTGCTTGACTACTGGGATTATGATGTGGATCATACTAGTGGGACACCTGTAGTTTATAAGCATATCCTTGAAATGTTCCTAGTCGTGGGTGTATCGAGATGGGGCATCGATACTCCACGGTAGACTAGCGTATACCATTTTTGTTCCATATGATAGGCGATGGATGATCCCATATCCATCTGGTGTGGTGACACCAAAGATTGTATGCGGGTGCTCAGTGTGACTGGGTACACTGAACGGACTCGCCGAGAACTCCTATGTGGTATTATATCATACGTCGGACAGCAGTTCTCAGGTGACACTGGTACATGTTAGTATGTAGTCCCGAGATCGTCATAGAGCCTTATGTGTCCTCCCACGGTACTTTGATTTCCACCCTACCACGGCTCTACTGAGTCGTGAAATCAGGTGGATTTTGGGTACAGTCCCGAGGCACATGGAGGCAATGAGCGATAGGAGCGGTTTTTCGTCTCTCCCGGTATTGGGGGTTGATGTTGCGCTATACTTGATTGGCTATAACATGAAGTCCCTGGCCAGGGCTGTTGAGATTTACTGATAAGCGTTATCAGTAGTTTATCGATCTGTTATGACCCATATACCGACATGACTTAATGAGTTATTGGGGTCGATGATTCCATCCCCAGACTCGATATGCAGCATATCTGAAGAAGAGATCGGACTGTACCGTTACGTTTAGCCGAACGCTTGCGGCTTGTGGGTGTTTGATGTGATCATCACCTACTGCCGGAGTATTGACGAGTCTTAGAGTCCCACACAGAAGTTTCCTAGCTCAGGCATGTGGTGTGCATATGAGATTTGCGCGGAAGCTCGATTAAATACGAGTATGAGATACCGTATATTAATCAAGCGTTTACTATTGGTCGGGTCGTATGTGATATGACCGGTTTATTAAATCAAGTGTTGATTTAATAATGACTTTTAGCTCACTTTTATTAAACCTTTTCTTTATTGATGTATGCATATATGTATATACATACACATGATGATGTGTATGCACACATACATACATACAGGTGTATCATGGTCGATGATTCATGGATGATGGCAATGCAAGACTCACATGGTTCAAATTAATATGTGTATTTTTGTTTTGAGATAAAAGAAAAAGGAAATTAACAAATGACTCATTCTTTCTACACTCTTCTAGGGTTGACCATTGACTTAACCCTAGGTTCATTTCCTTTGTTCTTTTAACTCATTACAAAATATCTAGATATTTCTTTTAACCGTGGTTGGATGTGAGAGTGTCTCACATATATATCCTTTTGTTTTTATTTTAAAACATAACAATTATCATTATCTTGAGAAAAACTTTTCCATCTTCATCTTCCTCCTTCTTCAAGCTCTCTTGAGTTTCTTTGAGTGTGAGAAAAAGGAAAAAGAAAGGGTTTTTAAGTGAGATAACAAACCACACAATCATTATATACTAGTTTAGCCTATTAGTTTAGAGTGTTAGCATCACTTCCTCATTGATCAAGTGAAGCAAGAAGCTTTGAGCAAAAGGACTTCTGGTGGATCTTCGTGGACTTGGAAGAATTCAAGCGAGCCATTCCAAACTCTAGAAGATCCAAGGAGTCACTCAAGGAGGTCTACAATGGTTGTAGTCTCTCCACTTAGTGATAGATTTATTATTGTATGTGATACTATTATATGTTACCCTAAATTTCTAGTTCGATTCCTAGTTAAGTTTTCTTAGCACCTCGTTAAAATTTTATTGTGGCATGTGTGATGCATCCAAACCCTTGATAAGTTGCTATGGAAACCCTACAGATCACATGTTGATAAAACCCTTAGGATATGTACTTGACTACTAGGACTATGATGCAGATCATACTAGTGGGGCCAGAGTAGTCCACAAGTATATCCTATAAATTGTTCCTAGTCAAGAGAGTATCGAGACATGGCATCGATACTCCAGTGTAGACTAGCGTATACGCGTCTCGACCCATATGATGGGCGATGGATGATCCCATATCCATTGGTGTTTGACATCAGAGAAGGTATACGGGTGCTCAGTGGAGACTGGGTACACTAGACGGACTCGCCGAGAACTCCCAGATGGTATTATACCTCACGTCAGATGGCAGTTCTCTGGTGACACTGGTACATGTTAGTCTGTAGACCCGAGATCGTCATAGAGTCTTGTGTGATTTCCACTGTGCTTTGATTTCCACCTTACTACGTTTAAGAGAATGTGCAAAATGGTGGCTTTTGGGTACAGTCCCGAATCACATGGAGGCAATGAGTGATAGGAAGGGTTTCGTCTCTTCCGGTATTGGGGGTTGATGTTGCGCTGTGCTCGATTGTCTATAACAGGAAGTCCCTGGCCAGGGCTGATATGGAGATCTACTGGCAAGTATTATCGGTAGTTTCTTGACCCTTTATGAGCCTCACATCGGCATGACTTATCGGTTACTAGGGTCTGATGTTTATCACCCCTAGACTAGATATGCGACATATCAGACGAAGAGACTAGACTGTACGGTAGTGTTACTGATTGGATTCGCAGGAGTGTGAGCAGGATTGTTTGTTGATCTTCTGATCGCTCAATACCTGGGTGGACGTTATGTTTAGCAGACCACTTGCGGCTTGTGGGTGTTTAATATGATCATCACCTACTGCCGGCGTATTGATGAGTCTTTAGAGTCCTACACAGAGGTTTACTGGTTCATGTGAAACGGAGTAGGTGCACATATGTGATATGTGCGGGACCGAGGTTAATGCGAGTATGTGATATCGCATTCTATTCTCGCGATATATGTATCGATTGGTTATATGTGATATAGCCGGGTTATCGGATCAAGTGTTGATTAGATAAGTTGTTACATTTGATATTATTTGGTTATATGTAATATAGCCGGATTATTATATCAAATGTTGATTTAATAATTGAATGTATAATTATATATTTGATATATTAAATTACATTAACTAATATTAGCTCACCTAAGTATTTCTTTTTCTCACATTTGATACATTGATATATGTGTGTGTGTGTGTGTGTGTGTGTGTGTGTGTGATATGTTAAATGTATTGTAATCTTTTTGCACAAAATATATATGTGATATATATTGTTGTGTCATGCTAGGTTACACATGCAACATGTATGTATGAGACTCACACCATGCTAGGGTTAATGTTAGGGTTTAATATTTATTCTTAAGTAATTACAAATTAGTGGAGATATTTTGAAGGTTGGAAGCTTCATGATAACCATTGACTTAGTCCACTCCTTTGTCTTGCTTAAGATATTTTCTAACCCAACTTTAACCATACATCATGGTTGATTCTCTATATGAGTTAGGCATAAGATATTATCTCACCATGGTTGCATTTCTAACCTCATGAGTTTATTCATCTCTTTGTTTATCACTTCATCTTCTTCTTCCTCATTTTTGAGATCTCTTGATTTTTGATAAGTGATGAAAGATTGTGAGAAATTGAAATCTAACGTGAGCCCAATTCCTACTTCATCATCCTCTACTACTTTCCATTTAGTTTAGGGTGTTTGCTTCACTAATCTACACAATTAGTGAAGAGGTAGCATGAGCTAGTGTCTCCTCGACGTAGATCATCTTCGGTCTCGAATACTTCGAAGCAAGCCTTTTCTTTTCTCCAAGGAAACCCTTTCTTGAGTTCGGGAGATTACAACTCGTAGCGAAGGGACTACTACACGGAGCTTTAAAAGTGTAAGACCGGTCTAAAAAGGTTGTATTCCGTATTCATTAGGATGTAAAGTGTTTACATATGTTATTCCGTCGGATTTCCAGTATACGATTTTTTGTTAGGGTTGGCTAGAACAGAAAATTTTTGAATTTGGCATGGACGATGCCTCCCGAAACCTTGCTGACGTGCTAGGCAACCCTGCACTATCACCATAGATCATAATCGACAAGATGTAGTAGGTATCATCCAGATCTTCCAAGGAGAATCCTCATGATAAGAGGAGCTTGACCGAGTGTAGCATAGGAAACCATTTCCTATCAAGAGTATGTCATCTACGTACAATACGAGGAAGACAACCTTACTCTCCACAACCTTCTTGTATATACAAGGTTCATCTACCTTTATAATGAAATCAAACTCTTTGACTGCCACATCAAAACAGATGTTCTAACTCCGCGATGCGTTCTTTAATCCTGATGGACTTAAGCATAGCTTTAAAAGTCTCAACTTTTCCATCTACACCAAGAATCTTCTCAAGATCCATTTGCTCCCAATGGGTTTTACCCCTTCAGGTGCAACGTTCAAAGTCATACTTTGTTGGTTTACATGGATTCCATCTTTCATTGCATAGCATCCAGCCATTTCACAAAGTCTCCACTTGTGATGGCCTTCCTGAACCTAGTTGGGCCATCATCAACCATGATGCAATCCTCGCTCCCACTGTCACCGAGAAGACCGTAGTATCTCTCAAGTGGATGAGTAAACCTACTAGATTCACGGAGAGGCCGAGGTTCGTTGGAAACTATTGAATCCTTTGGTTTCACCAAATCATCAGCTGTTAGTTTGTTTAGCTGGAACTCCTTCCAGTTCTACCTCATATCCACTAATTTCTTCACAAGAAATTCCTTTTCTAAAAAGGTGGCATGCTGAGAAATAAAACACCTTTTGCTCCTCAGTGTGGTAGAAGATATTCCATCGCAAATGTTTGGGATATCCAACAAACTTATACAGAACTGACCTTACCTCGAGCTTGTCCGGATTTTGGTTTTCAGCATAGGCCGGACAACCCTATATCTTAACTCGTTTAAGACATGGTCTCTTCCTATTCCATATCTCATATAGAGTAGTAGGAAGTTATTTGGATAGAACCCCATTCAATAGGTTTGCAACTTCTCAAGTGCATAACTCCAAAAGGAAACAGGTAACTCAGTAGTACTCATCATAGAGCGCGCCATATTTCATAGGGTGCGATACCTCCGCCCCGATACACCGTTATGCTGTGGTGTATACGAAGGAGTAAGCTAAGAGAGAATCATATTCTCTCTTTAGAAACTCCAGGAACTCCATGCGCAAGTATTCGCCTCCTCGATCACATCGTAGGACTGTAATACTTCTACCCGTCTGGTTCTCAACTTCAAGCTTATATTTCTTGAATTTCTCAAAAGTTTTAGACTCGTGTTTCAATAGGAACACATGTCCGAATCTTGAGAGATCGTCGATGAATGTAATGAAGTACAAAGAACCAACTCCGGCATTTGTAGACATAGGACTATATACATCACCATGTATCTGTCCCAAGAGTTCATTAACTCTATCTATGTTTCGAGTAAACGGAGTATTGGTCACTTTACCTTTGTGACAAAACTGACAAGTATCATAAGATAAAAATTCGAACATATTCTCATATTCATCCTTATGTAACTTAGCCGTTCGTGTCGCATTGATATGACATAGTCTACAATGCCACAAGAAGGATTCGTTCATTTCTGAACTACTCCTCTTGTGTGTGTTCTATATACTTTGAACTATAGTTTGATTTAGAACGTATATGCCATTTCATAACATGCCTGATCCAATCAACTCTTGATTCAGGAAAATGTTCACAACATTATCCTCCAATACAGAATTATATCCTTCTTTAACATAATAAAGAATCTGATGTAACGTTATATATCAGGTTCGTTATCTAATAACATTTGTTCAAAATCAATGTATTTACCATTTGGTAGTACAAGGTGATATTTGCCAAGAGGTTTGGCTGCAACAATTGCACCATTCTCTAACACTTAGATATATATCACCCAATCTCAGTTTTCTACCTTTCTGTAGCCCATATAAGAAATTACATATGTGGGATCCTAATCCGGTATCTCATACCTAGGACGTAGAGGATACTGAGAAACAGTTCTTGGTAATGAACACACCCGAAGAATATGCATCAATATGCTTATTCCTCGAATGGGTGGCATAGAAATCCGGATATTTCCCTATTTCCTGATCGGACTTATAACAATTATAAGATTGAGCAGGACCAACGTTCTCCAGCACAGTATAATAAGCAGGTTCGATCAATGCATCCATATTATTATCTTGATTAAGGCGTGACATGGTCGCTACCAGGAGAGAGAAAGAAGAAAACACTCAGCGTATACTCTTGCAAGATCAGATTGGTTATTATTTTGTCTAATCAGAATGGCTCCCACTGTTTTTATCAAACCTTCCTTCAAACCCTAAAAGGTAAGATTAGCCAGGGTTAATTACACCCTACAAGTTCGTCAATCTTTCGGCCAGGCCAGTGTCAGTACTTTTAGGTAGGTTCCCCGTGCTTTCACACGGACTTAATTAAAATAAACCTCATTTTCCCAGGGACGTAACCCCGTTAACACCTTTCTAGACACCTACTTGATTGGCTAATTGTAATGTGTAAAAATCTCCCAGTAACTCTTACTCGCAGTGGGTATCGGGATCCAACTATCTCATAGAAGGTATGCAATCTCATTGCAAATTTCAACTCTTGAAATTCCCGATAATATTCTGCCCCTAGCAACTTATGACCCTGGCTAAGGTCAATAAATCATAAGCGCTAGCCAAGTTCAACCCATACATTTCATGATTGAATTAAACCCACCCACACGACCCTTGACGCAGGCCAACAAAGTCGTACGACTACCCTAATCCAATTGCATCGTATGCTGCAGATAAGCACTAAATAGCTACCGCATACTACGCCTTGACGCAGGCCAACAAACATAGAACGAATACTAAATACTGCATATCTGAAATGACGGAGGGCTACGACAGGTTTTTATGAAAATTCTTTGCGTAATGAACTTGATCTCGTTATATAATCTAGTGATTTTGAAAAAGAGTGTTTTTGAGGCTTTTACTAGTTTTGCTAAAGAGGTCACTCGTGGTGAAGGGATCTCGGCTCTTTCCTCATCGAATGAGGTGCATGATATTTCACAAATACCACCATGCAAAGCAAAAAACTATAGAAGCAATCAAAAGACAAACCGAGTGGGTTGTAGCATCTGCCAGTTTCGCTAAAGAGATCACTCCCGGTGAAGGGATCTTGGCTCTTTCCTTATTGAATAAGGTGCTAGATATTCTACAAGGAATACCGCTATGCAAAGAAAGAACTAGAGCTACTATTTTTTAAAACAAGATTCCGCAACATCTTTAGGTTTCTTTTATTTCATTAATCTCATTAATGAAGTCCCATCATTTATGCTTCCTAAGCATCATAGAAGAAACGAAAGTAGAAATAGTTATTATATATCATATATATATATATATATATAAGCATTCGTCTCAACATATAAAGTGATCACATCACAGAATATCAGAAGCAGAAGAACACATATGAAATATTGGATATACTAGGAATTCCGTGTTTTAAATTAAGCCAGTATAAAACACGGATTCCACGGTCGCGATGAACAGCCAAACCCACATCCCTAGACCCTTACGAGAACGGCAAGCAACCCTACCAATTCTAGAGTTAGGAGACCCGGTCTCAACTCCTTGAGATGGTCTCCCACTGGAATCTAGAACCCGGTTACTTGTGCTCTCCTCCTTGGGTCTATCCTAATGCTGAAAAGTAAATAATATACATTAATGGTGACATCATTCTCAACCCGGAAGTGCCCCAATAAAAGAATATTACATACATGTAACTGTCACGACCCGAAATATTAGCTCGTGACCAGCACTTGAATCACGCAACGTCTAAAGGCGTAACGGAATTCAAGTAAGCTGAAACCCAGAAATCTAAACCTTTTAGAAAAATAAAGGAGTTGAGGTTTTGAAATAAAGGTATATGAAATCAAGTTTTCTTAATGCATAGAAAAGGAACATGAATGATGCAAGTGAAATTTACTAGTTTGAAAACAGGTTTCGTTCTTTTTGAAAATTTTGGCAGCACCTCCTTTGTATATTTTGATCCAAAACCACAAATACATAATAATGAATAATGGCATCCCCAAGCGGGAGCTAGCCCTTCGCCAAACGGTGGATCACAACCACGCAATATAGCAAAAATAAGTATACGACGCCCAACAGCGAAGTTCACCACCAAAAAGATAAAGAAATGAGGGATATATAACCCCAAAAGTGAATATAAAACCCATCGCTCAAATCTCGCAACTACAAGTCTCACCAAGTCTTATCACTTATACAATTACAAATTTTGATTGATTGATGGAGTTAACTAGATACAATATGAAATATAATACAAGAGTTGGTACGATACAAATGTCCCACCTACCAATGCAAAACACCCGAATGCAACTGTGTGCCAGCGAAGCCGCTACTGATCCAAGCGGTCAACCTGCAAGAACTGTGGCACAACGGGGGTGGGTTGCCAAGTCGTGAATAGAAATATATCTACAAGTAGAAATCGAATAAACAACGACTCCTAGGTCAACTATATCATAAGGTAATACTGTGATATCTAGGGTGACCGGGTCTGTATATGTGCCAACAAGGTAGTCAAACCTATATGCATGCGGATAACATCCAACAGTAATAATCAACGCATGTACATGGATCTCGTCCAACCATAATCAAGGTATGCAGATATGTGGATCTCGTCCACCTATGAATCAATGTTTATAAGCATGTGTATAACCTCCAACAGTAAAATCAATGTATGTATGTATGTATGAATGTATGTGGATCTAATCCACGCGTCAACCACTGACACAACAACATCATGCATGTAAATATAATAAAAGAGTGTGCATGAAAGTATGAGGATGTATATCAATGGTGTCCCTCCCGACACATCAAAATCATGGAACCTGAGTGCCTAGCATCGATACTCGAAAACATTATGAAAACAGTGCCCAACATCGGCACGTAAATCCTCATATATCGGGCTCCGTCAGCCTGGATCGGCCCACAGGCTCCGTCAGTCCAGATCGGCCCAAATCATCTCTCGACTCCGGTCTGTATCCTCCGGATATCCGCCGAGCCCAAATACTATCACGGATAGGTACTCGCCACCCTGCCAGGCTCATCGTCTACTCCACGAAAAACATTTCTCGCCCCGAGGACCTTACCGGGTCCATCATGTACCCGCAATCGGTGCCTACCACTCCTCGAATCGGGTTTTACATGCCACTCTCAGAACCGAGAAGACACATGGTGGCGCACTGAAATATCATATCAAGAGAAACCGGGTTTTTAAAACAGTACATGCTTCCTTTTAAAATAGCCACGGTTCTCAAATCCAGAAATCTCATAAAAACAGCATATCTCAATGCGTAAAATGCTTAGAGCATGATGTATGCGACATATAACAGAAATGTAATCATATCAATATATCATGCAGCCTGGAACAGTGATATGACATATTAAGGGGAAACCGCTCTTTTAAAATGATTCCCGTTTTTAAAATATAACATGTGGTTCCCAATTTTACCATAAAACCGGTTATCTATGTAGGTACAATATGTATATGCGCAAGTATAGATGTACCAATGTATGTGTGCATACATATGGATGTACAAGTGTGTATATCCGCAAGTATGAATGTATCAATGTATATGTGCACGAATATGGATATACAAATGTGTATATCCGCAAGTATGAATGTATCAGTGTATATGTGCACGAATATGGATATACAAATGTGTATATCCGCAAGTATGAATGTATCAATGTATATGTGCACGAATATGGATATACAAATGTGTATATCAGCAAGTATGAATGTATCAATGTATATGGCATGATGCAGCAACCCTACTGTGTAGTGGCATGGAAATTATCGATGATGAAGTGTGTGAGCCGGAAAATCTGTGTGCGTGTAACATACACATCATCGATAATGGTGCAAGTGTACTAGCACAGGTATAAGCAATGCAATAATAATATCATGAATGCAGCACAAGGTAAATCATCAGCTAACAGCTATAAGGTATACGTAACTATCATATGTCCGAGTCGGTGAATCTATCAATCGGCATCTAGCCCAATAACATCGCGTATGGTATAATCCATCGTACGGAAACCTCTAGTCAAGGGTAAGGATCAATCATCCAGTCACACTCATCACACACGGAATATCATCGTGCGGCGACATTATACTAAAAGGGATCCTATCATCCTATACGACAAATGAGGGTACGGCCTAATATCACATACGGCCTATCATCCATGATTCACAACATTATATATATGGATATATATCTATGTGCCTATGTCCCGGTTCACATCCGCAATAATCTCATATTAGGGGACCGGCAGGGTATAAATCAACTCGATCGACTCGCATCAGTATACCATCACGTCATCATGTCATCATATCAGTCCTATATTCTTTCATCGCATTTAAATCACCTATCAAATCGAATTGCATAAACATTCAATCACTACAAGTATAAGTATCTAATGTAACCTACACATCTGAACCATACAATCGGATTTTTTTAAGAAGCGAATCGTAGTTTTGAAAAATAGGGGATGCGGTGTTTTTAAGAAAGTGATATCATTTGAAAATCCGTAACATCCCTCAAGGTATATACTTAAAAGGTACATAAGATTCTTCGGTTTAGAAAAATGTATGGTTCGGATGACGCATCTACATCGACTATCTAGTCCTAAGTACCCTATGCGGTAATATCGCTAAACGTCATCCTACGACAGTAGTAACATATCACTTTTAAGTATCCTCTAGTTTCTAATATGGTTTCGTAGCTATCTCATTCTAACCCTAGTTTCCTAATCTAGGTTTCCTAACCATATTCTATAAATCGGTTTTCCATTAAAAGTTTGCGGGGGTGCTATACGCCATCCACCCGACTTCCCCGGTAGATATAGATCTACTCACCTGGTCTTCGCTCGCCGAAATCGATGACGCCGCGCTTCTTCGCCTCAGAATCCATGCGAGGGTACCTACAATAATAAACAATCGCAATACGTATTAAAATCGAGGCAGAAAACCGCTATAGCGCACGGTCTGCAAATAGGTTAGAACCTATGTCCTAAACGTGCAAATCAATCAAACAACCCCTGTTGTCGATCTACAAACACCCGACAACCAAATAAAAATCCAAATATCAAGAAAGTGCATTTTAAAATACGGAAAACATAGCCTAAAACACACCAAAATGCTTCCAGATTTTCCCCAGGTGACAATTTGCCAAAACTGCATATAGGAGGGGTCTAATTTAGTGCAAAATGAGCCATGGAACAAAAATGAACCCATTCCATCCTACTCTGGCCGCAAATTGCGGCCAGAATGATTAAATCTGCGGCCTGGGCTTTGAATTAGGGGCTCGGGTCTTGATGGTAGCTTCCTAGGTGCCTACACGACTCCCAGTAATCCCAAAATCATTTCTAGTGTCCCCGGGTTGCTCCAGATTCCAAATTACCTTCACAGATCACACATTTATCCGATGTCGGGTTTCTAAATCTGTGTTTTGGGATTTATAAGGTCTGGTCCAGGTCACTAAACAGCACCTAAGTTTAGTTAACAGCTACTAGGCATCACCCAATTCAAACAAACACTCAAACATTCACTAGTGTTTCCCAATGTCCACTAATCTTCACAAAACGACATCTAAACATGATATCTCACAAAACTAATCTAAAGGGAAGAAATTATACCTCATCTAGTCCACTCTAGGCAGCACTAACTTCCCAACATCGTCAAGATCCCATTTTCCTCGGTCCATCGTGTAGAGGAGGAGATGGGGATAAAGTTTGGTGAAGGGAGTGTAAAGTTTTGGGGCATGGTTGGAGATAGATCTAGGGTTTTAGTGGAGGGTTGTGGAGTTGAGGAGATGAGGAAGAGGGAGGAAAATGGTGGGGGATTTGATAATAGGCAGCAGCCCCCCTCTCTCTCTCACTAATTCACACTCTCTTTCTCTCTCCAAAGCTCACCTAACCACTCATTATGTCTCCATTGACTTTTCCTTTAATCATTTCTCTTTTCTCTACACCAATAACCCTAATATAAAGCCCAAATGAAATGAAACATGTAATAAAATAAAACATGTCATGGTGCACTAACCATGGAAACTGTAAAAACGCGGATTTGGCTTAATCGCGATTAGCAGTGCACTAATCAGGTTTTTATCGAAACTGCATATAATAAATTTTAAAATTGCCAAATGTTTTAAATATATTTTTAAATGAATAAATCATTTTAATTTCTATTTATTTCATAATTATTGGTATATATTTATAACCTTTTTCGAAAACCCCAATTTCGCAAATCGGCAGTTTTCGGGAAATATATTATTTTAATATTAAATTCCAAAAAATAATATTTTATATTTTCTGAAATGTTACAATCTTTCCCCCTTAAATAAATTCGGTCCCTGAATTTAAATTTAAACCCCAAAAATATAAAACATTTCAATAATCGGCTCAAAACAACGGGGCTTCGAAATCATGGAAAACGCAGAAATAACACAACACATCGTGTCAAATGCGCATGAAAACGAGTAAAAAATCAAAATCGAACTTTGTCAGGCGTCACGCAAATCCTCGGATTTGCACGCATATCCTCGGAGTTACAATAGGGATTTAGATCTCGAAATCTACTACTGAAATCCAATATACATCAGTCAAACACTATAATATGTGTATAGTACGCATCTTTGAAAACTCCAAAATCTGAATAAAATACATGAAAAATATTTTCTAAATCGCCGCGGGAATGCGTAACTCACGACATAACTGAAGGACACTCATTTTAAAATAATAATATATGTCCATATATGTTTTCTTAAATACACGTTCCATCGTTTTCAAAATATCCCAAAAGGTTTTCCTTTATAAACGTTCGTGTCGCTCACGTACACGTAGGAAATAGGGAGAGTATAGCTCCTCTTTTTCGAAAACCTCTTGGTAAACTTTTAATGCATGCAGAGAACTCAGGTACTGTCCTCAGATCAGTCATGTCTGGCTACTACAAAATATAGTGCCCAACATGAAAACAATGTGCTCAAAAGCAAAATCCGACTCAAAAGGCGTCTCTAATAAACACATCCGTCTGGTGCGCATGGAAATCAAATCCAAATACAGGTGCCTCAATATGCACAAAAATCCAAAACTACGTGCAACGGGTGTGCATGAAAGCATCTGTCCAATGCAACGGTGTGCATGACAACAATATCTGGTGCACCTATTGTGCACGAAATAACATCGGGTGCATCAAATGCACGAAGTACGATCAATAACTCGAACGCATCAAAGCAACACCGAGTATACCAAGGTGTATAAATCAAAATCGTATGCAACTGCGTGCACAAAACACATATCAATGCACTGCAAGCACATATAAGCTATACCGAGTGCAAAAATCAAATCATCCATACGAAATCCATGAAATCATAGACATGTGCAGCCGAGGCGCAAAACCGGTATCAAGTGCAATAAACATGCACAAATCAAAAACCAATACAATGGTGTATAAAAACATGTCTCAAGTGCAATAACTATGCACAAAATGTAATTACCCAGTAGGTGCAACCATGGTGCATGAAAACAAATATCATGAAGCTCAGCCATCAAGACCAAATCATGCGAATAGACCGCCGAAAATACCGAAATCCAAGGTGACGGATACGCGATAATCGAATCACAAATCATAAATACCGTCGTCGGTAGTCCCTCCTTCAAAGTCGAGAAGGTGTCGGTGCATCTAATGCTAGCAGCGCAAGGTCTCTACTTGCCTCCTGCTCACGGTCTGGCGTCTCTGTCTCTGGGTCCTTATCTTCTCTGTGGATTACCAATCCCGCAATCCATCGGCTCATCGGCCCTGTCAGGTGTGCTAACGGGGACGATTCCGTTCTGGCACTTCTCTGGTCATCTCTCGGTCAATCATCATGACCACTTGTAAGGCAGCACATCACTGGAGTCGGCCTCTGGCTCTCTGAATGCACGTGACATATCCGATCCTGGGTGCAAATCTCATTGCAGCAGTGTCCTGGAAGGAATCCTGCTCAGGGTCTGTTCCGATCTCGCCTATGCCGAACTGTACGGAGGCTGGTATTCTTATATAATCTTTCCTCGTTTTCTGGACCTCTGCGTGTGCCGCACACATTTCCTCGGAAACCGGCCGTATCCCAACGCCTCTATAAGCATATCAGGTCTCTAGTCTCGACGGGAAGTAATGACAGCTCGTCAGCGTTTCGCACGAACCTCTGGTTCCACTCGTCTTTATCGTCGTCCACTATGACGTCACGCCATGCTATCTGCGCAATGCAACTGTTCTCGGCCACGGTCAATCCGAAGTCTCTCGCACGGACTCGAAATCGCGTATTCTGTAGCTTCATCGCTCTGTAGAAGATATCTCGCCGAACGGGTCCTCGGGAACTCGTCCCAACCATCGGAGGAATACTCAATACTCGTCCGTCCTCGATTAACTCACAATGCATCTGGGTGAGGTCCTCCATTCAAAGCTCGTCAGCTTGCTGATCTCTTATCACATGATATCCGGACGACGTCAAACTTTTCGATTGAGTCATCAAGGTCCCAAAATTTCCCGAAGGCTCAACACCTGAGCACAGTCTAAAAATATCGGGTACATACCACAACACCTCTGGACCAGCCGTAGAAGGGCAAACCCAAGCCTTAATGATGGCACCGCTAAACTGCCACAAACCCTAAGGTTCAAAGCGGTTCCATGGTCATCATGTCGAGTTAGGGTTTCATTTTTCTAGAGGGTCCACAGAATTACCTGCGTGTTCCTCCGAACACTTTAAACTTAGGAAAAAGGTGTTGGATCGGTCTGCTCTAGATCTGAGTAAGACTATCTACACTGGAAATCTTCAACTCAACTGGGCCTGCGTCGGTGCATCAATCTGACAAATCGCCTTCATCTCTCAAGTCGGGGTAGACTAGCTATCATTTGTCGCATATCTGCCTGGATGCTCCGGAGATCTCAGCTTGTAAGCTCTGGAAGCGACATCCCATCAATCTCAGCAACAGCTGGGTCACCTGTCTACACGGTAGGCGACATTAAAATCCCTGATGTATGCTGTGTAAGTCCACAGTAGCGCCCCGACTGTCTAACAGACGCCAAATGCGGAACAAAAACTTTTTACAACTGGCGCTATCGCGTACTATAACCCGGATCTGCCATTAAAGCTAAACTAACAAACTACAAAGTGGGTAGAAATGTTATACCTAATGATCCGAGTCCTTCGGTCTTCAACCATCATCCCACGCTTTGTTGCGGCTGCTCCGATCTCCTGAATCTCCAGTCTTCTCGTCCAGGTGGCACCACGTCGACGGATCTTTAAACGGGCTCCTGCCTCTGAACCGAGGCAACTCGGTCGTCAAGTTTGCTAAAAGAGACGACCAAGATGAAGTAAAGAATGAGTAGAACATTTTGTCTCGCTTCGCTAAAGCCATGGACGAATGGTTAAGAAGTTGCCTTTTAGATCGGGTGAAATGAGAAATGAGGCTATCTAATTTCCATGAGTCCAAAACTATATCAATCTTTTTTCCAAGCAACCATAATTATCAATGAAGGTATGGCCGGCCATATATAGGAAAGGAGGAGGGTGAGTGTAGGAGCAAAGGGGGTAACCTTAAGGAATAATATCATAAGCATTACCAAAACACATTAATACAAATGGTGACTCACAATAAACACCTCACTAAAACATTTAATGCAATCAAGTGAGTCACAAACCTAGTCATCAATCAAGAAGCTTCCTCACTCATGACTCACCCTCATGACCCACCCATGGAAGAAAAGATAAATCCGCATTTAACCGAATGTTAAATACGGGTGATAGAAAACTGGAAACTGGCAACATCCAAAAGTGATCCTGAAACGAATTTCAGGATAACCCCGTAACAGTATAAACATACCCGCATTTGTATTACGACCGAATACAAATGCAACCGAGACAAAGATATTATATCTACACAGTATAATATTGGGATCCGGATTAAACTAAAGCCTACTAGTATTATCTGCCCGAAAAATGACACGTGCGAAAACGCACGTGCATTTTCCGAACCTTGCCATAAAACCATACGGCCTCTACAACGTTTCACCCGAACTTAGGAAACGGTCTGTGGGGGACTCTAATGACTCATCAACACACTGGCACTGGGTATAACCTCTAGCACGTCAGAGGTACAAGCTGTACGTGACGGTTGCCTATGTATTGATTGGAAGGGAAGCTGACGAGCGAACTCATCCATAAACCCTGCTGAGCCTGACAGTGACAATATCCGTACAATCCGGTCCGTTCGTCTAAAGAGTATCGCATATCGAGTCCAGGGGGTGTATAAAGTCAGACCCCTAATAACGCGATAAATCGTGTCGGCATGAAGCCCATCACCATCTGAGAAACTACTGATCCAAATCAGTAATTCTCCACTATCTTGGCCGAGGATTTCTAGTGATGGCCACCCGTGCACTGTGCGACATCAACCCCCAATACCGGGAGAGACGAATTCCCGACGATCCGCTCACTGCATCCATGTGGCTCGGGACTGTACCCAAAAAATACCTGTTTGCACGTCTCTTTTGAGCGTAGTAAGGTAGAAATCATAACACAGTGGGAACTCACACGAGACAAATGACGATCTCAGGTCGACAAACTAACCTGTACACATGTCACCAGGGAACTGTTATCCGACGATATGTTTAATACCAACTAGCATGTTCCCGGTGAGTCCTTTCCGGTGTACTCATAACCCAATGAGCACCTGTATACATCTTAGGTGAACCAACTGACACCAATGGCTTGTGAGACCGGCCACCGCCCCTTGTCGGGGTCTTGACGGTATACACTAGTCTACTCTGGAGTATCGATGCCCTGTCTCGAAACTCCCATGACTAGGGACACTTTAAGAATGTGCTTACTGTTAGTTATATGTATGCCCTAGAGGCCATTACTGTACATTTGATGTATATTGTAATGGATGCTTGGACATATATAGGGAGGACTTTCTTGCTCGACATGATAGTATGCTATCTGGTTGTACTTTATCTTAACATGTACTCTGCTTGTCTCTATATTACATGTTGATAAAGCCCTTAGGATATGTACTCGACTACTGGGACTATGATGAGATCATACTAGTGGGGCCACGGTAGTCGACGAGTACATCCTATAAATGTTCCTAGTCGAGGGTGTATCGTGACAGGGCATCGATACACTAGAGTAGACTAGCGTATACGCATCTTGACCCATATGATGGGCGATGGGTGATCCCATATCCATCGGTGTTTGACATCAAGGATGGTGTACGGGTGCTCAGTGGAAACTGGGTACACTGGACGGACTCGCCGAGAACTCCCAGATGGTATTATACCTTACGTCAGATTGCAGTTCTCCGGTGACACTGGTACAGAGTAGTCTGTTGACCCGAGATCGTCATAGAGTCTTGTGTGATTCCCACTGTGCTTTGATTTCCATCATACCACGTCCAAGAGGGCGTGCAAAAAGGTGGCTTTTGGGTACAGTCCCGAATCACATGGAGGTAATGAGCGATAGGACGGGATTCGTCTCTCCCGGTATAGGGAGTTTATGTTGCGCTGTGTTCGATTGGCTATAACCGGAAATCCCTGGCCAGGGTTGCTGAGATTTACTGGTAAGTGTTATCAGTAGTTTCTCGAAATGTTATAGAGCTCATATCGATACGACTTATCGAGCTACTGGGGTCTGACGTTTACCACCCCTAGGCGAGATATGCGACATATCAGACGACGAGACCGGACTGTACGGGAGTGTTACTGTTTGGATTCACAGGAGAATGTACAGGCTTGCTTGTTGATCTTCTGAGCGCTCAATACCTGGGTGGCTGTTACGTTTAGCTGACCGCTTGCAGCTTGTGGGTGTTTGATATGATCATCACCTACTGCCGGTGTATTGACGATTCTTTAGAGTCCTACACAGAGGTTTCTTGGTTCAGGAAAAACGGAGTAGGAGCACATATGTGATATGTGCGGGACCGATGATAATGCGGTATATAATACCGTATTGGATTCTCACGATATCAGATATCGGCCGGGTATATGTGATATAGCCGGGTCGTCGTATTAGTCGGTTATATGCGATATAGCCGGATTGTCGGATCAAGTGTTGATTTGATGATTTAATGTATAATAATATATAGGATATATTAAATTACATTAACTAATATTAGCTCACTAAAAGATTCATTTTCTCACGGGATAATACATTGATATATATGAGATATATGTTAATTGTATTATTTTCTATTGTTACAAAATATATTGTATATGTGACATATAATATTGTAACATGTTAGGGTTACAAATTTTGTAGGGTTCCTAGGCACGCTAGTGAGGTCTCCCAAGCCATCAAGACATGGCAATTTCAAAAATTATGGTGCCGAGAAACCCTAAACTACGGATCGATAACTAGATGTCTAGGCGAACATAGAACTAGTTAACACTTAACTAATGAGAAAACGGAAATACAACCTTTGTAGATCCGGTGCTCCACCTCCATAGCTCCGCAACGAGGTCCTCTCCGCTGTCCAAATCAAATCCGGGCTCTAGAGTCGGCTTCGTCGGAGAATGGGCAAGCTAGGTCGTCGATGTCCATGCCGAAGATGATCTACGTCGAGTCATCGCTAAATCAAGCTCCGACTTCACCAAGTCATGAAACTTGTGAAGAAAACACACTCTACTACTTGGCAAGAGGTAGAGGATGAAGAAATAGGAAGTGGGTAGACTTTAGTTTTGGATTTCTCACTCTTTTCCAACAATCACCATTGATGGACTTCAAGCTTCTTCACTTGAAGCAAGGAAGAAGAAGAAGGAAAATATGATAAGTTAAGATAAAAGAATAAGAAAAGAAAATGAATTCTTATCATAATTTTAACTAGAGTCAAGTGTAGAGAATGAATCATGGTTAGTGGGAATGGTTAGGGTTAAGGATGAGATAAGAATGGTTGACTTGAACAAAGCTTCATGAAGCTTCAACTAAAGAACAAAATTAGCCACCATTCTTTTCTCTTTTCTTTTATTCATTTATCATAAATAAAAAGGATAATTAAATAAGATAAATGAATAATAAATAATAAACCCTAACCATTTCATTAACCAAGGTTTAATCTTTACACTTGAACCCTAGCATGACATGTATCATCAAACATGATACAATCAAGTGCACAAAAGTATATCGCATATACAATGCGCCCATCCGAGTGAGAAAATCCATCTTAAGTAAACCGATATTAGTTGATGCAAAGTAATATATCAAATATATAAATATGCATTAAATCATTAAATCAACACTTGATTCAATGATCCGGTCATGTCGCACACAACCGACTAGTATACAATATATCGGCTTATCGAATCAACGCTTGAATCGATAACTAGGTTATATCGCATACAACCATTCGATATATTTATCGTGAGAATAGAATACGGTATCACATACACGCATTATTCTCGGTCCCGCACATATCTCATATGCGCTCCTATTTCGTTTCGCTTGAGCCAGGAAACCTCTGTGTAGGACTCTAAAGACTCGTCAATACGCCGGCAGCAGATGATGATCATATCAAACACCCACAAGCCGCAAGCGGTCTGCTAAACGTAACGGCCACCCGGGTATTGAGCGATCTGAAGATCGACGAGCAAGCCCGCTCACACTCCAGTGAATCCGACTAGTAACACTACCGTACAGTCCGGTCTGATCGTCTGATATGTCGCATATCTCGCCTAGGGGTGGTAGACGTCAGACCCCAATAGCTCAATAAGTCGTGTCGATATGAGGTCTATAACTGTTCGAGAAACTACTGGTAACACTTACCAGTAAATCTCAGCAACCCTGGCCAGGGATTTCCTGTTATAGCCAATCGAACACAGCGCAACATCAACCCCCTATACCGGGAGAGACGAATCCCCTCCTATCGCTCATTGCCTTCATGTGACTCGGGACTGTACCCAAAAACCACCGTTTTGCACGCCCTCTTGGACGTGGTAAGATGGAAATCAAAGCACAGTGGGAACCACACAAGACTCTATGACGATCTCGGGTCAACAGACTACTCTGTACCAGTGTCACCAGAGAACTGCCATCTGACGTGAGGTATAATACCATCTGGGAGTTCTCGGCGAGTCCGTCCAGTGTACCCAGTCTCTACTGAGCACCCGTATATCATCTCTGATGTCAAACACCGATGGATATGCGATCATCCATCGCCCATCTATATGGGTCGAGAAGGTATACGCTAGTCTACTCTGGTATATCGATGCCCCGTCTCGATACACCCACGACTAGGGACTGTGAAGGATGTACTTATGGACTACCATGTCCCCACTAGTATGATCCGTATCATAGTCCAGGTAGTCAAGTACAGATCCTAAGGGCTTTACCAACATGTAACAGAGAGACAATCAGCATACACGTTAAGGTAAAGGGTAACCAGATAGCATACTATCATGTCGAGCAAGAAAGTCCTCCCTATATATGTCCCAGCATCCACTACAATATACATCCTATGTACAGTAATGGCCTCTAGGGCATACATATAACTAACAATCTCCCACTTGCACTAGGGCCATCTGTAGCAGTGGTTGCAGTATCTCATACTCAACCATCCCATAAAAGTCTCTCTCTGGGAACAGGCCTTTGTGAGTGGATCCGCTGTGTTGTCCTCTGAGTCTACTCTCCTAACCTCGATCTCCCTGGAGATCAACTATCTCCATGATCAAGTGATACTGCCTTAGAATATGTCTTGATCACTGATGGGACCGGCGTTCCTTGGCATAAGCCACAACTCCATTGTCACACATTGGGAGGAACATAGTTCATCTCATGAACCATTATACATCCAAACAGCCTCTTTGGTAGCATCTATAAGTAGCGATGTATCCTGCCTTTTTCGTCTAGTATGTCACGGTATCTAGCTTGGAACTCTTCCAACATACCTTCCCTCCACTGAGGGTAAAGACAATGCCTGTGACTGACATTCAGTCGTCTTTATCACCCTGGAACCCTTCCAGTGATTCTCCCCAGGATCGGTTGATACCGTCTCACTACAACTAGTGAGAATCCTAACATCCATTTAGATCTATCTCATAGATCCAAAATCCAGGATTTAGTAGGTATCATTTTGATCCTATATGGAGAATCATTGTGATAAGCGGAGATTGATCGAGCGTAGCATAGGAAACTCCTTCCCTATCAAGAGTATGTCATCCACGTACTCTACGAGGATCGTCACCATACTCCCTACTACCTTCTTGTTTATACAAGGTTCATCTACCATTTTGATGATGTCAACTTCTTTGACTAAAACATCAAAACAGACGTTCCAACTCCGCGATGCCTGCTTTATCCTATAAAGCATCTTGCACACGTTTCCGCTGCTCCCACTGTCTACGAAGCCCTCTGGCTGTGTACTTATAGACACTCTCTTCTAAATCATCATTTAGAAAAGCAGTCAAGACACCCAACAACCAGAGATCGTAGTCATGGTATGCAGCCGTGGTAAGTAGGATCTGGATGGACTTAAGCATAGATATTGGAAAAGGTTTCATCATTATCCACGCCTGGTCGATGACGAAAACCTTTAACAAGTCTATCTTTGAAAGTCTCAACTTTTCCATGTACACCAAGTAATCTTCTCAAGATATACTTGCTCCTGATGGGGATTTAACCCTTCAGATATAGCAACTAAAGTCCATACTTTGTTGGTGTATAAGGATTCCATCTCAGATCGCTAAGCATCCAGCCATTCTTATAGAGTCTTACCCCTGATGGCCAGCTCGAAGCTAGTTGGGTCATCATCTCATGATGCAGTCCTCGCTCCCACTGTCATAGAGAAACAGAAGTATCTCTCGGGTGGGTGAGGAACCCTACTAGATCGGCGGAGAGGCTGAGGTTCGTTGGAATCTACTGAATTCTTTGGATCTATCAAATCATCATCTGTCGTTTGCATAGCTGGAACCTTTCCAGTTGTACATAACAGACCTTGCCTTGAGCTTGTCCGGATTTTGCTTTTAGACATAGGCCAGACAACCCCAAATCTTAACTAGCTTAAGACATGGGCTCATCCCTTTCCATATCACATATGAAGCGGTAGGCAACTGATTTGATTGGAACCTTATTCAATAGGTATGCAGCTTCTCAAGTGCATAACTCCCAAAAGGAAATAGGAAACTCGGTAGTATTCATCATAGAGCACACCTTATCATATAGGGTGTATCTGCTCCGCCCCGACATACCATCGTGCTATGGTGCATACGGAGGAGTAATGCCGAGAGAGAATTTCATTCTCCTTTAGAAAAGTCCAGGATTTCCGTGCTCAAGTATTCTCCTCCTAGATCACATCAAAGGAAATAATACTTATACCCGTATTTTGGTTCTCTACTTCTAACTTATATTCTGTGAATATCTCAAAAGGTTCGGACTTGTGTTTCAACAAGAACATATGTCTGAATCTAAAGAGATCATCAGAGAACGTAATGAAGTATAAACAACCAGTCCTGGCATGTGTAGACAGGGGACCTTACATACATCATTATGTATCATCCCAAGAGTTCGCTAACTCTTCCTCTGTTTCTAGTAAACGGAGCTATGGTCATCTTATCTTTGTGACATGACTGGCGAGTTTCACAAGATGTAAATTCAAACCGATTTAAATATACATCTATATGTAACTCTAGCCAGTCGGGTCGCATTGATTTGACCTAGTCTACAATACCTCAAGAAGGATTCGTTCATTTCTGAACTCTTCCTCTTGTGTGTGTTCTATATACTAAGAACTGTAGTTTGATTTAGAACGTCAATGCTTTTAGATAACGTGCCTGAACCGATAAACTTTTGATATAGGAAATGTTCAAAACATTATCCAACAATACAAAATTATATCCTTTCTTTTCTAACAAAGAGAGTGATATGATTTGGTATATCAGGTTCGGTATCTAACAACATTCGTTCAGAATCAATGTATTGTTAATACAGGGTGACAGTGACCGACAGACTTGGCTGCAACACTTGCCCCGTTTTCTGCCTCATGAAACTTATCACCCGTTCTCAGTTCTCTACCTTTCTGTAGCCCTATGTAACAGATTACATATCTGGGATCCTGATCTGGTATCACATACCCAGGACGTAAAGGATACTGAGAAACAGTTCTGTATAATGAACACACCCGAAGATGATGCATCAGCATGCACTGTCTTCGTTTGGGCGGCACGGGAAATCTGGTATTCCCCAATTTCCTGCTCTGTCTTATAACAATTATAAGTTGGAGCGGGACCAACGTTCCCCAGCTCAGTATAACAAGCGGGTTCGGTCAATAATCCGTATTATTATCTTGATTAAGGCGTGATATGGTCGCTACCTGGAGAGAGAGAGAAGAAAACACTCAGCGTGCGCTCTGTCAAGAATAGATTGGTTATTATTTTATCTAATCAGGATGGCTCCCACTGCTTTTTATCAAATCTTCCTTCAAACCCTAAAAGGAAAGACTAGCCGGGATTAATTACACACTACAAGTTCGCTAATCTTTCAGCCAGGCCAGTGTCGGTACTTTGAGGGAGGTGCCCCGTGCTTTCGCACGGACCTAATTAATGTAAACCTCGTTTTCCCAGAGGCGTAACCTCGTTAACACCTTTCTAGACACCTACTTGATCGGCTAATTGTAATGTATAAAACTCTCCCAGGAGTAACACTTACTCGCAGCGGGTATCGGGATCCAACTATCACATAGAAGGTATGCAATCTCATTGCAAATTTCAACACTTGAAATTCCCGATAATGTTTTGCCCCTAGCACCCTATGACCTTGACGGAGGTCAACAAACCATAGGCTACTAGTCAAGTTCAACCCGTCATTTCTTGATCGAATTAAACCCACCCGCACGACCCTTGACGGAGGTCAACAAGGCCGCACGACTACCCTAACTCAATCTGCATCATATGCATAAGCAGATAAATACTGGTTAGCTACCGCACACTGCGCCTTGACGGAGGTCAACAAACGCAGCACGAATAGTAAACAGCACTTATCTGAAATGACGGAGGGCTACGACAGGTTTTTCTGAAAACCTATTGCGTAATGAACTTGATATCGTTGTAGGATCGAATGAATTTTGAAATGGAGTGTTTTTTAGGCTTTTCTAGTTTTGCTAAAGGAGTCACTCCCGGTGAAGGGATCGTCGGTCCTTTCCTCGTCGAATGAGGTGCGGGATATATCATATATATCACTGTGCAAAGCAAAACTCTTAAAAGCGATCAAAAGACAAACCGAGTGTGTAGCATCTGCCAGTTATTGCTAAAGGAGTCACTCCCGGTGAAGGGATCTCGGTCCTTTCCTCATCGAATAAGGTGCAGGATATATCGTATATACCGCTGTGCAAAGCAAGAACTGTAGCTACCTGTTTTATTTTGAAATTCGATTCTACAACATCTTAGGTTTCTTTTATTTCATTAATCACATTAATGAAGTCCCATCATTTAAGTACCTAAACATCACAGATAGATATGACGTACACTTATGCCATCCGCATTCGCCTCGATGTCCCCTCGTGCACCGTTAGGTTAGGTAACTAACGGCAAAGCAGGGCAGGGCTAGCGCGGGTGTAAAACATAAGTAACTTCTATATAATATATCATATATACTATATACTGTATCTATCACAGAACATCACATGATCACATCACAGATATCGCAGCAGAAGAATCATATGAAATATTGGATATACTAGGACGTCCGTGTTTTCAATACGAGCCAGTATAAAACACGGATTCCACGGTCGTGATGAATAGCCAAACCCACACCCCTAGACCCCTACGAGAGCGGCAAGCAACCCTACCAATTCTAGAGTTAGGAGACCCGGACTCGACTCCTCGAGTTGGTCTCCCACTGGACTCCAGAACCCGGTTACTTGTGCCCTCCTCCTTGGGTCTATCCTAGTGCAGAAAAGTAAATAATATACATCAACGGTGACAACTTCCGCAACCTGGAAGCGCCCCAATAAAAGAATATTACATACAAGTTTTTACATGAATGAAAATGAAAAACACTCATCTCACATAAAAACCCCCGGCTATTCAAACACGACGATCCAATATAACATATCCAGCAACACATAACATCACATGTCATCAACGTAAGTAAATATGCGCATCCCAATTGTCGTTGACATATAGCAACGAAACCGGCGATATCACATATTACACTTACGGTCACAGAAAAGAAAGTGTAAAACTACAACAGTTGGAATCCGCAACCACCTCAGACATCGCATGCCTGACCAAATGAATTACTTAGACATCGCATGCCTAACAATTATAAACCCCGCATTTTAGTCTCATTATCGAAAACACTTTTCAATATCGAGTCGGGCAATTCAACAAGATTCCCGACATCCTGATCGAATGCTCGTCGCAAACTTCAGTAGACGGCTGCACCCCCGATACCGTCGACGAAGTGCACCAAGGCGGAACACCGCTACCGCGAGCACCCGAACGGATGCTTACGGCGACGGGGTTCTCCTACAGTCACTTGGTCGGGGCTATGGAGTGAAGCTGTCTATTAAGTTTACCCGGCGGGTATCCGCGTACGCTACGTGATTGCGACGGACTTTTGATCACATCAAAATTCCGTGGCAACCGATCAAGTGAGACTAAATTGCTGCGTTTATAACATTCATTCAGTTATCATATAACTTATTGTGAATTCCAATTATTGTATCCTATTCCAGATAAATAGAAAATGTTAAACTTTCCGATCGAACATTCTAACACCCAAGTTTTCCCGATACAGATCAACACATGAAACTAGTCTAACAACATTCAGTTCGTACCTCAGTACCAACGGTCCAGCCGTAGAAGGGTCAAGCCAACGCCTCACATGTGGCACGCCGTACTGCCCCAAACCCGAAGGTTCAAAGGGCAGTTCAAGACGGTCACATAATCGAGTTAAGGTTTGTGTCTTCTAGAGGGACCATCGCGTTACTTGCACTACTTAGAAGGTAGTTAAACTACGGAAAAATCCAACACTTGGAAATTTCCCGACAGGGGAAAAATTGGGTATTTAAATCCGGTCGAACTTTTTAACATATTCTAAAATTTATTCGGAAAGCCACATAGACAAAATTTGATACCCCGATCGAAACACCGAATCCCCAAAACAACACAGAAAATTCAACTCTGTAATAAATATTAAAAATTCCCAGAAAATCCAGCTCTAGAAAATAGGAATTACTGTGCAAAGAAAAGTCAACAAATGTACAGTCTCGCCGCGGAAGCGCCGCGCCACGTGGCCTTAGGCCGCGGTTCCGCGCCGTGATGACGGAGTTACAGCTCCGTTTTGCACAGTATTTCACAGTGAACCCTGCTTGATATTCTGGATATTTTTAATGTGGAAAAAGGCCAGATTTTAAAAAATGGACAGAGAGCATGTTTGAATCGGGGTTTCGGGTTCGTTCGGATTTCAATTTCCGTCTAGACTTCACCTAAGGCTCTAGCTAGGCTCAGATACCACTGTAGGGTTCCTAGGCACGCTAGTGAGTTCTCCCAAGCCATCAAGACATGGCAATTTCAAAAATTATGGTGCCGAGAAACCCTAAACTACGGATCGATAACTAGATGTCTAGGCGAACATAGAACTAGTTAACACTTAACTAATGAGAAAACGGAAATACAACCTTTGTAGATCCGGTGCTCCACCTCCATAGCTCCGCAACGAGGTCCTCTCCGCTGTCCAAATCAAATCTGGGCTCTAGAGTCGGCTTCGTCGGAGAATGGGCAAGCTAGGTCGTCGATGTCCATGCCGAAGATGATCTACGTCGAGGCATCGCTAAATCAAGCTCCGACTTCACCAAGTCATGAAACTTGTGAAGAAAACACACTCTACTACTTGGCAAGAGGTAGAGGATGAAGAAATAGGAAGTGGGTAGACTTTAGTTTTGGATTTCTCACTCTTTTCCAACAATCACCATTGATGGACTTCAAGCTTCTTCACTTGAAGCAAGGAAGAAGAAGAAGGAAAATATGATAAGTTAAGATAAAAGAATAAGAAAAGAAAATGAATTCTTATCATAATTTTAACTAGAGTCAAGTGTAGAGAATGAATCATGGTTAGTGGGAATGGTTAGGGTTAAGGATGAGATAAGAATGGTTGACTTGAACAAAGCTTCATGAAGCTTCAACTAAAGAACAAAATTAGCCACCATTCTTTTCTCTTTTCTTTTATTCATTTATCTTAAATAAAAAGGATAATTAAATAAGATAAATGAATAATAAATAATAAACCCTAACCATTTCATTAACCAAGGTTTAATCTTTACACTTGAACCCTAGCATGACATGTATCATCAAACATGATACAATCAAGTGCACAAAAGTATATCGCATATACAATGCGCCCATCCGAGTGAGAAAATCCATCTTAAGTAAACCGATATTAGTTGATGCAAAGTAATATATCAAATATATAAATATGCATTAAATCATTAAATCAACACTTGATTCAATGATCCGGTCATGTCGCACACAACCGACTAGTATACAATATATCGGCTTATCGAATCAACGCTTGAATCGATAACTAGGTTATATCGCATACAACCATTCGATATATTTATCGCGAGAATAGAATACGGTATCACATACACGCATTATTCTCGGTCCCGCACATATCTCATATGCGCTCCTATTTCGTTTCGCTTGAGCCAGGAAACCTCTGTGTAGGACTCTAAAGACTCGTCAATACGCCGGCAGCAGATGATGATCATATCAAACACCCACAAGCCGCAAGCGGTCTGCTAAACGTAACGGCCACCCGGGTATTGAGCGATCTGAAGATCGACAAGCAAGCCCGCTCACACTCCAGTGAATCCGACTAGTAACACTACCGTACAGTCCGGTCTGATCGTCTGATATGTCGCATATCTCGCCTAGGGGTGGTAGACGTCAGACCCCAATAGCTCAATAAGTCGTGTCGATATGAGGTCTATAACTGTTCGAGAAACTACTGGTAACACTTACCAGTAAATCTCAGCAACCCTGGCCAGGGATTTCCTGTTATAGCCAATCGAACACAGCGCAACATCAACCCCCTATACCGGGAGAGACGAATCCCCTCCTATCGCTCATTGCCTTCATGTGACTCGGGACTGTACCCAAAAACCACCGTTTTGCACGCCCTCTTGGACGTGGTAAGATGGAAATCAAAGCACAGTGGGAACCACACAAGACTCTATGACGATCTCGGTTCAACAGACTACTCTGTACCAGTGTCACCAGAGAACTGCCATCTGACGTGAGGTATAATACCATCTGGGAGTTCTCGGCGAGTCCGTCCAGTGTACCCAGTCTCTACTGAGCACCCGTATATCATCTCTGATGTCAAACACCGATGGATATGCGATCATCCATCGCCCATCTATATGGGTTGAGAAGGTATACGCTAGTCTACTCTGGTATATCGATGCCCCGTCTCGATACACCCACGACTAGGGACTGTGAAGGATGTACTTATGGACTACCATGTCCCCACTAGTATGATCCGCATCATAGTCCAGGTAGTCAAGTACAGATCCTAAGGGCTTTACCAACATGTAACAGAGAGACAATCAGCATACACGTTAAGGTAAAGGGTAACCAGATAGCATACTATCATGTCGAGCAAGAAAGTCCTCCCTATATATGTCCCAGCATCCACTACAATATACATCCTATGTACAGTAATGGCCTCTAGGGCATACATATAACTAACAAATTTAACATGAGATTAGGGTTTAAACTTGGTTAAGGTTTGGATTAGGGTAATCTTTTGCTTGAAGCTTCCATGAAGCTTTGACTTTGTGGTTGCTTGATATTATTTGTGAGATATTATGTTAGCCCAATCCAAACCATTAACCCTAGTTAACTCTCTACAAGGGTTAACTCTCTCATGCTTAACCCTTGGTTAGATTTGTAACCACTACAATAATTCATTGTTCATCACAAAAGGATTAAGGTTATCTTCTTCATTCTTCTTCTTCATGCTTGAGTTCCTTAATGAAAAAGCTTTCTTTTGTGATGAAAGTGAGTGAGAAAAAGATTTTAAATGAGAGCAAAAATCCTACTTCATCATCCTCATCTATCCTTGCAATTTAGATAAGGGTGTTCACTTCATATTATGAGCGTTAGCTTGTGTTAATGAAACTTCAAGGTAGATCATCTTAGTATCGAAGATCGGAAGCAAAGGTTGCATCATTCTCTTCGTGAAGCCTCTCGAGAGTCCACAACACGATGATCGCAGCGAAGGGACCTCAACATGAAGCGTAAGAAGTGAAGGACCGGATCTACAAAGGTTGTAATCCCTCTCACTTAGTGTTAAAGTTGTTAACATGCAAGTTCTCGCCCAAACCCTAGTTTAAAGATCCGTATTAGAGTTGTTCGGCACGGCTAAAATTTTAATCGGGCATGGTTGATGCCTCGTAGACCCTTGTGTGTGTGCCTAGCAACCCTACAGTGGTATCAGAGACAAGCTAGAGCTTTAGGCGAAGTCTAGACGAAGTTTAAAGTCCGATCGAACGCCGAAACCCCGATACGGAACCCTCTCTGGACAATTTTCAAAAAGTTGATTTTTTCTGAAATAAAAATGCTCAGAAAAACAAGCAGGAAAAACTAAGAATTACTGTGAAGTACGGATCTCTGAGTGAACAATTTGACCGCGGAACCGCGGCCAAACCATGGTTTTTGCGGCGGTTTTGCGGCCAAAATTGGACTTAGTCCCTGGAATTTCACTTAATTATTCTTAGGTCCTTTCTTGGCAATTTTTTCTGGGAATATTTTAATTCCACTCAAGTGTTGAGTTTTCTAGGGTTGTATTGGGGACTCGTAGATTCGATCGGATAATTTAACTTTGTTTAGTTTTTCCGGATAATTTTAGAAACTGTTAAAATGTTCGAACGGATATCAATAACTCAGTTTTTCCCCAATCGGAAATTTTTTTAAAAGTTGGATTTTTTTCTCGACATTAAGAACGTTCTAAGTCGTGCAAGTAACGCGGTGGACCCTCTAGAAGACAACAAACCTTAACTCGATTATGTGACCGTCTTGAACTGCCTCTAAACCTTAGGGTTTGTGGCAGTACGGCGTGCCACATGTGAGGCGTTGGCTTGACCCTTCTACGGATGGACCATTGGTACTGTGGCATGTGAAGGATGTTTTTAAACTGATTTCAAGTGTTGAGATATATTGGGGAAATCTTGGGTGTTTGATTATTCGATCAGAAAGTTTAACGTTGTCTATTAATCTAGAATGTGATACAATATTTGGAATCCACATGTAGTTATGAGATAACTAATTTGAATGTTATAAATCTAGCAGTTCTGTCTCAAATGATCGGTTGCCACCGAATTTTGATGTGATCAAAAGTCCGTCGCAATCACGTAGCGTACGCGAATACTCGCCGGGGAAACTTAATAGACAACCACACCCCATAGCCCCGACCAAGTGACTGTAGGAGAACCCCGTCGCCAATAGCATCCGTTTGGGTGCTCGCGGCAGCGGTGTTCCGCCTCAGTGCACTTCATCGACGGCATCCGGGGGTGCGGCCATCTACTAAAGTTTGCGACGAGCATTCGAACAGGATGTCGGGAATCTTGTTGAATTGCCCGACTTGATATTGAAAGTGTTTTCGATAAAGAGACTAAAATGCGGGGTTTATAATTGTTAGGCATGCGATGTCTAAGGAATTCATTTGGTTAGGCATGCGATGTCTAAAATGGTTACGGATTCCAACTGTTGTAGTTTTACATTTTTTTTTCTGTGACCGTAAGCGTAGTATGTGGTGTATTGCCGGCTTCGTTGCTATACATCAACGACAATCGGGATACGCATACTTGCTTACGTTGATGATATGAGATATTATGTGTTTCTGTGATATGTTGTATTGGATCGTCGCGTTTGAATAGCCAGGGGTTTTATGTGCGATGAGAGTTTTTCTTTTTCATTCATGTAAAATTCATTTGTATGTAATATTCTTTTATTGGGGCACTTCCGGGATGAGATTGATGTCACCGTTGTATATTATTTACTTTTCCGCATTAGGTAGACCCAAGGCGGGGAGCACAAGTAACCGGGTTCTAGGGTCCAGTGGGAGACCATCTCGAGGAGTCGAGACCGGGTCTCCTAACCCTAGAATTGGCAGTGTTGCTTGCCGGTCTAGGGATGTGGGTTTGGCTATTCATCACGACCGTGGAATCCGTGTTTTATACAGGCTCTTATTGAAAACACGGACCTCCTAGTATATCCAATATTTCATATATGTTCTTCTGCTGCCATGTTCTGTGATGAGATCATATTACTGCCTGAGACGAATGTTTATATTATATATATGAGATATATGTTATAATGCAGATTTCGTTTCAAATGCCATGCTTGCGAAGCATAATTAAAAGTGGGACTTCATTAATGAGATTAATGAAATGAAAGAAACCTATGATGTTGTAGAAACTTGTTTAAAAACAGGTAGCACTAGTTCTTGCTTTGCATAGCGGTGTTCCTTGTAGAACATCCAGCACCTTATTCGATAAGGAAAGGGCCGATATCCCTTCACCCGGAGTGACCCCTTTAGCAATGACTGGCAGATGCTACACCCCTCGGTTTGTCTTTTGAATGCTTTTGGAGTTTTTGCTTTGAATAGTGATATATATGATATATCCTGCACCTTATTCGATGAGGAAAGGGCCGACGATCCCTTCACCGGGAGTAACCCCTTTAGCAAAACTAGAAAAGCCTAAAAAAACACTCCATTTAAAAATCACTCGATTCTACAACGATATCAAGTTCATTACGCAAAGGGTTTTCTTAAAAACCTGTCGTAGCCCTCCGTCATTTCAGATAAGTAATAGTTAGTATTCGTGCTGCGTTTGTTGACCTCTGTCAAGGCGTAATGTGCGGTAGCTGATTAGTGCTTATCTGTATAAGCATATGATGTGATTGATTTAGGGTAGTCGTGCGACCTTGTTAACCTCTGTCAAGGGTCATGCGGGTGGGTTTACTTCAATCAGGAAATGACAGGTTGAACTTTACTAGCAGCCCATGGTTTGTTGACCTCTGTCAAGGTCATAGGACGCTAGGGGTAAAATATTATTGGGAATTTCAAGTGTCGAAATTTGCAATGAGATTGCATACCTTCTATGAGATAGTTGGATCCCGATACCCGCTGCGAGTAAGAGTTACACCTGGGAGAGTTTTACACATTACAATTAGCCGATCAAGTAGGTGTCTAGAAAGGTGTTAACGGGGTTATGCCTCTAGGAAAACGAGGTTTACTTTAATTAGGTTCGTGCGAAAGCACGGGGGACCTCCCTCAAAGTACCGACACTGGCCTGGCTGAAAGATTGGCGAACTTGTAGCGTGTAATTAATCCCGGCTAGTCTTTCTTTTTAGGGTTTGAAAGAAGATTTGATTAAAACAGTGGGAGACATCCTGATTAAATATATTAGATAACCAATCTAATCTTGCAAGAGCATACGCTGAGTGTTTTCATCTCTCTCTCTCCAGGTAGTGACCATATCATGCCTTAATCAAGATAATAATACGGATATATTGACCGAACCCGCTTGTTATACTGAGCTGGGGAACGTTGGTCGCGGTCCAACTTATAATTGTTATAACACAGAGCAGGAAATTGGGGAATACCAGATTTCCCGTGCTGTCCAAACGAAGAAAGTGCATGCTGATGCATCATCTTCGGGTGTGTTAATTACATAGAACTGTTTCTCAGTATCCTTTACGTCCTGGGTATGAAATACCGGATCAGGATCCCGCATATGTAATCTGTTACATGGGCTATAGATAGGTAGAGAACTGAGAACGGGTGATAAGTTTCATGAGATAGAAAACGGTGCAAGTGTTGCAACCAAGTGTGTTGGTCACTATCACCCTGTATTACAAGAATACATTGATTCTGAACGAATGTTATTCGATACCGAACCTGATATACAACATCATATCAGTCTCTTTATTAGTAAAGAAAGAATATAATTTTGTATTGTTGGATAATGTTTTGAACATTTCCTATATCAAGAGTTGATCGGTTCAGGCACGTTATCTAAAAGCATTGACGTTCTAAATCAAACTACAGTTCTTAGTATACAGAACACACACGAAAGAAAGAGTTCATAAATGAACGAATCCTTCTTGAGGCATTGTAGACTAGGTCATATCAATGCGACCTGACTAGCTGAAGTTACATTAAGATGCATATTTAAATTTTTTTGAATTTATATCTTATGAAACTTGCCGGTCATGTCACAAAGATAAGATGACCATAGCTCTGTTTATTGGAAACAGAGAAAGAGTTAGTGAACTCTTGGGATTGATACTTGCTGATGTATGAAAGTCCCCTGTCTACATATGCCAAGACCGGTTCTTTGTACTTCATTACATTCTCTGATGATCTCTCAAGATTCAGACATATGTTCCTGTTGAAACACAAGTCCGAAGCTTTTGAGATATTCACATAATATAAGTTAGAAGTAGAGAACCAAAATACGGTTATAAGTATTATGTCCTTTGATGAGATCAAGGAGGAGAATACTTAAGCACGGAGATTCCTGGACTATTCTAAAGGAGAATGAGATTCTCTCTCAGCATTACTCCTTCGTATACACCATAGCACGATGGTATATCGGGGCGGAGGAATAGCGCCCTATGTGATATGGTGTGCTCTATGATGAGTACTACTGAGTTTCCTATTTCCTTTTGGGAGTTATGCACATGAGAAGCGGCATACCTATTGAATAGGGTTCAAATCAAATCAGTTGCCTTCCATTTCATATGTGATATGGAAAGGGAAGAGCCCATATCTTAAGTTTGTTATGATTTGGGGTTGTCCGGCCTATGTCTAAAAGCAAAATCCGGACAAGCTCGAGGCAAGGTCTGTTATGTAGAACTGGAGAGGTTCCAGCTATACAAACTATAGCAGATGATTTGATAGAACCAAAGGATTCAACAGGTACCAACGAACCTCAGCCTCTCCGCCGATCCAGTAGGGTTTCTCACCCACCTGAGAGATACTTTGGTTTTCTCTATAACTGTGGGAGCGAGGATTGCATCATGAGATGATGACCCAACTAGTTTCGGGCTGGCCATCAGGAGTGGGACTCTGTAAGAATGGCTGGATGCTTATCGATCTGAGATAGAATCCTTTTACACCAACAAAGTATGGACTTTGGTTGCTTTATCTGAAGGGTTAAATCCCCATCATGAGCGAGTATATCTTGAGAAGATTACTTGGTGTACATGGAAAAGTTGAGACTTTCAAAGATATGCTTAAGTCCATCCAGATCCTACTTGCCACGGCTACATACCATGACTACGATATCTGGTGGTTGGGTGTCATGACTGCTTTTCTAAATGATGTTTTAGAAAAGAGCGTCTATAAGTACACAGCCAGAGGGCTTCGTAGACAGTGGGAGCAGCGGAAACGTGTGCAAGATGTTTTATGTGATAAAACAGGCATCGCGGAGTTGGAACATGTGTTTTGATGTGGTAGTCAAAGAGTTTGACTTCATCAAAATGGTAGATGAACCTTGTATATACAAAAAGGTAGTAGAGAGTATGGTGGTGATCCTCGTAGAGTACGTGGATGACATACTTTTGATAGGGAAGGAGTTTCCTATGCTACGCTCGGTCAATCTCCGCTTATCACAAGGATTCTCCATATAGTATCAAAGTGATACCTCCTAAATCCTGGATTTTGGATCTATGAGATAGATCTAATTGGATGTTAGGATACTCACTAGTTGTAGTGAGATGGTATCAATCGATCCTGGGGAGAATGACTGGAAAGGTTCCAGGGTGATAAGAACGACTGAATGTCAGTCGCAGGCATTGTCTTTACCCTCAGTGGAGGGACGGTATGTTGGAAGAGTTCCAAGCTAGATACCGTGACATACTAGACGATTAAAGGCAAGATACATCGTTACCAAGGATGCTACCAAAGAGGCAGTCTGGATATATATAAGTTCATGAGATGAACTTCGTTCCTACCATTGTGTGACAATGGAGTTGTGGCTTTGGCCAAGGAACTACCATCCCATCAGAAATCCAGATATAATTCTTAGGCAGTATCACCTGATCATGGAGATGGTTGATCTCCAGGGAGATCGAGGTTAGGAGAGTAGACACAGAGGACAACAGCGCGGATCCACTCACAAAGGCCTTTTTCCCAGTAGAGACATTTATGGGATGGTTGAGTATGAGATACTTCAACCGCAGCTAATTGTTGGGTATGTGATACCACAACAGATGGCCCTAGTGCAAGTGGGAGATTGTTAGTTATATGTATGCCCTAGAGGCCATTACTGTACATTTGATGTATATTGTAATGGATGCTTGGACATATATAGGGAGGACTTTCTTGCTCGACATGATAGCATGCTATCTGGTTGTACTTTATCTTAACATGTACTCTGCTTGTCTCTATATTACATGTTGATAAAGCCCTTAGGATATGTACTCGACTACTGGGACTATGATGAGATCATACTAGTGGGGCCACCGTAGCTGACGAGTACATCCTATAACAGTTCCTAGTCGAGGGTGTATCGAGACAGGGCATCGATACACCAGAGTAGACTAGCGTATACGCATCTTGACCCATACGATGGGCGATGGGTGATCCCATATCCATCGGTGTTTGACATCAAGGATGGTGTACGGGTGCTCAGTGGAGACTGGGTACACTGGACGGACTCGCCGAGAACTCCCAGATGGTATTATACCTTACGTCAGATGGCAGTTCTCCAGTGACACTGGTACAGAGTAGTCTGTTGACCCGAGATTATCATAGAGTCTTGTATGATTCCCACTGTGCTTTGATTTCCATCATACCACGTCCAAGAGGGCATGCAAAAAGGTGGCTTTTGGGTACAGTCCTGAATCACATGGAGGCAATGAGCGATAGGAGGGGATTCGTCTCTCCCGGTATAGGGAGTTGATGTTGCACTGTGTTCGATTGGCTATAACCGGAAATCCCTGGCCAGGGTTGCTGAGATTTACTAGTAAGTGTTATCAGTAGTTTCTCGAACTGTTATAGACCTCATATCGACACGACTTATCGAGCTACTGGGGTCTGACGTTTACCACCCCTAGGCGAGATATGCGACATATCAGACGACGAGCCGGACTGTACAGGAGTGTTACTGTTTGGATTCACAAGAGAATGTACAGGCTTGCTTGTTGATCTTCTGAGCGCTCAATACCTGGGTGGCTGTTACGTTTAGCTGACCGCTTGCACCTTGTGGGTATTTGATATGATCATCACCTACTGCCAACGTATTGACGATTCTTTAGAGTCCTACACAGAGGTTTCTTGGCTCAGGCAAAACGGAGTAGGAGCATATATGTGATATATGCGGGACCGAGGATAATGCGGTATATGATACCGTATTGGATTCTCGCGATATGAGATATCGGCCGGGTATATGTGATATAGCCGGGTCATCGTATTAGTCGGTTATATGCGATATAGCCGGATTTTCGGATCAAGTGTTGATTCGATGATTTTATGTACAATAATATATATGATATATTAAATTACATTAACTAGTATTAGCTCACTAAAAGATTCATTTTCTCACGGGATAATACATTGATATATATGCGATACATGTTAATTGTATTATTTTCTATTGTTACAAAATATATTGTATATGTGATATATAATATTGTAACATGTTAGGGTTACAAATTTAACATGGGATTAGGGTTTAAACTTGGTTAAGGTTTGGATTAGGGTTAGCTTTTGCATGAAGCTTCCATGAAGCTTCATGAAGCTTTGACTTTGTGGTTGCTTGATATTATTTATGAGATATTATGTTAACCCAATCCAAACCATTAACCCTAGTTAACTCTCTACAAGGGTTAACTCTCTCATGCTTAAACCTTGGTTAGATTTGTAACCACTACAATAATTCATTGTTCATCAAAAAAGGATTAAGGTTATCTTCTTCATTCTTCTTCTTCATGCTTGAGTTCCTTCATGAAAAAGGTTTCTTTTGTGATGAAAGTGAGTGAGAAAAAGATTTTAAATGAGAGCAAAAATCCTACTTCATCATCCTCATCTATCCTTGCCATTTAGATGAGGGTGTTCACTTCATATTATGAGTGTTAGCTTGTGTTAATGAAACTTCAAGGTAGATCATCTTAGTATCGAAGATTGGAAGCAAAGGTTGCATCATTCTCTTCGTGAAGCCTCTCGAGAGTCCACAACACGATGATCGCAGCGAAGGGACCTCTACACGAAGCTTAAGAAGTGAAGGAGCGGATCTACAAAGGTTGTAATCCCTCTCACTTAGTGTTAAAGTTGTTAACATGCAAGTTTTCGCCTAAACCTTAGTTTAAAGATCCGTATTAGAGTTGTTCGGCACGGCTAAAATTTTAATCGGGCATGGTTGATGCCTCGTAGACCCTTGTGCGCGTGCCTAGCAACCCTACACTTACAGACCCCAGCTCCCACGTATATGATCGCCATCATACTGCTGGTAGTTAAGCAAGAATCCTATGGACTCTATCATCATGCAATAGTGAACTAAACCATGTATACGATGATAAAGACAAACCAGATAGCATACTATCATCTCGAGCAAGACTGTCATATCGGTATAGGTCCTCCATCAATCATTGCAATCACGTACCTGCGATCCAATAATTGACTTTGAGGGCACTATATCCAATAATCTTCCACTTGCACTTAAGGCTAATTATTGCGATATCGCGTACTCACGGCCCGTGTGATACCAAACATCCAACCCCTCTACTAATCAGTTTCACAAAGCTAGTTTATAAAACTCTTGTGTTCGAGAAATAGCCTCAGTGAGTGGATCCGCCCTGATGTTTCTTTCTATGTCTCTCTTAATCTCAAGTTCGCGGAGAAATCCATCTCCCGAATTGAGTAATACCTGTCTTAGAATATGTCTGAATATCTGATGGGACCTAGTTCATAAATGAACTCCAAATCCAAACTTCTTAGACTTTATTGATAACTGAACCTAATCAGTATCCAGCACCATGCCTCCCACAGTATCCTCTTCAACCACCTGTCCATAATACTGTCCCTCGTCAGAGGGAAAACTATAACTCTGACAATCACTCTGTCATCCATGTCACCTTGGAAGCCTGGAATGATAACCGTTTCCCGAAGGAGGCTGTTGTCATCAAATCCATAGAACATGCACTTATGTTCTAAAACTGCTTCCTTATGTTTCTCCTGGAAAGGATTAATATAAACTTATCGCATCTAGTGCAAAAAACAACAATTGGTGTGGTACTTGACATCTCATGATTGACTCAATTGCCTAAGCAAGTGATCTGCCAATCATGCACATCCCTCTCTCATTTAGTCTGTAAGACATTTTTAGAGAGGGTGACTCCATCACCTGCAGGTACACTACCATGCCAGGAGTCAACTATTCTAAAATACTATTAGAATACTGTCAAAGTACCCACATTGGGAAATTACCCAAATCTAGATCTAAAACCATAGATCTAGTAACCAGAATGTCAGATATTATATCCATATCCTTTGTGGAGAAACAATTGTGTGACTACCATAGTACAACCGATCGTAGTATAGGAATTTTACTTCCTGCTCTGTGTATGTCATCCAAATACCAGGACATCACACCCTACTACCCTCTCACCAAATCCATCCACTATTTTGATGAAGTCAAACCCATGACTGTCACATCAAAAATAGATGATCTTATCTCAGCTATATCTGCTCAAGCCTATAAATAGACATAAGCAACTTGCCCATTATGCTTTCGCTGCTCCTACTGACTACGAAACCCTCTGCCAGAATAATATATACGTACACTTCTAAAGCTAGTTTAGAACAACGCTATACACATCCTCTTGTCGGGTCTCATAGTCTGGAACAACAGTAGAGTCAAGTCTGGGTAAACAAGAACATCCCTGTCACCGTTCTTGAGGCTACCGGAGTACCTCTCGGGTGTCTGAGGTTACCCTCTATATCTGCGGAGTGGCTAATGGAATGTTAAAACTGATTGAATATATAGGTCCTATTAAATTTTCCGTAATCGTTTGCGGTTCTGGAATCTCTTCCAGTTCTACCATACTCCCACTACTGTTTTCTGAAAAAATCCATTTTACTAAAACTGTGGCGAGTCAAGAATAATATCACTATTGATCTTCCAGATGGTAGAAATGTCAACCCTCGTCAAAGATAGGGTCAACCCACAAACAGCCATTATAGAAACGTGCCTTGAGTTATCCAGTGTCTGGTTTTAAGCATAAGCTGGACAACTCCCCTTACCTTAACATCGTTAAGATATGAACCATTCTATATACAATATAGAAATAGAGGTACTAATTTAATTGGAACCAGATTCAAATCATGCAGCTGTCATTAGTGCATATGGAGAGAGGCTAATCAGCATTACTCAACTTAGGAATACATCCAATTATGAGTAACCTGAAAGAGAAACAAGTTTCTCAAAACCATTACTATCATCTGAATACCAATCACAAGAATCTACATCTTCTATCTTTTTGAAGAATCCCGATACTTGTGACACCTGGTTCTCTACTTTATTTTTATACACACAACTTCTCAAAACTTAGACATTGTATTTCTACGAAACACTTGTCTAAAAACAAGAAAAGTTACAAGTAAACAGAACAGAGTACGAGGACCTACCCTTTTGTCCTGACGGACACTGGACAACATACAATACTCTGTATAAGTCCATTGAGTTTGAATAACTCAAAACCTGTGCATCGTAGATTGAAAACTGTACTTATGATTAAGAACTACTCCGTTGTTCAATGCTCCTTACCCAATCGTCAACTGATATAGGTAAATGTCACGAACATAATTTCAAAAAGTTACATCTCACTTTATAAAAATAAACGTACAGATATATCATTTTGAAATTGGTGAACAACAACGGATACTCAAAACCAAATACAAGCCGTCCGGCAAAAACCCTGGCGACTTCCTCAAATACCTCCAATTATAACGAATTCCGATATAATGAGGATGATCACCTTATTCACAATAACCTACTCCCACTCATCATCTGTAAAACCATACAGATATGAGAATTATACCTGGTAAATACTTACCCTGGAGTAAGTATCTAATCGGGAAATCAGTTTTCCTTTAACAATGCACTGAAACATGAAAATGTTTCGTAGGGGTATCCTGGTATTCTTAGTAATGCCTCTTCCATAATCCAATTCATTACTTTAACCGTATATTTCTTTGCCATCTCTCCAAATCCCTTTATTTGTCTTTATTCATTACCTTCTGTACACCATCGTTAGGCTAAATGGTTTTCTTCCTTCCCTACCGTTCGGCACCAGCCTATGGTTTGGAAGAAGACCCTCCAGTAAGCATAATAAGTGTACTGTCACGTCCCGAAAGTACGGAACATGACCGGCACTTAGACTACGAACGTCTCGAGGCGTACGTACCCTAAGTAAGCCGAACCCAGAAATCCAAACCAAGAAATGGAGTAGAGAGTAGGAAGAACCATATCAAAACAACCTGTATGCAACATAATATACAACGCCTAAAGGCGAGGATCACAACAGAAATGAAACTCAACCAGCAAGAACCCATCGAAATATAATGCGCGACTCTAAGGTCGAAAGAATAAACATCACTGGTCTCTATCTCAAATAAGTACAAGTTCGGTTGATGGAACTTCTAGATACAACTGAATATAATATACAATGTAAAATGATGGGTATGATACAAATAACCCACCTACTAGCACGTCACCTGAAAGAAGCTGTGCCCGCAAAGCCGTAATGAAACCCATACGGCATCACCTGCAAGAAACTGGGGCACAACGGGGGTGAGTTGCCAACTCGTGAGTAGAAAAAGATCTACGAACAGAAAATCGCATGTATGACGCAATCCTAGGTCATACGATCAATATATATAATCCTCAAATATATAACCAGTAATCTTTAACCATGGCTAGTGTAAATATCTAACCCAAGTGTAAACCCATGTGTATGTGCCAGTGCATCAGGTGGCAATATATATCATATGAATGATGTATGAATGCATGAAACAGAATGCATGTACTGAAGAAAACTGCTTTGTAACTTTATGAGATTTCTGTATTTTTAAAATGAGGTATCATAATGAAATCAGCATAAAACAGTGCCTAGCATCGGCACAAAACATAAATCTCAATATCTCGATATCTCTTTATCACAATCTTTGTACCTCAATATCTCAAATCTCAATGTCTCAATCATAATATCCAGCGCGCCGTCAGTCCAGATCGGCCCCTACCATCCATCTCATGACTACGACGCTATCCTCCGGATATCCGACGTGTCGGGTAATATCACCGGTCGGTCGTGCTCCCCTGCCAGGCTTAACGCCATCTCCTGCGATCTTCTTGCCCCGGGGTACCGCACCGGGCCCACCATGTACCCGAAACGGTTCATCCGCCTCCTCGAATCGGGTCTCGAAATCCATCAGCAAACTCATGGTGGACGACTCATACATCATGGAAAAACTGCAATTTTATTTAAAAAAGAGAAAGCAGTTTATATATATGTTTTGCGGTTTTCCTCCAAATCCAGAAAATCTCATGGAAACCCGAATCCAAATCATCAATAGCATGTGAAATCATGAATATAAGCATGAGAATCCATGAATGCAGCATATAATGAATAACAGTATGCATGAAGTGACAAGTGATAGCTACAATGTCAAGCTAATATATAAAGCAAGCATACTAATATCATGTCACTACTAACTAGCAAGCTAAATCAAGCAATAATATTTTCTAAGTGTTCGTGACATGGAAATTACCGATGAAGATGTGTGTGAGCCGGCAAATAAGTGTACGTGGTACATACGCATCATCGGTAATGGTGCTGGTGTCCTAACAGCAGTATATCAATAATGAAATATGAATCATAACAGTATGCGATGCAGAGTAACAATGATAAAGTGCGGGAGCTGAATACTAACACAATTATGGCTGAACTACATCTAATGTTATAAAAATCCTATAGCTACACCAACTATAAGGCTGGGCTAAAAGGTTAACTGCAGGTAAGGTAAACCGCCTAACCTCTGAGTCGATATATGTATAAGTAGATATAGTCGGTGATCCGCCTCAATAATATCACATCCGATAACATATCACTATAATCAATTATTCCCAAATCAAGAGTGTGGATCAAACATCAATTTATAGCTCGTACGTAAATCCGTCGTACGGCATCCCCAAATCTGGATACGGGTCAATATCACATTTATCATGTCATTCATCAAGTATTCTCTTTATCAAGATCATCATCTGGGGTACTGACCTGAGTCTAGCACATTACTAACATCATCACTATAATCAAGACCTGACTACTGATCGACAGTCTCTAACAACTCGATAAACATCATTATATATCGTCACCAAAGAATATACGTCACCGAATGCGGCATATCATAATTATCTTGTCGTATCATATCATTTCAGATCTCATAACCTAATCACATGTCGATCACATAATATATATATGTCACTATTACTAGGGCACCATCATTCCCAAAATCCTCTAAAGTATCAAGACGTATCAAAGTCATGAATTTTACCGTCACAACAGGTCATATCACCAATATCATAATCTCAGATCAACTCATCGACTCATATCAATCCCATGTATCATCCTCAAATCCCATGTGAACACATATCTATATAGAATCCCATAACCACATATGAACAAGGATGTATGCAAGTATGTATGTGTGTATGTATGTGTAGTGCACCCACTACCCTATGGTTTCGCGACACTAAATCATCCAAGTCCATCAATTATCCATCCTAAACATCAAATAATAATCCCAACAACATATAATATTTATAGGTGTGTATACGCATCCGTATACATCACCTCGGACTGCGGGGGTGCTATACGCCATCCACCCGACTTCTCCCCGTAGATATAAATCTACTCACCAAGTTATGTGTGCCGGTGCCGATGTCGCCGTTTACATCTCCAACGCCTCGACGCCACGTGGGGTACCTATAAGGATATCACATGCTAAAACTCATGAAAACCATGTCGGAAACCAAAATAGCGCACCCTACGCCTATAAGTAAAAACATATAGTCTCGCGTGCGAACACAGCCAATATCCACTGTCGTTGACGTCCAAACGCCACCCGACAGATACGAATCATCGAATACCCAAAATCCATACGAAAACACGTCGTAAAACATATGCCAACTCATGAAAATGAACCCAGATTTTACCCTAACTGGAAAAGGTCAAAACTAGACATACAGGGGGTCAAGTTTACATATAGGGCCGTTCACGCAAAACGAGGCGATTCCAGCCAGGTCTGGCCGCAAATTGCGGCCAGGGGGAATAAATCTGCGGCCGGGGTTTGGTGGTTTGGGTTAGGGTTTTGGGTACCGGTTCCTATTTTCCTGCACATCCTACTGTCAAGTCAATTTCATTTTAGGAGGTCCCGGGTTGTAGCAGTTTCCAGAAAGGTCCCAAGTCGACAAAATTGCTAAATTACGCCAAGTATAACAAATCTGGTATACGGGTGAAATCTGGGACAATCTTAGGTTAACTGGTCTCACATACCCCTAATAAGGCTATTCTAACGTTCAAAACCATCTCTTGGTCAAGTCTCACTCAAATTTGCCTAAACTACCACAATGTCGTAAATAAAACAGTAACTTCAGCTATTTAACCAGAACTGAGCAAGAACTGAGTTAGGATGCAAGATTATACCTCCAGGGGGTCCTAGAATGTAGGAAAAGGGAAGATGAAGGGAGGAAGGGTGTTGTGCTGCTGCTGGACTACTGCTATAGTTGCTGGAGTTACTTGGCTGATGCTGCTGCTTGCAATTGTTTCTGATGCTGGTTTTGTGTGTGTTTTGTGGTTTTGGTGTTGTGAAGGGTTGTTGTAGTTGTGGTGGCTGATGGAGCAGCTGAGGTGGGGAAATTGGGGCTGAAGCTGTTTTTACAGCAGTGCTGATGCTGCATCTGCTGCTTGCAAATCCATTTTCTTGTGGCTGAAAATGTGTTGATTGGGGGGGCTGATGTAGCTGCACATGTTGATTGAATTGGGCTGATGTTATATAGATGTGAGGGTGTAGGTATGGGGCTATGAGGCATGTAGCTGTGTAGATGCAAGGGGGCTGCTGATGCAGATACAATGGCTGAAATGCCAGATTTCAGCAGCTAATAAGGCTGTAGGTGTAGGGGGCTGTTCTGGTGGCTGAAGTGATTGCTGATGGTTCATAAAATGGGGCTGAAAGGTGATGTATCAGCTGCTGTTGCAGCAAATGATGATGTTGCTGATGCTGATGTAATGGGCTGCTGTTGCAGCAGTTTGGTGGCTGAAGTTGAAGCATTTGGGGGCTGTTGTAGGGGATGATGGTTTGTTTCAGCTGATGGGGGGAATGTAGGTATTGGCTAAGGGGTTAGGGGCTGGTATGTGTGCTGATGTAGTTGATGCATAATGGGGTTATGGTGTAATGTGTGAGAGTGAGAGGTAGTATGAAAGACACAAGGAATAATGAAGGTTGAGTGGGACCATGCACACTCTAGCTGTTAGTGTATATGCCCTAGAGGCCATTACTGTATCATACTGGTTTGTATATTACTTAATGGATGCTCGGGATATTCACCTTGTATATACAATCTTGCTCAAAATAGTAGTATGCTACTTGGTTTGTTTCTACTTCAATGTGTACTCGTGTTTATTTCAGTATATCACTTATACGCATTAGTGGAGCCCTTAGGATCTTTGCTTGATTACCAGCGTTGTGATGGCAGTCACACTAGTGGGGGCTGGGTAATCTATAAGCACATCCTTATTCAGGTCCCTGGTCGCAGGACTATCGAGACAGGGCATCGATACTCCGGAGTAGACCAGCGCATGCGCTTCTCATCCCAGTGTGGGAGACGGTCTGTCCCACAGCCGTCAGTACGTCGTACTTGAGATAGTATGCGGGTGCTCGTTAGGTTACGGGTACACTGGACAGGACTCGTCGGGAACTGACTAGTTGGTATTATACCTATCGTCAGTTATCAGTTCCCAGGTGACATGAGTACAGCTTAGTCCGCTGACTTGACACTGTCACTCCGCCTCGAGTGTGTTCCCACTGTACTTTGATCACTACCCTACCACGGCTCAAAGGAGTCGTGCAAACAGGTGGTGGTTGGGTGCAGTCCCGAAGCACTTGGAGGCAGTGACGGTCAGACAGGATTCGTCTCTCCCGGTATTGGGGGTTGACATCGCGCTGTGTCTAGGAGAGCCATTACACGAGTAGTCCCTGGCCAGGGCAAACGAGATATACTGGTAGGTTTCCAGTGTTATCTCAGGGTGTATTGGGCTTCACTCCGGCACGACTTGTACCGCTATTGGGGGACTGACGTTTACCGCCCCCTAGGCCCGCCATGCGATGTATCAGACGAACAGACCGGACTGTACGGAGAATGTCACGCTCAGGCTCAGTAGGAGTTCAGATGGGTTTCGCCTCGTCGGTCTTCTTGTCGGCATTACCTGGGGACCGTTACGCACAGCTAGTGCCGCTTGCGGTCTGTGGTTAAACCCACTGCCAGCGTAGTGTCGAGTCTTTAGAGTCCCACACAGAAAGCTTTTCGCCTTTAGGCAAAAGAGTAGAGGTCGCATGGTATTGCGACAGGTCGCATGGTTTTGCGACAGGGTTCGGTCACATCCGTGCACTTGTGCACGTACAGTGTCCGGACAGTTTACACTAGTGGGCTTTGGTTTAAGCCAGATCCTAGTGTACCTTATGGGATTGGATTTATCCAGTTTGCATTCGTGTTCCTCGGAACGCGGATGCGGGTGTGTATGCACAGTTGACAGGGAGGCAGAGGTAGTGGATTCTCATTAGGGTTGTTGACAGTTGACCGTTGACTTTTGACTTTTTGCTCAACCCTAATGAGAATATGATATGTGATTAACTATTATATTAATTAAGTATTATGGTGATATGGTTGTTGACTTGTTGACTTTTGTTGACTTGTTGACTTTGGTGACTTGTTGACTTTTGTTGACTTGTTGACCGGTTGACTAGGCTTGACTAGTTGACCATCATGATAACCATGGTTATCATTTCATGCCAAAGACTTTTTTCTTGCTTGCTTTTTGAGTAAAATGAGTGCATGATATGATAACCTTATGGTTGCTTCTAACCATCACCAAAAGACTTTTTTGATATGATGAGTTATGATCACTTTGGATTATGAGAGGGTGAGAGAGAAAAGAGAGCCTCATTCTTTCTTGCTCATTCTCTCTCTTGTTCTTGAGCTCTCCCCTTGCTCTCACCCTCAACCTCTTGCTCCCTCTCTTGATCTATGGTTCTCTTGTCTCATGAGTTGAGAATCAAGAACCATAGATAAAATCCCATTCTATTTTCCTCTCTACTCATTCTAGTTCACTAGGTTTAGCAAACCAAGTGAACTAGTTTCTTCAAAGACCGAAGAAGGAGCTAAAGGTTGGAGCTTTCAAGTGGATCTATCTTCAGCGTACGGAGACGACGAGAAGGAGCCATCGGACCACCACCGGAGCTTGAAGAGAAGGAGTTCAAGTTTAGGTATAACCATCTTCATCCGAGTAGCTAAACATCTTTAGCTTAGTTTGCTAGTTTTAGTTTAGGTAACGATCCCGACCATAAGTTAGTCCATGTTGCCTCTTGCGATAAAAATTTTGATTTTATACCGTTTCCGCCTCCCCGTAAGAACCGGGGGTCGCAATATGGACTTACAGTGGTATCAGAGCCTAACTAAACTTAAACTAGCTAGGTAGTAAAGTGTAACGAAGTTCGGAACCGAAAAAAAAATCACAAAACCGGAAAACTACAAAAACTGAGTTTCTGTTGAAATTTTTTCTGGTCAAAATGAAAAACTTCATACTCCTAAATTCGTCTCAGGGTTTTGTTAGAACACCCATGAAAAACGATTCACCAATTCGTCTAAACCGCCGCGCTTCCGCCGCGTGACCCTTCTTGGCAGCCGCGGAAGCGCCGCGGTTTGTTGTCTTTAGTGCGTCGTTTTTCGTGCAGTGTGTGTCTGTGTTGGTTTTGGGATTTTTGAGATATATTATATGTGCCCAGATTTTACAGAAAAGAAATTTCCTTTTGGGGTCCTATAATTCCGTATTTTTTCCGAACTTCATTGCACTTTGACTATGATGGTTATATCTGTGATGTTTGCATGTATTGAACGTCGGCTAATCGCTATAAGTCGATTAGTCGGGGTTATACATGATCTGTAATGTGCTGGAATGTGTATATAAATATGTTGGATTGTCGCGGGTGAATAGCCGGGGGTTGTGAGACGAGAGTTTACTTTTCTTGCAATTCATGTAAATTTGTAAATTGATGTAATAATTATTTGTTTGGCCGCACAACCGGGTCGGGGTTGTAGCCGTCATTGTATAATTTCTTTTTACTGTTTTTGCTCCTAGGATAGACCCGTGGAGGGGTGCACAAACTACCGGGTATGCCGAAGTGTCGAGTGGCCTACTCATGGAGATGAGGGAGGTTGCTACGCTTCGGGTACTTGGCGGGTAGTTTGCCGTACCCGTAGGGGTCTTGGGTGGGGTATTGGCTATTCACCGCGACCGTGTTATCTGTTTTTGTTACAGGCTCGTACAAATTACAGATTACTAGTATATCCAATGTATTTATCTGTGATCTGAAATGTTTATCATTGCAGTATATCTATATAAGATATTATTTAGGCGTTGCTTATGTTTTACAGACGCGCTAGCCCAGCCCCCGCTCTGTCGTTAGTTAAGTAACCTAACGGGTAATGACGGGGCCCAGTGGCGAATGCGAATGGCATAAGCGTACGTCATATTTTGGTTGTTTTCTGCAATGGTAGGATTAAATGATGGGACGCATTAAAAGTACTAATGCAAGAATATCACGCATTAAAAGAACTAATGCAAGATAATAAACCAAGTTAAAGTCGTTGGAACACTTTCGAAAAACCACTCGGTTCTTTTCAAAACAAACTTTTAAAATACGGAGTTTGAGCCACTCCATTTTAAAGCTATCTCGTTCCATCGACCAAATCAAGTTCACTACGTTCACGGTTTTGCCAAAACCATCCGTAGCCCTCCATCATTTCAGTTAAATATTCGGTAGTATTCAAGCTATGTATTTTGACCTCACGCCAAGGCATAGTGATTGGTAGCTGCCGGATATTTATCTGTTGCATAGATAGAATGCGTTGGTTTGAGACAGTCGTACTGCCATTTTGGCCTACGTCAAGGGTATGTACGGGTGGATTCAAATTAACCTGGATAATGATGGGACGAACTTGACATGTGACTTATGACATTTTGACCTCACGCCAAGGTCATAAGAGCATGGGGCAAAAATCCACATCGGGAGTTTCATAAGTACTGAAACTTGCTAGATTTGCATACCATTTGGAGTGTGATGATTCTGGTAGGATTCCTTCAGTTTCGTCACGCGATGATATTTGGATCCCGATCCTACTGTGAGTATATGCTACTCCTCGGGAAATTTCTCACTTAACGATCAATGCTATAAACCTAGTAGGTGCCTAGAAAGGTGTTAGCGGGGCTACGCCCCCAGGGAAAAGAGGTTCTCTAATTAAGGAACTTCGCGAAAGCGTTGGAAAACCTCCCTCGAAGTACCGACACCGGCCTGGCTGAACGGTTAAGCAAGTATTGTACGGTGGGATTGATCCTGACTAATTCTTCCTTTATGGTTTGAGGAGGGATTCGAGAAACAGTGGGAGCCATCCTGTTTAGACAAACTAAAAACCACTCTAAACTTGCAAGAGCATCATGCTGAGTGTTTCTTCTTCTCTCTCCTAATTGCAGCGACCAATCAACATGACTGGACTTAAGTTACTCCTAGATAAAAACAAGCTGACAGGGCCAAACTACAAAGATTGGCTCAGGAATGTCACGATAGCAATCACTTATGACAAGCTGGGGTATCTTCTTACCACCAAAGCTCCCCCTGTCCCTGGTCCAACTTCCAGTGTCGCGGATAAGGAAATCCGCAAGACTTGGGAGATTGATAGCGCGAAGGCCAAGTGCCTCCTGCTTGCCTCGATGGACAACGAACATCAGAGGAGGCATGAGAATATGGACATGGAGTCCATATTGCTCCATACAAAAGAACTGTATGGAGAGCAATCACGTATCGCAAGATACGAAGCGTCGAAAAAGTTGTTTTCGACAAGAATGGCCGTCGGATCATCAGTAGCCGAGCATGTGCTAAAAATGATCGGCTTCATTGAGGAGCTCGCTGACCTAGGGATCACATTGGAGAGTGAGCTATATACGGATATAGTTCTCCAGTCCCTTCCTTCCACTTACGCCCAGTTTATACTGAACTTCAACCTACAAGAAAAAGAGGTTGAACTATCAGAGCTCCTCAACATGCTGAGGAGCGCAGAGGGCACCCTACAGAAAGGTAGGGAAACATCCACTTTGTTTGTAGGAGGATCATCTTCTTCTAGGTCCAAGGCGAAAGCCAAGGGAAAGAAGAAGAAGGCCCCCGCCAAACCAAGGGGCGGTGTTGGTAAAGTGGATACGAAGGGAAAAGGCAAAGCAACAAAGATAGCGGGGAAGCTTGTGGATAAAGAAGAATGCTTCTATTGTCATAAGAAAGGACACTGGAAGAATGATTGCAGGGCCTGGAAGGCCAGAACACAGGAATTGAAGCAGGTTGCAGCTTCAGCTTCAGGTGTGTATGTTATTGAAAACTGTCTTTCAATAAACTCTACTTCCTGGGTATTGGATACCGGATCAGGATCTCATATCTGTAATTCTTTGCAGGCGTTGAGAAACCGTAGGGTTTTGAAGGCAGGTGACATGACCCTCAAAGTTGCGAACGGAGCTAGCATGGATGCTAAAGCCGTGGGGGACTATCACCTGGGAATGTCAGATGGACATGTTTTGGTTTTGCGTAATTGCTTTTTTGTACCCAACGCAACTTGTAATATCATTTCTGTATCTTTAGTTTCTAAAGAAGGTTATGAATTTGCGTTTGTAAGTAATGTTGTAAACATTCACCTTAATCAAGTATTGATTGGGTCAGGTACTCTGAGTAATGGTATATACGTGTTAAACCAACCACAGATTTTTAATGTCCAGAATACACACAAAAGAAAGTCTCCAGAAATAAATCAGACTTTCTTATGGCATTGTAGATTGGGTCACATCAATGAGAGAAGGTTGACTAAGTTACATACAGAAGGATATTTGAATGCGTTCAAATATCAATCGTATGCCACTTGTCAATCTTGTCTCAAAGGAAAGATGACAAAGACTCCATTTACTGGACAAGGAGTAAGAGCGAGCGAGCTCTTGGGACTCGTACATAGTGACGTGTGCGGTCCAATGTCTACACATGCCCGAAGCGGACATTCTTACTTCATTACTTTTACGGATGACTTCTCAAGGTACGGTTATGTCTTCTTAATGAAACATAAGTCCGAGGCCTTTGGAAAATTCCAGGAGTATAAGAATGAAGTAGAGAAACAGACCGGCAAAAGTATTAAGATTCTAAGATCGGATCGAGGTGGAGAATACTTAAGTGCCGAATTCCTGGACTATTTAAAAGAGAACGGAATTCTCTCTCAGCTTACTCCTCCATACACCCCGCAACATAACGGTGTATCGGAGAGACGGAACCGCACCCTATTGGATATGGTGCGGTCCATGATGAGTAACGCTGAGTTGCCGCGATCATTCTGGGGATATGCGCTAGAATCAGCAGCATACCTTTTGAACCGAGTTCCGACTAAGACTGTGCCTACCACCCCATATGAAATGTGGAGTGGGAAGAAACCCTATCTTCAATATCTGAAGATCTGGGGATGTCCAGCTTTTGTCAAAAAGCAGCATGCGGACAAACTCGAGGCACGCTCAGTACTGTGCAAGTTTGTGGGATACCCAAAGAACACCAGGGGGTATCTTTTCTACTACGCAGAGGAACAAAAAGTCCTTGTTTCTCGTAATGCCCACTTTCTAGAACACCAGTTCTTGGAAAAGGAAATTAGTGGGAGCGCAGTAGAACTAGAAGAAATTCCAGAACCACAGACTATTACTGAAAGGTTAGTGGAACCAGAGGGTTCAACAGAACAGGACATTCCTACGCCGCTCCGCAGGAGTAATAGGCAGTCTCATCCGCCCGAGAGATACTGCGGTTTTCTCATAGACGGGGATAGAGAGGATTGCATCATAGATTATGATGAGCCTACTAGCTTCCAGCAGGCCGTTCAGAGCGTTGACTCAGTGAAATGGCTGGATGCAATGCGGACCGAAATGGAGTCCATGTACACCAACAAGGTATGGACGTTGGACATTGCTCCAGACGGGGTAAAACCCGTAGGATGCAAGTGGATCTTCAAAAGGAAGATTGGTGTAGATGGACAGGTTGAGACCTATAAAGCTAGGCTGGTAGCAAAGGGTTTTCGTCAAAGACCTGGCTTGGACTACGACGAAACCTTTTCTCCAGTAGCCATGCTGAAATCCATTCGGATCCTTCTTGCCATTGCTGCCTTCCACGATTATGAGATCTGGCAAATGGACGTAAAGACAGCTTTTCTAAATGGAAATTTAGAGGAGTGTGTCTATATGGACCAGCCAGAGGGTTTCATTCAGAGTGGGAGCAGCGGAAAGGTGTGCAAGTTGCTTAAGTCCATCTATGGACTAAAGCAGGCATCGCGGAGTTGGAACATCTGCTTTGATGAGACGGTCAAAGAATTTGGCTTTATCAAAAATCCAGATGAACCATGCATCTATAGTAGATTTGTAGCGAGAACTGTAGTATTCCTCGTTTTATACGTGGATGACATTCTCTTAATAGGAAATGACATTCCTATGCTACAATCTGTCAAGGGGTTCTTGTCACACAGGTTCTCCATGAAAGACCTGGGTGATGCCTCATACATTCTGGGTATCCGGATCTACCGTGACAGATCCAAGAGGATATTAGGACTTTCACAATCCAGGTACATCGACACCGTACTGAAAAGATTCAGTATGGAAGATTCCAAGCGTGGTAACCTACCAGCTTGTCACGGGATCACCCTCTCTAAAGAGATGTCTCCCAAGACTGATTTGGAGAGGGATCGCATGTCTATTATACCCTACGCTTCTGCGGTAGGCTCTATAATGTATGCGATGTTGTGTACCAGACCGGATGTAGCTTATGCACTGAGTGTGGTAAGCCGGTATCAGTCCAACCTTGGGGAGAAACACTGGATAGCGGTAAAGAACATTCTCAAGTACCTGAGAAGGACTAAGGAGATGTTCTTGGTGTATGGCGGAAAAGACCTCCAGATCGAGGCCTTTGCTGACTCCAGCTTCCAGAGTGACAAGGATGATTCCAAGTCCATGTCGGGTTTTGTCTTTACCCTCAATGGAGGGGCGGTGTGTTGGAAGAGTTCCAAACAAGAAACCGTTGCAGACTCGACGATGGAAGCGGAATACATCGCTGCATCTGATGCCGCAAAAGAAGCTGTCTGGATGAGAAAGTTCTTGAAAGAACTTCAGGTGGTTCCGTCCATTGTTGATCCAATACCTCTGTATTGCGACAACAACGGGGCTATAGCATTAGCGAAGGAACCCAGGTCCCATCAGAGATCCAGGCACATCTTGAGGCGGTATCACCTGATCAGGGAGATCGTGGATCGCAAGGAGATCGAGGTTCGGAGAGTCGCTTCAGAAGATAACACTGCAGATCCATTCACCAAGGCCCTGCCCCAGACTCAGTTCGAGCGGCTAATCGAGATGATAGGTCTTCGATACGCCAGTACATGGCCTTAGTGCAAGTGGGAGATTGTTAGTGTATATGCCCTAGAGGCCATTACTGTATCATACTGGTTTGTATATTACTTAATGGATGCTTGGGATATTCACCTTGTATATACAATCTTGCTCAAAATAGTAGTATGCTACTTGGTTTGTTTCTACTTCAATGTGTACTCGTGTTTATTTCAGTATATCACTTATACGCATTAGTGGAGCCCTTAGGATCTTTGCTTGATTACCAGCGTTGTGATGGCAGTCACACTAGTGGGGGCTGGGTAATCTATAAGCACATCCTTATTCAGGTCCCTGGTCGCAGGACTATCGAGACAGGGCATCGATACTCCGGAGTAGACCAGCGCATGCGCTTCTCATCCCAGTGTGGGAGAAGGTCTGTCCCACAGCCGTCAGTACGTCGTACTTGAGATAGTATGCGGGTGCTCGTTAGGTTACGGGTACACTGGACAGGACTCGTCGGGAACTGACTAGTTGGTATTATACCTATCGTCAGTTATCAGTTCCCAGGTGACATGAGTACAGCTTAGTCCGCTGACTTGACACTGTCACTCCGCCTCGAGTGTGTTCCCACTGTACTTTGATCACTACCCTACCACGGCTCAAAGGAGTCGTGCAAACAGGTGGTGGTTGGGTGCAGTCCCGAAGCACTTGGAGGCAGTGACGGTTAGACAGGATTCGTCTCTCCCGGTATTGGGGGTTGACATCGCGCTGTGTCTAGGAGAGCCATTACACGAGTAGTCCCTGGCCAGGGCAAACGAGATATACTGGTAGGTTTCCAGTGTTATCTCAGGGTGTATTGGGCTTCACTCCGGCACGACTTGTACCGCTATTGGGGGACTGACGTTTACCGCCCCCTAGGCCCGCCATGCGATGTATCAGACGAACAGACCGGACTGTACGGAGAATGTCACGCTCAGGCTCAGTAGGAGTTCAGATGGGTTTCGCCTCGTCGGTCTTCTTGTCGGCATTACCTGGGGACCGTTACGCACAGCTAGTGCCGCTTGCGGTCTGTGGTTAAACCCACTGCCAGCGTAGTGTCGAGTCTTTAGAGTCCCACACAGAAAGCTTTTCGCCTTTAGGCAAAAGAGTAGAGGTCGCATGGTATTGCGACAGGTCGCATGGTTTTGCGACAGGGTTCGGTCACATCCGTGCACTTGTGCACGTACAGTGTCCGGACAGTTTACACTAGTGGGCTTTGGTTTAAGCCAGATCCTAGTGTACCTTATGGGATTGGATTTATCCAGTTTGCATTCGTGTTCCTCGGAACGCGGATGCGGGTGTGTATGCACAGTTGACAGGGAGGCAGAGGTAGTGGATTCTCATTAGGGTTGTTGACAGTTGACCGTTGACTTTTGACTTTTTGCTCAACCCTAATGAGAATATGATATGTGATTAACTATTATATTAATTAAGTATTATGGTGATATGGTTGTTGACTTGTTGACTTTTGTTGACTTGTTGACTTTGGTGACTTGTTGACTTTTGTTGACTTGTTGACCGGTTGACTAGGCTTGACTAGTTGACCATCATGATAACCATGGTTATCATTTCATGCCAAAGACTTTTTTCTTGCTTGCTTTTTGAGTAAAATGAGTGCATGATATGATAACCTTATGGTTGCTTCTAACCATCACCAAAAGACTTTTTTGATATGATGAGTTATGATCACTTTGGATTATGAGAGGGTGAGAGAGAAAAGAGAGCCTCATTCTTTCTTGCTCATTCTCTCTCTTGTTCTTGAGCTCTCCCCTTGCTCTCACCCTCAACCTCTTGCTCCCTCTCTTGATCTATGGTTCTCTTGTCTCATGAGTTGAGAATCAAGAACCATAGATAAAATCCCATTCTATTTTCCTCTCTACTCATTCTAGTTCACTAGGTTTAGCAAACCAAGTGAACTAGTTTCTTCAAAGACCGAAGAAGGAGCTAAAGGTTGGAGCTTTCAAGTGGATCTATCTTCGGCGTACGGAGACGACGAGAAGGAGCCATCGGACCACCACCGGAGCTTGAAGAGAAGGAGTTCAAGTTTAGGTATAACCATCTTCATCCGAGTAGCTAAACATCTTTAGCTTAGTTTGCTAGTTTTAGTTTAGGTAACGATCCCGACCATAAGTTAGTCCATGTTGCCTCTTGCGATAAAAATTTTGATTTTATACCGTTTCCGCCTCCCCGTAAGAACCGGGGGTCGCAATATGGACTTACACTAGCCACCTTTCTCTCTCTCTCTCTCTCGAACCATGTTAGCACCCTCAAGCCATTCATGGCTCACACTCTCCTACACAAGTCAACCTAACCCTAATCATCCTTAACCAAGCTAAAACCCTTAAGTAACGCCACTAACCTAACCAATTGGTCCAACCCACCATGGTCATGGTCCAACCCTAGGCCATCATGAGTCCAAAACATGAAACAAGTGTAGACAATGTCATGTGCACATTTTTGCACAAAAAGCCAAAAATCCACTTAGCGATTTTTAATCGCGATTAACACCAAAGTAACATATAACCCATCATAAAAACTGTGAAATTTCCACAAAATGCCCAAATTTAGAATTTCTTTAATTTTCTCCAGAATTTTCACCGTTTATCGGCATTTAATTATACCGATTATTGAATATTCACTAAAATTTAATATTAAATTATGAAAATTCCAAAAAATAATATTTTATTTTTTTTGAAATGTTACATGTACTCTCCTAATCCTAGGAGTACTCACAACTTGAGAGAAGGTGATGATAAAAGACAACTGAATAATACCTTCTTCTATTTCTCCCGAACTGGGAAAAAAGCAAAGGTGAAATAGGAGTGGCGATGAAGTACGCGGTTTGGTCGTGAATGATAACAGTCGCAACTTACTTTACCCTCTTTCTAATCCCTTTATTTTGTCTTTAGTTATTAGCTTCTGTACACCCTACTTAGGCTAATTGGTTTTCTTCATTCCCTACCTTTTCGGCTCCTGCCTATGGTTTGGAATAAGACTATCCAATAAGCGTAATAGGTGTACACTCCTAAACTAAGGAGCCCTCGCAACCTGAGAGATAGTGATAATAAAAGACAACTGAATAATACCTGATTCTATTTCTCCTGAACCTGGATCCATCCACGAAGAAGTCCCTTCGAGTTCGTATATAACCATACGATGGATCTATCCAATGGAAGTGGATATCCGTAGTAATACGGGGTGTTTCTGAGAAATGCAAAGGGTAAAAGAAGGAGCGATAATGACTTATGCAACTCGGACAATCCAAAAGCCAGTATTTTAAGAAGGTTCGGTCAACTTGGTCACAGATTCATAGTCTTGGGTCGGTCAAAGGTCGCTGCCAAAAAGAGAGAGAGAAAAGAAACACTCCGCGTGCACTCTAACCTAGATCAGAATGGTTATCACTTTATCTAATCAGGAAACCTCCCACTGTAATCTCAAATTCTCCTCCAAACCTGAAAGAGGAATTAGTCGGGATCACCCGAAGAGTAAACCAACTCATCAGTGAGAATCGGGATTCAACTATTATCGCATGATAACTTGATGGAAGCCATTTAAGTTATCACACTCCAGAAGGTATGCGCATGCCTGACAAGTTTCCTGTATGTTTGAAACTCCCGATGTGATTTTTGCCCTATGCTCTTATGACCTTGGCTTTGGTCAAAATGTCATAAGTCACATGCCAAGTTCTACCCGTCACTTTCCAGGTCAATTTTAACCCACCCGCACATGCCCTTGACTTTGGCCAAAATGGCAGAACGACTGTCCCAAACCAACTCATCAATCTATGCAACAAATGAATACCCAGCAGCTACCAAACACTATGCCTTGACTTTGGCCAAACACTATGCGCTTTCATTTGATCTGGGAGATTGTAGATCACCGCGAGATCGAGATTAAGAGAGTAGACACAAAGAATAACGCCGCGGATCCACTCACCAAGGCCCTCCCTCAGCCGCAGCATGAGTGACTTTTTGAGATGTTGGGTATGAGATACGCCAATAACTGGCCTTAGTGCAAGTGGGAGATTGTTGGATATATGTATGCCCTAGAGGCCATCATATGATAGTGGATGTATTTATACATGTATATATATATATATTCAGTGTACATTCTTGCTCGACATGATAGTATGCTATCAGGTTCTTCTTTATCTGACATGTTGATTTGATCATGCTTTTATTCATTCATACATGTTGATAAAGCCTTGAGGATATAGGCTTAACTACTGTGATTATGATGGAGATCATACTAGTGGGACATCTGTAGTTTATAAGCATATCCTGAAATGTCCCTAGTCGTAGGTGTATCAAGACGGGGCATCGATATACCAGAGTAGACTAGCGTATATGATACTAGACCCATATGATGGGCGATGGATGTTCCCACATTCATCGATGTTTGACATCGAGATCGTATACGGGTGCTCAGTGGTGACTGGGTACACTGGATGGACTCACCGAGAACTCCTATATGGAATTATATCTATCGTCGGATAGCAGTTCTCAGGTGACACTGGTGCAGGTTAGTCTGTAGACCCGAGATCGTCATAGAGTCTTATGTGTTCTCCCACTGTACTTTGATTACCACCCTACCACAGCTCTTCTGAGTCGTGCAAACAGGTGGTCATTGGGTACAGTCCCGAGACACACGAAGGCGATGAGCGATAGGAGGGGTTTCGTCTCTCCCGGTATTGGGAGTTGATGCTGTGCTGTGCCCGACTGGCTATATCAGTAAGTCCCTGGCCAGGGCTGTTGAGATTTACTGATAAGTGCTATCAGTAGTTTCTCGATCTGTTATTGTCCATTCATCGGCAAGACTTATTGAGTTATTAGGGTCGACGTTACCATCCCTAGACTCGATATGCAGCATATCAGACGAAGAGACCGGACTGTACGGTAGTGTTGCCGGTTGGCTCGACGCGAGTTGTAGCAGGTTCGCTTGTTTTCTTCTGATCGCTCAATACCCGGGTGGCCGTTACGTTTAGCTGACCGCTTACGGCTTGGGGGTGCTTGATATGATCATCACCCACAGTCGGCGTATTGACGAGTCTTAGAGTCCTACAAAGGAGTTACCTAGTCCAGGCGAAACGTTGTGGTGCGCATATGCGATATGCGCATGGACCCGGTTAAAATGCGCGTATGAGATACCGTATATTAATCGGGCGGCTTGCTTTTGGTCGGGTCGTATATGATATGACCGGCTTGCTAAATAAAGTGTTGATTTATCATTTAACCATTAGTTTCTCAGTAGAAATCCTTTTCTTGTCTTTTTTGGGTGTATGCATGCATGTATGCATTCATTCTTGTTCATGCACATATGGATGTGCAAGCACACATACATGCATACATCATTCTATCATGGTTGTATATATAGAAGATGGTGGAAATATAAGACACACCTTATGATTATATATGGATATATATATTTGTATTTGTTTTAAAACAAAAGAAAAGAAAAAGATTAATCCATGGTTATCTTCTACATTCTTCTTTGAACTAACCTTTGTTCACCCACTTTTTAACTATGAGTTAATCTTCCTTTTGTCTTTTAACTCAAGTACAATAATATCTTTATTATGTAACCATGGTTTGAGATGAAGAGTAGAAAATATATATACTTATATTTTCTATGTTTCAAATGAGATTATCATTCTCTTGAGTTTTCTAAAGCCATCATTTTCTTCCTCCTCTCTCTTGGTCTCTAGATTTTTCAAGTGAGCCAAAAAGTGACCAAGTTAGGATTTTGAAGTGAGAAAACCAACCATAACACCATTCTACACCAGTCTTGCCCACTTGTGAAGAGTGTTAGCTTCCATTTCTTCTCTTGATCTTATGAAGTTTCAAGCTTGGACAAAGAGGACTCCGGGTGGATCATCGTGGACCTAGAGGTTCTCAAGCGGACGTTTTCTAACCCTCAAGTAGCCAAGGAGTCTAGCGTAGGGAGCTACAAAGGTTTTACTATCAAAAACCCTAGATTTATCTAACTGTGATGATGTGTATGTTTAGAAACCCTAAATTTCTTGTGATGATTCTTTGTATGTTCACTTAGCACCTTAAAAAATTGATTTTGACACATGTGATGCTTCCAAACCCTTCATGAGGTGCTAGGTAAAGCTAACATGAATTTTACCAACCCCCTAGGCCCGACATGCGATGCTCATAAACGAACGGACCGGACTGTACGGATATTGTCACTGACAGGCTCAGTAGGGTATCAGGATGAGTTCGCTCATCGACCTCCCTTTTGGTCAACACCTGGTAGCCCGTTACGTACAGCTAGTACCACTGACGTGCTAGTGGTTAAATCCATAGCCAAAGTATTGACGAGTCTTTAGAGTCCCCCGCAGACAGTTTCTTAAGTTTCGGGCGAAACGTTGTAGAGGCCGTATGATATATGGCAGGGTCCGATCATATACGTGCAGTAGTGAATGGATCATGATCAGACGGATCATACTAGTGGGCTTTGGTTTAAGCCGGATCCTAGTATTAGATTTGTTGGATTACTTTAGTCTCATCGCATTCACATTCAGTCGGAATGCGGATGCAGGTATGTATATACAGGTGAGGGGTATCCTTATGATCCGTCACGAGTTTACTTTAGATATTGCCGTATCTTTTTTATTGTTGTAAACATTTGGATTAATGTTTACAAATGGAAATTGTGAGCTTAATTCATCATTTTGTGCATTAAATGTGACATGGACTTCATTAGTGACTCATGGTCTCTTTTCTTGTGCTAATGTCACATTATGTGATTGATTTGTGGTTTGAATTAAGAGGAAGAGAGAGAAAGGCAGCCATTGTAAAGTGTTTGGTCTTGTATTTTTCATTCTCACTCTCTCATTTTTTATGATAGAACAAAAGAAAGAAAATGGCTCCTCCTCTTCTTCTTCCTCTAGCTCACAAATTCCATCAATGGCTTCATCTCTAACCTCCATCCTTACACTCTCATGTGATGAGAATCAATGGATGCTTGAGACAAAGTGATCACACACATTCTCTACTTCACCTTGGACACGTCGGCTAGCGAACTTTGTGCCCGAGTTGCTTCGGACGAAGTGGGAGCCCATAAAAAGACTCGAAGATGTGATGCCCTTTCCGACGAGGAGATCGAGATCGGAGATGCCGAGAGGAGCTTGGGATGGTGGCCAAAGACCGAAGGACACTGATCGATCAGTATAGCTTTTCCAACCCTTTCTCTAGTTGCTAGTTGTAGCTTAATGGTTCGATCCGGGATTAAAGTCTGTGATAGCGCCGGTTTCAAGTTTTGAAAAAGTTTTCGTTTCCTCATTTTGGCCTCAGACAAACGACCGGGGAGCTACTGTAGACTTACATGGTATCAGAGCCACGCCATTAACCTTTACTAGCTTGCTCTAATGTGTTTAGAACTTCGATCGAACGAAATTTTCTAAAACTGCATTTCCAATTCTGAAGTTTCTGTCGAATTTTTTTTGTCGTAAAAAAATTATTTTGAGTATTGCAGAAAATCAGCCAGGCTTTTTTAAGATATCTGAGAAAATTTGGTACATTGATATCCCTGTAGCGCCGCGGAACCGCGGCTGTACCGACGTTTTGGCCGCGGTTCCGCCGCAGTACTGTAGCCACATTGCACCAAATTTTCTGAGGTGGTCTCTGAATTAGAATTGGGGTTTCTGGTAATTTTATTTTCGGCCCAGATTATTGTGAGTACAGGGTATTGTGCTTGGGGCCCACTTAGGGAAATTTTGTCGATCGAAAATTTTAAACATGTTAGTTCACGGTATTTACATTATATCTGCGACCGTGAATGTCATTTGATCCGTAAATCTTGTCTAATTGCTATAGCCCTTTTAAACGGATTTATGAATGTGACATTCACGTTGATGTTCTGTGTTGTGCTGTGATGTTGTGGATTTTTCGTGGTGGATAGCCTGGATGCAATGGTAGTACAGTTTGGTTGTATTTGTACATTTGATATTGCGGGGCGAGCGTCCGACATGAGGACTGCCGTCACTGCATGTTTGTATATTATTATTTTGGGGCACGACAGGGTTGAGGTCGATGTACCCGTTGTATATTTTTACTTTCTGTACTAGGATTACCCCGCGGTGGGGTGCACGGATAGCCGGGTTCTAGAGGGCAACGAGCCCGCATCTCATGGCTTTGAGATGGAGGGGGCTTTACTCTAGAATTGCCGGGCTATTCGCCGCAATCGTAGGGGGTATAGGTTGACCAAAGGAGGGGTGCTCAAGTTATCGGATTCCGTGAAGTGCTGGGTGGTCCATTCAGTTTGTTGAAGGGGGCTGTATCGCTTCAGGTTTTGGCGGGTAACTTGCCGCATCCATAGGGGTCTAGGATTTCATTGCACAGGCTATCCACACGACCAGGGGAACGCCGGGTTTCAGTAGCGGCTCTATGAAACCCGGGGATCCCAGATTATCTGTATTGTTCAGTGATGCTTATTACATTTCTGTGATGTTGCATTTTATCATGCCTGGAGCGAATATTATATATTGATATATATACTAGTAGATGTTGTATATGTTTTACACCCGCGCTAGTCCAGTCCCCGCTCTGTCATTAGTTAACTAACCTAACTGGTGATGACGGGACCAAGTGGCGAATGCGGATGGCATATACATACATCGTATTTTCGTTCTTTTGTGGTGTGATTAATTGATGGGACTGCATTGATTCGGATCAATGCAAGCTAAACAAACCTATTCTGATGTTGTTGGAACATTTTTCAAAAAGCTGTTGTTGCAAGGACATTCTCTTTTGTTTTGCATAGTGGTATTCGGTTAGGAATATTCAGCACCTCAGTCGACGAGGCAAGGGCCGAGATCCCTTCACCGGGAGTGACCCCTTGGACAGAAGTTTGTGTCAGGGTAATAACTTCACTATAGTCGATTACTTTTTGCTTGGCGTCGTGGTATTCAGTTGGAATATCCTGCACCTCATTCTACGGGGAAAGAGCCGAGATCCCTTCACCGGGAGTGACCTATTTAGCAAAGGTTTTCACCACTATATTTTTATAAAAAAGCTATCCGGTTCCTTCAACGATATCAAGTTCATTACGTTAAAGGTTTTTCGCCAAAACCCATTCGTAGCCCTCCGTCATTTCAGACGGGTAGCACTTAGTATTCATGCTATGTTTGTTGGCCTTAGTCAAGGCATAGTGTATGGTAGCTATTTGTTACTTTTCTGCAGCTTAGATAGTTGCGTTTGTTTGGGACAGTCGTACAGCCTTGTTAGCCCTAGTCAAGGGCTTGTACGGGTGGGTTCAAATTAACCTGGACAATGACGGGTAGAAATTGACATGTGACTTACATCTAATGGAAGTGGATGTTCGTAGTAATATGGGGTGTCCTGGAGAAAAGGGTAAAAGTAGGAGTGGCAATGAGGTAAGCAACTCTGACAATCCAAAAGCCAGTGTTTAAGAAGATTCGGTTAATATTAGTCTCTGAGTCATAGTCTTAGGGTCGGGTTAATGGTCGCTGCCAAAGAGAGAGAGAAAAGAAACACTCAGCGTGCACTCTAACCTAGATCAGAATGGTTACCAATTTATCTAATCTGGAAACCTCCCACTGTACCGTCAAATTCTCCTCCAAACCTGAAAGAAGAATTAGTCGGGATCACCCAAGGAGTAAACCAACTCATTAGTGGGAATCGGGATCCAACTATCATCGCATGATAACGTGACGGAATCCGCTCACGTTATCACACTCCAGAAGGTATGCGCATATCTGGCAAGTTTCAGTTTCTTTAGAAACTCCCGATGTGATTTTTACCCAATGCTCTTATGACCTTGACGAAGGCCAACATATCATAAGTCACATGTCAAGTTCTACCCGTCATTGTCCAGGTTAATTTTAACCCACCCGTACATACCTTTGACGAAGGCCAAAATAGTAGTACAACTGTCCAAAACCAACGCATCTATCTATGCTGCAGAAATGTAACAAATAGCTACCATACACTATGCCTTGACGAAGGCCAACATACATAGAATGAATACTAAGTGCTACCTCTCTGAAATGACGGAGGGATACGAATGGTTTTTGGCGAAAAACAATTAACGTAATGAACTTGATATCGTTGAAGAAACCGGATAGCTTTTAAAAATATAGTGGCGAAAACCTTTGCTAAAGAGGTCACTCCGGGTGAAGGGATCTCGGCTCTTTCCCCGTAGAATGAGGTGCGGGATATTCTAACTGAATACCACGATGCAAAGCAAAAGTAATCGGCTATAGTGATGTTATTGCCCTGACGCAAACTTCTGTCTAAGGGGTCACTCCCGGTGAAGGGATCTCGGCCCTTGCCTCGTCGACTGAGGACCAGGATATTCCAACTGAATACCACTGTGCAAAACAAAAGAGAACGTCCTTGCAATAACAGCTTTTTGGAAAAAAGTTCCAACAACATCAAAATAGGTTTGTTTAGCTTGCATTGATCCAAATCAACGCAGTCCCATCAATTGATCACACCAATAAAGAACGAAAATAATGATGTACGTATATGCCATCCGCATTCGCCACTGGGTCCCGTCATTACCCGTTAGGTTACTTAACTAACGACAGAGCGGAGACTGGACTAGCACGGATGCAAAACATATACAACATCTACTAGTATATATATCAATATATAATATTTCGCTCAAGGCGTGATAAAATGCAACATCACAGAAATGTAATAAGCATCACAGAAAAAAACAGATATCTGGGATCCCCGGGTTTCACAGAGCCGCTACTGAAACCCGACGTTCCCCTGGTCGTGTGGATAGCCTGTGCAATGAAATCCTAGACCCCTACGGGCGCGGCAAGTTACCCGCCAAAACCTGAAGCGAGGCAGCCCCCTTCAGCAACGTGAAAGGACCACCCAGCACTTCACGGAATCCGGTAACTTGAGCACCCCTCTTGGGTCAACCTGTACCCCCTACGAGTGCGGCGAATAGCCCGCCAATTCTAGAGTAAAGTCCCATCCGTTTCAATGCCATGAGATGCGGGCTTGTTGCCCTCTAGAACCTGGCTATTCGTGCACCCCACATTTGGGTAATCCTAGTACAGAAAGTAAAATATACATACAACGGGTACATCGACCTCACCCCGGTCGTGTCCCAAAAGAATAATATACAGACAGGCAGTGACGGCAGTCCACATGTCGGACGCTCGCCCCACAATATCAAATGTACATATAAAACGAAACTGTACTAACATTGCATCCAGGCTATCCCCCACGACCAATCCGCAACATCACAGCACAACACAGAACATCAACGTGAATGTCACGTTCGCAAATTCGTCTAACCGGGCTATAGCAGTTAGACAGGATTTACCGATCAAGTGACATTCACGGTCGCAGATATAATATAAATACTGTGAACTAACATGTTTAAAATATTCGATCGATCAAATTAACCGATGTGGGCCCCAAGCACTACTGTAGCACTTAAACAAATTCTGGGCCCAAAAATAACATTCCAGAAACCCCATTTTCAACTCAGAAATCCACTGTGGAAATTTTGTACAATGATTCCATCTTCTTGCCGCGGAACCGCGGCCCAAACAGGGGTATGGTCGCGGTTCCGCAGTCCTTCTAAGGAATCAATGTATCGAATTTTTACAGTATGCTCACAATTCCCTGCACATCCTTCTGCAACACACTGAAAAAATTTTCGAGCCAAAAAAATATCGACAGAGAACTGATGCACAAAAAAATACAGTTTTGGAATATTTGTTCGATCGAAGCTTTAAACATACTAGTGCAAGCTAGACTAGGTTAATGGTGTGGCTGTGATAGCATTGTAAGTGCACGGCGGCGCCCCGGCCGTCAATCCGAGGCCAAAATGCGGAAACGATGATTTAATTTAACTTTTGAACCGGCACCACCGCGCACTAAAATCCCGGATCGGGCCATTAACATAGTCCTAGCTAACTAGAGAAGGGGTAGAGAGATATACCGAGCGATCCGTGTCCTTCGGTCTTCTCGTCGTCGTCCCAATCTCCCAGCGGAATCTCCGGTCTTCAACTCCTCGTAGGAAAGGGCCCCACTTCGCCGGGTTCTTTTACGGGCTCCCACCTCTGGACCGAGGCAACTCGGGCACGAAGTTAGCGAGCCGACGTGCCCAAGAATTGCTGTAGAAGAAGTGTAGAACTCTATGTGTCTCTAGGGGTTGAAGTTGCCATGTATTGGAGGAGGTAATGAAGTGAACCGTTTGTAGATGAACTTGGGGATTTAACAAAGCCAAAGAGATCAAAATACCCTACAACCATTTTTGGACAGCCCCCCCTCTAGTCTTGGCCGGCCATGCATCAAGAGAAAAATGAGAGGGGAGAGAGTATGAAAAATGAGGGAGCCTCAAGAATAATGCATGAAAGAGAAAAAGGTTATCATGATGAATCATGATCACAAACAAAAGCAACACTCCACCAACCAATCATCTCAACACAAAGTCAAGCAATCATGAAGTCAAGAAAATCAAGAGATGGTGCAATCATCATGAAGCAACAATATGCAAAGACCACCCTCTAAAATGCTTATTTGCACAAATGCAAATAAGCCCTCCTCCACCAATCTTCAGCCATCGAAAGATACAAAGAAATATGGCCGAAACGGAAAACAAACTGGCAACTTCATAAAACTGATCCCGTAATAAATTACAGGAAACCCCGCTACTGTATATACATACCCGCATTTGTATTCCGACCGAATACAAATGCAAAGAGACAAATCTACACTGTACAATACTAGGATCCGGCATAAACGAAAGCCCGCTAGTATTATCCGTCCGATCACGATCCGTGCAATACCGCACGTATCTGATCGAACCCTGCCATATCTCCATATGGCCTCTACAGCGTTTCGCCCGAAACTTGAGAAAACGGTCTGTGGGGGACTCTAAAGACTCGTCAATACTTTGGCTGTGAATTTAACCACTAGCACGTCAGAGGTATTAGCCTATACGTGACGGGCTACCAGGTATTGACCAAAAGGGACGTCGATGAGCGAACTCATCCTAACACCCTACTGAGCCTGTCAGTGACAATATCCGTACAGTCCGGTCCGTTCGTCTATGAGTATCGCATGGCGGGCCTAGGGGGTTGGTAAAAGTCAGTCCCCCAAAAGAGGTACAAGTCATGTCGGAGTGTAGCCCAGAACACCCTGAGATTTTACTGGAATACCTACCAGTAAATCTCCTGCCTTGCCCAAGGACTTCGTGTAATGGCTCTCCTAGACACAGCGTGACCTCACCCCTAATACCGGGAGAGATGAACCCCTGAAGATCCGCTCAATGCCTCCATGTGGCTCGGGACTGTACCCAACTAAAACCTGTTTACACGTCTCCTTTGAGCGTGGTAGGGTAGTAATCAAAGTACAGTGGGAACTCACACGAGACAAATGACGATCCTCTGGTCGATGAACTAACCTGTACACATGTCACCTGGAAACTGCTATCTGACGTCAGGTATAAGACCAACTAGCATGTTCCCGGCGAGTCCTGTCCGGTGTACTCATAACCCAATGAGCACCTGTATACATCTTAGGTGTACTAACTGATACCAGTGGCTTGTGAGACCGGCCACCGCCCCTCGTCGGGGTCTCGACTGTATACACTAGTCTACTCTGGAGTATCGATGCCCTGTCTCAAACCTCCCACGACTAGGGACCTTTTAAGGATATGCTTATAGACTACCAGCTCTTGTTAGTGTATATGCCCTAGAGGCCATTACTGTATCATACTACTTTGTATATTACTTGATGGAAGCTTGGGATATTCACTGTCTCAAAATGGTAGTATGCTACTTGGTTTGTCTCTGCTTTAATGTGTGCATGTGTTTCTTTTAGCATATCGCTGATATACATATTAGCAGAGCCCTTAGGATCTTTGCTTGATTACCAGCGTTGTGATGGCGCTCACACTCGTGGGAGCTGGGTGATCTATAAGCACATCCTTATACAGGTCCCTAGTCGTTGGACTATCGAGACAGGGCATCGATACTCCGGAGTAGACTAGCGTATGCGCTTCTCATCCCAGCGTGGGAGACGGTCTGTCCCACAGCCGTCAGTACGTCGTACTTGAGATAGTATACGGGTGCTCGTTAGGTTACGAGTACACTGGACAGGACTCGTCGGGAACTGTTAGTTGGTATTATACCTATCGTCAGTTATCAGTTCCCAGGTGACATGAGTACAGCTTAGTCCGCTGACTTGACACTGTCACTTCGCCTCGAGTGTGTTCCCACTGCACTTTGATTACTACCCTACCACGGCTCAAAGGAGTCGTGCAAACAGATAGTTTTTAGGTGCCGTCCCGAAGCACTTGGAGGCAGTGACGGTTAGACAGGATTCGTCTCTCCCGGTATTGGGGGTTGACATCGCGCTGTGTGCAGGAGAGCCATTACACGAGTAGTCCCTGGGCAGGGCAAGCGAGATATACTGGTAGGTTTCCAGTGTTATCTCAGGGTGTTCTGGGCTACACTCCGACATTACTTGTACCGCTATTAGGGGACCGACGTTCACCGCCCCCCTAGGCCCGCCATGCGATGTATCAGACGAACAGACCGGACTATACGGAGATTGTCACATACAGGCTCAGTAGGAGTTCGGATGGGGTTCACCTCGTCAGTCTTCTTATCGACATCTACCTGGGGACCGTTACGTACAGCTAGTGCCGCTTGCGGTCTGTGTTTAAACCCACTGCCAGCGTAGTGTCGAGTCTTTAGAGTCCCACACAGAGAGCTATTCGCCTTTAGGCAAAATGAGTAGAGGTCGCATGGTTTTGCGACAGGGTTCGTTCACATTCGCGCACTTGTGCACGTTTGCTGTCCGGAGAGTTTATACTAGCGGGCTTTGGTTTAAGCCGGATCCTAGTATATGATTTGGGATTGGTTTTTCTCATTTTATTCGTGTTCCTCGGATCACGAATGCGGGTGCGTATGCACGGTTGCTTGAGATTGAGGGAGAGGACTTTGATTAGGGTTAATGACTATTGTCATTTTATTAACCCTAATGCTTTTGTGTGTATTATTGTTAATTGATATTAGTTTAATAATTGTGCATGGTTATGGTTGTTGATCATTTGACCCACCTTGACTTGTTGACCTTGTTGACACTTTGACCATCATCATTTCATTTGGAAGATGCTCTTTGATCCTTGCAATTTGCATTAAAAATGAAATGATAATGGTCATGTCTTGATTTAGCCATGACAATTATCTCACTAATTATCTAATTACAATAATTCACATATATGATAGAATGCTTCATATTATTCTCTCATTCTATCATATCCTTTCTCTCTCTTGTTCTTCCTCTCCCTCAAGCTCTCTCCCTCTCATGTGTTGAGAAACACTTGAGCTTGAGAAAAACCCTCTCTTGATCATCTTTACTCTCATCTAGGGATCCAGGACTAGCACTTCTTGCACCCTAGTTACTTCTAGCTTGGAGTTGAAGCCAAAGGTTGAGGCTTTCGGGTTGATCTTTCTTCGACGTGAGAAGACGACCAAGGTGACCTCCTTCCACCACTCCAAGGAGCAAGGAGAGAAGGACTTAAAGCCCAAGGTATAACCTTTCTAGCACTTAGCTAGTTACTAGTTAGCTTTAGCAAGTTTTTGTTTAGCAAAGATCCTTCTAGCTATAGTCCATGTTGCCTAAGCTCATAAAAATCCGATTTTTATTCCGTTTTCCGCCTCCCCGCAAGCACCGGGATGGGCAACGTGGACTTACAGTGGTATCAGAGCCTAACTAAACATAAACTAGCTAGGTAGTGAAGTGTGTCGAAGTTCGAAACGGAAAAATCAAAAAACCAAAACATCAAAACCCTAGTTTTCTGTTAAAATTTTTTCTGGTCAAAACAAAATTTGTTATACTCCAAAAATCATCTTAGGGTTTTGTAAAGATAGCCACCAAAAACGATCAGGTGAATCGACCAACGTGCCGCGGTTCCGCGGCACTAGCAAGCTATTGCCGCGCAACCGCGGCCGTATTGGCTCTTAACTTGGTCGAGTTTGGTGCAGTGTATCTCTGGCTTGGTTTTAGGATTTTTAAGATGGTTTATATGTAACCAGATTTTCCAGAATAGAAATTTGTTTTTGGGGGCCTATAAATCCGTATTTTTTCCGAACTTCAATACACTTTGACTAAAAGGTTATATCTGTGATGTTTGAATGTATTGAACGTCGGCTAATCGCTATATGTCGATTAGTCGGGGTTATACATATATGTGATCTGTGATTGATACTGGTATGTGTATATGAATGGGTTGGATTGTCGCGGATGAATAGCTGGGGTGGATGTGAGATGAGTGTTGCTTTTTCTTTCATTCATTGTAATATGTAAATTGATGTAATATTATTATTTGTTTGGCCGCACAACCGGGTCGGGGTTGTAGCCGTCATTGAATAATTCTTTTTACTGTTTTTTGCTCCTAGGATAGACCCATGGAGGGGGTGCACAAACTACCGGGTATCTCGAAGTGCCGAGTGGCCTACTCACGGTGGTGAGGGAGGTTGCTTCGCTTCGGGTACTTGGCGGGTAGTTTGCCACACCCGTAGGGGTCTTGGGTGGGGTATTGGCTATTCACCACGACCGTGTAATCCGCTTTTCGTTGCAGGCTCGAACGGATTGCGGATTCCTAGTATATCCAATGTATTCATCTGTGATCTGTAATGTCTATCATTGCTATATATTTATATATGATAACTATTTAGGCGTTGCTTATGTTTTACAGCCGCGCTAGCCCAGCCCCCGCTCTGTCGTTAGTTAAGTAACCTAACGGGTGATGACGGGGCCCCGTGGCGAATGCGAATGGCATAAGCGTACGTCATATTTTGGTTGTTTTCTGCAATGGTAGGATTAAATGATGGGACGCATTAAAAGAACTAATGCAAGAAAATAAACCAAGTAAAAGTCGATTGGAACACTTTGAAAACCACTCGGTTCTTTTCAAAACTAAACTTTTAAACGCGGAGCTTGAACCACTCCTTTTAAAAGCTATCTTGTTCCATCGATTAGATCAAGTTCACTACGTTCACGGTTTCGCCAAAACCATTCGTAGCCCTCCGTCATTCCACATGAATGGTCAAAAAGTATTCAAGCTATGTATTTTGGCCAAAGTCAAGGCATAGTGATTGGTAGCTATTGGGTATTCATGTGCAGCATAGATAGATGCGTTGGTTTGGGACAGTCGTGCTGCCATTTTGGCCAAAGTCAAGGATAGGTACGGGTGGGTCCAAATTAACCAGGAGAATGACGGGTAGAACTTGACATGTGACTTATGATATTTTGGCCAAAGTCAAGGTCATAAGAGCATGGGGCAAAAATCCACATCGGGAGTTTCATAAGTACTGAAACTTGCTAGCGTTGCATACCATTTGGAGTGTGATGATTCTGGTAGGATTCCTTCGGTTTTATCACGCGATGATATTTGGATCCCGATCCTACTGTGAGTATATGCTACTCCTCGGGAAAACTCTCACTTAACGATCAATGCTATAAACTTAGTAGGTGTCTAGAAAGGTGTTAGCGGGGCTACGCCCACAGGGAAAAGAGGTTACTTAATTAACGAACTTCGCGAAAGCGTTGGAAAACCTCCCTCGAAGTACCGACACTGGCCTGGCTGAACGGTTAAGCAAGTATTGTACGGTGAGATTGATCCTGACTAATCCTTTCTTTACGGTTTGAGAAGGGATTCGAGAGACAGTGGGAGCCATCCAGTTTAGACAAATTAAAAACCACTCTAAACTTGCAAGAGCATCATGCTAAAGTGTTTCTTTTCTCTCTCCTAATTGCAGCGACCATTCAACATGACCGGACTTAAGTTATTACTAGATAAAAACATATTGACAGGGCCAAACTACAAAGATTGGCTCAGGTATGTCAAGATGGCAATCACTTACGACAAGTTGGGGTATGTCCTTACCACCGAAGCTCCCCCTGTCCCAGGTCCCAAAACCAGTGTCGTAGATAGGGAAATCTACAAGACCTGGGAAATAGATTGCGCGAAGGCCAGATGCCTCGTACTTCCCTCGATGGACAACGAACATCAGAGGAGGCACGAGAATATGGACCTTGAGTCCATATTTCTTCATACAAAAGAACTGTATGGAGAGCAGTCTCGTATCGCAAGATACGAAGTGTCGAAGAAGTTGTTTTCGGCAAGGTTGGCCGTCGGATCATCGGTAGCGGAACACGTGCTTAAGATGATTGGCTACATTGAGGAGCTCGCGGACCTTGGGACCACGTTGGAGAATGAACTCTATACTGATTTGATTCTCCAGTCCCTTCCTTCCACTTACGCCCAGTTTATTCTTAACTTCAACATGCTAGGAAAGGAGGTTGAACTTTCCGAGCTTCTGAACATGTTGAGGAGTGCTGAGGGCACCCTACAGAATGGTAGGGAGACATCCACTTTGTTTGTAGGAGGATCTTCCTCTTCTAGGTCCAGGGCGAAAGCCAAGGGCAAGAAGAAGAAAGCCCCCGCCAAACCAAGAGGCGGTGTCGGTAAAGTGGATACGAAGGGAAAAGGAAAAGCAACAAAGATAGCGGGAAAGCTGGTGGGGAAGGAAGAATGCTTCTATTGTCACAAAAGTGGTCACTGGAAACAGGATTGCAAGGCTTGGAAAGCCAGAACACAGGATTTGAAGCGAGTTGCAGCTTCAGCTTCAGGTGTGTATGTTATTGAAAACTGTCAATCAAAAAACTCTACTTCCTGGGTATTGGATACCGAATCAGGATCTCATATCTGTAATTCTTTGCAGGCGTTGAGAAAGCGTAGAGTTTTGAAGGCAGGTGACATGACCCTCAGAGTTGCAAACGGTGCTAGCATGGATGCTGAGGCCGTGGGGGACTATCACCTGGGATTGTCGGATGGACATTTTTTGGTTTTGCGTAGTTGTTATTATGTACCAAATGCAACCTGTAATATCATTTCTGTATCTTTATTATTTAAAGAAGGTTATGAATTTGCATTTGTAAGTAATGTAGTGAACATTCACCTTAATCAAGTTTTGATTGGGTTAGGTACATTGAACAACGGTATATACGTATTAAACCAGCCACAGATTTTCAATGTCCAGAATACACACAAAAGAAAGTCTCCAGAAATCGATAAAATTTTCTTATGGCATTGTAGACTGGGCATATCAATGAGAGAAGGTTGACTAAGTTACATGCAGAAGGATATTTGGATTCGTTCGAATATCAATCGTATGCAACTTGTCAATCCTGTCTCAAAGGAAAGATGACAAAGACTCTATTCACTGGACACGGAGTAAGAGCGAGCGAGCTCTTGGGACTCGTACACAGCGACGTGTGCGGTCCAATGTCTACACATGCACGAAGCGGTTATTCTTACTTCATTACATTTACGGATGACTTTTCAAGGTACGGTTATGTCTTCTTAATGAAACATAAATCCGAGGCTTTTGAAAAATTCCAGGAATATAAGAATGAAGTAGAAAAACAAACAGGCAAAAGTATCAAGGCACTGAGATCTGATCGAGGTGGTGAATACTTGAGTGCCGAGTTCCTGGGTTACTTAAAAGAGAATGGAATTCTCTCTCAGCTTACTCCTCCATACACTCTGCAACATAACGGTGTATCGGAGAGACGGAACCGAACCCTATTGGATATGGTACGGTCCATGATGAGTAATGCTGAGTTGCCGTGATCGTTCTGGGGATATGCGCTAGAATCAGCTGCATACCTTTTGAACCGAGTTCCAACTAAGACTTTGCCTACTACACCATATCAGATGTGGTGTGGGAAGAGACCCTATCTTAATCACATTAAGACATGGGGATGTCCAGCTTTTGTAAAAAAGCAGCATGCGGACAAGCTCGAGGCACGCTCAGTACAGTGCAAGTTTGTGGGATATCCAAAGAGCTCCAAGGGATATTACTTCTATTGCGAAGAGGAACAAAAAGTCCTTGTTTCTCGCCATGCCCACTTTCTAGAACACCAGTTCATAGAAAAAGAATTAAGTGGGAGCGCAATAGAACTGGAAGAAATTCCAGAACCATGAGCTATTACTGAAAGCTTGGTTGAACCAGAGGGTTCGAAAGATCAGGACATTCCCACGCCACTCCGCAGGAGTAGTAGGCAGTCTCATCCGCCCGAGAGATACTACGGTTTTCTCATTGACGGGGATAGAGAGGATTGCATCATTGACTTTGATGAGCCTACTAGCTTCCAGCAAGCCATTCAGAGCGTCGACTCGGTAAAATGGCTGGATGCAATGCGGACCGAAATGGAGTCCATGTACACCAACAAAGTATGGACGTTGGACATTGCTCCAGATGGGGTAAAACCCGTAGGATGCAAGTGGATCTTCAAAAGGAAGATTGGTGTAGATGGACAGGTTGAGACCTATAAAGCTAGACTGGTAGCAAAGGGTTTTCGTCAGCGACCTGGTTTGGACTATGACGAAACCTTTTCTCCAGTAGCTATGCTGAAATCCATTCGGATCCTTCTTGCCATTGCTGCCTTCCACGATTATGAGATTTGGCAGATGGACATAAAGACAGCTTTTCTAAATGGACATTTAGAGGAGTGTGTCTATATGGATCAGCCAGAGGGTTTCATTCAGAGTGGGAGCAGCGGAAAGGTGTGCAAGTTGCTTAAGTCCATTTATGGACTAAAGCAGGCATCGCGGAGTAGGAACATCTGTTTTGATGAGACGGTCAAGGAATTTGGCTTTATCAAAAATCCAGATGAACCATGCATCTATTGTAGATTTGTAGCGAGAACTGTGGTATTCCTCGTTTTATACGTGGATGACATTCTCTTAATAGGAAATGACATTCCTATGCTACAATCTGTCAAGGGGTTCTTTTCACACAGGTTCTCCATGAAAGACCTGGGTGATGCCTCATACATTCTGGGTATCCGGATCTACCGTGACAGATCCAAGAGGATATTAGGACTTTCGCAGTCCAGGTACATCGACACCATACTGAAGAGATTCAGTATGGAAGATTCCAAGCGCGGTAATCTACCGGCTTGTCACGGGATCACCCTCTCCAAAGAGATGTCTCCCAAGACTGATTTGGAGAGGGATTGCATGTCTATTATACCCTACGCATCTGCGGTAGGCTCTATAATGTATGCGATGTTGTGTACCTGACCGGGTGTGGCTTATGCACTGAGTGTGGTAAGCAGGTATCGGTCAAACCTTTGGGAGAAACATTGGATAGCAGTAAAGAACATTCTCAAGTACCTGACAAGGACTAAGGAGATGTTCTTGATGTATGGCGGAAAAGACCTGCAGATTGAGGCCTTTGCTGACTCCAACTTCCAGAGTGACAAGGATGATTCCAAGTCCATGTCGGGTTTTGTCTTTACCCTCAATGGAGGGGCGGTGTGTTGGAGGAGCTCCGAACAGGAAACCGTTGCTGACTCGACTATGGAAGCGGAATACATCGCTGCATCTGATGCCGCAAAAGAAGCTGTCTGGATGAAGAAGTTCTTGAGAGAACTTCAGGTGGTTCCGTCCATTGTTGACCCAATACCTCTGTATTACGACAACAACGGGGCTATAGCTTTAGCGAAGGAACCCAGGTCCCATCAGAAATCCAGACACATCTTAAGGCAGTATCACCTGATCAGGGAGATCGTAGATCGCCAGGAGATCGAGGTCCGGAGAGTTGCATCAGAGGATAACACTGCAGATCCATTCACCAAGGCCTTGCCCCAGACTCAGTTCGAGCGGCTGATCGAGATGATAGGTCTTCGATACGCCAGTACATGGCCTTAGTGCAAGTGGGAGATTGTTAGTGTATATGCCCTAGAGGCCATTACTGTATCATACTAGTTTGTATATTACTTGATGGAAGCTTGGGATATTCACAGTTGTATATACAATCTTGCTCGAAATGGTAGTATGCTACTTGGTTTGTCTCTGCTTTAATATGTGCATGTGTTTCTTTTAGCATATCGTTGATATACATATTAGTAGAGCCCTTAGGATCTTTGCTTGATTACCAGCGTTGTGATGGCGCTCACACTCGTGGGAGCTGGGTGATCTATAAGCACATCTTTATACAGGTCCCTAGTCATTGGACTATCAAGACAGGGCATCGATACTCCGGAGTAGACTAGCGTATGCGCTTCTCATCCCAGCGTGGGAGACGGTCTGTCCCACAGCCGTCAGTACGTCGTACTTGAGATAGTATACGGTTGCTCGTTAGGTTACGAGTACACTGGACAGGACTCGTCGGGAACTGTTGGTTTGTATTATACCTATCGTCAGTTATCAGTTCCCAGGTGACATGAGTACAGCTTAGTCCGCTGACTTGACACTGTCACTTCGCCTCGAGTGTGTTCCCACTGCACTTTGATTACTACCCTACCACGGCTCAAAGGAGTCGTGCAAACAGGTAGTTTTTGGGTGCAGTCCCGAAGCACTTGGAGGCAGTGACGGTTAGACAGGATTCGTCTCTCCCGGTATTGGGGGTTGACATCGCGCTGTGTGCAGGAGAGCTATTACACGAGTAGTCCCTGGCCAGGGCAAGCGAGATATACTGGTAGGTTTCCAGTGATATCTCAGGGTGTTCTGGGCTACACTCCGACACGACTTGTACCGCTATTAGGGGACTGACGTTCACCGCCCCCCTAGGCCCGCCATGCGATGTATCAGACGAACAGACCGGACTGTACGGAGATTGTCACATAAAGGCTCAGTAGGAGTTCGGATGGGGTTCACCTCGTCAGTCTTCTTATCGACATCTACCTGGGGACCGTTATGTACAGCTAGTGCCGCTTGCGGTCTGTGGTTAAACCCACTGCCAGCGTAGTGTCGAGTCTTTAGAGTCCCACACAGAGAGCTATTCGCCTTTAGGCAAAATGAGTAGAGGTCGCATGGTTTTGCAACAGGGTTCGTTCACATTCGCGCACTTGTGCACGTTTGCTGTCCGGACAGTTTATACTAGCGGGCTTTGGTTTAAGCCGGATCCTAGTATATGATTTGGGATTGGTTTATCTCATTGTATTCGTGTACCTTGGATCACGAATGCGGGTGCGTATGCACGGTTGCTTGAGATTGAGGGAGAGGACTTTGATTAGGGTTAATGACTATTGTCATTTTATTAACCCTAATGCTTTTGTGTGTATTATTGTTAATTGATATTAGTTTAATAATTTTGCATGGTTATGGTTGTTGACCATTTGACCCACCTTGACTTGTTGACCTTGTTGACACTTTGACCATCATCATTTCATTTGGAAGATGCTCTTTGATCCTTGCAATTTGCATTAAAAATGAAATGATAATGGTCATGTCTTGATTTAGCCATGACAATTATCCCACTAATTATCTAATTACAATAATTCACATATATGAGAGAATGCTTCATATTATTCTCTCATTCTATCATATCCTTTCTCTCTCTTGTTCTTCCTCTCCCTCAAGCTCTCTCCCTCTCATGTGTTGAGAAACACTTGAGCTTGAGAAAAACCCTCTCTTGATCATCTTTACTCTCATCTAGGGTTCCAGGACTAGCACTTCTTGCACCCTAGTTACTTCTAGCTTGGAGTTGAAGCCAAAGGTTGAGGCTTTCGGGTGGATCTTTCTTCGACGTGAGAAGAAGACCAAGGTGACCTCCTTCCACCACTCCAAGGAGCAAGGAGAGAAGGACTTAAAGCCCAAGGTGTAACCTTTCTAGCACTTAGCTAGTTACTAGTTAGCTTTAGCAAGTTTTTGTTTAGCAAAGATCCTTCTAGCTATAGTCCATGTTGCCTAAGCTCATAAAAATCCGATTTTTATTCCGTTTTCCGCCTCCCCGCAAGCACCGGGATGGGCAACGTGGACTTACAGCTCTCACGTATATGATCTCCCTCATACTGCTAGCAGTCAAGTAAGAATCCTAGGGGCTCTATCAACGTGCAATAGTGACCTGTAAAGTCACCTAAAGCAGTACACGATGATAAAGGAAAACCAGATAGCATACTATCATCTAGAGTAAGACTGTCCTACCGGGATAGGTCCTCCCTCAATAATTGCAATCACGTGCCTGTGATCCAATAATTGACTCTAAGGGCACTATCTCCAACACGCGTTCCGTCGAGGCAAGTAAAACTTGCTACATGCTAATTAATATATTATATATACATTGATGGCACTCTAAATCCGTAGTTTAACTTTAGCTCCATGATTTTCTTTTTCGTGTTCGATGTCGCGTTATATCATTTTAGTTTCCAGATTTGAAACCTACCGTTCGCATTTACTTCATTAAACAAAATAGCCACAATCATATGTTCTAATCACATTTTAACTATTGACATAGCCTATGGTATTTTTCTATAGTTTTACTCCATCGGACACTCGTGTGCATTTAAACATGTTTTAGCTGTGATTTCATCCATTGAACCTATTTATAGATCATTGCATCCCTGGAATTTCTTAATATTTGTTAACATGATTTAATGGCCATAATTGTCGTATTGTATTTATATAATGTTGAAACAACCTCTGAAACACAAACTAATAATCGTACAGCTAAGTAGTTTAATCTGCGCATATTGCTTAACCTACTGCATGTGCCCATTTATTGTGTTGTTGATACCCATGCTTGTTTATTTATAACCATGATTATGTTAGTTGATTATGAGCACCGACTTGATATCTTTTACACCCTGACATGACTTGTTACACACATATTACTTGACCCGACATGGTACCATACACGACTTGACCTGACCTGATGTACCATGGCTTGACCTGTTACCTAATCTTATGTCTAATGCCAACAAACCTGACATATAGTCCTTACGGACCGTTCCTGTTGTCTATCCAGACAAACCTGCACCTACCTGCTCCTGTGTTGGCATTAGTTCTTGATTACTTAAATACCTGACTTGAACACTTATATCTTGGGGGTATGGGGAAATCAATGATGAAACCTGACTTGTAACTCGACAGTTCGATACCAGTTCTGATCAGTCTTACGGGCTAGGCCAGCCCCGAAGTGATGATGCTGACACCATTCATCTGTACATGCTACCTTTTACTGCCTAGCGGCACGTCTCGGATTCAGCTCGAGAATCTTGACCGTGGTCCCGGGCACTCACGGGATACTATTGAGTTACATCGATGATTCATCAAATTGATTTCAAAGACTTTAGAGTAGATAACCCAATATACCAGTTTAGTTTACTCACTGCACACTACCCTTCAGTGCCCTGATTTATATTACTGTTACACATGCTTTATCACTCATGATTATATTTGCATTGCTTGTTACCCTGTTTACACTTATTTACTCGATGACATGACGTGCTGGCGTCTGGGTTTTGCATGGCCCAGATTCCGTACCTTTGCTGCAGTCCGAGCTGGAGTACTTCAGTCAGCAGGCTGAGCAGTGAGGTTTCTGTTTTAGTTAGTTCTTTTATTTTCTGCTTTTTTTCCTGATGAGCCCGCATTATGGGACATACATTCCAGTTATTTTGTATTGGATCCTTTGCTTCCGCACTTTTATTTTTATTGACTCATGTTATCTTGGTTTATGGACATGTATTAGATAGTTATATTTTGTGCCTGATATCTTTACAGCCGTAATGTGACTGTGGATGGATACTTCCTACCCACAGGTAGCATGATTGGCTATGTCACGTGCCCAATTTAGCGTACTCTGGGAAGCGGGGCGTGACATGAGCTATTTGGGAAATCTTGGGTGTTTGTTTATTCGATCGGAAAGTTTAACATTCTCTATTTATCTAGAATGTGATACAATATTTGGAATCAACAAGCAGTTATAAGATAACTAATATGAATGTTGTAAATCGAGCAGTTTAGTCTCATTTGATCGGTTGCCATGGGATTTTGATTTGATCAAAAGTCTGTCGCTATCATGTAGCGTACGCGGATACTCGCCGGGTAAACATAATAGATAGCCACGCCCCATAGCCCCGACCAAGTGACTGTAGGAGAACCCTGTCGCCAAAAGCATCCGTTCGGGTGTTCGCGGCAGCGGTGTTCCTCCTTAATGCACTTCGTCGACGGCATCCGGGGGTGCGGCCGTCTACTAAAGTTTGCGACGAGAATTCGATCAGGATGTCGGGAATCTTGTTGAATTCCCCGACTTGATATTGAAAAGAGTTTTCAATATTAGGACTAAAATGCAGGGTTTATAATTGTTAGGCATGTGATGTCTAAGGAATTCATTTGGTTAGGCATGCGATGTCTAAGAAGGTTGCGGATTCCAACTGTTGTAGTTTTACACTTTCTTTTCTGCGACCGTAAGTGTAATATGTGGTGTATCGCTGGTTTCGTTGCTATACATCAACGACAATTAGGATACGCATATTTACTTACGTTGATGATATGAGATATTATGTGTTGCTGTGATATATTATATTGGATCTTCGAGTTCTGAATAGCCGGGTTTTTTTATGTGAGATGAGAGTTTTTCTTTTTAATTCATGTAAAATTCATTTGTATGTAATATTCTTTTATTGGGGCACTTCCGGGTTGAGGATGATGTCACCATTGTATATTATTTACTTTTCCGCATTAGGTAGACCCAAGGCGGGGAGCACAAGTAACCGGGTTCTAGGATCCAGTGGGAGACTATCTCGAGGAGTCGAGACCGGGTCTCCTAACCATAGAATTGGCAGTGTTGCTTGCCGCTCTCATAGGGGTCTAGGGATGTGGGTTTGGCTATTCATTGCGACCGTGGAATCCGTGTTTTATACAGGCTCGTATTAAAACACGGACCTCCTAGTATATCCAATATTTCATATATGTTCTTCTGCTGCAATGTTCTGTGATGAGATCATATTACTGCCTGAGACGAATATTTATATTATATATATGAGATATATGTTATATTGCAGATTTCGTTTCAAATGTGATGCTTGTGAAACATAATAAAATCGGACTTCATTAATGAGATTAATGAAACTAAAAGAAACCTAAAGATATTGTAGAAACTTGTTTAAAAACTGGTAGCTCTAGTTGTTGCTTTGCATAGCGGTATTCCTTGTAGAATATCCATCACCTTATTCGATAAGGAAAGAGCCGAGATCCCTTCACCGGGAGTGACCTCTTTAACGAAACTAGCAGATGCTATAAACTCAGTTTGTCTTTTGATTGTTTTTATAGTTTTTGCTTTGCATAGTGATATTTGTGAAATTTCCTTCATCTTATTCGATAAGGAAAGAGCCGACGATCCCTTCACCGGGAGTGACCTCTTTAGCAAAACTAGAAACGGCCTCAAAAACATTCTATTAAAAATCACTCGATTCTACAACGATATCAAGTTCATTAAGCAAAAGGTTTTCTTAAAAACCTGTCGTAGCCCTCCGTCATTTCAGATAAGTACTACTTAGTATTCGTGCTGCGTTTGTTGACCTTAGACAAGGCGTAGTGTGCGGTAGCTAATTGGTGCTTATCTGTATAAGCATATGATGCGATTGAGTTAGGGTAGTCGTGCAACTTTGTTGACCTTAGCCAAGGGTCGTGCGGATGGGTTTAATTCAATCGGGAAATGACAGGTTGAACTTGGCCAGCGCTTTTGATTTGTTGACCTTAGCCAAGGTCATAAGTTGCTAGGAGTAAAATATTATCGGGAATTTCAAGTGTTGAAATTTGCAATGAGATTCCATACCTTCTATAAGATAGTTGGATCCCGATACCCGCTGCGAGTAAGAGTTACTACTGGGAGAGTTTTACAAATTACAATTAGCCGATCAAGTAGCTGTCTAGAAAGGTGTCAACGGGGTTACGCCCCTTGGAAAACGAGGTTTATTTTAATTATGTCCGTTCGAAAGCACGGGGAACCTCCCTCAAAGTACCGGCACTGGCCTGGCTGAAAGATTGGCGAAATTGTAGAGTGTAATTAATCCCGGCTAGTCTTTCCTTTTAGGGTTTGAAGGAAGATTTGACTAAAACAATGGGAGACATCCTGATTAGATATATTAATAACCAATCTAATCTTGCAAGAGCATACGCTGAGTGTTTTCTTCTCTCTCTTTCCAGGTTGCGACCATATCACGCCTTAATCAAGATAATACATACGGATGTATTGACCGAACCCGCTTGTTATACTGCACTAAGGAATGTTGGTCCCGCTCCAACTTATAAATGTTATAAGACCGAGCAGGAAATAGGGGATTACCAGAATTCCCGTTCCACCCAAACGAAGAAATTGCATGCTAATGCATCTTCTTCCGGTGTGTTCATTACCGAGAACTGTTTCTCAGTATCCTTTATGTCCTGGGTATGAGATACCGGATAAGGATCCCAGATATGTAATCTGTTACATGGGCTACAGATAGGTAGAGAATTGAGAACGAGTGATAAGTTTCAAGAGTTGGAAACGGTGCAAGTATTGCAGCCAAGTATGTTGGCAGTTATCATCCTGTATTACCAGAGTACATTGATTCTGAACGAATGTTATTAGATACCGAACCTGATATACAATATCATATTAGTCTCTTTATTAGTAAAGAAGGATATAATTTTGTATTGTTGGATAATGTTTTGAACATTTCCTATATCAAGAGTTGATCGGTTCAGGCGCGTTATCTAAAAGAATAGACGTTCTAAATCAAACTACAGTTCGTAGTATACAGAACACACACAAGAGGAAAAGTTCAGAAATGAACGAATCTTTCTTGAGGTATTGTAGACTAGGTCATTTCAATGCGACCCGACTAGCTAAGTTACATAGAGATGCATATTTAATTTTGTTTGAATTTACATCTTGTGAAACTTGCCGGTCATATCACAAAATTAAGATGACCACAGCTCTGTTTATTGGAAACAGAGAAAGAGTTAGTGAACTCTTGGGATTGATACATGTTGATGTATGAAGGTATCTGTCTACACATGCCAGGATCGGTTCTTTGTACTTCATTACATTCACTGATGATCTCTCAAAATTTAGACATATGTTCCTGTTGACACAAAAGTACGAAACTTTTGAGATAATCACAGAATAAAAGTTAGAAGTAGAGAACCAAAAACAGGTATAAATATTATGTGTTTTGATGTTATCAAGGAGGAGAATACATAAGCACGGAATTCCTGGACTATTCTAAAGGAGAATGAAATTCTCTCTCAGCATTACTCCTCCGAATACACCACAGCACGTCGGTGTATCGGAGCGGAGCAGTTACACCCTATGTGATATGGTGTGCTCTATGATGAGTACTACTGAGGAGCCTATTTTCTTTTGGGAGTTATGCACTTGAGAAGCTGCATACATATTGAATGTGGTTCCAATCAAATCTGTTGCCTACCACTCTATATGTGATATGGTATGGGAAGAGCCCATCTCTTAAGGAAGTTAAGATTTGGAGTTGTCCGGCCTATGTCTAAAAGCATAATCCGGAAAAGCTCAAGGAAAAGTCAGTTCTGTGGATGTTTGTTGGATATCCCAAGCATTAGCAAGGGAATATCTTCTACCACATCGAGGAACAAAAGATGTTTTGTTTCTCAGCGTGCCACCTTTGTGAAAGGGAATTTCTTGTGAAGAAATTAGTGGTCATGAGGTAGAAATGGAAAGAGTTCCAGCTATACAAACTGCAGCCGATGATTTGGTAGAACCACAAGATTCAATAGTTTCCAACGAACCTCAGCCTCTCCGCCGATCTGGTAGGGTTCCTCATCCACCCGAGAGATAACTTCGGTTTCTTTATGACAGTGGGAGAGAGGATTGCATCATGAGATGATGACCCAACTAGTTTCGAGCATGCCATCAGGAGTAGAGACTCTGTAAGAATGGCTGGATGCTTAGCGATCTGAGATGGAATCCTTATAGACCAACAAAGTATGGACTTTGGTTGCTTTATCTAAAGGGTTAAATCCCCATTAGAAGCAAGTATATCTTGAGAAGCTTACTTGGTGTACATGGAAAAGTTGAGACTTTCAAAGCTATGCTTAAGTCCATCCAGATCCTACTTGCCACGGCTACATACCATGACTACGATATCTGGCGGTTGGGTGTCATGACTGCTTTTCTAAATGTTGATTTGGAAGAGAGCGTCTATAAGTACATAGCCAGAGGGCTTCGTAGAAGTGGGAGCAGCGGAAACGTGTGCAAGATGTTCTATGTGATAAATCAGGCATCGCGGAGTTAGAACGTCTGTTTTGATGGAGTAGTCAAAGAGTTTGACTTCATCAAAAGGGTAGATGAACCTTATATATACAAAAAAGGTAGTAGGGAGTATGGTGGTGATCCTCGTATTGTACGTAGATGACATACTCTTGATAGGGAAGGAGTTTCCTATGCTACGATCGGTCAATCTCCTCTTATCACAAGGATTCTCCATATAGGATCAAGGTGATACCTCCTAAATCCTGGGTTATGGATCTATGTGATAGATCTAATTGGATGTTAGGATTCTCACTAGTTGTAGTGAGATGGTATCAATCGATCCTGGGGAGAATCACTGGAAATGTTCCAGCATGATAAGGACGACTGAATGTCAGTCGTAGGCATTGTCTTTACCCTCAGTGGAGGGACGGTATGTTGGAAAAGTTCCAAGCTAGATACCGTGACATACTAGACGATTAACGGCAAGATACATCATTATGAAGGATGCTACCAAAGAGGCAGTCTGGATATATTTTTAGTTCATGAGATGAACTCGTTCCTGCCATTGTGTGACAATGGAGTTGTGGCTTATGCCAAGGAACCCCCGTCCCATCAGAGATCCAGACATATTCTTAGGCAGTATCGCCTGATCATGGAGATGGTTGATCTCTAGGTAGATCGAGGTTAGGAGAGTAAACACAGAGGACAACAGCGCGGATCCACTCACAAAGGCCTATTTCCCAGTATAGACTTTTATGGGATGGTTGAGTATGAGATACTTCAACCATAGCTGATTGTTGGGTATGCGATACCATAACAGATGGCCCTAGGGCAAGTGGGAGATTATTAGTTATATGTATGCCCTAGAGGCCATTACTGTACATACGTTGTATATTGTAGTGGATGCTTGGACATATATAGGGAGGACTTTCTTACTCGACATGAAAGTATGCTATCTGGTTACTCTTTATCTTAACATGTACTCTGATTGTCTTTATGTCACATGTTGATAAAGCCCTTAGGATGAGTACTTGACTACCAGGACTATGATGCAGATCATACTAGTGGGGAAAGTGTAGTCGCCAAGTACATCCTTCAAATGTTCCTAGTCGTAGGTGTATCGAGACAGGGCATCGATATACCAGAGTAAACTAGCATATGCGCTTCTTGACCCATATGATGGGCGATGGATGATCCCATATCCATTGGTGTTTGACATCAGAGAAGGTATACGGGTGCTCAGTAGAGACTGGATACACTGTACGGACTCGCCGAGAACTCCCAGATGGTATTATACCTCACGTCAGATGGCAGTTCTCTGGTGACACTGGTACATGTTAGTCTGTAGAACCGAGATCGTCATAGAGTCTTGTATGATTCCCACTGTGCTTTGATTTCCATCATACCATGTCTAAGAGGGCGTGCAAAAAGGTGGCTTTTGGGTACAGTCCCGAATCACATGGAGGCAATGATCGATATGAGGGGTTTCGTCTCTCCCGTTATAGGGAGTTGATGTTGCGCTGTGTTCGATTAGATATAACTGGAAATCCCTGGCCAGGGTTGCTGAGATTTACTGGTAAGTGTTATCAGTAGTTTCTCGAACTGCTATGGACCTCATATCGACATGACTTATCAAGCTACTGGGGTCTGACGTTTACCACCCCTAGGCGAGATATGCGACATATCAGACGAAGAGACCGGACTGTACAGGAGTGTTACTGGTTGGATTCGCAGGAGAATGTACAGGCTTGCTTGTTGATCTTCTGATCGATCAATACCTGGGTGGCTGTAACGTTTAGCTGACCGCTTGCAGCTTATGGGTGTTTGATATGATCATCACCTACTGCCGGCGTATTGACGATTCTTTAGAGGCTTACACAGAGGTTTCCTGGCTCAAGCAAAATGGAGTAGGAGCACATATGTGATAAGTGCGGGACCGAGAATAATACGTGTATGTGATACCGTATTAGATTCTCGCGATATGAGATATCGACCGGGTATATGTGATATAGCCGGGTCATCGGATCAAGTGTTGATTCGATGAACTGATACAGATTATATTGGTCGGTTGTTTGTGAAATAGCCGGATTATCGGATCAAGTGTTGATTCGATGATTTAATGTATAATTATATATTTGATATATTATATTACATTAACTAATATTAGCTCACTTAAAGATTCTTTTTCTCACTCGGGTAATACATTGATATATATGTGATATATGTTAATTGTATTATTTTATTTTGTTACAATAAATATTATATATGTGATATATAATATTGTAACAAGTTAGGGTTATAAATGCAACATGTTTTGTGGAGTTTAAATGTGGTTAAGGTTTGGATTAGGGTTAAGCTTGCATGAAGCTTTCAAGAAGCTTCTTGAAGCTTTGACTTTGACTTTGGATATTTTGTGTAGATATTTGCTTAACCCAATCCAACCCTTCACCATAGTTAACTCTCTACATGGGTTAAGCTTCATACTTAACCCATGGTTGCATATGTTACCTTACTTGAGTTTCATTATTCACCACAAAGAGATTGGTTCTTCTTCTTCCTTCTTCTCTCATGAAAAAGATTTCTGGCTCTTTATGAAGTGATGAAAATGAGTGAGAAATAGAAAATAAATGAGAGCTAAATGTATGTCGATGTACAACACCCCACGACTTGCGGGGAGGCGGAAATATGAAAAACGATCTTGTTCTTTGCTTAAACATCGACTAACCGCATGAATCGAAGCTAAACGATAACTAACATCAAACATAGTTGTTAACAACTACTATGTAAAGGGATTATACCTAAAGAACCGTGTCCTTCGTCTTTACGAACTCCACCTCCTCCCCGGCCTTCTCCAAGTAGTAGACGATCCACCACGAGAGTTAAACTCCAAGCTTTGCCTCTAAACTTGAGGCAACTAGGTATCTTTAAGTGCTAATCAAAGCACCTAGATGAAATAGAGTATGGTTATGGATTAAGTAGTCTAACTAATCCTTGTACTCAACACATGAGAGGGGAGGATTAGGGTTTGAAGAGGGAGAGCTTGAGGAGAGAGAAGATGAACATAATAATGAGAAGAGAAAATGAGTTATCATAATATATATCAAGCATTTTATTTTATCAAGAAAAGAAAAGAAAATGATTTACAACCATGCTTGATAAATATCTTGTGGTGATTCATCTCCATGAGTCATTAAGCAATTATGAAGCATTAATGACATGGATGAATCATCCATATGACTCACTAATCTCATTCAATGTATATGCCACCTAAACCTCCTTAGTTACCATCTTCTAGAAGCTTCTCGCGCAATTACGAGGATGCCCCTCCTATCCGTGAAAACACGGAAAAACTTTAGACTGTATAAATCCAATAACCGGATACTAGTAACTGGCTTAAACCAAAGCCGACTAGTAAAAACTGTCCGAAAGTCGTACGTGCGTAAACACACGTATGCGTCCGAACCCTTGTCGTAAAACCATACGACCTTTATATCGTTTCGCCTGGAGTAGGGAAACTCTCAGCGTGGGACTCTAGAGACTCGACTACTATACTGGCAGTGGGTTTAACCACAGACCGCAAGCGGCACTAGCTGTACGTAACGGTCCCCAGGTAGATGTCGATAAGAAGGCCGATGAGGAAACCCATCCGAACTCCTACTGAGTCTGATGTGACAATCTCCGTACAGTCCGGTCCGTTCGTCTAAGACTATCGCATATCGGGCCTAGGGGGGCGGCAAGCGTCAGTCCCCTAATAGCTGTATAAGTCGTGTCGGAGCGAAGCCCATTACACCCTGAGAAACTACTGGAACCTACCAGCAAATCTCGCTTGCCCTGGCCAGGGACTTTGCGTAATGGCTCTCTGACACAGCGCGATATCAACCCCCAATACCGGGAGAGACGAATCATGTCTAACCGCCACTGCCTCCAAGTGCTCGGGACTGCACCCAACTGCTACCTATTTGTACGACTTCTTTGAGCCGTGGTAGGGTAGCAATCTAAGAACAGTGGGACACACTCGAGGCGAAGCAGCAGTGTCAAGTCTGCGGACTATGCTGTACTCATGTCACCTGGGAACTGTTCACTGACGACTGGTATAAAACCATCCAACAGTTCCCTGTGAGTCCTGTCCGGTGTACCCGTAACCCAACGAGCACCTGTATACTATCTCTAGTACGACGTACTGACGGCTGTGGGACAGACCATCTCCCCAACTGGGATGAGAAGCGTACACACTAGTCTACTCCGGAGTATCGATTCCCTGTCTCGATAATCCAACGACTAGGGACCTGAATAAGGATGTGCTTGTAGACTACCCAGCCCCCACTAGTGTGACTGCCATCACAACGCTGGTAGTCAAGCAAGATCCTAAGAGCTCTATCAATACGTATACTCACGTATTAAGATAGAAAAACCAAGTAGCAAACTACCATGTTTAGCAAGACTGTTATATACATGTGAATATCCCAAGCTTCCATTAAGTAATATACAAACTAGTATGATACAATAATGGCCCCTAGGGCATATACACTAACACTAAATTCCTACTTCATCATCCTCATCTATTCTAGCCACTTAGATTTGGGTGTTTGCTTTGCTAGTACTTGATTAGCAAAGCAAGACCTTGGGTTTGAGTTTCTTCAAGGTAGATCATCTTTGTTATCGAAGATCGGAAGAAAGCTTGCATCTTTCTCTTCATGGAGCCTCTCTAGAGTCCGGGTACTCGATTATCGCAGCGAAGGGACCTCAACACGGAGCTTTAGAAGTGAAGTAATGGACTACAAAGGTTGTAATCCCTAACTCTTAGATGTAAAGTTGTTTACATGCTTTGTTTCGCCTAAGATCTTGGTTAGGGTTGTTCGGCACGTCTAAAATTTAAATCGGGCATGGTTGATGCCTTATAGACCCTTGTGACAGTGCCTTGTAACCTTACAATTCATACCAGCGCATACATATATTGATATCTTCATACTTGCGCACATGCACACTGTATGTTCATAGTAGTGCTACACTCATATTCGCGTATATATCCTTTTGCACATTCATACCTATATATGCTACATACATGGATGATATCGATTTAATTTCATGAATAATAGGGACCGCATGAGATATTTTCAAAACTGGATTCTTTTAAAAGAGCGGTTTTCCCTTTTTACTCTTAGTGTCATACGACACATTGCATGGATTTACGCATTGAGTTTGGATTTATGGGATTTCAAGATTTGAGAACCGTGGTAATATTTTAAGAAAATAGGCACTGTTTTAAAAACCCGGTTTCTCTTGATATGATATTTCAGTGCGTCCACCATGAGTTTTCTCGGTTCCAGAGAGCTTGTGTGAGTATACCCGATTCAAGGAGCACTAGGCACCGATTGCGGGTACATGGTGGACCCGGTACGGTACCCCAGGGCAAGAAGACTCGTATTGTTAGACGGTGAGCCCGGCGGAGGGATTACTACCTACCGGTGATTAGTTGGACCTGGCGGTTATCCGGAGGATACCGACCAGAGTTGATAGATGGATACGGAACGACGCGTACTGCCGAGGCCGAGGGCCGATTCCACAGACGGAGCTCGTGGGCCGATCCGACTGACGGAGCCCGATACTTGAGGATTTGCGTGTCGATGCTAGACACGGCTATTTTATGATATTTCGAGTGCCAATGTTAGGCACTCACGATTATATGAGATTTACAAGATTTGAGGGTCGATGAGGATGACGACGCCTGAGTTTTACTGGGATTTTGGTTGTATTGATGGACACCGATTATTTTCCACATTGATATTCCGTGTAGATGTTATTTATCCCCATGCACACCATTCAGTATTACACATCTCATCCTGTATCTGTAGTACCTGATATAGTACACATGCTATGCACGACTATTGCATACCTGTTCACCCTATATAGCTGTTACTAGATTGCATTTGCTATGCACGACTATTGCATACCGTGCTCACCCTATATAGGTGTTATTAGATTGCATTTGCTATGCACGATTATTGCATACCCTGCTCATCATATAGATATGTTATCAGATAGCACTTGTTGCATGATTATCGCTCATCTAGCTCATCATATAGATGTTATCTATTGGCATAGGTTAGAGTATTGCAGCACGTGCATACTCACGATTACCTTTATATGTTATCTACTATTCACGAGTTGGTAACTCACCCCCGTTGTGCCACAGTGTTTGCAGATTACCCTCGGAGTAGTCGCGGCAGGCTGTTTTCTTGCATCTTTTGATTCAGATACCATTGCAGTTGGCGTGCGAGCCGTTTGCTGATAGGTGGGTTTTGTGCGGTATCTGTTTATTTTCCAGTTATATACATTGTTGTATCTAGTACTCTCCATCTACTTTCATGTATTGACTTAGAGACCAGTTGAGAACGATGTATATTATTTGTACTCTGGTGTCGAGCTCGTTGTGAGCCGACTTTATTTATGCAGTTTCATATTTCATGTTGTCTTCTCTTATTTTTACTCATTATTCGCTACGGCGTCGTAGATTATCATTGTGGTGATTGTTTCCGCCGTTGGGCGTGATTGCTCCCGTTTGGGATGCTTATTTCTCATTATATATCCTTTTACTCATATATTGCCTTGCATCCGATTTCGGGGCTAGCTTTTACAAAGGAAATGCCGCCAAAATTTTTAGGATAATAACTTGAACTTTAAAGAAGTTTACTAAATTACTTAAGGTTTTCTAAACGTTTTAAGAAATACTTCTATCAAAAGTTTTAACACTCAATACTTTTAATGGTTTTGATTTCTGGGTTTCGGCTTACTTACTCGCGTTACGCCTGTAGACGTTACGTGGTTAAGTGCCGGTCAAGCGCCGAACTTTGGGTCATGAAAGTTTTCTCACTTCAAAACCCTAACTTGATCACTCTTTCACTCACTATCAAAACCTAGAGAGCAAGGGAGAGAGAGAGGAAGAAGAAGATGGCAATATGAGAGCTCAAGATTATGATAAAAAAACTCAAGATAAAAATGAGAATAGAAAATATATATATTTTCCTCTTCTCATTCTTAACCCAAGTTAATAAATATCTAGATATTTCTTTTAGAGCTATAATGGCCATGGAAAAATAACTCATGGTTAACCCAAGGTTTTGTTAGTTGTATGTATGCCCTAGAGGCCAGTATTGTACAGATAATGTATATTATATTGGATGCTTGGACATATATAGAGATGACTTTCTTGCTCAATATGATAGTATGCTATCTGGTTACTCTTTATCTTAACATGTACACTTGTCTCTTTAAACTGTCTTATAGTTACATGTTGATAAAGCCCTTAGGATGTGTACTTGACTACCTAGACTATGATGCAGATCATACTAGTGGGGACATGGTAGTCCATAAGTACATCCTTCATGGTCCCTAGTCGTGGGTGTGTCGAGACGGGGCATCGATATACCAGTGTAGACTAGCGTATACGCTTCTCGACCCATGAGATGGGCGATGGATGATCCCATATCCATTGGTGTTTGACATCAGAGATGGTATACAGGTGCTCAGTGGAGACTGGGTACACTGGACGGACTCGCCGAGAACTCCCAGATGGTATTATACCTCACGTCAGATGGCAGTTCTCAGGTGACACTTGTGCAGGTTAGTCTGTAGACCCGAGATCGTCATAGAGTCTTGTGTGATTCCCACTGTGCTTTGATCTCCACCTTACCACGTCTATGAGGGCGTGCAAAACGGTGGTCTTTGGGTACAGTCCCGAGTCACATGGAGGCAATGAGCGATAGGAGGGGTTTCGTCTCTCCCGGTATTGGGGGTTGATGTTGCGCTGTGCTCGATTGGCCGTAACAGGGAAGTCCCTGGCCAGGGCTGATCAGAGATTTGCTGGTAAGTGTTACCAGTAGTTTCTCGACCCGTTATGAGCCTCACATCGGCACGACTTATCGAGTATTGGGGTCTGACGTTTACCACCCCTAGACTTGATATGCGACGTATCAGACGAACAGACCGGACTGTACGGTAAGTGTTACTGGTTGGATTCACAGGAGTGTGAGCGGGCTAGCTCGTCGATCTTCTGATCGTTCAATACCCGGATGGCCGTTACGTTTAGCAGACCGCTTGCGGCTTGTGGGTGCTTGATATGATCATCATCTGCTACCGGCGTATTGACGAGTCTTTAGAGTCCTACACAGAGGTTTCCTGGCTCAAGCGAAACGAAATAGGAGCGCATATGAGATATGTGCGGGACCGAGAATAATGCGCGTATGTGATACCGCATTTCATTCTCGCGATAAATGTTTCGATTGGTTATATTCGATATGACCTAGTTATCGAATTATTGATTCGATAAATCGATACATTGAATACTAGTCGGTTATGTGCGACATGACCGGATCATTGAATCAAATGTTGATTTAATGATTTAATGTATAATTATATATTTGATATACTACTTTGCATTAGCTAGTATTGGTTCACTTTATATCGATTTTCTCACTTGATGTGCAAGAAGTATATGTGATATACTTTTGTGCACACATTTGTATCATGTTTGATGATACTTGATTATTTAGTTAAGTATATAGAATTAAACCATGGTTAATTTGATAATTAGGGTTTTGCATATTCATTTATTTATTTATTTGTTCATTTATTTATTTGAAAATGATTTAAAGAGAATGGTGGCTTTCTTTTGTCATTAGTTGAAGCTTCATGAAGCCTTGACTTTTTCAACCATTCTTGTCCTCATGCTTAACCCTAACTCTCCAAATGACCATGGTTTATCCTCTACACTTAACCCTTGTTAGATTATGATAAGTATGCATTCTTCTTTTCATTTTAAAACAACTTATCATAAACTAGCTTCTTCTTCTCCTTCTTCTTCAAGATAGAAACCTTGATGCCATTAATGGCAACTTGAGTTCAAGTGAGAGAAATCCAATTCTAAAGTGAACCCACCTCCAATTTCTTCACCCTCTACCTCTTGCCAAGTTGTTTTGGGTGTTTTCTTCACAAGTTTCACCACTTTGTGAAGTCGGAGCTTGAACTTGTGATGCCTCGACGTAGATCGTCTTTGACACAAAGCCGATGACCTAGCTCGCCCGTTTCTCCGATGAAGCCAACGTTCGAGTTTGGGAATCGAGATGGACAGCGAGAGGATGCCTTCGTGGAGCCAAGGAAGAGGGTAACCGGATCTACAAAGGTTGTAGCATCTAACTTTTAGTTAAGTAGTTAACTAATTTTGATTTTCGCCTAGAAATCTAGCCGACGATCCGTATTAGGGTTTCTCGGCACCCATAACATTTTAAATTGGCATGTTCGATGCCTTGTGAGACCTCTATAGTGTGCCTAGGAACCCTACAGTGGTATCAGAGCCTAGCTAGAGCCTTAGGTGAAGTCTAGACGGAGTTTGAAAGCCGGGCGAACCGAAAACCTAACCCCAAAATAGCTCTCTGGACTTTTTCTAAAAATGGGATTTTTGTCAATTAAAAATATGCAGAAAATCAAGCAGGGTGTTATTTGAATTACTGTGAAATACGAGGGCCTAAGTCGACTTTTCCACCGCGGAATCGCGGCACGTGCTATGCATGCTGCGGCGGTTCCGCGGCCTTACTGTTCCCTTGTATGATGATTTCTGCACAGTAACTCATATAATTTAATGCTATATTTTCTGGGATATTTTTGTTGTGACTCTACAGAAGAGTATTCTGGGGTACTATTGGGAATCAAAGTTTCGATCGGATTATCAAATTTCGTCTTTGTGTTTTTCCGGATAATTTTTTGAATATGTTAAAAAGTTCGACCGGATATAAATACCCAATTTTTCCCCTAACGGGAAATTTCCAAGTGTTGGATTTTTCCGTAGTTTAACGACGTTCTAAGTAGTGCAAGTAACGCGATGGACCCTCTAGAAGACAACAAACCTTAATTCGATTATGTGACCGTCTTGAACTGCCCTTTGAACCTTCGGGTTTGGGACAGTACGGCGTGCCACATGTGAGGCGTTGGCTTGACCCTTCTACGGCTGGACCGTTGGTACTGAGGCACGAACTGAATGTTGTTAGACTTATTTCATGTGTTGAGCTGTATCGGGAAAACTTGGGTATTCGACTGTTCGATCGGAAAGTTTAACATTTTCTGTTTATCTGGAATGGGATACAATAATTGGAATTCACAAACAGTAATGAGATAACTGAATGAATGTTATAAATCTAGCGGTTTAGTCCCACTTGATATTGAAAAGTGTTTTCGATAATGAGACTAAAATGCGGGGTTTATAACTGTTAGGCATGTGATGTCTAAGTATTTCATCTGATTAGGCATGTGATGTCTAAAGAGGTTGCGGATTCCAACTGTTGTAGTTTTACACTTTCTTTTCTGTGACCGTAAGTGTAATATGTGAATCGCCGGTTTCGTTGCTATATGTCAACGACAATTGGGATGCGCATATTTACTTACGTTGATGACATGTGATGTTATGTGTTGCTGGATATGTTATATTGGATCGTCGTGTTTGAATAGCCGGGGGTTTTTATGTGAGATGAGTGTTTTTCATTTTCATTCATGTAAAAACTTGTATGTAATATTCTTTTATTTGGGGCACTTCCAGGTTGCGGAAGTTGTCACCTTTTGTATATTATTTACTTTTCCGCATTAGGATAGACCCAAGGAGGGGAGCACAAGTAACCGGGTTCTGGGGTCCAGTGGGAGACCAACTCGAGGAGTCGAGTCCGGGTCTCCTAACCCTAGAATTGGCAGGGTTGCTTGCCGCTCTCGTAGGGGTCTAGAGGTGTGGGATTGGCTATTCATCACGACCGTGGAATCCGTGTTTTATACTGGCTCGTATTGAAAACACGGACGTCCTAGTATATCCAATATTTCATATGTTTATTCTGCTGCGATATCTGTGTTGTGATTCTGTGATGGATATAATATATAGTATATATGATATATTATATAGACGTTACTTATGTTTTACACCCGCGCTAGCCCTGCCCTGCTCTATCGTTAGTTACCTAACCTAACGGTGCACGAGGGGACATCGAGGCGAATGCGGATGGCATAAGTGTACGTCATATCTATCTGTGATGTTTAGGTATTTAAATGATGGGACTTCATTAATGTGATTAATGAAAGAAAAGAAACCTAAGATGTTGTAGAATCAAATTTTAAACAAAACAGGTAGCTACAGTTCTTGCTTTGCACAGCGGTATATGTGATATATCCTGCACCTTATTCGATGAGGAAAGGACCGAGATCCATTCACCGGGAGTGACTCCTTTAGCAATAACTGGCAGATGCTACACACTCGGTTTGTTTTTGATTGCTTCTATAGTTTCTGCTTTGCACAGTGATATATATGATATATCCCGCACCTCATTCGACGAGGAAAGGGCCGACGATCCCTTCACCGGGAGTGACCCCTTTAGCAAAACTACAAAAGCCTCAAAATCACTCCATTTTTAAAACTTCATTTGATTCTACAACGATATCAAGTTAATTACGCTCATGGTTTTTTCTGAAAGAACCCGCGTAGCCCTCCGTCATTTCAGATAGATATTATTTAGTATTCGTGCTATGTTTGTTGACTTAGTCAAGGCATAGTGTATGGTAGCTAAATTATGTTTATCTGTAACAACATGAGATGTGATTGGATTAGAGCATTCGCACGGCCTTGTTGACTCAGTCAAGGGTTGTACGGGTGGGTTTAATTCAATCGGGAAATGTACGGGTTGAACTTGACTTGCGATTTATGGTTTGTTGACTTAGTCAAGGTCATAGATCGCTGGGGGCAAAAGCATTATCGGGAATTTCAAGTGTTGAAATTTGCAATGAGATTGCATACCTTCTATGAGATAGTTGGATCCCGATACCCACTGCGAGTAAGAGTTACTCCTGGGAGAGTTTTACACATTACAATTAGCCGATCAAGTAGGTGTTAACGAGGTTACGCCTCTGGGAAAACGAGGTTTACATTAATTAGGTTCGTGCGAAAGCACGGGGGACCTCCCTCAAAGTACCGACACTGGCCTGGCTGAAAGATTGGCGAACTTGTAGTGTGTAATTAATCCCGGCTAGTCTTTCCTTTTAGGGTTTGAAGGAAGATTTGATAAAAAGCAGTGGGAGCCATCCTGATTAGATAAGATAATAACCAATCTGATCTTGCACGAGCTTACGCTAAAGTGTTTTCTTCTCTCTCTCTCCAGGTAGCGACCATTTCATGCCTTAATAAAGATAATAATATGGATGTATTGACCGAACCCGCATGTTATACTGTGCAGGGGAACGTTGGACCCGTTCTATCTTATAAATGTTATAAGACTGAATAGGAAACATGAGAATATCTAGATTCTCACGCCGCCCAAATGGAGAACGTGCATGATGATGCACCTTCTTCGGGTGTGTTTGTTATTGAGAACTGTTTCTTAGTTCACCCTACGTCCTGGGTATTAGATACCGGATCAGGATCCCATATATGTAAGCAGTTACATGGGCTACGAAAAGGTAGAGAACTGGGAAAAGGTGATCATTCCGTTCAAGTAGGGAATGTGGCAAATGTTGCAGCCAAAGCAGTTGGCATATATCACCTGGTATTACCAAATGGTGATACACTAGTCTTGAATGAGTGCTATTATATACCGAACATGATGTGCAACATTATATCAGTTTCTTTATTAAGTAAAGAAGGATATAATTTTGTAGTAAGGATAATGTTATGAACATATTCCTGGATCAAAGGTTGATTGCATCAGGCTCGCTACATAATGGCATATTCATTCTCAATCAAAATACAGTCTTCAATATACAAAACACACACAAAAGGAAAAGCTCAGAAATGAACGAATCCTTCTTGTGGCACTGTAGACTTGGCCATATCAATGAGACGCGACTGGCTAAGTTGCATAAGAATGGATATTTGAATTCATTCGAATTATCATCTTATGACACTTGCCATTCATGTCTCAAAGGAAAAATGACCAAAACTCCGTTTACGGGACACGGAGAAAGAGTTACTGAACTCTTGGGACTGGTACATAGTGATGTATGCGGTCCAATGTCTACACACGCCAGAAATGGTTCTTCCTACTTCATTACATTCACTGACGATCTCTCTAGATACGGGCATGTGTTCCTGTTGAAATACAAGTCTGAAGCTTTTGAGAAATTCAAAGAATATAAGCACGAGGTAGAGAACCAAACGGGCAAAAGTATTAAGGTTCTTCGATCTGATCGAGGAGGTGAATACTTAAGCAGTGAATTCCTGGATTATCCAAAAGAGAATGGGATTCTCTCTCAGCTTACTCCTCCTTATACACCACAGCACAACGGTGTATCGGAACGAAGGAATCGCACCCTATTAGATATGGTGCGTTCAATGATGAGTAATGCTGAGTTACCTATTTCCTTTTGGGGGTATGCGTTTGAGACAGCCATATACCTATTGAATCTGGTTCCATCTAAATCTGTACCTACCACACCATATGAGATATGGAGTGGGAAGAGACCATATTTTAAACGTATTAAGATATGGGGTTGTCCGGCCTATGTTAAAAAGAAAAATCCGGACAAACTCGAGGCACGATCAGTCCTTTGCAAGTTTGTGGGATATCCTAAAAATTCTCAAGGATATTTTTTCTACCAAGCTGAGGAACAAAGAGTGTTTGTTGCTCAACATGCCACCTTTTTGGAAAGGGAATTTCTTGCAAAAGAAATTAATGGCAAAGAGGTAGAGCTGGAAGAGGTTCCAGCACCACAAACTGCAACTAATGATTTAGTAGAACCAGAGGATTCAGTGGTGCCCGACGTACCCCAGCCTCTCCGCCGATCTAGTAGGGTTTCTCGTCCACCTGAGAGATACTATGGTTTTCTCATTGATGGTGGCAGTGAGGATTGCATCATGGAGGATGATGACCCAACTAGCTTCGAGCAGGCCATCACGAGTGGGGACTCAGTGAAATGGCTGGATGCTATGCGGTCCGAGATGGAATCCATGTACACCAACAAAGTATGGACTTTGGAAGTTTCTCCTGAAGGGGTAAAACCCATTGGGAGCAAGTGGATCTTCAAGAAAAAACTTGGTGTAGATGGGAAAGTGGAGACTTTCAATGCTAGACTTGTAGCAAAGGGTTTTCGTCAAAGACCAGGTGTAGACTATGACGAGACCTTTTCTCCAGTGGCTATGCTTAAATCCATCCGGATCATGCTTGCCATCGCTGCATATCATGACTACGAAATCTGGCAAATGGATGTTAAGACCGCCTTTCTAAATGGTGATTTAGAAGTGTGCGTGTACATGACTCAGCCAGAGGGCTTCGTAGACAGTGGGAGCAGCGGGAAGGTGTGCAAGCTGCTTAAATCCATTTATGGATTAAAGCAAGCATCGCGGAGTTGGAACATCTGCTTTGACGTCGTTATCAAAGAGTTTGATTTCGTCAAAAATCCAGATGAACCTTGTATCTACAAGAAGGTGGCAGAAAGTAAGGTTGTCTTCCTCGTATTGTACGTGGACGACATACTCTTGATAAGAAATGATATTCCTATGCTGCAATCGGTCAAGCTCTTCTTATCACAAAGATTCTCAATGAAAGATCTTGGTGATGCCTCCTGCATATTGGGAATTAGGATCTATAGAGATAGATCCAAACGGATATTGGGATTGTCCCAATCCAGGTACATTGACACCATACTAAAGAGGTTTAGTATGGAAGAATCCAAGCGTGGGAACTTGCCCACGATCTCTGGACTCACTCTCTCCAAAGAGATGTCTCCCAAGACTGATTTGGAGAGAGCTCGCATGCAAGGGATACCCTATGCTTCAGCAGTAGGCTCTATCATGTATGCGATGCTATGTACCAGACCCGATGTTGCATACTCACTAAGTGTAGTGAGTCGGTATCAAGCAGATCCTGGAGAGAGTCACTGGACAGCTGTGAAGAACATTCTCAAGTACTTGCGAAGGACTAGAGATATGTTCTTGGTGTATGGTAACGGAGAACTCCAAGTGGAGTCCTTTACCGATTCGAGCTTCCAGAGTGATAAGGACGACTCTAAGTCGCAGTCGGGTTTTGTCTTTACCCTTTACGGAGGGGCGGTTAGCTGGAAGAGTTCCAAGCAGGAAACCCTGGCAGACTCGACGATGGAGGCTGAATACATCGCTGCCAACGATGCTGCTAAAGAAGCTGTCTGGATCAATAAGTTCATTACTGAACTTGGAGTGGTTCCATCCATTGAGCATCCAATACCTTTGTATTGCGATAACAATGGAGCGGTGGCTTTGGCCAAGGAACCCAGGTCCCATCAGCGATCCAGGCATATTCTGAGGCGGTATCACCTGATCCGGGAGATAGTTGATCGCCGGGAGATCGAGGTCAGGAGGGTTGACACGAAGAACAACACGGCGGATCCACTCACGAAGGCCATTCCCCAGATACAGTTTGAGAGACTCTTCGGGATGCTCGGTATGCGATACTACAGCAGCTGGCCCTAGTGCAAGTGGGAGATTGTTAGTTGTATGTATGCCCTAGAGGCCAGTATTGTACAGATGATGTATAATATATTGGATGCTTGGACATATATAGAGATGACTTTCTTGCTCGATATGATAGTATGCTATCTGGTTACTCTTTATCTTAACATGTACACATGTCTCTTTAAACAGTCTTATAGTTACATGTTGATAAAGCCCTTAGGATGTGTACTTGACTACCTAGACTATGATGCAGATCATACTAGTGGGGATATGGTAGTCCATAAGTACATTCTTCATGGTCCCTAGTCGTGGGTGTGTCGAGACGGGGCATCGATATACCAGTGTAGACTAGCGTATACGCTTCTCGACCCATGAGATGGGCGATGGATGATCCCATATCCATTGGTGTTTGACATCAGAGATGGTATACGGGTGCTCAGTGGAGACTGGGTACACTGGACGGACTCGCCGAGAACTCCCAGATGGTATTATACCTCACGTCAGATGGCAGTTCTCAGGTGACACTTGTGCAGGTTAGTCTGTAGACCCGAGATCGTCATAGAGTCTTGTGTGATTCCCACTGTGCTTTGATCTCCACCTTACCACGTCCATGAGGGCGTGCAAAACGGTGGTCTTTGGGTACAGTCCCGAGTCACATGGAGGCAATGAGCGATAGGAGGGGTTTCGTCTCTCCCGGTATTGGGGGTTGATGTTGCGCTGTGCTCGATTGGCCGTAACAGGGAAGTCCCTGGCCAGGGCTGATCAGAGATTTGCTGGTAAGTGTTACCAGTTGTTTCTCGACCCGTTATGAGCCTCACATCGGCATGACTTATCGAGTATTGGGGTCTGACGTTTACCACCCCTAGACTTGATATGCGACGTATCAGACGAACAGACCGGACTGTACGGTAAGTGTTACTGGTTGGATTCACAGGAGTGTGAGCGGGCTAGCTCGTCGATCCTCTGATCGTTCAATACCCGGATGGCCGTTACATTTAGCAGACCGCTTGCGGCTTGTGGGTGCTTGATATGATCATCATCTGCTACCGGCGTATTGACGAGTCTTTAAAGTCCTACACAGAGGTTTCCTGGCTCAAGCGAAACGAAATAGGAGCGCATATGAGATATGTGCGGGACCGAGAATAATGCGCGTATGTGATACCGTATTTCATTCTCGCGATAAATGTTTCGATTGGTTATATTCGATATGACCTAGTTATCGAATTATTGATTCGATAAATCGATACATTGAATACTAGTCGGTTATGTGCGACATGACCGGATCATTGAATCAAATGTTGATTTAATGATTTAATGTATAATTATATATTTGATATATTACTTTGCATTAGCTAGTATTGGTTCACTTTATATGGATTTTCTCACTTGATGTGCAAGAAGTATATGTGATATACTTTTGTGCACACATTTGTATCATGTTTGATGATACTTGATTATTTAGTTAAGTATATAGAATTAAACCATGGTTAATTTGATAATTAGGGTTTTGCATATTCATTTATTTATTTATTTGTTCATTTATTTATTTGAAAATGATTTAAAGAGAATGGTGGCTTTCTTTTGTCATTAGTTGAAGCTTCATGAAGCCTTGACTTTTTCAACCATTCTTGTCCTCATGCTTAACCCTAACTCTCCAAATGACCATGGTTTATTCTCTACACTTAACCCTTGTTAGATTATGATAAGTATGCATTTTTCTTTTCATTTTAAAACAACTTATCATAAACTTGCTTCTTCTTCTCCTTCTTCTTCAAGATAGAAACCTTGATGCCATTAATGGCAACTTGAGTTCAAGTGAGAGAAATCCAATTCTAAAGTGAACCCACCTCCAATTTCTTCACCCTCTACCTCTTGCCAAGTTGTTTTGGGTGTTTTCTTCACAAGTTTCACCACTTTGTGAAGTCGGAGCTTGAACTTGTGATGCCTCGACGTAGATCGTCTTTGTCACAAAGCCGACGACCTAGCTCGCCCGTTTCTCCGATGAAGCCAACGTTCGAGTTTGAGAATCGAGATAGACAGCGAGAGGATGCCTTCGTGGAGCCAAGGAAGAGGGTAACCGGATCTACAAAGGTTGTAGCATCTAACTTTTAGTTAAGTAGTTAACTAGTTTTGATTTTCGCCTAGAAATCTAGCCGACGATCCGTATTAGGGTTTCTCGGCACCCATAACATTTTAAATTGGCATGTTCGATGCCTTGTGAGACCTCTATAGTGTGCCTAGGAACCCTACAGGTTTAGTGTAAGAATAAAATAATCAACCATGAGTGATTATCCATTTCCATTAATCACAAAAATAAATACCAATATATTTACTAACATGTGAGTCTTATACTGCCACCATCAAGTGTATCAACAACCATGGCACACATGTGTATGCATGTATCTGTGCATGCACATCCATATGTGCATCAATGTAAACATGTGCATACATGCAAGAATACATCAAAAGACAAAAGGGTTTAAAGTGAAAATGCTAATGGTCAATATTAAATCAACACTTGATTTAGCAAACCGGTCATATCTCATACGACCAGACCAATAACAAACCGCCCGATTAATAAACGGTATCACATACGCGCATTTAATCAGGTCACCGCGCATATCACATATGCACACCACATCATTTCGCCTGGACTAGGTAACTCCATTGTGGGACTCTAAGACTTGTCAATATGCCGGCAGTGGGTGATGATTATATCAAGCACCCCCAAGCCGCAAGAGGTCGGCTAAACGTAATGGCCACCAGGGTATTGTTCTATCAGAAGAAAACAAGTGAACCTATCACAACTCCCGTCGAGCCGACCGGAAACACTACCGTACAGTCCGGGCTCTTCGTCAGATATGCTGCATATCAAGTCTAGGGATGGTAACGTCGACCCCAATAACTCAATAAGTCGTGCCGATGAATGGTCTACATCAGATCGAGAAACTACTGATAACACTTATCAGTAAATCTCAATAGCTCTGGTCAGGGACTTACTGATATAGCCAATCGAGCACAGCACAGCATGAACTCCCAATACCGGGTGAGACAAAACCCCTCCTATCGCTCATCGTCTTCATGTGTCTCGGGACTGTACCCAAAAGCCACCTGTTTGCACGATTCAGTAGAGCCGTGGTAGGGAGGTAATCAAAGTAAAGTGGGAGAACACACAAGACTCTATGACGATCTCGGGTCTACAGACTAACCTGTACCAGTGTCACCTAAGAATTGCTATCCGACGAAAGATATAATACCATATAGGAGTTCTCGACGAGTCCGTCCAGTGTACCCAGTCTCCACTGAGCACCCGTATATGATCTCGATGTCAAACATCAATGGATGTGGGAACATCCATCGCCCATCTTATGGGTCTAGTATCATATACGCTAGTCTACTCTGGTATATCGATGCCCCATCTCGATACACCTATGAATAGGGACATTTCAGGATATGCTTATAAACGACAGACGTCCCACTAGTATGATCTTCATCATAATCACAGTAGTCAAGCAAATATCATCAGGGCTTTATCAATATGCGTAAATGAAAAAAAGCATGATCAAGTCAACATGTCAGATAAAGAAGAACCAGATAGCATACTATCATGTCGAGCAAGAATGTCATCTGTGTATATTTATACATGTATAAATACATCCACTATCTTATAATGGCCTCTAGGGCATACATATATCCAACAATCTCCCACTTGCACTAAGGCCAGTTATTGGCGTATCTCATACCCAACATCTCAAAAAGTCGCTCATGCTGCGGCTGAGGGAGGGCCTTGGTGAGTGGATCCACAGTGTTATTCTTTGTGTCTACTCTCCTAATCTCGATCTCGCGGCGATCTACAATCTCCCGGATCAAATGAAAGCGCCTCAGGATGTGTTTGGACCGCTGATGGGACCTGGGCTTCTTGGTTAACACCATTGCCCCATTATTATCACAATACAATGGTATTGGATCAATAATGGTTAGAACTATTCCTAGCTCCGAGACGAACTTCCTCATCCAGACGGCTTCCTTGGTGGCATCATTCGCAGCAATGTACTCAGTTTCCATCGTAGAGTCTGCAGCGGTATCCTGTTTGGAACTCTTCCAACTTACCGCCCCTCCATTGAGGGTAAATACAAACCAAAAGATAGATTTGCCGTCGTCCTTATCACTCTGGAAGATCGAATCGGTAAAGGCCTCCATTTGGAGATCTCCATTACCATACACCAAGAACAATTCTTTAGTCCTTCGCAAGTACTTAAGAATGTTCTTCACAGCTGTCCAGTGATTCTCCCATGGGTTGGATTGATACCTGCTTACTACACTAAGTGCATAAGCTACATCTAGGCATGTACATAACATCGCATACATTATAGATCCTACCACACTTCCATATGTATCATTTGTAAAAAAATCTTTTTCTAAAAATGTGGCATGCTGAGAAACAAATACCTTTTGTTCCTCCATATGGTAGAATAGATATCCATAAGAATTCTTTGGATATCCCACAAAATTACACATGACTGACCGTGTCTCGAGCTTGTCTAGGTTATGTTTTTTAACATAGGCCGGACAACCCCAAATCTTAATTCGTTTAAGAGATGGTCTCTTCCCATGCCATATCTCATATGGCGTGGTAGACACGGTTTTGGTTGGGACCCTGTTCAGTAGAAACGCTGCAGTCTCCAATGCCTGCCCCCAAAATGAGACGGGTAACTCAGCACCACTCATCATGGAACGGACCATATCTAATAGGGTCCGATTCCATCGTTCTGACACACCGTTGTGCTGTGGTGTGTAAGGAGGAGTGAGCTGAGAGAGAATCCCATTCTCTTTTAGAATGTTTTCAAATTCTGTACTGAGATACTCACCACCTCGATCTGATCGAAGCATTTTGATACTCAATCCGGTTTGTTTTTTCTACTTCAAGTTTATATTTAGTGAATTTCTCGAAAGGTTCGGATTTGTGCTTTAAAAAAAATACATGACCGAATCTTGAGAAATCATCAGTGAAAGTAATGAAGTATGAAAAACCGCCTCTTGCCTATGTAGACATTGGCCTGCATACATCACTATGTATGAGGCCTAAGAGCTCAGTAGCTCTTTCTCCGTATCCGGTAAACGGAGTTTTTGTCACTTTACCCTTGATACAAGACTGGTAAGTCGCATAAGATTTATATTCAAAAGGGTTTAAATATCCATCTTTATGTAGCTTGTGTAGTCTTGTTTCGTTAATATGACCAAGTCCACAGTGCCAAAGAAAAGCTTCATTTATTTCTGAATGTTTTCTTTTATTAGTGTGTTGTAAGCTGAAAACTGTGTGTTGATTTAGGACGTATATCCCGTTATTAAGTGTACCATACCCAACCAACATTTGATTCTGGTTAATGTTCATTACATTGTTCTACAATACAGAATTATATTCTTCATTGTCTAACAAAGAAACGGATATTATATTACAAAGCATACTAGGTACATAATAATATGGGTTCAAAACCAATATACATCCAGACGGCAACCCCAAGTGATACTCTCCCACTGCAACTGTATGTACATTGGAACCATTTCTAACCCGGAGAGTATGGTCACCTGTCTTCAAAACCTTGCTATTTCTCAGCCCCTGCATAGAATTGCAAATGTGAGAACCTGAACCGGTATCTAATACCCAGGAAGCAGAGTTTATTGAAAAACGGTTTTCGGTCACAAACACACCTGAAGCGGAAGCATCCCCATGCTTCTTCTTGATATCGAAGTACTCTGTGCAGTTGCGCTTCCAGTGTCCCGCTTTGTGGCAGTGATAACATTCCCCTTTCCCTGATTCCCCAGCTTTGGACTTGTCTTTCCCCTTAACCTTTTTAACTCAACCTCTTGGTTTGTTGGGTTTCTTCTTTATCCTTCCCTTGGCCTTAGCCTTCGGGCGAGAGGAGGAAGATGGCCCAACAGTCAAAGCGGGAGTCTTCACTAACTTCAGCGTGCTCTCTGACTCCTTAACATATTAAAGAATGCAGGTAGTTCCTTCTCCATGTTGTGCATGTTGAAGTTTACTACAAATTGAGCAAAGGTAGATGGGAGAGACTGCAGAATAATATCAGTATATTTCTCATTGTCCATTGTCCACCCAAGGTCCTCAAGCTCTTCTATGAGAGTTATCATCTTCAGAACATGGTCTCCTACTGGTGTGCCAGGGGCCATCCGTGTCTGAAACAGCCTTCGTGACGCTTCGTATCGTAAGACACGAGATTGCTCCCCATACAACTCCTTTTATGGAGAAATATGGATTGGACGTCCATATTCTCGTGCTGCTTCTGATGTGTGTTATCCATCGATGCAAGCGCGAGGCATTTGGCCGTGGAACAGTTAGCGTCCCATGTCTTGCGGACTTCCTTATCTGCAACTGAAGATTTAGGAACTGGGACGGGCAGGGCTGGAGCCGTGAGGATATATGATACCTTATCATATGTCAAGGCAATGTTAAGGTTCCTCAGCCAGTCTTTATAATTGGTCCCATTCAGTTTATTTTTATCTAGTAGAAACTTGAGTCCTGTCATTGGTATCTGCCATTAAGAGAGAGAAAAGAATACACTCAGCGAAAGCTCTTGCAAAGATTAGATTGGTTATTATCTTATCTAATCGATGTCTCCCACTTCTTTAATGAAGTTTTTCTTTCAAACCATAAAAAGAAAACTAGCCAGGATTAATTACAGTCTACAACTTCGCTAACCGTTCAGCCAGGCTAGTGTCTGTACTTGAGGGAGGTTCCCCGTGTTTTCGCACGGGCCTAATTAATATAAACCTCATCTTCCCAGAGGTGTAGCCTCGTTAACACCTTTCTAGACACCTAATGGGTTAGCTAATTGTAAACTGCAAAACTCTTCTGGGAGAAACTATTGCCCACAATGGGATCGGGATCCAACCATCATATGGAAGGTATGCAATCTCATTGCAAATTTCAACTATTAAATTTCCCGTTGTGGTTTTTACCGCTAGCACTCATGACTTTGGCTATGGTCAACAAATCATAAGTACTAGTCAAGTTCAACCTGTCATTTCAGATTAATTAGACCCGTTCACATGACCCTTGGTTAAGGTCAACAAAGTCACATGCCCGTCCCAATTAATCTGCATCATATGCATTGTAGGAAGACATCACTTAGCTACCGTACACTACGCCTTGGATAAGGTCAACAAACGTAGCACGAATACCAAGTACTCTACTTCCTAAAATGACGGAGGGCTGCGGATGGTTTTTAAGAAAACCATTAACTCTTTGAACTTGATATCGTCGTAGAATCAATTGGTTTTCAAAAGGAGTGGCTTAAGCTCCGCAATTTTGAAATGTAGCTTTTTCGTAAAAAGCCGAGTGGTTTTCAAATCCGATTCTACAACATCTTTTTAGGTTTATTTTACATCACATTAATCATATTAATGTTGTCCCATCATTTAATTCCTTAAGCCAATCACAGAAAAAAAAAACGAAAATTCAACACACGCTAATACCATCCGCATTCGCCATAATGTTCCGTTATGCACCGTTAGGTTACTTAACTAACGGCATACCGGGACGGGACTAGTGCGGGTGCAAAACATAAGCAACGTTTATTATATATCTCATATACAATATAGCATTCGTCTCAGATATATTAAGCGATCACACCACAAAATATAGGCAGCAGAAATACAAATATGATAATATAGGATATACTAGGACTTCCGTATTTAGTATTAAGCCAATAATAGAAAATACGAATTCTACGGTCGTGATGAATAGCCAATCCCACACCCTAGACCCTTACGAGAGCGGCAAGCGACCCTACCAATTCTAGAGTTAGGAGAGCCTGTCCCGACTCCTCGAGATGGTCTCCCACTGGACTCTAGAACCCGGTCACTTGTGCTTTCCACCTTGGGTCTATCTTAATGCAGAAAAGTAAATAATATACAACAATGGTGACATCATCCTCAACCCGGAAGTGCCCCAAATAAAAGAATATTACATTACAAATGAATTTTACATGAATGAAAAGAAAAACTCTCATCTCACATAAAACCCCCCGGCCATTCGATCACGACGATCCTATACATCACAACACAACAACACATAACATCACATGTCATCAACGTAAGCAAGTATGCGTATCCCAATTGTCGTTGACATATAGCAACGAAAACGGCGATACGCATACTATGCTTACAGTCGCAGAAACAAGTATCACATACTACTAGGCGATGTTAAACCCTTCGATCGAATTAGCGAACACCCATATTCCCTAGAAAGCTCAACACTCGAGCACCGTTAAACAATACCCAAAAACTATGTCACAGTACTTTATGGACCAGCCGTAGAAGGGCAAACCCAAGCCTCATTTGTGGCACCACTGACTACGGTAAACCCTAAGGTTTAGTCACAGTTCTGTGGTCAGATCTCGAGTTAGGGTTTCATTCTTCTAGAGGATCCATAAGAATACCTGCATTATATATTGAGTACGTTCAACCTGGAAAATACCAGTGTTTGATAATCGTTCGACCTATTTAACGTCGTCTAGGTTACCAATACAATACTAAAAAATACGAATACGAAATACTCCGCAAAGAGTCCATTACCAAACTAACATCACATGCAATTTTGGACTACCTAAATAATACCAGAAACCCCAGATCTTGTAGTACAGAGCACTGGTGCAATACGAAGAGGATGGGAGCACAAAATGCCGGCGTCGCCGGAAATATTGCCTTGGTCGCCGGTTCGAATCCGAGCCCCCCCTTCGTATTTCACCTGTGTTCTTAAAATATCCTAAATGACACTCTGCAGTTGCTAAAATAATTTTTAAACTACTTTTTAAAAAATTTCCAGAGAGCATTTCCAAGGGTTTCTAAAATCGTATTTTTGCGGAGTTTTTCGTTTTCGGATTATCGTAATATCGTCTAGGCTTCTAATTAGGCTCTGATACCATGAAGGGTTTCCTTAGCACCACTACTAGGGTTTGGTAGCATCACACATGCCATATTAAAAATTTAGAGGGTGCTAATAAAACTACCCTAAGGATCAAACTAGAAAAGCTAGGGTAACACTAAACTTCAACACAATCCACAAGTTGTAAAGTACTAGGTTTAGAGAATACAACCTTTGTAGCTCCCTTCGCTAGACTCCTTGGCTACTTGAAAGTTGAAAGAAGCTTGCTTGAGATCCTCCAAGTCCACGATGATCCATCTGGAGTCCTCTTTGTCCAAGCTCAATGCTCCACTTGATCAAGAGAAGAAGTTGAAGCCAATACTCTAAACTAATGGGCAATAGTAGTATAGAATGATGATGTGGTTTATTTTCTCACTTCAAAAGCCTAACTTGATCACTCTTTCACTCACTATCAAAACCTAGAGAGCAAGGGAGAGAGAGAGGAAGAAGAAGATGGCAATATGAGAGCTCAAGATAATGATAAAAAACTCAAGATAAAAATGAGAATAGAATATATATATATTTTCCTCTTCTCATTCTTAACCCAAGTTAATAAATATCTAGATATTTCTTTTGGAGCTATAATTGCCATGGAAAAATAACTCATGGTTAACCTAAGGTTTAGTGTAAGAATAAAAGAATCAACCATGAGTGATTATCCATTTCCATTAATCACAAAAATAAATACCAATATATTTACTAACATGTGAGTCTTATATTGCCACCATCAAGTGTATCAACAACCATGACACACATGTGTATGCAAGTATGTGTGCATGCACATCCATATGTGCATCAATGTAAACATGTGCATACATGCATGCATACACCAAAAGACAAAAAGGTTTAAAGTGAAAATGCTAATGGTCAATATTAAATAAACACTTGATTTAGCAAATCGATCATATGTCATACGACCTGACCAATAGCAAACCGCCCGATTAATTTGCGGTACCACATACGCGCATTTAATCGGGTCACCGCGCAAATCACATATGCACACCACATCGTTTCTTCTGGATTAGCTAACTCCATTGTGGGACTCTAAGACTCGTCAATACGCCGACAGTGGGTGATGATCATGTCAAGCACCCCCAAGCCGCAAGAGGTCAGCTAAACGTAACGGCCACCCGGGTATTGATCGATCAGAAGAAAACAAGCGAACCTGTCACAACTCCCGTCGAGCCAACCGGCAACACTACCCTACAGTCCGGTCTCTTTTGTCAGATATGCTGCATATCAAGTCTAGGGATGGTAACGTCGACCCTAATAACTCAATAAGTCGTGCCGATGAATGGTCTACATCAGATCAAGAAACTAATGATAACACTTATCAGTAAATCTCAACAGCCCTGGTCAGGGACTTACTGATATAGCCAATCGAGCACAGCACAGAATCAACTCCCAATACCGGGAGAGACGAAACTCCTCCTATCGCTCATCATCTTCATGTGTCTCGGGACTGTACCCAAAAGCTACCTGTTTTCACGACTCAGTAGAGCCGTGGTAGGGTGGTAATCAAAGTATAGTGGGAGAACACACAAGACTCTATGACGTCTCGGGTTTACAGACTAACCTATAACAGTATCACCTGAGAACTGCTATCCGACGATAGATATAATACCATATAGGAGTTCTGGGCGAGTCCTTCCAGTGTACCCAGTCTCCATTGAGCACCCGTATATGATCTCGATGTCAAACATCAATGGATGTGGGAACATCCATCGCCCATCATATGGGTCTAGTATCATATACGCTACTCTACTCTGGTATATCGATGCCCCATCTCGATACACCTATGACTAGGGACATTTCAGGATATGCTTATAAACTACAGATGTCCCACTAGTATGATTTTCATCATAATCACAGTAGTCAAGCAAATATCTTTAAGGCTTTATTGACATGTGTAAATGAATAAAAGCATGATCAAGTCAACATGTCAGTTAAAGAAGAACCAGATAGCATACTATCATGTCAAGCAAGAATGTCATCTGTGTATATATATACATGTATAAATACATCCACTATCTCATAATTGCCTCTAGGGCATACATATATCCAACACCCCCAGGCAGTGATATGCGACATATCTGATGAAGAGACCGACTGTACGGTAGTGTTACTGATTGGATTCGCAGGAGTATGAGCAGACTTGCTTGTTGATCTTCTGATCGCTTAATACCCAGGTGGCCGTTACGTTTAGCAGATAGCTTGCGGCTTGTGGGTGTTTGATATGATCATCACCTACTACGGGCGTATTGACGAGTCTTTAGAATCCTAAACAGAGGTTTCCTTGTTCATGTGAAACAAAGTAAGAGCACATATGTGATATGTGCGGTACCGAGATTAATGCGCGTATGTTATACCGCATTCTATTCTCACGATATGTGATATCGGTCGGTTATATGTGATATAGCCAGATTATCGGATCAAGTGTTGATTTGATAAATTGTTACATTTGATATTAGTCAGTTGTATGTGATATAGCCGGATTATTAAATCATGTGTTGATTTGATAATTTAATGTATAATTATATATTTGATATATTAACTTACATTAACTAATATTTTCTCACTAAACATTTCTTTTTCTCACTTGTGTGCATATAGTATATATGTGATATATATTAATGTATATCTTTTGTGTCATGCTAGATTCCATATGTTACATGGGCGTATGAGACTCACACCATGCAAATAATAATGAAGGGTTTTTATTTATTTAATGTAAATCAAAATTGGTTGGAAATTTCCATATGGTTGAAGCTTGTGGAACAATTGACCAAGTCTACTCCTTTTGTTTTACTAGAAGATATTTATTAACCCAACCATTATTGTTTAGCCATGGTTTATTCTCTACATGAGTTAGTGTATGACGCTAAGTCATCCATGGTTGCTATTTTCACCTCATGAGTTCATTTCTCTTCATCACTTCATCTTCTTCCTCATGAGAAAAAGCTTGCTAGCTTTTTTCTAAGTGATGAAATATTATGAGAAAAAGAAATCTAAAGAGAGCCCGATTCCTACTTCATCATCCTCTACTATTAGCCATTTAGTTTAGGGTGTTTGCTTCACTAATCCACCATTAGTTAAGAGGTAGCATGAACTTGAGTCTCCTTGACAAAGATCATCTTCGGTGTCACAACCCGAATATTTCGACTCATGACCGGCACTTAACCACGCTACGTCTACAGGCGTAACGCGACTAAGTAAGCCGAACCCAGAAATCAAAACCATTTAAAAGTAGTGAGTGTTAGAAACATTTAATTAAAAACATTTAGAAAACCTTAATTAGTTCAATGAGGTTTCTTTTAAAGTTAAATTATCCTTATAATAATTTTGGCAGCGTTTCCTTTGTAAAAGTAACCCCAAAAATCCGGTAAAAACAGGATATAAGTGAAAATGAGATATAATGAACAAAGCATCCCCAACCGGGAGCAATCACGCCCAACGGCGGAAACCATCACCACAAGTGTAATATACGACGCCGTAGCGAAGAATGAGCAATAAGTAAACATCACAAATAATAAACTGCAATATGTAACGGTCGGCTCCCACGAGCTCGACACCAGAATACAAAAATATACATCATCGTCCTCACACTGTCTCTAAATCAAGTACATATATGGTACATGGAGACTACTAGATACAAAAGTGTGTACAATAAAAGTAACCAGATACCACAACCCACCTAAATAGAAAAATAGCTCTCGCACCAACTGTAGTGGTATCTGAAGCCAAAAGATGCAAAAAGGCAGCCTGCCGCGACTACTCTGAGGGGAAACCTGCAAATACTGTGGCACAACGGGGGTGAGTTTGTAAGTGCACGGCGGCGCCCCGGCCGTCAATCCGATGCCGGAATGCGGAAGCGGTGATTTACTTTAACTTTTCAAACCTGCACCACCGCGCACTATATACCCGGATCATGCCATTAAGCTAGTCCTAGCTATCTACAAGATGGGAAAAGAGATATACCGAGTGATCCGTGTCCTCCGGTGTTCTCGTCGTCGTCCCGATCTCCTGCGGAATGTCCGGTCTCCATCTCCTAGCCGGAAGGGCACCACGTCGCCGGCTTCTTTTACGGGCTCCCACCTCTATACCGAGGCAACTCGGGCACGAAGTTGGCGAGCCGACGTGCCCAAGGTTTGCTGTAAAATGTGTAGTGTTCATGTCTCATTTTGGGGTAGTGGATATTGCCTTTGTGGTGGAGGAAAATGAACTTGGAGAGAGGTAAGAAAAATGTAGCATGCCAAGAATGAGATTAACATTTTTCTCACAACCAAAAGAGAAAGTCCCCTTCCCTAGTTAGTGGCCGGCCCATGCAAGAATATGGAGAGAGAGGGTGAATGAGGGAGTGTATGGATCAATAATGCAAGATGAGAATCAAAAGGTATCATGAAGGGAAATGATCACAAAACCAAAACCACACTCCAAAACAACCATCATCTTTCAACAAGTCAAACCATCATGAAAACTATCATGAAGCAAAAAGTCAAGTGATCATGACACAACAAAATGCAAAGACCACCCTCCACAAATGCTTATTTGCACAAATGCAAATAAGCCCTCCTCCACCAATCTTCGGCCAATGAAAGATACAAATGAAAATGGCCGAAACGGAAAGCAAACTGGCAACTCCAGAAAACTGGTCCCGTAATAAATTTCAGGAAAACCCCGATACTGTGTATACACACCCGCATCTGTATTCCGACCGGATACAAATGCAATGAGACAAAATCTACACTGTACTATACTAGGATCCGGCTTAAACCAAAGCCGGCTAGTATTATCCGTCCGATCCTGATCCATGCAATACCGCACGTATCTGATCGGACCCTGCCATATCTCCATACGGCCTCTACAGCGTTTCGCCCGAAAGCTTGAGTAACTGAATGTGGGGGGCTCTAAAGACTCGTCAATACAATGGCTGTGGATTTAACCACTAGAACGTCAGAGGTATTAGCCATACATGACGGGCCACCAGCTATTGACAAAAAGGGACGTCTGTGAGTGAACTCATCCTGACACCCTACTGAGCCTGTCAGTGACAATATCCGTACAGTCCGGTCCGTTCGTCTATGAGCATCGCATGGCTGGCTTAGGGGGTTGGTAAAAGTCAGACCCCAAAAAGCGGTACAAGTCGTGTCAGAGATCAGCCCAGAACACCCTGAGATACTACTGGAATACCTACCAGTAAATCTGCTGCCTTGGCCAAGGACTTTTCATGTTCTGGCTCTCCTAGACACAGCGCGACCTCACCCCCAATACCGGGAGAGACGAACCCCCGAAGATCCGCTCACTGCCTCCATGTGGCTCGAGACTGTACCCAACTAAAACCTGTTTGCATGTCTCCTTTGAGCGTGGTAGGGTAGTAATCAAAGTACAGTGGGAACTCACACGAGACAAGTGACGATCCCCAGGTCGATGAACTAACCTGTACATATGTCACCAGCGAACTGCTATCTGACGTCAGGTATAAGACCAACTAGCATGTTCCCGGCGAGTCCTGTCCGGTGTACTCATAACCCAATGAGCACCTGTATACATCTTAGGTGAACCAACTGACACCAGTGGCTTGTAAGACCGGCCACCGCCCCTCATCGGGGTCTCGAATGTATACACTAGTCGACTCTGGAGTATCGATGCTCTGTCTCGAAACTCCCACGACTAGGGACCTTTTAAGGATGTGCTTATAGACCACCAGCTCTTATGTATATGGTCGCCCTCATACTGCTGGTAGTCAAGAAAGAATCCTAAGAGCTCTATCAACGTGTAATAGCGACCTGTCAGGTCACCTAAAACAGTACACGGTGATAAAGGTAAACTAGATAGCACACTATCATCTCGAGTAAGACTGTCCTACCGGGATAGGTCCTCCCTCAATCATTGCAATCACGTGCCTGTGATCCAATAATTGACTCTGAGGTCACTATCTCCAACAATCTCCCACTTGCACTCAAGGCTAATTATTGCGATGTCGCATACTCACAACCCGTGTGATACCGAAAACCCAGCTCCTCTACTAGTCAGTCCCACAAATCCCGTTTGCGAAACTATTGCGTTCGAGGAATAGCCTCAGTGAGTGGATCCGCTATGATGTTTCTTTCTGTGTCTCTTTATATCTCAAGTTCAAGGAGAAAGCCATCTCCCGAAATGAGCAATACCTGTCTTAGAATGTGTCTGGATGTCTGATGGGACCTAGCTCATAAATGAACTCCAAATCCAAACTTCTTATACTGTATCGTCAACTGAACTTAATCAGTATCCTGCGCCATGCCTCCCTCAGTATTGCCTTGGACCACCTGTCCAAAATACTGCCCCTCGTCAGAAGGAAAACTATAACTCTGACAACCTCCTTGTCGTGCAGGTCACCTTGGAAGCCTGGAATGATAACTGTCTCCCGAATAAGGCTGTCGTTATCATATCCCTAGAACATCCACTTATGTTCTAAAACTGCTCCCGACTGTTTCTCTAGGATAGGATCAATGTCAACTTATTGCATCTAGTGCAAGAACAACATCTGGTGTGGTACTTGACATCTTATGATTGACTCAATTGCCTAAGCAAGTGATCTGCCAATTATGCACATCCCTCTCCCCTTTAGTCTGTAAGACACCTTTAGAGAGGGTGACTCCATCACCTGCAGGTATACTACCGTGCTAGGAGTCGTCCATTCTAAATACTCTTAGAATGCTGTCTAAGTACCCTGATTGGGAAACCACCCAAATCTAGATCTAAAACCATAGATCCAGTAACCAGTATGTCTGATATAATGTCCAAGTCCCATGTGGAGAAACCACTGTGTGACGACCAAAGTATAACCGATCGTTGTATAGGAATATCACTTCGTACTCTGTGTATGTCATCCAAATACCAGGACATCACACCCTACTACCTTCTCAACAGATCCATCCGCTATTCTGATGAAGTCAAATCTATGACTGTCACATCAGAAATTGATGATCTATCTCCGCTACATTTGCTTTAGTCTATAAATAGACATAAACCACCTGTCCACCAATGCTTCCGCTGCTCCCACTGACTACGACAACCCTCTGGCAGAGTCATATACACGTACACTTCTGAAGCCAGTTCAGAACGACGCTATACTCATCTTCCTGCCGGGTCTCGCAGCCTGGAACAACAGCAATGGCAAGTGTGGGTAAACAAGAACTTCTCTGTCACCGTCCTTGAGACTACCGGAGTACCTCTCGGGTGCCTGAAGTTACCCACCTTATCTGCGGAGTGGCCAATGGAATGTCAATCCAGATTGAATCTTTAGGTTCCTTATCAAATCTTTAGTAATCGTTTGCGGTTCTGGAATCACTTCCAGTTCTACCATACTCCCACTACTGTTTTCTGAAAAAATCCATTTTTAATAAAACTGTGGCGAGTCTAGAACAATATCACTATTGATCTTCCAGATGGTAGAAAGTCAACCCTCGTCATGGCCTGGGTCAACCCACAAACAGCCATTACAAAAACGTGCCTTGAGTTGTCCAGTGTCTGGTTTTAATCATAAGCCGGACAACTCCCCGTACCTTAACATCGTTAAGATATGAACTGTTCTATATCCAATATAGAACCAGAGGCACTGATTTAATTGAACCGTATTTAAATCATGCAGCTGTCTCTAGTGCATGTCAACTAAATGGAAGGAGGCCGATCAGCGTTACTCAACATAGGAATGCTTCCAATTATGAGTAACCTGAAAGAGAAGCAAGTTCTCTTAATCATTACTATCAACTGAATACCATGCACAAGTATCTACATCTTCGATCACTTTGACGAATCCCGATACTTGCAATACCTGGTTCTCTACTTTATTCAAATACCTATAACTTCTCAAAATTCGGAGCCTGTGTTTCCACGAAACACCTGTCTAAAAACTAGAGAAGTCATAAGTAAACCGAATATAGTACGAGGACCAACCCCTCTGTCCTGATGGACCCTGGACAACATACAATACTCTGTATAAGTCCCTTAAGTCTGATAACTCATTCGTGTCGTAGGTTGAAAACTGTACTATGGTTATAAAGAATTACACCGCTGTTTAATGCTCCTTACCTAACCATCCACTGATATAGGTAAATTTCATAGACATAATTTCAAAAAGGTATATCTCACTCTATGAAAATAGACGTACAGATATATCGATTTGAAATTGGTGCATAACAGCGGATATTCAAAACCAAATATTTGTCGTCCGGGAACCAACCCAGGTGACTTCCTCAAATATCACCGATTATAGCGAATCACGATATAATGAGGATGATCATCTAATTCCCAATAACTTACTCCCACTCATCATCTGTAAAACCATACAGATGTGAGAATCATACCTGGTAAATACATACCCTGGAGTAAGGACTAATTGGGAAATCAGTTTTCCTTCAACAGTACACAGTGAAACTGAAGCATTGTAAATGTTTCGTAGGGGTATCCTGGTATTCCTAGTAATGCCTCTTCCATAGATCCACAACTGTAACCGTGTAATTCTTTGCCACCTCTCCAAATCCCTTCATATGTCTTTAGTCTTTACCTTCTGCACACCCCTTTAGGCCAAATGGGTTCCTTCCTTCCCTACCGTTCGGCACCAGCCTATGGTTTGGAAGAAGACTATCCATTAAGCATAATGGGTGTACTGTCCTAATCCTAGGAGCACTCGCAATGCGAGAGAAGGTGAAGATAAAAGACAACCTAATAAACCTTATTCCTATTTCTCCTGAACCATAATCCATCCCCGAACTGGAACAAGTTCCTTTCGAGTTCGTATATAACCATACGATGGAGTATCCAATAAACTGTGGATCTTCGTAGCGATACGGAGTGTCCTGGAGAAATACAAAGGTGATGTGGGAGTGGTAATGAAATACCTGGTTTTGTCGTGAATATCAGTCGCAATTTACTTTGCCCTCTTACTAATCCCTTGATTTGTCTTAACTTAATACCTTCTGCACACCATCGTTATGCTAATTGGTTTTCTTCATTCCCCACCATTCGGCACCAGCCTAAGGTTTGGAAGAAGACAATCCAATTTGTGTAATAGGTGTACTGTCTCCTAAACCAAGGAGCACTCGCAACCTGAGAGAAGGTAAAAGGAAAAGACAACTGAATAATCCTATCCGTTTTCTGCAGAACCGAAAACCATCCTCGAATAAATTCCTTCGAGTTCGTATCTAACCATACGATGGTTTTGTCCAATGGAAGTGGACGTTCGTAGTAATACGGGGTGTCTTGGAGAAAAGGGTAAAAGTAGGAGTGGCAATGAGGTTTGCAACTCTGACAATCCAAAAGCCAGTGTTTAAGAAGGTTCGGTTAATTTTGGTCACTGAGTCATAGTCTTAGGGTCGGGTCAATGGTCGCTGCCGAAGAGAGAGAGAAAAGAAACACTCAGCGTGCACTCTAACCTAGATCAGAATGGTTACCAATTTATCTAATCTGGAAACCTCCCACTGTACCGTCAAATTCTCCTCCAAACCTGAAAGAAGAATTAGTCGGGATCACCCGAGGAGTAAACCAACTCATCAGTGGGAATCGGGATCCAACTATCATCGCATGATAACGTGACGGAATCCGCTCACGGTATCACACTCCAGAAGGTATGCGCATATCTGGCAAGTTTCAATTCTTTTGAAACTCCCGATGTGGATTTTTGCCCCATGCTCTTATGACCTTGACGAAGACCAACAAATCATAAGTCACATGTCAAGTTCTACCCGTCATTGTCCAGGTTAATTTGAGCCCATCCGCACAAGCCCTTGGCTTTGGCCAACAAGGCTATACGACTGCCTCAAACCAACGCATCTATCTATGCAGCAGAAAGGCAACAAGCAGCTACCATACACTATGCCTTGACGAAGGCCAACAAACATAGCATGAATACTACGAGCTACCCGTCTGAAACGACGGAGGGCTACGAATGGTTTCTGGCGAAAACCTTTAACGTAAAGAACTTGATATCGTTGAAGGAACTTGATAGCTTTTTGAAAATATAGTGACGAAAACCATTGCTAAAGAGGTCACTCCCGGTGAAGGGATCTCGGCTCTTTCCCCGTAGAATGAGGTGCAGGATATTCCAACTGAATACCACGGTGCAAAGCAAAAGTAATCGGCTATAGTGAGGTCATTGCCCTGACGCAAACTTTTTGTCCAAAGGGTCACTCCCGGTGAAGGGATCTCGGCCCTTGCCTCGTCGACTGAGGAGCAGTATATTCCAACTGAATACCACGATGCTAAACAAAAGAGAACGTCCTTGCAATAACAGCTTTTTGAAAAGTGTTCCAACAACATCAGAATTGGTTTGTTTTAACTTGCATTGATCCGAATCAACGCAGCCCCATCAATTGATCATACCACAAAGAAAGAAAATAATATGACGTACGTATATGCCATCTGCATTCGCCACTGGATCTCATCATTACCCGTTAGGTTAGCTAACTAACGACAGAGCGGGGACTGGACTAGCGCGGATGCAAAACATATAAAACATCTACTAATATATATACCAATATATTATATTTTGCTCAAGGCGTGAAAAATGCAACATCACAGAAATGTACAGCTTCACAGAACAATACAGATATCTGGGATCCCCGGGTTTCACAGAGCCACTACTGAAACCCGACGTTCCCCTGGTCGTGTGGATAGCCTGTGCAATGGAATCCTAGACCCCTACGGGCGCGGCAAGTTACCCGCCAAAACCTGAAGCGAGGCAGCCCCCTTCAGCAATGTGAATGGACCACCCAGCACTTCACGGAATCCGGTAACTTGGGCACCCCTCCTAGGTCAGCCTGTACCCCTTACGAGTGCGGCGAATTGCCCGCCAATCCTATAGTGAAGCCCCCTCCGTCTCAATGCCATGAGATGCGGGCTTGTTGCCCTCTAGAATCCGGCTATCCGTGCACCCCTCCGCGGGGCAATCCCAGTACAGAAAGTAAAATATACATACAACGGGTACATCGACCGCAACCTGGTCGTGCCCCAAAATAATAATACAAACAGGCAGTGACGACAGTCCACATGTCGGACGCTCGTCCCGTAATATCAAATGTACATAATACAACAAAACTATACTACCACTGCAACCAGGCTATCCCCCACGTCCAATCCGCAACATCACAGCAATACACAGAACATCAACGTGAAAATCACGTTCGCAAATCCGTCTAACCGGGCTATAGCAGTTAGACTGGATTTACCGATCAAGTGACATTCACGGTCGCAGATATAATGTAAATACTGTGAAATAATGTGTTTAAAATATCCGATCGATTAAATTTTACCAAGTGGGCCCCCAAGTACTACTGTAGCACATCAAGAAATTCAGGGCCCAAAATTAATATTCCAAAACCCTATTTTCAAGTCAGGAGCATTCTGCAAAATTTTGGTACACTGAACAGTTCAAGTCGCGGCGGAACCGCGGCCCAAGCATGGGTTTGGCCGCGGTTCCGCGGTCGTTTAGACTGTTCACGAAACCAAATTTTCCCAGAACTCTTAGAATGTCCTACACATCATTCTGAAACAACTTGAAAAATTTTTGGACTCCAAAAAATTTCGACAGAAACTGATGTGAAGAAAACGCGGGTTTTTGGAATTTTTGTTCGATCGGAAATGTAAAACACATTAGACCAAGCTAGACTAAGTTAATGGCGAGGCTTTGATACCACTCTAAGTGCACGGCGGCGCCCCGGCCGTCAATCCGACGCCGGAATGCGGAAGCGGTGATTTACTTTAACTTTTCAAACCTGCACCACCGCGCACTATATACCCGGATCGTGCCATTAAGCTAGTCCTAGCTATCTACAAGATGGGAAGAGAGATATACCGAGTGATCCGTGTCCTCCGATCTTCTCGTCGTCGTCCCGATCTCCCGCGGAATGTCCGGTCTCCATCTCCTCGCCGGAAGGGCACCACGTCGCCGGCTTCTTTTACGGGCTCCCACCTCTATACCGAGGCAACTCGGGCATGAAGTTGGCGAGCCGACGTGCCCAAGGTTTTCTTTAAAATGTGTAGTGTTCATGTCTCATTTTGGGGTTGTGGATGTTGCCTTTGTGGTGGAGGAAAATGAACTTGGAGAGAGGCAAGAAAAATGTAGCATGCTAAGAATAAGATTAACATTTTTCTCACAACCAAAAGAGAAAGTCCCCTCCCCTAGTTAGTAGCCGGCCCATGCAAGAATATGGAGAGAGAGGGTGAATGAGGGAGTGTATGGATCAATAATGCAAGATGAGAATCAAAAGATATAATGAAGGGAAATGATCACAAAACCAAAACCACACTCCAAAACAACCATCATCTTTCAACAAGTCAAACTATCATGAAAACTATCATGAAGCAAAAAGTCAAGTGATCATGACACAACAAAATGCAAAGACTATCCTCCACAAATGCTTATTTGCACAAATGCAAATAAGCCCTCCTCCACCAATTTTCGGCCAATGAAAGATACAAATGAAAATGGCCGAAACGGAAAGCAAACTGGCAACTCCAGAAAACTGGTCCCGTAATAAATTACAGGAATACCCCGATACTGTGTATACACACCCGCATCTGTATTCCGACCGGATTCAAATGCAATGAGACAAAATCTACACTGTACTATACTAGGATCCGGCTTAAACCAAAGCCGGCTAGTATTATCCGTCCGATCCTGATCCGTGCAATACCGCACGTATCTGATCGGACCCTGCCATATCTCCATACGGCCTCTACAGCGTTCCGCCCGAAAGCTTGAGCAACTGAATGTGGGGGGCTCTAAAGACTCGTCAATACAATGGCTGTGGATTTAACCACTAGAACGTCAGAGGTATTAGCCATACATGACGGGCCACCAGCTATTGACAAAAAGGGACGTCTGTGAGTGAACTCATCCTGACACCCTACTGAGCCTGTCAGTGAAAATATCCGTACAGTCCGGTCCGTTCGTCTATGAGGATCGCATGGCGGGCCTAGGGGGTTGGTAAAAGTCAGACCCCAAAAAGCAGTACAAGTCGTGTCAGAGATCAGCCCAGAACACCCTGAGATACTACTGGAATACCTACCGGTAAATCTCCTGCCTTGGCCAAGGACTTTTCATGTTCTGGCTCTCCTAGACACAGCGCGACCTCACCCCCAATACCGGAAGAGACGAACCCCCGAAGATCTGCTCACTGCCTCCTTGTGGCTCGGGACTGTACCCAACTAAAACCTGTTTGCACGTCTCCTTTGAGCGTGGTAGGGTAGTAATCAAAGTACAATGGGAACTCACACGAGACATGTGACGATCCCCACGTCGATGAACTAACCTGTACACATGTCACCAGCGAACTGCTATCTGACGTCAGGTATAAGACCAACTTGCATGTTCCCGGCGAGTCCTGTCCGGTATACTCATAACCCAATAAGCACCTGTATACATCTTAGGTGAACCAACTGACACCAGTGGCTTGTGAGACCGGCCACCGCTCCTCGTCGGGGTCTCGAATGTATACACTAGTCTACTCTGGAGTATTGATGCCCTGTCTCGAAACTCCCACGACTAGGGACCTTTTAAGGATGTGCTTATAGACCACCAGCTCTCACGTATATGGTCGCCCTCATACTGCTGGCAGTCAAGAAAAAATCCTACGGGCTCTATCAACGTGTAATAGCGACCTGTCAGGTCACCTAAAGCAGTACATGATGATAAAGGTAAACCAGATAGCACACTATCATCTCAAGTAAAACTGTCCTACCGGGATAGGTTCTCCCTCAATCATTGCAATCATGTGCCTGTGATTCAATAATTGACTCTGAGGGCACTATCTCCAACATAGTTGCCAACTCGTGAATAAAGATAACATATAAAGGTATTCACGAACATGCACGTACTGTGCTACGCTATCATATGCCAGCAGGTAAATCTATATGCGACAAGCAGTAAGTGCAATAATCATGCAAATGCTCTGTCAGGTAAAATAACTACAGGATAAGATACACGATAGTCACTGCTGAGCATGGGATAAACAACATCTACACGAAATATCTATCGTGGAAAAATAATCGGTGCCCAAGCTGCACCCAAATCCCAAATAAACTCAGGCGCCGGCACTCTCCTCGGCCCTCAAATCCTGTACATCTCTGAGAATCACGAGTGCCCAACATTGGCACCCAAAATATCATAAATACTCATGTCCAGCATCGACACGCAAATTCTCATACATCGGACTCCGTAAGTCCGGATCAGCCCACGGGCTCCGTCTACGGTATCGGCCCTCGGCCCCGGCAGTACAGATCATCCCGCATCCATCTCTCGACTTTGGTCAGTATCCTCCGGATAACCGCCAGGTCCAAAAAATCACCGGTAGGTACTCGCCCACCTCCAGGCTCAATCGGCAAAGTCCATCGATCATTTTGCCGAGGGGAACCATACCGGGTCCACAGCGAACCCGCAAACGGATCATCTACTCCACGAATCGGGTTTCAAGCACACGTCTCAGCACCGAGAAAACGCGTGGTGGACGCACCAAAATATCATATCACGATTAACCGGGTTTTCAAATAGTGCATCTTTTCTTAAATAATTCCACGGTCCTCAAAACCAGAAATCACATAGAAATCCAACACCAATGAGTAAATTAAATACGAGCTATGTACATCAAGTCATATAGGTACAAGGGAGAAACCGCGTTTCTTAAGATAGTTCAGTTTTCAAAGACAGCATGCGGCTTCCAATTTCTATGAAAACCATATCGAATCATACGTGAAATGAACTACGGTATAATGATCATGGCAATTCTACAGTGAGTGTGTCATGGCAATTACTAACGGTGTGTGTGTAACATGCAGATTAGTGCTCGTGCAACATAAACCGTTAGTAATAGTGCGGTGTTCTAACGATTCTAAGTTTTCATACATGTAGCAGGGAATGCAGTATGCAACAACAGTATCCATGAACAGTCAATGTAGGTAAATGCAATGTATAGCTATAAGTCCTATCAGCCCTGACGTAGAACGCCATACGGGCGATATCTCCGTAGATGTTAAATCTACTCACCGAAGTCTCGCGCTAAGTGTAGCCGACGACTTGTTTCCCCTTCTTCGCAGCGTCCGTCTCACTCGCCTGCGAACCTAGATTTACACAATATATCACACATAAGCTCAAATCCACCAAAAACGCAATATTAAGGTCAAACTAAAAACCCGCGTTGCAAACCAAGCACGCGTGCGCGCGATACGCTAAAACATGTGACCACGCTCCTGAAGCTAACCTGACGTGTCGCGATATGCAGCACAACTCAAACCCACACACGTATCGTGTGTGTCGCGAAGATTTAAAATACGGAAAATTGGGTAATAGGTCCCAGATTTTGATACAGAATTGAAATTACAAAAATAAGTACACCATAAAACCCCAAATATCAGCAGACACCAACCACCAAAACCCCAACCCAAAATCCTCCCATCTGGCCGCAAATTGCGGCCAGAATGACTATTTTGGCGGCCTGGGTAGTGGGGTGGGCTTCCGGGTTTGGTGTGTGCACTCCAAACATGCTGTGTATATCCCAGTAATTACAATTTTATTCTGAAACACCCCGGGTAGTAGCAGTTTCAACAGAACCCAATTTCAAGTTAAAAATCACACTTTGCACTAAATTGAAACTTTAGGGTATTTTTCTGAAATCTGAAACAAACCTAAGTCTAAAATCACCTATATAACTCATCACCAAGCTAAACAAGTCATAAGGATATCACTTTTAACATAACTTCACTAAATCCCCTTATAAAGCACAAAACATGCATAAAATGTGATATTTTGCTAGAAATACTATAAGTTATGTAAAAGAGGTGCTAAGGGTTAGTTAATACCTTCAAAACACCTTAAGAAACACCAAAAATCCCTGCTTTTTCCTCAAGTGTGCAGATCCACCACCAAACACCTCAAAAGCTCATTTTTTTCTATGGTTTGTGAAGGAAAAGTGTTGTTTTAAGTAGGGTTTGAATGGGGGTTTAATGAGGAATGAAAAGAGAAGAGAGAAATGGAGAAAATGGTGTTGTTGCTGCTTCTCTTTCTGCTGGAGCTCAGAAGTGGGGGAAAGAGAGAGAAAAGAGAGAGAAGCAAAGGACAAACAAAGTCAAATCCCATACCTAACCACCATACCTTCATTTCTATTTAAATTTGCATTATAAAAAAAAGGGTTTTGACTTGTTTAAATGGGTGGGATAAATAAAACCATGCAATAAAAGAAAAAGGGTTAACACGATACACTTTTTAACCAAAGTCACAAAAATGTGCTAAGTGTGCATGTGTACACTAACACAATTTCCAATTAAGGTAAACACAACTAAAAATAATTAACAACCCTATAAATATATATATATATCCATAAGAACACTTCACAACACAAAAGACCACTAGCCAAGAAGGAAAATAAGATATCCGTTTTTGTTTGAAAAACACGCACACTTGCTAATAAACGCGGAAACATTCTAAACGAATTTCAAGGTGTTACATTCGGCCTCGAAGACTTCGAGCAAGCTTGTTCATTTCTTCATGTGAACCCTTAGTAGAGTTCGTGTGTTCACTACTTGGAGCGAAGGGACTACTACACGATGCTTTAGAAGTAAAGGATCAATCTACAAAGGTTGTATTCCTCATTCACTTAGATGTAAAGTTGTTTGCATTTCTTGTTCGTCTAAATCTCTAGTTAAGATTCTAGGTTAGGGTTCTTTAGAATGGCAAAAATTTGAAATTGGCATGGACGATGCCTCCCGAAACCTTGCTACCACCCTAGGCAACCCAACAGTGGTATCAGAGCCATGCTAAAGATTTAAACGATGTTTGTAGGATTACAAAACCGAAACAACTCCGAAACACCTGATAGACATTCCCAGTTTCTGTCGAATTTTAAATGGCCTTTAAAAAATATTTTAGCAACTGCAGAATGTTGTATGAGATATAACATGAACACTGTGAAAATTTGAAGCAATTTACGCATGATATGGCCGGCCACATAGGCACCAAAACCGGCCTGCTCAGTACTATTTGGGCTTTTTGGCTTTAAATTTTTAGGGTGTTCCAATCTCTGGGTTTTGGTGTTTCAGGTGTTGCTTGTTTTTGCTAAATTTGCATGTGATGTTAACTTTCTGCAAAGGCAATTCGGAGTATTTCATAGTCGTAATTATAACATGTATTCGGGTTATTTAGACGACGTTAAAAAGTTCGAACGGATATCAATAACCCATATTTTCCCTCGCTGGATATTTTCCAAGAGTTGGATTTTTTCCAAGTTTAAAATCTTCAGAAAATCATGCAAGCGATTCTGTGAACCCTCTAGAAGAACGATATCCAAACTCGACTTTTTGGATCGCAGAACCGCGGTCATATCCTAGGTTTGTGGCAGTTCCGCGGTGACATGAGTGAGGCATGGGTCGGCCCTTCTACGGACGGTTTAAAGGGGCTGTGGTATGTTCTGGGTATTTTTTGAACTCCGCTCAAGTGTTGAGATCTTCGGGAAATTTTGGGTGTTTGTTTATTCGATCGAAAAGATTAACATCGTCTAGCTATCTGTGATTTTGATAAAATATTTGGAATCCTCAATAATTAGTTATTAGATAACTGGTTTGAATTTTATAAATCTAGCAGTTTAGTCTCATTTGATCGGTTGCCACGGAATTTTGATGTCGATCAAAAGTCCGTCGCAATTACGTAGTGTACGCGGATACTCATCGGGTAACCTTACTAGATAGCCACGCCCCATAGCCCCGACAAAGTGACTGTAGGAGAACCCCGTCGCCAAAAGCATCCGTTCGGGTGCTTGCGGCCACGATGTTCCGCCTTAGTGCACTTCGTCGACGGCATCAGGGGTGCGGCCGTGTACTAAAGTTTCCGACGAGTATTCGATCAGGTTATTGGGAATTTTGTTGAATTACCCGAAAGGTTATTGGAAAGTGTTTTCAATATCGAGACTAAAATGCAGGGTTTATAATTGTTAGGCATGTAATGTCTAACGAATTCATTTGGTTAGGCATGAAATCCAAAGTATGTGATACATTGGGTTTATGATGTCTAAGGTGGTTGCGGATTCTAATTGTTGTAGTTTTTCACTTTCTTTTCTGCGACCGTAAGTGTAATATGTGGTGTATCACCGGTTTCGTTGCTATAGGTCAACGACAATTGGGATACGCATATTTACTTACGTTGATGACATGTGATGTTATGTGTTGCTGTGATATGTTATATTGGATCGTCGTGTTTTGAATAGCCGGAGGTTTTATGTGAGATGAGAGTTTTTCATTTTCATTCTTGTAAAAGCTTGTATGTAATATTATTTTATTGGGGCACTTTCAGGTTAAGGATGATGTCACCATTGATGTATTTTATTTACTTTTCCGCATTAGGATAGACCCAAGGAGGAGAGCACAAGTAACCGGGTTCTAGAGTCCAGTGGTAGACCATCTCGAGGAGTCGAGATCAGGTCTCCTAACTCTAGAATTGGTAGGGTTGCTTGCCGCTCTTGTAGGGGTCTAGGGATGTGGGTTTGGCTATTCATCACGGCCGTGGAATCCGCGTTTTTTATTGGCTTAAATAAAACATGGAATTCCTAGTATATCCAATATTTCATATGTGATTCTTCTGCTACTGATATTCTGTTATGTGATCACTTGATGTTCTAAGACGAATACTTATATTTTATATATATGATATATAATAAATATTACTGCTTTCATTTCTTATGTGATACTTATGAAGCATAATTGATGGGACTTCATTAATGAGATTAATGAAATAAAAGAAATCTAAAGATGTTACAGAATCTTTTTTAAAAACTGGTAGCTCTAGTTCTTGTTTTGCATAGCGGTATTCTTTATAGAATATTCAGCACCTTATTCGATAAGGAATGAGCCGTGATCCCTTCACCGGGAGTAACCTTTTTAGCAAAACAAGCAGAACCTACAACCCACTCGGTTTGTCTTTTGATTGCTTTTTTAGTTCATGCTTTGCATAATGGTATTTGTGAAATATCCTGCACCTCATTCGATGAGGAAAGAACCGAGATCCCTTCACCGCGAGTGACCAATTTAGCAAAACTAGTAAAAGCCTAAAAAGCACTCCCTTTCAAAATCACTCGATTCTACAACGATATCAAGTTCAATACGCAAAGGGTTTTCTTAAAAACCTGTCGTAGCCCTCCGTCGTTTCAGATAAGTAGTATTTAGTATCCGTGCTACGTTTGTTGGCTTTCGCCAAGGCGTAGTGTGCGGTAGCTGATTAATGCTTATCTGCTTAAGCACATGATGAGATTGGATTAGGATAGTCGTACAACTTTGTTGGCTTTCGTCAAGGGTCGTGCGGGTGGGTTTAATTCAATCATGAAATGTACAGGTTGAACTTTACTAGTGGACTATGGTTTGTTGGCTTTTGTCAATGTCATAGGACGCTAGGGGCAAAATATTATCGGGAATTTCAAGTGTTGAAATTTGCATTGAGATTGCATACCATTTATGAGATAGTTGGATCTCGATACCCACTGCGAGTAAGAGTTACTCCTGGGAGAGTTTTACACATTACAATTAGCTGATCAAGTAGGTGTCTAGAATGGTGTTAACGGGGTTACGCCCCTAGGAAGACGAGGTTTATTTTAATTAGGTCCGTGCGAAAGCACGGGAAACCTCTCTCAAAGTACCAACACTGCCCTGGCCGAAAGATTGGCGAACTTGTAAGGTGTAATTAATCCCGACTAGTCTGACCTTTTAGGGTTTGAAGGAAGATTTGATAAAAACAGTAGGAGACATCCTGATTAGATAAAATAATAACCAATCTAATCTTGTAAGAGCATACGCTAAGTATTTTCTTCTCTCTCTCTCCTCGTAGCGACCATGTCACGCCTTAATCAAGATAATAATATGAATGCATTGACCGGACCTGCATATTATACTGAGCTAGGGAACGTTGGTTCCGCTCTATCTTATAACTGTTATAAGTCCGAGCAGGAAATAGGGGAATATCTGGATTCCCATGCCACCTAATCAAAGAAAGTTCATGTCGATGCATCTTCTTCGGGTGTGTTCATTACCGAGAACTGTTTCTTAGTATCCTCTACGTCCTGGGTATGTGATACCGGATCAGGATCCCGCATATGTAATATGTTACATGGGCTACAGATAGGTAGAGAACTGGGAATATGTGATATGTCTCTAAGTGTAGAGAATGGTGCATATGTTGCAGGCAAACCAGTTGGCAAATATCACCTTGTATTAATACATTGATTCTGAATGAATGTTATTATATACCGAACCTGATATACAACATTACATAGTTTTCTTTAATGAGTTAAAGAAGGATATAATTCTGTATTGGTGGATAATATTGTGAACATTTTCCTGAATCAAGAGTTGATTGAATCAGGCACGTTATATAATAACATATACGTTCTAAATCAAACCACGGTTCAAAGTATGTACAACACACACAAGAAGAGTAGTTCAGTAATGAATGAGTCCTTCTTGTGGCATTGTAGACTAGGTCATATCAATGCGACATGTCCAGCTAAGTTACATAAGGATGAATATAAGAATCTGTTCGAATGTTTCATCTTATGCTACTTGCCAGTTTTGTCTTAATGGTAAAATGACATATATTCCGTTTACTGGAAACAGAGAATGAGTTAGTGTACTGTTGGGACGAATACATGATGATGTATTCGGACCTATGTTTACTAATGCCTGGCTTGGTTCTTCGTACTTCATTATATTCACTGATTATCTCTCAGGATTCGGATATATGTTCCTGTTGAAACACGAGTCTGAAACTTTTGAGAAATTCAAGGAAAATATGCTTGAAGTTGAGAACCAGTGGGGTAGAAGTATTTAGTCCTTCGATGTGATCGAGGAGGAGAATGCTTGCGCATGGAGTTCCTGGAGTTTCTAAAAGGAGAATGTGATTCTCTCTCAGCTTACTCCTTCGTATACACCATAGCACAACAGTGTATCGGGGCAGAGGTATCGCACCCTGTAAGATATCGTGCGCTCTATGATGAGTATTGCTGAGTTACTTATTTCCTTTTGGTGTTATGCACTTGAGAAGCTGCATACCTATTGAATGGGGTTTCATCCAAATCAGCGCTTACCACTCCATATGAGATATGGTATGGGAAGAGACCATGTCTTAAACGAGTTAAGATATGGGGTTGTCCGGCTTATGTTGAAAAGCAGAATCCAGACAAGCTCGAGGCAAGGTCAGATCTGTATAAGTTTGTTGGATATCCCAAACATTTGCGAGGGAATATCTTCTACCATACTGAGGAGCAAAAGGCATTTTGTTTCTCAGCATGCCACCCTTTTAGAAAATGAAGTTCTTATGAAGAAATTAGTGGTCATGAGGTAGAACTGGAAGAAGTTCCAGCTAGACAAGTTAACAGCTGATAATTTGGTGAAACCAAAGGATTCAATAGTCTGCAATGAACCTCAGCCTCTCTGCGAATATGGTAGGTTCTTCATCCACTTGATAGATACTACGGTCTTCTCGGTGACAGTGGGAGCAAGGATTGTATCATGGTAGATGATGGCCGAACTAGATTCAGGCAGGCCATCACAAGTGGAGACTTTGTGAAATGGCTGGATTCTATACAATCAAAGATGGAATCCATGTACACCAACAAAGTATGACTTTGAATGTTGCAACTGAAGGGGTAAAATCCATTGGGAGCAAATGGATCTTGAGAAGATTCTTGGTGTAAATGGAAAAGTTGAGTCTTTCAAAGCTATGCTTAAGTCCATCAGGATTAAAGAAAGCATTGCGGAGTTGGAACATCTGTTTTGATGTGGCAGTCAATGAGTTTGACTTCATAAAAATGGTAGATGAACCTTGTATATACAAGAAGGTTGTAGAGAGTGAGGTTGTCTTACACGTATTGTACGTAGATGACATACTCTTGATAGGAAATGGTTTCCTATGATACACTCGGTCAAGCTCCTCTTATCACGAGGATTCTCAATAGAAGATCTGGATAACACCTACTACATCTTGTGGATTATGATCTATGGTGATAGATCCAGGTGGATGTTGGGAGTGTCCCAAATCTAGTTACATTAACACCATACTAAAGGGGTTTAGTATGGAGGATTCTAAGCATGGTGGTTCGCCCACTTACTTAGGAATCACTCTCTCAAAAAGGATGTCTTCCAAGGCTGATTTGGAGAGAGCTCGCGTGCAAGGGATACCCTATGCTTCGGCAGTAGGCTCTATCATGTATGCGATGTTACGTACCAGACTAGATGTAGCTAACTCACTAGGTGTACTGATCAGGAATCAATCGGATCTTGACAGAATCACTGGACAGCTGTGTAGGACATTCTTAGGTACTTGAGAAGCGCTAAAGAGATGTTCTTGGGGTTTTGGTAACGGTGAACTCCAGTGGGAGTCCATTACCAATTCGAGCTTCCAGAGTGATAAGGTCGACTGAAAGTCAGTCACAGGAATTGTCTTTACCCTCAGTGGAGGAACGGTATGTTGGAAGAGTTCCAAGCTAGATACCGTAGCATACTAGACGATAAAGGATGAATACATTGCTACCAATGACGCTGCCAAAGTGGCTGTCTGGGCATTTCTTGTTCATGATATAAAAAGGTTCCTACTATTGAGTGTCCAATAACTATTATTGTGACAACAATAGAGTTGTGGCTTTGGCCTAGGAACGCAGGTTCCATTAGTGTTCCAGACATATTCTGAAGCAAGTATCACCTGATCAGGGAGATGGTTGATCTCCAGGTGATCGAGATAAGGAGAGTAGATTTTGAGGTTAACACGACGGATCCACTAACCAAGGCCTGCTTCCCCAAATGCTATTTGAGAGATTTTGGGATGGTTGAGTATGGGATACTACAACCACTTCTATATTGTTAGGTATTGGATACTACAACAGATGGCTTTAGTGCAAGTGGGAGATTGTTAGTTATATGTATGCCCTAGAGGCCATTATTGTGCATGAGATGTATATTATAATGGATGCTTGGACATATATAGGGAGGACTTTCTTGCTCGACATGATAGTATGCTATCTGATAACTTTTTGTCTTAACATGTTGACTTGTATAAGTCATGCAGTCTTGCTATCACATGTTGATAAAGCCCTTAGGATGTGTACTTGACTACCAGGACTATGATGGAGATCATACTAGTGGAGACAAGGGTAGTCCACAGGTACACCCTATAATTTTTCTTAGTCGAGCGTCTATCGAGACGGGGCATCGATATTCCAGAGTAGACTAGCATATACGCATCTTGACCCATATGATGGGCGATGGATGATCCCACATCCATTGGTGTTAGACATCAAAGATGGTATACGGGTGCTCAGTGGAGACTGGGTACACTGAACGGACTCGCCGAGAACTCCTAGATGGTATTATACCAATCGTAAGATTGCAGTTCTCTGGTGACACTGGTACAGATTAGTCTGTCGACCCGAGATCGTCATAGAGTCTTGTGTGCTTCCCACTGTGCTTTGATTTCCACCATACAACGTTCAAGAGATCGTGCAAAAAGATTGTTTTTGGGTACAGTCCCGAGTCACATGGAGGCAATGAGCGATAGTAGGGGATCCGTCTCTCCCAGTATTGGTGGTTAATATTGCGCTATGCTCGATTGGCCATAACAGGAAATCCCTGGACAGGGTTGCTGAGATTTACCGGTAAGTGTTATCAATAGTTTCTTTAACCGTTATGGACCTTGCATCGGCATGACTTATCAGGCTATTGGGGTCTAACGTTAAACCACGAACAGGCTGTGATATGCGACATATCTGATGAAGAGACCGACTGTACGGTAGTGTTACTGATTAGATTCGCAGGAGTATGAGCAGGCTTGCTTGTTGATCTTTTGATCGCTCAATATCCGGGTGGCCCTTACGTTTAGCAGACGGCTTGAGGCTTATGGGTGTTTCATATGATCATCACATACTGCCGGCGTATTGACGAGTCTTTAGAGTCCTACATAAAGGTTTCCTGGTATTAGTCATATGTATTCCCTAGAGGCCATTACTGTACATACGATGTATATTGTAGTGGATGCTTGGACATATATAGGGAGGACTTTCTTGCTCGACATGATAGTATGCTATCTGGTTGCACTTTATCTTACCATGTACTCTGATTGTCTCTATGTTACATGTTGATAAAGCCCTTAGGATGAGTACTTGACTACCAGGATTATGATGCAGATCATACTAGTGGGGACAGTGTAGTCGCTAAGTACATCCTTCAAATGTTCCTATTCGTAGGTGTATCGAGACAGGGCATCGATATACCAGAGTAGACTAGCGTATAGCTTCTCGACCCATGTAGATGGGCGATAGATGATCCCATATCCATTGGTGTTTAACATCAGAGATAGTATACGGGTGCTCAGTGGAGACTGGGTACACTGGACGGACTCACTGAGAACTCCCAGATGGTATTATACCTTACGTCAGATGGCGGTTCTCTGGTGACACTTCTACAGGTTAATCTCTAGACCCGAGATCGTCATAGAGTCTTGTGTGATTCCCCCTGTGCTTTGATTTCCATCATACCACGTCCAAGAGGGTATGCAAAATGGTGGCTTTTGGGTACAGTCCTGAGTCACATGGAGGCAATGAGCGATAGGAGGGGTTTCGTTTCTCCCGGTATAGGGAGTTGATGTTGCGCTATGTTCGATTGGCTATAACAGGAAGTCCTTGGCCAAGGCAGTTTCAGAGATATACTGGTAAGTGTTATCAGTAGTTTCTCGACCAGTTATGAGCCTCATATCAACATGACTTATCGAGTTACTTGGTTCTGATGTTTACCACCCCTAGACGAGATATGCGACATATCAGACGAAGAGACCGGACTGTATGGTAGTGTTACTGATTGGATTCGCAGGAGTACTAGCAGGCTTGCTTGTTGATCTTCTGATCGCTCAATATCCGGGTAGCCGTTACGTTTAGCAGACCGCTTGCGGCTTGTGGGTGTTTGATATGATCATCACCTACTGCCGGCGTATTGAAGAGTCTTTAGAGTCTTACACAGGGGTTTCCTGGCTCAAGCGAAACGGAGTAGGAGCACATATGTAATATGTGAGGGACCGAGATTAATACGATATGAGATACCGTATTCTATTCTCGCGATTTGTAACATTGATCGGTTGTATGCGATATAGCCGGGTTATCGGATCAAGTGTTGATTCGATAAGTTGTTACACATGATATTAGTCGGTTATAGCCGGATTATTAAATCAAGAGTTGATTTAATAATTTAATGTATAATTATGATATATTACATTACATTAACTAGTATAAACTCACTAAAGATTTCTTTTCTCACTTGATGTACACATTGTATATATGTGATATGTATGTTTGTGTACATGTATCGTGTCATGGTTGATGATACATGCAAGATGGGTGTATGAGACTTATACCATGATTAGGGTTAAAATTAGGGTTCTTATTTTATCTTAAGATTTAACAAAAGAGTAAGACTTAGTCAAAGTTCTCAAGCTTCGAAGAAGCTTTGAGAAACATTGACAAAGTCCACTCTTTTGTCATTTCATTAGATATTGCTTAACCCAACCCTTAACCTTAGACCTTGGTTAATTCTCTACATGAGTTAAGCATGAGAGCATAACTCAACCATGGGTGAATAATTCATATGGATAAGTTTTCATTTGGATGAAGAATTCACAAGAGTTCTTCTTCCTCATCTTCTTCCTCCTCAAAAGCTTACTAGCTCTAATGGTGGAATGAGGGAAAATGTGAGAAAATCAATTGTAAAGTGAGCCCACTTCCTACTTCATCATCCTCTACTACTTGCCTTGTAGTATAGGGTATTCTCTTCACAAAGTTCATGACCTATTGAAGGAATAGCTTGAGTTAGTGTCTCCCCGACGTAGATCATCTTCGGCCTCGAAGTCTTCGAAGCAAGCCCGTTCGTTTCTTCTACGGAGCCTCTCTAGAGTCCGGAGCTTGAGATCGCAGTAGAGGGGACTACTACACAAAGCTATTTGAAGTGAAGGACCGGTCTACAAAGATTGTATTCCTCGCTCTCTTTACATATTGCAAAGTGTTTGCTTAAGTTTCCGTATTATTTCTAATGGACTATTCTAGTTAGGGTTATCTAAATCGGCAAAATTTTAATTTGGCATGGACGATGCATCCCGAAACCTTGCTGCCGTCGTAGGTAACCCTTCAGTGGTATCAGAGCCATGCTAGAAATTAATACAGATTTTGTTAAGATTACGAAACCGAAACTACTCCGAAACTTGAAACGGAAAACCTGCTTGCTGTCGATTTTTTAAAGTTGTCAAATTTTTTTTTAAACAAGTACAGAGTGATGTATATGATATATCATGAACACTGTAAAAATTAATGGGGGTTTCTTGAAAAATGTGCCGGCCGCCACCTATGTCATATTGGCCAAAACCGAGCACCCCCCCTGATTTTTTGCCTGTGTTCCAGTGACTTGGTTTTGGTCTTTCAAGTGTTGTTTATTTTTGCTAATTTTGCATGTGATGTAATTTTACACTATAAGCAATTCGGAGTGTTTCGTATTCGTAGTTTTAACATTGTTTCGGGTGTTTCACATATTGTCTAGACAATGTTAAAAAGTTCGATCGAATGTTAAAAACCCATTTTCCCAAGTTTAACGTACTCGGAAAAACATGCAAGTGATTCTTTGGACCCTCTAGAAAAAAAGAAATCTTAACTCGATTATGTGGCCGTCAAAACCATCACTTGAACCCTAGGGTTTGTGATAGTTTAGCGTTTCACATGTGAGGCGTTGGTTTGACTCTTCTACGGCTGATTCATAGATACTGTGGCATCTTCTGGGTATTATTAAAACTGTGCTCAAGTGTTGAGCTGCCGGGAAATTGTGGGACTTTGATTAATCGATCGAAAAGTTTATCGTCGTCCGGATATTATGTGATGGGATACAATATTTGGAATCCACATGTAGTTATGAGATAACTAAATTGAATGTTATAAATCTAGCGGTTTAGTCTCAGTTGATCGGTTGCCATGGGATTTTGATGTGATCAAAAGTCCATCGCAATCACGTAGCGTACGCGGATACTCGCCGGGTAAACTTAATAGATAGCCTTGCCCCATAGCCCCGACCAAGTGACTGTAGGAGAACCCCGTCGCCAAACGCATCCGTTCGGGTGCTCGCGGCAGCGGTGTTCCGCCTTAGTGCACTTCGTCGACGACATCAGGGGTGCGGCCGTCTACTAATGTTTCCGACGAGCATTTGATCAGGATGTCGGGAATCTTTTTGAATTGCCCGACTTGATATTGAAAAGTATTTTTGAGATCGAGACTAAAATGCGGGGTTTATAATTGTTAGGCATATGATGTCTAAGGAATTCATTCGGTTTGGCATGCGATGTCTAAGGAGGTTGCGGATTCCAACTGTTGTAGTTTTTCATTTTATTTTCTGCGACCGTTAGTGTAATATATGGTGTATCGCCAGTTTTGTTGCTATATGCCAACGACAATTGGGATACGCATATTTACTTACGTCGATGACATGTGATTTTATGTGTTGCTGTAATATGTTATATTGGATCGTCGCATTTGAATAGCTGGGGGTTTTATGTGAGATGAGAGTTTTTCATTTTCATTCATGTAAAATTCATTGTATGTAATATTCTTTTATTGGGGCACTTCCGGGTTGAGGATGATGTCACCATTGTATATTATTTACTTTTCCGCATTAGGATACACCCAAGGCGTGGAGCACAAGTAACCGGGTTCTAGGGTCCAGTGGGAGACCATCTCGAGGAGTCGAGATCGGGTCTCCTAACTCTAGAATTGGTAGGGTTGCTTGCCGCTCTCGTAGGGGTCTAGGGGTGTGGGATTGGCTATTCATCACGACTGTGAAATCCGTGTTTTATTTATAAAACACGGAAATCCTAGTATATCCAATATTTTATATGTTGTTCTTCTGCTGCGATATCTGTGATGTGATCATTTGATATGTTGAGATGGATACAGGATATAGTATATGTGATATATTATATATACATTGCTTATGTTTTACACCCGCACTAGCACTGCCCGCTCTGCCGTTAGTTACCTAAGTTAACGGTGCACAAGGGGACATCGAGGCGAATGCGGTTGGCATAAGAGTACGTTGTATTTATCTATGATGTTTAGGTAACTAAAAATGATGGGACTTCATTAATAAGATTAATGAAATAAAAGAAACCTAAAGATGTTGTGGAATCAAATTTTCAATAAAAGGTAGCTCTAGTTGTTGTTTTGCATAGCGGTGTTCCTTGTAGAACATCCAGCACCGTATTCGATAAGGAAAGAGCCGATATCCTTTGACCGGGAGTGACCACTTTAGCGAAACTAGCAGATGCTACACATTCGGTTTGTATTTTTATTGCTTCTATACTTTTTTGTTTTGCATAGTGGTATTTGTGAAATATCCTGCACCTAATTCGATAAAGAAAGAGCCGACGATCCCTTCACCGGGAGTGACCTTTTTAGCAAAACTAGTAAAAGCCTAAAAAACACTCCATTTTAAATCATTTGATTCTACAACGATATCAAGTTCATTACGCAAAGGGTTTTCTTAAAAACCTGTCGTAGCCCTCCGTCATTTCAGATAAGTACTACTTAGTATTCGTGCGGCGGTAGTTTGGCTTTCGTCAAGGCGTCGTGCGGGTGGGTTTAATTCAATCAGGAAATGTACGGGTTGAACTTGACTAGCGGACTATGGGTTGTTTGGCATTCGTCAAGGTCATAGCACGTTAGGGGCAAAATATTATTCGGAGTTTCAAGTGTTGAAATTTGCAATGAGATTGCATACCTACTATGAGATAGTTGGATCCCGATACCCACTGCGAGTAAGAGTTACTCCTGGGAGAGTTTTACACATTACAATTAGCCGATCAAGTAGGTGTCTAGAAAGGTGTCAACGAGGTTACGCCACTGGGAAAACGAGGTTTATTTTAATTAGGTCCGTGCGAAAGAACGGGGAACCTCCCTCAAAGTACCGACACTGGCCTGGCCGAAAGATTGGCGAACTTGTAGGGTCTAATTAATCCCAGCTAGTCTTTCCTTTTAGGGTTTGAAGGAAGATTTGACTAAAACAGTGGGAGCCATCCTGATTAGATATATTAATAACCAATCTAATCTTGCAAGAGCATACGCTGAGTGTTTTCTTCTCTCTCTCTCCAGGTAGTGACCATGTCACGCCTTAATCAAGATAATAATACGGATGTATTGACTGAACCCGCTTGTTATACTCCGCTAGGGAACGTTGGTCCCGCTCCAACTTATAATTGTTATAAGACCGAGCAGGAAATAGGGGATTACCAGAATTCCCGTGCCGCCCAAACGAAGAAAGTGCATGATGATGCATCTTCTTCGGGTGTGTTCATTACAGAGAACTGTTTCTCAGTATTCTTTACGTCCTGGGAATGAGATACCGGATCAGGATCCCGAATATGTACTCAGTTACATGGGCTATAAGACAGTTAGAGAACTGAGAACGGGTGATAAGTTTTAAGAGTTAAAAATGGTGCAAGTGTTGCAGCCAAGTCTGTTGGTAGCTATTACCCTGTATTACCAAATACATTGATTCTGAACGAATGTTATTAGATACCGAAGCTGATATACAACATCATATCAGTATCTTTATTAGTAAAGAATGATATAATTTTCTATTGTTGGATAATGTTTTTAACATTTCCTATATCAAGTGTTGATCAGTTCAGGCACGTTATCTAAAAGCATATACGTTCTAAATCAAACTATAGTTCTTAATGTATAGAATACACATAAAAGGAAGAGTTCAGAAATGAACGAATCCTTCTTGAGCTATTGTTGACTAGGTCATATCAATGCGACCCGACTAGCTAAGTTATATAAAGATGCATATTTAAATTAGTTTAAATTTACATCTTGTGAAACTTGCCAGTCATGTCACAAAGATAAGATGACCATAGCTCCGTTTATTGGAAACAGAGAAAGAGTTAGTGAACTCTTGGGATTGATACATGATGATGTATGTAGGTCCCCTGTCTACACATACCAGGACAGGTTCTTTGTACTTCATTACATTCACTGATGATCTCTCAAGATTCGGACATATGTTCCTGTTGAAACACAAGTCTGAACCTTTTGAGATATTCAAAGAATATAAGTTAGAAGTAAAGAACCAAAAATGAGTATAAGTATTGTGTTCTTTGATGAGATCAGGGAAGAGAATACTTGAGCACGGAATTCCTGGACTATTCTATGGGAGAATGAGATTTTCTCTCAGCATTACTCATCCATATACACCACAACACGTTGGTATATCGGGGTGGAGCAATCGCACCCTATGTGATATGGTGTTTTCTATGATGAGTACTACTGAGTTACCTATTTTCTTTTGGGGGTTATGCACTTGAGAAGCTGCATACCTATTAAATAGGGTTCCAACCAAATCAGGTACCTACCACTCCATATGTGATATGGTATGGGAAGAGCCCATCTTTTATGGATGTTTAGATTTGGGGTTGTCCGGCCTATGTCTAAAAGCAAAATCCGGACAAGCTCGAGGCAAGGTCATTTCTGTGGAAGTTTGTTGGATATCCCAAGCATTCGCAAGGGATTATCTTCTACCAAACTGAGGAGCAAAAGGTGTTTTGTTTCTCAGCATGCCACCTTTGATAAAGGGAATTTCTTGTGAAGAAATTAATGGTTATGAGGTAGAACTGGAAGGAGTTCCAGCTATACAAACTGCAGCTGATAATTTGGTAGAACCAAAGGATTCAATAGTTCTCGATGAACCTCAGCCTCTCCGCCGATCTAGTAGGGTTCCTCATCCACTTGAGAGATACTTCGGTTTCTCTATGACAGTGGGAGCGAGGACTGCATCATGAGATGATGACCCAACAAGTTTCGAGCAGGCCATCAGGAGTGGGGACTCTGTAAGAATGGCTGGATGCTAAGCGATCTGAGATGGAATCTATATACACCAACAAAGTATGGACTTTGGTTGCTCTATCTGAAGTGTTAAATCCCCATCAGGACCAAGTATATCTTGAGAAGATTACTTAGTGTACATGGAAAAGTTGAAACTTTCAAAGCTATGCTTAAGTCCATCCAGATCCTACTTGCCATTGCTACATACCATGACTACGATTTCTGGCGGTTGGGTGTCATGACTGCTTTTCTAAATAGTGATTAAGAGGAGAGCGTCTATAAGTACACAGCCAGAGGGCTTCGTAGACAGTGGGAGCAGCGGAAACGTGTGCAAGTTGCTTTATGGGATAAACCAGGCATCGCAGAGTTAGAACATCTGTTTTGATGTGGTAGTCAAAGTGTTTGACTTCATCAAAATGGTAGATGGACCTTGTATATACAAAAAGGTAGTAGGGAGTATGGTTATGATCCTCGTATTGTACGTGGATGACATACTCTTGATAGGGAAGGAGTTTCCTATGCTACGCTCGGTCAATTTCCTCTTATCACAAGGATTCTCAATATAGGATCAAGGTGATACCTCCTAAATCCAGGGTTTTGGATCTATGAGATAGATCTAAGTGGATATTAGGATTCTCACTAGGTGTAGTGAGATGGTATCAATCGATCCTGGGGAGAATCACTGGATAGGATCCAGGGTGGGAAAGACGACTGAATGTCAGTCACAGACATTGCCTTTACCCTTAGTGCAGGGATGGTATGTTGGAAGAGTTCCAAGCTAGATACTGTGGCATACTAGACGATAAAGGCTGGATACATTGCTACCAAGGATGCTACCAAAGAGGCAGTCTAGATATATATATAAGTTCATGAGGTGAACTTCGTTCCTATCATTGTGTGAAAATGGAGTTGTGGCTTTGGCCTAGGAACCCCCGTCCCATCAGGGATCCAGACAAATTCTTAGGCAGTATCACCTGATCATGGAGATGGCTGATCTCCAGAGAGATCGAGGTTAGGAGAGTAGATACAGAGGAGAACATGGCGGATCCACTCACAAAGGCCTATTCCCAGTAGAGACTTTTATGGGATGGTTGAGTATGAGATACTTCAACCACTACTGATTGTTGGGTATGAGATACTACAACAGATGGCCCTAGTGCAAGTGGGAGATTGTTAGTTATATGTATGCCTTAGAGGCCATTACTGTACATACGATGTATATTGTAGTGGATGCTTCGACATATATAGGGAGGACTTTCTTTCTCGACATGATAGTATGCTATCTGGTTGCACTTTATCTTAATATGTGCTCTGATTGTCTCTATGTTACATGTTGATAAAACCCTTAGGATGAGTACTTGACTACCAGGACTATGATGCAGATTGATTGATTCGAAAAGAGTGTGTTTGTAGTTGATAACCGCAATCAGAACGGTGTCGCGTGTAGCTAGACCGAGGTGAGTATGGGTCGTCCTCTGGGAAACGTTGAATCTTTTATTCTTACTTTAGATGTGTTGAAAGAGAGAGGAGGGATAAAGAATTTTGAAGAATGGTTTCTAGATCTACGTTAAGCAAGAATGCAAAAATATAGATCTAGATTATTTAGGGATGTAGTTAATATAATAAGGGGGCTTGTAGGGTTCGTTAGGATTTAGTAGTTATGGACGATTAATTAAAAGATACCATTTTTATCCTTTAATAGATTTAAAACTAGAACGACGGTGATGCGTATAGATTAGGGTTTCTGGACAGAAAAGGAATCCCACTCTTAACCCCTATCTCGACATGGAACTCTGTTCATATCTAGCCTTTATCAAAACAATCATTAATCTAATCTGGTCGGAACTAACAAAGAATTGTTAGCGCGTCCGATTAGGATGTTAATGATTCTTTTGATAAAGTTCATAAACTTTATAGGACTTAAAAAGGGTTTAGGGATGTTCATCATCCATTAGCCTACCCTAATCCTACGAACCCTAACAAGCGGAGAATTACTCGCGCATGTTGGGAGAAGAAGATGAAAAGACAGAGAGGGAAAACATAATGTAAAATGCAAAAGAATTAAATAAAATAACTAATTAATCAACTTGAACAATCTACACTTTATTACGTAGAAAATGATTACAAAACTAGTTGCTTCTCGATCTTTCCTAAAGAGGTAGACGAACAGTTGATGATCAGCCTGGATGCGTGAGCGTCTGGGACTTCATGATCTCTTCGGCTTGATAAATTTTCCAAGAGGCTCTCATTCCCTTTTTATAGTGCCAAAGCCAGAAACCTTTGCTTCCAAATTGGGTAAAATTTAGCAGAGATTCATTTCCCAAAATTTCAGCATGTAATCCCTCTATCATGCCGCGGATCCGCTGCCGTTTAATCTCCTCCCTTGATCAATCTTCAGGGCTTCTGTCTTTGTGACATTTGGAGGTCCTAGGAACCTTTGTATCATGAAAATCTTCTCGTGGTTGCTGCCAGACTTGGTCTCCAAGTTTTTGCTTTCTTAATTAGGCAAGTCTTCTTCAACAACTTGATTTCCTTGATTCTAGGCTTGAAAAATTCTGCACAACTTAGAAAAATTCTGCACAACAACTCAAATAATATTTAGTAGACTTTGTTCTACTAGGATTTGGTCAATGAAATTATTTGCATACATTTTCCTACCAAATGCTAATTATAATATATCAACACATGGAAAATAGTATTTTTACACATAAACCCTCATATGTATGATATATTATAATAAAGTCCTTTTTTAATATGGAAATAGTAGGAAAAATGTAATAACAAATGTGCGGTTTTATCAACTGAACAAATACCCCCAAACTTATCTTTGATCGTCCTGAGCAAACTAGTTTATTCAAGAGAAGGAAAAGAAAGAAAGGAGAAAACTAGCACACTTTCGTAGGCAAACACGATTGCACTGAGCACGTGCAACAAGCCGTTAAACCTCTAGGTGTCCCTAGTAGGAGGAGTGTTGTCTCCTGTGGGTTTTCAGCGGATTACACCCACAAAATCCTATAACAAAAGAGAGATGGTGAAATTTACATATAAAGATAAGAACCATAAAAGAAAGACTTTGAAAATAAGAGTTTCCAACTATACTAGCTTTTCAGTTGTCATGAGCCCTATCTTAATAGTCATGAAAAGATGTTAGAAATCACATTATCCCTTAATAAAACATCGTCTTTATTCTTCATTCCTACTTTTCGTCCAAACATTGATCATATACTCCTACGTGTGTGTATAGAACATCACTACACTCAGAGAATTCAATTCAAGCTATCATACTCTTGTCCTTCTACCTTAGTACTTTTTAACTTGATGAATACTTAGGTTTGCTCACACCTTTTCATGCGACCGTTAATACTTCTTGAGGTACTAACCGACCGATTACTCATGTGCTTGCAGATTAGGTGATAATATTTTCCTCATCTTGCACCACCTAAGGCTTAGCAGTGACTCCCAGACCAGTTGGCCTTAGGGCACTAGGTGATAAAGCACCATCGCTATATATTTTTTATTGCTGCCTTGGCGATAACAAAGCCAGTGTTCATTTTTCTTTTCACCATTTTTATATTTTCTTCATTTTTTTCATTTCCTTCATACTTTGGCTTTTAGACAAGAGCATTTCAAGTTATCCTCTACTATCGCGAGTTTCAAGACGTGTGTAAGTGCTAATAGTAGGGTATCAACATTCAAATGTTTGGGTTCCAGAATAGAAACTATTTTTCAGACTTATTTTTATCCTCAGATTAGTGACTTCCTTTTTCTTACTAACCCTTGGGACAAATGCTCATAACTACTTATTACTAGTTCGTTTAAGAAAACTTCTAATTTTCTTGGTTTTCTTAAACTATTCCAATCTTTTGGATGTAATTTTTCACTTTCTACTCTTTTGTTATAAAAAAACATTTTTTTTTGAAAATGTTGTGCTTATGCAATATATGATGCAAAGTGATGCGTAAATAAGCACAAACCTCCCCCAAACCTGTTTACAGCAGTGTCCTCACTGATGTCATCCGTTAAGCTCAAAAACCTGTAGACTTTGGAGGAAATTATTAATGGGGGCAAGAATATATGAAAGTGAAAATCCTCCCCCAAACATATTTTTGGCTCACAATTTTGTAAAAATCATCTTCTTTCAAGAGCCCAAAATATACCACCCCCCAAACTTGAGTTAAACAATTTTAATCTTTTAAAATCACACGAGGGGGTCAAGGTTATTGGTCAATGCCAATCTTTGCAAAGACCGAAGGTCAACACCAACCATTCAAAAATTTTATCGATGAAGCACTAAGGTTGGTGGAAGAACATGTCACCTTTCGACGTGAAGAAGTGGGGAGGTGATAAGAGGTATAATGGAAAAGGATTGCATCTCAATTTGGAGAGACGACACAGAGATAGTAACGATGGATTACCCGCATTATCATGATTGTCCAAAAGAAGGGCTAGAGGTCCAATTTCTTCATCTTGCAGTTGATTCATCTCAACACCCATGTTTTGTAAAAATGCGAGTTCATCAGCGAAAATTTCCTCAAAGCTTTCATCGATACCCCAAAGAATAATGTCATCAGAAAAAATGGGGTGATCGTTAGACTCTATAAAAAGTTCCTCATCAGCGTTAGATGTTGACCCGAACAACTTGGTGGAAGAGTGCATGGTTGGGTCAAACAACAACATATGAAAAGAGTCAGTATCATGAGGTTGATCAAATTCGCTGCTGTTGACATCCATTAATTCGACAGAACACACATGAGCATAGGGTTCGGAGGGTTCACTTCCCAACTTGTAAATGTTAAGTTCAATTGACTTCTTTCGAAAGGATAGGATCATAGAGCCGTTTCTACAATTGATTACTGCGTTGGAAGTGGCCAAAAAGGGTCGACCGAGTATCACCGGGATTTGATTGCGTGGGTTAGGGTTGCTATGCACGCGCACAAGGTTCTACGAGGCATCAACCATGCCCGATTTAAAATTTAGCCGTGCCGAACTACCCGAAGCCGGATCTTTAAACTAGAGATTAGGCGTAAACTAACATGCTAAACACTTTAACACTAAGTGAGAGGGATTACAACCTTTGTAGATCCGGTCCTTCACTTCTTAAGCTCCGTGTTGAGGTCCCTTCGCTGCGATCATCGTGTTCTGGACTCTCGAGAGGCTTCACGAATATTTGATGTCAAACACAATATAGAAAATCCAGTGTACTCAGTCTCCACTGAGCACCCGTAGACCATCCTTGATGTCAAACACCGATGGATATGGGATCATCCATCGCCCATCATATGGGTCAAGATGCATATATGCTAGTCTACTCTGGTGTATCGATGCCCTGTCTGTTAGTTATATGTATGCCCTAGAGGCCATTACTATACATAGGATGTATATTGTAGTGGATGCTTGGACATATATAGGGAGGGCTTTCTTGCTCGACATGATAGTATGCTATCTGGTTGATCTTTACCTTAACGTGTACACTGATTGTCTCTCTGTTACATGTTGGTAAAGCCCTTAGGATGTGTACTTGACTACCTGGACTATGATGCGGATCATACTAGTGGGGACATAGTAGTCCATAAGTACATCCTTCAAGGTCCCAAGTCGTGGGTGTATCGAGACGGGGCATCGATATACCAGAGTAGACTAGCGTATACCTTCTCGACCCATACAGATGGGCGATGGATGATCCCATATCCATTGGTGTTTGACATCGGAGATGATATACGGGTGCTCAGTGGAGACTGGGTACACTGTACGGACTCGCCGAGAACTCCCAGATGGTATTATACCTTACGTCAGATGGCAGTTCTCTGGTGACACTGGTACAGAGTAGTCTGTTGACCCGAGATCGTCATAGAGTCTTGTGTGATTCCCACTGTGTTTTGATTTCCACCTTACCACATCCAAGAGGGCATGCAAAACGGTGGTTTTTGGATACAGTCCCGAATCACATGGAGCCAATGAGCGATAGGAGGGGATTCGTCTCTCCCGGTATAGGGAGTTGATGTTGCGCTGTGTTCGATTGGCTATAACCGGAAATCCCTGGCCAGGGTTGCTGAGATTTACTGGTAAGTGTTACCTGTAGTTTCTCGAACTGTTATAGACCTCATATCGACACGACTTATCGAGCTACTGGGGTCTGACGTTTACCACTCATAGGAAAGATATGCGACATATCAGACGAACAGACCGGACTTTACGGTAAGTGTTACTGGTTGGATTCATAGGAGTGTGAGCGGGCTTGCTCGTCGATCTTCTGATCGTTCAATACCCGGGTGGCCGTTACGTTTAGCAGACTGCTTGCTGCTTATAGGTTTTTGATATGATCATCACCTGCTGCCGGCGTATTGACGAGTCCTTAGGGTCCTACACAGAGGTTTCCTGGCTCAAGCGAAACGAAATAGGAGCGCATATGAGATATGTGCGGGACCGAGAATAATACCAGTATGTGTTACTGTATTCGATTCTCGCGATTTGTGACAGTGATCGGTTATATGCGATATAGCCGGGTTATCGGATCAAGTGTTGATTCGATAAGTTGTTACTATTGATATTAGTCGGTTATATAAGATATGACCGGATCGTTAAATCAAGTGTTGATTTAATGATTTAATGTATAATTATATATTTTATATATTTCTTTACATTAACTAGTATTTGTTCACTTAAGATAAATTTTCTCACTTGATGTGTATATTATATATATATGATATAGTTTTGTGCACTAGTTTGTATCATGTTTGATGATACTTGCGAACTTGGTTGTGTGTATGCTTTAAACTATGATTAGGTTAATGGTTAGGGTTTCATTTACTCATTTATTTACTTTATTGTTCTTGGCAAAAGAAAAGAAAATGGTTGCTTTTTTGTTTTACACTTGAAGCTTCTTGAAGCTTTAAGAAGCTTTGACCATTTTTGTTTCTTTTGCTTAACCTAACCATTCATCTAACCCTAGTTGATTCTCTACACTAAACCATGGTTGCAAATATGATAAGGATCACTTATTTTCTATTTTTGATTTTTTTATCATATTCTTTTTCTTCTTCTTCTTCTTCTTCTTCAAGATGAAGAAAGCGTGCAACCTTCAATGGTGACTTGATGAAAAGAGTGAGAAATCCAATTCTAAAGTGAACCCACTTCCTATTTTTTCATCCTCTACCACTTGCCAAGTAGTATAGGGTGTTTTCTTCACAAGTTTCATGACTTGGTGAAGTTGGAGCTCGAGTTAGAGTCGCCTAGACGTAGATCATCTTCGGCATCGAAGTCGACGATCTAGCCCGATCATTTCTTCGACGAAACCATTACTAGAGTCCGGGATCCGATGATCGTAGAGGAGGGACGTCAACGCGGAGCTATGGAGGTGGAGGACCGGATCTACAAAGGTTGTTTTTCCGTTCACTTAGTTAAGTTGTTAACTAGTTGCATGTTTCGCCTATTCTCTAGTAAACGATCCGTATTAGGGTTTGTAGGCACCGGAAAATTTTGAATTTGGCATGGTTGATGCCTTGTGAGACCTCATTAGTATGCCTAGGAACCCTACAGTGGTATCAGAGCCTAGCTAGAGCTTTAGGCGAAATGTAGACGAAGTTAGATGTCCGAACGAACCCGTAAACCCCGATAAAACCCTACTCTGTACATTTTTCAAAACAGTGGATTTTTATGAATTAAAAATTCTCAGAAAAACAAGCAGGAAAAACTAAGAATTACTGTGAAGTACGGTCCTCTAAGTCAATAATTTGATCGCTGAACCGCGGCGAAACCATGGGTTTGGCGGCGGTTCCGCGGCCAAAATTTGGACTTAGTCCCTGAAATTTCATTTATTTATTCCTAGGTCCTTTCTTGGCAATTTTTTATGGGAATTTCTTAATTCCACTCAAGTGTTGAGTTTTGTAGGGTTTTATTGGGGACTCGTTAATTTGATCGGATAATTTAACTTCGTTTATGTTTTTCCGGATATTTTAGAAACTGTTAAAAAGTTCGACCGGATATAAATACCCACTTTTTCCCCTGCCGGGTAATTTCTAAGTGTTGGATTTTTCCGTAGTTTAAGAATGTTCAAAGTAGTGCAAGTAACGCGATGGATCCTCTAGAAGACAACAAACCTTAATTCGATTATGTGACCGTCTTGAACTGCCCTTTGAACCTTAAGGTTCGGGGCAGTATGGCGTGCCACATGTGAGGCGTTGGCTTGACCCTTCTACGGCTGGACCGTTGGTACTGTGGCATGAAATGGATGTTTTAAAACTTATTTCAAGTGTTGAAAACCATTCGGGAAAACTTAGGTGTTTGACTGTTCGATCGAAAAGTTTAACATTTTCTATTTATCTGGAATGTGATACAATATTTGGAATCCACAAGGAGTTATAAGATAACTGATTTGAATGTTATAAACATAGCACTTTAGTCTCACTTGATCGGTTGCTACAGAATTTTGATGCGATCAAAAGTCCGTAGCAATCACGTAGCGTACGCGGATACTCGCCGGGTAAACTTAATAGACAGCTTCACCCTATAGCCCCGACCAAGTGACTGTAGGAGAACCCCGTCACCGAAATCATCCGTTCGGGTGCTCACGGCAGCGGTGTTCCGCCTTGGTGCACTTCGTCGACGACATTGGGGGTGCGGCCGCCTAATAAAGTTTGCGACGAGCATTCGATCAAAATGTCGGGAATCTTGTTGAATTACCCGACTTGATATTGAAAAGAGTTTTCGATAATGAGACTAAAATGCGGGGTTTATAATTGTTAGGCATGCGATGTCTAAGGAATTCATATGGTCAGGCATGCGATGTCTGAGGAGGTTGCGGATTCCAACTGTTGTAGTTTTACACTTTCTTTTCTGTGACCGTAAGTGTAATATGTGATATCGCCGGTTTCGTTGCTATATGTCAACGACAAATGGGATGGGCATATTTACTTACGTTGATGACATGTGATGTTATGTGTTGCTGGATATGTTATATTGGATCGTCGTGTTTGAATAGCCGGGTTTTTTTTATATGAGATGAGTGTTTTTCATTTTCATTCATGTAAAAACTTTTATGTAATATTCTTTTATTGGGACACTTCCAGGTTGCGGAAGATGTCACCATTTGTATATTATTTTCCTTTCCGCACTAGGATAGACCCAAGGAGGAGGGCACAAGTAACCGTGTTCTGAAGTCCAGTGGGAGACCAACTCGAGGAGTTGAGTCCGGGTCTCCTAACTCTAGAATTGGTAGGGTTTCTTGCCGCTCTCGTAGGGGTCTAGGGGTGTGGGTTTGGCTATTCATCGCGACCGTGGAATCCGTGTTTTATACTGGCTCGTATTGAAAACACGGACGTCCTAGTATATCCAATGTTTCATATGATTCTTCTGCTGCGATATCTGTGATGTGATCATGTGATATGTTTTGTGATGGATACTGTATATAGTATATATGATATATTATATAGACGTTACTTATGTTTTACACCCGCGCTAGCCCTACCCTGCTATGCCGTTAGTTACCTAACCTAACGGTGCATGAGGGGACATCGAGGCGAATGCGGATGGCATAAGTGTACGTCGTATTTATCTGTGATGTTTAGGTGCTTAAATGTTGGGACTTCATTAATATGATTAATGAAATAAAAGAAACCTAAGATGTTGTAGAATTGAATTTCAAAAATAAAACAGGTAGCTACAGTTCTTGCTTTGCACAGCGGTATATATGATATATCCTGCACCTTATTCAACGAGGAAAAAGCCGACGATCCCTTCACCGGGAGTGACCCCTTTAGCAATAACTCGTAGATGCTACACACTCGGTTTGTCTTTTGATAGCTTCTATAGTTTCTGCTTTGCACAGCGATATATATGATATATCCCGCACCTCATTCGACGAGGAAAGGGCCGACGATCCCTTCACCGGGAGTGACCCCTTTAGCAAAACTAGAAAAGCCTAAAAAACGCTCCATTTTAAAATCATTTAATTCTACAACGATATCAAGTTCATTACGCAATAGGTTTTTAGAAAAACCTGCCGTAACCCTCCGTCATTTCAGATAAGTAGTAGTTAGTATTCGTGCTGCGTTTGTTGGCCTTTGTCAAGGCGTAGTGTGCGGTAGCTAACTGGTGCTTATCTGCTTATGCATATGATGCAGATTGGGTTAGGGTAGTCGTGCGACCTTGTTGGCCTTTGTCAAGGGTCGTGCAGGTGGGTTTAATTCAATCAGGAAATGACGGGTTGAACTTGACTAGCATCCTATGGTTTGTTAGCCTTTGTCAAGGTCATAGGAGGTTAGGGGCAAAATATTATCGGGAATTTCAAGTGTTGAAATTTGCAATGAGATTGCATACCTTCTATGAGATAGTTGGATCCCGAAACCCACTGTGAGAAATAGTTACTTCTGGGAGAGTTTTACACATTACAATTAGCCGATCAAGTAGGTGTCTAGAAAGGTGTTAACGAGGTTACGCCTCTGGGAAAACGAGGTTTACATTAATTAGGTTCGTGCGAAAGCACGGGGGACCTCCCTCAAAGTACCGACACTGGCTTGGCTGAAAGATTGGCGAACTTGTAGTGTGTAATTAACCCCGGCTAGTCTTTCCTTTTAGGGTTTGAAGGAAGATTTGATAAAAACAGTGGGAGCCATCCTGATTAGATAAAATAATAACCAATCTATTCTTGCAAGAGCATACGCTGAGTGTTTTCTTCTCTCTCTCTCCAGGTAGCGACCATATCACGCCTTAATCAAGATAATAAAACGGATATATTGACCGAACCCGCTTGTTATACTGAGCTGGGAAACGTTGGTCCCGCTCCAACTTATAATTGTTATAAGACAGAGCAGGAAATTAGGGAATACCAGATATCCCGTGCCACCCAAACGAAGAAAGTGCATGATGATGCATCATTTTCGGGTGTGTTCGTTTCATAGAACTGTTTCTCAGTATCCTTTACGTCCTGAGTATGTGATACCGGATCAGGATCCCACATATGTAATCTGTTACGTGGGCTACAGAAAGGTAAAGAACTGAGAACAGGTGATAAGTTTCATGAGACAGAAAACGGGGCAAGTGTTGCAGCCAAGTCTGTTAGTCACTGTCACCCTGTATTATCAGTACATTGATTCTGAACAAATGCTATTAGATACCGAACCTGATATACAAAATCATATCAGTCTCTTTGTTAGTAAAAAAAACGATAAAATTTTGTATTGTTGGATAATGTTTTGAACATTTCCTATATCAAAAGTTGATCGGTTCAGGCACGTTATCTAAAAGCGTTGATGTTCTAAATCAAACTACAGTTCTTAGTAGACAGAACACACACAAGAGGATGAGTTCAGATATGAACGGATCCTTCTTGAGGTATTGTAGACTAGGTCATATCAATGCGACCCGACTAGCTAAGTTGCACAAAGATGCATATTTAAATCTGTTTGAATTTACATCTTGTGAAAACTTGCCGGTCATGTCACAAAGATAAGATGACCACAGCTCTGTTTATTTGAAGCAGAGAAAGAGTTACTGAACTCTTGGGATGATACATGTTGATGTATGTAGGTCCCCTGTCTACACATGCCAAGACCGGTACTTTGTACTTCATTAAATTCTCTGATGATCTTTTGAGATTCAGACCTATGTTCCTGTTGAAACACAAGTCCGAACCTTTTGAGATATTCACAGAATATAAGTTAGAAGTAGAGAACATAAATCAGGGTATAAGTATTATGTCCTTTGATGCGATCAGGGAGGAGAATACTTGAGCACGGAATTCCTGGACTATTCTAAAGGAGAATGAGATTCTCTCTCAGCATTACTCCTCCGTATACACCATAGCACGATGGTATATCGGGGCGGAGCAAATGCACCCTATTCGATATGGTGCGCTCTATGATGAGTACTACTGAGTTACCTGTTTCCTTTTGGGTGTTATGCACTTGAGAAGTTGCATACCTATTGAATAGGGTTCCAATCAAATCAGTAGCCTACCGCTTCATATGTGATATGGAAAGGGAAGAGCCCATATATTAAGTTAGTTAAGATCTGGGGTTGTCCGGCCTATGTCTAAAAGCAAAATCCGGACAAGCTCGAGGCAAGGTCAGTTATGTAGAACTGGAAAGGTTCCAGCTATACAAACTGCAGCTGATGATTTAGTAGAACCAAAGGATTCAATAGATTCTAACGAACCCCAGCCTTTCCGCCGATCTAGTAGGGTTCCTCACCCACCTGAGAGATACTTTGGTTTCTCTATGACAGTAGGAGCGAGGATTGCATCATGAGATGATGACCCAACTAGTTTCAAGCTGGCCATCAGGAGTAAGAATGGCTAGATGCTTAGTAATCTGAGATGGAATCCTTATACACCAACAAAGTATGGACTTTGGTTGCTTTATTTGAAGGGTTAAATCACCATCAGGAGCAAGTATATCTTTAGAAGATTACTTGGTGTAGATGGATAAGTTGAGACATTCAAAGCTAGACCTGTTAAAGGTTTGCATCATTGACCAGGTATGGATTATGTTGAAACCTTTTCTAAGGATCTATGCTTAAGTCCATCTAGATCCTACTTGCCACGGCTACATACCATGACTACGATATCTGGCGGTTGGGTGCCATGACTGCTTTTCTAAATGATGTTTTAGAAGAGTGCGTCTATAAGTACACAGCCAGAGGGCCTCGTAGACAGTGGGAGCAGCGGAAACGTGTACAAGATGTTTTATGTGATAAAGCAGGCATCGCGGAGTTGGAACATCTGTTTTGATGAGTTAGTCAAACAGTTTGACTTCATCAAAATGGTAGATGAACCTTGTATATACAAAAACGTAGTAGGGAGTATGGTGGTGATCCTCGTAGAGTACGTGGATGACATACTCTAGATAAGAAAGGAGTTTCCTATGCTACGCTCGGTCAATCTCCGTTTATCACAATGATTCTCTATATAGGATCAAAGTGATACCTCCTAAATCCTGAGTTTTGATCTATGAGATAGATCTAAATGGATGTTAGGATACTCACTAGTTGTAGTGAGACGGTATCAATTGATCCTGGGGAAAATCACTAGAAAAGTTCCAGGGTGATGAGAACGACTGAATGTCAGTCACAGGCATTGTCTTTACCCTGAGTGAAGGGACGGTATGTTGGAAGAGTTCCAAGCTAGATACCGTGGCATACAAGACGATAAAGGCGGGATACATCGGTACTTAAGATGCTACCAAAGAGGCTGTTTAGGTGTATATTGGTTCATGAGATGAACTAGGTTCCTACCATTGTGTGACAATGGATGTGTGGCTTTGGCCCGGGAACCACGGTCCCATCAGTGACCCAGACATAATCTAAGGCAGTATCACCTGATCATGGAGATGATTGATCTCCAGGGTGATCAAGGTTAGGAGAACAGACTCAGAGGACAACACGGCGGATCCACTCACAAAGGCCTTTTCCCAGAGAGTGACTTTTATGGGATGGTTGAGTATGAGATACTACAACCACTGCTATCAAATGGCCCTAGTGCAAGTGGGAGATTGTTAGTTATATGTATGCCCTAGAGGCCATTACTATACATAGGATGTATATTGTAGTGGATGCTTGGACATATATAGGGAGGACTTTCTTGCTCGACATGATAGTATGCTATCTTGTTGATCTTTACCTTAACGTGTACACTGATTGTCTCTCTGTTACAGGTTGGTAAAGCCCTTAGGATGTGTACTTGACTACCTGGACTATGATGCAGATCATACTAATGGGGACATGGTAGTCCATAAGTACATCCTTCAAGGTCCCTAGTCGTGGGTGTATCGAGACGGGGCATCGATTTACCAAAGTAGACTAGTGTATACCTTCTCGACCCATACAGATGGGCGATGGATGATCCCATATCCATTGGTGTTTGACATCGGAGATTATATACGGGTGCTCAGTGGAGACTGGGTACACTGTACTCACTCGCTGAGAACTCCCAGATGGTAATATACCTTACGTCAAATGGCAATTCTTTAGTGACACTGGTACAGAGAAGTCTGTCGACCCGAGATCGTCATAGAGTCTTGTGTGATTCACACTGTGCTTTGATTTCCACCTTACCACGTCCAAGAGGGCGTGCATAACGGTGGTTTTTGGGTACAATCCCGAATCAAATAGAGGCAATGAGCGATAGGAGGGGATTCGTCTCTCCCGGTATAAGGAGTTGATGTTGTGCTATGTTCGATTGGCTATAACCGGAAATCCCTGGCCAGGGTTGCTGAGATTTACTGGTAAGTGTTACCTGTAGTTTCTCGAACTGTTATAGACCTCATATCGACACGATTTATCGAGCTACTGGGGTCTGACGTTTACCACTCCTGGGCAAGATATGCGACATATCAGACGAACAGACCGGACTGTACGGTAAGTGTTACTGGTTGGATTCGCAGGAGTGTGAGCAGGCTTGCTCGTCGATCTTCTGATCGTTCTATACCCGGGTGGCCGTTACGTTTAGCAGACCGCTTGCGGCTTGTAGGTGTTTGAAATGATCATCACCTGCTGCCGGCGTATTGACGAGTCTTTAGGGTCCTACACAGAGGTTTCCTGGCTCAAGCGAAACGAAATAGGAGCATATATGAGATATGTGTGGGACCGAGAATAATACCAGTATGTGATACTGTATTCGATTCTCGCGATTTGTGACAGTGATCGGTTATATGCGATATAGCCGGGTTATCGGATCAAGTGTTGATTCAATAAGTTGTTACAATTGATAATAGTCGGTTATATGAGATATGACCGGATCGTTAAATCAAGTGTTGATTTAATGATTTAATGTATAATTATATATTTGATATATTACTTTACATTAACTAGTATTTGTTCACTTAAGATGGATTTTCTCACTTGATGTGCATATTATATATATATGATATAGTTTTGTGCACTAGTTTGTTTCATGTTTGATGATACTTGCGAACTTTGTTGTGTGTATGCTTTAAACTATGATTAGGTTAACGGTTAGGGTTTCATTTACTCATTTATTTACTTTATTCTTTTTGGCAAAAGAAAAGAAAATGGTGGCTTTTTTGTTTTACACTTGAAGCTTCTTGAAGCTTTAAGAAGCTTTGACCATTTTTGTTTCTTTTGCTTAACCTAACCATTCATCTAACCCTAGTTGATTCTCTACACTAAACCATGGTTGCAAATATGATAAGGATCACTTATTTTCTATTTTTGATTTTTTTATCATATTCTTTTTCTTCTTCTTCTTCTTCTTCTTCTTCTTCAAGAAGAAGAAAGCTTGCAACCTTCAATGGTGACTTGATGAAAAGAGTGAGAAATCCAGTTCTAAAGTGAACCCACTTCCTATTTCTTCATCCTTTAACACTTGCCAAGTAGTATAGGGTGTTTTCTTCACAAGTTTCATGACTTGGTGAAGTTGGAGCTCGAGTTAGAGTCGCCTCGACGTATATCATCTTCGGCATCGAAGTCGACGATCTAGCCCGATCATTTCTTCGACGAAACCATTACTTGAGTCCGGGATCCGATGATCGCAGCGGAGGGACGTCAACGCGGAGCTATGGAGGTGGAGGACCAGATCTACAAAGGTTGTATTTCCGTTCACTTAGTTAAGTTGTTAACTAGTTGCATGTTTCGCCTATTCTCTAGTTAACGATCCGTATTAGGGTTTGTAGGCACCAGAAAATTTTGAATTTGGCATGGTTGATGCCTTGTGAGACCTCATTAGTGTGCCTAGGAACCCTACAGGTTTGCCACAAGTTGTGTATCAATAACGATAAAGTCCACAGGAAATATGAATTCCCCGACTTTAATTAACACATCCTCTAGCTCACCCCTAGGTTGGTTGATAGATCGATTGGCCATCTGAAGAGTGTAATGCGCAGGTTTTAACTCTCCGATCCCTAATTGCTCATAAACAGAATACGGAAGCAAGTTAACACTAGCACCTAAATCGAGTAGAGCACGATTGATATTTTTACCCCCAATAGAAATTGAAATTGTAGGACTTCCGGGGTCCTTTCGTTTCTTGGGTAGTTGTTGTGTAAAAGCTGTGCTCACATTACTCGCAAGGAAAACTTTTTTAGGTACTTGAACTTTTTTCTTCCTAGTGCACAAGTCCTTTAGGATTTTTGCATATGACGGAACTTGTTGAATAGCATCTAGGAGAGGAATGTTTATGTTAACTTGCTTAAAAATTTCCACAATCTTCTCCATTTGTGGACTTGGTCTATTTCCCCTTAACCTGTTTGGATAAGGTGCTTGATCAATAAGTTTTGGGTCCAACGTTTGTGGAGAAGACTGTGGGGATGGATTCGATCCCAAAATTGGAGTGGGAATCAACTTAGATAGATTTGGCGAAATGTTCGAGCCTTGGGGAAAACGGAGAATAGGCTCGAGTGAAGGTTGGAGATTAGACGAATTAGGGGAAGAAGAAGAAGCTGGGGTATCATTGGTGTCACTATCATCACATTGCTCACCCACTCGGTTATTCAGCACTTTTCCCGATCTCAACGTGGTAACAGCACTAACATTATAACTTTGTGAGTGGCCAGGATTGGGTATGGGTTGAGATGGGAGTTTCCCTTTCTCTCTCGCACTCATTGCGGCGTTTAACTGTGCGATTTAGTTTTCTATTGATTTAATACTCTCACTATGGGAGGCGGAGTTTTTCGTTATAGTATCAATAGAAGACTTCATCTCTGCCGACAATTGCATGGATTGTTTCATGAACATATCCAAAGTTTGTGCAAGTGAGTTGTCAGTACCGGCCACTTGTGGTGTAGAAATGTTGGCAGGATTTTGGAAATTCTGTGACTGAAAGGGGGGCTGATTCTGTGGTTATGGTTGCTGTGGAGGAGGTCTTTGATAATTGCTATGTTGGTTTTGATTCCGAGCAAAGTTAGGATGATTCCTCCATCCTTGATTGTATGTGGAAGAATAAGGGTCGTTTCTAGGTCGCTGCTGAAAAGCAGCATTAGTTTGCTCGTGACCTTGAAACGGTGAATTCATAGAACATTCTTCCGTTATGTGTGAAGGATCTGAACAGAAACCACAGACGGTCTTGGGAAGCGTGACCTGATTTAGGGAGAAAGATGAGAACTTGTTCTCAATAGCGTCGAGTTTCTTCTGCATCGCTGCCATTACGGCTTTCACTGCGATGGAAACATCGAGCTGGTGAATACCTCCCCTAGATGAAGGTGGTCTTACGCTTTCCCACTGCAAAGTGTGTTCAGCGAGTTCTTCCAGATACTTCCAAGCTTCACCGTCATCTTTAGACATGAAATTGCATTGACACATTGTTTCAAGCATCTGCTTTGTCGTTGGATTAATGCCCTCATATATAATCCGACATAAATCCCATCTATTAATTCCATGATGAGGACATTGGACAAGCAGATCCTTGAAACGTTCAAAGCACTTCCAAAATGGTTTATTAGGAAGCTGGGTGAACTGGTTGATCTCGCTTCTAACATGGGAAGTCTTATGGTTTGGGTAAAACTTCTTAAGAAATGCTATGACGATTTCATCCCAATTAGTGATAGAGTGTGTGGCAGTATTGTAAAGCCATTTTTCTGCCAAGTCGCACAGTGTGAATGGGATAAGACGTAAGTGCATAGCATCTAAAGTCAATTGTGAAGTACCCATCATTGCGCATACGTTTTCGAATTTGGTGATGAAAACGTACGCGTCTTCCGACTCAAGCCCGTGAAATTTGGGCAGCAGATTGATGTAGTGGGGTTTAATTTCGAAATTATCCCCGTTAGGTGGTGGAAGAGATAGACAAGTGGGAAGAGGACCACGGATAGGATAGCATCTCTCTTGGAGAGAAATACGCGGTGGATTTTGCGCACCTTCGGGCGGTGGCAGCGTGGTGTTATAATTTGATGGAGTGCCGTCCATCTCGGTCGTAGTGTGTGGTGGGGGGAAAGAAGATGAAGAAGTACCGACTTTGGCGTTGATAGCAGGAACGCGGAAAAGACGGGCACTAGGATCCCGTATCCAGCCGAGCATGCACTAAGCGGGTTTAGTGCAAGTGGCAGCGTGTGTGTGATTTAAAATTGGCTTTTTTTGAAAAAGTGGGACGCAAGACAAATCTCCTTAAGATGCACAAGCAACCCTGGAACTAAGGTCACCTAGATCCAGTCTCTAGACCGCTCCTAGACTTCCAAAGGAGAAGCCGCAGGATCAATTCTCTACAGCCTCCGTACTACCCTTGTAGCCAGATAAGTGCCAGGTAAGTGGGAAGGAACCACAGTAGTGGGCCTAATTAAAAACCACTAGCCTTTGACACACTTTCCTATGCACTACAAAAGTAATGAGGATAAACGATATATTTCCCACGACCTTCCTCTGTCCTTATTGAGCGCGACAGTCCTTAGAGTCTGGTCTAGGTATTTTTTTAAATTAATGAAGGGTTGATCTAGATGCTCGGTTTGTGATTTGTGGGGCTTAGGAAGGGTGATGATATCCCCACCTAATCTTGATTTGGTCGTTGCCCCTTAAAGTCTGTATTAAAATATGCAAAACAAAACCAATCACAAAACTTTTGCAAAAAGATTTTTGAGCGGCGCTATTTTGCAAAGAATCCTGCAGAAAATAGATTTTATTGGATTTGAGAGGAGAGAGAAGGAGTTAAGAAAGATACCAGAGAAGTGTGAAACCCTAGATCTCCGGTTTCCTCAAGTCCGTGACTCCAGATTTCCTCGCAAAATTCACACACAAATCGTTAAATATGCAATTTGCAGTTCTGTTTTAATAATGATATGAATCGTCTAAGAATTCAATACAAATAGCAAGAATAAAAAATTACGCATGTCTCCCCGGCAACGGCGCCATTTGATTGATTCGAAAAAAGTGTGTTTGTAGTTGATAAGCACAATCAGAACAGTGTCGCGTATAGCTAGACCGAGGTAAGTACGGGTCGTCCTCCGGGAAACGTTGAATCTTTTATTCTTACTTTAGATGTGTTGAAAGAGAGAGGAGAGATAAAGAATTTTGAAGAATGGTTTCTAGATCTACGTTAAGCAAGAATGCAAAAATATAGATCTAGATTATTTTAGGGATGTAGTTAATATAATAAGGGGGCTTGTAGGGTTCATTAGGATTTAGTAGTTATTGACGATTAATTAAAAGTTACCATTTTTATCCTTTAATAGATTTAAAACTAGAACGACGGTGATGCGTGTAGATTAGGGTTTCTGGAGGGAAAAGGAATCCCACTCTTAACCCCTATCTCAACACGGAACTCCGTTCATATCTAGCCTTTACCAAAACAATCATTAATCTAATCTCTAATCGCGGTCGGAACTAACAAAGAATTGTTAGCGCGCCCGATTAGGATGTTAATGATTCTTTTGATAAAGTTCATAAACTTTATAGGACTTAAGAAGGGTTTAGGGATGTTCATCATCCATTAGCCTACCCTAATCCTACGAACCCTAACAAGCGGAGAATTACTCGCGCATGTTGGGAGAAGAAGATGAAAAGACAGAGAGGGAAAACATAATGTAAAATGCAAAAGAATTAAATAAAATAACTACCTTTATTAATCAACTTGAACAATCTACACTTTATTCCGTTGAAAATGATTACAAAACTAGTTGCTTCTCGATCTTTCCTAAGGATGTAGACGAACAGTTGATGATCTGCCTGGATGCGTGAGCGTCTGGAACTTCGTGATCTTTTCGGCTTGATAAATTTTCCAAGAGGCTCTCGGTCCCTTTTTATTGTGCCAAAGCCAGAAACCTTTGCTTCCAAATTAGGTAAAATTTAGCAAAGATTCATTTCCCAAAATTTCAGCATGTAATCCCTCTATCATGCCGCGGATCCACGGCCCAAGGGTGGGTAAGACCGCGGATCCGCGGCCGATTAATCTCCTCCCTTGATCAATCTTCAGGACTTCTGTCTTTGTGACATTTGGACGTCCTAAGAACCTTTCTATCATGAAAATTTTCTCGTGGTTGCTGCCAGACTTGGTCTCCACGTTTTTGCTTTCTTAATTAGGCAAGTCTTCTTCAACAACTTGATTTCCTTGATTCTAGCCTTGAAAAAATCTGCACAACTTGGAAAAATTCTGCACAACAACTCAAATAATATTTAGTAGACTTTGTTCTACTAGGATTTGGTCAATGAAATTATTTTATTTGCATACATTTTCCTACCAAATGCTAATTATAATATATCAACACATGGAAAATAGTATTTTACACATAAACCCTCATATGTATGATATATTATAATAAAGTCCTTTTTTAATATGGAAATAGTAGGAAAAATGTACGAAAAAATATGCAGTTTTATCAACTGAACACAGATCATACTAGTGGGGACAGTGTAGTCGCTAAGTACATCCTTCAAATGTTCATAGTCGTAGGTGTATCGAGACAGGGCATCGATATACCAAAGTAGACTAGCGTATAGCTTCTCGACCCATGTAGATGGGCGATGGATGATATCATATCCATTGGTGTTTGACATCAGAGATAGTATACGGGTGCTCAGTGGAGACTGGGTACACTGGACGGACTCGCCGAGAACTCCCAGATGGTATTATACCTCACGTCAGATGGCAGTTCTCTGGTGACACTGGTACAGGTTAGTCAGTAGACCCGAGATCGTCAAAGAGTCTTGTGTGATTCCTACTGTGCTTTGATTTCCATCATACCATGTCCAAGAGGGCATGCAAAAATGTGGCTTTTGGGTACAGTCCCGAGTCAAATGGAGGCAAAGAGCAATAGGAGGGGTTTCGTCTCTCCCGGTATAGGGAGTTGATATTGCGCTGTGTTCGATTGGCTATAACAGGAAGTCCTTGGCCAAGGCAGTTTCAGAGATATACTGGTAAGTGTTATCAGTAGTTTCTTGACCAGTTATGAGCCTCATATCGACACGACTTATAGTGTTACTGTGGTCTGACGTTTACCACCCCTAGACGAGATATGCGACATATCAGACGAAGACACCGGACTGTACGGTAGTGTTACTGATTGGATTTACAGGAGAATGAGCAGGCTTGCTTGTTGATCTTCTGATCGCTCAATACCCGGGTGGCCGTTACGTTTAGCAGACCGCTTGCGGCTTGTGGGTGTTTAATATGATCATCACCTACTGCCGGCGTATTGACGAGTATTTAGAGTACTACACAGGGGTTTCCTGGCTCAAGAGAAACGGAGTAGGAGCACATATGTGATACGTGCGGGACTGTGATTAATACGATATGAGATATCGTATTCTATTCTCGCGATTTGTAACATTGATCGGTTGTATGCGATATAGCCGGGTTATCGGATCAAGTGTTGATTCGATAAGTTGTTACACATGATATTAGTCTGTTATAGCCGGATTATTAAATCAAGAGTTGATTTAACAATTTAATGTATAATTATATATTTGATATATTACATTACATTAACCAGTATAAGCTCACTAATGATTTCTTTTCTCACTTGATGCACACATTGTATATATGTGATATATATGTTTGTGTACATGTATTGTGTCATGGTTGATGATACATGCAAGATGGGTGTATGAGACTTATACCATGATTAGGGTTAAGATTAGGGTTTTTATTTATCTTAAGATTTAACAAAAGAGTAAGACTTAGTCAAAGTTCTCAAGCTTGGAAGAAGCTTTGAGAAACATTGACAAAGTCCACTCTTTTGTCATATCCTTAGATATTGCTTAACCCAACCCTTAACCTTAGACCTTGGTTAATTCTCTACATGAGTTAAGCATGAGAGCTTAACTCAACCATGGGTGAATAATTCATATGGATAAGTTTTCATTTGGATGAAGAATTCACAAGAGTTCTTCTTCCTCATCTTCTTCCTCCTCAAAAGCTTACTAGCTCTAATGGTGGAATGAGGAAAAATGTGAGAAAATCAATTCTAAAGTGAGCCCACTTCCTACTTCATCATCCTCTACTACTTTCCATGTGGTATAGGGTGTTCTCTTCATAAAGTTCATGACCTAGTGAAGGAATAGCTTGAGTTAGTGTCTCCCCGACGTACATCATCTTCGGCCTTGAAGTCTTCGAAGCAAGCACGTTCGTTTCTTCTACGGAGCCTCTCTAGAGTCCGGAGCTTGAGATCGCTGCAAAGCGGAATACTACACGGAGCTATTTGAAATGAAGGACCGGTCTACAAAGGTTGTATTCCTCGCTCTCTTTACATATTGCAAAGTGTTTGCTTAAGTTTTTAGTGTATATGCCCTAGAGGCCATTACTGTATCATACTAGTTTGTATATTACTTGATGGATGCTTGGGATATTCACCTTGTATTGACAATCTTGCTCAAAATAGTAGTATGCTACTTGGTTTGTTTCTGCTTTAATGCGTGCATGTGTTTCTTATAGCATATCGCCTTTACACATTAGTGGAGCCCTTAGGATCTTTTGCTTGATTACCAGCGTTGTGATATTAGTCACACTCGTGGGGGCTGGGTAATCCACAAGCACATCCTTTTGCAGGTCCCTAGTCGTAGGACTATCGAGACAGGGCATCGATACTCCGGAGTAGACTAGCGTATGCGCTTCTCATCCCAGCTTGGGAGACGGTCTGTCCCACAGCCGTCAGTACGTCGTACTTGAGATAGTATGCGGGTGCTCGTTAGGTTACGAGTACACTGGACAGGACTCGTCGGGAACTGTTGGTTGGTTTTATACCTATCGTCAGTTATCAGTTCCCAGGTGACATGAGTACAGCTTAGTCCGTTGAATTGACACTGTCACTTCACCTCGAGTGTGTTCCCACTGTTCTTTGATTACTACCCTACCACGGCTCAAAGGAGTCGTGCAAACAGGTAGTTTTTGGGTGCAGTCCCGAAGCACTTGGAGGCAGTGACGGTTAGACAGGATTCGTCTCTCCCGGTATTGGGGGTTGATATCGCGCTGTGTCTAGGAGAGCCATTACACAAAGTCCCTGGCCAGGGCAAGCGAGATAGACTGGTAGGTTTCCAGTGTTATCTCAGGGTGTTCTGGGCTACACTCCGACACGACTTGTACCACTATTAGGGGACTGACGTTTACCGACCCCTAGGCTCGCCATGCGATACTCTTAGACGAACAGACCGGACTGTACGGAGACTGTCACATTCAGGCTTAGCAGGAGTTCAGATGGGTTTACCTCGTCAGTCTTCTTATCGGCATCTACCTGGGGACCGTTACGTACAGCTAGTGCCGCTTACGGTCTGTAGTTAAACTCACTGCCAGCGTAGTGTCGAGTCTTTAGAGTCCCACACAGAGGGTTATTCGCCTTTAGGCAAAATGAGTAGAGGTCGCATGGTTTTGCGACGGGGTTCGTTCACATCCGCGCACTTGTGCACATTTGGTGTCCGGACTGCTTATACTAGCGGGCTTTTGTTTAAGCCAGATCCTAGTATATGTTTTGGGATTGGTTTTATCTCTTTTCATTCGTGTTCCTCGGAACACGGATACGGGTGTGTATGCACAGTTGACTGAGGCAGAGGCAGAGGACTTTCATTAGGGTTGATGACCATTGTCATTTTCTTAACCCTAATGTTTATGTGTGAAATATGATTATTAATATTAGTTAATTATAATTGTGTATGGTTAGGGTTGTTGACCATTTGACTATGCATGACTTGTTGACCTAGGTTGATAAGTTGACCATCATCATTTCATATGAAAGATGCTCTTTGATTCTTGCAAAAGTAATTAATGTGAAATGATAATGGTCATTTCAAGATTAACCATCACAATTATCTTTAGCTAATTATTTATTTATCATAATTCACATATATGTGAGAAGGTTGGCATTATTCTTCTCATTCTATCATTCTCATTCTCTCTCATCCTTTTCCTCTCTCTCAAAGCTCTCCCCTCTCATGAGTTGAGAACCATTGAGCTTGAGATAAATCCCTTAAAATTACTCTCTACTCATTCTAAGGTTCTAGGTTTAGCACACCAAGCACCTTAGTTACTTCTAGTTTGAGGTTGGAGCCAAAGGTATAGGCCCTCGGGTGGATCTTTCTTCGGCAAGAGAAGGCGACGAGGAGAACCTGTTCATCACACTCCAAGGAGCAAGAAGAGAAGGACTTCAAGACTTAGGTATAACCCCTTAACCGAGTAGCTAACTCTTTTAGCTTGGTAGTTAGTTTATGTTTAGCAAAGATCCCTCCTTTTGGTTAGTCTGGTTAGTCCATGTTGCCTAGTGTTGTAAAAATCGAATTTTTCATAACCTTTCCCTCTCCCCGCAAACACCGGATGGGCAACGTGGACTTACAGTGGTATCAGAGCCTAGCTAAACACAAACTAACTAGTTAGCAAAGTATCTAGAACTTCGATCGGAAAAAATCGCAAAACACTTTTGAAAAACCCTAAGTTTCTGCCGATTTTTATTTCTGCTCCAAAAATAATAAATCGTGTACTAAAAATCGGCTCAGGCTTTTGTTAGAACACCCATGAAAAACGAATCAGCGAGTCGACCAACTCACCGCGGAACCGCGGCAAGAGCATGCTCTTGCCGCGGATCCGCGGCCGAGTTGACTCGGCCGTGGGTCGTTTTTCCTGCAGTGTTCTTCTGTTGCTGTTTTGTGATTTTTCAGATGGTTTGTTTCTGCCCAGAATTTCCAGCGAACAAGTTAGTTTTTGGGGTGGTCACAAATCCGTATTTTGATTGAACTTCTTTACACTTTGGCTAATGGGTTATATCTGTGATGTGATATATGTATTGAACGTCTGCTAATCGCTATACGTCGATTAGTGGGGGTTATACATATCTGTGATCTGTAATGTTGATGGTTTGTGTATATGAATTCGTTGGATTGTCGCGGATGAATAGCCGGGGGGTTGTGAGATGAGAGTTTTCTTATTCTTTCAATTCTTGTAATATGTAAATTGATGTAATATTATTTGTATGGCCGCACATCCGGGTTAGGATTGTAGCCATCATTGTATAATTTCTTTTACTGTTTTTGCTCCTAGGATAGACCCAAGGTGGGGTGCACAAACTACCGGGTATCTCGAAGTGCCGAGTGGCCTACTCACGGTGTTGAGGGAGGTTGCTTCGCTTCGGGTACTTGGCGGGTAGTTTGCCGCACCCGTAGGGGTCTAGGGTGGGGTTTGGCTATTCTTCGCGACTGTGTAATCCGTTTTTCGTTACAGGCTCGTACGGAGTGCGAATTTCTAGTATATCCAATGTGTTCATCTGTGATCTGGAATGGCTATCATTGCATGTGACGAATGTATATATCTATATATATGATATCTATTTAGGCGTTGCTTATGTTTTGCATCCGCGCTAGTCCAGCCCCCGCTCTGTCGTTAGTTAAGTAACCTAACGGGTGATGACGGGACCCCGTGGTGAATGCGGATGGCATAAGCGTACGTCATATTTTCGTTGTTTTCTGCAAAGGTAAGATTAATTGATGGGACGCATTAAAATTAATGCAAGAAAAATAAACCACGTAAAAGTCGTTGGAACACTTTCAAAACCACTCGGTTCTTATCAAAACCAACTTTTAAATGCGGAGCTTGAACCACTCCTTTTGAAAGCTATCTCGTTCCTTCGATTATATCAAGTTCACTACGTTCACGGTTTCGCCAAAACCATTCGTAGCCCTCCGTCGTTTCACATGGATAGTCAATAAGTATTCAAGCTATGTTTGTTGGCCAAAGTCAAGGCACATTGATTGGTAGCTATTGGGTATTCATGTGCAGCATAGATAGATGTGTTGGTTTGCGACAGTCGTTCTATCTTGTTGGCCAAAGTCAAGGGTATGTGCGGGTGGGTTCAAATTAACCTGGAGAATGACGGGTAGAACTTGACATGTGACTTATAATTTGTTGGTCAAAGTCAAGGTCATAAGAGCATGGGGCAAAAATCCACATCGGGAGTTTCAAAAGAAACCGAAACTTGCTAGCGCTGCATACCATTTGGAGTGTGATGATTCTGGTAGGATTCCTTCAGTTTTATCACGCGATGATATTTGGATCCCGATCCTACTGTGAGTATATGCTACTCCTCCGGAACTTTCTCACTTAACGATCAATGCTATAAACCAAGTAGGTGTCTAGAAAGGTGTTAGCGGGGCTACGCCCACAGGGAAAAGAGGTTATTTAATTAAGGAACTTCACGAAAGCGTTGGAAAACCTCCCTCGAAGTACCGACACTGCCCTGGATGAACAGTTAAGCAAGAATTGTACGGCGAGATTGATCCCGACTAATTCTTCCTTTATGGTTTGAGGAGGGATTCGAGAGATAGTGGGAGCCATCCTGTTTAGACAAATTAAAAACCACTATAAACTTGCAAGAGCATCATGCTAAAGTGTTTCTTCTCTCTCTCCTAATTGCAGCGACCAAATATCATGACTGGACTTAAGTTACTTCTAGATAAAAATATACTGACAGGGCCAAACTACAAAGATTGGCTCAGGAATGTCAAAATGGCAATCACTTATGACAAGTTGGGGCATCTTCTTACCACCAAAGCTCCCCCTGTCCCAGGTCCCAAAACCTGCGTCGCGGATAGGGAAATTCGTAAGACCTGGGAAATCGACTGCGTGAAGGCCAAGTGCCTCGTGCTTGCCTCTATGGACAATGAACATCAGAGGAGGCACGAGAATATGGACCTCGAATCCATATTTCTCCATACAAAAGAACTGTATGGAGAGCAATCCCGTATCGCCAGATACGAAGTGTCGAAAAACCTGTTTTCGACGAGATTGGCTGTCGGATCATCGGTAGCGGAACACGTGCTTAAGATGATTGGCTACATAGAGGAGCTCGCGGACCTTGGGACCACGTTGGAGAATGAGCTCTATACGGACCTGATTCTCCAGTCCCTTCCTTCCACTTACGCCCAGTTTATCCTGAGCTTCAACTTGCAAGAAAAAGAGGTTGAACTTTCAGAGCTCCTCAACATGCTGAGGAGTGCAGAGGGCACCCTACAGAAAGGTAGGGAAACATCCACTTTGTTTGTAGGAGGATCTTCCTCTTCGAGGTCCAAGGAGAAAGCCAAGGGAAAGAAGAAGAAAACCCCCGCCAAACCAAGGGGCGGTGTTAGTAAAGTGGATACGAAGGGAAAGGAAAAAGCAACAAAGGTAGCGGGAAAACTTGTGGGGAAGGAAGAATGCTTTTACTATCACAAGAGTGGACACTGGAAGAAAGATTGCAGGGCTTGGAAGGCCAGAACACAGGATCTGAAGCAAGTTGCGGCTTCAGCTTCAGGTGTGTATGTTATTGAAAACTGTCTATCAATAAACTCTACTTCCTGGGTATTGGATACTGGGTCAGGATCTCATATCTGTAATTCATTGCAGGCATTGAGAAAGCATAGGTTTTTGAAGGCAGGTGATATGACCCTCAAAGTTGCAAACGGAGCTAGCATGGATGCTGAGGCCGTGGGGGACTATCACCTGGGAATGTCAGATGGACATGTTTTGGTTTTACGTAATTGTTTTTTTTTACCCAATGCAACTTGTAATATCATTTCTGTATCTTTAATATCTAAAGAAGGTTATGAATTTGCGTTTGTAAGTATTGTTGTAAACATTCACCTTAATCAAGTTCTGATTGGGTCAGGTACATTAAGCAATGGTATATACGTATTAAACCAACCACATATTTTCAATGTCCAGAATACACACAAAAGAAAGTCTCCGGAAACAAATCAGACTTTCTTATGGCATTGTAGACTGGGTCACATCAATGAGAGATTGTTGACGAAGTTACATACAGAAGGATATTTGGATCCGTTCGAATATCAATCATATGCAACTTGTCAATCCAGTCTCAAAGGAAAGATGACAAAGACTCTGTTCACTGGACACGGAGTAAGAGCGAGCGGGCTCTTGGAACTCGTATACAGCAACGTGTGCGGTCCAATGTCTACGCATGCACGAAGCGGTTATTCTTACTTCATTACTTTTATGGATGACTTTTCAAGGTACGGATATGTCTTCTTAATGAAATATAAATCCGAAGCCTTTGGAAAATTCCAGGAATATAAGAATGAAGTAGAAAAACAAACAGGCAAAAGTATCAAGACACTGAGATCTGATCGAGGTGGTGAATACTTGAGTGCCGAGTTCCTGGATTACTTAAAAGAGAATGGAATTCTCTCTCAGCTTACTCCTCCATACACTCCGCAACATAACGGTGTATCGGAGAGACGGAACCGAACCCTATTGGATATGGTATGGTCCATGATGACTAACGCTGAGTTACCGCGATCATTCTGGGGATATGCACTAGAATCAGCTGCATACCTTTTGAACCGAGTTCCAACTAAGACTTTGCCTACTACACCATATCAGATGTGGTGTGGGAAGAGACCCTATCTTAATCACATTAAGACATGGGGATGTCCAGCTTTTGTCAAAAAGCAGCATGCGGACAAACTCGAGGCACGCTCAATACGGTGCAAGTTTGTGGGATATCCAAAGAACTCCAAGGGATATTTCTTCTATTACGAAGAGGAACAAAAGTTCGATGTTTCTCGTCATGCCCACTTCTTGGAAACTGAGTTTTTGGAAAATCAGATAAGTGGGAGCACAATAGAACTGGAAGAAATTCCAGAACCATGAGCTATTACTGAAAGCTTAGTAGAACAAGAGGGTTCGAAAGATCAGGACATTCCTGCGCCGCTCCGCAGAAGTAGTAGGCAGTCTCATCCGCCCGAGAGATACTACGGTTTTCTCATAGACGGGTATAGAGAGGATTGCATCATTGATAGTGATGAGCCGACTTGCTTCCAGCAGGCCATTCAGAGCGTTGACTCGGTAAAATGGCTGGATGCATTGCGGACCGAAATGGAGTCCATGTACACCAACAAATTATGGACGTTGGACGTTGCTTCAGATGGGGTAAAACCCGTAAGATGCAAGTGGATCTTCAAAAGGAATATTGGTGTAGATGGACAAGTTGTGACGTATAAGGCTAGACTTGTTGCAAAGGGTTTCCGTCAAAGACCTGGCTTGGACTATGACGGAACCTTTTCTCCAGTGGCTATGCTAAAATCTATTTGGATCCTTCTTGCCATTGCTACCTTCCACGATTATGAGATCTGGCAGATGGACGTAAAGACCGCTTTTCTAAATGGAAATTTAGAGGAGTGTGTCTATATGGACCAGCCAGAGGGTTTCATTCAGAGTGGGAGCAGCGGAAAGGTGTGCAAGTTGCTTAAGTCCATCTATGGACTAAATCAAGCATCGCGGAGTTGGAACATCTGTTTTAATGAGACGGTCAAAGAATTTGGATTTATCAAAAATCCGGATGAACCATGCATCTATTGTAGATTTGTAGCAAGAACTGTAGTATTCCTCGTTTTATACGTGGATGATATTCTCTTGATAGGAAATGACATTCCTATTCTACAATCTGTCAAAGGGTTCTTATCACACAGGTTCTCCATGAAAGACCTGGGTGATGCCTCTTACATTCTAGGGATCCGGATCTATCGTGACAGATCCAAGAGGATATTAGGACTTTCACAGTACAGGTACATCGACACCATACTGAAAAGATTCAGTATGGAAGATTCCAACTGCGGTAATCTACCGGCTTGTCACGGGATCACCATCTCCAAAGAGATATCTCCCAAGACTGTTTTGGAAAGAGATCGCATGTCTATTATACCCTACGCTTCTGCGGTAGGCTCTATGCGATGTTGTGCACCAGACCAGATGTAGCTTATGCACTGAGTGTGGTAATCTGGTATCAGTTAAACCCTGGGGAGAAACATTGGATAGCGGTAAAGAACATTCTCAAGTACCTGAGAAGGACTAAGGAGATGTTCTTGGTGTATGGCGGAAAAGACCTCCAGATCGAGGCCTTTGCTGACTCCAGCTTCCAGAGTGACAAGGATGATTCCAAGTCCATGTCGGGTTATGTCTTTACCCTCTATGGAGGGGCGGTGTGTTGGAAGAGTTCCAAACAGGAAACCGTTGCTGACTCGACGATGGAAGCAGAATATATCGCTGCTGCTGATGCCGTAAAAGAAGCCGTCTGGATAAGGAAGTTCTTGACAGAACTTCAGGTGGTTCCGTCCATTGTTGATCCAGTACCTCTGTATTGCGACAACAATGGGGTTATATCTTTAGTGAAGGAACCCAGGTCCCATCAGAAGTCCAGGCACATCTTGAGGCGGTATCACCTGATCAGGGAGATCGTGGGTCGCCAGGAGATCGAGGTTCGGAGAGTTGCTACGGAAGATAACACTGCTGATCCACTCACAAAGGCCTTACCCCAGACTCAGTTCGAGTGGCTGATCTATATGATAGGTCTTCGATACGCTAGTACATGGCCTTAGTGCAAGTGGGAGATTGTTAGTGTATATGCCCTAGAGGCCAATACTGTATCATACTAGTTTGTATATTACTTAATGGATGCTTGGGATATTCACCTTGTATTGACAATCTTGCTCAAAATAGTAGTATGCTACTTGGTTTGTTTCTGCATTAATGTGTGCATGTGTTTCTTATAGCATATCGCCTTTACACATTAGTGGAGCCCTTATGATCTTTTGCTTGATTACCAGCGTTGTGATGGCAGTCACACTCGTGGGGGCTGGGTAATCCACAAGCACATCCTTATGCAGGTCCCTAGTCATAGGTGTAGGGTTCCTTAGCACACTCAAGAGGTTACACAAGGCATGAACCATGCCAAAATCAAAAATTTATGTGCCGAGAAACCCTAATGAAGATCGTTAACTAGAGGATAGGCGAAACAATGCAAGTTAACAACTTAACTATGAGTGAAAAGGACTACAACCTTTGTAGATCCGGTCCTCCACTTCTTTAGCTCCGTGATGACGTCCCTCCGCTGCGATCAACCGGATCCCGGACTCTAGCATTGGTTTCATCGGAGAAATGGTCGGGCTAGGTCGTTGACATCGATGCCGAAGATGATCTACGTCGAAGCGACTCAAACTCAAGCTCCATCTTCACTAGGACATGAAACTTGCGAAGAAAACACCCTATACAACATGGCAAGTGGTAGAGGATGAAGAAATAGGAAGTGGGTTCACTTTTGATTTGGATTTCTCACTTGATTTCACCACTTAAATTTTTCAAGAATGGTTTTCTTCACTTGAAGAAGATGAAGAAGAAGAAGAAAGAAAAATGAATACATGAAAATAATAAATCAAGTGATGCTTATCATAATGCAACAATGGGTGAAGATAACTCATGTAGAGAGCAAACCATAGTTTAGGTGATGGTTAGGTCAAAGCATAAAGACAAAATGGTTAAGACTTTAAAAAATGCTAAGAAGCTTTATAAAGCTTAAAGCAAAGAAAGAAAAAAGCCACCATTTTGTTTTTACAAAATAAATAAAGAAAATAAAACCCTAACCATTAACTAAACATTGTTTAAAGCATACACACCCAAGTTTGCATGCATCATCAAACATGATACAAACTAGTGCACAAACATATATCATATATACAATGTGCACAATCTAGTAAGAAAAAACATTCTTAAGTGAACCAATACTAGTTAATGTAAAGTAATATGTCAAATATATAATTATACATTAAATCATTAAATCAACACTTGATTTAATGATCCGGTCATACTGCATATAACCGACTAATATCAAATGTATCAATGTATCGAATCAACATTTGATTCGGCAACCCGGCTATATCATATACAACCGTCCGATGATACAAATCGCGAGAATAAAATTCAGTATCATATACTGGTATTATTCTCGGTCCCGCACATATCTCATATGCGCTCCTATTTTGTTTCTCTTAAGCCAGGAAAGCTCTGTGTAGGACTCTAAAGACTCGTCAATACGCCGGCAGTAGGTGATGATCATATCAAACACCCACAAGCCCCAAGCGGTCTGCTAAACGTAACGGCCACTCGGGTATTGAGCGATCAGAAGATCAACGAGTAAGCCCGCTCACACTCCTGTGAATCCAACCATTAACACTTACCGCACAGTCTGGTCTGTTCATCTAATATGTCGCATATCTCGCCTAGGGGCGGTAAACGTCAGACCCCAGTAGCTTGATAAGTCATGCCGATGTAAGGTCCATAACAAGCATGAAACTCCTGATAACACTTACCAGTAAATTAGTGCAACCCTGGCCAGGGATTTCCAGTTATGGCCAGTCGAGCATAGCACAACATCAACCCCCTGTTGCGCCACGGCAGCGCCCCGGCCGTCTTACTCGAGGCCAAATTGCGGAATCAAAAATTTTCCTTGCTCGGAAACCGGCGCTACCGCGGACAAAGAAAACCCGGATCGTTTACCATTAACCTACGCTAGCTAACAAGAGATGGGGTGAGAAGTATACCGAGTGATCCGAGTCCTCCGGTCTTCTCGTCATCGTCCCGATCTCCCGCGGAAAGTGTAGTCTCCATATCGTCGCCTCCTCGCCGGAAAGGGCACCACATCGCCTTCGTCTTTTACGGGCTCCCGCCTCAATACCGAGGCAACTCGGGCATGAAGCCGGCAACTCGACATGCCCAAGATTTGCTGTAGGAAGTAGTGTAGAAACTTTGTCTCTTGGAGTTTATGTAGTTGCCATTGATGGATGGAGGAAGAGGTAAAGAAAATTGGTGCTTTCAATTTTCTAGCAAGAAGAAGATGAAATGAACTCTCTCATTCTTTTTCTTTCTCTCTTTCTTTTTCTTCTACTCTCTTTTTTTTTTCATAACCATGAAAGACTTTCTTCAAGTGAGTATGAGAATGGTGGAGGAATGAAAACATAAGGCAAAGGGAGGTGAGTGTAGGAGCATTCAAGAGGTGACCACATCCAAGGTCAAAGAAAACATCAACCATGCTTAAAACACTATGCCCTCCATAACCTTTCACTTCTCATATAAATCAAGTGATGGATGAAAGAAATGAAATCTATCATAATCTAATTTTATGCAAGAAACCCCCCCACAAAGTGTAATTTGCAAAACTGCAAATTACCCCCTCCATCAGAAAAGTCCGGCCGGGAAAGAACAAAGGAAAACCGGCCGGAACGGAATGCAAACTGGCAACTCCAGAAAACTGGTCCCGTAATAAATTACAGGAAAAACCCCGACACTGTGCATACACACCTGCATCTGTATTCCGACCGGATACAAATGCAATGAGACAAAATCTACACTGTACTAGACTGGGACCGGCTTAAGCCAAAGCCGGCTAGTAAAATCCGTTCGATCCTGATCCGTGCAATACCGCACGTATCTGATCGAACCCTGCCATATACCTATACGGCTACTAGTACAAAGCTGTCCGATCCTGATCCGTGCAATACCGCACGTATCTGATCGGACCCTGCCATATCTCCATACGGCCTCTACAGCGTTTCGCCCGAAAGCTGAGTAACTGAAAGTGTGGTGGACTCTAAAGACTCGTCAATACTATGGCTGTGGATTTAACCACTAGCACGTCAGAGGTATTAGCCAATACATGACGGGCCACCAGCTATTGACCAAAAGGGACGTCGATGAGGAAGCTCACCCCGACACCCAACTGAGCCTGTCAGTGACAATATCCGTACAGTCCGGTCCGTTCGTCTATGAGTATCGCATGGCGGGCCTAGGGGGTTGGTAAAAGTCAGACCCCCAAAAGCGGTACAAGTCGTGTCGGAGTGTAGCCCAGAACGCCCTGAGATACTACTGGAATACCTACCAGTAAATCTCCTGCCTCGGCCGAGGGCTTTGCGTAACGGCTCTCCTAGACACAGCGCGACCTCACCCCCAATACCGGGAGAGACGAACCCCTGAAGATCCGCTCACTGCCTCCATGTGGCTCGGGACTGTACCCAACTAAAACCTGTTTGCACGACTCCTTTGAGCCGTGGTAGGGTAGTAATCAAAGCACAGTGGGAACTCACACGAGACAAATGACGATCCTCAGGTCGATGAACTAACCTGTACACATGTCACCTGGGAACTGCTATCTGACGTCTGGTATAAGACCAACTAGCAGGTTCCCGGCGAGTCCTGTCCGGTGTACTCATAACCCAATGAGCACCTGTATACATCTTAGGTGAACCAACTGACACCAGTGGCTTGTGAGACCGGCCACCGCCCCTCGTCGGGGTCTCGACTGTATACACTAGTCTACTAATGGAGTATCGATACCCTGTCTCGAAACTCCTACGACTAGGGACCTTTTAAGGATGTGCTTATAGACCCCAGCTCCCACGTATATGATCGCCATCATACTGCTGGTCGTCAAGCAAGAATCCCAGGGGCTCTATCAACGTGCAATAGCGACATGTCAGGTCACCTAAAGCAGTACACGATGATAAAGATAAACCAGATAGCATACTATCATCTCGAGCAAGACTGTCCTACCGGGATAGGTCCTCCCTCAATCATTGCAATCACGTGCCTGTGATCCAATAATTGACTCTGAGGGCACTATCTCCAACAATCTCCCACTTGCACTCAAGGCTAATTATTGCGATGTCGCATACTCACAGCCCGTGTGATACCGAACACCCAACTCCTCTACTAGTCTGTCTCACAAAGCTCGTTTGTGAAACTATTGCGTTCGAGGAATAGCCTCAGTGAGTGGATCCGCTGTGATGTTTCTTTCTATGTCTCTCTATATCTCAAGTTCGCAGAGAAAGCCATCTCCCGAAATGAGCAATACCTGTCTTAGAATGTCTGGATGTCTGATGGGACCTAGCTCATAAATGAACTCCAAATCCAAACTTCTTAGACTGTATCCACAACTGAAACTAATCAGTATCCTGCGCCATGCCTCCCTCAGTATTGCCTTGGACCACCTGTCCAAAATACTGTCCCTCGTCAGAGGGAGAACTATAACTGTGACGACCTCCTTGTCGTCTATGTCACCTTGGAAGCCTGGAGTGATAACCGTCTCCTAAAGGAGGCAGCCGTTATCATATCCCTAGAACATTCACTTATGTTCTATAACTGCTTCCGACTGTTCCTCCAGGATTGGATCAATATCAACTTATTGCATCTAGTGCAAGAACAACATCTGGTGTGGTACTTGACATCTCATGATTGACTCAATTGCCTAAGCAAGTGATCTGTCAATCATGCGTATTCCTCTCCCCTTTAGTCTGTAAGACACCTTTAGAGAGGGTGACTCCATTACCTGCAGGCACACTACCATGCCAGGAGTCGTCCATTCTAAATACTCTTAGAATGCTGTCAAGGTACCCTGATTGGGAAACCACCCAAATCTAGATCTAAAACCATAGGTCTAGTAACCAGTATGTCTGATATAATATCCAAATCCCATGTGGAGAAAAACACTGTGTGACGACCAAAGTATAACCGATCGTAGTATAGGAATATCACTTCCTACTACCTTCTCAACAGATCCATCTTCTATTCTGATGACGTCAAACCCATGACTGTCACATCAGAAACAGATGATCTAACTCCGCTATATCTGCTTTAGTCTATAAATAGATATAAGCATGAAGTCCACCAATGCTTCCGCTGCTCCCACTGACTACGACAACCCTCTGCCAGAGTCATATAGACGTGCACTTCTAAAGCTAGTTTAGAACGACGCTATACTCATCCTCCTGCCGGGTCTCGCAGCCTGGAACAACAACAATGGCAAGTGTGGGTAAACAAGAACTTCCCTGTCACCATCCTTGAGGCTACCGGAGTACCTCTCGGGTGCCTGAAGTTATCCACCTTATCTGCGGAGTGGCCAATGGAATGTCAAATCAGATTGAATCTTTAGGTTCCTTATCAAATCTTCAGTAATCGTTTGCGGTTCTGGAATCACTTCCAGTTCTACCATACTCCCACTGCTGTTTTTTGAAAAAATCCATTTTTAATAAAACTGTGGCGAGTCTAGAACAATATTTCTATTGATCTGCCAGATGGTAGAAAGTCAACCCTCGTCATAGCCTGGGTCAACCCACAAACAGCCATTACAGAAACATGCCTTGAGTCATCCGGAGTCTGGTTTTAAGCATAAGCCGGACAACTCCCCGTACCTTAACATCGTTAAGATATGAACTGTTCTATATCCAATATAGAACCAGAGGCACTGATTTAATTGAACCAGATTCAAATCATACAGCTGTCTCCAGTGCATGTCAACTAAATGGAAGGAGGCCGATCAGCGTTACTCAACTTAGGAATGCTTCCAATTATGAGTAACCTGAAAGAGAAGCAATCTGTCTTCATCATTACTATCAACTGAATACCATACACAAGTATCTACATCTTCGATCTCTTTGAAGAATCCCGATACTTGCTACACCTGGTTCTCTACTCTATTCAAATACCTATAACTCCTCAAAACTTAGACCCTGTGTTTCTACGAAACACATGTCTAAGAACTTGAGAAGTTAAAAGTAAACAGAATATAGTATGAGGACCAACCCCTCTGTCCTAATGGACACTGGACAACATACAATACTTTGTATAAGTCCGCTGAGTCTAACAACTCTTTCACTGTGCGTCGCAGGTTGAAAACTGTACTTATGGTTAAGAAGAATTACACCGCTGTTTAATGCTCCTTACCTAACCATCCACTGATATAGGTAAATCTCATCGACATAATATCAAAAGGTATATCTCACTCTATGAAAATAGACGTACAGATATATCGATTTGAAATTGGTGCACAACAGCGGATATTCAAAACCAAATATTTGCCGACCGGCAAACAACCCAGGTGACTTCCTCAAATATCACCGATTACAACGAATCCCGATATAATGAGGATGATCACCCAATTCCCAATAACTTACTCCCACTCATCATCTGTAAAACCATACAGATGTGAGAATTATTCCTGGCAAATACATACCCTGGAGTAAGTGTCTAATCGGGAAATCAGTTTTCTTTTAACAGTACACAGTTGAAACTGAAACATTGTAATGTTTCGATGGGGTATCCTGGTATTCCTAGTAATGCCTCTACCATTATCCAGATTCACAACTATAACCGTATAATTCTTTGCCACCTCTCCAAATCCCTTTATTTGTCTTTAGTCATTACCTTCTGTACACCCCTTTAAGCCAAATGGTTTTCTTCCTTCCCTACCGTTCGGCACCAGCCTATGGTTTGGCAGAAGACTATCCAAAAAGCATAAAGGGTGTACTGTCCTAATCCTAGGAACACTCGCAATGCGAGAGAAGGTGAAGATAAAAGACACCTGAATGTACTTTATTCCTATTTCTCCTGAACCAGAATCCATCCCCGAACTGGAACAAGTTTCTTTCGAGTTCGTATATAACCATACGATGGAGTATCCAATAATCTGTGGATCTTCGTAGTGATACGGAGTGTCCTGGAGAAATACAAAGTTGATTTAGGATTAGCGAAGAAATACTTGGTTTGGTCGTGAATATCAGTCGCAACTTACTTTGCCCTCCTACTAATCCCTTGCTTTGTCTTAACTTAATACCTTCTGCACACCATCGTTATGCTAATTGGTTTTCTTCATTCCCTACCGGTCGGCACCAGCCTAAGGTTTGGAAGAAGACTATCCAATTTGCGTAATAGGTGTACTACTCCTAAACCAAGGAGTACTCGCAACCTGAGAGAAGGTGAAAAGAAAAGACAACTGAATAATCCTATCCGTTTTCTCCAGAACCAGAAACCATCCTCGAAGTGCTTCGAGTCGTGGTAGGGTGGAAATAAAAGCACAGTGGGATACACACAAGACTCTATGATGATCTCGGGTCAACCGAAGTGTCACCAGAGAACTGCCATCTGACGTGAGGTATAATACCATCTGGGAGTTCTCGGCGAGTCCGTTCAGTGTGCCCAGTCACCACTGAGCACCCGCATACCGTCTCTGATGTCAAACATCAATGGATATGGGATCATCCATCGCCCCGTCTCGATATTCCCACGACCAGGAACATTGAAGGATGTACTCATTGACTACCCAGGCCCTACTAGTATGATCTACATCATAGTCCTGGAAGTCGAGTACACATCCTAAGGGCTTTATCAACATGTAATAGAGAGACAACAATTATACATGCTAAGATAAAGAGCAACCAGATAGCATACTATCATGTCGACCAAGAAAGTCCTACCTATATATGTCCCAGCATCCACTACAATATACATCATATGTACAGTAATGGCCTCTAGGGCATACATATAACTAACAATCTCCCACTTGCACTAGGGCCATCTGTAGCAGCGGTTGCAGTATCTAATACTCAACCATCCCATAAAAGTCTCTCTCTGGGAAAAGGCCATTGTGAGTGGATCCGCCGTGTTGTCCTCTGAGTCTACTCTACTAACCTCGATCACCCTGGAGATCAACTATCCCCATGATCAGGTGATGCTACCTCAGAATATGTCTGGGTCACTGATGGGACCAGGGTTCCTGGGCCAAAGCCACACTTCCATTGTCACACAATGGTAGGAACCTAGTTCATCTTATGAACCAATATACACCCAAACTGCCTCTTTGGTAGTATCTTTAATAGCGATGTCACCAGCCTTTATCGTCTAGTTTGCCACGGTATCGCGCTTGGAACTCTTCCAACATACCGTCCCTCCACCGAGGGTAAAGACAATGCCTGGGACTGACATTCAGTCGTCCTTATCACCCTGGAACCTTTCCAGTGATTCTCCCCAGGATCAACTGATACCATCTCACTACAACTAGTGAGAATCCTAACATCCATTTAGATCTATCTCATAGATCCAAAACCCAGGATTTAGGAGGTATCATTTTGATCCTATATGGAGAATCCATGTGATAAGAGGAGATTGACCGAGCGTAGCATAGGAAACTCTTTTCCTATCAAGAGTATGTTGTCCACGTACTCTACGAGGATCACCACCTTACTCTCTACTACCCTTTTGTATATACAAGGTGTAACGTTTTGAAAATCGTTTCGGTGAAATTTCGAAAAAACGGTAAAATAAGGGGGTTTTCTATAAAAAGTCAAAATGCAAATATCTTTATTATAAAATTAAATATACATATTCTAGCTATGTAGTTGCTAGTATTTGGTGTTTATTGAGCCACTGGTGAAATTTCAAATTTTCCGAAAAATTTTCCGAAATTAATTATTTTAATATTATTTTAAGCCGTCACTAATATATTTAATTAGGGAAAATTACAAATTGGAATGAGTTGAAAAAAATTTTGTACATCATAAAACATTAAATAAAATTTTATCATGTAGTTTTTGAAATGAAATCGTTTGCCAAAACGGTTTAGAAAATATTGAAGAAAAATGCTTATTTTGTGAAAATAAAAGGGTTTTGGTGCATATTGTATTGGTGTTTGGTGTTCATTGCTCCACACACACACCCTCTCTTCTCACCCACTCAAATGGCCGGCCCCACCACCACATTCCAGCAGCCCTCTCTTCAAAAAAAAAAAGAATGAAAAGAGAATGAATAGAATAATGAAGGCATGGGGTTAATTAAAAGAGGTATGGGCTTTTCTCTTCTTGTCTTGACTTCACAATCATTTCAACACTCACATTCTCTCTCCCCTCTCCAGAAATTCAGCCGAGCCTCCCCATGAGCAGCCTCAACAATTCTCCATCTCATTTTCCCTCAAGAATCTTCTCATTTTCCATCAAAAATCCTTCCAAATTACTACTAATTCCTAGTTAAATCCTAACCCTTTATTCCCTAGAACAATCAAGGATGGATCTTGAGCAAGGTAGCTAATTTGGGAGGCTTAGTTTCATGTTGATCTACAAATTTGTGAGGTATAAAATCCTTTCCCTTAGGTTCAATTGTTGCTTAATTACCTTAATCTAGCTAATTAGGTGTTTAATTAGGTTTAATTGCTTATTTGGAAAAATTCAAGAAAAGGGTTTGTAAATCAAATTAGGGTTTTCTTCATTGGGTATTGATCTTGATGTGGGGATTAACATGTTAATGTGATGCTAAAACTAACCAAGTTGCTAGTTTACTAATTGATGCTTGTAATTGTTAAAATTGGAATTTTATGCAAACTAGGTTTTGGAAATTTATTGCAAATGTTAGACTAAAAATCTAATTAGGTTTTTCATGACTTCATTAACATTATAAAATATAGTTTAATACTTTAGTTCATGAAAATCCAAGCTAAATTGTTGTTTGTGCATTTTTGTTATAAAATTGTTAAATTTGGGTATATTGTAAACTAGAATTTTGGAATTTATGGAAATTGATGAGAATAAATTATAGGAATGGTTTATATGACTTTGTTATGATATTTAGTGAATATTGTGGCCGCTAGATTCGTTTAAACATCAAGATGTTGTATTAAAGCAGATAATTTTTGCTTATTAGGTTTTCGGAAAAATAGCTTTAAAGCGAATTTGAAGTTTTGGTGATTTTAACTTTTTTAATATATATATTTAAGGTGTTGTGAAACCATGATTGATACGTTTGAGTTTTTCTCGATGGTTTGGCGTTTGTATGCCGACGTCGAGGGTTTTTGGGTTGATTTGTGAAAGCAACCATAGGTTTTGACCTATGTGGGATTCACGTGTCGTTTTGGTCATGAATCAGATTTTAATACGATACGGTGCGTTATGATATGTAGGTACCCCATATGGACTTCGAGACGACAAGCAAGCGCGTGGCGACGTCGGCACCGGCGAACGAGGACCAGGTGAGTAGATTTATATCTACGGGGAGAAGTCGGGTTGATGGCGTATAGCACCCCCGCAGTTCGTGGTGATGTATACGAATATGTATACACACACATATATATTGTTTACACATTGTTTGAGTATATTGATGATAATATGGATATTTGGTGTTCTTGGATAATTAATGTCGCGAAACCCTAGAGTAGTGGTCGCACCACACATGCACACACCAACCCATACTGGCATACTTTCTTCTTTCATCTGTGCTTACGGGATTATACAGTTATGTGTTCACATGGGTATGGGACTATGTGTTCACATACGGATTTGAGGATGATACTTGGGATTTATGATGAGTCGATGAGATTTGATTTTGAGGCCGTGAGATCGGTGATATAGCAGGGTTCGTATTTGAGATACGACATGACGTTGTAGCGGGTCCTTGACGTAGTGTTTCACACACGTGCATGCATACTCAGGCGGTATCAGTATTGTATTAGACGTAGATCAGTACCCCGATCATGATATTTGATAAAGAGGATGCCATGTGAATAGTATGAGGAATGTGATATTGACCCGTACCCAGATTTGGGGATGCCGTACGACGGATTTGCGTACGAGCTATATTTTGATGATTGATCCGCACTCTTGACTTGGGATATCTGATTATAGATATGGTATTGGATATGATATTATTGAGGCGGGATCACCGACTAATATATATACAGGTATGTATATGGATCGACTCAGATGTTAGGAGGTTTCCTTACCTGTAGTCCAGCTTGTTAACTTAGTCCTTTAGTTTAGTTTAGTTGTTAGATTAGATTGGATTCTTACCTATTTCTAAAACTAACGAATCGTGGGTATTTTAAAGGACAGCCCAAGGGATCCTACGGATATTTCAAAAGATGTATCTTTTCATAAAAACACCGTAGCCCCTATTTTCAAAACCCCATGATTCGTGTTATTTCAAAAGGCACCATTTGTAGGATTTATATTAGGGTAATGCAGTTTAGTTATCGTTGTGTCTAGTATTCCGTTCATTATTGCTGTTCGCTCCGCATCGCATACTTATGTTATAATTTCTTAATGCATTGTTGATATCATATTGTTAGGACACCAGCACCATTACCGATGATGCGTATGTACCACGTACACTTACTTGCCGGCTCACACACATCTTCATCGGTAATTGCCATGTCACGTACACCTTAGAAAATATTGTTTCTTAACTTTGCTTGACAGCCAGTAGTTTGACATAATATTAGTGTACATACCTTATATGCCAGCTTAGATATTGTAGTTATTACTTGTCGCTTCATGCATACTGTTATTCATTCTCATGCTTATATTCATGGTTTTACATGCTATCGATGATTCAGATTTCCATGATATTTTCTGGATTTGGAGGAAAACCGTAAAACATATATAAACTGATTTCTCTCTTTTTAAATAAAAGTGCGGTTTTTCCCATGATGTATGAGTCGTCCACCATGAGTTTGCTGATGGATTTCGAGACCCGATTCGAGGAGACGGATGAACCGTTTCGGGTACATGGTGGACCCGGTAAGGTACCCCGGGGCAAGAAGCGCGTGATGATGACGATGTGAGCCTGGCAGGGGAGCACTACCTACCGGTGATTTTACCCGACGCGTCGGATATCCGGAGGATACCGTCGTGGTCTTGAGATGGATGGTAGGGGCCGGTCTGGACTGACAGCGCCCTAGATATTTTGTTTGAGATATTGAGGTACAGAGATTATGATACAGAGATATCAAGATATTTGGACACTTGTTTTGTGTCGATGCTGGGCACTGTTTTATGCTGATTTCATTTATGGTACCTCACTTTTAAAATACAGAAATCTCACTGATTTATGAAAGCAGTATCTTCAGTACATGCATTCTGTTTCATGCATTCATACATCATCCATATGATACATTGCTACCTGAGGCACTGACACGGGCACATGGAATTACACTCGGGTTAGATATTTACCCTAGCCTTGTTATAGGCTGCATGTTATACATATATTTGAGGATATATTATGATCATTGACCTAGGTTACGTTATTTATGCGATTTCTATGCGTAGATGTTTTTCTATTCACGAGTTGGCAACTCACCCCCGTTGTGCCCCAGTTTCTTGCAGGTTTGCCGTACAGGTTTCATTACGGCTTTGCAGGCATAGTTTCTTTCGGGTGATTTGCTAGTAGGTGGGTTTACTTGTATCGTACCCCCATTATATATCTTGTATATCATTATTCTGTTGTATCTAGAAGTTCCATCAACAAAACATGTATTTATTTTGAGATAGAGACCAGTGATGTTATTCCTTCGACCTTAGAGTCGCGCGTTATATTTCTGTGGTTTTCTTGTGGTTTTGAGTTTCCTTTTGAATTTTGATCCTCGCCCTTGGCGTTGTATATTATATTGCTTGTGTGGTTATGACCGTCGATTGACGAAGAGCTAGCTCCCGCTTGGGGATGCCTTTTTTGATTTCGTATACTATTCACGTTGTATCCCGTTTGGGGGCCAGTATTTACAAAGGTGACTCTGCCGAAATTTTCAGTAAATATTTGATTTTTTTAAAAACGCATAATTCGGCTTATGCTATTAAAACTACTTGATTTGAATTGGTTTTCCTTCACTCTACTACTTTTCTTGGTTTGGATTTCTGGGGTTTCGGTTTACTTAGATTACGTACGCCTCGAGACGTTCGTAGTTTAAGTGCTGGTCTTGTTCCGTACTTTCGGGGCGTGACACAAGGTTCATCTACCATTTTGATGAAGTCAAACACTTTGACTACCACACCAAAACAGACGTTCCAGCTCCGCGATGCCTGCTTTATTCTGTAAAGCATATTGCACATGTTTCCGCTGCTCCCACTGTTTACGAAGCCCTCTGGCTGTGTACTTATAGACGTTCTCTTCTAAATCAGTATTTAGAAAAGCAGTCATGACACCCAACCGCCAGATATCGTAGTCATGGTATGTAGCCGTGGCAAGTAGGATCCGGATGGACTTAAGCATAGCCACTGGAAAAGGTTTCATCATTTTCCACGCCTGGTCGATGTCGAAAACCACTAACAAGTCTAGCTTTGAAAGTCTTAACTTTTCCATCTGTAGGGGTTCCTAGGCACTCTAGTGAGGTCTCACAAGGCATCGAACATGCCAATTTCAAATTTTACGGTGCCTACAAACCCTAAACTACGGATCGTCGGCTAGATGTCTAGGCGAAAAAGTAATCTAGTTAACAGTTAACTAAGGGATACGGATATACAACCTTTGTAGATCCGTTTGTCCACCTCCATAGCTCCATGAAGAAGTCATCACCGCTGTCCAAGAAGAATCCGGGCTCTAGCGTCGTCTTCGTCGGAGAATGGGCGGGCTAGGTCGTCGATGTCCAAGCCGAAGATGATCTACGTCGAGGCATCGATGAATCAAGCTCCACCTTCACCAAGTCATGAAACTTGTGAAGGAAACACATTCTACTACTTGGCAAGAGGTAGAGGATGAAGAAATAGGAAGTGGGTAAACTTTAGAATTGGATTTCTCACTCATTTGCATCAATCACCATTGATGAGGTTTTCTTTCATCAAGTGAAGAAGATGAGGAAGAAGAAGATAATGTTATGATAAATTAATCTATTAAAAGAATAAATAAAATCAACCTTATCATAACATAACTATGGTTATGTGTAGAGAGCAAATCATGGTTTAGTGGATGGTTAGGTTAAGCATGAGACAAAAATGGTTGCAAAGTCAAACATACATGAAGCTTCATGAAAACAACAAATAAAGCCTCCATTTCTTCTCATGCTAAATGTTTTCCAAAAAGAATAAATGTATATATAAATAAATAAGAAAAGAAAAACCCTAATTATCCACTTAACCATTGTTTAATTCTTTACACTTAACCAAAAATCATGTATCATCAAACATGATACAAAGAAGTGCACAAAATCATATCGCATATGCAATGCGCACACCCGAGTGAGAAAATCCATTTTAAAGTGAACCGATACTAGTTAATGCAAAGTAATATATCATATATATATAATAATGCATTAAATTATTAAATCAACACTTATTTAACGATCCGGTCATGACGCACATAACCGACTGGTATCATTAGTAACATCTTATCGAATCAACACTTGATCCGATAACCCGGCTATATCGCATATAACCGATAAATGTCACATCGCGAGAATCGAATACAGTATCACATACCGTATTATTCTCGGTCCCGCACATATCTCATATGCGCTCCTATTTCGTTTCGCTTGAGCCAGGAAACCTCTGTGTAGGACTCTAAAGACTCGTCAATACGCCGGCAGCAGGTGATGATCATATCAATCACCCACAAGCCGCAAGCGGTCTGCTAAACGTAACGGCCACCCGGGTATTGAGCGATCTGAAGATCGACGAGCAAGCCCGCTCACACTCCAGTGAATCCGACCAGTAACACTACCGTACAGTCCGGTCTGATCGTCTGATATGTCGCATATCTCGCCTAGGGGTGGTAAACGTCAGACCCCAATAGCTCGATAAGTCGTGTCGATATGAGGCTCATAACAGGTCGAGAAACTACTGGTAACACTTACCAGCAATTCTCTGATCAGCCCTGGCCAGGGACTTCCTGTTATAGCCAATCGAACACAGCGCAACATCAACCCCCTATACCGGGAGAGACGAATCCCCTCCTATCGCTCATTGCCTCCATGTGACTCGGGACTGTACCCAAAAACCACCGTTTTGCACGCCCTCTTGGACGTGGTAAGATGGAAATCAAAGCACAGTGGGAACCACACAAGACTCTATGACGATCTCGGGTCAACAGACTACTCTGTACCAGTGTCACCAGAGAACTGCCATCTGACGTGAGGTATAATACCATCTGGGAGTTCTCGGCGAGTCCGTCCAGTGTACCCAGTCTCTACTGAGCACCCGTATATCTCCTCTGATGTCAAACACCGATGGATATGGGATCATCCATCGCCCATCTTCATGGGTCGAGAAGGTATACGCTAGTCTACTCTGGTATATCGATGCCCCGTCTCGATACACCCTCGACTAGGGACTTTGAAGGATGTACTTATGGACTACCATGTCCCCACTAGTATGATCCGCATCATAGTCCAGGTAGTCAAGCACAGATCCTAAGGGCTTTACCAACATGTAACAGAGAGACAATCAGTATACACGTTAAGGTAAAGGGTAACCAGATAGCATACTATCATGTCGAGCGCGAAAGTCCTCCCTATATATGTCCCAGCATCCACTACAATATACATCCTATGTACAGTAATGGCCTCTAGGGCATACATATAACTAACAATCTCCCACTTGCACTAGGGCCATCTGTAGCAGTGGTTGTAGTATCTCATACTCAACCATCCCATAAAAGTCTCTCTCTGGGAACAGGCCTTTGTGAGTGGATCCGCTGTGTTGTCCTATGAGTCTACTCTCCTAACCACGATCTCCCTGGAGATCAACCATCTCCATGATCAAGTGATACTGCCATAGAATATGTCTGGATCACTGATGGGACCGGCGTTCCTTGGCATAAGCCACAACTCCATTGTCACACAATGGGAGGAACATAGTTCATCTCATGAACCAATATACACCCAAACAGCCTCTTTGGTAGCATCTTAAGTAGCGATGTATCCTGCCTTTATCGTCTAGTATGTCACGGTATCTAGCTTGGAACTCTTCCAACATACCGTCCCTTCACTGAGGGTAAAGACAATGCCTGTGACTGACATTCAGTCGTCTTTATCACACTGGAACCCTTCTAGTGATTCTCCTCAGGATCGATTGACACCACCTCACTACATCTAGTGAGTTTCCTAACATCCATTTAGATCTATCTCATAGATCCAAAATCCAGGATTTAGTAGGTATCACTTTAATCCTATATGGAGAATCTTTGTGATAAGCGGAGATTGATCGAGCGTAGCATAAGAAACTCCTTTCTTATCAAGAGTATGTCATCCACGTACTCTACGAGGATCGTCACCATACTCCCTACTACCTTTTTGTATATACAAGGTTCATCTACCATTTTGATGATGTCAAACTCTTTGACCGCTTCATCAAAACAGATGTTCCAACTCCGCGATGCCTGCTTTATCCTATAAAGCATCTTGCACACGTTTCCGCTGCTCCCACTGTCTACGAAGCCCTCTGGCTGTGTACTTATAGACGCTCTCTTCCAAAACATCATTTAGAAAAGAAGTCATGACACCCAACCACCAGATATCGTAGTCATGGTATGTAGCCGTGGCAAGTAGGATCTGGATGGACTTAAGCATAGCCACTTGAAAAGGTTTCATCATTATCCACGCCTGGTCAATGATGCAAACTTTTAACAAGTCTAGCTTTGAAAGTCTCAACTTTTCCATGTACACCAAGTAATCTTCTCAAGATATACTTGCTCCTGATGGGGATTTAACCCTTCAGATATAGCAGCTAAAGTCCATACTTTGCTGGTGTATAAGGATTCCATCTCAGATCACTAAGCATCCAGCCATTCATACAGAGTCTTACTCCTGATGGCCAGCTCGAAACTAGTTGGGTCATCATCTCATGATGCATTCCTCTCTCCCACTGTCATAGAGAAACCGAAGTATCTCTCAGGTGGGTGAGGAACCCTACTAGATCGGCGGAGAGGCTGAGGTTCGTTGGTTTCTACTGAATCCTCTGGTTGTTCCAAATCATGCTGTAGTTTGTATAGCTGGAACACTTCCAGTTCTACATAACAGACCTTGCCTCGAGCTTGTCCGGATTTTGCTTTCAGACATAGGCCGGACAACCCCAAATCTTAACTAGCTTAAGACATGGGCTCTTCCCTTTCCATATCTTATATGGAGTGGTAGGCAACTGATTTGATTCGAACCCTATTCAATAGGTATGCAGCTTCTCAAGTGCATAACACCCAAAAAGGAAATAGGTAACTCAGTAGTACTCATCATAGAGCACACCTTATCATATAGGGTGTGATTGCTCCGCCCCGATATACCATCGTGCCATGGTGTATACGGAGGAGTAATGCTGAGAAAGAATCTCATTGTCCTTTAGAATAGTCCAGGATTTCCGTGCTCAAGTATTCTCCTCCTTGATCTCATCAAAGGACATAATACTTATACCCGTTTTGGTTCTCTACTTCTAAATCATATTCTGTGAATATCTCAAAAGGTTCGGATTTGTGTTTCAACAGGAACATATGTCTGAATCTTGAGAGATTATCAGAGAATGTAATGAAGTACAAAGAACCGGTCTTGGCATGTGTAGACAGGGGACCTTTATACATCAACATGCATCATCCCAAGAGTTCACTAACTCTTTCTCTGTTTCCAATAAACGGAGCTATGGTCATCTTATCTTTGTGACATGACTGGCGAGTTTCACAAGATGTAAATTCAAACTGATTTAAATATGCATCTAAATGTAACTCCAGCCAGTCGGGTCACATTGATATGACCTAGTCTACAATGCCTCAAGAAGGATTCGTTCATTTCTGAACTCTTCCTCTTGTGTGTGTTCCATATACTAAGAACTGTAGTTTGATTTAGAACATCAATGCTTTTAGATAACGTGCCTGAACCGATCAACTTTTGATATAGGAAATGTTCAAAACATTATCCAACAATACAAAATTTTATCGTTTCTTTACTAATAAAGAGACAGATATGATTTTGCATAACAGGTTCGGTATCTAATAACATTCGTTCAGAATCAATGTATTGTAATACAGGGTGACAGTGACCAACAGACTTGGCTGCAACAATTGCCCCGTTTTCTGCCTCATGAAACTTATCACCCGTTCTCAGTTCTCTACCTTTCTGTAGCCCTATGTAACAGATTACATATCTGGGATCCTGATCTGGTATCACATATCCAGGACGTAAAGGATACTGAGAAACAGTTCTGTATAATGAACACACCCGAAGATGATGCATCATCATGCACTCTCTTCGTTTGGGCGGCACGGGAAATCTGGTATTCCCCAATTTCCTGCTCTGTCTTATAACAATTATAAGTTGGAGCGGGACCAACGTTCCCCAGCTCAGTATAACAAGCGGGTTCGGTCAATAATCCGTATTATTATCTTGATTAAGGCGTGACATGGTCGCTACCTGGAGAGAGAGAGAAGAAAACACTCAGCGTGCGCTCTGTCAAGAATAGATTGGTTATTATTTTATCTAATCAGGATGGCTCCCACTGCTTTTTATCAAATCTTCCTTCAAACCCTAAAAGGAAAGACTAGCCGGGATTAATTACACACTACAAGTTCGCCAATCTTTCAGCCAGGCCAGTGTCGGTACTTTGAGGGAGGTCCCCCATGCTTTCGCACGAACCTAATTAATGTAAACCTCGTTTTCCCAGAGGCGTAACCCCGTTGACACCTTTCTAGACACCTACTTGATCGGCTAATTGTAATGTATAAAACTCTCCCAGGAGTAACTCTTACTCGCAGCGGGTATCGGGATCCAACTATCTCATAGAAGTTATGCAATCTCATTGCAAATTTCAACACTTGAAATTCCCGATAATATTTTGCCCCCAACCTCCTATGACCTTGACAAAGGCCAACAAACCATAGGATGCTAGTCAAGTTCAACCCGTCATTTCCTGATTGAATTAAACCCACCCGCACGGCCCTTGACAAAGGCCAACAAGGTCGCACGACTACCCTAACTCAATCTGCATCATATGCATAAGCAGATAAGCACCAGTTAGCTACCGCACACTGCGCCTTGACAAAGGCCAACAAACGCAGCACGAATACTAACTACTACTTGTCTGAAATGACGGAGGGCTACGACAGGTTTTTTCTGAAAACCTATTGCGTAATGAACTTGATATCGTTGTAGGATCGAATGAATTTTGAAATGGAGTGTTTTTGAGGCTTTTCTAGTTTTGCTAAAGGAGTCACTCCCGGTGAAGGGATCGTCGGTCCTTTCCTCGTCGAATGAGGTGCGGGATGTATCATATATATCACTGTGCAAAGCAAAAACACTTAAAAGCAATCAAAATACAAACCGAGTGTGTAGCATCTGCCAGTTATTGCTAAATGAGTCACTCCCGGTGAAGGGATCTCGATCCTTTCCTCATCGAATAAGGTGCAGGATATATCACATATACCGCTGTGCAAAGCAAGAACTGTAGCTACCTGTTTTATTTTGAAATTCGATTCTACAACATCTTAGGTTTCTTTTATTTCATTAATCACATTAATGAAGTCCCATCATTTAAGTACCTAAACATCACAGATAAATACGACGTACACTTATGCCATCCGCATTCGCCTCGATGTCCCCTCATGCACCGTTAGGTTAGGTAACTAACGGCAGAGCGGGGCAGGGCTAGCGCGGGTGTAAAACATAAGTAACGCCTATATAATATATCATATATACTATATACTGTATCTATCACAGAACATCACATGATCACATCACAGATATCGCAGCAGAAGAAACATATGAAATATTGGATATACTAGGACGTCCGTGTTTTCAATACGAGCCAGTATAAAACTCGGATTTCACGGTCGTGATGAATAGCCAAACCCACACCCCTAGACCCCTACGAGAGCGGCAAGCAACCCTACCAATTCTGGAGTTAGGAGACCCGGACTCGACTCCTCGAGTTGGTCTCCCACTGGACTCCAGAACCCGGTTACTTGTGCTCCCCTCCTTAGGTCTATCCTAGTGCGGAAAAGTAAATAATATACAAAGGGTGACAACTTCCTCTACCTGGAAGCGCCCCAATAAAAGAATATTACATACAAGTTTTTACATGAATGAAAATGAAAAACACTCATCTCACATAAAAACCCCCGGCTATTCAAACACGACGATCCAATATAACATATCCAGCAACACATAACATCACATGTCATCAACGTAAGTAAATATGCGCATCCCAATTGTCGTTGGCATATAGCAACGAAACCGGCGATATCACATATTACACTTATGGTCACAGAAAAGAAAGTGTAAAACTACAACAGTTGGAATCCGCAACCACCTCAGACATCGCATGCCTGACCAAATGAATTACTTAGACATCACATGCCTAACAATTATAAACCCCGCATTTCAGTCTCCAAATCGAAAACACTTTTCAATATCGAGTCGGGCAATTCAACAAGATTCCCGACATCCTGATCGAATGCTCGTCGCAAACTTCAGTAGACGGCCGCACCCCCGTTACCGTCGACAAAGTGCACCAAGGCGGAACACCGCTACCGCGAGCACCCGGACGGATGCTTTCGGCGACGGGGTTCTCCTACAGTCACTTGGTCGGGGCTATGGAGTGAGGCTGTCTATAAAGTTTACCCGGCGAGTATCCGCGTACGCTACGTGATTGCGACGGACTTTTGATCACATCAAAATTCCGTGGCAACCGATCAAGTGAGTCTAAATTGCTACGTTTATAACATTCATTCAGTTATCACATAACTATTGTGAATTCCAATTATTGTATCCCATTCCAGATAAACAAAAAATGTTAAACTTTCCGATCGAACAATCGAACACCCAAGTTTTCCCGATACAGATCAACACATGAAACAAGTCTAACAACATTCCGTTCGTGCCTCAGTACCAACGGTCTAGCCGTAGAAGGGTCAAGCCAACGCCTCACATGTGGCACGCCGTACTCCCCCAAACCCGAAGGTTCAAAGGGCAGTTCAAGACGGTCACATAATCAAGTTAAGGTTTGTTGTCTTCTAGAGGGTCCATCGCGTTACTTGCACTACTTAGAACGTCGTTAAACTACGGAAAAATCCAACACTTGGAAATTTCCCGACAGGGGAAAAATTGGGTATTTATATCCGATCGAACTTTTTAACATATTCTAAAATTTATCCGGAAAGCCAAATAGACAAAATTTGATACCCCGATCGAATCCCCAAAAACAAGCCCAGAAAATGCAACTCTGGAATAAATATTAAAAATTCCCAGAAAATCCAGCACTATCAATTAAGAGTTACTGTGTAAAATATATAAAATAAAGTGGCCGTACGGCCGCTGATCCGCCGCACGAGCCATGCTCGTGCCGCGGATCCACGGCAGTTTAATCGATTTAGAAGCACGAATTTCACAGTACCTCTTAAATTCACCTACTGATTTTTCTGCATATTTTTAATGTTAAAAACCTCACTGTTTACAGAAATGTACAGAGAGCATGATCCGGGTTCGGGTTTTGGTTCGATCGGACTTCAAATTGCGTCTAGACTTCGCCTAAGGCTCTAGCTCGGCTCTGATACCACTGTAGGGTTCCTAGGCACTCTAGTGAGGTCTCACAAGGCATCGAACATGCCAATTTCAAAATTTACGGTGCCTACAAACCCTAAACTACGGATCGTCGGCTAGATGTCTAGGCGAAAAAGTAATCTAGTTAACAGTTAACTAAGGGATACGGATATACAACCTTTGTAGATCCGTTTGTCCACCTCCATAGCTCCATGAAGAAGTCATCACCGCTGTCCAAGAAGAATCCGGGCTCTAGCGTCGTCTTCGTCGGAGAATGGGCGGGCTAGGTCGTCGATGTCCAAGCCGAAGATGATCTACGTCGAGGCATCGATGAATCAAGCTCCACCTTCACCAAGTCATAAAACTTGTGAAGGAAACACACTCTACTACTTGGCAAGAGGTAGAGGATGAAGAAATAGGAAGTGGGTAAACTTTAGAATTGGATTTCTCACTCATTTGCATCAATCACCATTGATGAGGTTTTCTTTCTTCAAGTGAAGAAGATGAGGAAGAAGAAGATAATGTTATGATAAGTTAATCTATTAAAAGAATAAATAAAATCAACCTTATCATAACATAACTATGGTTATGTGTAGAGAGCAAATCATGGTTTAGTGGATGGTTAGGTTAAGCATGAGACAAAAATGTTTGCAAAGTCAAACATACATGAAGCTTCATGAAAACAACAAATAAAGCCTCCATTTCTTCTCATGCTAAATGTTTTCCAAAAAGAATAAATGTATATATAAATAAATAAGAAAAGAAAAACCCTAATTATCCACTTAACCATTGTTTAATTCTTTACACTTAACCAAAAATCATGTATCATCAAACATGATACAAAGAAGTGCACAAAATCATATCGCATATGCAATGCGCACACCCGAGTGAGAAAATCCATTTTAAAGTGAACCGATACTAGTTAATGCAAAGTAATATATCATATATATAATAATGCATTAAATCATTAAATCAACACTTGATTTAACGATCCGGTCATGACGCACATAACCGACTGGTATCATTAGTAACATCTTATCGAATCAACACTTGATCCGATAACCCGGCTATATCGCATATAACCGATCAATGTCACATCGCGAGAATCGAATACAGTATCATATACCGTATTATTCTCGGTCCCGCACATATCTCATATGCGCTCCTATTTCGTTTCGCTTGAGCCAGGAAACCTCTGTGTAGGACTCTAAAGACTCGTCAATACGCCGGCAGCAGGTGATGATCATATCAATCACCCACAAGCCGCAAGCGGTCTGCTAAACGTAACGGCCACCCGGGTATTGAGCGATCTGAAGATCGACGAGCAAGCCCGCTCACACTCCAGTGAATCCGACCAGTAACACTACCGTACAGTCCGGTCTGATCGTCTGATATGTCGCATATCTCGTCTAGGGGTGGTAAACGTCAGACCCCAATAGCTCGATAAGTCGTGTCGATATGAGGCTCATAACGGGTCGAGAAACTACTGGTAACACTTACCAGCAATTCTCTGATCAGCCCTGGCCAGGGACTTCCTGTTATAGCCAATCGAACACAGCGCAACATCAACCCCCTATACCGGGAGAGACGAATCCCCTCCTATCGCTCATTGCCTCCATGTGACTCGGGACTGTACCCAAAAACCACCGTTTTGCACGCCCTCTTGGACGTGGTAAGATGGAAATCAAAGCACAGTGGGAACCACACAAGACTCTATGACGATCTCGGGTCAACAGACTACTCTGTACTAGTGTCACCAGAGAACTGCCATCTGACGTGAGGTATAATACCATCTGGGAGTTCTCGGCGAGTCCGTCCAGTGTACCCAGTCTCTACTGAGCACCCGTATATCTCCTCTGATGTCAAACACCGATGGATATGGGATCATCCATCGCCCATCTTCATGGGTCGAGAAGGTATACGCTAGTCTACTCTGGTATATCGATGCCCCGTCTCGATACACCCTCGACTAGGCACTTTGAAGGATGTACTTATGGACTACCATGTCCCCACTAGTATGATCCGCATCATAGTCCAGGTAGTCAAGCACAGATCCTAAGGGCTTTACCAACATGTAACAGAGAGACAATCAGTATACACGTTAAGGTAAAGGGTAACCAGATAGCATACTATCATGTCGAGCAAGAAAGTCCTCCCTATATATGTCCCAGCATCCACTACAATATACATCCTATGTACAGTAATGGCCTCTAGGGCATACATATAACTAACACCATCTACACCAAGTAATCTTCTCAAGATATACTTGCTTCTGATGGGGATTTAACCCTTCAGATCATGCAACAAAAGTCCATACTTTGTTGGTGTACATGGAATCCATCTCAGATCGCTAAGCATCCAGCCATTCTTACAGAGTCCCCACTCTTGATGGCCTGCTCGAAACTAGTTGGGTCATCATCTCATGATGCAATCCTCGCTCCCACTGTCATCGAGAAACCAAAGTATCTCTCAGGAGGATGAGGAACCCTGCTAGATCGGCGGAGAGGCTGAGGTTCGTTGGGGACTATTGAATCCTTTGGTTCTATCAAATCATCAGCTGTAATTTGTATAACTGGAACTCCTTCCAGTTCTACAGAACTGACCTTGCCTCGATCTTGTCCGGATTTTGCTTTTGACATAGGCCGGACAATCCCAATTCTTAATTTACTTAAGAGATAGGCTCTTCCCATACCATATCTCATATGGAGTGGTAGGCAATGATCTGATTCGAACCTAATTCAATAAGTATGCAGCTTCTTAAGCGCATAACCCCCAAAAGGAAACAGGTAACTCAGTAGTACTCATCATAGACCGCACCATATCATATAGGGTGTGATTGCTCCGCCTCGATACACCGACGTGCTGTGGTGTATACAGAGGAGTAACACGGAGAGAGAATTTCATTCTCTTTTAGAATAGTCCAAGAATTCCATGCACAGGTATTCTCCTCCCTGATCTCATCACGCGACTGTCCTAACTAATCGCATCATATGCGGTGTAGGAAGACATCACTTAGCTACCGTACACTGTGCCTTGACTATGGTCAACAAACACGGCATGAATACTAAGTACTCTACATCCTAAAATGATGGAGGGTTGCGAATGGTTATTATGAAAACCTTTGACGCTTTGAACTTGATCTCGTTGCGGAATCAAATGGTTTTTAAATGGTGTGTTTTTGAGGCCTTTCTAGTTTTGCTAAAGGGGTCACTCCCGGTGAAGGGATCGTCGGCCCTTTCCTCCTCGAATAAGGTGCAGGATATATCATATATACCGCTGTGCAAAGCAAAAACTATAGAAGCAATCAAAAGACAAACCGAGGGTTGTAGCATCTGCCAATTATTGCTAAAGGGGTCACTCCCGGTGAAGGGATCTCGGCCCTTCCTTATCGAATAAGGTGCAGGATGTTCTACAAGGAACACCGCGATGCAAAGCAAGAACTGTAGCTGCCTGTTTTATTTTGAAATTCGATTCCACAACATCTTTTAGGTTTATTTTCTTTCATTAATCTCATTAATGAATGTCCCATCATTTAAGTCCACCTAAACATCACAGATAAATACAACGTACGCTTATGCCATCAGCATTCGCCTCGATGTCCCGTCTGCACCGTTAGGTTAGGTAACTAACGGCAGAGCGGGGCAGGGCTAGCGCTGGTGTAAAACATAAGCAACGTCTATATAATATATCATATATACTATATACAGTATCCATCTGAAAAAATCACATGATCACAACACAGATAACGCAGCAGAAAATATCATATGAAATATTGGATATACTAGGACGTTCGTGTTTTCAATACGAGCCAGTATAAAACACGGATTCCACGGTCGTGATGAATAGCCAATCCCACACCCCTAGACCCCTACGAGAGCGGCAAGTAACCCTACCAATTCTAGAGTTAGGAGACCCGGACTCGACTCCTCGAGATGGTCTCCCACTGGATCCTAGAACCCGGTTACTTATGCTCCCCTCCTTGGGTCTATCCTAATGCGGAAAAGTAAATAATATACATCAACGATGACATCTTCCGCAACCTGGAAGTGCCCCAATAAAAGAATATTACATACAAGTTTTTTTACATGAATGAAAATGAAAACTCTCATCTCACATAAAAACCCCCCGGCTATTCAAACACGACGATCCAATATAACATATCCAGCAACACATAATCATCACATGTCATCAACGTAAGTAAATATGCGCATCCCAATTGTCGTTGACATATAGCAACGAAACCGGCGATATCACATATTACACTTACGGTCGCAGAAAAGAAAGTGTAAAACTATAACAGTTGGAATCCGCAACCGCCTTAGACATCGCATGCCTAATCAAATGAATTCGTTAGACATCGCATGCCTAATAATTATAAACCCCGCATTTTAGTCTCATTATCGAAAACACTTTTCAATATCAGGTTGGGCAATTCAACAAGATTCCCGACATTTAGAACGAATGCTCGTCGCAAACTTTAGTAGACTGCCGCACCCCCGATACCGTCGACAAAGTGCACTAAGGCGGAACACCGCTGCCGCGAGCACCCGAACGGATGCTTTCGGAGACGGGGTTCTCCTACAGTCACTTGGTCGGGGCTATGGGGCGTGGCTATCTATTAAGTTTACCCGGCGAGTATCCGCGTACGCAACGTGATTGCGACGGACTTTTGATCACATCAAAATTCCGTAGCAACCGATCAATTGAGACTAAAGTGCTATGTTTATAACATTCAAATCAGTTATCTCATAACTATTTGTGGATTCCAAATATTGTATGACATTCCAGATAAATAGAAAATGTTAAACTTTTCGATCGAACAATCAAAAACCCAAGTTTTCCCGAAACAACTCAACACATGAAATAAGTTTAAAAACATTCACTTCATGCCACAGTACCAACGGTCCAGCCGTAGAAGGGTCAAGCCAACGCCTAACATGTGGCACGCCGTACTGCCCTAAACCCTAAGGTTCAAAGGGCAGTTTAAGACAGTCACATAATCGAGTTAAGGTTTGTTGTCTTCTAAAGGGTCCATCGAGTTACTTGCACTACTTAGAACATTCTTAAACTACGGAAAAATCAAACAATTAGAAATTTCCCGACAGTGGAAAAAGTTGGTATTTATATCCGGTCGAACTTTTTAACATGTTCAAAAATTATCCGGAAAAACGCAATAAACAAAGTTAAGCAATCCGATCGAAACATCGAGTCAACAAAACAACCCAGAAAACTCAACTGTTGAGTATAGATTAAAAATTCCCATAAAATACAGGCATTACAGACGGGGATTACTGTGCAAAGAACGTGCCCGAATTTAATATTATGGCTGCGGAACCGCCGCTAAAGCCAGGGTGGCGCCGCGGTTCCGCGGCTAATTTATTGACTTATGGTCGCGTGCTTCACAGTAACTCCTAGAAAACCCTGCTGAATTTTTTGGGATATTTTTAATTGACAAAAATCCACAGTTACAGAAAATGTACACAAAGGGGTTAAATTTAGGGTTTCGGGGTTCGATCGGATTTCTAACTGTTAGTTATATGTATGCCCTAGAGGCCATTACTGTACATAGGATGTATAATGTAGTGGATGCTTGGACATATATAGGGGGGACTTTCTTGCTCGACATGATAGTATGCTATCTGGTTGATCTTTACTTTAACGTGTACACTGATTGTCTCTCTGTTACATATTGGTAAAGCCTTTAGGATGTGTACTTGACTACCTGGACTATGATGCGGATCATACTAGTGGGGACATGGTAGTCCATAAGTACATCCTTTAAGGTCCTTGTGGTGGGGTGTATCGAGACGGGGCATCAATAGACCAGAGTAGACTAGCGTATACCTTCTCGACCCATACAGATGGGCGATGGATAATCGAATATCCATTGGTGTTTGACATCAGAGATTATATACGGGTGCTCAGTGGAGACTGGGTACACTGGACGGACTTGCCGAGAACTCCCAGATGGTATTATACCTTACGTCAGATGGCAGTTCTCTGGTGACACTGGTACAGGTTAGTCTGTAGACCCGAGATCGTCATAGAGTCTTGTGTGATTCCCACTGTGCTTTGATTTCCACCTTACCACGTCCAAGAGGGCATGAAAAACGGTGTTTTTGGGTACAGTCCCGAATCACATGGAGGCAATGAGCGATAGGTGGGGATTCGTCTCTCCCGGTATAGGGAGTTGATGTTGCGCAGTGTTCGATTGGCTATAACCGGAAATCCCTGGCCAGGGTTGCTGAGATTTACTAGTAAGTGTTAACAGTAGTTTCTCGAACTGTTATAGACCTCATATCGACACGACTTATCGAGCTACTGGGGTCTGACGTTTACCACCCCTAGGCGAGATATGCGACATATCAGACGAACAGACCGGACTGTACGGTAAGTGTTACTGGTTGGATTCACAGGAGTGTGAGCGGGCTTGCTTGTCGATCTTCTGATCGCTCAATACCCGGTTGGCCGTTACGTTTAGCAGACAGCTTGCGGCTTGTGGGTGTTTGATATGATCATCACCTGCTGCCGGCGTATTGACGAGTCTTTAAAGTCCTACCCAGAGGTTTCCTGGCTCAAGCGAAACGAAATAGGAGCGCATATGAGATATGTGCGGGACCGAGAATAATGCGTGTATGTGATACCGTATTCTATTCTCGCGATGAATTTATCAATTGGTTGTATGCGATATAACCTAGTTATCGAATCGAGGATTGATTCGATAAGTCGATACATTAGATATTAGTCAGTCATATGCGATGTGACCGGATCGTTAAATCAAGTGTTGATTTAATGATTTATTGTTTAATTATATATTTGATATATTACTTTACATTAACTAATATTGGTTCACTTAAGATGTTTTTCTCACTTGTTTGTGCACATTGTATATGTGATATATTTTTGTGCACAAGTTTGTATCATGTTTGATGATAAATGCAAACTTGGGTGTGTATGATTAAACTATGGTTATGTTAATGGTTAGGGTTTTGATTTACTTATTTATTTATTCTCTTTTTTCATTTTGGCAAAGGAAAATGAAATGGTGGCTTGCTTTGTCTTTTCTTTGAAGCTTCATGAAGCTTTGAAAAGTTCAACCATTTTTGTTTCTTTTGCCTAACCTAACCATTCACCTAACCCTAGTTTATTCTCTACACTTAACCATGGTTGCAATATGATAAGGGTCACTTGATTTTCTTTTTTAAGTTAATTCATTTTTCATTTTCTTTCTTCTTCTTCTTCTTGATGAAGAAAGAAAAGCTTTCTACAAAAATGTCAAGTGATGAAATCAAGTGAGAAATCTAAATCCAAAGTGAACCCACTTCCTATTTCTTCATCCTCTACCACTTGCCATGTAGTATAGGGTGTTTTCTTCACAAGTTTCATGACATGGTGAAGTTGGAGTTTGATCTTGAGTTGTCTCGACGTAGATCATCTTCGGCATCGAAGTCGACGACCTAGCCCGATCATTTCTTCGACGAAACCATCGCTAGAGTCCAGGATCCGATGATCGTAGCGGAGGGACATCATCATGGAGCTAAGGAAGTGGAGGACCGGATCTACAAAGGTTGTATTTTCCGTTGACTCTTAGTTAAGTTGTTAACTAGTTATCGTTTTCGCCTTAAACTCCAGTCAACGATCGCATTAGGGTTTCTCGGCACCGGAAATTTTTGAATTTGGCATAGTTGATGCCTTGTGGAACAACTTGGGTGTGCCTAGTAACCCTACACTGGTATCAGAGCCTAGCTAGAGCCTTAGGCGATGTGTAGACGGTGTTAGAAGTCCGATCGAACCGAAACCCTAATGCAAATTCCTTCTCTGTACATTTTTTTAAATCGGGGATTTTTGTGAATTATAAATATGCAGAAAAATCAGCAGGGAATTGTAAGAAATACTGTGCAGCACGTGCTCATGAATCCACTAAAGCGCCGTGGAAGCGCGGCACGAGCTTGGCTCGTGCGGCGGTTCCGCGGCCATATAGTCACATCATCTTTTGGAAATTGCACAGTAATTCCTATATTTTAGTGCTGTATTTTCTGGGAATTTTTAACTTCTACTCAAGAGTTGAGCTTTCTGGGTTGTATTGGGGACTTGTTGTTTCGATCGGAAAGTTTAACTCCGTCTATGTGTTTTCCGGATAATTTTTGAATATGTTAAAAAGTTCGACCGGATATAATTACCCACTTTTTCCCCTGTCGGGAAACTTCCAAGTGTTGGATCTTTCCGTGGTTTAATAACATTCTAAGTAGTGCAAGTAACGCGATGGACCCTCTAGAAGACAACAAAACTTAACTCGATTATGTGACCGTCTTGAACTGCCCTTTGAACCTTCGAGTTTGGGGCAGTACGGCATGCCACATGTGAGACGTTGGCTTGACCCTTCTGCGGCTGGACCGTTGGTACTGAGGCATGAACTGGATGTTTTTAAACTTGTTTCATGTATTGAGCTGTTTTGGGAAAACTTGGGTGTTTGACTGTTCGATCGGAAAGTTTATCATTTTCTGTTTATCTGGAATGGGATACAATAATTGGAATTCACAAGTAGTTATGAGATAACTGAATGAATGTTATAAATCTAGCACTTTAGTCTCACTTGATCGGTTGCCACGGAATTTTGATGTGATCAAAAGTCCGTCGCAATCACGTAGCGTACGCGGATACTCGCCGGGTTAACTTAATAGACAGCTATACCCCATAGCCCCGACCAAGTAACTGTAGGAGAACCCCGTCGCCGAAAGCTTCCGTTCGGGTGCTCGTGGCAGTGGTGTTCCGCCTTGGTGCACTTCGTCGACGGTATCGGGGGTGCGGCCGTCTACTGAAGTTTGCGACGAGCATTCGATCAGGATGTTGGGAATCATGTTGAATTGCCCGACTTGGTATTGAAAAGTGTTTTCGATTTTGAGACTAAAATGAGGAGTTTATAATTGTTAGGCATGTGATGTCTAAGGAATTCATTTGATTATGCATGCGATGTCTAAAGAAGTTGCGGATTCCAACTGTTGTAGTTTTACACTTTCTTTTCTTTGACCGTAAGTGTAATATATGATATCGCCGGTTTCGTTGCTATATGTCAACGACAATTGGGATGCGCATATTTACTTACGTTGATGACATGTGATATTATGTGTTGCTGGATATGTTATATTGGATCGTCGTGTTTGAATAGCCGGTTTTTTTTTATGTGAGATGAGTGTTTTTCATTTTCATTCATGTAAAACCATGTATGTAATATTCTTTTATTGGGGCACTTCCAGGTAGCGGAAGCTGTCACCGTTGATGTATATTATTTACTTTTCCGCACTAGGATAGACCCAAGGAGGAGGGCACAAGTAACCGGGTTCTGGAGTCCAGTGGGAGACCATCTCGAGGAGTCGAGTCCGGGTTTCCTAACTCTAGAATTGGTAGGGTTGCTTGCCCCTCTCGTAGGGGTCTGGGGGTGTGGGTTTGGCTATTCATCGCGACCGTGGAATCCGTGTTTTATACTGGCTCGTATTGAAAACACGGACGTCCTAGTATATCCAATGTTTCATATGTTTCTTCTGCTGTGATATCTGTGATGTGATCATGTGATGTTCTATGATACATACAGTATATAGTATATATGATATATTATATAGGCGTTACTTATGTTTTACACCCGCGCTAGCCCTGCCCTGCTCTGCCGTCAATTACCTAACCTAACGGTGCACGAGGGGACATCGAGGCGAATGCGGATGGCATAAGTGTACGTCGTATTTATCTGTGATGTTTAGGTAACTTAAATGATGGGACTTCATTAATATGATTAATGAAAGAAAAGAAACCTAAGATGTTGTGGAATCGAATTTTCAAAAAAAAAAAAACAAAAAAACAGGTAGCTACAGTTCTTGCTTTGCATCATGGTGTTCCATGTAGAACATCCTGCACCTTATTCGATAAGGAAAGGACCGAGATCCCTTCACCGGGACTGACTCTTTTAGCAATAACTGGCAGATGCTACAACCCTCGGTTTGTCTTTTGATTGCTTCTCTAGTTCTTGCTTTGCACAGTGGTATATATGATATATCCTGCACCTTATTCGATGAGGAAAGGGCCGACGATCCCTTCACCGGGAGTGACCCCTTTAGCAAAACTAGAAAAGCCTAAAAAACACTCCATTTTAAAATCATTTGATTCTACAACGATATCAAGTTCATTACGCAATAGGTTTTCAGAAAAATCTGTCGTAGCCCTCTGTCATTTCAGATAAGTAGTAGTTAGTATTCGTGCTATGTTTGTTGGCCTGCGTCAAGGCGTAGTGTGCGGTAGCTAACTAGTATTTATCTGCTTATGCATATGATGCAGATTGGATTAGGGTAGTCGTGCGACTTTGTTGGCCTGCGTCAAGGGTCGTGCGGGTGGATTTAATTCAATTAGGAAATGACGGGTTGAACTTGACTAGCGCACTATGGTTTGTTGGCCTGCGTCAAGGTCATAGGACGCTAGGGGCAAAATTAATCGAGAATTTCAAGTGTTGAAATTTGCAATGAGATTGCAAACCTTCTATGAGATAGTTGGATCCCGATACCCGCTGCGAGTAATTGTTACTCCTGGGAGAGTTTTACACATTACAATTAGCCGATCAAGTAGGTGTCTAGAAAGGTATCAACGGGGTTACGCCTCTGGGAAAAACGAGGTTTAGTGTAATTAGGTCCTTACGAAAGCACGGGGAAGCTCCCTCAAAGTACCGACACTGGCCTGGCTGAAAGATTGGCGAACTTGTAGCGTGTAATTAATCCCGGCTAGTCTTTCCTTTTAGGGTTTGAAGGAAGATTTGATAAAAACAGTGGGAGCCATCCTGATTAGATAAAATAATAACCAATCTGATCTTGCTAGAGCGCACGTAGAGTGTTTTCTTCTCTCTCTCCAGGTAGCGACCATATCACGCCTTAATCAAGATAATAATACGGAGATATTGACCGAACCCGCTTGTTATACTGAGCTGGGGAAAGTTGGTCCCGCTCCAACTTATAATTGTTATAAGACAGAGCCGAAAATTGGGGAATACCAGATTTCCCGTGCCGCCCAAACGAAGAAAGTGCATATGATGCATCTCCTTCGGGTGTGTTCATTACAAAGAACTGTTTCTCTGTATCCTCTACGTCGTGGGAATTTGATACCGGATCAGGATCCCAGATATGTAATCTGTTACATAGGGCTACAGATAGGTAGAGAACTTAGAACGGGAGATAAGTTTCATGAGGCAGAAACCGGTGCAAGTGTTGCAGCCAAGTCTGTTGGTCACTGTCACCCTGTATTACCAATACATTGATTCTGAACAAATGTTATTAGATACCGAACCTGATATACAAAATCATATCAGTCTCTTTATTAGTAAAGAAATGATAAAATTTTGTATTGTTGGACAATGTTTTTAACATTTCCTATATCAAAAGTTGATCAGTTCAGGCACGTTATCTAAAAGCATTGATGTTCTAAATCAAACTACAGTTCTTAGTATACGGAACACACACAAGAGAAAGAGTTCGGAAATGAACGAATCCTTCTTGAGTCATTGTAGACTAGGTCATATCAATACGACCCGACTGGCTGAAGTTACATTTAGATGCATATTTAAATTAGTTTAAATTTACATCTTGTGAAACTTGCCAGTCATGTCACAGAGTTAAGATGATCATAGCTCCGTTTACTGGAAACAGAGAAAGAGTTAGTGAACTCTTGGGAAGATACATGTTGATGTATGTAGGTCCCCTGTCTACACATGCCAAGACCGGTTCTTTGTACTTCATTACATTCTATGATGATCTCTTTAGATTCAGACATATGTTCCTGTTGAAACATAAGTCCGAACCTTTTGAGATATTCACAGAATATAAGTTAGAAGTAAAGAACCAAAACAAGGGTATAAGTATTATGTCCTATGATAAGATCTGGGAGGAGAATACTTGTGCATGGAATTCTTGGATTATTCTAAAGGAGAATGAGATTCTCTCTCGGTGTTACTTCTCTGAATACACCATATCATGATGGTATATCGGGGCAGAGCAATAGCACCCTATGTGATATGGTGTGCTCTATGATGAGTACTACTGAGTTGCCTATTTCCTTTTGGGTGTTATGCACTTATGAAGTTGCATACCTATTGAATTGGATTCCGATCAAATCAGTTGCCTACCACTTCATATGAGATATAGAAAGGGAAGAACCCATATCTTAAGTTTGTTAAGATTTAGGGTTGTCCGGCCAATGTCTAAAAGAAAAATCCGGACAAGCTCGAGGCATGGTCAGTTATGTAGAACTGGAAAGGTTCCAGCTATACAAACTGCAGCTGGTGATTTGACAGAACCAAAGGATTCAATAGTCCCCAACGAACCTCAGCCTCTCCGCCGATCTGGTAGGGTTCCTCATCCGCCTGAGAGATACTTCGGTTTCTCGATGACAGTGGGAGCGAGGAATGCATCATAAGATGATGACCCAACTAGTTTCGAGCTGGCCATCAGGAGTGGGACTCTATAAGAATGGCTGGATGTTTATCGATCTGAGATGGAATCCTTATACACCAACAAAGTATAGACTTTGGTTGCAATATATGAAGGGTTAAATCCCCATCAGGAGCAAGTATATCTTGAGAAGATTACTTGGGGTAGATGGAAAAGTTGAGACTTTCAAAGCTAGACTTGTTAAAGGTTTTCATCATCGACCAGGCGTGGATAATGATGAAACCTTTTTCCAGTGGCTATGCTTAAGTCCATCCAGATCCTACTTGCCACGGCTACATACTATGACTACGATATCTGGCGATTGGGTGCCATGACTGCTTTTCTAAATGATGTTTTAGAAGAGAACGTCTATAAGTACACAGCCAGAGGGCTTCATAAACAGTGGGAGCAGCGGAAACGTGTGCAAGATATTTTATGTGATAAAGCAGGCATCGCGGAGTTGGAACATCTGTTTTGATGAGTTAGTCAAATAGTTTGACATCATCAAAATGGTAGATGAACCTTGTATATACAAAAAGGTAGTTGGGAGAATGGTAGTGATCCTCGTAGAGTACGTGGATGACATACTCTTGATAGGAAAGGAGTTTCCTATGCTACGCTCGATCAATCTCCGCTTATCACAATGATTCTCCATATAGGATCAAAGTGATACCTACTAAATCCTGGATTTTGGATCTATGAGATAGATCTAGTTGGATATTAGGATACTCACAAGTTGTAGTGAGATGGTATCAGTTGATCCTGGGGAGAATCACTGGAAAGGTTCCAGGGTGATAAGAGCGACTGAATGTCAGTCGCAGGCATTGTCTTTACCCTCAGTAAAGGGACGGTATGTTGGAAGAGTTCCAAGCTAGATACCGTGGAATACTAGACTATAAAGCCTGGATACATCGCTACTTAAGATGCCACCAAAGAGGCAGTCTGGATGTATATTTGTTCATGAGATGAACTTAGTTCCTCCCATTGTGTGACAATGGAGTTGTGGCTTATGCCAAGGAACGTCCGTCCCATCAGTGATCCAGACATATTCTAAGGCAGTATCACCTGATCATGGAGATGGCTAATCTCCAAGGTGATCGAGGTTAGGAGATTAGACTCAGAGGACAACACGGCGGATCCACTCACAAAGGCCTTTTCCCAGAGAGAGACTTTTATGGGATGGTTGAGTATGAGATACTGCAACCACTGCTACAGATGGCCCTAGTGCAAGTAGGAGATTGTTAGTTATATGTATGCCCTAGAGGCCATTACTGTACATAGGATGTATAATGTAGTGGATGCTTGGACATATATAGGGAGGACTTTCTTGCTCGACATGATAGTATGCTATCAGGTTACTCTTTACCTTAACGTGTACACTGATTGTCTCTCTGTTACATGTTGGTAAAGCCCTTAGGATGTGTACTTGACTACCTGGACTATGATGCGGATCATACTAGTGGGGACATGGTAGTCCATAAGTACATCCTTCAAGGTCCCTAGTCGTGGGTGTATCGATACGGGGCATCGATATACCAGAGTAGACTAGCGTATACCTTCTCGACCCATACAGATGGGCGATGGATGATCCCATATCCATTGGTGTTTGACATCAGAGATTATATACGGTTGCTCAGTGGAGACTGGGTACACTGGACGGACTCGCCGAGAACTCCCAGATGGTATTATACCTTACGTCAGATGGTAGTTCTCTGGTGACACTGGTACAGGTTAGTCTGTAGACCCGAGATCGTCATAGAGTCTTGTGTGATTCCCACTGTGCTTTGATTTCCACCTTATCACGTCCAAGAGGGCGTGAAAAACGGTGGTTTTTGGTTACAGACCCGAATCACATGGAGGCAATGAGCGATAGGAGGGGATTCGTCTCTCCCGGTATAGGGAGTTGATGTTGCGCAGTGTTCGATTGGCTATAACCGGAAATCCCTGACCAGGGTTGCTGAGATTTACTGGTAAGTGTAACCAGTAGCTTCTCGAACTGTTATAGACCTCATATCGACACGACTTATCGAGCTACTGGGGTCTGACGTTTACCACCCCTAGGCGAGATATGTGACATATCAGACGAACAGACCGAACTGTACGGTAAGTGTTACTGGTTGGATTCACAGGAGTGTGAGCGGGCTTGCTTGTCGATCTTCTGATCGCTCAATACCCAGTTGGCCGTTACGTTTAGCAGACCGCATGCGGCTTGTGGGTGTTTGATATGATCATCACCTGCTGCCGGCGTATTGACGAGTCTTTAGAGTCCTACACAGAGGGTTCCTGGCTCAAGCGAAACGAAATAGGAGCGCATATGAGATATGTGCAGGACTGAGAATAATGCGTGTATGTCATACCGTATTCTATTCTCGCGATGAATGTATCAATTGGTTGTATGCGATATAACCTAGTTATCGAATCGAGGATTGATTCGATAAGTCGATACATTGGATATTAGTCAGTCATATGCGATGTGACCGGATCGTTAAATCAAGTGTTGATTTAATGATTTAATGTGTAATTATATATTTGATATATTACTTTACATTAACTAATATTGGTTCACTTAAGATGTTTTTCTCACTTGTTTGTGCACATTGTATATGTGATATATTTTTGTGCACAAGTTTGTATCATGTTTGATGATACATGCAAACTTGGGTGTGTATGATTAAACCATGGTTATGTTAATGGTTAGGGTTTTGATTTACTTATTTATTTATTCTCTTTTTTCATTTTGGCAAAGGAAAATGAAATGGTGGCTTGCTTTGCCTTTTCTTTGAAGCTTCATGAAGCTTTGAAAAGTTCAACCATTTTTGTTTCTTTTGCCTAACCTAACCATTCACCTAACCCTAGTTTATTCTCTACACTTAACCATGGTTGCAATATGTTAAGGGTCACTGGATTTTATTTTTTAAGTTAATTCATTTTTCATTTTCTTTCTTCTTCTTCTTCTTGATGAAGAAAGAAAAGCTTTCTACAAAAATGTCAAGTGATGAAATCAAGTGAGAAATCCAAATCCAAAGTGAACCCACTTCCTATTTCTTCATCTTCTACCACTTGCCATGTAGTATAGGGTGTTTTCTTCACAAGTTTCATGACTTGGTGAAGTTGGAGCTTGATCTTGAGTTGTCTCGACGTAGATCATCTTCGGCATCGAAATCGACGACCTAGCCCGATCATTTCTTCGACGAAACCATCGGTAGAGTCCGGGATCCGATGATCGCAGCGGAGGGACATCATCATAGAGCTAAGGAAGTGGAGGACCGGATCTACAAAGGTTGTATTTTCCGTTCACTCTTAGTTAAGTTGTTAACTAGTTATCGTTTTCTCCTAAAACTCTAGTCAACGATCGCATTAGAGTTTCTCGGCACCGGAAATTTATGAATTTGGCATGGTTGATGCCTTGTGGAACCTCTTGGGTGTGCCTAGTAACCCTACACTAATATCATCTACACTTTGCCTAAAGCCCTAGCTAGGCTCTCATACCACTGTAGGGTTCCTTAGCACACTCAAGAGGTTACACAAGGCATCAACCATGCCAAAATCAAAAATTTATATGCCGAGAAACCCTAATGAAGATCGTTAACTAGAGGATAGGCGAAATAAAGCAAGTTAACAACTTAACTATGAGTGAAAGAGACTACAACCTTTGTAGATCCGGTCCTCCACTTCTTTAGCTCCGTGATGACGTCCCTCCGCTGCAATCAACCGGATCCCAGACTCTAGCGTTGGTTTCATCGGAGAAGTGGTCGGGCTAGGTCGTTGACTTCGATGCCGAAGATGATCTATGTCGAGACGACTCAAACTCAAGCTCCATCTTCACTAGGTCATGCAACTTGTGAAGAAAACACCGTATACAACATGGAAAGTGGTAGAGGATGATGAAATAGGAAGTGGGTTCACTTTTTATTTGGATTTCACACTTGATTTCATCACTTGAAATTTTCAAGAATGGTTTTCTTCACTTGAAGAAGATGAAGAAGAAGAAGAAAGAAAAATGAATACTTGAAAATACTAAATCAGGTGATGCTTATCATAATGCAACCATGGGTGAAGATAACTCATGAAGAGAGTAAACCATAGTTTAGGTGATGGTTAGGTCAAAGCATAAAGACAAAATGGTTAAGACTTTAAAAAATGCTAAGAACCTTCATGAAGCTTAAAGCAAAGAAAGAAAAAAGCCACCATTTTGTTTTTACAAAATAAATAAAGAAAATAAAACCCTAACCATTAACTAAACATGGTTTAAAGCTTACACACCCAAGTTTGCATGTATCATCAAACATGATACAAACTAGTGCACAAACATATATCATATATACAATGTGCACAATCTAGTGAGAAAAAACTATCTTAAGTGAACCAATACTAGTTAATGTAAATTAATATATCAAATATATAATTATACATTAAATCATTAAATCAACACTTGATTTAATGATCCGGTCATACTGCATATAACCGACTAATATCAAATGTATCAATGTATCGAATCAACATTTTATATTCGGTAACCCGGCTATATCATAGACAACCGTCCGATGATACAAATCGCGAGAATAGAATTCAGTATCACATACTGGTATTATTCTCGGTCCCGCACATATCTCATATGCGCTCCTATTTCATTTCGCTTGAGCCAGGATACCTCTGTGTAGAACTCTAAAGACTCGTCAATACGCCGGCAGTAGGTGATGATCATATCAAACACCCACAAGCCGCAAGCGGTCTGCAAAACGTAACGGCCACCCGGGTATTGAGCGATCAGAAGATCAACGAGCAAGCCCGCTCACACTCCTGTGAATGCAACCAGTAACACTTACCGCACAGTCCGGTCTGTTCGTCTGATATGTCGCATATCTCGCCTAGGGGTGGTAAACGTCAGACCCCAGTAGCTTGATAAGTCATGCCGATGTAAGGTCCATAACAAGCATGAAACTACTGATAACACTTACCAGTAAATCAGTGCAACCCTGGCCAGGGATTTCCAGTTATGGCCAGTCGAGCATAGCGCAACATCAACCCCCAATACCGGGAGAGACGAATCCCCTTCTATCGCTCATTGCCTCCATGTGAATCGGTACTGTACCCAAAAACCACCTGTTTGCATGACTCAGTAGAGCCGTGGTAGGGTGGAAATCAAAGCACAGTGGGATACACACAAGACTCTTTGACGATCTCGGGTCAACAGACTAAGCTGTACCAGTGTCACCAGAGAACTGCCATCTGACGTGAGGTATAATACCATCTGGGAGTTCTCGGCGAGTCTGTTCAGTGTACCCAGTCACCACTGAGCACCCGCATACCGTCTCTGAAGTCAAACACCAATGGATATGGGATCATCCATCGCCCATCACATGGGTCGAGAAGATATACGCTAGTCTACTCTGGAATATCGATACCCCATCTCGATATTCCCACAACTAGGAATATTGAAGGATGTACTCATTGACTACCCAGGCCCCACTAGTATGATCTACATCATTGTCCTGGATGTCGAGTACACATCCTAAGGGCTTTATCAACATGTAATAGGGAGACAACAATTATACATGTTAAGATAAAGAGCAACCAGATAGCGTACTATCATGTCGAGCAAGAAAGTCCTACCTATATATGTCCCAACATCCACTACAATATACATCCTATGTACAGTAATAGCCTCTAGGGCATACATATAACTAACAGTAGGACTATCGAGACAGGGCATCGATACTCCGGAGTAGACTAGCGTATGCGCTTCTCATCCCAGCTTGGGAGACGGTCTGTCCCACAGCCGTCAGTACGTCGTACTTGAGATAGTATGCGGGTGCTCGTTAGGTTACGAGTACACTGGACAGGACTTGTCGGGAACAGTTGGTTGGTATTATACCTATCGTCAATTATCAGTTCCCAGGTGACATGAGTACAGCTTAGTCCGTTGACTTGACACTGTCACTTCACCTCGAGTGTGTTCCCACTGTTCTTTGATTACTACCCTACCACGGCTCAAAAGAGTCGTGCAAACAGGTAGTTTTTGGGTGCAGTCCCGAAGCATTTGGAGGCAGTGACGGTTAGACAGGATTCGTCTCTCCCGATATTGGGGGTTGATATCGCGCTGTGTCTAGGAGAGCCATTACACAAAGTCCCTGGCAAGGGCAAGCGAAATAGACTGGTAGGTTTCCAGTGTTATCTCAGGGTGTTCTGGGCTACACTCCGACACGACTTGTACCACTATTAGGGGACTGACGTTTAGCGTCCCCTTAGGCCCGCCATGCGATACTCTTAGACGAACAGACTGGACTGTACGGAGACTGTCACATTCAGGCTCAGTAAGAGCTCAGATGGGTTTACTGTTAGTTGTATGTATGCCCTAGAGGCCAGTATTGTACAGATGTTGTATATTATATTGGATGCTTGGACATATATAGAGATGACTTTCTTGCTCGATATGATAGTATACTATCTGGTTACTCTTTATCTTAACATGTACACCAGTCTCTTTATACTGTCTTATAGTTACATGTTGGTAAAGCCCTTAGGATGTGTACTTGACTACCTGGACTATGATGCGGATCATACTAGTGGGGACATGGTAGTCCATAAGTACATCCTTCAAGGTCCCTAGTCGTGGGTGTATCGAGACGGGGCATCGATATACCAGTGTAGACTAGCGTATACGCTTCTCGACCCATGTGATGGGCGATGGATGATCCCATATCCATTGGTGTTTGACATCAGAGATGGTGTACGGGTGCTCAGTGGAGACTGGGTACACTGGACGGACTCGCCGAGAACTCCCAAATGGTATTATACCTCACGTCAGATGGCAGTTCTCAGGTGACACTTGTACAGGATAGTCTGTAGACCCAAGATCGTCATAGAGTCTTGTGTGATTCCCACTGTGCTTTGATCTCCACCTTACCACGTCCACGAGGGCGTGCAAAACGGTGGTCTTTGGGCACAGTCCCGAGTCACATGGAGGCAATGAGCGATAAGAGGGGTTTCGTCTCTCCCGGTATTGGGGGTTGATGTTGCGCAGTGCTCGATTGGCCGTAGCAGGGAAGTCCCTGGCCAGGGCTGATCAGAGATTTGCTGGTAAGTGTTACCAGTAGTTTCTCGACCCGTTATAAGCCTCACATCGGCGCGACTTATCGGGTTATTGGGGTCTGACGTTTACCACCCCTAGACTTGATATGCGACATATCAGACGAAGAGACCGGACTGTATGGTAAGTGTTACTGGTCGGATTCCCAGGAATGTGAGCGGGCTAGCTCGTCGATCTTCTGATCGCTCAATACCCGGGTGGCCGTTACGTTTAGCAGACCGCTTGCGGCTTGTGGGTGCTTGATATGATCATCATCTGCTACCGGCGTATTGACGAGTCTTTAGAGTCCTACACAGAGGTTTCCTGGTTCAAGCGAAACGAAATAGGAGCGCATATGAGATGTGTGCAGGACCGAGAATAATGCGTGTATGTGATACCGCATTTCATTCTCGCGATATATGTTTCGATTGGTTATATTCGATATGACCTAGTTATCGAATCATTGATTCGATAAATCGATACATTGAATACTAGTCGGTTATGTGCAACATGACCGGATCATTGAATCAAATGTTGATTTAATGATTTAATGTATAATTATATATATTTGATATATTACTTTGCATTAACTAGTATTGGTTCACTTTAAACGGATTTTTCTCACTTGGTGTGCACATTGTATATGTGATATATTTTGTGTACACTTGTTTGTATCATGATTGATGATGCATAATAACTTGGCTTTGTGTGAAGAATTGAACCATGGTTATGATAAGGGTTAGGGTTTTTGATTATTCACTTAATTATTTATCCATTATTTATTCATTTAATTAGGTGAAAGAAAACAAAAAGGGTTTCTTTTCTTCATGAAGCTTATTGAAGCTTCATGAAACTTTGACCAAAGTCATCCCTTTTGTCTTCATCCTTAACCCTAACCACTAATCTAACCTTGGTCAATTCTCTACACATAACCATGGTTTACTTTATGATAAGTATTGATTTTCCTTTTTATTTCAATTACTTATCATAACATTATCATCATCTTCTTCATCTTCTTCTTCTTCTTCAAGCTTGCTACATCAATGGCAACTTGAGTTTTAGTGAGAGAAATCCAAATCTAAACTGAACCCACCTCCTATTTCTTCATCCTCTACCTCTTGCCAAGTGGTTTTGGGTGTTTTCTTCACAAGTTTCACTTCTTGGTGAAGTCGGAGCTTGAACTAGTGCAACCTCGACGTAGATCGTCTTTGACACGAAGCCGACGACCTTGCTCGCCCGTTTTCCGATTAAGCCGATGAACGAGTTGAGGATTCATGATGGACAGCGAGGGCATGATAACGTGGAGCTAAGGAGGTGGAAATCCGGATCTACAAAGGTTGTAGCATCTAACCTATAGTTAAATAGTTAACTAGTTTTCCGTTTCGCCTAAACATCTAGTCTAAGATCCGTAGTCTAGGGTTTCTCGGCACCATTTTTTTTAAATTGGCATGTTCGATGCCTTGTGAGACCTCACTAGGGTGCCTAGGAACCTTTCACTGGTATCAGAGCCTAGCTAGAGCCTTAGGCGAAGTCTAGACGGAATTTGAATTCCGAACGAACCCGAAACCCCAATACAAATTGCTCTCTGTACTTTTTCTGAAAACGTGGATTTTTCCACATTAAAAGTTGCCAAAAAATTCAGCAGGGAATATAGTGAGTTACTGTGAAACACGTGCTGATAAATCCACAACATAGGCGCGGAACCGCGGCCCCCACTATAGACATCGCGGCGGTTCCGCGGCCACTATATTGATTTACAGCACGTGGCTTGCACAGTAATTCATGTAGTGTAGTGCTGAGTCTTCTGGAAATTTTTAGTATTCATTCAAGAGTTGAATATTCTGGGGTTGTTTTGGGGATTCGGTATTTCGATCGGATTATCAAATTTCGTCTTTTGTGTATTTCCGGATAATTTCCAGAATATGTTAAAAAGTTCGACCGGATATAAATACCCAATTTTTCCCCTGTCGGGAGATTTCCAAGTGTTGGATTTTTCCGTAGTTTAACGACGTTCTAAGTAGTGCAAGTAACGCGATGGACCCTCTAGAAGACAACAAACCTTAACTCGATTATGTGACCGTCTTGAACTGCCCTTTGAACCTTCGGGTTTGGGGCAGTACGGCGTGCCACATGTGAGGCGTTGGCTTGACCCTTCTACGGCTGGACCGTTGGTACTGAGGCACGAACTGAATGTTGTTAGACTTATTTCATGTGTTGAGCTGTATCGGGAAAACTTGGGTATTCGACTGTTCGATCGGAAAGTTTAACATTTTCTGTTTATCTGGAATGTGATACAATAATTGGAATTCACAAACAGTTATGTGATAACTGAATGAATGTTATAAATCTAGCAGTTTAGTTTCACTTGATATTGAAAAGAGTTTTCGATAATGAGACTAAAATGCGGGATTTATAACTGTTAGGCATGTGATGTCTAAGTATTTCATTTGATTAGGCATGTGATGTCTAAAGAAGTTGCGGATTCCAATTGTTGTAGTTTTACACTTTCTTTTCTGTGACCGTAAGTGTAGTATGTTCATATCGCCGGTTTCGTTGCTATACGTCAACGACAATTGGGGTATGCATACTTACTTACGTTGATGGCATGTGATGTTATGTGTTGCTGGATATGTTATATTGGATCGTCGTATTCGAATAGCCGGGGGTTTTTATGTGAGATGGGTGTTTTTCATTTTCATTCATGTAAAAACTTGTATGTAATATTCTTTTATTTGGGGCACTTCCAGGTAGCGGAAGATGTCACCCTTTGTATATTATTTACTTTTCCGCATTAGGATAGACCCAAGGAGGGGAGCACAAGTAACCGGGTTCTGGGGTCCAGTGGGAGACCAACTCGAGGAGTCGAGTCCGGGTCTCCTAACCCTAGAATTGGCAGGGTTGCTTGCCGCTCTCGTAGGGGTCTAGGGGTGTGGGATTGGCTATTCGTTACTACCGTGGAATCCGTGTTTTATACTGGCTCGTATTGAAAACACGGACGTCCTAGTATATCCAATATTTCATATGATTATTCTGCTGCGATATCTGTGTTGTGATTCTGTGATGGATATAGTATATAGTATATATGATATATTATATAGACGTTACTTATGTTTTACACCCGCGCTAGCCCTGCCCTGCTCTGTCGTTAGTTACCTAACCTAACGGTGCACGAGGGGACATCGAGGCGAATGCGGATGGCATAAGTGTACGTCATATCTATCTGTGATGTTTAGGTATTTAAATGATGGGACTTCATTAATGGGATTAATGAAAGATAAGAAACCTAAGATGTTGTGGAATCGGATTTTAAAATAAAACAGGTAGCTACAGTTCTTGCTTTGCACAGCGGTATATATGATATACCCTGCACCTTATTCGATGAGGAAAGGACCGAGATCCCTTCACCGGGAGTGACTCCTTTAGCAGTAACTGGCAGATGCTACACACTCGGTTTGGTTTTGATTGCTTTTAAGAGTTTTTGCTTTGCACAGTGATATATATGATATATCCCGCACCTCATTCGACGAGGAAAGGGCCGACGATCCCTTCACCGGGAGTGACTCCTTTAGCAAAACTGAAAAAGCCTCAAAATCGCTCCATTTCAAAACTTCATTTGATTCTACAACGATATCAAGTTCATTACGCTCATGGTTTTGTGAAAACCTGCGTAGCCCTCCGTCATTTCAGATAAATCCTACTTAGTATTCGTGCTACGTTTGTTGACCTCCGTCAAGGCGTAGTGTGCGGTAGCTAACTAGTATTTGTCTGCTTATGCATATGATGCAGATTGGATTAGGGTAGTCGTACGACCTTGTTGACCTCCGTCAAGGGTCGTGCGGGTGGGTTTGATTCAATCAAGAAATGACGGGTTGAACTTGACTTGCACCCTGTGGTTTGTTGACCTCCGTCAAGGTCATAGGATGCTTGGGGCAAAATATTATCGGGAATTTCAAGTGTTGAAATTTGCAATGAGATTGCATACTTTCTATGAGATAGTTGGATCCCGATACCCATTGCGAGTAAGAGTTACTCCTGGGAGAGTTTTACACATTGCAATTAGCTGATCAAGTAGGTGTCTAGAAAGGTGTCAACGAGGTTACGCCTCTGGGAAAACGAGGTTTACATTAATTAGGTTCGTGCGACAGCACGGGGGACCTCCCTCAAAGTACCGACACTGGCCTGGCTGAAAGATTGGCGAACTTGTAGTGTGTAATTAATCCCGGCTAGTCTTTCCTTTTAGGGTTTGGAGGAAGATTTGATAAAAAGCAGTGGGAGCCATCCTGATTAGATAAGATAATAACCAATCTGATCTTGCACGAGCATACGCTAAAGTGTTTTCTTCTCTCTCTCTCCAGGTAGCGACCATTTCATGCCCTAATGAAGATAATAATATGGATGTATTGACCGAACCCGCATGTTATACTGTGCTGGGGAACGTTGGTTCCGTTCTTTCCTATAAGAGTTATAGGAATGAACAGGATATAGGGGAATACCAGGATTCCCATGCCACCCGAATGAAGAAAGTACATGTCGATGCATTTTCTTCGGGTGTGTTCGTTACTGAGAACTGTTTCTCCTTTTGCTCTACGTCCTGGGTATTAGATACCGGGTCAGGATCCCATATATGTAATCAGTTACATGGGCTTAGGAAAGGTAGAGAACTTGGAGAAGGTGATAAAGACATTAGAGTTGGAAATGGTGCAATTGTTGCAGCTAAGACTGTCGGGGAATATCACCTTGTATTACCAACTGGTAATACATTGGTTCTGAACGAATGCTATTACATGCCGAACCTGATATGCAACATTATATCGGTTTCTTTATTAAGCAAAGAAGGATATAATTTTGTATTACAGGACAATGTTATGAACATTTTCCGTAACCAAAAGTTGGTTGGATCAGGCACGTTATGCAATGGCATTTATGTTCTAAATCAATCAACAGTTCTGAGCATAACAAACACACACAAGAGGAAGAGTTCAGAACTGAACGAATCCTTCTTGTGGCATTGTAGACTGGGTCACATCAATGTGACACGACTAGCTAAGTTGCATAAAGATGGATATTTAAATCCGTTTGAATTTTCATCTTATGACACTTGCCAGTCATGTCTCAAAGGCAAGATGACCAAAACTCCGTTTACGGGACACGGAGAAAGAGTTACCGAACTCTTGGGACTGATACATAGTGATGTATGCGGTCCCATGTCTACACATGCCAGGGATGGTTCTTCATACTTCATTACATTCACTGACGATCTCTCTAGGTTCGGGTATGTGTTCCTGATGAAACACAAATCAGAAGCTTTTGAGAAATTTAGGGAATATAAGCAAGAAGTTGAGAACCAAACCGGAAAAAGTATTAAAATCCTACGATCTGATCGAGGAGGAGAATACTTAAGCATTGAATTCTTGGACTTCCTAAAAGAGAATGGGATTCTCTCTCAGCTAACTCCTCTATATACACCACAACACAACGGTGTATCGGAGCGGAGAAACCGCACCCTATTAGATATGGTGCGCTCTATGATGAGTGTAGCTGAGTTACCTATTTCCTTCTGGGGATATGCACTGGAAACAGCAGCATACCTACTGAACAGGGTTCCCACCAAATCTGTGCCTACCACACCATATGAGATATGGGAAGGGAAGAGACCATATCTTAATTTTATAAAGATATGGGGTTGCCCGGCCTATGTCAAAAGACAAAAACCGGACAAACTCGAGGCAAGATCTGTTTTGTGTAAGTTTGTTGGATATCCCAAACATTCGCGAGGGTATATCTTCTACCACAGTGAGGAACAAAGAGTATTTGTTGCTCAACATGCCACCTTTTTAGAAAAGGAATTTCTTGCAAAAGAAATTAGTGGCTCTGAGGTAGAACTGGAAGAGGTTCCAGCTGAACAAAACACAACAGAAGATTTAGTGGAACCAGAGCATTCAGTAGCTTCCGACGAACCTCAGCCTCTCCGCCGATCTAGTAGGGTTCCTCGCCCACCTGAGAGATACTACGGTTTTCTCATAGATGGTGGGAGCGAGGATTGCATCATGGAGGATGATGACCCAACTAGCTTCGAGCAGGCCATCACGAGTAGGGACTCAGTGAAATGGCTGGATGCTATGCGGTCCGAGATGGAATCCATGTACACCAACAAAGTATGGACTTTGGACGTTGCTCCTGAAGGGGTAAAACCCATTGGGAGCAAGTGGATCTTCAAGAAGAAACTTGGTGTAGATAGGAAAGTGGAGACTTTCAAAGCTAGACTTGTAGTAAAAGGTTTTCGTCAAAGACCAGGTGTGGACTATGACGAGACCTTTTCTCCAGTAGCTATGCTCAAATCCATCCGGATCATGCTTGCCATCGCTGCATATCATGATTACGAAATCTGGCAAATGGATGTTAAGACCGCCTTTCTAAACGGTGATTTAGAAGAGTGCGTGTACATGACTCAGCCAGAGGGCTTCGTAGACAGTGGGAGCAGCGGGAAGGTGTGCAAGCTGCTTAAATCCATTTATGGATTAAAGCAAGCATCGCGGAGTTGGAACATCTGCTTTGACGTCGTTATCAAAGAGTTTGATTTCGTCAAAAATCCAGATGAACCTTGTATCTACAAGAAGGTGGCAGAGAGTAAGGTTGTCTTCCTCGTATTGTACGTGGACGACATACTCTTGATAGGAAATGATATTCCTATGCTGCAATCGGTCAAGCTCTTCTTATCACAAAGATTCTCAATGAAAGATCTTGGTGATGCCTCCTGCATATTGGGAATTAGGATCTATAGAGATAGATCCAAACGGATTTTGGGATTGTCCCAATCCAGGTACATTGACACCATACTAAAGAGGTTTAGTATGGAAGAGTCCAAGCGTGGGAACTTACCCACGATCTCTGGAGTCACTCTCTCCAAAGAGATGTCTCCCATGACTGATTTGGAGAGAGCTCGCATGCAAGGGATACCCTATGCTTCGGCAGTAGGCTCTATCATGTATGCGATGCTATGTACCAGACCCGATGTAGCATACTCACTAAGTGTAGTGAGCAGGTATCAAGCTGATCCTTGAGAGAGTCACTGGACAGCTGTGAAGAGCATTCTCAAGTACTTGCGAAGGACTAGAGATATGTTCTTGGTGTATGGTAACGGGGAACTCCAAGTGGAGTCCTTTACCGATTCGAGCTTCCAGAGTGATAAGGACGACTCTAAGTCGCAGTCGGGCTTTGTCTTTACCCTTTACGGAGGGGCGGTTAGCTGGAAGAGTTCCAAGCAGGAAACCGTGGCAGACTCGACGATTGAGGCTGAATACATCGCTGCCAACGATGCTGCTAAAGAAGCTGTCTGGATCAAGAAGTTCATTACTGAACTTGGAGTGGTTCCATCCATTGAGCGTCCAATACCTTTGTATTGCGATAACAATGGAGCGGTGGCTTTGGCCATGGAACCCAGGTCCCATCAGCGGTCCAGGCATATTCTGAGGCGGTATCACCTGATCCGGGAGATAGTTGATCGCCGGGAGATCGAGGTCAGGAGAGTTGACACGAAGAACAACACGGCGGATCCACTCACGAAGGCCATTCCCCAGACACAGTTTGAGAGACTCTTCGGGATGCTCGGTATGCGATACTACAGCAGCTGGCCCTAGTGCAAGTGGGAGATTGTTAGTTGTATGTATGCCCTAGAGGCCAGTATTGTACAGATGTTGTATATTATATTGGATGCTTGGACATATATAGAGATGACTTTCTTGCTCGATATGATAGTATACTATCTGGTTACTCTTTATCTTAACATGTACACTAGTCTCTTTATACTGTCTTACAGTTACATGTTGGTAAAGCCCTTAGGATGTGTACTTGACTACCTGGACTATGATGCGGATCATACTAGTGGGGACATGGTAGTCCATAAGTACATCCTTCAAGGTCCCTAGTCGTGGGTGTATCGAGACGGGCATCGATATACCAGTGTAGACTAGCGTATACGCTTCTCGACCCATGTGATGGGCGATGGATGATCCCATATCCATTGGTGTTTGACATCAGAGATGGTGTACGGGTGCTCAGTGGAGACTGGGTACACTGGACGGACTCGCCGAGAACTCCCAGATGGTATTATACATCACGTCAGATGGCAGTTCTCAGGTGACACTTGTACAGGATAGTCTGTAGACCCAAGATCGTCATAGAGTCTTGTGTGATTCCCACTGTGCTTTGATCTCCACCTTACCACGTCCATGAGGGCATGCAAAACGGTGGTCTTTGGGCACAGTCCCGAGTCACATGGAGGCAATGAGCGATAGGAGGGGTTTCGTCTCTCCCGGTATTGGGGGTTGATGTTGCGCAGTGCTCGATTGGCCGTAGCAGGGAAGTCCCTGGCCAGGGCTGATCAGAGAATTGCTGGTAAGTGTTACCAGTAGTTTCTCGACCCGTTATGAGCCTCACATCGGCGCGACTTATCGGGTTATTGGGGTCTGACGTTTACCACCCATAGACTTGATATGCGACATATCAGACGAAGAGACCGGACTGTATGGTAAGTGTTACTGGTCGGATTCACAGGAGTGTGAGCGGGCTAGCTCTTCGATCTTCTGATCGCTCAATACCCGGGTGGCCGTTACGTTTAGCAGACCGCTTGCGGCATGTGGGTGCTTGATATGATCATCATCTGCTACCGGCGTATTGACGAGTCTTTAGAGTCCTACACAAAGGTTTCCTGGTTCAAGCGAAACGAAATAGGAGCGCATATGAGATGTGTGCAGGACCGAGAATAATGCGTGTATGTGATACCGCATTTCATTCTCGCGATATACGTTTCGATTGGTTATATTCGATATGACCTAGTTATCGAATCATTGATTCGATAAATCGATACATTGAATACTAGTCGGTTATGTGCAACATGACCGGATCATTGAATCAAATGTTGATTTAATGATTTAATGTATAATTATATATATTTGATACATTACTTTGCATTAACTAGTATTGGTTCACTTTAAACGGATTTTTCTCACTTGGTGTGCACATTGTATATGTGATATATTTTGTGTACACTTGTTTGTATCATGATTGATGATGCATAATAACTTGGCTTTGTGTGAAGAATTGAACCATGGTTATGATAAGGGTCAGGGTTTTTGATTATTCACTTAATTATTTATCCATTATTTATTCATTTAATTAGGTGAAAGAAAACAAAAAGGGTTTCTTTTCATCATGAAGCTTATTGAAGCTTCATGAAACTTTGACCAAAGTCATCCCTTTTGTCTTTATCCTTAACCCTAACCACTAATCTAACCTTGGTCAATTCTCTACACATAACCATGGTTTACTTTATGATAAGTAATGATTTTCCTTTTTATTTCAATTACTTATCATAACATTATCATCATCTTCTTCATCTTCTTCTTCTTCTTCAAGCTTGCTACATCAATGGCAACTTGAGTTTTAGTGAGAGAAATCCAAATCTAAAGTGAACCCACCTCCTATTTCTTCATCCTCTACCTCTTGCCAAGTGGTTTTGGGTGTTTTCTTCACAAGTTTCACTTCTTGGTGAAGTCGGAGCTTGAACTAGTGCAACCTCGACGTAGATCGTCTTTGACACGAAGCCGACGACCTTGCTCGCCCGTTTTCCGATGAAGCCGACGAACGAGTCGAGGATTCATGATGGACAGCGAGGGCATGGTAACGTGGAGCTAAGGAGGTGGAAATCCGGATCTACAAAGGTTGTAGCATCTAACCTATAGTTAAATAGTTAACTAGTTTTCCGTTTCGCCTAAACATCTAGTCTAAGATCCGTAGTCTAGGGTTTCTCGGCACCATTTTTTTTAAATTGGCATGTTCAATGCCTTGTGAGACCTCACTAGGGTGCCTAGGAACCTTTCATTTACCTCGCCAGTCTTCTTATCGGCATCTACCTGGGGACCGTTACGTACTGCTAGTGCCGCTTGCGGTCTGTGGTTAAACCCACTGCCAGCGTAGTGTCGAGTCTTTAGAGTCCCACACAGAGGGTTATTCGCCTTTAGGCAAAATGAGTAGAGGTCGCATGGTTTTGCGAAGGGGTTCGTTCACATCCGCGCACTTGTGCATGTTTGATGTCCGGACATCTTATACTAGCGGGCTTTGGTTTAAGCCAGATCCTAGTATATGTTTTGGGATTGGTTTTATCTCTTTGTATTCGTGTTCCTTGGACACGGATACGGGTGTGTATGCACGATTGACTGAGGCAGAGGCAGAGGACTTTCATTAGGGTTGATGACCATTGTCATTTTCTTAACCCTAATGTTTATGTGTGAAATATTATTAATAATATTGGTTAATTATAATTGTGTATGGTTAGGGTTGTTGAGCATTTGACTATGCTTGACTTGTTGACCTAGGTTGACAAGTTGACCATCATCATTTCATATGAAAGATGCTCTTTGATTCTTGCAAAAGTAATTAATGTGAAATGATAATGGTCATTTCAAGATTAACCATCACAATTATTTTTAGCTAATTATTTATTTATCATAATTCACATATATGTGAGAAGTTTGGCATTATTCTTCTCATTCTATCATTCTCATTCTCTCTCATCCTCTTCCTCTCTCTCAAAACTCTCCCCTCTCATGAGTTGAGAACCATTGAGCTTGAGATAAATCCCTTAAAATTACTCTCTACTCTTTCTAAGGTTCAAGGTTTAGCACACCAAGCACCTTAGTTACTTCTAGTTTGAGGTTGGAGCCAAAGATATAGGCCCTCGGGTGGATCTTTCTTCGGCAAGAGAAGGCGATGAGGAGAACCCGTTCATCACACTCCAAGGAGCAAGAAGAGAAGGACTTCAAGACTTAGGTATAACCCCTTAACTGAGTATCTAACTCTTTTAGCTTGGTAGTTAGTTTATGTTTAGCAAAGATCCCTCCTTTTGGTTAGTCTGGTTAGTCCATGTTGCCTAGTGTTGTAAAAATCGAATTTTTCATAATGTTTCCGCCTCCCCACAAGCACCGGTGTGGGCAACGTGGACTTACATAAGTTTCCGTATTATTTCTAATAGACGATTCTTGTTAGGGTTATCTAAATTGGCAAAATTTTAATTTGGCATGGACGATACCTCCCGAAACCTTGCTGCCGTCGTAGGTAACCTTTCACCTGGTTCATGCGAAACAAAATAGGAGCACATATGTGATATGTGCGGGACCGAGATTAATGCGCGTATGTGATACCGCATTCAATTCTCGCGATATGTGAAATCGGTCGGTTATATGTGATATAACCGGGTTATCGGATCAAGTGTCGATTCGATAAATTGTTATATTTGATATTAGTCAGTTGTATGTGATATAGCTGTTAGTGTATATGCCCTTGAGGCCATTACTGTATCATACTAGTTTGTAAATTATTTAATGGAAGCTTGGGATATTCACCTTGTATAGACAATCTTGCTCAATATAGTAGTATGCTACTTGGTTTGTTTCTACTTCAATGTGTACATGTGTTTATTTTAGTATATCACCTATACACATTAGTGGAGCCCTTAGGATCATTGCTTGATTACCAGCGTTGTGATGGAAGTCACACTAGTGTGGGCTGGGTAATCTATAAGCACATCCTTATGCAGGTCCCTAGTCGCAGGACTATCGAGACAGGTCATCGATACTCCGGAGTAGACTTGCGTATGCGCTTCTCATCCCAGTGTGGGAGACGGTCTGTCCCACAGTCGTCAGTACGTCATACTTGAGATAGTATGCGGGTGCTCGTTAGGTTACGAGTACACTGGACAGGACTCGTCGGGAACTGTAGGTTGGTACTATACCTATCGTCAATTATCAGTTCCCAGGTGACATGAGTACAGCTTAGTCCACTGACTTGACACTGTCACTTCGCCTCGAGTGTGTTCCCACTGTACTTTGATTACTACCCTACCACGGCTCAAAGGAGTCGTGCAAACAGGTAGTTTTTGGGTGCAGTCCCGAAGCACTTGGAGGCAGTGACGGTTAGACAGGATTCGTCTCTCCCGGTATTGGGGGTTGACATCGTGCTATGTCTAGGAAAGCCATTACACGAGTAGTCCCTCGCCAGGGCAAGCGAGATATATTGGTAGGTTTCCAGTGTTATCTCAGGTTGTTCTGGGCTTCACTCCGACACGACTTGTACCGTTATTAGGGGACTGACGTTTACCGCCCCCTAGGCCCGCCATGCGATGTATCAGACGAACAGACCGGACTGTGTAGAGATTGTCACATTCAGGCTCAGTAGGAGTTCAGATGGGTTTCACCTCGTCAGTCTTCTTGTCGGCATCTACCTGGGGACCGTTACGCCCAGCTAGTGCCGCTTGCGGTCTGTGGTTAAACTCACTGCCAGCGTAGTGTCGAGTCTTTAGAGTCCCACACAGAAAGCTATTCGCCCTTAGGCAAAAGAGTAGTGGTCGCATGGTTTTGCGACAAGTCGCATGGTTTTGCGATAGGGTTCGGTCACATCCGTGCACTTGTGCACGTTTGGTGTCCATATAGTTAACACTAGCCGGCTTTGGTTTAAGCCAGATCCTAGTGTACGTTTTGGGTTTGGTTTTATCTCGTTTGTATTCGTGTTCCTCGGAATGCGGATGCGGGTGTGTAGGCACAGTTGACAGAGAGACAGAGGCAGAGGATTCTCATTGGGGTTGTTGACTATTGACTGTTGACTGTTGACTATTGACTTTTGACTAAACCCTGACGAGATTAAGATATATATATAATTAACTTTAATATTAATTAAGTATTATAGTGACATGGTTGTTGAGGGGTTGACTTTCTTGACTTGTTGACTTTGTTGACCGGTTGACTAGGTTGGACTAGTTGACCATCATCATGACAATGGCTATCATTCCATGGCAAAGACTTTTGCTTGCCTGTCTATTTATGCAAAATGAGTGCATGAAATGATATAACCATTTTGACTTAAACCATCACACAATACTTGATTACTATTTTTGTTATGATGGCTTTGGATTATGAGAGCAAGGATGGCAAAAGAGTTACTCATTCTCTCATTTCATTTCTCTCTCTTGCCATCACTTACTCAAGCTCTCCCTCTTCCTCTTGCTCTCTCTAGCTCAAGGAAAACCATTCTCATGTGTTGAGACTCATTTCCTTAGAGATAAAAAGACACCAAAACAATCCTCTACTCATTCTAGTTCACAAGGACTGCCAAGCCAAGTGTTCTAGTTTCTTCAAAGTTCGAAGAAGAAGCCAAAGGTAGAAGCTTTCCGGTGGATCCATCCTCGGCGCAAGGAGACGACGAGGTGAGGCCGATCCGTACACCGGGAGGAGTTGAAGACGAAGGAGTTCAAGAAAGGTATAGCCCCCTAACCGAGTAGCTAAAACTCAAGTTAGGTTGCTAGTTAGTTGTTTAACAAAGATCCGTATTATGAGTCCATGTTACCACCCTCTTCAAAATCGTTTTTCACCACTTCCGCAACCCCGTAAGTACCGGGGAAGGGTAGCATGGACTTACAGTGGTATCAGAGCCTAGTTAAACACTATCTAACTTGTTAGCAAAGTAACTAGAAATTCGATCGGGGAAAAAGTCACGAAAAACACCCGGAAAATCAAGTTTCTGTCGATTCTGTATTCTGTTAAAAAATTGATAAATCATACTCCAAAAATCGACTCAGGCTTTTTAAAAGACACTCTAGAAATTTGGTCCAGAGAACCGTTCAAAGCGCCACGGAACCGCGGCGGGAGCACGCTCCCGCCGCGAATCCGCAGCCGAGTTGAGTCGGCGTGGCTCAAATTTCTTGCAGTGTGTTTCTGGGGGTATTTTGGGATTTTTACAATATGTCTTTTCAGCCCAGATTTTCCAGAAAGAAAAATTAGTTTTTAGGGCTTGAAAATCCGTATTTTGATCGAACTTCTAAAGACTTAAGCTGACGGGAATATATCTGTGATGTGTTATATGTATTGAACGTCCGCTAATCGCTCTACGTAGATTAGTGGGGTTTATACATATCTGTGATCTGTAATGTTGATGGTATGTGTATATGAATTCATTGTATTGTCGCGGATGAATAGCCGGGGGTTGTGAGATGAGAGTTTTACCTTTTATCTTTCAATTCATGTAATATGTAAATTGATGTAATATTATTTTTGGCCGCACAACCGGGTCGGGGTTATAGCCGTCATTGTATAATTTCTATTTATTGTTTTTGCTCCTAGGATAGACCCAAGGTAGGGTGCACAAACTACCGGGTATCTCAAAGTGCCGAGTGGCCTACTCACGTCGTTGAGGGAGGTTGCTCCGCTTCTCATATTTGGCGGGTAGTTTGCCGCACCCGTAGGGTCCTAGGGTGGGGTATTGGCTATTCATCGCGACCGTGTAATCCGCTTTTCGTTACAGGCTCGTACAAATTGCGGATTCCTAGTATATCCAATGTATTCATCTGTGATCTGAACTGGCTATCATTGCAATATATCTATGTATGATATTATTTAGGCGTTGCTTATGTTTTCCATCCGCGCTAGTCCAGCCCCCGCTCTGTCGTTAGTTAAGTAACCTAACGGGTAATGACGGGGCCCCATGGCGAATGCGGATGGCATAAGCGTACGTCATATTTTGGTTGTTTTCTGCAATGGTAGGATTAAATGATGGGACGCATTAAAAGAACTAATGCAAGAAAATAAACCAAGTAAAAGTCGTTGGAACACTTTCAAAACCACTCGGTTTCTTTTCAAAATAACTTTTAAACGCGGAGCTTAAGCCACTCCTTTTAAAAGCTATCTCGTTCCATCGATTATATCAAGTTCACTACGTTCACGGTTTCGCCAAAACCATTCGTAGCCCTCCGTCGTTTCACATGAATAGTCAATAGTATTCAAGCTATGTATGTTGGCCAAAGTCAAGGCATAGTGATTGGTAGCTATTGGGTATTCATGTGCAGCATAGATAGATGTGTTGGTTTGGGGCAGTCGTTCTACCATTTTGGCCAAAGTCAAGGGTATGTGCGGGTGGGCTCAAATTAACCTGGAGAATGACGGGTAGAACTTGACATGTGACTTATGATATTTTGGCCAAAGTCAAGGTCATAAGAGCATGGGGCAAAAATCCACATCGGGAGTTTCAAAAGAACTGAAACTTGCTAGCGCTGCATACCATTTGGAGTGTGATGATTCTGGTAGGATTCCTTCAGTTTTGTCACACAATGATATTTGGATCCCGATCCTACTGTGAGTATATGCTACTCCTCGGGAAATTTCTCACTTAACGATCAATGCTATAAACCAAGTAGGTGTCTAGAAAGGTGTTAGCGGGGCTACACCCCAGGGAAAAGAGGTTATTTAATTAAGGAACTTCGCGAAAGCGTTGGAAAACCTCCCGGGAAGTACCGACACCAGCCTGGCCGAATGGTTAAGCAAGTATTGTACGGTAAGATTGATCTTGACTAATTCTTCCTTTTTGGTTTGAGGAGGGATTCGAGAGACAGTGGGAGCTATCCTGTTTAGACAAATTAAAAACCACTCTAAACTTGCAAGAGCATCATGCTAAAGTGTTTCTTCTCTTTCTCCTAATTGCAGTGACCAAACATCATGACCGGATATAAGTTATTACTAGATAAAAACATATTGACAGGGCCAAACTACAAAGATTGGCTCAGGAATGTCAAAATGACAATCACTTATGACAAGTTGGGGTATCTCCTTACCACCAAAGCTCCCCCTGTCCCAGGTCCCACCTCCAGCGTCGCGGATAAGGAAATCCGTAAGACTTGGGAGATCGATTGCGCGAAGGCCAGGTGCCTCGTGCTTGCCTCTATAGACAACGAACATCATAGGAGGCACAAGAATATGGACCTTGAATCCATATTTCTCCATACAAAAGAACTGTATGGAGAGCAATCTCGTATCGCAAGATACGAAGTGTCGAAGAAGTTATTTTCGGCAAGATTGGCCATCGGATCATCGGTAGCGGAACACGTGCTTAAGATGATTGGCTTCATTGAGGAGCTCGCGGACCTTGGGACCACGTTGGAGAATGAGCTCTATACGGACTTGATTCTTCAGTCCCTTCCTTCCACTTGCGCCCAGTTCATCCTGAATTTCAACTTGCAAGAAAAAGAAGTTGAACTTTCAGAACTCCTCAACATGCTGATGAGTGCAGAGAGCACCCTACAGAAAGGTAGGGAAACATCCACTTTGTTTGTAGGAGGATCTTCCTCTTCTAGATCCAAGGCGAAAGCCAAGGGAAAGAAGAAGAAAGCCCCCGCCAAACCAAGGGGCGGTGTTAGTAAAGTGGATACGAAAGGAAAGACAAAAGCAACAAAGGTAGCGGGAAAGCTTGTGGATAAGGAAGAATGCTTTTACTGTCACAAGAGTGGACACTGGAAGAAAGATTCCAGGGCTTGGAAATCCAGAACACAGGATCTGAAGCATGTTGCGGCTTCAGCTTCAGGAGTGTATGTTATTGAAAACTGTCTATCAATAAACTCTACTTCCTGTGTATTGGATACCGAATCAGGATCTCATATCTTTAATTCTTTGCAGGCATTGAGAGACCGTAGGGTTTTGAAAGCAGGTGACATGACCCTCAAAGTTGCAAACGGAGCTAGCATGGATGCTAAGGCCGTGGGGGACTATCACCTGGGAATGTCAGATGGACATGTTTTGGTTTTACGTAATTGCTTTTTTTGTACCCAACGCAACTTGTAATATCATTTCTGTATCTTTGATTTCTAAAGAAGGTTATGAATTTGCGTTTGTAAGTAATGTTGTAAACATTCATCTTAATCAAGTTCTGATTGGGTCAGGTACATTAAGCAATGATATATACGTATTAAACCAACCACAGATTTTCAATGTCCAAAATACACACAAAAGAAAGTCTCCGGAAATAAATCAGACTTTCTTATGGCATTGTAGACTGGGTCACATCAATGAGAGAAGGTTGACGAAGTTACATACAGAAGGATATTTGAACCCGTTCGAATATCAATCGTATGCCACTTGTCAATCCTCTCAAAGGAAAGATGACAAAGACTCCGTTCACTAGACACGGAGTAAGAGCGAGCGAGCTCTTGGGACTCGTACACGGCGATGTGTGCGGTCCAATGTCTACACATGCGCGAAGCAGTTATTCTTACTTCATTACTTTTACGGATGACTTTTCAAGGTACGGTGATGTCTTCTTAATGAAACATAGGTCCGTAGCCTTTGGAAAATTCCAGGAATATAAGAATGAAGTAGAAAAACAAACCGGCAAAAGTATCAAGACACTAAGATCGGATCGAGGTGGTGAATACTTGAGTGCCGAGTTCCTGGACTCTTTAAAAGAGAATGGAATTCTCTCTCAGCTTACTCCTCCATACACTCCGCAATATAACGGTGTATCGGAGAGACGGAACCGAACCCTATTGGATATGGTACGGTCCATGATGAGTAACGCTGAGTTACCGCGATCATTCTGGGGATATGCACTAGAATCAGCTGCATACCTTTTGAACCGAATTCCAACTAAGACTGTGCCTAGGACACCATATCAGATGTGGTGTGGGAAGAGACCCCATCTTAATCACATTAAGACATGGGGAAGTCCAGCTTTTGTCAAAAAGCAGCATGCGGACAAGCTCGAGGCACGCTCAGTACATTGCAAGTTTGTGGGATATCCAAAGAACTCCAAGTGATATTTCTTCTATTGGGAGGAGGAACAAAGGGTTTTTGTTTCTCGGCATGCCCACTTCTTGGAAACTCAGTTTTTGGAGAATCAGATAAGTGGGAGCGCAATAGAACTGGAAGAAATTCCAGAGCGACGAGCTATTACTGAAAGCATAGTAGAACCAGAGGGTTCGAAAGATCATGACATTCCTATGCCGCTCAGCAGGAGTTGTAGGCAGTCTCATCCGCCCGAGAGATACTACGGTTTTCTCATAGACGGGGATAGAGAGGATTGCATCATAGATTATGATGAGTCGACCAGCTTCCAGCAGGCCATTCAGAGCGTTGACTCGGAAAAATGGCCGGATGCAATGCGGACCGAAATGGAGTCCATGTACACCAACAAAGTATGGACGTTAGACGTTGCTCTAGATGGGGTAAAACCCATAGGATGCAAGTGGATCTTCAAAAGAAAGATTGGTGTAGATGGACAGGTTGAGACCTATAAAGCTAGACTGGTTGCATAGGGTTTTCGTCAAAGACCTGGTTTGGACTATGACGAGTCCTTTTCTCCAGTAGCTATGCTGAAATCCATTCGGATCCTTCTTGCCATTGCTGCCTTCCATGATTATGAGATTTGGCAGATGGACGTAAAGACCGCTTTTCTAAATGGAAATTTAGAGGAGTGTGTTTATATGGACCAGCCAGAGGGTTTCATTCAGAGTGGGAGCAGCGGAAAGGTGTGCAAGTTGCTTAAGTCCATCTACGGACTAAAGCAGGCATCGCAGAGTTGGAACATCTGTTTTGATAAGACGGTCAAAGAATTTGGCTTTATCAAAAATCCAGATGAACCATGCATCTATAGTAGATTTGTAGCGAGAACTGTAGTATTCCTCGTTTTGTACGTGGATGACATTCTCTTAATAGGAAATGACATTCCTATGCTACAATCTGTCAAAGTGATTTTGTCACACAGGTTCTCCATGAAAGACCTGGGTGATGCCTCATACATTCTGGGGATCCGGATCTATCGTGATAGATCCAAGAGGATACTAGGACTCTCACAGTCCAGGTACATCGACACCATACTGAAAAGATTCAGTACGGAAGATTCCAAGCGCGGTAATTTACCGGCTTGTCACGGGATCACCCTCTCCAAAGAGATGTCTCTCAAGACCGATTTGGAAAGGGATCGCATGTCTATTATACCCTACGCTTCTGCGGTAGGCTCTATAATGTATGCGATGTTGTGTACCAGACCAGATGTAGCTTATGCACTGAGTGCAGTAAGCCGGCATCAGTCAAACCCTGGGGAGAAACACTGGATAGCAGTAAAGAACATTCTCAAGTACCTGAGAAGGACTAAGGAGATGTTCTTGGTGTATGGCAGACAAGACCTCCAGATCGAGGCCTTTGCCGACTCCAGCTTCCAGAGTGACAAGGATGATTCCAAGTCCATGTTAGGTTATGTCTTTACCCTCAATGGAGGGACGGTGTGTTGGAAGAGTTCCAAACAAGAAACCGTTGCTGACTCGACGATGGATGAGGAATATATCGCTGCTGCAGATGCCGCAAAAGAAGCTGTCTGGATAAGGAAGTTCTTAACTGAACTTCAGGTGGTTCTGTCCATTGTTGATCCAATACCGCTGTATTGCGACAACAACGGGGCTATAGATTTAGCGAAGGAACCCAGGTCCCATCAGAAGTCCAGACACATCTTGAGGCGGTATCACCTAATCAGGGAGATCGTGGGTCGCCAGGAGATCGAGGTTCGGAGAGTTTCTACGGAAGATAACACTGCTGATCCACTCACAAAGGCCTTACCCCAGACTCAGTTCGAGCGGCTGATCGAGATGATAGGTCTTCGATACGCCAGTACATGGCCTTAGTGCAAGTGGGAGATTGTTAGTGTATATGCCCTAGAGGCCATTACTGTATCATACTAGTTTGTATATCACTTAATGGAAGCTTAGGATATTCACCTTGTATAGACAATCTTGCTCAATATAGTAGTATGCTACTTGGTTTGTTTCTACTTCAATGTGTACATGTGTTTATTTTAGTATATCACCTATACACATTAGTAGAGCCCTTTGGATCTTTGCTTGATTACCAGCATTGTGATGGCAGTCACACTAGTGGGGGCTGGGTAATCTATAAGCACATCCTTATGCAGGTCCCTAGTCGCCGGACTATCGAGACAGGGCATCGATACTCCGGAGTAGACTAGCGTATGCGTTTCTCATCCCAGTGTGGGAGACGGTCTGTCCCACAGCCGTCAGTACGTCGTACTTGAGATAGTATGTGGGTGCTCGTTAGGTTACGAGTACACTAGACAGGACTCGTCGGGAACTGTTGGTTGGTACTATACCTATCGTCAGTTATCAGTTCCCTGGTGACATGAGTACAGCTTAGTCCGCTGACTTGACACTGTCACTTCGCCTCGAGTGTGTTCCCACAGTACTTTGATTACTACCCTACCACGGCTCAAAGGACTCGTGCAAACATGTAGTTTTTGGGTGCAGCCCCGAAGCACTTGGAGGCAGTGACAGTTAGACAGGATTCGTCTCTCCCGGTATTGGGGGTTGACATCTCGCTGTGTCTAGGAGAGCCATTACACGAGTAGTCCCTGGCCAGGGCAAGCGAGATATACTGGTAGGTTTTCTAATGTTATCTCACGGTGTTCTGGGCTTCACTCCGACACGACTTGTACCGCTATTAGGGGACTGACGTTTACCGCCCCTTAGGCCCGCCATGCGATGTATCAGACGAACAGACCGGACTGTGTATAGATTATCACATTCAGGCTCAGTAGGAGTACAGATGGGTTTCACCTCGTCAGTCTTCTTGTCGGCATCTACCTGGGGACCGTTACGCACAGCTAGTGTCGCTTGCGGTCTGTGGTTAAGCCTACTGCCAGCGTAGTGTCGAGTCTTTAGAGTCCCACACAGAAAGCAATTCGCCTTTAGGCAAAAGAGTAGTGGTCGCATGGTTTTGCGACAGGTCGCATGGTTTTGCGACAGGGTTCGGTCACATCCATGCACTTGTGCACGTTTGGTGTCCGGACTGTTAGTCCACGTTGCCCACCCCGGTACTTGCAGGGAGGTGGAAAACGGAATAAAAATCAAATTTTTATCAACTTAGGTAACATGGACTGGACAAAGAAGGATCTTTGCTAAACAAAAACAAGCTAAAGCTAACTAGAAACTAGCTAAGTGTTAGAAAGGTTATACCTAGGGCTTTATGTCCTTCTCTCCTTGCTCCTTGGAGTAGTGGAAAGAGGTCACCTTTGTCGTCTTCTCACGTCGAAGAAAGATCCACCCGAAAGCCTCAACCTTTGGCGTCAACTCCAAGCTAGAAGTAACTAGGGTGCAAGAAGTGTTAATCCTTAAACCCTAGATGAGAGTAGAGATTATCAAGAAGGGTTTTTCTCAAGCTCAAGTGTTTCTCAACACATGAGAGGGGAGAGCTTGAGGGAGAGGAAGAAGAAGAGAGAGAAAGTGAATGATAGAATGAGAGAAAATATGAAGCAATCTCTCATAAATGTGTGAATTATTGCAATTAGATAATTAGCTAGATAATTGTCATGGTTAATCAAGACATGACCATTATCATTTCATTTTTAATGCAATTTGCAAGGATCAAAGAGCATCTTCCAAATGAAATGATGATGGTCAAAGTGTCAACCTAGGTCAACAAGTCAAGGAGGTCAAATGGTCAACAACAATAACCATGCATAATTATATTAAACTAATATCAATTAACCATAATTCACACATAAGCATTAGGGTTAATAAAATGACCATAGTCATTAACCCTAATCAAAGTCCTCTCCCTCTGTCTCAAGCAACTGTGCATACGCACCCGTATTCGTGATCCGATGAACACGAATACAATGATAAAAACCAATCCCAAATCATATACTATGACCTGGCTTAAAACAAAGCCCGCTAGTATAAGCTGTCCGGACAGCAAACGTGCACAAGTGCGCGGATGTGACGAACCCTGTCGCAAAACCATGCGACCTCTACTCATTTTTCCTAAAGGCGAATAGCTCTCTGTGTGGGACTCTAAAGACTCGACACTACACTGGCAGTGGGTTTAACCACAGACCGCAAGCGGCACTAGCTGTACGTAACAGTCCCCAGGTAGATGCCGATAAGAAGACTGACGAGGTGAACCCCATCTGAACTCCTACTGAGCCTGTATGTGACAGTCTCCGTACAGTCCGGTCTGTTTGTCTGATACATCGTATGGCGGGCCTAGGGAGCGGTGAACGTCTGTCCCCTAATAGCGGTACAAGTCGTGTCGGAGTGTAGCACAGAACACCCTGAGATAACACTGGAAACCTACCAGTATATCCCGCTTGCCCTGGCCAGGGACTACTCGTGTATTGGCTCTCCTAGACACAGCGCGATGTCAACCCCTAATACCGGGAGAGACGAATCCTGTCTAACCGTCACTGCCTCCAAGTGCTTCGGGACTGCACCCAAAAACTACCTGTTTGCACGACTCCTTTGAGTCGTGGTAGGGTAGTAATCAAAGTGCAGTGGGAACACACTCGAGGCGAAGTGACAGTGTCAAGTCAGCGGACTAAGCTGTACTCATGTCACCTGGAAACTGATAACTGACGTTAGGTATAATACCAACCAACAGTTCCCGACGAGTCCTGTCCAGTGTACTCGTAACCTAACGAGCACCCGCATACTATCTCAAGTACGGCGTACTGACGGCTGTGGGACAGACCATCTCCCACGCTGGGATGAGAAGCGCATACGCTAGTCTACTCCGGAGTATCGATGCCCTGTCTCGATAGTCCAACGACCAGGGACCTGTATAAGGATGTGCTTATGGATTACCCAGCCCCCATGAGTGTGAGCGCCATCACAACGCTGGTAATCAAGCAAAGAACCTAAGGGCTCTACTAATATGTTTATAAGCGATATGCTAAAAGAAACACATGCACATATTGAAGTAGAGACAAACCAAGTAGCATACTACCATTTCGAGCAAGATTGTATATACAACTGTGAATATCCCAAGCTTCCATCAAATAATATACAAACTAGTATGATACAGTAATGGCCTCTAGGGCATATACACTAACAATCTCCCACTTGCACTAAGGCCATGTACTGGCGTATCGAAGACCTATCATCTCGATCAGCCGCTCGAACTGAGTCTGGGGCAAGGCCTTGGTGAATGGATCTGCTGTGTTATCTTCTGAAGCAACCCTCCGAACCTCGATCTCCTGGCGATCGACGATCTCCCTGATCAGGTGATACCGCCTTAAGATGTGTCTGGATTTCTGATGGGACCTGGGTTCCTTCGCTAAAGCTATAGCCCCGTTGTTGTCGCAATACAGAGGTATTGGGTCAACAATGGACGGAACCACCTGATGTTCTTTCAAGAACATCCTCATCCAGACAGCTTCTTTTGCGGCATCAGATGCAGCGATGTATTCCGCTTCCATAGTCGAGTCAGCAACAGTTTCCTGTTTGGAGCTCTTCCAACACACCGCCCCTCCATTGAAGGTGAAGACAAAACCCGACATGGACTTGGAATCATCCTTGTCACTCTGGAAGCTAGAGTCAGCAAAGCCCTTAATCTGGAGGTCTTTTCTGCCATACACCAAGAACATCTCCTTAGTCTTTCTCAGGTACTTAAGAATGTTCTTTACTGCTATCCAATGTTTCTCCCCAGGGTTTGACTGATACCTGCTTACCCACTCAGTGCATAAGCCACATCCGGTCTGGTACACAACATCGCATACATTATAGAGCCTACCGCAGAAGCGTAGGGTATAATAGACATGCGATCCCTCTCCAAATCAGTCTTGGGAGACATCTCTTTGGAGAAGGTGATTCCATGACAAGCCGGTAGATTACCGCGCTTGGAATCTTCCATACTGAATCTCTTCAGTATGGTGTCGATGTGCCTGGACTGTGAAAGTCCTAATATTCTCTTGGATCTGTCACGGTAGATCCGGATACCCAGAATGTATGAGGCATCACCCAGGTCTTTCATGGAGAACCTGTGTGACAAGAACCCCTTGACAGATTGTAGCATAGGAATGTCATTTCCTATTAAGAGAATGTCATCCACGTATAAAACGAGGAATACTACAGTTCTTGCTACAAATCTACAATAGATGCATGGTTCATCTGGATTTTTGATAAAGCCAAATTCCTTGACCGTTTCATCAAAACAGATGTTCCAACTCCGCGATGCCTGCTTTAGTCCATAAATGGACTTAAGCAACTTGCACACCTTTCCGCTGCTCCCACTCTGAATGAAACCCTCCGGCTGTTCCATATAGACACACTCCTCTAAATGTCCATTTAGAAAAGCTGTCTTTACGTCCATCTGCCAAATCTCATAATCGTGGAAGGCAGCAATGGCAAGAAGGATCCGAATGGATTTCAGCATAGCTACTGGAGAAAAGGTTTCATCATAGTCCAAACCAGGTCGCTGACGAAAACCCTTTGCTACCAGTCTAGCTTTATAGGTCTCAACCTGTCCATCTACACCAATCTTCCTTTTGAAGATCCACTTGCATCCTACGGGTTTTACCCCATCTGGAGCAATGTCCAACGTCCATACTTTGTTGGTGTACATGGACTCCATTTCGGTCCACATTGCATCCAGCCATTTTACCGAGTCGACGCTCTGAATGGCTTGCTGGAAGCTAGTAGGCTCATCACCATCTATGATGCAATCCTCTCTATCCCCGTCAATGAGAAAACCATAGTATCTCTCGGGCGGATGAGACTGCCTACTACTCCTGCGGAGTGGCGTGGGAATGTCCTGATCTTTCGAACCCTCTGGTTCTACTAAGCTTTCAGTAATAGCTCGTGGTTCTGGAATTTCTTCTAGTTCTATTGCGCTCCCACTTATTTCTTTTTCTATGAACTGATGTTCCAGAAAATGGGCATTACGAGAAACAAAGACTTTTGGTTCCACTGCATAATAGAAAAGATACCCCCTGGAGTTCTTTGGGTATCCCACAAACTTGCACAGTACTGAGCGTGCCTCGAGTTTGTCCTCATGCTACTTTTTGACATAAGCTAGACATCCCCAAATCTTCAAGTATTGAAGATAGGGTTTCTTCCCACTCCATAACTCATATGGTGTGGTAGGCACAGTCTTAGTGGGAACTCGGTTCAAAAGGTATGCAGCTGTTTCTAGCGCATATCCCCAGAACGATCGCGGCAACTCAGCGTTACTCATCATGAACCGTACCATATCCAATAGGGTTCGGTTCCGTCTCTCCGATACACCGTTATGTTGCGGAGTATATGGAGGAGTAAGCTGAGAGAGAATTCCATTCTCTTTTAAGTAACCCAGGAACTCGGCACTCAAGTATTCACCACCTCGATCAGATCTCAGTGCCTTGATACTTTTGCCTGTTTGTTTTTCTACTTCATTCTTATATTCCAGGAACTTTTCAAAAGCTTCGGATTTATGCTTCATCAAGAAGACATGTCCGAACCTTGAGAAATCATCCGTAAAAGTAATGAAGTAAGAATAACCGCTTCGCGCATGTGTAGACATTGGACCGCACACGTCGCTGTGTACGAGTCCCAAGAGCTCGCTCGCTCTTACTCCGTGTCCAGTGAACGGAGTTTTTGTTATCTTTCTCTTGAGACAGGATTGATAAGTTGCATACGATTGATATTCGAACGGATCCAAATATCCTTCTGTATGTAACTTAGTCAACCTTCTCTCATTGATGTGACCCAGTCTACAATGCCATAAGAAATTTTTAATGATTTCTGGAGACTTTCTTTTCTGTGTATTCTGGACATTGAAAATCTGTGGTTGGTTTAACACGTATATACCGTTGTTCAATGTACCTGACCCAATCAAAACTTGATTAAGGTGAATGTTCACTACATTACTTACAAATGCAAATTCATAACCTTCTTTAGATAATAAAGATACAGAAATGATATTACAGGTTGCATTTGGTACATAATAACAACTACGTAAAACCAAAAAGTGTCCATCCGACAATCCCAGGTGATAGTCCCCCACGGCCTCAGCATCCATGCTAGCACCGTTTGCAACTCTGAGGGTCATGTCACCTGCCTTTAAAACTCTACTCTTTCTCAACGCCTGCAAAGAATTACAGATATGAGATCCTGATCCGGTATCCAATACCCAGGATGTAGAGTTTATTGATAGACAGTTTTCAATAACATACACACCTGAAGCTGAAGCCGCAACTTGCTTCAAACCCTGTGTTCTGGTCTTCCAAGCCTTGCAATCCTGTTTCCAGTGACCACTTTTGTGACAATAGAAGCATTCTTCCTTCCCCACCAGCTTTCCCGCTACCTTTGTTGCTTTTCCTTTTCCCTTCATATCCACTTTACTGACACCGCCTCTTGGTTTGGCGGGGGCTTTCTTCTTCTTACCCTTAGCTTTCGCCCTGGATCTAGAAGAGGAAGATCCTCCTACAAACAAAGTGGATGTCTCCCTACCTTTCTGTAGGGTGCCCTCTGCACTCCTCAGCATGTTGAGGAGCTCTGAAAGTTCAACTTCTTTTTCCTGTAAGTTGAAGTTCAGGATGAACTGGGCGTATGTGGAAGGAAGGGACTGGAGAATCAAGTCCGTATAGAGCTCATTCTCTAACGTGGTCCCAAGTTCTGCGAGCTACTCTATGTAGCCAATCATCTTAAGCACGTGTTCCGCTACCGATGATCCGACGGCCAACCTTGCCGAAAACAACTTCTTCGACACTTCGTATCTGGCGATACGAGACTGCTCTCCATACAGTTCTTTTGTATGAAGAAATATGGACTCTAGGTCCATATTCTCGTGCCTCCTCTGATGTTCCTTGTCCATCGAGGCAAGTACGAGGCATTTGGCCTTCGCGCAATCTATTTCCCAGGTCTTATAGATTTCCCTATCTACGACACTGGTTTTGGGACCTGGGACAGGGGGAGCTTTGGTGGTAAGGAGATACCCCAGCTTGTCGTAAGTGATTGCCATCTTGATATTCCTGAGCCAATCTTTGTAGTTTGGCCTGGTCAATATGTTTTTATCTAGTAATAACTTAAGTCCGGTCATGTTGAATGGTCACTGCAATTAGGAGAGAGAAAAGAAACACTTTAGCATGATGCTCTTGAAAGTTTAGAGTGGTTTTTAGTTTGTCAAAACAGGATGGCTCCCACTGTCTCTCGAATCCCTTCTAAAACCGTAAAGAAAGGATTAGTCAGGATCAATCTCACCGTACAATACTTGCTTAACCGTTCAGCCAGGCCAGTGTCGGTACTTCGAGGGAGGTTTTCCAACGCTTTCGCGAAGTTCCCTAATTAAGTAACTGTAACGTTTTGAAAATCGTTTCGGTGAAATTTCGAAAAAACGGTAAAATAAGGGGGTTTCTGTAAAAAGTCAAAATACAAATGTCTTATTATAAAAATTAAATATACATATTCTAGCTATGTAATTGCTACTATTTGGTGTTTATTGAGCTGCTGGTGAAATTTCAAATTTTCTGAAAAAATATTATTTTATTATTATTTTAAGCCGTCACTAATACATTTAATTAGGGAAAATTACAAATTGGAATGAGTTGAAAAAAAATTTGTGCATCACAAAACATTAAATAAAATTTTATCATGTGGTTTTTGGAACGAAATCATTTTGCCAAAAAGGTTTAGAAATTATTGAAGAAAAAAAGGCTTTTTTTAGCGTAAATGGATGTTTGGGGTATTGTATTTATCATTTTTCATCACCCCACACCCATACCCACACTCACACACGCCCATTTTTCCTTCCCTATGGCTGATTTCAGCAGTCCCCCCCTCAATTGTCCCCACTTGTGTTGCAAAAGAAAAGAAAGAAAAGAAAAGAGAATGATAGGAGTAAAATGTTGACTTTTTGACCATATTCTCTCTCCAATCACCTCACACTCTCTTCTCTCCCCTCATTAGCCGAGCCCTTGCTGATTTCCTGCAGCCCTCCTCTCTCTTTACCTCATCTCATCTCTTCTCCAAATATCCCACCCTTTTTACCTTCAAAAATTCATCAAATTCCACCCAAAATCAAAACAAAATCAAAATCCAACTCCTACCCATTTTTCATTTGCCTATCTAGCATGGATCTAGGGAATAAGATTTCAATTTGGGAGGCTATGGGTGCTTGTGGATCTTCAAATGTTTTTGGGTATAATTTCTAAACCTTTTGCTTAATTTGTTAGTTAATTTCTTAAAGCTAATTTATTTAAGTGTTAATTAGGCTTTAGTTGCAAGTTTGGAAATTCTAGAATTGGGTATGGATCAAGTTAGGGTTTTAAATAACTTGATCATGGTTTAAGTGTATAATTTAACATATTATGGCATGTAAAACCTTACCTAGTAACTAGTTTGCTAATTGTTATTTTAAAATTTGTCTAATTAAGCTTTTTGTTGCAAACTAGGTTTTTTGATTTAATTCGAAATATGAGATTAAAAATATGGTTAGGCTTTTTATCATATTATTAACTCTATTAAGTGTAGTTTAACAATTTAGTTCATGGAAATCCAACCTAAATTGTAGTTTGTGCATTTTGCTATGAAATTGTTAAAAAGGGTATTTTGTAAACTAGAATATTAGGGTTTTTGGAATTTAATGAGATTAAATTCCGGAAATTGTTTCTATGACTTATTTAAGATATTTAATAAGTATATTGGCTGTTACATTCATTTAAACATCATGTTTTGTACAAAAACGGTGAATTGTGCTTGCTAGATTTACGGAAAAATGACTTTTTAAGTGAAATTGGGGTTTTTGTGAGTTTTAACCTAGTTTATATTAAAATTAGTGTTCATGAATGTGCAAATAAGCGTGATTGGATTTTTCTCGATGGTTTCAGATTTGTACATCGACATCGAGGGTTGGTTTGACTATTCTTGCATGCGTAGGCTATAGGTTTGGACCTATGCGTGATACGCGTGCCGATTTGATTTTCGTATGCCGTTTCGATTTCGAATTTAGTTTTAATGTGATATGGTGCGTTATGATATGTAGGTACCCCCATTTGGACTTCGAGACGACAAGCAAGCGCGTGGCGACGTCGGCACCGGCTAGCGAGGACCCGGTGAGTAGATTTATATCTACGGGGAGAAGTCGGGTGGATGGCGTATAGCACCCCCGCAGTCCGTGGTGGTGTATACGGATGCGTATACACACCAACAATTATTATATATTATTTGGGAATAATAACGATGCTTTGGATGGATATTGGTGTGTTGGATTATTTTAGCGTTGCGAACCCTAGGGTAGTGTTGCACTACACATACACACACACATACACACATACATACTTGCATACATTCCTATTGATATGTGCTCATGGGATTCTTTATAGTTATTTGTTCACATGGGTATGGGACTATGTGTTCACATACGGATTGAGGATGATACTTGGGATTGAGCTGAGTCGATGAGTTTTGATTTGAGGCCGTGAGATCGGTGATATAGCAGGGTTCGTATCTTAGATACGACATGACGTTGTAGCGGGTCCTTGACGTAGTGTTTCACACACGTCCATGCATACTTAGGCGGTATCAGTATGGTACTAGACGTAGATCAGTACCCCGATCATGATATTTGATAAAGAGGATACCAGGTGAATAGTATGATGAATGTGATATTGACCCGTACCCAGATTGGGATGCCGTACGACGGATTTACGTACGAGCTATATTGATGATTGATCCGCACTCTTGACTTGGGATGCCTGATTATAGATATGGTATCGGATATGATATTATTGAGGCGGAATCACCGACTATACATATACAGGTATGTATATGTATCGACTCAGATGATAGGCGGTTCCCTTACCTGTAGTTCAGCTTGTTAGTTCAGCCGTATAGTTTAGTGTAGTTGTTAGATTAGATTAGACTTCTTACCTATTTCAAAAACCAACGAATCGTGGGCATTCTTAAAGACAGCCCAAGGGATCCTACGGATATTTCAAAAGACGTATCTTTTCATAAAAACACCGTAGCCCCTATTTTCAAAACCCATGATTCGTGTTATTTCAAAAGGCACCATTTGTAGGACTTATATTAGATTAATGCAGATTGTTATAGTTGCGTCTAGTTTTCAGCTCCCGCTCTTTTTGTGGTCCGCTTCGCATCGCATGCTTATTTTATGTTTCATACTCCATTAGTGATATCATGCTGTTAGGACACCAGCACCATTACCGATGATGCGTAGGTACCACGTACACTTAATTGCCGGCTCACACACATCTTCATCGGTAATTGCCATGTCACGTACACCTTAGAAAATATTATTGCTTAACTTAGCTAGATAGCTAGTAGTTTGACATAATAATAGTGTACTTACCTTATATGCCAGCTTAGATATTGTAGTTATTACTTGTCACTTCATGCATACTGTTATTCATCGTTATGCCGCATTCATGGATTCTCATGCATATATTCACTATTTTACGTGTTATTGAGGTTTTGGATTCGGATTTCCATGAGATTTTCTGGATTTGGAGGAAAACCGCAAAAACATAAATAAACCTTTTCTCTCTTTTAAAATAAAAAGTGCGGTTTTCCTATGATGTATGAGTCGTCCACCATGAGTTTGCTGATGGATTTCGAGACCCGATTCGAGGAGTGGAGGAACCGTTTCGGGTACATGGTGGGCCCGGTATGGTATCCCGGGGAAAGATGAATGTGGTGTTGACGTTGAGCCTGGCAGGGGACAGATTACCTACCGGTGATATTACCCGACGCGTCGGATATCCGGAGGATACCTTCGTGGTCTTGAGATGGATGGTAGGGGCCGGTCTGGACTGACGGCGCCCTAGATATTGAGATTGAGATATTGATATTTCGAGACATTGAGATTTATGTTTTGTGTCGATGCTAGACACTGTTGATACTGATTTCATTTATGATACCTCAGTTTAAAAATACAAAGGAAATCTCACTAATTTATGAAAACAGTTCTTCATTTACATGTATTCTGTTTTCATGCATTTTTACCTCATTCATATGATATATTGCTACCTGAGGCATTGACACGGGCACATGAGATTATACTCGGGTTAGATATTTACCCTAGCCTTGTTATAGGCTACGTGTTATTCATATATTTGAGGATATATTATGATCAATGACCTAGGTTGCGTTATTTATGCGATTTCTGTGCGTAGATGTTTTTCTACTCACGAGTTGGCAACTCACCCCCGTTGTACCACAGTTCTTGCAGGTTTCGCCGTACAGGTTTCATTACGGCTTGCTGGCACTCTTTCCATTTCCGGGTGACTTGCTAGTAGGTGGGTTATTTGTATCTTACCCATCATTATATCTTGTATATCATTATTCTGTTGTATCTAGAAGTTCCATCAACCAAACATGTATCTATTTGAGATAGAGACCAGTGTTGTTTATTCTTTCGACCTTAGAGTCGCTCGTTATATTTCTGGTGGTTTTGAGTTTCCTTTTGAGTTTTGATCCTCGCCGTTGGCGTTGTATATTATATTGCTTGTGTGGTTGTGACCGTCGATTGACGAAGAGCTAGCTCCCACTTGGGGATGCCTTTTTATTGATTTCGTATACTATTCATGTTGTATCCCGTTTGGGAGCCAGTATTTACAAAGGAGACTCTGCCGAAATTTTCAGTAAATTTTGATGTTCTTAAAAACCGCATAATTCGGCTTATGCTATTAAAACTACTTGTTTTAAATTGGTTTTCCTTCACTCTACTTCTTTTCTTGGTTTGGATTTCTGGGTTTTCGGTTTACTTAGATTACGTACGCCTCGAGACGTTCGTAGTTTAAGTGCCGGTCATGTTCCGTACTTTCGGGTCGTGACAAAGTTGGTATCAGAGCGTTAGGTTTTAACCTTCGGAGCGTAGGATGACCCTTGGTTGATGGAACAGGTGACTAAAGTAGAGTGACGTACCGTTGGTATGTTCCGCGGCATATTTACGACACGCCACTCCACTTATGAAGCCTTAGGATGTAAATTTTCTTGTTCAGTATTATATTCCTTCCTGATCTAGCCTCATCGGTACCAGTTTGGTTTTGCTGCTACGGTTACGGGCAGGGAGAGCTACGGCTAGAGTTGCGGTCAGCACAAGCTCGTCACGAACGAGGACTGACCAGGGCGAAATTCCGGCGACACACGATTGCAGAGATGTGTCTTTTTACTGTGTTTCCGCGCCACGAGCGTTTGGCGGATCGCCTTTATGAGGTTACTCGGAGGTGCTAATCGACACTAGAGAATTGAGCCAATGATAGAGGCCAGCCAGATTTTGATGACCGTTGGTGTGTTGCTTACTCCTGATGATTGAGGCACTGTTCAGCATGCAGATGAGCAAGCCAGTGGTTGCTGCGAGCGACGAGTTATCGCCCCATATGTTGGAGCTATTGCGGGGCGAGTTGTACGAATAGATGATAGAAGGTCGCTAGTCACCCGATGATGAATGACTAGGACAGGTGGTTCGTTCGCTTACCCCGATGCGAGGTCATCAGATAGATTGCTTCCAGCTAGAGACGACTTCACGCAGAGACGTGAGGGTCGACAGAGACGATCGAATGTCGGAAACCTATTATTCCAAGTTTAAAGTAGTCGGAAAGACATGCAGGCAATTCTATGGTCCCTCTAGAAGAATGAAACCCTAACTCGACTTAATGACCGTGTGAAAGCCTTTGAACCTTCGGGTTTGCGGCAGTTCTACGGCGCTATTAGTGAGGCTTGGGTTTGCCATTCTACGGCTGGACCACCGATGCTGTGGTTTGTACTCGATACTATTAAACTGTACCCAAGATGTTGAGCCCTTGGGGGGATTATGAGGTTTTGAAAATCGATTGGATGGTTCGACTTAATTCGGATGCTAGGTGGTGAGATGCATTCTTGGGAGACTCCAGATACGAGGATAGTCGTTGGAGCTCAGTCCATGCAGCCGCGACGAGACGAGTCCAAAGCAGACGACGTTAGAAAAAAGTGGAGTAAGAGGTTCGCACCAGATCTAGATGAGATGACGTTCCACTCCGCCGACATCAGAGACGCGATGCGCATGCCGAGGCATGGTACTTGGACTTACCTTCCAGAAGGAGTTGAGATGAGTATGCAGTCGTTCCAGAGCAAGATGCAGATACAGGAAAGGACAATGACTTCCGGACAGTTGGCAGAGACGAGACATGGAAGAGACCGTGAGCAGGATTCCTTCCAGGACACTGCTGCAATGATACTTGCACCAAGGATCAGAGGTGTTACGTACATTCAGAGAGCCAGAGGCCGACTCCAGTGATATGCTGTCTTACGAGTGGTCGTGATGATTGACCGGGAGATGACAAGAGACGTGCCAGAACTGGATCATCCCCGTTAGCACACCCGACAGGGCCGATGAGCCGATGGACCGAAAGATTGGTAATTCACAGTGAAGACCTTGACCCAGGAGTGGTCATGGTTACGCACACCAGCAGGCCAGAGTTCATGATCATCGACGAGACGTCCCATTAGTGACCGTGACAGTTGGCCGAGATTCTTAGAGGATGCGCTTGAGCGGTACTGTTCCGCCATTATTGATTTCGATGTTTTGGGTGATTTATTCGTATGATTTGATTTTGATGATTGAGGATTTACGATCTTTGCACAGTGTTGCACTTGATATCGTTTTCGTTCTTTAGTTTCACATGTTTGTGATTTTACGGTTTTAAACAGTTGAGTTGATTTTGTGCGTATGCACGCACGCGATTTGGTTCCTGCACTCTGTATAGTTTATATATGCTGGCAATGCAGTGACATGTATTTTGTGCACTTGGATACACTGGATTTCGATTTCGAGGGTGATGCTCGACATTTGTTTTGTGCATTTTATGCACCGGATTGGATTTTTAGCGCCTGTTGGGCGCCTGTTACGAGATGCGATTTGGTGCACACCAGATGCACTAATTCGAGATTTTTCGTGCATGTCAGATGCACCTGATTTTGCTGTCAGGCACACACGTTGCCTACGACAGATGTTTCGTGCACACCCGATGCACTTAGATGTTGTTTCTGTGCGCATGTATGGCACATTCATGGATTTTGATTTCCGTGCGCACCAGACGCACGTAGCATTCATGTGCATATTTTGGGATTGATTTCGTATAGAGCAGTACGTTTTTATGATATTGCTATGTGTTTTCGTACTGAGCAGGACTAGTCAGAGGACAGTACCTGAATATATTTTGCATGCATTGATAATTATTGAAGGGATTTCCAAAAAGCGAGCTATAGCCTCAGTATTTACCTATGTGTCTGATATGACACGAAATGTTTAAAACAAGGAGACCCTTCTAAACTGTTTCCAAAACGGCGGAACGTACATTTCAAACAAAGGTATATATGTAAATAGTTATTTCCTTATGATAGACGTCCGCCACTGTGCAGTGTTATATGCGTGCACAGCGACTTAAAGAGATTTGGCATGCATTTCCTTCAGATACTTACATATATAGATTCGATATTTACATGTATAGTTTCGAGTTATATCATATTGGTTTTGCTTTGGATTTGGCATTGATGTCTTCCCCATGACTCCGATGATTGCTGGATGCTTGACGGAGTTGTGATTTGAGTTATATGCTCATTTTTCATGCGCATGCGCTGCGCTACGATATGTTTTATGTATTTACGATTTCGGAGCCCCGACGACTTGATGGTTTTGGTTTAGATGTTTTAGTATTTGGGGAGAGTTTTAATTTAAATTCGGGGACCGAATTTCTTTAAGGGAGGAAGATTGTAACGTTTTGAAAATCGTTTCGGTGAAATTTCGAAAAAACGGTAAAATAAGGGGGTTTTCTGTAAAAATTCAAAATACAAATATCTTATTACAAAAATTAAATATACATATTCTATCTATGTAATTGCTACTATTTGGTGTTTATTGAGCCGCTGGTGAAATTTCAAATTTTCTGAAAAAATATTATTTTATTATTATTTTAAGCCGTCACTAATACATTTAATTAGGGAAAATTACAAGTTGGAATGAGTTGAAACAAATTTTGTGCATCACAAACCATTAAATAAAATTTTATCATGTGGTTTTTGGAACGAAATCATTTGCCAAAACGGTTTCGAAATTATTGAAGAAAAAAAAAGGCTTTTTTAGCGTAAATGAATGTTTGGGGTATTGTATTTATCATTTTTCATCACCCCACACCCATACCCACACTCACACACCCCCATTTTTCCTTCCCTATGGCTGATTTCAGCAGTTCCCCCCTCAATTGTCCCCACTTGTGTTGCAAAAGAAAAGAAAGAAAAGAAAAGATAATGATAGAAGTAAAATGTTGACTTTTTGACCATATTCTCTCTCCAATCACCTCACACTCTCTTCTCTCCCCTCATTAGCCGAGCCCTTGCTGATTTCCTGCAGCCCTCCTCTCTCTTTACCTCATCTCATCTCTTCTCCAAAAATCGCACCCTTTTTACCTTCAAAAATTCATCAAATTCCACCCAAAATCAAAACAAAATCAAAATCCAACTCCTACCCATTTTTCATCTGCCTATCTAGCATGGATCTAGGGAATAAGATTTCAATTTAGGAGGCTATGGGTGCTTGTGGATCTTCAAATGTTTTTGGGTATAATTTCTAAAGCTTTTGCTTAATTTGTTAGTTAATTTCTTGAAGCTAATTTATTTAAGTGTTAATTAGGCTTTAGTTGCAAGTTTGGAAATTCTAGAATTGGGTATGGATCAAGTTAGGGTTTTAAATAACTTGATCATGGTTTAAGTGTATAATTTAACATATTATGGCATGTAAAATCTTACCTAGTAACTAGTTTGCTAATTGTTATTTTAAAATTTGTCTAATTAAGCTTTTTGTTGCAAACTAGGTTTTTTGATTTTATTCGAAATATGAGATTAAAAATATGGTTAGGCTTTTTATCATATTATTAACTCTATTAAGTGTAGTTTAACACTTTAGTTCATGGAAATCCAACCTAAATTGTAGTTTGTGCATTTTGCTATGAAATTGTTAAAAAGGGTATTTTGTAAACTAGAATATTAGGGTTTTTGGAATTTAATGAGATTAAATTCCGGAAATTGTTTCTATGACTTATTTAAGATATTTAATAAGTATATTGGCCGCTACATTCATTTAAACTGTTAGTGTATATGCCCTAGAGGCCATTACTGTATCATACTGGTTTGTATATTACTTAATGGATGCTTGGGATATTCACCTTGTATATACAATCTTGCTCAAAATAGTAGTATGCTACTTGGTTTGTTTCTACTTCAATGTGTACTCGTGTTTATTTCAGTATATCACTTATACGCATTAGTGGAGCCCTTAGGATCTTTGCTTGATTACCAGCGTTGTGATGGCAGTCACACTAGTGGGGGCTGGGTAATCTATAAGCACATCCTTATTCAGGTCCCTGGTCGCAGGACTATCGAGACAGGGCATCGATACTCCGGAGTAGACCAGCGCATGCGCTTCTCATCCCAGTGTGGGAGACGGTCTGTCCCACAGCCGTCAGTACGTCGTACTTGAGATAGTATGCGGGTGCTCGTTAGGTTACGGGTACACTGGACAGGACTCGTCGGGAACTGACTAGTTGGTATTATACCTATCGTCAGTTATCAGTTCCCAGGTGACATGAGTACAGCTTAGTCCGCTGACTTGACACTGTCACTCCGCCTCGAGTGTGTTCCCACTGTACTTTGATCACTACCCTACCACGGCTCAAAGGAGTCGTGCAAACAGGTGGTGGTTGGGTGCAGTCCCGAAGCACTTGGAGGCAGTGACGGTTAGACAGGATTCGTCTCTCCCGGTATTGGGGGTTGACATCGCGCTGTGTCTAGGAGAGCCATTACACGAGTAGTCCCTGGCCAGGGCAAACGAGATATACTGGTAGGTTTCCAGTGTTATCTCAGGGTGTATTGGGCTTCACTCCGGCACGACTTGTACCGCTATTGGGGGACTGACGTTTACCGCCCCCTAGGCCCGCCATGCGATGTATCAGACGAACAGACCGGACTGTACGGAGAATGTCACGCTCAGGCTCAGTAGGAGTTCAGATGGGTTTCGCCTCGTCGGTCTTCTTGTCGGCATTACCTGGGGACCGTTACGCACAGCTAGTGCCGCTTGCGGTCTGTGGTTAAACCCACTGCCAGCGTAGCGTCGAGTCTTTAGAGTCCCACACAGAAAGCTTTTCGCCTTTAGGCAAAAGAGTAGAGGTCGCATGGTATTGCGACAGGTCGCATGGTTTTGCGACAGGGTTCGGTCACATCCGTGCACTTGTGCACGTACAGTGTCCGGACAGTTTACACTAGTGGGCTTTGGTTTAAGCCAGATCCTAGTGTACCTTATGGGATTGGATTTATCCAGTTTGCATTCGTGTTCCTCGGAACGCGGATGCGGGTGTGTATGCACAGTTGACAGGGAGGCAGAGGTAGTGGATTCTCATTAGGGTTGTTGACAGTTGACCGTTGACTTTTGACTTTTTGCTCAACCCTAATGAGAATATGATATGTGATTAACTATTATATTAATTAAGTATTATGGTGATATGGTTGTTGACTTGTTGACTTTTGTTGACTTGTTGACTTTGGTGACTTGTTGACTTTTGTTGACTTGTTGACCGGTTGACTAGGCTTGACTAGTTGACCATCATGATAACCATGGTTATCATTTCATGCCAAAGACTTTTTTCTTGCTTGCTTTTTGAGTAAAATGAGTGCATGATATGATAACCTTATGGTTGCTTCTAACCATCACCAAAAGACTTTTTTGATATGATGAGTTATGATCACTTTGGATTATGAGAGGGTGAGAGAGAAAAGAGAGCCTCATTCTTTCTTGCTCATTCTCTCTCTTGTTCTTGAGCTCTCCCCTTGCTCTCACCCTCAACCTCTTGCTCCCTCTCTTGATCTATGGTTCTCTTGTCTCATGAGTTGAGAATCAAGAACCATAGATAAAATCCCATTCTATTTTCCTCTCTACTCATTCTAGTTCACTAGGTTTAGCAAACCAAGTGAACTAGTTTCTTCAAAGACCGAAGAAGGAGCTAAAGGTTGGAGCTTTCAAGTGGATCTATCTTCGGCGTACGGAGACGACGAGAAGGAGCCATCGGACCACCACCGGAGCTTGAAGAGAAGGAGTTCAAGTTTAGGTATAACCATCTTCATCCGAGTAGCTAAATATCTTTAGCTTAGTTTGCTAGTTTTAGTTTAGGTAACGATCCCGACCATAAGTTAGTCCATGTTGCCTCTTGCGATAAAAATTTTGATTTTATACCGTTTCCGCCTCCCCGTAAGAACCGGGGGTCGCAATATGGACTTACAGTGGTATCAGAGCCTAACTAAACTTAAACTAGCTAGGTAGTAAAGTGTAACGAAGTTCGGAACCGAAAAAAATCACAAAACCGGAAAACTACAAAAACTGAGTTTCTGTTGAAATTTTTCCTGGTCAAAATGAAAAACTTCATACTCCTAAATTCGTCTCAGGGTTTTGTTAGAACACCCATGAAAAACGATTCACCAATTCGTCTAAACCGCCGCGCTTCCGCCGCGTGACCCTTCTTGGCCGCCGCGGAAGCGCCGCGGTTTGTTGTCTTTAGTGCGTCGTTTTTCGTGCAGTGTGTGTCTGTGTTGGTTTTGGGATTTTTGAGATATATTATATGTGCCCAGATTTTACAGAAAAGAAATTTCCTTTTGGGGTCCTATAATTCCGTATTTTTTCCGAACTTCATTGCACTTTGACTATGATGGTTATATCTGTGATGTTTGCATGTATTGAACGTCGGCTAATCGCTATAAGTCGATTAGTCGGGGTTATACATGATCTGTAATGTGCTGGAATGTGTATATAAATATGTTGGATTGTCGCGGGTGAATAGCCGGGGGTTGTGAGACGAGAGTTTACTTTTCTTGCAATTCATGTAAATTTGTAAATTGATGTAATAATTATTTGTTTGGCCGCACAACCGGGTCGGGGTTGTAGCCGTCATTGTATAATTTCTTTTTACTGTTTTTGCTCCTAGGATAGACCCGTGGAGGGGTGCACAAACTACCGGGTATGCCGAAGTGTCGAGTGGCCTACTCATGGAGATGAGGGAGGTTGCTACGCTTCGGGTACTTGGCGGGTAGTTTGCCGTACCCGTAGGGGTCTTGGGTGGGGTTTTGGCTATTCACCGCGACCGTGTTATCTGTTTTTGTTACAGGCTCGTACAAATTACAGATTACTAGTATATCCAATGTATTTATCTGTGATCTGAAATGTTTATCATTGCTTACTATTTAGGCGTTGCTTATGTTTTACAGACGCGCTAGCCCAGCCCCCGCTCTGTCGTTAGTTAAGTAACCTAACGGGTAATGACGGGGCCCAGTGGCGAATGCGAATGGCATAAGCGTACGTCATATTTTGGTTGTTTTCTGCAATGGTAGGGTTAAATGATGGGACGCATTAAAAGTACTAATGCAAGAATATCACGCATTAAAAGAACTAATGCAAGATAATAAACCAAGTTAAAGTCGTTGGAACACTTTCGAAAAACCACTCGGTTCTTTTCAAAATAACTTTTAAAATACGGAGTTTGAGCCACTCCATTTTAAAGCTATCTCGTTCCATCGACCAAATCAAGTTCACTACGTTCACGGTTTTGCCAAAACCATCCGTAGCCCTCCATCATTTCAGTTAAATATTCGGTAGTATTCAAGCTATGTATTTTGACCTCACGCCAAGGCATAGTGATTGGTAGCTGCCGGATATTTATCTGTTGCATAGATAGAATGCGTTGGTTTGAGACAGTCGTACTGCCATTTTGGCCTACGTCAAGGGTATGTACGGGTGGATTCAAATTAACCTGGATAATGATGGGACGAACTTGACATGTGACTTATGACATTTTGACCTCACGCCAAGGTCATAAGAGCATGGGGCAAAAATCCACATCGGGAGTTTCATAAGTACTGAAACTTGCTAGATTTGCATACCATTTGGAGTGTGATGATTCTGGTAGGATTCCTTCAGTTTCGTCACGCAATGATATTTGGATCCCGATCCTACTGTGAGTATATGCTACTCCTCGGGAAATTTCTCACTTAACGATCAATGCTATAAACCTAGTAGGTGCCTAGAAAGGTGTTAGCGGGGCTACGCCCCCAGGGAAAAGAGGTTCTCTAATTAAGGAACTTCGCGAAAGCGTTGGAAAACCTCCCTCGAAGTACCGACACCGGCCTGGCTGAACGGTTAAGCAAGTATTGTACGGTGGGATTGATCCTGACTAATTCTTCCTTTATGGTTTGAGGAGGGATTCGAGAAACAGTGGGAGCCATCCTGTTTAGACAAACTAAAAACCACTCTAAACTTGCAAGAGCATCATGCTGAGTGTTTCTTCTTCTCTCTCCTAATTGCAGCGACCAATCAACATGACTGGACTTAAGTTACTCCTAGATAAAAACAAACTGACAGGGCCAAACTACAAAGATTGGCTCAGGAATGTCACGATAGCAATCACTTATGACAAGCTGGGGTATCTTCTTACCACCAAAGCTCCCCCTGTCCCTGGTCCAACTTCCAGTGTCGCGGATAAGGAAATCCGCAAGACTTGGGAGATTGATAGCGCGAAGGCCAAGTGCCTCCTGCTTGCCTCGATGGACAACGAACATCAGAGGAGGCATGAGAATATGGACATGGAGTCCATATTGCTCCATACAAAAGAACTGTATGGAGAGCAATCACGTATCGCAAGATACGAAGCGTCGAAAAAGTTGTTTTCGACAAGAATGGCCGTCGGATCATCAGTAGCCGAGCATGTGCTAAAAATGATCGGCTTCATTGAGGAGCTCGCTGACCTAGGGATCACATTGGAGAGTGAGCTATATACGGATATAGTTCTCCAGTCCCTTCCTTCCACTTACGCCCAGTTTATACTGAACTTCAACCTACAAGAAAAAGAGGTTGAACTATCAGAGCTCCTCAACATGCTGAGGAGCGCAGAGGGCACCCTACAGAAAGGTAGGGAAACATCCACTTTGTTTGTAGGAGGATCATCTTCTTCTAGGTCCAAGGCGAAAGCCAAGGGAAAGAAGAAGAAGGCCCCCGCCAAACCAAGGGGCGGTGTTGGTAAAGTGGATACGAAGGGAAAAGGCAAAGCAACAAAGATAGCGGGGAAGCTTGTGGATAAAGAAGAATGCTTCTATTGTCATAAGAAAGGACACTGGAAGAATGATTGCAGGGCCTGGAAGGCCAGAACACAGGAATTGAAGCAGGTTGCAGCTTCAGCTTCAGGTGTGTATGTTATTGAAAACTGTCTTTCAATAAACTCTACTTCCTGGGTATTGGATACCGGATCAGGATCTCATATCTGTAATTCTTTGCAGGCGTTGAGAAACCGTAGGGTTTTGAAGGCAGGTGACATGACCCTCAAAGTTGCGAACGGAGCTAGCATGGATGCTAAAGCCGTGGGGGACTATCACCTGGGAATGTCAGATGGACATGTTTTGGTTTTGCGTAATTGCTTTTTTGTACCCAACGCAACTTGTAATATCATTTCTGTATCTTTAGTTTCTAAAGAAGGTTATGAATTTGCGTTTGTAAGTAATGTTGTAAACATTCACCTTAATCAAGTATTGATTGGGTCAGGTACTCTGAGTAATGGTATATACGTGTTAAACCAACCACAGATTTTTAATGTCCAGAATACACACAAAAGAAAGTCTCCAGAAATAAATCAGACTTTCTTATGGCATTGTAGATTGGGTCACATCAATGAGAGAAGGTTGACTAAGTTACATACAGAAGGATATTTGAATGCGTTCAAATATCAATCGTATGCCACTTGTCAATCTTGTCTCAAAGGAAAGATGACAAAGACTCCATTTACTGGACAAGGAGTAAGAGCGAGCGAGCTCTTGGGACTCGTACATAGTGACGTGTGCGGTCCAATGTCTACACATGCCCGAAGCGGACATTCTTACTTCATTACTTTTACGGATGACTTCTCAAGGTACGGTTATGTCTTCTTAATGAAACATAAGTCCGAGGCCTTTGGAAAATTCCAGGAGTATAAGAATGAAGTAGAGAAACAGACCGGCAAAAGTATTAAGATTCTAAGATCGGATCGAGGTGGAGAATACTTAAGTGCCGAATTCCTGGACTATTTAAAAGAGAACAGAATTCTCTCTCAGCTTACTCCTCCATACACCCCGCAACATAACGGTGTATCGGAGAGACGGAACCGCACCCTATTGGATATGGTGCGGTCCATGATGAGTAACGCTGAGTTGCCGCGATCATTCTGGGGATATGCGCTAGAATCAGCAGCATACCTTTTGAACCGAGTTCCGACTAAGACTGTGCCTACCACCCCATATGAAATGTGGAGTGGGAAGAAACCCTATCTTCAATATCTGAAGATCTGGGGATGTCCAGCTTTTGTCAAAAAGCAGCATGCGGACAAACTCGAGGCACGCTCAGTACTGTGCAAGTTTGTGGGATACCCAAAGAACACCAGGGGGTATCTTTTCTACTACGCAGAGGAACAAAAAGTCCTTGTTTCTCGTAATGCCCACTTTCTAGAACACCAGTTCTTGGAAAAGGAAATTAGTGGGAGCGTAGTAGAACTAGAAGAAATTCCAGAACCACAGACTATTACTGAAAGGTTAGTGGAACCAGAGGGTTCAACAGAACAGGACATTCCTACGCCGCTCCGCAGGAGTAGTAGGCAGTCTCATCCGCCCGAGAGATACTGCGGTTTTCTCATAGACGGGGATAGAGAGGATTGCATCATAGATTATGATGAGCCTACTAGCTTCCAGCAGGCCGTTCAGAGCGTTGACTCAGTGAAATGGCTGGATGCAATGCGGACCGAAATGGAGTCCATGTACACCAACAAGGTATGGACGTTGGACATTGCTCCAGACGGGGTAAAACCCGTAGGATGCAAGTGGATCTTCAAAAGGAAGATTGGTGTAGATGGACAGGTTGAGACCTATAAAGCTAGGCTGGTAGCAAAGGGTTTTCGTCAAAGACCTGGCTTGGACTACGACGAAACCTTTTCTCCAGTAGCCATGCTGAAATCCATTCGGATCCTTCTTGCCATTGCTGCCTTCCACGATTATGAGATCTGGCAAATGGACGTAAAGACAGCTTTTCTAAATGGAAATTTAGAGGAGTGTGTCTATATGGACCAGCCAGAGGGTTTCATTCAGAGTGGGAGCAGCGGAAAGGTGTGCAAGTTGCTTAAGTCCATCTATGGACTAAAGCAGGCATCGCGGAGTTGGAACATCTGCTTTGATGAGACGGTCAAAGAATTTGGCTTTATCAAAAATCCAGATGAACCATGCATCTATAGTAGATTTGTAGCGAGAACTGTAGTATTCCTCGTTTTATACGTGGATGACATTCTCTTAATAGGAAATGACATTCCTATGCTACAATCTGTCAAGGGGTTCTTGTCACACAGGTTCTCCATGAAAGACCTGGGTGATGCCTCATACATTCTGGATATCCGGATCTACCGTGACAGATCCAAGAGGATATTAGGACTTTCACAGTCCAGGTACATCGACACCGTACTGAAAAGATTCAGTATGGAAGATTCCAAGCGTGGTAACCTACCAGCTTGTCACGGGATCACCCTCTCTAAAGAGATGTCTCCCAAGACTGATTTGGAGAGGGATCGCATGTCTATTATACCCTACGCTTCTGCGGTAGGCTCTATAATGTATGCGATGTTGTGTACCAGACCGGATGTAGCTTATGCACTGAGTGTGGTAAGCCGGTATCAGTCAAACCCTGGGGAGAAACACTGGATAGCGGTAAAGAACATTCTCAAGTACCTGAGAAGGACTAAGGAGATGTTCTTGGTGTATGGCGGAAAAGACCTCCAGATCGAGGCCTTTGCTGACTCCAGCTTCCAGAGTGACAAGGATGATTCCAAGTCCATGTCGGGTTTTGTCTTTACCCTCAATGGAGGGGCGGTGTGTTGGAAGAGTTCCAAACAAGAAACCGTTGCAGACTCGACGATGGAAGCGGAATACATCGCTGCATCTGATGCCGCAAAAGAAGCTGTCTGGATGAGAAAGTTCTTGAAAGAACTTCAGGTGGTTCCGTCCATTGTTGATCCAATACCTCTGTATTGCGACAACAACGGGGCTATAGCATTAGCGAAGGAACCCAGGTCCCATCAGAGATCCAGGCACATCTTGAGGCGGTATCACCTGATCAGGGAGATCGTGGATCGCAAGGAGATCGAGGTTCGGAGAGTCGCTTCAGAAGATAACACTGCAGATCCATTCACCAAGGCCCTGCCCCAGACTCAGTTCGAGCGGCTAATCGAGATGATAGGTCTTCGATACGCCAGTACATGGCCTTAGTGCAAGTGGGAGATTGTTAGTGTATATGCCCTAGAGGCCATTACTGTATCATACTGGTTTGTATATTACTTAATGGATGCTTGGGATATTCACCTTGTATATACAATCTTGCTCAAAATAGTAGTATGCTACTTGGTTTGTTTCTACTTCAATGTGTACTCGTGTTTATTTCAGTATATCACTTATACGCATTAGTGGAGCCCTTAGGATCTTTGCTTGATTACCAGCGTTGTGATGGCAGTCACACTAGTGGGGGCTGGGTAATCTATAAGCACATCCTTATTCAGGTCCCTGGTCGCAGGACTATCGAGACAGGGCATCGATACTCCGGAGTAGACCAGCGCATGCGCTTCTCATCCCAGTGTGGGAGACGGTCTGTCCCACAGCCGTCAGTACGTCGTACTTGAGATAGTATGCGGGTGCTCGTTAGGTTACGGGTACACTGGACAGGACTCGTCGGGAACTGACTAGTTGGTATTATACCTATCGTCAGTTATCAGTTCCCAGGTGACATGAGTACAGCTTAGTCCGCTGACTTGACACTGTCACTCCGCCTCGAGTGTGTTCCCACTGTACTTTGATCACTACCCTACCACGGCTCAAAGGAGTCGTGCAAACAGGTGGTGGTTGGGTGCAGTCCCGAAGCACTTGGAGGCAGTGACGGTTAGACAGGATTCGTCTCTCCCGGTATTGGGGGTTGACATCGCGCTGTGTCTAGGAGAGCCATTACACGAGTAGTCCCTGGCCAGGGCAAACGAGATATACTGGTAGGTTTCCAGTGTTATCTCAGGGTGTATTGGGCTTCACTCCGGCACGACTTGTACCGCTATTGGGGGACTGACGTTTACCGCCCCCTAGGCCCGCCATGCGATGTATCAGACGAACAGACCGGACTGTACGGAGAATGTCACGCTCAGGCTCAGTAGGAGTTCAGATGGGTTTCGCCTCGTCGGTCTTCTTGTCGGCATTACCTGGGGACCGTTACGCACAGCTAGTGCCGCTTGCGGTCTGTGGTTAAACCCACTGCCAGCGTAGCGTCGAGTCTTTAGAGTCCCACACAGAAAGCTTTTCGCCTTTAGGCAAAAGAGTAGAGGTCGCATGGTATTGCGACAGGTCGCATGGTTTTGCGACAGGGTTCGGTCACATCCGTGCACTTGTGCACGTACAGTGTCCGGACAGTTTACACTAGTGGGCTTTGGTTTAAGCCAGATCCTAGTGTACCTTATGGGATTGGATTTATCCAGTTTGCATTCGTGTTCCTCGGAACGCGGATGCGGGTGTGTATGCACAGTTGACAGGGAGGCAGAGGTAGTGGATTCTCATTAGGGTTGTTGACAGTTGACCGTTGACTTTTGACTTTTTGCTCAACCCTAATGAGAATATGATATGTGATTAACTATTATATTAATTAAGTATTATGGTGATATGGTTGTTGACTTGTTGACTTTTGTTGACTTGTTGACTTTGGTGACTTGTTGACTTTTGTTGACTTGTTGACCGGTTGACTAGGCTTGACTAGTTGACCATCATGATAACCATGGTTATCATTTCATGCCAAAGACTTTTTTCTTGCTTGCTTTTTGAGTAAAATGAGTGCATGATATGATAACCTTATGGTTGCTTCTAACCATCACCAAAAGACTTTTTTGATATGATGAGTTATGATCACTTTGGATTATGAGAGGGTGAGAGAGAAAAGAGAGCCTCATTCTTTCTTGCTCATTCTCTCTCTTGTTCTTGAGCTCTCCCCTTGCTCTCACCCTCAACCTCTTGCTCCCTCTCTTGATCTATGGTTCTCTTGTCTCATGAGTTGAGAATCAAGAACCATAGATAAAATCCCATTCTATTTTCCTCTCTACTCATTCTAGTTCACTAGGTTTAGCAAACCAAGTGAACTAGTTTCTTCAAAGACCGAAGAAGGAGCTAAAGGTTGGAGCTTTCAAGTGGATCTATCTTCGGCGTACGGAGACGACGAGAAGGAGCCATCGGACCACCACCGGAGCTTGAAGAGAAGGAGTTCAAGTTTAGGTATAACCATCTTCATCCGAGTAGCTAAATATCTTTAGCTTAGTTTGCTAGTTTTAGTTTAGGTAACGATCCCGACCATAAGTTAGTCCATGTTGCCTCTTGCGATAAAAATTTTGATTTTATACCGTTTCCGCCTCCCCGTAAGAACCGGGGGTCGCAATATGGACTTACAGTGGTATCAGAGCCTAACTAAACTTAAACTAGCTAGGTAGTAAAGTGTAACGAAGTTCGGAACCGAAAAAAATCACAAAACCGGAAAACTACAAAAACTGAGTTTCTGTTGAAATTTTTCCTGGTCAAAATGAAAAACTTCATACTCCTAAATTCGTCTCAGGGTTTTGTTAGAACACCCATGAAAAACGATTCACCAATTCGTCTAAACCGCCGCGCTTCCGCCGCGTGACCCTTCTTGGCCGCCGCGGAAGCGCCGCGGTTTGTTGTCTTTAGTGCGTCGTTTTTCGTGCAGTGTGTGTCTGTGTTGGTTTTGGGATTTTTGAGATATATTATATGTGCCCAGATTTTACAGAAAAGAAATTTCCTTTTGGGGTCCTATAATTCCGTATTTTTTCCGAACTTCATTGCACTTTGACTATGATGGTTATATCTGTGATGTTTGCATGTATTGAACGTCGGCTAATCGCTATAAGTCGATTAGTCGGGGTTATACATGATCTGTAATGTGCTGGAATGTGTATATAAATATGTTGGATTGTCGCGGGTGAATAGCCGGGGGTTGTGAGACGAGAGTTTACTTTTCTTGCAATTCATGTAAATTTGTAAATTGATGTAATAATTATTTGTTTGGCCGCACAACCGGGTCGGGGTTGTAGCCGTCATTGTATAATTTCTTTTTACTGTTTTTGCTCCTAGGATAGACCCGTGGAGGGGTGCACAAACTACCGGGTATGCCGAAGTGTCGAGTGGCCTACTCATGGAGATGAGGGAGGTTGCTACGCTTCGGGTACTTGGCGGGTAGTTTGCCGTACCCGTAGGGGTCTTGGGTGGGGTTTTGGCTATTCACCGCGACCGTGTTATCTGTTTTTGTTACAGGCTCGTACAAATTACAGATTACTAGTATATCCAATGTATTTATCTGTGATCTGAAATGTTTATCATTGCTTACTATTTAGGCGTTGCTTATGTTTTACAGACGCGCTAGCCCAGCCCCCGCTCTGTCGTTAGTTAAGTAACCTAACGGGTAATGACGGGGCCCAGTGGCGAATGCGAATGGCATAAGCGTACGTCATATTTTGGTTGTTTTCTGCAATGGTAGGGTTAAATGATGGGACGCATTAAAAGTACTAATGCAAGAATATCACGCATTAAAAGAACTAATGCAAGATAATAAACCAAGTTAAAGTCGTTGGAACACTTTCGAAAAACCACTCGGTTCTTTTCAAAATAACTTTTAAAATACGGAGTTTGAGCCACTCCATTTTAAAGCTATCTCGTTCCATCGACCAAATCAAGTTCACTACGTTCACGGTTTTGCCAAAACCATCCGTAGCCCTCCATCATTTCAGTTAAATATTCGGTAGTATTCAAGCTATGTATTTTGACCTCACGCCAAGGCATAGTGATTGGTAGCTGCCGGATATTTATCTGTTGCATAGATAGAATGCGTTGGTTTGAGACAGTCGTACTGCCATTTTGGCCTACGTCAAGGGTATGTACGGGTGGATTCAAATTAACCTGGATAATGATGGGACGAACTTGACATGTGACTTATGACATTTTGACCTCACGCCAAGGTCATAAGAGCATGGGGCAAAAATCCACATCGGGAGTTTCATAAGTACTGAAACTTGCTAGATTTGCATACCATTTGGAGTGTGATGATTCTGGTAGGATTCCTTCAGTTTCGTCACGCAATGATATTTGGATCCCGATCCTACTGTGAGTATATGCTACTCCTCGGGAAATTTCTCACTTAACGATCAATGCTATAAACCTAGTAGGTGCCTAGAAAGGTGTTAGCGGGGCTACGCCCCCAGGAAAAGAGGTTCTCTAATTAAGGAACTTCGCGAAAGCGTTGGAAAACCTCCCTCGAAGTACCGACACCGGCCTGGCTGAACGGTTAAGCAAGTATTGTACGGTGGGATTGATCCTGACTAATTCTTCCTTTATGGTTTGAGGAGGGATTCGAGAAACAGTGGGAGCCATCCTGTTTAGACAAACTAAAACCACTCTAAACTTGCAAGAGCATCATGCTGAGTGTTTCTTCTTCTCTCTCCTAATTGCAGCGACCAATCAACATGACTGGACTTAAGTTACTCCTAGATAAAAACAAACTGACAGGGCCAAACTACAAAGATTGGCTCAGGAATGTCACGATAGCAATCACTTATGACAAGCTGGGGTATCTTCTTACCACCAAAGCTCCCCCTGTCCCTGGTCCAACTTCCAGTGTCGCGGATAAGGAAATCCGCAAGACTTGGGGATATTGATAGCGCGAAGGCCAAGTGCCTCCTGCTTGCCTCGATGGACAACGAACATCAGAGGAGGCATGAGAATATGGACATGGAGTCCATATTGCTCCATACAAAAGAACTGTATGGAGAGCAATCACGTATCGCAAGATACGAAGCGTCGAAAAAGTTGTTTTCGACAAGAATGGCCGTCGGATCTCAGTAGCCGAGCATGTGCTAAAAATGATCGGCTTCATTGAGGAGCTCGCTGACCTAGGGATCACATTGGAGAGTGAGCTATATACGGATATAGTTCTCCAGTCCCTTCCTTCCACTTACGCCCAGTTTATACTGAACTTCAACCTACAAGAAAAAGAGGTTGAACTATCAGAGCTCCTCAACATGCTGAGGAGCGCAGAGGGCACCCTACAGAAAGGTAGGGAAACATCCACTTTGTTTGTAGGAGGATCATCTTCTTCTAGGTCCAAGGCGAAAGCCAAGGGAAAGAAGAAGAAGGCCCCCGCCAAACCAAGGGGCGGTGTTGGTAAAGTGGATACGAAGGAAAAGGCAAAGCAACAAAGATAGCGGGGAAGCTTGTGGATAAAGAAGAATGCTTCTATTGTCATAAGAAAGGACACTGGAAGAATGATTGCAGGGCCTGGAAGGCCAGAACACAGGAATTGAAGCAGGTTGCAGCTTCAGCTTCAGGTGTGTATGTTATTGAAAACTGTCTTTCAATAAACTCTACTTCCTGGGTATTGGATACCGGATCAGGATCTCATATCTGTAATTCTTTGCAGGCGTTGAGAAACCGTAGGGTTTTGAAGGCAGGTGACATGACCCTCAAAGTTGCGAACGGAGCTAGCATGGATGCTAAAGCCGTGGGGGACTATCACCTGGGAATGTCAGATGGACATGTTTTGGTTTTGCGTAATTGCTTTTTTGTACCCAACGCAACTTGTAATATCATTTCTGTATCTTTAGTTTCTAAAGAAGGTTATGAATTTGCGTTTGTAAGTAATGTTGTAAACATTCACCTTAATCAAGTATTGATTGGGTCAGGTACTCTGAGTAATGGTATATACGTGTTAAACCAACCACAGATTTTTAATGTCCAGAATACACACAAAAGAAAGTCTCCAGAAATAAATCAGACTTTCTTATGGCATTGTAGATTGGGTCACATCAATGAGAGAAGGTTGACTAAGTTACATACAGAAGGATATTTGAATGCGTTCAAATATCAATCGTATGCCACTTGTCAATCTTGTCTCAAAGGAAAGATGACAAAGACTCCATTTACTGGACAAGGAGTAAGAGCGAGCGAGCTCTTGGGACTCGTACATAGTGACGTGTGCGGTCCAATGTCTACACATGCCCGAAGCGGACATTCTTACTTCATTACTTTTACGGATGACTTCTCAAGGTACGGTTATGTCTTCTTAATGAAACATAAGTCCGAGGCCTTTGGAAAATTCCAGGAGTATAAGAATGAAGTAGAGAAACAGACCGCAAAAGTATTAAGATTCTAAGATCGGATCGAGGTGGAGAATACTTAAGTGCCGAATTCCTGGACTATTTAAAAGAGAACGGAATTCTCTCTCAGCTTACTCCTCCATACACCCCGCAACATAACGGTGTATCGGAGAGACGGAACCGCACCCTATTGGATATGGTGCGGTCCATGATGAGTAACGCTGAGTTGCCGCGATCATTCTGGGGATATGCGCTAGAATCAGCAGCATACCTTTTGAACCGAGTTCCGACTAAGACTGTGCCTACCACCCCATATGAAATGTGGAGTGGGAAGAAACCCTATCTTCAATATCTGAAGATCTGGGATGTCCAGCTTTTGTCAAAAAGCAGCATGCGGACAAACTCGAGGCACGCTCAGTACTGTGCAAGTTTGTGGGATACCCAAAGAACACCAGGGGGTATCTTTTCTACTACGCAAAGGAACAAAAGTCCTTGTTTCTCGTAATGCCCACTTTCTAGAACACCAGTTCTTGGAAAAGGAAATTAGTGGGAGCGCAGTAGAACTAGAAGAAATTCCAGAACCACAGACTATTACTGAAAGGTTAGTGGAACCAGAGGGTTCAACAGAACAGGACATTCCTACGCCGCTCCGCAGGAGTAGTAGGCAGTCTCATCCGCCCGAGAGATACTGCGGTTTTCTCATAGACGGGGATAGAGAGGATTGCATCATAGATTATGATGAGCCTACTAGCTTCCAGCAGGCCGTTCAGAGCGTTGACTCAGTGAAATGGCTGGATGCAATGCGGACCGAAATGGAGTCCATGTACACCAACAAGGTATGGACGTTGGACATTGCTCCAGACGGGGTAAAACCCGTAGGATGCAAGTGGATCTTCAAAGGAAGATTGGTGTAGATGGACAGGTTGAGACCTATAAAGCTAGGCTGGTAGCAAAGGGTTTTCGTCAAAGACCTGGCTTGGACTACGACGAAACCTTTTCTCCAGTAGCCATGCTGAAATCCATTCGGATCCTTCTTGCCATTGCTGCCTTCCACGATTATGAGATCTGGCAAATGGACGTAAAGACAGCTTTTCTAAATGGAAATTTAGAGGAGTGTGTCTATATGGACCAGCCAGAGGGTTTCATTCAGAGTGGGAGCAGCGGAAAGGTGTGCAAGTTGCTTAAGTCCATCTATGGACTAAAGCAGGCATCGCGGAGTTGGAACATCTGCTTTGATGAGACGGTCAAAGAATTTGGCTTTATCAAAATCCAAATGAACCATGCATCTATAGTAGATTTGTAGCGAGAACTGTAGTATTCCTCGTTTTATACGTGGATGACATTCTCTTAATAGGAAATGACATTCCTATGCTACAATCTGTCAAGGGGTTCTTGTCACACAGGTTCTCCAT